>OY288286.1:70000745-71495745 GCA_958450335.1 Hibiscus tridactylites
AGGAACTATTGTTCTCTTACAACATTGCGGTAGATAGGTCGGAGGAAATGAAAAGAGTACTTGGAAAATCAGCTGCAAGTGTTGGTCTTAAGCTTCCTGAGGTTTATCAGCCTTGACATCGGTGGATGGTAATTTTTCTTCATCTTCTTCGTCTAGGGGAGAATAACTTTGCCTCCATTCTATAAATATCGGAGATTTGGTTCGAGCAGAACCAATTGAAACCCTGGTTTTGTTGACTTGTTTTCTGTATCATGTTTGATTGAACTTGTTAATGCTGCTTGAGCCTTGAAGTAGTGAGAAACCGTTTGATTTATCTTATCTGAGATGTTCTGCACGATGTGTTGTATTCCGTACTTGAAACTCTTGATAATAATGAGTTTTCCATTGGGAGCACGATCATCTTGTCTTGCATTCGGCATTCGTATATTTCGAGTTCCCAACAGGAATGTTCCTACGGTGGTTTTGTTGTCAACATCATAATCATGAGTTTTGCATGTTTCAGAACGCACCATAACATGATTGAAAGCATTCTTACTAACAGAAATCAACTACAAGCATTAAGGGTCTATTTCTGCATCCGGTGTTTGTTTCCCTTAAAATAGCTTGTTTAGGAATATCTTCACCTACCATCGGCTAGGGCCATGAAAGCCCAGGGTCTTAGAAACATGCTAACAAACATGTGGTAGTGTTAGCAGTGACATAGGATTAAACATCACGAAGGGCAAGAGTCTATTAAATTTTTCAGTGGCATAAAAACACAAACAAGTTTATACTTTAGGTTTGACACTCATGTTTATATTGAAACACATATTATTACATCAGTATGGTGTCGTCTACAAAGATCTTTTGTGACCATCCAAGAAATTGAATTTCACACTTCGTAGAGCTTTAAAAAATTAGAGATACACTAATTGGCCTAGTGGCTAAAGATGCTTATATTGTCTCACAATATGAGAATGTAGTACCTCTTTATTTAATAAAAAAAAATAATATTAGTCAATTTTTTTGCTACGTCAAATTTAACAAAAAATTAGGAGATTAAATCTTAATATTGTGAATTGAAAAAATTAAATTAAAAGAATCATTTTTATAATGAATCCCTGCGATATTTGATCTAACTTGAGTGTGATTATTACAAAAAAAAAATAGTACTGGAAGATAGGAGAAACAATTCGGCATACCTGCATGCAGGTATCATACTACATTAACAAAACACTTACTTTACAATAGAACTGAAAGTCATCTAGGTTGGGATTCTTACGCGTTGTGATACAAACATATTGGTACTTTGTTCATCCAATTTCAACATCCGTTGTAGTCTAGTTGGTCAGGATATTCGGCTCTCACCCAAAATACCCGGGTTCAAGTCCCGGCAACGGAAATTAACCCTTTTTTTAAATCTTTGTACCTATGGCCTTCAATGCATACTTCACAGTTTCTTATAAAACAACTGAAAAATGGCTAATATTTAAAATAAAATCCCAAAAAGATGTCTCGGATTAGCCACATAATTGAAATTCAAGATAAAATTTCAATTTACATAACGTACATTTTTTCTGTTCGAACTTTATATAATAAAGTAGTATCTGTTTAATTTTTTAATCCTTTAATAAAGTACATACACTGTGTACCTATAATGCTCAAACTCGAATTACTTAGATGAAATAAAGGATAATTTTATCACTGAGACTACTCCACGAGTTCTTATTTGGTGACATTTGATTGCAAGATTCAGAGCTAGTCATTTTAAATTGGTTCATTTTATATTCAAAATCATTTTGGTCGATATAAGTTTAATACTTTATTTTCTTAATTCAAATATTTTGGATTTGGAGCCTGGAGACTCCATAAATGATGTCATTTTTATATTAAAGCAACAAATTGCAAGATATATCTGATGTATTTGTTAAAAGCAATGGACATTGTTAATATATTTTTTTACTTCTAAAGGTGATTATAAGGTAGTATTTGTTTATATATATTTTTAATTATCTGATAAAGCGCATATATCTTGTTGGCAAAACGATTTGAATTCGTGTCTTCTAAGATGAACATCATCCGCTTTTCCACTGACACACTTGTTGAGTTCTTTTTTTTTTACTTTATTTATTTTGAAATAAAAATTATCATTGTTAAATTAACTATTTATATGCAATTAATAAAAAATTGGATTGAGATCTTATATTAGATATTGATTTCATATTTATATTAAATTAACTAAACATATACATGCAAATTACTATTTTGTTCAAAAAAATATTATAAAATTTTATTCGACTTATTTGGTTTGGATTTCCAAAATCGATAACCGATTTACCGTCAAAATCAAATAAATATATTTTGATTAAACCAATTTTATTTGTTAATGTAATTTAGTTTAATGACTATTACTTAACCCATAAATTTATTTGTGTTACTTTTTTCATATTTTATTTATTTTACGTCATTTTAAATATATTTTTCTTGTGTTTTCTATGTAAAAGTTTGATGAGTTTAGTCAACCCGGCCCAACACTTTTAATTGGTTGACACGTAAGCCCGATATATCATGAGTTGGACTATACGTATTTGAATAAAGTCCAAAATAAGCAGATTGAACCGGCCGAGTCAAATTTTCTAATTCCAATTTTGTCCACCATAAAGAATCGAAATTCCCCATTTAAGATTATCATTTCATTCCCCTAACAAGCAGCAGCAGCCATTCTTATCGGTCATCACCGAGAACTTTGGGGAGGAAAGAATTGCGTTTGGGAAGCGAGAAAGTGCGAGAAAATGAGCGGAACAGGGAAGAAAGTTGTGGATGTGGCGTTCAAAGCATCAAAGAACATTGAGTGGGAAGCGATGGCGAAGCTTTTGGTCTCCGATGAGGCTCGCAAAGAGTTCGCCACTCTTCGTCGCACTTTTGATGAAGTTAACTCCACTTTGCAGACCAAATTCAGCCAGGTTAGGGTTTCTCTTCTTTCTCATCTCAGATTCTTTTTCTTTGCTTTTTGAAAATTGATTGGGTTAATCTTATATCAGATCTTTAGGGTTTTAGTGGATTTTTGGTATTTTTAATATAATTTATTGGAAGACTTTTATTTTTCATTAGGTTGATTGTTCATTTTGCGCTTACATTAATTTTCTTGCAACTGTGAACCCTATCCTGGTAATAATCTTATTATGTTAAGCAGGAACCTGAACCTATTGATTGGGAATATTATAGAAAAGGAATCGGCTCACGCTTGGTGGATATGTACAAAGAAGCTTATGAAAGTAAGAGTATTTGATGATTGTCATGTTTTGGGTTTACTTTCTATACTCGTTATGCTTTGATCTGTTGTAGGTTCCTAAAAGCATAAATGGGATGCTTGCCTCATGTTTGAGGTCCTCACATGGTTGCAGTTTCCTCAATTTGTGCTTTGGATTCACTTTTGCTTAAGCTCTTTTGTTCTTCATTATTTGGGAGAAGAATTAAGGGTGGACCGTGGAATTGAATTTGACAACCATTCTTTGAATGTGGATATCTTTGATCTTTATCAGACAATTTCCAGCTTTGCATGATTTATCTAAATTAAAGAAGCTAAGTTGGAAATTGATTGCCAAATAAGGGCGATGCATTCATTGGTTGTTTTATAATTTGCTCAGAAAGTTCTTAAATATGATTCTCTTGTAAAATGATGCGGTTGTTTTTGGAACATGCTTAGGCCTTTCATTTTCATAATACTATTATGGTAATCAGATACTCAAGAATACCCGAGACTTTCGTTACTCCAGTACTTTGGATGTTTGGTGTAGAATGAAGCTCAATTCTGACCTTTATTTGTTACGGTGAAGGAAAAATGTTTACTCAAATCACTGGACCAGCTGATTTTCAAACTTCTTACAGTAAGGTGTTCCCTAAGCACCTCCTAGCAATTAGCCATATTAATGAGGCTGCTTCAATTTCACAGATTCCTTAGCACATTGGTTGGGTGCAATGTATAATTCCTTAAGTAGTGTAGTTTCTTTGCCTTGATTGTCGTAACTTGTCCAGCTGGATTGTCACTGGCTAAAATCTTTTGGACCTGTGATTGTTTATTGTGCGTGTTTTGGGGGTTTTGTATTCATCGTTTTCTTTTTGCCTACATTGAGTTCTTGATTCTCATCTTTACACGTTTTATATGCTATGAAGGTGTTGAGATCCCCAAGTTTGTTGACACAGTCACTCCTCAATACAAACCGAAATTTGATGCCCTGGTGAGAATCATGGGGATGCTTGACCCGCTTTTAACTTAGTCTCCGGGGTTTTGTTTTTTCTATTTTGTTACTTGATGTGATGTGGCTATTTACTTGTTTACAGTTGGTTGAATTGAAAGAAGCTGAAGAAAAATCCTTGAAAGAGTCTGAGCGTTTGGAGAAAGAAATTGCTGAGGTTCAGGAACTGAAGGTTCGCAAACCACTCTATTGAATGCTTCTTTATTGTAACTATGGACTGTGGTTGCAATTGTTGATTCTATTTTGTTTCAATTCTTTTTCCTTTATTTGAACAGCAAAAGATCAGCACCATGACAGCAGACGAGTACTTCGAGAAACACCCAGAGCTGAAAAAGAAATTTGATGATGAAATCCGGAACGACAACTGGGGCTATTGAGACGTCTTTGGTAATTTAAGGGCCAAGCTATAGAACACTTAGTTGGCCAGATTTCTGAGTTGAACTTTGTTTCTTCCGTTTTACCCCAGATGATGATGATGACCTCAGCCCCCTTTTTGTGTTAGTTTGGTTTATCGTTTGTTGGAAATGTTGGGATCCAATAATAATTCACTTGAGAACCAAAGTGGATATTGTAAGACATGCATTTTCATTTAAGTTGCATCCATTTCCATGGGTAACATTCTTTCATCTGCCTTGTTCCGGATGTGCAAAACTAATGAATAAATCCTGATTTTGCAGTGCAATGGAACCACATTGAAGTTATATTTCTTATATGGGCTGATATTTCCAACATTAGATTGCTGTAAATCTCTTGATTCTTTCATGTGTTAAAAACGAACTTGATCAACCGTTCGATCCGAACCACATATTTTAATGGAAACTTGCTTTGATTTGGATTTAAATTTGTTTATAACTTGAGCTTGACTTTAAGTATCGGAATTTTTTCCCCAGTTAACGAAAGAACATTTACTACAAAATGATGTATATGAGCAGTGGATTCAAGATACAAAAATGTAACCCAAAAGCCGATAAACCAATCATACTGGCTGAGTACAATTCAAAAAGAAAGTCAAGGTTACAAGAGAAATACAAAGTTTTTAGGCCAAAAAAACAGGAGTTGTCAACAAATTAAAGTTGAAGAAGTTGCTACTATACCCCAAGAGCACAAAATTTTCCAACAGCATTCAGTTTGTTTTGACCACTAACAAAAAAAAATCTAGAGGACATCTCTAGATTATGCACTGTTCCTTCCAAGGATTTGTAGCCTACTTAGAATTTGGCCAATTTCTTTTGGGAGAGTTGATTCATAGCCGCTTCTTCATTTTTGACCATGGCCTTCCTTGCCAACTCGTAGCCGGCAAAGTTCATGGCGCCTAATGGAGCAATCCAGAAAAACCGGGGTACTGCTCCTTTAAAGAGACCAAGAGGTCCCTCGTGACGGAGTATAGAAAACGCTACCACTGACATCGATATTGGTTGCCCCCCTGGAGCAGTCATCATTCTAGTTTTCATGACATCGAAAGGTGTGGTGATAACTGCAGCTAACCCTCCTGATAAAGCTCCCACGGCAATAGTTTCCCATGGTTCCAGTTCCCGTTGGAGAAGTTGTTGGGCAAGCTAAAACAAGATGCAGGACCGAAATGAAAAATTGCACACACACACACCAAGAAATTACTCGAGAGCAATAAAAATACTTGATTGCAAGACAAAAACCAAAACCTTTTTGGATTCAGCATAAAGCCCCATCCCAGCAACATAGAATGGCACCTCACGACAAAGAGTGGCCCCAGTTCCACGGAAAAATCCTTTCAGACCATCCTGGTTCCAAGTACCAACAAGAGCTTCTCCAACGTTGTCAAAAAGGCCAGCCTGCAAACGTTGCTTTAGTACCTCACAAGGAATCCGCACTGCTGTTCCCAAAAGTGTGCTGCAGAATGATGCCATGGATTGAACCTGCATATCATGTAAACACAAGTTTTAACTCCATATCTAATATCAATAACAGACGTTTAATAGGAATCGTTCCTTTCCGAAAATTGTAAATTAGCTGTGCAAGACCAGTTCCTTCTGCATGCAAATAAAGAGAGACACAGAGCCACAAAAGCACATTCAGATGCACGTGCACTCACATAATAAGGAGTGAGTGCTAAACTTCTTGAGCACATAAGAACACAATAAAATAACAGGATTTAAAAATCAGAGTGATGGGTAAACACTAACTTCAAGTTAGATGTTCTTTCCAAAGTTATGTTGAAGAAACATATTAGTATTGTAATCGGACAATAGTGCAACAAGAACTACCTGGATGTCTGGAAGGTTTGGTGCAACATTGATCAGTACAAGCTTACTTGCTTCAAATATTCCTGTTCGCAGGCCATGGCTGCAATGTTGAAAGAAAGCCAATCAGAAAATGGCACAAAACAAAAGCGAAATAAAGAAAAGAACAAGGTAAACAACAACAAAAATGTAGAACCTTGAAAACTGTCCAAGAATTGCAGGGATTGAACCCCTATATAACCCCTGTACTCCAATTTGCGGAAGCTTTGAAATAACTTCTGGGAAGGTCAGGGTTGATGCTTGCACCCGAGTCTGATAAAAACAAAAAAGGGAAAAGAAGAAAAAGGATCAGTACATGAATGACTCAGGTATTGGGGAACATTATCAAATTGCGGAGTACAAGAAAAGAAAGGGCTAAATAGCCGTCATCTTTTGCAAAAAGGATCAGTACAAGAAAAAGGAACATTATCAAATTACGGAGTACATGAATGACTTCCAAAAAATATATGTGAAAACTAAAATGGATGTGTCTAACAACAGTAGCTGGTTTATCTTGAAGAAAAGAAAGGACCAAAAATTTCAATCAAAACCATCTACGATAGAACTCAATATATCATAAATACCACAAGGAAACTATTTCCACCATATCTGAAAGAACATTAATGGTTATGAAAGTGAGTGGCACACACGAGCTCTTCATACCGACAAAATAAACACTAACATGCGGAATACATATCTGTCCTTGCAAAAGATGACGGCTATTTAGCGCAGTAGATGTTCACAAAGAGTATCTTTTATCATATAAAAACAACACTAAGCTGAATAACATGCCTTTATAGTATCAACTGGGTGCAGTAAAGATGTGGAGAGTGCACTTGCAAGACCCCCAGCCAATGCAGACTTAAGAACACTTCCGGTATGTATTTCCACAGGCGGTGCAACAGCAACAACAGTTGCAGCTTCAAACCAGATATTGCTGTATGTAATACAAAAAGATGTTAACTTCAAAAGTTAGTCACCAGAAAATTTAGTGCAAAAGTACATGTGCAAGCGAAAACTATATGTTCACCAAAGGGAAAAAAGGGAGGTTAGGGTATTTGCTACTAGTATTCGGCTTTTGTAACAACCTTTAAGGACTGGCACCAAAACTTTATACTAACATATGCATTGATCAATATGAAACAATGACATTTTTTGGTATAACCACCGGTATCCAACTCATTGGTTGACAAATCCGGATCGGGTACTGCAGAGGCCCATTATGGGGGCGACCCTCCCAACCCAATTTGATCCATTCACAACGCCAAGACTCGAACCCCTAACCTTACTTAAGGGATCTAATGTCTCATCCCACTAGACCAACTTGTTGGTGAAACAATAACATTTTTAACAATGTATCTGGACCAAGAAGCACAAAGCAGTACTGCAGTAAACAAACAATCTGTAGTTTTAACTTCTAAAAGATGCAGCCTGACCAAAAGGCAAGCCAATCATAAATAAAACTAGACCTTGAGCTTCAACTGGACTTTCTAAATAAGCTTATTCAAATGGAAATATTAATCTCACCGAGGATCATCTTGAAGTAGGCGATCTGAAGGCAACAAAAGCATAAAATTGCGGAAGTGTCCATATGAAATAGATTCTTCGGTATCTGCATTCAAAAATCGCATCATAGCAACAGCATTGTCTTCATTTGCAGGAAGTCCAGCATTTTTAAGTGATGCCAATATTTCACTTTTTTGGAGGGTCCCAAACTTGCTTAAACAGAGAGAAGTATAGGCTCGAAGAATAGTTGGCTCCTTCTGTTCCATCAAAGACAAAAACTGCTTCCAATTGAAAGATTTTGAAAATAAATGACTTCTAGTGCGGCGCATGAATTCCCGAGCATATCTCTGTGGCAGTTTTCTTTTTCTCATAGCAACTTCAAGATCATCTAAGGTTACTTGTCCATCACCATCTCTATCCAATTCTTCAAAGAACCTCCTCCCTAAAAGAACAATGCACCAGTAAAATTAGTTCATAACTATTTTACTGCACTACAGTTAATCAAATTAGGCCATGGTATATTACCCAACCTGATATTAAAGCCATGAGAACTCAAAGGATACAACTCATTTAGCATAAAGTTTGGTAACTGACAAGTCTATTAATGAGAAGGAAAAAGAAAAACTATCAATGACCAATCACGTGCACAAAAATAGAACTTATGCTATGCTTGAAAGTTTCAGGAGTAAGGGAAGGGTGATAACCGAAACCAGATTACAAGACTAACTAGTTCTACAGGTTAAGCGTGAAGAGAGGCACAATACAGAGTTTAAAGAAAACAATGATTTGAAATTATGCTACATAGTGTCAACATCATAATATATTTCTTTGTTGATATTCCTTGAACCAAACCAAGAAAACTATGGTTAGAATTATGCTACTTATAGTCTACAGCATAACATATTTATTGATGCTATTCAAGGAACCAACCCAAGAAAAGAAAATGATACGAAGGTAATTGTTTGCTGAGCTGCCTGAGAAATCATACCTTCAGTCTCTGTGTATCTGAAAAAATCCTGGACAGAGAATAATTTCTTCTTGTCAGGATGATCTTGTGAAGAGCGGCCCAAAAGTGGTAGAAGCTCAATCAATTCCGTTAGTGAGACAGTGGATAAGGTGGATTTCAAACGCTCCACATTTGATAGAGGAATGCTAAGTATCCCACTGGCCAGCTTCTGTGGGGAATTACCAGCTGTTTCTACCCTACTCCCAGTACTAACACCATCATCACCCTCTTCGTTCACTTGAGATGCAACTCCAACCATACCTGATGGAAGACCTCCCACTCTAGCAAACTTCAAATTTCCCAAAAACCCATTTACATCAACTTTTTGACCTTCCCAAATACTTGTCACTGATTTAAAGTAATCAAACAGAGGGGGTGGAGATGGAGTCTGGGGGCAATCACCATGCATATGTTTACTTTCCTGTAGAAGCTGATCAAACTTCTGAAGATTTTGAGTCAACTGATCAAGAATAAGCCCTATAAAACATTCGAATGGTGCATGTTTCCCATCACTATCTTTGAAACCCTCATTCTTTGCCCTAAACTGAGCCCTTGCCTCGCTATGCTTACACTCAACTTGAGACTTTGATTTCATGTCATGAGTACATGAATGTCGACATCCTTTATCTTTGCCACCCATTCTCTGAATTCTTTTCCTACCGGAGTTAAATGAGTTTGGTATTGCCTGGACAAAACTGTTAACCAACACTGACCAAGTAATCGCAAACCGAAAGCAATTCATGCAAGACCCTTCATCTGCATCCACATCTTTTTCTTTCAATCCTTTCCTAACCACCTCAACTTTCCCACTGTTCTTGTCATTTGCCAGCGAAAACATTCCTATAAAGGCCTTGATGGGAACTTTAATAGGCAGACCCTTTTTTCTCTCTTCACTAACAACACAACACTGCCCATCATTCACACCACTACCAAAACTACCATTTCTCTTCCTCATACCAAAGATTTGAACCTTACCATTCCTATCACTAACATTTGATTGGGCAATCAATTCAACATTATCTCCTTTATTATTTGACACCCCGAAACAACTTTCAACATCTTTTGCAGTTTTCTTGATGCCCAATTCAAGAGGTAAAAGTGCTTCCTTTACAAATTGAATCGAATTCGAAATAGATTCCATTGGATCATTTTTAGACAACATTACTCCTACCACCTCAAAAACTCCTCTCTCTTCAATACAAACTCTCTCTCTCTCTCTCCTCTATGGAGATTCAACAAGAACCATATCCAACACACCCCAAAAAAGTTCAGCCAACTCAAAGGATACAAAGAGCTTTTACTACTTAAATCGAATCAAAAACCAATCCGAACAACCTGAAATCCTTGCTTCCCTATAATATAAACAAAATTTGCACTTTTCTTAAATATTTCGAACCAACTAAAAAGAACCTACCAATCTAGAGCCATAATTTCGACACAAAATTATATAGAAAAAAAAGACCAGAAGAAAAACTATATCTTTAGCCAATAAAATGATATTTAATGAACTAAGAGGAGATTTTACTTGGAAGGAGGATCCGCTGAAGAAACCGACGCTGCCTTCTAAAGCAAATCAAGCTTATCCATACTGACAAAATAGCCAAATGGGTATTAGTTTCTTGTCTATTTCGTGGAAGAAGATTCCAACTTCACCCCCAAAAAGGGATAAAATTATTATAACTCTAAAATGGGTTTGTTCATCTGAGTTCTGTGTTCCTTTTGAAGTGATAAAACATTTTTTTTCGAGAATTTGAAGTGATGAAACAAGGAGGGGAAACAAAGGGCTGTTTTGAAAAGGGAAGTGGAAATTCAGAGGCTAAATTAGGATTTTTAAGAAAAAAAATCTAAATTTATCCTTTTTTTCAACAACTTTTTTAAGGAAAAAAAGCGAGAGATATGGTGGTGGGGTGGCAAGGGAAGAACCTAAGAAGAGGAAGAGGAAGAAGATGAAGCATAGGCCTCTGTTTTTTATATTTATTTTCCAATTTATGGAAAAATAATAATTAATTAAAATATATATTTTCGGATGGCAAATAAAATAAGCAAGGAATGGATAAAAAGGCCGACGTAAAGCTTTGTAGGACCTTTGCTCGGCTGATCGGCTCTTCATTTCTCGAAAGTATAATAATGAGAGTAAAGTATATAAAATTAAATTAAATTATGAAAAATAATTATATTGTTCATTAATTTTTCAAAAATTGTAATAATACATAAATGTATTATATTTTTATAAAATAATCATTAAATTTATTAAATTATTATATATTATATATTTATTGATTATTTTATAATAATTTAATGGATTAATAATCATTTATAACTATTAAAAAATCAATAATTAAAACAATATTTTTTTTATAGTTTAACAGCTATCGGTGTACTCTAACCTAATAATAAGTTTTATTTATTTATTTTCAATTTAAACTGAAAAAGAAGAAGAAAATCCTATATTTAATCCTTATCCACTTTGGTAAGTAATTTGGATAGTATTTTGCATGCTTGTCTTTTTGTGGTCACTTTTATATTTCTAACTGAAAATTAATTAACTACAAAAACATTATTATAATTAGTAAAAGATTTTCAATACAATTGAATTATTTATTTTTATAAAAATAAAATTAAAGTAGTAATAAGACTTATTTTCATTTATTAAAAAAATATCAAACACCAAATAAAATTGTGTTCGAATTTTGTAAAAAAAATGTGAGGGGAAAAATAAACTAAAATAGTGAAAATAAAGAAACGAAATTGGTGGATCCATAAGTTGGATTAGTGGATATAAATTGGTTGACAAATAAAAATTGGACATCTAGCTTTCTTGTGCACTGGTTTTGACACGTGTCCTTTAAGTGCCTTGACGTCCGTTATCTACCGTATCAGTTTTTGAGGGCTTTTTCTTGGGAACTAAAAGGTTTGTTTTTTCATTTACTATTTAATTAAGGCTTAGGATCCACCGATACAATGTTGAGTTTTACATATTTTTTTAGAATGTTGTATGTATAAAATAGATGACTGCGAATAATTCATTATTTTTCAAATGATAATTTTCATATATCCTACTGTTAATCTCAATAATTCATTTCACTTATCCAAAAAACGTATAAAACTTAAAAACTCTTACATTGTATAAACGAATATTATACCATTAATTAATATTCATTTTAAAATTAAAAAGTGATTCCAGTAATAAAGAGTATATATTATTCTAACTATTTGAGATTCAAAGTTCAAACAGCTTAACATATAAGTATATACAAATTTTTATATAAATTACATAATTAGTATCGTTGATACCTAAAAAATTCGACACTAAACAAGGAAGGTGGATAAAAAAACCACGATAGATAAGGACAATTTCAGCCGGTTCACTCCTACTAATTTGGGGCAGAGAGCCACAGATAACATGGTGGTCGAAAATAAAGGAAGGAGAGGAAGAAGAATAAAGCAAGAGATGTATTTTTCAGTTGTCCTTTCGGGAGTTTATAGGGTTAGACACCCTTACCATTAAGTTAAAATTACGCGCGAATTACATAATTTTTATAAAAGTTGTAAGAATTTATGTAGTTATACTTAAACTTAAAAAAAAATTATGTAGTTATACAATTCCTCACAATCTATGCATTCTTACGCAAATGGTAAGAATTTAAGTTATCATATAAGAATTATGTAGTTACACAATAATTAAGTAGTTATACAAATGGTGAATTTTTGTAGTTACACAATTTCTTATTTATCTTACACAAATCCTTACTAAAATATTAAGATTTTATGTAGCTACATAAAATTGTGCCTAATTTTAGCCAAATTTTAGACATTCCTTGTCCTTTCTTCTTATACCGACCCTTTTATTGTTTATGATATAGGATATTTACACTATTAAACCTAGTTTTATGATGATTATTGATGGGTTGATATAGTAAACTCAACTGTATACCTAATAGAGTAGTCGCTGAGTATGAAAAGCGATCCGAAGAATAAGAACTCCAAAGGGTTCGTATCAAGAAACATATACCGGGTCTAACATGTATCATATAAATCAGATTGTTGAGCATTTTAAAAATTATGGATTCAAATAAACTTAAATGCATTAGAATTGGATATTATTAGTTAAAAAATTAAAGGGTTAAAAATAAATTAGTGTAAAAAAGTAGACGCTATCATATGTACCAATGTTCTTTTTATATAAAAAAAAATAATCTAGGTCTATGACTACTCAATTATTACGATAGTATGGCTATTAAAGTTCGGAAGAGACTAAAAATTACTTATTACAACTCAAATATTAATATTATTATAAGGGTAACATTAGTAAATGCATATAATCTTAATCCCAACCATCAATAATTGGTGATAATTGATTGGGTCATGGTCCAAACTCAAACGTGGATGGTCAACTGCTTCAGATCAAACTTACTACTGTAATGAAAAATATAGAGTTCCGTTTGAAATGAATGGTTATATTTTGATAAACAAACTGTGTAAAAGTTTACACAACACTTTCTATTTAAATTATAAAATTTAAATTCCTAACCCAAACAACCTAAGTCTTAAACTATGAACCTAAACCATAAACTCTAAATTCTATACCTTACAATCTAAACCCCTAAACTATAAACCCTTGCATAAACCCCTAAACCTAAAATTAAGAGGCTTGTTTATTTAGTTTATACAAACTTGTGTATAAAAGTATTTTCGAAAGCCATCTTCATATAAGTCTCTTCTAACAATAATCATACATGGGAATCGGATTAAGCTTTCAAAAGAATAATGTTACACTAGATTTACACAACCAGTAGTAGGATAATATCATATCCTTGAAAGTTTTACACTTTTTTGGACTGTTGGATGAACGTAAATGAATGACTGAGATTAACAGTGAGAAATGAGAAGATTATCACAATAAAAAAGATTAAGAAAATAATTTTAATCATTCATTTACCTTCATCTAAAGATTCAAAAAATGTGTAAAAATAACTGAGTTTTATACAATGTAAGTTGATATATATATATAAACTAGGCCAAACATTAAATAAAAATTATGATTTGTTGCGATGACCATCTTTGAGCATGGCATTCTTTCATGATAACATAAATATTTAGTGCAGTGTCAGTGAATACATTTTCTCCACAAGCAAGATAAAATCATGATAAATATACTTGTGATAAATTTAGCAATTAAAAATATGAGATTTAATCTTCTTTTTTTCTTCATATAATATGAGGTTAACAAAAGAAGCTGTAGATTTTAATATTCAAACTCCAAACAACTGTATCCCCTACATGACCAAAAGAATACTCGAACAAACACGAGAAACTCTATGTTCTTCAGTTTTAAAAGAGGTATCAATGTCATATTACCACATACAAATGATGATAATATGAGGGCGCACAATATTAGAACAAGGTCAAGGAGAAGACTTTACCTTCGCAGCAACTACACAGATGGATATCAAGGTGCCACCCTGTTTGATGCGCCTAGTACAAAATTTAACGCTTACAGGCAGCTGACTGCGCATCACCAACCTGAGGAACAAACTATGATCAATGACAGCATGGCATATGATAAACCTCTTTGGGTCGCATTACTTAAAATAATATATATTTATGTATATATCGAATATGTTTTGCAAATACTTTCAAACTCAAGGTCCAACAAACTGTTAGTGGCAGCAAGAAGCCATAAGCTGTTGCATAAGGAAATTCAAAATTTAGATGTTTACCTAACAAATTCAGACCAAAGATATATTATTCCAAATACAATACATAAACTTGTGTTAACTTTCATTTCAGCACATTAGACATTTTGAGTAAACCTGGTAAGCAACTCGCATGGCTACAAGGCAGCGAAGATGCAAAGCACCTTGAAGATTGTTCTCTAAGCATATCAGTGATGTCTGTGACGATCCTTCTCCCTTGAAGAATATGATGAGCCACGATAATCACGATCTGGAAAGAGAAAAGGTTTCAGATGGTGAACTAATCTATAGTGAACATTATAGTGATTGAAACTTTGTGGAAAGCTAAAAACATACCACGTGATGAGTGGTGCCTTGATTTTTCAGAATGCCCCCCTGATAGAAGATCATAATAGTTACTAGTTAGATGATAGACAAATCATGTAAGAGGTAGTAATCAAAACCAGAAATATAAAATCCATTCCCGTTACAAGAATAAAAGAAACAACCTGAATCCTTTGTTCTATCCTTTGATCGATGACCTCGATCCTTGAGTTTATCTCTGTCCCTATCAGTCTCATCTCGCTCTCTGTCCCTGTCAGAATCTTTGCCCCTGTCACGATCCCAGGCCTTTGCTCTCTCCCTGTCTCTTTCTCTTTCTCTGTCCCTCTCCTTGTCCCTGCTCTTTTCTCCACTTGATTCTGTCTTATGCTCAGACTTGGATTTATGCCTGGGTTCTTCTGTTGCATCACCCTCTGTAGGCATGCTCTTGGATTCATCACCACTCTGCTTGGATTCTTTCAGCTTGTCAAGAGCCATTTTAATTTTAGCTTCTTTGGCTCCCTCTGTTTCCATGTCAGCTGCTACTACATTGGTGTCGGAAGCATTGACATTATTATTAGCTAGCGGACTCGGGGGAACTTCCTGCAAAACAGTAACAGAAATTCACTTTGACCCTGACTCGATTACCCTAAAGAGCTCATTTATGTCAAATGTAGCTGTATCATATAATAAAGTTATGGAATTCCTCGGTGCTACCCTTACCCTTTCATGCCATAGGTGTACCTATTACATAACTATAAAATTAGTGGTCCAGCAGACCACCTAGAGAAGACATGAGCAATACTATCTGCATATATCACCATGCCCTTGGGGATATAATAAAAAATTCAAAAAAATATTTTAGCAGCACGTCCTACCAGTGGAACTTAAAAAAGGGTGAAAGGTGAGAAACTAAAAGTCAGATTTACCTTTGGAATTAGCTGAGATTGTGAATCTGCAGACCTGGTGGAAAATGTAAATGGTTTTCCATCCTTACAGACAGGAACGTATTGGGCCTTGGGAAGGCTGTACAAATGGGTCAGAACCCTACAAACCTCATCAATCCCAGACTTATCTGCATCAAAAGCCTTCCACCATGGTGGGTTCTCAGGAAGGGGTACTTGGAACCTGCAAGCAGCAGCATATACAACCCCACATGCCACAACCTCACTCTTGAATCGAACACACAAGGTTGTACGTAAGCTGCTCCAAAGAGAGTTGACAAACAGAAATACAAGAAAAGAGTGTAAGTTCCACCAAAAGAAAGAATAATAACATGCTAGTGGTTCAATGAGCAGGTAATTGACAGCACGAACTAAAAAAGTGATACACTAGAACTTCCATTTAAATGTAAAGAATCCTATTATAAACAGTAAACACTAGCAGCGACTTTATTAAGGCAATTCTCAGATAATTTTACCCAAATATGGAACTAGAAATATGAACTTGCACAAAAACATTTAAATGAAGAAGATTCAAACCATTATGCTCAAGAGAAGAAAATAAAGAATATATTTATTACCTGCAACCAGAATTTCAAAGGAATTACAATTTAGCAGTACATCCACGTCTATCTCAATGGAATCCTTAAAATCAACATTTGATTTGTAATCAAACCTTGATTTTTTATGATTTCTAAAATGCTGAACCTCTTCTAAAGAGTTAATGCAGAATCCAGTAGATATCTGAAATTCCCCCTTTCTATGAATGTCATTTTTCCTATTTCCAATTACATAAAGAAAATCTCTGCCCCACAAACATTATGCTTGGTGTTAGATTTTTCAAATCAATGCTCCATGGTTGTTGCGCGAAATTGTTAGGTTCACTGGAAGGACTGTAACATAATGGTAAGAACAAATTCCAATACCTATCTCCACAAAGTTACCAACTGGGAATTGAACTTGCTATATAACTTCAAATATAAAGTAATCATAACAGCAGATCCTTTTTTATTTACTTATGAACACTTGGCATATTGAATTAATACTGAAAACAGTAGTCAATATTGATTACATAAAATAACTAAATGAGAAAACACTACATGCACCAACAAGAGAAACATTGTGAATGATTGATGGTTGCATTGCAAAAAAATACCTATCATTTGCTAGATTCCATGCTTCCTGCCTCAACTCAGGAGGTGTTCCAAGGGTTGCAAGATAGTTTGATATGAACTTATGGGGATGCTCAACATGGCAAACAAAACCCATCTCCTTCAGTATGTGTCTTTCTGTTCTGCTCAATTCTGCTTTCAAGTCTGAAAATTTCTGCAAATAACAGAAAGTATGAAATGATCACTATGAAGAAAGCCTAGAGCCCTAGACAACGTGCTCTGAAAACGAAGTGCTGAATTTGTACAGATATATGAACTTATCAATCTATTCTCACCTTTGAATATAGGTCCAAATGCTCTACCGGTAAGTTCTCTCTTCTGCATTCCATTCTGTGGAAAACTATGATTACTTGCCTCGCTCTTCTAGGACTTTCCTCTAATTTTGATGCAAGCCACAAAGAGCTAGCCGCAACTATCTACAATGAAATTAAAATATGAAACAAGGATAGATTTTTTTTCTTCAATTTTTTTCCACATTGACCAGGAGGGGGGAAAGAAAACATATTCCCTGAAAACTTGAAGAAATTAGGCTGTGAACTCAGTAAGAAACACCCACCAATTACAACTCAAATGCGTAACGAAGCAAATTCTTCACACACAAAAACAAAATCATATATAATAACAGTAATTCCTCTCTTCCTCCCAATTTAAAACAGCCAGAGAAATTATTAAAGGAGATTTACCTTGACATCAAAGCGGGCAAATGACTTCTTGCAATAAAAACGATGGAAAAGAACCTGGCCAGTGGCCATGACAGCTTGGGGCCTGTAGGTATAAAATTAATGAAAAAAAAAGTAACCAGAAAACTCCTTATAATATACGATTTATACAACTAAAATTAAACGCAAAAATAAAGAAATAGTTACAATTTAAGTAATATTCCGCTTTCTTGGATGAGATCACAGCCATAGATTCTTAGTGTAGTTTCAGTTGCTTCATCTATGCCATCTTTACTTGAAGGTGAGTTCTTTAGCTGCTCATCTGCTAAGTAGAAGTTGTCAATCGCGGTATAGATCATTATCTCCTTAACAACCTTCTATTAACTGTTACAAAATGAAAAGGAAAAGAGAGTGTCAAATTTCTGCATTCTGATCAGCGTTTCAAATAGCCGCCGCATTGCAGTGTTACCGCCACCGTTAAAGACCGCAATAGTGATGTGAACAAATTCCACATCAACAGCAGCAGACTGCGGCCGGAAATGGCAGTTTAACCAAATGGTCTACTATTTAGCTAAACCGATAGCTGTTATAAAAAAAATCTGGTCAACAAGCAGTAGGAACGAAAACAGAAAATCAAACATAGCAGAATGATGCAGATGCAGAGACCAGATAACTAAAAATCTCATTACTCAATAAGAAATCAAAACTTCAAATTAAGTTTAGGGTTTCAAAAACTAACCTATTTAATTTGGTCCGTCGGAAACTCGAAGGCAAGGGAAGGCTTGCGTCAAGACCTGGAGGAGATGGGTCAGCAGTATGATCCGAAACAGAAAATCAAATATATCAGAGAGCAAATAACACAAACCGAGGTATAACTCAAAATCTCAAGTTCCAACTAGAAATTAAATGTTAAAGATAAGTTTAGGATTACAAAAAGTACCTTATTAAAATTTCTGGTCTGTCGTAAGCTTGAAGGCAATAGAGGGCTTACGTCAGGCAATGGCGGAGGAGAATTAAGCTGACTGGGATCAATTAGGAGGAAGATGTCAGTCTTGTTTGGCTGTGAGAGACGAGTGGGTCGTGAATTTTGAAAACAAATTAAAGAGGGATTATTTTATACACAAGCTCACAAATATAAATATTTTGGTTCTGGTGACAAAGGTAGATGTTGATCATCCTTTAAGATTCGGATTCGAGCATCAGTAATATATATTATGTGTGCCATCTTTGAAAAGATTAAAAAAGTTAAACAGACATTATCGTTATGATGTGCTAAACTTAATGAAGAAAAAAGGTACACATAATAGAATAACAACATAATAATTACATACTAAGAGGTATCAAATTTCACTTAACAAATCAACAACATAAAACGGGACAGAAGCCAAAGTAACTAAGTCGATTTCCAAGATAGACTTTTATTGTGCGTAATGGTGAAATTGCATGGATCGATTTTCAAATTTTAATCTTTAAACATTAAATTTTAACTATAAACTTAAAATTCTAAACCCCACTTAAATTTATGGACCCTAAACTAAGTTTTTAAATCTTAAAACTAAGACCTTTGTAGAATTTTTTTATTTTTACCATCAATGAATGAGATATTTTCTTTAAATTAAAAACAAAAATTATATATATTTTTTAGGCTTAAATGATATATGTTCTCATTCCAGAAAAAAAATCATTTAGCTCTTTACTTTTTTTACTTTTTTAATTTTTATTAAATTAAACTATTTGAAAGAGAAAAAAATTATTTTTTGATAATTGATTTAATTTGACGAAAAATAAAAGTTAAAGAGCTAGAGGAGGCAAAAAAAATTTAAGTGTTGAAAATGAATTTTTAATTATTATTATTAAATTTTTATATTACATCCTTATATCGAAATTCGTACTCATATAATATGAGATAATATGAATATTTTTAGCCTAAGTGAGTCTCATGTACATTTATACTAACTTTTAGTCATTGTTATTGGAATGAAATTGGATTGTCCATTCAGGTCAAAAATCGATTGAGATATTATTCGATAATAATTCCTATAAAATCGAAAGAACTACGAAAAAAAATAGATATATATATATCAATTGAACTACAAATTACGAACCGGGTAAATAGATTGTTCTATTTCAAAATTCAAAAACTTGTAGTATTTTTTTATGGTTAAATATATCACAGGCCTGTGTATTATTTCAAAATTTAAAATTTAGTCTTTATAGTTTATTTTTATAAAATTTAGTCTTTGTACTATTTTTATTTAAAAAATCATTATATTTTTAAGGGTATATTCAATTTAATAAGCTGGCGTTAGAAACATTTAGTTTTTACAAGCGCTTTAATTTTAGAGTTTAGAGATTTAATTTAAGGTGTAGGGGTTTAAGTTTAGTAGTTTAGGGATTGTGAATAGAATTTAGTGTTTAGAGTTAGAATTTAAGATTTATAGGTTAAAACCTAAATCCTCAACATGTTACCCTCAACCTAAACGATAACCTCTAAACCCTAAATCCTACCCCTAAACACTAAATTCTATTCACATTCTTTAAATTCTAAACCTCTACGCCCTAAACTAAGTTCTTAAAGTCTAAAACTAAGGCGCTTATAGAAATTAGAAATTTTCACCGCTAGTTTATTAGATATAAATCCTAAAAAAAAAATACTCCTTCCATTACATATTTTTTTATAATTCTTCTAGTAAGTCTTCTCCCCACTACTTTGCCTACAATTGCTCTTCCCTGACTCTATCTAGAAACCTTCCCCTCAAAGCAATTGTCTTTTAATAACTTATCCCCAAGGTTTTAAGTTTTAACCACCTCATCCTCTAGAAGCCTAAACCAAACACGTATATAAACCAAAACGATCTTGCCAAGCTCTTCAAATTTACCGTTCAACTCAAACCCCAAAAAATGGATGCAAAGAAAAATACTAGTCATGACATCAAGCAAGAAGAGCTTGAAGAAACCCTCTCTTCCGGTTGTGTATCAAGATTTTGATAATCAATCGTTTGCTTTTAACCATTCACCCAACTCTTTTTATCATTTTGATAATCAATCGCAAGCCCAAAAATTTGATTCTAGACTGACTGGTACATGTGCAGTCAACATTTTGGAACATGGAGTTGTAAAAATACCAATGTACGTTAGTTTAAGTGGTAAACAACTTGATATTGTTTAAAAAAATTTGAGTTGAAGTATTTGTATATACAAAAAAAAATTGCTGAAAATTTTATCTACAAAACTTAAATATACGACACGACTTGATCCGAATTAATCAAGACAAAATCCTAAAAAACCTTGAAGATAAAAAATATATAAAAAATAAAATATCTCGTTAATCTTTCTTTCGAGATAAAGTTGATTTTATTACTAGTAACTTAGTCAATTCTTCCCCTTTCTTTCTCACTAGTCTTCTTTGCCTACGGTACATATTGCCTCTAGCGGCTTTAGACGCTCTCGAACGCTACTACGCCTAAGTAAGCCTGAAACGATTGAAGGTTTCCAAGCTAAGATTCTTGCAGAAACAAAGAACAACAGAATGAAAAGACCAACAAATCTAGGCAAAGAGAATTGAATGAATACTCAGTTGTATTTCTTAAAACTGAAGTGAAAAAATAAGATGGACTGAGCCTTTATTTATAGTTAGAGCCCCTATATTCAACGACTATAACTCTATAAGCAAAGTACATCGACAGTCAAGCTTAGAGATGAGCTATACAACCCTTTAATCTAAGGAGATTTTGTCAAACATGCTAAAGATAAAAAGATATATAAGGATATGGAAAAAACCAAAGGGAATATGTTAGATGAGAGGTGCTCCTTGCCATATTCAAAGTGCATGGCTCCTCAATCCCAAGTGATGGTTCAACTCAGGTTAGTGATGATAGGCCCAGTAGAATGTGAACGGCTTGCTCGGCAGTTTGGTGTGCACTAGGCTCGGACCTTAGAGTGCGATTCGTGACGTAGCTTTTATGTATATATTATTATTATTCTATTTTATTTTCTTTACAATTCATTGACGGATCACTACTCTAAGTTTATAAATTCTATATCAATTGCCACCAAATAATTAACATTATAATATTGCTATTTAAATCTCATATTAACTGAATTTTAGTTTATTTGACAGAATTATTATTGTAATGTGAACCCAACAAGTGGTCTCAGTAAAAAGCGGACGATGTTCATTTTAGGAGACCCGAGTTCAGTCCTTTTGTTTGCAAGGTGTGTATTTTGTCAAAGGGTTAAAAATATATATGAACAAATATACAAAACAAAGGGTTAGGAATATATATGAACAAATATTACTTTGTATACATTTGGTGGCAATTGATATATAATTTATAAATTTAGAGTTGTTTTTAACAAGTTGGTGTAATTACACGGTAGTATTTGTTCATTAATCTTAGCCCTTCAATAACACATAACATTCGCTTTTTCACTAGAACCACTTGATGAGTTTATTTATAAATTTAGAATTAAGTAATAATTTTTTTTATATAAATCTCAGTTATAATTTTAATCCTATTTAGAGGGGAGTGAAGTGGTACTCTATGGGGGAAAAGGGTGCTCCTAGTGAGTCTATAACCCATGACCTAAAGTGATATGAAGGAACAAAGATGAACAACTTGACTAACCGTTAAATTCTAAAAAGGAACTCACTTGGTTGAGTAATATTGATGGAGAACTTCTAGATTTACAATGAATGGTAAAATAATATGTTAGTAGCCTAATCCTTGTTCAAATTCCACCTAAAAAAAGCTTTTAAAATTTCTTATAATTTTTATTAAATAAAATAATATTCTAATAAAAATGTCATTAAATTTATACAAGATAAAATAACATAAATATTTTTATTCATTCGATCAATTAATAAATTTTTATAGTCTTATTTCATTTAATGCATTTGATCCCATTATAAAATAAAATAAACTTCACAAGGTTAATCTTATTTATTTTTAGATCCTTTTATATTTATATCACATTGCACTGCTAAAGTCACATGACTCTCTTTGAATGCCCTAGATAAATTTGAGTTAATACTTTCTAGAAAGTGCTGATTAGAATACTTTCTAGATTTTTGAAGGCTGCTTCCTAGATAAATTTGAGTTTATACTTTTAAAATGTATGGTTATTTCCTAGTAACTTAGTCAAACCTTTGATGTTTCATTGTCGAGTAAATAGTAATAGTCTATCATTCTAGTAAGTCTTCCCCCACAACTTTGCCGGATAAAAATTCCTCAGTTTTTTTATATGTTCCAATATTAAAAAATATTAAAATATTAAATTTTAAGTCTTAATCTTAAATTTTAAATATTATTTCCTACACCTTAAAGAACCCAAATTTCTTAAACCCAACCTTAAATCTTAAACCTAAATTTTAATGTAGGGCATAAATAGGGACACCAAAAAGTAGGGGTGAGCAGAACTCGACTCGAAAAAACCGATTTTTTTGACTCGACTCGAAAAAAATTCAAATAAAGTTTGAGTTGTAAAATAGAAATTCGAATAACTCGAAATTTTTAATAATGAGTGGATTGATTTTTAAGTTCGAGTCAAATTCCTCAATTTCTCCTTATATATATATGCCACATATGAAAAAATATGATGAAATATATATGCATATTTTATATGATTAGAGAAAGTCGTTTAAATTAGAATCAAAATGTACTATAACATGATAAATAATTATAATTAAATTTGTATAGGAACTTGAAAACTCGACTCGTATTTTATAAACTCAATCCGAATCGAAAAAATTTCAATTAAAATTTAAGTTGTAAAATATAACGCATCAACTCGAATAACTCAATTTTTTTAACTCGATTCAACTCAGCGAAACATTTACCCTACCAAAAAAAGTAGGATTTCTATTCAACTTTGCCTACGTCTGTATGGTTTCCTTTCAAAGCAATTATATATATATCACATCCCTTACCCTCTAGAACCCCAACTCAATTCATATATATATAAACCAAAATCATCTCATCAAATCCATTCCATCCCATTCTTTCATCTTTTCTTCCACATTTCTCTCTCAAGAACCCTCAAAATCACTAAAAAAATGAATACAAAGAACACTTATAAAACTCTCTCTTTCGATCTTTCGCTTGAAAACCAAGACTTCGAGTTTTCTTTCGTTTCCACCACTCCATTAAAACCCAACACAGACATTGTTTTCTGCGGTAAACTCATCAAAGATCGAGACTTTGTTGATGGTAAGCAATCCGACCGCAACAAAAAAGATTTGGGTTCTGTTTCCTACGTGAATTCCAAGTCAAATTCTTCTTTATCTACCCAGAGCTTTAGGTCTCAATCGGTCAAACAACACAAGGCTTTGATAGGGATAACAAAGATACCACAGAAGATGGAGTTAAGTGATTTAAAGATAAGGCAGAGTAAAGGAAACCGTCCGTTGCTTATGTTTCCTCCGGCGGTCGACGTCGATAACGGTTGCGGTGTCGGCGGCAAGAGATGCCGTATTTGGAGCCTATTGAAGCCTTTGAGGTGTAGAGATCATAGTTTTAACACATTGAGCAAAGCCTCCTTAGGTTATATTCCAAATCTGTGAAGTTTTTTTCTTCTCGCACGTGCAAAGTTGATTTTATTGCACACTCTATATGTATATATATTAATTTTTTTAGACAAATTTTGATCATAATTATACCCGGAGGAGAAGTATTGTTAGTTATTATAGCTCGTAATTGTACGTAAATAGTATTACTCTTGTTTACTACATATTTGTAACTCTTTGACAATTCACACATCTTTGTAGACAAAATAATTAAACTCGACTCTCCTAAAATAAACTTCATATGTTTCCCATTAGGTAGAACCACTTGTAGAGTTAAATATATTATACATGTTTGATGTAAAATATACTAGATATATTTGATAAAAAAAAATATAATATCGATATATGATTAATCACAAAGTCTTAAATTAAAGGGTAATCTAAAAGGTACACATAAACTTTATTCCATTATGTAACGCGTAGTATATAAATTTTAATTTTATGTAATTATATAATGTGGTTTTGATTTATTTTTCACAAAGCAACACCATTTGTATCAACTTGATATCATTTACATATTCTTATTGCATATATAAATATTAGATTTATTTCTATTTAAAAAATATTAGATTTATTTAAAAAACTATTTACAAATAAATTATAATTAAATTTTTATATGTACAATTGAACCGTATCAAAATTCATATATCATATTGCATATTAGATAAAAATCCATATATAATTTTTTTTTGAAAGCAATCCATATGTAATTTTAAAGTTTATTCCAAAATTAAATAAATGAACCAAATCATAATCAAAATTTTAGGTGTATAATCACATAAACCAAAATTTACTTACCATATTATAAATTAAAGGGTTAAATAATATTTTTGTCCCAAAATTGTACCTCGTTATAAATTTTGTAATTGATTTTTTTTCAAGTTACCTCCTGAACTTTCAAATTGTATACCGCGTAACCCCATTAATATTTTTTTATTATGAAAAAGTCACGATGCAATGCTAGGAACAAAATTCATAAAATTCTCGATTTTTATAGGATTTGTATTCAATACAGAGTCGGTAGTAGGCGTGTGAATTGGGTGGGAAATATCCGAAAACTGTGGGGATCCGAACCGATGGGGATGAGAAATAATCGAAACCTTCACCCACAGGGGCGGGTGCAGGGGAAATTTTGTCTCCGAAGCTCAAATGGGAATGAGGATGAGGATTGTTATATCCGAACCGTGGGAATAACCGAACCGTAACCGTATAAATAACTGTGGGGATCCCCGAAAAATATCTGTAAGGATCCACGATATTTTACAAAAAATTAATATATATATATATAATTAATTAACTATCATTTACTTGTATATCTAGCTACTTATCTTATTATCAATATTTCAGTCTATCAAGATATTTGTGTCTTTTATTTAAAAACCTTCTTAAGTTTGGGTGACCTCTCTAGCAATTTACCATTTTTGTTAATTAAGACTATAAAATCTATTTATCTCCCTATTTCTGTTGTTCATGTTACGCAAAAACTCTATTCCCTTTCAACCATATCTTTAAGTGTATTGAGTATATGATTTGTAAATTGAAATCGACAATATTTTTTGTTAATAAAGTAGTAAATTTTGTTTAACTTTTTGGGATGGGGATTCTCTTAAAAATGTGGGGATCCGATGGGAATGAGAACGAGGACAAAAAAATCACTGAAGCATGTAATAGGGATTACCCAAAACCGTACCCGCAAATGTTGAGAACGGAGTGGGGAATGCAAAACTGTCCCCGCACCGACCGATTCCCACCCCTTGTCGGTAGAAATAAAAAGTTTTCACAATTGCCTTGATTTTAGGGTTTAGAGTTAGAATTTAGGTTTTAGAGGTTAGTGGTATAAGTTTGGGGTTCGTAGTTAGAATTTAGGGTTTAGAGGTTATAATTTAGAGTTTAGTGTAATATGGCTATGAATTTAGATTTTAACCTATAAACCTAATTATAACCACAATCCCTAAATTCTAACAACACCTCATCAATTCTAAACCACTAAACCTAATCCCTAACATTTAAACCTTGAAATCTAACCCTAAACTCTAAACTAAGGCACTTGTAAAAAAAAATTATTTCCACTGCCTATGTATTGAATAATTATTTAAAAAAAAACAAACTTAATTTGCATAATATTTAAATTATTAGATACTTAAAGCTGAATTAAACCAAAAAGGGCCGAGAGCCTCCCACCTTGTATTTAATTCCATCACTGAATGCTAACAATTCAAATAAATTAGAAAAATAAGTCTTCAAACTTTAGATTGACTCAGACAATGGCTTATCCATATGCAGAACATGGGATTTAATTCAAACCAGTTGCGAAATGACACAAGAAAAAATGGAAGCCATATGGAAACTACAGACTGTCGTGAAAGGGATTTGTTCTTTTATTAATACTAAAAATCTGAATAATAACATATCCTGTTCATCTTTCTGTCTGCATAGGTTTGATTTTGTAGTATTTTTATTATATATGCATTGATGTTTCCTGCTGACTGGGTCAATATTCTTCCCCCTGTTTATTACTATCATTTTAGTCAGCCTTCACCTACTAGATGCCTTGCTTTCAAAGTAACTGTATTGACCACCTCTCCCTCTAGAAGCCCTAACCAGACATTATACAAACCAAGTCCCTCTTACCAAACACTTCATATCCAATATACCATTAGCTTTTCTCTCTCTCAAAAAAAAGAAAAAACTCCCTTCTTCTTCAGCTAAAAAATCCAACGAAATGGATACAAAGATTACTCGTAACATCGACCGAGAAGAGCTCGAAAAAACTCCCTCTTTTCGTGATCTTTCGGACGAAGACCGGGACCTTGATGATCAGTCCCTTACTTTTCACCACTCACCAAACGCTTCTTCTCATGGTCATGAATCTTTTGGTTTCTCTTTCTTTTCGGACAACAACAAAAACGACGTTGTTTTATGCGGAAAACATGTCGAAGAACGAGATGTCCGTGACGAGGAGGAGGAGGAGGAAGGTAGGAATGTTTTTCATGTATCTTCTTTCAGGCAATTCGACAGCAACAAAAAAGATTCGGCTTCTTTATCCACCAAAAGTTTTAGGTCTCAAAGTTCTAAGGTCAAACAACACAAGTCTTTAATAGGGGTAACAAAGATACCACAAAGGATGGAGCTAGGTGATTTGAAGAAAAGGCAAAGTAGAACAAACCACCCACTTTTCATGATTCCTCCGGTGGCCGACGGTGACATGGCCATGGTGGACGCCGGTGACGGTTGTAGTGACGGTGGCAAGAAATGCATGCTTAAATATTTAAAACGTTGATTCATCTTTCATCCTTATCAATGTAACACAGTTGTGCATCTGCATACATAAGTAATTATTTAGATTTAAAATCTTTATAATTGAATCATTATGTATAATTGTACTTGGTCAATGTAAAGCTTTGTGTTTAAAGTCGATAAATATCCAATTTTAATTTATCATTTTTAATCACACTTTAATTTATTAATTTTTTTGGTAAATTGTAAAATAACAGCTGTTTACATCAGATTATGCAAGAGAGAGTTAATTTTAACTAGGGTAAACTATAACGAAGGCCACTCAATTATAAATAAAGTTATGTTTGGGTCACTTAATTATTAAAAATTATATTTGGGTCACTCAATTATGGGTAAGGTTACATTTGGGTCACCCAACTATGGGTAAGGTTACATTTAAGTCACCCAATTATTAAAAGTTATACCTGAGTTACTCAATTTATCGGTAATGTTACATTTGGGTCACTCTTCATATTTAAAATATATATATATCGATTTATGTTTTAGATTGATTAATGACTTCAAATGAAGTACTCTAGTGTTAACGAGGGTATACAAGTGATTTGGAAGAAAAATGATTAAATTGATATATTTTTTTAAATATGAAAGGTGACCCAAATGTAACTTTGCCTATAATTGAGTGACCCAAATGTAACATTTAATAATTGGGTGACCTAAATGTAACCTTACGCATAATTAAGTAACCCAAATGTAACATTTAATAATTGGGTGACCCAAATGTAATCTTACCCATAATTAAGTGACACAAGTATAACTTTTAATATTGAGTGATCCAAATATAACCTTACCCATAACTGAGTGACCTCCGTTATAGTTTAACCTTTTAACTATTATTATTTTATTATAGTCTAATGAATAGGTCAATAGTTTTTTTTTGTAACACCCGTGTTTTGGGCCTAGGAGTTAACCGGGTTATAGTTCGAGTCAAATAAAATTTAATTAAAACAATCCAACTCCAAATAATGACCTAATTGAGCTTTAATAAGAAGGAAGGAACCTATGTCGCAATTTGACCAAAATTTAAAAAGCAAGACCACTTTATGGGAAAAGTTGTCTTCCCTTTTCCCATTTCCTTTTTTCCAAACGTTGGAAGCCCTCCCACCATTTTCAAAGCTTCTTCAAACCTTGGTTACTATTCCATCCATTATCTCCTTCAATTAAAGGTGTTTTTCAAAGGTAATTACGTTTTCTTAACCTCCTCTTTACCCTCTACCTAACCATGGTCTTGGGTTTCAAAAATATGAGATTTTGGAAATTAGGGTTTATATTAAGGTTTGGGGTTTTAAGGGGGTTTTTCAATTTGTTTTGATAAATTGTTTTGGGGTTTTGTTGAAGCATAATGAAATACACAATATATATTAATTTGGTTGATTTTGGATGAAAATTCGTAGTAGATTATTAGGGCAATTTTTGAGGTATTAAAACTTGGGATTTTGGTGGGCTTTATGTTGAAATTGAAGGGCTGATGGTCTACCTATGTTAGGAGGGTGATTTGGGATGTTTTGGAAGTCATTTGGGTGTTTGGAAATGGGTATTTCAGCCAAGAGTTGTTGGAGTACGAAAATTAGGTTTTTGAGATATTAGGTGATTTGGGAAATTGTGGAAATTGAGTTGTGTTTGCAAAGTAAGTTGATGGTGGAGTTTAGCATTGAATTGGGAAGTAATGTATGTATTTTGTTTGACTAGAAGCAAGAGGAAACGTTGAAGAGGCATTGAGACCGAATCCGGGTTCGTAGGAGGATTGGTTCGAATTGCTAAGGAAGGGCGGTGAGTGGTCTTAACTTGTTTTAAAGTTTGGTTCGGGCATGAGTAGTGTGTGTGTAAAGTGTGCTTGGTAGGCCACTTCCTTATAACCCAAGTAGTTAATTTAGTCTTATTTTCCTTAAATGCCAATGTGCTTAATGACTATGCTCTTGTGCTTGTGATTATATGGTGCATGTATATATATCATGATGTGGATATATGTGATGAGCATGAGTGTGGTTGATGATATGTGATTGATGATGATAATTGGCACTAAAATAATTACCGGTTGTAAATGATCGATCATTAGGATGGTGTGCACACAAATTGAGTCAAAACGTACGTGGCCTTGATGGCGTTAAGTCATCAAGGAGGAGTACGGTGATGTAACATTCCACCAGAAGCTTTTATTTATTTCTACGGGATGATGAGTGGAATCCCATCCGTAGGGCATGTGGCGATGAGTGGAATCCCGCACATGCAAGGTTCGGTGATGAGTGAAATCCCACCGAGGTAAAGTGTTGTTGAGGTTTAAATCCGCACAATCGGGGTAATTAAAGTGGCCAATTAAACTTGTTCATGTATTGTGATATATGACGGTGATATGTGATTGTGGTATATGGTGTTGTTGCATGATGTGGATGTTGATGCTTAAACTTGATAGGATTGAGAGACCATATATGCCACTTGAAAGACTAGCTAGGTCTACTTGATTTCATGCCTATGCTTGATGTATGTAAGATTAGGATTAACGTGCTTGAACCCTGCATTGTTGATGTTTTTCGTTTTAGAGCACCCTCACTAAGCTTATAGCTTACGCTCTCTATGTTCAACAATGCAGATCATTAGTGTGGTGTTAGCTCGAGGCAAGGCAAGAAAGGCTTTCCAAGTTGTTGCTCAAGTATGGTTAATTTTGTAGTAGTTAAGCAATGTGGCAATAGGGTGTGTTTGTATGAGCCTTGTATGACTCTTTCAATATGATGTTGTTTTGGATTAATTATGGATTGTAAGCATGTTATACTTTGATGAATGTTGGGGTGTATGATGACATGCTTTAGGATGTTTTAGGTTGCCTTATGCTGAGTGCAAACCTTTTTTGATTGACTTGTGGCTTTATGACCATTTGAGCCTTTGAGTATGCACAATATGGCCTAAATTGCTCTCTCATTAGAATGTTATGTACGAATGCCTTAATTCATGTATGGTTGATTCCTTTGGCTTAAATATGTGTGCTTGCATGTTCGTGTATGCTTAGGTGAGTCGAGAAATGCATTTAGAGTCGTGTTGGGGTCGTTTAAGTTGAAATTGAGGAATTACAGTGCAGGGGGTATCGATACCCCTAGCAAGGGTATCGATATTGTCTTGCCCAAAGGCCTCAGATTTTGCCTGGGGTACCGATACCCTCCAAAGTTACTGTAATTTGGAGTTTTGAGTGAGAGTAGAGCGTATCGATACGGGGTTCCCGAGTATCGATACGGGTCTACTCTGTTGACCAAGGAGGGTTGACCGAGAAAGGGGGTATCGATACCCCTGGTAAGGGTATCGATACGGTCTTCTCGTGGTTGACTTCTTGGGTTGACCTAGAAAGGGGGTATCGATACCCCTGGCAAGGGTATCGATACTGTCTGCCTGTAAACTTAAAAATGGACTGTCAAGTATGGCCGTGGTTCGAATGTGTTTTCCTTTGTATGTTTTCCGCTGTTGTGAATCATATAGGATCTAATATTCATCTAGGCAAGATTAATATAAAAAGAAAAAAAATAGGGTTGCTAACCGAGGGGAATCCTTTGGGTTTCGCTTCGGTTTTCCCCGTGTGGCCTACTCAGACCGGTCATCCGGCCAGACCGGGACGAGGGGTTACATTTTTTTTGCATTTTTATACCAAATAGAAAATGCAAATGCCTTCCCTGGTGTCGAAGTTGTTAAAAATCATGTTCAGCTGCACCCCAACTAGGGGTGTTCATTTCCGGGTACCCGAAATTTCGGGTACCCGAAATTTTCGGGTACTAAAGGGTCGGCCCGATACCCGGCCCATAAGAACCGGGTACTTGCAAAACTCGGGTACCCGCTAATTCGGGTAATAGGCTACCCGTTTTTTTATTATTTATTATTTTTATTTTTTTCCTTATTTTTTAAAAGCAAATTAAAAAAAATAAAATCATATTTATTTTTTAAAACCAATTTTAATTTAAATGCATAGTGCTACTGCTCACTCCAAATGTCTATTGTTTATAAAAAATACCAAATGTATTTTTGTGTATGCTTTGAAAGCATAATGCTCACTCCAAATGAGAATATGTAATTATGTATAGTGCTCACTGGCCACTGCTCAGTGCTCACAACAGTTTTTTTTTTTTCAAATGCTCACAACAGTTTATACATGCATAATTCGGTAAATTAGAGAAGTGTTAATCAAAACAATAAAAAAAAACAATTAAATCGGGTATCGGGTAGTCGGGTACCCGACTAAGGGGTATTTTATGACCCGGGCCCGACCCGGATACCCGGAAAAAAGCGGGCCGGGTACCCGACCCAGAAATTCGGGTAATTTTTTAAAAAATACCCGGTAATTTTAAATCGGATATGCGGGTCAGCGGGTCGAGTCAACCGGGTCGGGTACTTTTGAACACCCCTAACCCCAACTGTTCCATCCACCACGTATTCTTCATTTGAAGTACGCTACGCATCCGATCGAGTCGAGTCTATTGAGAATTACAAGTTATTCGAGTTAGAAATTTATATTTTATAATTTAAATTTTGTTTGAATTTTTTTCGTGTCGAGTTGTTCGAGTTTTTGTTCAAATTTAATTGTAAAACATTTATAATGTTATGATATTAATTACTTCCAATTTAAATGTTTTTTTTACGTTAAACAACTATAAATGAAAGCCTCAACGTGAACTTGAAAATTAATACATTAATTACTAAAAATTTTAAATTATTAAAATTTTTATTTTATAATTAAAACTTTATTTAAAATTTGTTAAAATTAAGTCAAATTTATAAAATTACAAATCAAGTCAGGTCAAGTTAAATAAAATTAGGGTAAACTATATAAATGGTCCTCTGACTATACTCCAATTATTTTTAGTGTCTTTCAACTATCAAAAGTTATAAACTGGTCCCTCGACTTAAAAAAGTAATAAATTGGTCTAACACCGTTAAAAATTTAACGATTGCTGACGTTGCAGATAATATAAATTGATATAATAACATAATTATCCTTCAAGTTCTACACGTATTTTAATTTGACTCTAATTCTAAATAATTAACCCACATAATTTTAATAATCTATTAATTTAGTTTATCTTCTTTTCTATTTCGCTTATCCTTTAATTCTTCAATTCAAACCAGTTACATGGATTGAAAAGGCTGAAAGATTACGACTTTCGTTAAAGCTGCAAATTATGTGGGTTAATTTTTTAGAACAAGCATGTGAAAAAAACAACATTTGAAGAATAAAAGATGAGCAATAATAGGCAATAACAGTTGCAAAATAAAGGAATAACCATTTTAGTACTGAAATATAGTAAAAATAAGTGGTGACTGAAAATTATAAATGCAACCAAGCAACCATCTTTCTACTGAATGTTCATGATGAAACGTCAATTTGAAATTCTTGAGTAATCAATTACAATTGAAACAATGAAAGTTAAAAGCAAGGCTATAAACACATATCCGAGTAAATACCGCGTACCGATTGAAAGTTCATTACTAAAGTAAGAAACACTGGCTATAAACAATGAATGCTCATCTTTCATTTTCTTTGGAGAATTTCGTTGCAAAGTGGCCTTTTCAATTCATGTAACTGGCTTGAATTGAAGAATTAAAGGAGGAGAAATAGAAAAGAAGATGGAGTAAATTGATAGATTATTAAAATTATGTGAATTAATTTTTTAGAGTTAGGGTTAAATTAAAATAAATATAGAACCTAAGAGTTAATTATGTAATTATATCAATTTATATTAACTGCAACATCAGCTGCCGTTAAATTTTTAACGGAGGTTGACCAATTTGTTATTTTTTTAAGTCTGGGGACTAGTTTGTAATTTCTAATAGTCGGAGGACAAAAAAGATAATTAAAGTATAGTCGGGGGACCATTTATGTAGTTTAACCATAAAATTACTATAGGCGTGTGGTGGCCACGGCGTCGTTTTCTGTCTTCACAAACTATTGTGAGAATTTCTTCTAGTCTAACTAAATGCTCTTTACTGCCACATAACTCTCTCCTTCGATTCCTTCCTCTGTCTCTATTCTTTCCATTTTGCCTTAAAAGTCAAATACTCTTATTTCCTCTTCATTTTTTTCTCTCCTTGGTTCTGAGCTACCTGCCAAAAGGTACAAATCTTCAGTTCTTTTTTCCTGGATTTTTGTGATAGAATTTTCATAATTTGATTTAATCATGTATCATTTCGGTTTGTTCTAGCTTTATATTGTCTGTGAAGGATTTTTGGTGTAATCAGTGTTTTTTTCCCTAATTAATTTCTGAGAATTCATGCGAGTATTCTTTCTAAAGGAAATTCTTTGTTTTTGTTGAAATTTGTTGATTCACATAATGGCTCAATTTAACTGGAATTTGAAGATTTCAACAGTATGCGGGCTTTTGTTCTTCGATCTTGATGGTAATTATACTAGTTGTTAGATTTCAAGTCTTGGAAATAATCGGAGAATCTGCTATTTAAAGGCTTCAGTTTTTTCCTCCATTATTGACTGCTTTGACCTTAGCTTAAGGTGAGTCATATAAGTTTGTTAGAAGTAATTTGCAATGCTTTTACATTCATTCACGGGTGATTTAGTGAATTCCATGTGTTTGATAGAATTAAGGTTCTGAATTTGTTAGTGCTTTTGACTGTTCTATCGTTTAAAATCTTCCCTTTTTCTCAGGATTGGACTGCTTTAATTTGACCAAACATGTTTTGTTTCATTTTGTAATAAGATTAATGTCGATTTGTTTTATCAGTTGTTGTATTCGGCCTTAATTTGTTCATATATGTATTGTTCTTTTGATGCTAAGAGATGTAACCATTGGGGATTAGGCTTTATCTATATGTTTTTATGGCATATAACCTGCTTGTTTTTGTGTTTTTATAATAGTTGTTCGGGGGTTATTACCGGTAACTGTCGATTTGCTCGAGTGTTCGATTGTTTTTACGTGGCATTTTCTTGCTTCGGCACTCTTAGGTTTTTTAAATACTAGTTTTTATGCTTTTGTGCAGGTCACCTTTAAAATGAATTTTCCCTTTAGAAGCTTACATGAGGATTCTGCAACTTCTCAGATGGAAATCCTCAGATGTCCATTTTTGAGAAACATTAATGAGCCTACAAGCTTTTCTTTCTCGTCGGCAATGCCCTTTCCGCTCCCGGTAAGATCGTGGTTCATCTGGAATTTTATGTTTCTTGCATCATGTTCTTGATTCTAGTCACATAGCTTTTAACTTCACCTTAGGTACGTGGAGCCAAAGGTCCAATTTTTGAAGACGGGCCCAATTTTGACATGGCATTCAGGCTTTTCCATGGACGGGATGGAATCGTTCCGCTGTCAGAACGATCTTCTTCGTATGCTAAGAAGGCAGAACCAGAAACAGCCCCACCCAAGTTCAATCCATTGGCGGCAAAGGCAGCCACTATTAGTCTCTCATCTTTTGGACCAGGAGGGCCTTTCAGTTTCGATGCATTTTCCAATAAGTGGAACAATCAAAACCGAAAATCAAAACCATCCAAGAAAGAATCCTCTTCACAGGTAATCGATCTTCTGTTTGTGGAATGCGACATAAGCTTGGACTTTGGATTTCAGGACCTATGTTTTTAAACCGAGAACAATCATCTAATGTCTGAAAGTTCCTGCATTATTATTTTGAAACTTTCCTTTATTGACATCATTCTATGCTTGATGTTTCAGGGAGGAAATTCCCATCATGAAGCATTGGGCAATGAGTGGCTGCAAAACGGCAACTGTCCGATAGCAAAGTCATATAGGGCTGTTAGCGGTGTTTTGCCACTTGTTGCCAAGGTTTTTAAACCACCTCCAGGGATGAAATTCAGGTGCCCACCTGCAATAGTAGCAGCCCGGGCAGCAATAGCGCAAACCGCTTTCGCCAAGAACCTCCGCCCTCAAGCGATGCCTACAAAAGTACTGGTGATAGGGATGTTAGGCATGGCGGCAAATGTTCCACTAGGGATATGGAGGGAACATACTAAAAAATTCTCACCATCTTGGTTTGTGGCCGTCCATGCAGCCGTTCCATTCATAGCCATGCTCCGGAAATCTGTCTTGATGCCCAAGACAGCTATGGCTCTCACCATTGGGGCATCTATATTAGGCCAGATTATCGGCTCTAGGGCAGAGCGATATCGGTTGAAAGCAGTAGCAGCAAAACGCTTAGGCATCAGGGAATCCTCTGTTTCTGTCGGTACTGCAAATCCGCTAGAAGGCATTGCCTTTAAGAATGACTATTGCGGGAAAGATGTCGAATGGAATCCCGTCTCTCTTCAGGTGGCTAGGCCTTCATCAACAGACATATTTTGCTAATCAGTTTCTTCCTCATTTGTATGTCGTTTTCCGTTCGATGTTTTATCGTGTTTCTTTCTCTGTACCAGACACTTCTAATGTTTGTTATGCTCTCTGAAACCATGGCTGCTAAAGGATTGACTTGGTAAACATTGGCAAGTGCAATCTTCCATGGAAATAGATTAATAAAAGGTGGCTGTCGGCTGCCATATTTATGGATGATGTCATCATAAGCTTACGGATATAATTATACTCTAACACCATTCATTCTTACAAGAATATTGAGACAATTTCGTTCCAACGATCACCTAGAAAATAAGGACATAACCATACTCGAATTAAAAGTCTCAATTCATGTCACTTTATGACACTCTCTCGACCATGAAGGCATATGTTGTACCCCAACATCTTACATAAAGTAATATATTCCGACACACTTGAAATGGAAATGGGAGATTGAAAGTTAGAACATGACCTAATATAGATGTTCTCTCCAACTCATCTTCCTCTCTTTTTTTACGACCATCATTGATCGCGACACTCCGTCTAATCAGAGAAAATAAATCACTTAAACACCGATAATCATCGCCATCCCATTTTACTCATGAACACAGGGTTAAATAGTTTTGTTATTTTATTTATATAAAAATTTATTATATGGTACGTACATTATCGTATTATTTCCACGTATATAATCCAAAAATCTACAAGTCAACCTCCACCTTTAAAACAAACACAATTATCCCCTTGTGTTGCACCCCACATATCCGCTCAACCAAGATTGACAAACTCCACGTGGCCCAATAACAATAGATTTCCTACCTTCACTCAGCCAATTAAAACCCAGGTTTAGATTACTACTATCACCTTTATCCACCCCTTCTCTCTATTAACCTCCATATTCCAAACTTTCTCTTCTTTCCAATTACGTCCCCAAACTCCAAAGACAACAACCATGGCCGCCAACACGCTGATGAGCTGTGGCATAGCCACCGCTTTCCCTTCAGTCCTTTCCTCTTCCAAATCCAAGTTCGCCGGCGCTATGCCCTTGCCTAGCTTTGGCGCCAATGTTAACCACCGTGTTAGCATGACGGCCGACTGGATGCCTGGCCAGCCTAGGCCTCCTTATCTTGATGGTTCAGCCCCAGGGTAAGATTTCAAAGTTTAAACTTAAAAAAAAAAAAAGATGTCTGTTTTCCATCTTTTTTTTCTTACAAATCTGTGTTTTATTATATGTTTGGTTTTCAGTGACTTTGGGTTTGACCCACTGAGACTCGGTGAGGTGCCGGAGAATCTCGAGAGGTACAAGGAATCTGAGATATATCACTGCAGATGGGCTATGCTTGCAGTTGTAAGTGTTTTTTTTCTGGGGTCAAATTCTGGTTTTAGTCCCTCTACTTTAATTTAGAAATGCTTATATTGGTATGCATGTTAAATATGCAGCCTGGTATATTGGTTCCTGAGGCTTTGGGGTTAGGAAACTGGGTAAAGGCTCAAGAATGGGCAGCGGTTCCTGGTGGACAGGCCACTTACTTAGGCAACCCGGTTCCATGGGGAACTCTTCCAACAATATTGGTCATCGAGTTCCTCGCCATTGCCTTCGTCGAGCACCAACGTAGCATGGAGAAAGATACCGAGAAGAAGAAGTACCCCGGCGGTGCTTTCGATCCCTTGGGATACTCCAAGGACCCTAAAAAGTTTGAGGAATATAAGGTCAAGGAGATCAAGAATGGTACCAACTTCAAACCCTTTTCTTTCTTTTGGAAAGTATCGGATCTAACCCGAACCGAAGACGAATAGTTTGTTGATCATTTTGTGATTGATCTTCGTTGTTGTTTATAGGTCGTCTGGCGATGTTGGCATTCGTGGGATTCTGTGTTCAACAATCAGCTTACCCCGGAACCGGACCGTTGGAGAACTTGGCAACTCACTTAGCTGACCCATGGCACAACAACATCGGCGACATCATCATCCCCAGATCACTTTCCCCTTGAGATGATGGTGGAACATTTTCAATATGTTGTTCAATCACCCGTTGTGTAAAACTCCCCATGTATTCCACATGAAATGTAATGAATCAGGGTTTCACGACTTTGTTATGTGTAATTAGACCCTTCACCTATATTTTTAATGGACCATGAACTCTTCATTTATAAAAAAAACATTTGACACTTATTTGAACAAATGTCAAACATTTATATAACTTGTCCATGAATCCATTAAACCATAGTGATCTGAGGTTCCAGGAAAAAAAAGGAGAGAAACAATTTCTTTGGGAACACATTGAATTTTATTTCAGAACTGGAACATGATCATCCGAAACATGGCACAAATGAAACAACAAAAAATGATAAATTAATGACATAAAATTGTTCCCAAACATGAGCTCTGAGTTTTAACATAATCATACAGGGACTGATTGAAGGTTGTAGACCGTCATTCTTCACGCAAGATCGTGATCCCTAGTTCCTCACGGTCGTCACATTCTTCAAAAGCATCCCTACAACATCATGAGATATCCTTGCAGCTTCATTCTTCAAGTGATTGATCTTTTCATCTGTTTCGATCTCAAGCCGCTTCACATTAGCCCCCGAGTCTCCGCTACTCTGTACATGATCCACAAACATGGATAAGAATCGGAATTTTGATTGAAGACTTACAGAAATTACGTAACTATGGGTCAGTTGCTCATATATACATTTTCAGCACATTGTTGTCACTGAAACAAGCTAGATCACAAAATCTACGAATTCATACCTCAGCTACCTTCTTCTGAAACTCATACTCCACTTGAGCACGATAGTCAGCAATCTCTTTCTCTGCCTCTTCCTTGGCTTGTCTCAGTCTAGCCATTTTTGCTGAATAAAAAAACCAGAAGTGAGTGACATTGAATCCTCCAGAAAAAGCAACGACTACTACTATTAGAACAGCAACCATGAAAGACAAATCAACTTCTCTTCTACGCTTAGTTCACATCTTTGTAGTCATTAAATGGGAGTAGCCTAACAGCAAACAAAAATTATCATGTAGTTCCCACAAAGTCCACACATGCTTGCCCGCGTTTATATGATTACATTGTTTAATCAATGTCTTTTTATCAAGTGAGATCAAGTGTGAAAAAAATGTTCTATAAAACCCGAATCCCGAATGTGCCTTCCAAACAAATAAAGGGAATCAACATAGAAACCGACATCTTATTATTCTTGAACTAAGGTTGCATCAATTCAAAACAATCAAGAAAAATGAACGAATTTCTCCGGGCGGTGAGAAAGTTATAGAAAATAAGAGTATAAGACTAGTGCTACCATTTCTTGCGGCATTGACAATCTGCTGAGCCTCTTGTTCGGCAGCTAGCAGCTGTTGGATACCGTTTTGGCTCCTGTTGGCTTCCATTTTTGCTGAATTTTGTTACAGTTACTCTGCAATTAAGATTTTTTGGGGGTCAAAAATAGCACTTCAGTAATTGTATAGCTATAAAATGAATTCACATAATAAACAGAATAAAATCCATTGGAACAACAGAAGGCCACCAAATAACATTAACATGCACACACAGACTTTATACAGTGACCAACCCCCCAATTTTTTTTTTACCTTTGTTCTTCTATATAATTTTTTTTATAAAAAATGGGTTATTTATAAATTTGCCACCCTAATTTCAAAATTTTATATTTTCCGCCAACCTCAAATCCTAGTTCCGTCCCTGACTTTATAATACCAGTCCCATATCGCCCTATCGACATCCGTAGCTCAAAAGTCAAAAATTTCAATAGGCAGTTTTAGATCCATACCAAATTTAAAATTCAAAGAGACATCTAAGACTCCAAAGATCTTATTTTTCATGCCTACAGATGAATCCATATAATGCATTTTCCGCGCTTAAAGACGTAAACCCGAGAACAAGCAATTCAATCCAAGTCAAGTTCAACATCCAAATCCATTGACGCATCAAACTCTTATGACGAATAGAGCACAATGCCGCCAATAAGTAACTTACCCATCAAATCTAAGTCCACAAAAAGGCAGGAAAAGAATACCCACGAAAGGAATTCACTAAAAAACAAAAAACTGAGTGAATTACAATTATCGATCAACTAAAAAGTCGGATCAATGTTTTCCTTTCGTTTTTAGATTTATATAATTTCCAGATCAATTAGTACAATGGATTATTAAGTTAAAAAGTAACGATCTGGAGAGTTAAACAATATCGACATTACGGGAAAATAGAAAAAAAAAACGATTGAAAATATAAGGAAGAAGTAAAGAGAAAGATTGAAAGAGAAGACGTACCCAGGAGAAGCGGTGTTTTTTTGATTTGAGATTTAACCAGAAAATAAGGGGAAAATAAATAATGGCCGCTTATTTAAAAGAGAATGACCACTCTACCCTCATTTATCTTTATATTTGTTTAGTTTAATTGTGTATTATATTTTATTTATATAAAATCTGTAAAATTTAAAATAAATTTATTTATTTAGTTATTAAATACATGTTTATCAAATCAATTTAAAATATTACAATGAGTGTTACTAATTAACTCAAACCAATTATTTGTATATTGAAACGTCAATAAATATAAGACGGTTTAATATATTATTTGAATTTGCCATTTTTTTTATTATAAATGTATTTTATTTTCAATTTTGTATTTAGAGTTATAATCTTTATAAATATGGTATATATGTTTTCTTTGAACAAATGTGATTCCTATATTTATCAAACATTGTATATGTAGTACTTATATAGTTATATTTGTCAAATATCATATCATATGATCCATATTAAATAACTTAATAAATAAATAATTTTAAATTAAATTGCTTATTTATCTTATTTTAGATTGAATCAAATTGTAATGTGAAATCCACGCCATACTATTAAACAATATGTAATATAGAATTCTCTTATTTAAACTTTAGTAACGACTAATTAAGATAATGATCTTTTAGTTATTTACTAATTTTTTTGTTTTAGACTCTCAAAGTGGATTTGGTCACACGTTTACAATTACCGTGTTCGCGGTTGAGTTGTGGTAATAAATAATTGAATCAAATATCACACAATATGATCCACATTAAATAACTTAAAAAATGAATAAATAATTTTAAATTAAATTACTTATTTACCTTATTTTAAATTGAATCAAATTGTAATGTGAAATCCACCATATTTCTAAACAAAGTGTAATATAGAATTCTCTCATTTAAACTTTAGCCGCATAGCATAGTTATGTTAATTGTCGATATAAATTCATCATTTTTTATTATTTATTGTTTATTTTTTTGTATCTTTTAGTTTTAAGTAAATAATTTTATCTTTTTGGCACGCTTTACTCTAAATTTTAGTACATTTCTTCTATTTGTTGGCACATATTTTTCTTCACCGGTCATTTTATGATTGAACTTGACATTGTCGCGACTGATCAAGATGACACTCTTTTAGTTATCTCATTTATTTCACTGTTTAGACTCTCGAAGTGGATTTGGAAACGCACTAACAATCACCGTGTTCGCGATTGAGTTGTAGTAATAACCACATTGTCAACGTACTTTATTGTAATATGCATTTTTATCTTGTTTGTTATGCATTTTTATCTTGTTTGTTGATGGTATTACCTCATCGTCCATCTTTAATATTGTTTGTCTCTATCTTTTATTTCGAGTTTTTGAATTAAATTTTTACCGTTTTCTTGTGTAGTTCTCTTATGATCTCGAGATGTTAGTTTCTTGTTTCAGTGGTTATAGGAATATACCCATATGAGATATTTCTGTTTACTATGATGTAAACATTCATTGTAATTTTGAATATATCAACATTTAATAAAACTATTAGATTCCAATTCAAAATAAAGTGTAATATTTATAAAAATGCCGAACTCAATTATAAATCTACAACGTTTGACAAATATAAAAAAACACGTACTACATTTATAAAAAAAACGATAAATTCAGATACCAAGTGACATATTAAGCCAAAAAAGATTGTACTATTTGTAAATTGTTGGAGAACAAATTCACGGGCTTTTAGCAGGGGATGCCGGCATGAACTTTCACATGTAAAAAGTTGAATGGCTATTTTGGCATTTTTCTTAGAATAAAAAATAAATAAAACCAGATCACAGATAGGATACTGCAATTCTTGAAGAAGATAGACAAATGTGTAGTTTCTTCATCGTTTAGAGTCAATGAGGCAAAGTTTCGCAACTGTAATGGATGTTCGAGTATGGATGGCGACGGATTGGATATCTGTTATTTCTTCTAAAGGTGCATTTGAATGGCCGGTGAGAGAGGCCATGACTGGGTTGTATGACCGGAGAACTGGCCAACCGAAATACGGCATAAAACCGTTCATGTACCGAGCTTTGCAAAGTAAACTCTGCAAGGGGTTAGCCTTCCACTAGCTTTGCAAACATTCCTAATTGAATTTACGAAACGGTGAAAGTTTCTACAAACATAACATATAATAGATAATCGAACAGTGGATCCGGCAAATATAACGATGATGAAGAAGAAGAATTCGATCATATACTTATAACAACCAAATATGATGCATTATACTACTGATAAGTTAACAATAGGCCAAGGATTGCCACAAGACTACTACAACTATGAAGATTGCAGTCATTAGTCTTCAACTTGAACAAAATATTATTCAGTTTACTGCTTCCTATTTCATTTTGTACAATTCTGCGGTAGACGGATTTCGGCGCCTAAAACAAATGTCGTATGCTGCATCAGTTATCTTCTTCATCGATACAAGCTGAATGGGGTAATTCACAATGTTAGGTAATTATAACGAATCATGCAATGCAGAAACAAGCAAAGATGTTTATATACAAGGGGGAATAGGAACGAAACACAACACACATATAAACCGGGTAAAAAGATAGCTATGAATGTCGACAATGGCATCCATCGATGTGAAACATGATTGTGTGACGAAATTCAAAAGCAATTCCAGAAACCATAAATACGGCAACGAAGGGATTCATCGTGCATGCATACTGCGTAGACATCTTTGGAAGCATCAATTCCAACAAGAAGAAGCTTTGGGGAAAAAAATGTAAACTTCACCAAAAATTCCCATCATAAAGACCACCAGTCAAGTATAACAACTCACAAGAGCAACATCAAAACACAACCAGCTTTGAGAATTGAGACACTTTTATGATCCTAATTGCTTTCCAATGCATATACTTTCGAAAATGTTGTCTAAATTTCACAAACACGAGAAGAACTAAACATCTACAATTAGACCAGTACATGTTATAAAGAAGGTCTTAAAAAAACCATGGTAAGCCTGGCAAATTGGCAATGTCCGACCAAATTCTCGAACTTTTCATCTCGTCAAATCGGAACTCGGAAGCAATACAAGGATAAAATAAATGTTTTTTTCACAACATCATTCTCAACTACAACCGGCGTTATGACTAAAAATTCCCATCTTTGAACTTCATAATTCTTTGCAACTTATATCTCAAAGACATTAGCTTCTAAAAAATTAACTTTACATCTCCGAATTTAGGAGAAAAATTAGTTTTTTCTTGTTTGTTCAATTCACTCTCACTTTATCAAAACAATTCAAAGTTGAGAGTGTACCAAACAGAGCTCAATTTTCACAGATTCGGAATACCGAGCTATATGACAAAGTTAAAAATACTAGAATGAGCTTCCACCATACAAGGCTTGCACTATTATGAGTTATGACCCTAGATCAAACAACCTAAGCCATATATTTTTAGCAGAATCAAGTAAAATGTCAAGAAAAGGAGGAAAATTAACTTGCTGCAAGACTTCCAGTTCAGGGCAGAAACACAACGAAATTTGTTAACCCTTTAAGACAATTTGCACTGAATTGCTAAGCTTGAATCATTGAATGAAGAACCTCACAATTCACAAAGCACAACCTATATATACTAAAGGAGACACCAAAATCGAGTAAACTCAAAAGCCCAAGTCTAGAAACACCATAAACCAGCACAAAATCAAAAACCCATACTAAAAGAACTAATCTTTCAACCAAATCTTCCCGGAAAAAAAAGTAAATTTAGATTTTGGAGTTACCTCCACAGCAGAAGCAGCAATAACAGCAAGAAAGGGCCATGAAAACCTCTCTGCAGATCACAATGAAAGTAGCAGATTTGGAGTGGGCAGGTTGTTGGTCATTTAAGAGACTTTGTTGGTCGCTTGGAGAAGAAGAAGATTGTTTCTCCGATTTCATTCGATGGAGGTTCCATTCAAGTTTTCTTAAATAAGCGATTTTGAATGAATCTCTTAGTCTAGCCGATGGCCATAGATGCATTTTTCTTACAGTCACACACACACACAGAGATTCTTAAATTTCTGGCAATGAAACAAAAAAAGAAGGGAAACGGCAAAAACCGAGTTTGACTATTATGTTGAAAGAAATTGTAAAGTACAATATGGTCACTAAACTATTCCAAAAAATACAAAACAGTCACCAAACTTTCAAATATTACATAATGAGCATTAAATTTTAGTTTTTGTTACAAAATTATCACTGAGCCGTTAACTTTTATTAAATTAATGACGTACAGATACAAAAATTTTAAATAATAACACATTTATTCATTAATATTTTCACATCTAGTCAATTTAGTATTAATTCAACCCTCATTATTTATGTCTAAATTGGCTGGATGTGTAAATATTGAAGATTAAATATGTTGTGATACAAATTTTCGTAACTACCATGTCACCCAGTTAACAACAGTTAACGGATCGGTGACTATTTTATAGCAAAAACTAAAATTTAATGTCCATTATATAATTTTTAGGGTAAACTAACTCAATGACCACCATAATATGGTAAATGTATTAAAATGACCACATTAAAAAAACTGACTCAATTAAACCACCAAACTATTTAAATGGTATCAATGTGACCACCAGCCGTTAAAGGTTAACGGAAGGGTGACATGGCAGTTAAAAAAATAAGAGTATAATTACACATTTGGTCCTTATTACTTATACACTCTATCAATTTAGTCATAATTTTAGTTTAATAAAATAAATTAATTATTTTCTAGCTATTTCTTTTATGAGATGCTTCATCATATCTATTTTAATTGAAGTGTTGTGTTTTTTTCTTTTGGATTATCATGTCAAAGGTTGCAGTCATGGGGTTGAACCCTTCAAAGCACTTGGGCAAAGAAATAACATTCTTGCAACCTTATCTGCATAAATTGAAAGAGTTCGTTCATGTTGTTCTTTTAACATTCTCTCTTTCTCTCTCTAAAGCATGATTGAAAACTTATAATGGTTTTTTGTTCGAACTCCCTTTCGACAGCTTGTATGGAATAAACGTATGTGGTGAGGGAGGGGAATATGAAACTCTGACTCTTGACTGCCCACTCTTCTGTGTAAGCTTTTCTGTTGACTGGTCTACTGGCAAAAATATTTTCCTCGTATTTGTTGCTTCCCAAATCTATCGTAATTTATATTATTTCTTTTCAAGGATTTAATCGAAATTCATGCTCTGAATAAGGGGGGTTTGCATCCCAGTTGCATTTAACAAATTCTTCATGCACTGTTTTTTCCGTTGTAACTATGAAGGTTTAAAATTTCTTCATGCCTATGATCCCGGTCTGGCCGGATAACCGGTCCGAGTGGGCCACACGGAGAAAACCGAAGCGAAACCCGTTAAGGTTCCTCCTTGGTTAACAACCCAGAAAATTTCTTTTTAATTTACTCTTCTCTAAATGCACACTTAATTCCTATGTGATCACAGCAACGGAAGACGAGCATTCGCAAAACAGTAACTCGAACAACCTAAGAAAAACAGCTCATTTTATGTAATTTAACAGGCCGTTTTGAAACACCCTCAAGGTGTATCGAAACGCCTTGACATGGTCAACCCAACTAAGCCTACACGAGGAAGTCGTTTCGGAACGGGGGTCAACCGTTCCGAAACACCCTCCCTGGTCAACTTCTCGTGGTCAACGAGATTTGACCGTTTCGAAACACCTTCATCTCGCCAAATTCTCAAAATTCCAGTAGCTAAAACGTACCGAAACAGCCCCTATCCGTTTCGAAACGGCTGGCCAAAAGCAAAGGGACCGTATCGAAACAGGGTGGCCCGTTTCGAAACGCCCCCTGCCTGCAGACTCATTTTGGCTGTTTTAAGGCACAAGGGTGCCCCAAAACACCTCCAAAACCTCCAACAACATACTAGCAATTAATCCTAAGGCAACCAACTTACAAGCATGCTTTAACATCAACAAAACGAAACTAATCACCAAGGCATAACATCTCAAGCCACACATCCATACATGTCATTAAAGATATTAAGCTTTAACATATCCAACACTTAGGCAATTCTAGATAGCAAAATACTAACATGGTTTCAAGCAAGGGATACATCCCAAAAGCGAAATTAACAAACACATACGAGGATTCTAACATGCTCCTAAACAACAACAACAATATATACCAAAAGCATCATAACACGACACCTATCCCATTGCTTTACTATTACAATCTTTAAATTTAACTATCATACTTGAGCTAACCGTAAGCAACACTTGGAGGCCCTTCCTTGCCCTTGCCACCCACTAGCCATTGATCTGCATTGTTGAACAAAAGAGAGCGTAAGCATAAAAGCTTAGTGAGGGTAAGCTCGTAAAACAAACCTTCGACAATGCAGGGTCCAAGCACGAGCTACAACCAAGATTAAATGCATGATCTTACCTCCGATCCACACGAGCCATAATTATAAATGATGCATGAACATATATTCAATATCATGTCATGCTCAACATGTTTAAATCAACAACATATGAAATCACATATATTAAACCATGTTAGCAACACATCCCAAATCACTTTGGTTCACAATTAACCACATATTGGCAACGTAAACCACAATCCGTATTGGCACCTAGCTATGACTCGAATACGCGGATAACCGTTGGAACTCACATCCAACAACTCTACCATTACCTGACGGTGGGATTACACTCATCACCGTTCACGCGGAAGGGATTCCACTCATCCTCACGCCTTATTTCATGCGGAGGGGATTCCACTCATCCTCACGCCCGTCGATGGGATTCCACTCATCACCGACATATAGATATATAAGAAGATTTCCGGGCGAACCCGTACTCCATCTTGGTGACTACCATCATCAAGACCACGCGCGCATTTTGACTCACGTGTGCACACTAAACATCCTAATGATCGATCATTTGTACCCAAGCATACTAGTGCCAATACTAACACATTCCACAATACCATTTCATAATGACTTCCGTGCTTAGCACGTACTCACCATGACTCATGTCATGCACAAGCCACATTTCCATGCCTAGCATGTACTCACCATGATCCTCAGATCAAGCAATCACCTCATAATCTCATTTCACATGACAACACCACATGTACATCATTAACAACCATATCACATCATATTTTGCACATGTGTATAACCATATCATATCTATCATCAACATGCATATAACAATGCATCCAACATGCCTCAACATACATGTGTACAACGTATATATAATCAACACCATCACAATTTAACATGAGGCATATACAACCATTAAAGAGTGCAACCAAAGTCTCTAATCAAAGCTTGGGATTAGGCTACCACTCTAATCCCAACTCTAGGTGGGTTTACCAAGCCCATCCTAGGTTCACATGCTTGAACCAAATACTCAAAGCCATTTTAAAAACATTTAACCACTCACCTAAGCTTCCAAGCCAAGCAAGCAACCTCCCTCAAATTTCCGGATTTCTTCCCGAAGCTTTTCCAACACGAATTCTCGCTTCTAAACAACCTCAAACACATTTCAAACAATTCCAAATCAGCCCAACATCAAAAGACCAACCCGGAACACAATTCAAATTCAATTTACAACGTTGCAAGCCATGAACAAACCCCAATATTTGCAATCTCGGACAGCCCACATACCCCTTCCAAAATCCATGTTTCCAACACCCATTGCACCCACAAATGATCCCAAATCAACCCCTAACCATAGCACTACCATTGGGCTATCAATTCCCACCTAAAACAACCCCCAAAACTCACCCAAAACCCTCAAAAAACCCCATTTATACCCAAATTCGGAAATTCATTTAAAATACTCTAAAAATCATATATGTTGGACTATTTGATTTACAAACAACATATCTAACATAAATAAACCAAAAGCCTTGATAAAAACTCATAAAGTCACAACCTTTAACCAAAACTTTGAAAAACCCAAATTCTAAAATGTTGATGAAAATGAAATCTATTTGTACTTCCAAGTAGAGGATGATGAGAGCAAGATGGGGATGTATTTACCTTTCAATTTCGAGCCAAAATGAAGGAGAAAATAAGGTTGGATAGAACTTGGAGAAGCTTCCCCTCTTTGTCGTGAGAAATGAAGAAGGAAGAGGGAAGAAGATAAATTTTTGGTGTTTTAAATTAAAAAGGGGTTTTTAATTTCCAAGGGCTTGAAATTACAATAGTGCCATTAATGAGATGACAACTCTCCCTTACTTTAAAATCCATGACATTTTAGTTTCATTTCAATTTAGTCCCAACATAAAATGTTTATTTTGAAAATAAAGAAAGACACAAGGTCCAAATAATATATAATATTATTTAATCATAAACCGAGACCCAAAATATTATTTAAATATTATTTCCACCCGACCCCCAAACCCGGGTGTTACAGCTCCAGTTGGAGTGCTGCATCCATTGAAATTTCATTTGGAAAGAAAGGCATCCAACTCATCAAGTGGTAATGACAAAACCAATGACCTCTGTTGCGAGAATATCAATTATGTATCTGAAGTGCAAGAAGAAAACCCAAAAGAATGCAAATCTCCAGATGAGCTTGTTCCTGAAGTTTGTAACCCCCTCGTCCCGGTCTGGCCGGATGACCGGTCCGAGTAAGCTACACGGGGAAAACCGAGTGAAAACTCCCTAAAGAATTCCCCCTCGGTTAACAACCCTAATTTTTTTTCGTTTTAAATCTTGTCTAGATGAGTAGTTAATCCTACGTGATCATACAATGAAACAACATTCACGAGGCAAACCAACGAACTCAGCCCAACATCTTACAGCCCAATTTTAAGCTTTATCTACAGGCGGTATCGATACCCTTAAGGGGTGTATCGATACCCCCTTGACTAGGTCAACTAGTCAAAGTCAACCCGTAAATACCGTATCGATACACCCGAGGAGTGTATCGATACCCTCCCCAACGGTTGACTTCCCACGGTTAACGCTAAGATGACGGTATCGATACACCTAAGGCCGGTATCGATACCGAAATGGACAGTAGCTCCAGTGACCAAAATGGTATCGATACACCTCTCAAGTGTATCGATACACGAGGCCTGAAACAAGAAGGTGGTATCGATACCGTACCACCTGTATCGATACCCCTGCTACGAACTTTCAGGTTTGAGCTGATTTAAGGCAAAATGAGGCCCTTAAATCCCTCAAAAACCCCAACCAACACACTAACATCAATCCTAAGGCAAATCAAACATAAAAGCATGCTTTCGCAAGAAACCAAAGGGCACTAATCAACACGAGGTGATGCACAATCATTCAAGCATCTCAAGCATTCCAACACATACTAAGCATTCATACATAGCATTCCAAAAGGCGATTAGGCATTCAAGTTATACATAGAACTCAAGGCCTTGAAGGCACATGATAAGCATAAAGAGGTTTGCACTATAACAAGGCAACCTAACATCTAAGGACATGCTAACACACCCAACATTCATCAAAGCATATCATGCTTACAAACCATAGTCAATCCAACATCAACACATAAAAGTGAGTCATACAAGCTCATACACAACCCTTGCCACATTGCTAATTAGTACAAAATCTACCATACTTGAGCAACAACTTGGAAAGCCCTTCTTGCTTTGCTCCGAGCTAACACCACGCTAATGATCTGCATTGTTGAACATTGAGAGCGTAAGCTATAAGCTTAGTGAGGGTGCTCTAAAACGAAAAACATCAACAATGCAGGGTTCAAGCATGTTAATCCTAGTCTTACATACATCAAGCATAGGCATAAAATCGAGTAGACCTAGCTAGTCTTTCGGGTGGCATATATGGTCTCTCAATCCTATCAAGTTTAAGCATCAACATCCACATCATGCAACAACACTATATACCACAATCACATATCACCATCATATATCACAATACATGAACAAGTTTAATTGGCCACTTTAATTACCCCGATTGTGCGGATTTAAACCTCAACAACACTTTACCTCGGTGGGATTTCACTCATCACCGGACCTTGCATGTGCGGGATTCCACTCATCGCCACATGCCCTACGGATGGGATTCCACTCATCATCCCGTAGAAATGTATAAAAAGCTTCCAGTGGAATGTTACATCACCGTACTCCTCCTTGATGACTTAACGCCATCAAGGCCACGTACGTTTTGACTCAATTTGTGTGCACACTATCTTAATGATCGATCATTTACAACCTGTAATTATTTTAGTGCCAATTATCATAACCACATCATATATATCATCAACCACATTCATGCTCAATCTCATAGATGCATATCAAGATAAACTTACATCCATCAACCACAATCATAATAGCATAGTTAAACAAGCATAAATGCATTCATGGATGGGGATGTTTGACGTTGAAAAGGATGGGGAAAAGGAAGATGACAAGTTTTATTTTAAAGTTGTCTTGCTTTTAAAACTTTTGGGTCCAATTACAACATTGGTCCCTCCCCTTTTCTCAAGGCTCATTTAGATCACAAATTAGGTTGAATTGTTTTAATTTAAATTTTATTGACTCGAACTATAAACCCGGTTAACTCCTAAGCCCTAAACACGGGTGTTACAACTCTCTCCCACTTAAGGAATTTCGTCCCCGAAATTACCTGTCTGAAAGAGATACGAAAACTGCTTTTCCATATCCTCCTTCCTCTCCCAAGTGGCCTCGTCCACACCTCTACGTTGCCACTGCACCTTAACTAACTCAATCGATCTACCCCTCAACACCTTACTGTCAGAAGCTAAGATCTCCACTGGCTCTTCTTCATAAGTCAAATCCGGATTCAATTCAATTTCTTCTACGGGCATAACATGTGATGGATCGGACCTATACTTACGAAGCATCGAAACATAGAACACATCATGTATCTTCTCTAGCTCGGATGACAAACGCAACTGATAAGCAATGGGACCAACCCTCTTCACAATCTCATACGGTCCTATGTACCTCGGACTCAACTTCCCCTTTCGGCCGAATCTCATCACTTTTTTCCACGGAGACACCTTCAAGAATACCTTCTCACCCACTGAGAACTCAACTTCTTTCCTCTTCAAATCGGCATAGGATTTCTGCCTATCCGAGGCAGCCTTCAAACGATCACAAATCAATTTTACCTTGTCGGTTGTCCCCTTGAGCAAATCCGGCATGGGTAACAGTTTATGCCCTACCTCGGCCCAACACATTGGAGTCCTACACTTCCGGCCATACAAGGCCTCATACGGAGCCATCTGAATGCTCGTCTGAAAGCTGTTATTGTACGCAAACTCTACGAGAGGCAAATGCTTCTCCCAAGTACCCTGAAAGTCAATGATACAACAACGCAACATATCTTCTAAGATCTGAATAACCCTCTCTGACTGACCATCTGACTGAGAATGATAAGAAGTGCTGAAGTTCAAACGGGTACCCAAAGTTGTATGCAGACACTCCCAAAATCTAGAAGTAAACTGTGGATCTCTATTTGACACAATGGACTTCGCACACCATGCAGTCTAACAATCTCACCAATGTACAAATCGGCCAATCTATCTAAAGTGTAAGTAGTGTTGACTGCCAAGAAGTGAGCACACTTCGTAAAACGATCTACTATCACCCAAACTGTGTTCTTCTTCGTAGGAGTCAAAGGCAAACCCGAAACAAAATCCATAGTGATGTTCTCCCACTTCCATTCCGGAATTCTCAACGGCTGTAACAAACCTAAGGGAACCTGATGTTCCGCCTTCACTCTCTGACACACTAAGCACTTACTCACAAAGTCGGCTACATCTCTCTTCAAGCAAACCCAAAAGTACTCATTCTTCAAATCACGGTACATCTTCGTACTTCCGGGATACATAGCAAACGGACTACTGTGGGCTTCAGTCAAGATCGTACGTCTCAAGTCACTGTCTTCTGGCACAACTATTCCATCCTTGAAACACAGAACCCCATCAGTGCTGAAACTGTAATCTGAAGATCTACCCTCGACTATATCTTGCACGTGAGGTGCCAAAGATCTATCTAGAAGTTGTTTCTCCCTAATCAACTGACCTAGAGTAGGTCTAACCTGAAGCTCGGCTACCAAGCCGCCATCTCCGGACAAACTCAATCTAGCAAACATAGCTCTCAAGTCCACGGCCACCTTCCTACTCAATGCATCGGCCACTACATTGGCCTTACCCGGATGGTACTCAATAGTAAGATCATAGTCTTTTAGCAACTCTAGCCATCTACGCTGTCTGAGATTCAAATCTCGCTAAGTCATAATGTACTTCAAACTCTTGTGGTCGGTGTACACTGTGCATTTCTCACCGTACAAATAATGCCTCCAAATCTTCAAAGCAAATACAACTGCAGCTAACTCTATATCATGGGTCGGATAGTTGCGCTCATGAGTCTTCAACTATCTTGAGGCATAAGCCACTACTCTCTTGTCTTGCATCAGAACACATCCTAACCCTACGTACGAAGCATCACTATAGACTACATAGTCCTTCCCGGACTCAGGCTGAATCAAAATCGGAGCTTGGGTCAAAGCTTCTTTCAATTTCTCAAAGGCTCTCTGTCTTGCATCTGTCCACTCAAACTGAACACTCTTCTAAAGTAATTGTGTCAATGGAGCAGCTAACTTAGAGAAACCCTCTACAAACCTCCTATAGTATCCGGCTAAGCCTAGGAAGCTACGTACCTCTGTCACAGACTTCGGTTGCTTCCACTCAACAATGGCTTCAATCTTCTTCGGATCAACTCTAATCCCATCGGCTGACACTACATGTCCTAAAAAGACTACCTCTCGGATCCAGAACTCACACTTGCTGAGCTTCACAAACAACTGATGATCTAGCAAAGTCTTCAATACAAGTCTCAAGTGTCGGTCATGGTCTTCTTCAGTTCGCGAGTACACCAAAATATCATCAATAAACACAACTACAAACTGATCAAGATACTGATGAAAAATCCTATTCATCATGTCTATGAAAGCAGCCGGTGCATTAGTCAACCCAAATGGCATGACTAAAAACTCATAATGACCATATCTAGTCCTAAAGGTCGTCTTCGGTACATCAACCTCCCTTACCTTTAGTTGGTAGTAGCCCGATCTCAAATCAATCTTCGAAAAGACAGATGCTCCTCTCAACTGATCAAACAAGTCGTCAATTCTAGGCAACGAATATTTATTCTTCACTGTCAACTGATTTAACTGTCTATAATCTATGCACATTCTCATACTCTCACCCTTCTTCTTCACAAACAAAATCGGTGCACCCCAAGGTGAAGAACTAGGTCGAATAAAACCTCTATCTGTCAATTCTTGCAACTAGTCTTCAACTCTTTCAGTTCTTTTGGTGCCATGCGATACGGAGCAATCGAAACAGGTGCTGAATCAGAATAAGTCTCAATGCTGAACTCTACCTCTCTATCCGGTGGTAACCCTGACAATTCTTCCGGGAACACGCTAGGAAAATCACATACTGTCTGGATGTCCTGAGGTCTAACCTCACTCATGTTAGGGTTCATCACATACGCTAAGTATGCTTCACACCCCAACTCAACTAATCTCTTAGCCTCTAACACTGAAACCACATTGGACAAAAACTTCACGTTCTCACCCACCACTACAATCTCATAATCATCTGTGAGCCTCAAAGAAATCCGCTTAGTTTCAAAATCTATCCTAGCTCTATGCTCCGTGAGCCAATCCATACCCAGAATCACATCGAAACCATAGAAAGGAAGTTCCATCATATCCACTGGAAATACATGCCCCTGAACCATCAACGGACACCTTCGGTACATCTTCCTAACTACTACCGTGTCCCCAAAGAAACTAGTAACACTAACTCCTACCTCTAACATCTCACAAGGCAAATTCAAAGACTGTGCGTGTTCACTCAATATGTAGGAATGTGTAGACCCAGAGTCAATCAAAGAAAGCAAACCCAAAGACTGTATCGAGAAGTTACCTGCGATCACATCGGTGTCATGCTGATCTCCACGCTGAGCATAAACTCTGGCCTGACCTCCGCCCTCTGGCTGAATTGCAACTACATGTGCTATGTTCCTCTGACCATCGTTCCTCGGCTGTAAGTTACCTCTACCGCGCTCGCGGCCTCTCTGAAAGTTAGTGGCTCTAGCAGGAGCCTGAGCTGGTGCCTGTCCCACCTGATGTGGACAGTCATGCCTAATGTGGTCTCTAGCACCACAACTCCAGCAAGAATGATAATATCCCCAACACTCACCGGTGTGGTTCCTCCCGCAAGTAGCACATGTGGGCAACTTCCCACCAGCTCTCTGACCCTGATGGCCCTTACCGTGGTTACCGCCACCACGCCTATGATCATACTGATACCTGTCGTCCCGATGCCTCTTGGCATCACCTCTATCAAAGTTGCTGGACCTCTTACCCGAACTAGATCCACATGACCGCTTGGTCAAACTCAAACTGTGCTCCAAGTCCTTGGCCCTCGAGACCAAGACATCAAAATCGGTGTAGTCTGAAGCTAGTGTATAAGTCTTGATTTCCTCATTCAGCCCATAACGGAAGCGGTTGCAATGCTCCACCTCAATAGGTACAAGCTCAGGTGCATACTGACTCAATCTGACAAATCGGATCTCATAATCGGTCACGGACATACTCCCCTGAAGCAATGCCATAAACTCTCTCTTCCTCTTATCGAGGTATCGCGGACCCAAATACTTCTTCCGGAATGCTGTCTCAAAGAACTTTCAAGTGATCTCAGCCTCATCCATACCCGTAGTAATGGTGACCCACCAAGTGTAGGCATCACCCTGAAGTAGCGACTCAACACATCCCAGCTTGCGCTCACCAGTACATCCCATCTGAGCAAGAATACGGACAGTCTTCTCAAACCATAACTCTGACCTCTCCGGAGTAGCCCCTCTAAACTCTTCGGCCCCAAGGCCCCGAAGTCTCTCCAAAGGTAATCTGGTGCCCTCACCCTGATGATGAGATGTCTGCCCTCCAGCTAGTGCAGCCTGAAATGCCCCGGCTATCGCCTGAACCAACGGAGCTAAGTCTATCAGGCCGGTCCTTGGCCACCCTGGCCACCTTGACCTCCTTGTGGTCCCTCTCCCTCGGCCCCGGTCTCACCTCCTGCTCCCGGTGGAGGAGGTGGTGGTGATGGAGGTGGTGGAGGAGCTCCAACTCCAACTAGGGGTGTTCAAAACTACCCGACCCGAATGACCCGACCCGCCGACCCGACCATAAAAATTCAGGTAATTTTTCAGAAAAAAATTATGTACCGGGTCGGGTACCCGGCCCGTCATTTTTCGGGTCGGGCCCGGGTCACAAAATCAAAAAAATCCGGGTACCCAGATACCCGACTACCCGCATAGATTTTTTTTAATTATTTATATGTTGAAATAAAATATAATAATTAAATAAAATATAATAATCAAAAAAATCCCATGACCATCAGACATTCAGACTTGAGACTTCACGTGTTATGACTTATGTTCCCCTCTTTTAACTTTTCCCCAAATCTAAAAGCCCTAAAAATTAAATTTAGAGAATTTTTCCTTTGCACTCGTCGACGACTCACGCCCATATTTTCTGGTCGTTATCGGCTCTAAACTTTCGACCGTTCGACGGTAGGAGTCACGGCAAACTCCCACAGTCTCAACTCTCACACACAGACGGCAGACGCGACATCTTTTCCGGTAAGGAGCTCTAAATCTTTTTCAACAATTTTACTTCTTTTATTCATTTTTTCTTTCTTACCCAACACTGTAAATGCAAAAATAAGAAGGTTGTTTGTTTTGAATCTTTAATTATACATTTGTTTTGTAAATACCCATGTTTAGTTGTTTACACTTTACAGTGAAATACCCTATGTTGAAATTTGTTGTGAAATTCGTGTGAAATTCGTGTTTACATTTTTTTGAATAAAATAAGTTGCATTGCAGTTGGGTTACCATCATAATTACCCAGCAAGTGTTTTACCTTTGCGCGACCTCTTCCTTTTCCTCTTGCTTTCGGCATTGCCAATTTGCCATCAATCATCGTCGCCTTTAACTTCCTTCCCAGTGTTTACATTTTAAATTTGTGTTTACATTATTTAGTGAAATACCACGTTTACATTGTTTAGTGTTAATATTTTAAATATTAAATTTATGTGAAATTTGTGCAGTGAATTTATGTTTAGAGGTTATTAATTATTATGTTTGTGGTATACCCTCTAAATATGTTTAAATTTGTAGTGAAATCTTTGATTATACATTTGTTTGAAAATTATTATGTTTACAGTGAAATGCCTTCTAAAAATAAGAATGTTGTAACTTGTAGTTTTGAATCAAAACTTATGATTATACCGTCAATTTCAGAATATGTGCAGTGAATTTGTGTTTGTGGCATTGTTGTAGTTTTGAATCAAAACTTTTGATTATACAGTAGTTGCAAAAACAAGAATAGTGTTTTGATTATACAATAGGATTATACGGCAAACTCCCTATTAAATTTTTTTCTTCAGATTATGTCAATGACAGGGGAAAATATTGATGATATGGAGATGGTATCTTCTTCATCTGAGTCGTCTAAGGAACTCGAAAAGACTAAAGTGGTTGAGATAGAGGCTCCAATTAATACGAAAAGTAAAAGGAAGGGGAAAAAGATTGTTGAAGCTTCAACAACTAAAGGAGGCAAAAAGAAAAAGTTTCTTCAGCTTGGGATCATTTTAAAGCAATCGAAGGTGATAAAGAACATGTCGAATGCATTTATTGTGCTCGAAAAATTACTTGTGCATCTGCCAAGGGAACTAATGCAATGAAGCGTCATACTGACCGGTGCAAGAAAGCCCCCTTTAACTTAGAAAAATCACAAAGAATCTTAGATTTCGAGTCCAAGACGAAGTGCAATGCTGATGGGACCATAGAAACTGTTAGTGTTCCTAAACTGTGGCGTTTTAATCAAGAGAAGATTAGAGAAGCACTCGCTAAAATGGTGATTGTTGATGAGTTACCATTTAGCTTTGTTGAACGTGAAGGATTTCGTACGTTCTGCAAGATCGCTATTCCTGATTTTATTCCTCCTTCACGTGCTACGATTACAAGAGATTGCTATGCTTTGTTTATCGAAAAAAGGAAGACGCTGAAGGACTTTTTCAAGAATTTGTCCTCTAGGGTATACCTTACCACAGATACATGGACATCTGCTCAGAATTTGTCGTATATGTGTCTAACTGCTCATTTCATAGATGATACTTGGAAGTTGCACAAGATGATCATTAACTTTTGCCCAATTGCCGGTCATTCTGGGGAACTTATTGGTAGAGCCATTGAAAAGTGTCTACTAGAATGGGGACTTAAGAGAATCTTGACTGTAACAGTTGATAATGCTAGTTCGAATGATCTAGCGATTAAGTATTTGAAACAAATTGTCAACTTATGGGATGGGAGTGTGTTGGATGCTCAATTTTTGAATATGAGATGTGCTGCACATATTCTGAATTTGGTTGTTAAAGATGGGCTGAAAGATGTTGATGATTCTGTTATGAAAGTCCGTGCCGCTGTGAAATATGTGAGGTCTTCCCCTGCAAGGCTACAAAAATTCCGATCTTGTGTTGAAGAAGAAAATATAAATAGTAAATCTCTTGTTTGTTTGGACATTGAAACAAGGTGGAATTCCACATATTCTATGCTCAAAAGTGCTTTGGTGTTTAGGAAGGCATTCAAAAATATGAAAACGAAGCACATTCCTTACACAAAAGAGCTTAGGAAGGTTGGTGGTCCCCCTGATGATGAAGATTGGGACAAAGTCACAGCTTTCTTGCCTTTGCTTGAGATCTTTTATGAGGCTACATTGAGTTTCTCTGGATCAAGGTATGTGACTGGTAATAATTTTTTGGAAGAAATATATGATATTGGGTATACGATAAACCGTTATCTTGATGACTCGAATGTTGGGCTTAAGAGCATGGCAAGCCAAATGAAGGTGAAATTTGATAAGTATTGGGCGAATGTTAACAATGTGAATGTATTGATGTTCATTGTTTTAGTTCTTGATCCTAGGCATAAGTTAAGATATGTTGAGTGGATCGTTCGTCGTTCTTATGATCCCAACAACTCTTTTGTCTTGTGTCAACGAATTAAAGACACTTTGACATCTTTATTTAATTTTTATGCTTCTTCGCAACCTTTAGCACCACAAATGAAATCTCGCTCTATGGATGTTGTTGGTCATAGTGAAGGAGGAATAAGGAAGTTGAAAGGAATAAATTTGAGAAAGGATTTTGTGACTGAGATAGAATTATTTGATACTTCCGAATCAACTGAGCTAGACAAGTATTTGGGGGATAAATGTGTTCGTGAGACTGATGATTTTGACATCTTGTCTTGGTGGTCTATGCAAACAATGAACTATCCTATTCTTATGAGAATGGCACGTGATGTACTTGCAATTATGGTTTCTACCGTTGCTTCAGAGTCCGCTTTTAGTACAGGAGGACGTGTGCTTGATTCTTTCCGCACCTCTTTAACTCCTAGGTTGGTGGAAGCTCTTATTTGTACTCAAGATTGGATTCGTGGTTCTCATAATACTATTATGATAGATGAGAGCTTGCTAGCATTGGAGAATATAGAAGAAGGTTAGTTTTTAATTTTACGTTTAGATATTAATTGTTTATATTTTAAAACATATGTAATACATTGTAATGATTTTTTTACTTGAAATACTTTAATGTAGAAATGCAAGATTTAACTTCGGAACAACCAACGATTATCATTGATGAGACAAATGAAGTTTCGGACGCCACGTATGAAGAGCCATGCCCATAGAGCACAAGTCCTAAACTTTGGTAAGCTAATAAATTTTAGTTATGTTTTCGTTGATGAAAGTTCTACTTGATATTTCTTTTGATAAAAATTTAGTTATATTATTCCTTTTACATCTTGGTAAGCTATTGGTTGTTGTAAACTTGTGGTTTACTTCTATCTAATAAAAGAATTGTTTGTAGGAAAGGAGAATGACAAATGAAGAAAAGTGGCATGATCATGATTCGTGAGTGAAAGTGATTTGAGGTAGTTTTTGTTGGTAGAAACTAGAAAGTGGTTTATCAAGTTGATTATATCTAATTTGCTATGAACTTATTTATACTATGGATTTTATATTTCTAAACTTATGTTGCTTGGATTTGGATTATGTATTTTGAACCTTAAACTTTATGTTTAGATTATGTAACAAGAAATTTAAAATTTTATGTTTGGACGTTAAATTATGTTTAGATTACATAATTTAGATTATATACGCAATGTTTATTTATACTATGAATTTTATATTTCCAAACTCATTTCGTGTTTGAAATTTGAACCATGAAAATTAAAAAGCATGGAAATTGAAACTGTTATGTGAAGTGTGAACTGTGAACCATGGAAATTGAAAAACATGAAAATTGAAATGCAAAAATTTGCTATTGCCTAGTGCCTACTGTTACGTGCGTGAACCATGGAAATTGGAAAGGAAAAGTGAGGTTCAATTAAAGTTTTTTTTATGCTTATGCTTGAGCCAAAAGATTCCTTTCGAATATGCTTTAGAATTTTATACTGCTCTTTTTTAAAGATTTTATTTTTTTCAACTGTTACGTAAATAAGAAAATTCATTAGATAAAAATTAATTAGTTCCAAATTAATTGCAAACAAGAGAAAATAAAGATTTCACAACGATATGGTAACGTTAGATTATGTATTTCGAACTTTTAAATTTGTGTATGTTTTTTTAATTTAATTATTTAAAAATAATAAAAATCCGGGTACTCGATACTAGGGGTGGGAGAAAATACCCGACCCGAACTACCCGACCCGACTACCCGACTACCCGAATACAAATAACCGGGTAATTACCCGGAATTTTTTTTTTACCCGGGTCGGGTACCCGGCCCGCCATTTCCCGGGTCGGGCCCGGGTCACAAAAGTAGAAAATTTCGGGTACCCGGTTAATTTCGGGTACCCGGTTCCTAATTTTTTTTATTTTTTATTTTAAATATATTATATTTTTTAAACAAAATATTCTTATATTCACTATATTTTCAAATCTCGATCCCTCAAATGTTCTCCCTTCACAATTCGTACTAGTCTTCTCTCTCAATTTCACCGCACTCCATATATATATATATTACAATTTAAAGTGTTACAGTATATGTATATATAATATATTACAATTTACAGAATTCACTTTATATATATTACAATATATTATAATTTATAGTATTAGTTGTATGTATAAGTATTACAGTGTATGTATATGTATATTACAATTTACAATATTTGTATTCCATATATATATATATTACAGTAATATTATTGACTCTAATGTTATTTGGGTTTGATATTTCGAATATTAAACTTTATGTTGGATTATATAATTCGAATTTTTCATTTTTTAGGTATATTTAAATCATTCGAATTTAAAAAAAAAAAAAAAACTGACGGGTACCCGGTACCCGATTAGACGGGTACCCGGGTGTGTCGGGTACCCGAATCTCGGGTACCCGGAAAAGGCGGGCCGGGACACGGGCCTTTATTTGAGGTACCCGGATGAACCGGGTACCCGAAAAACCGGGTACCCGAAACCCGGGTACCCGACAATTCCCACCCCTACTCGATACCCGATTTTCCGGGTACCCGCAACTTCCGGGTCGGGACACGGGCCGAATATATAAATACCCGACGATCCGGGTACCCGGTACTTCGGGTACCCGACTACTCGGGTACCCGGATTTGAACACCCCTAACTCCAACTACATACTCTCCCACTTGACCTCCAACCCCAACTACCGGCTCAACTCTCGGAGCCTCTGCCCGTGGTTCCGGTCGAACCATCCTAGGCCTCCCACGTGGTCTCATGCTACAGCTAGCAAGGTATAAACTACAACAAGAAACAGATAAGGATTACGTTAGTCAAAGCAAGGGTCCAATAGTGCTCAAGTACTCCTTTGTCCAAAAATATTTTTAAATTATGTAATAGTAGCAATAAGCACACACTCACACCAGACACGACAATTCATGCTTCAAAACGTCACACCAACAGTCAAATATTCAAGAATTCAAGGCAAGATATGCATCGGACAACACAATCATTTAATACATTAAGCTTACCTCACTTACCTGCCTGAGGTCTCGGTAACCTCAGGCTCTGATACCAACAAATGTAACCCCCTCGTCCCGGTTTGGCCGGATGACCGGTCTGAGTAAGCTACACGGGGAAAACCGAGTGAAAACTCCCTAAAGAATTCCCCCTCGGTTAACAATCCTAATTTTTTTTCGTTTTAAATCTTGTCTAGATGAGTAGTTAATCCTACGTGATCATACATCGGAACAACATTCACGAGGCAAACCAACGAATTCAACCCAACATCTTACAGCGCAATTTTAAACTTTATCTACAGGCGGTATCGATACCCTTAAGAGGTGTATCGATACCCTCTTGACTAGGTCAACTAGTCAAAGTCAACCCGTATAGACCGTATCGATACACCCGAGGAGTGTATCGATACCCTCCCCAACGGTTGACTTCCCACGGTCAACGCTAAGATGACGGTATCGATACACCTGAGGCCAGTATCGATACCGAAATGGACAGTAGCTCCAGTGACCAAAATGGTATCGATACACCTCTCAAGTGTATCGATACACGAGGCCTGAAACAAGAAGGTGGTATTGATACGTACCACCTGTATCGATACCCCTGCTACGAACTTTCAGGTTTGAGCTGATTTAAGGCACAAGGAGGCCGCTAAATCCCTCAAAAACCCCAATCAACACACTAACATCAATCCTAAGGCAAATTAAACATAAAAGCATGCTTTCGCAAGAAACCAAAGGGCACTAATCAACACGAGGTGATGCACAATCATTCAAGCATCTCAAGCATTCAAACACATACTAAGCATTCATACATAGCATTCCAAAAGGCGATTAGGCATTCAAGTCATACATAGAACTCAAGGCCTTGAAGGCACATGATAAGCATAAAGAGGTTTGCACTATAACAAGGCAACCTAACATCTAAGGACATGCTAACACACCCAACATTCATCAAAGCATATCATGCTTACAAACCATAGTCAATCCAACATCAACACATAAAAGTGAGTCATACAAGCTCATACACAATCCTTGCCACATTGCTAACTAGTACAAAATCAACCATACTTGAGCAACAACTTGGAAAGCCCTTCTTGCCTTGCTCCGAGCTAACACCACGCTAATGATCTGCATTGTTGAACATTGAGAGCGTAAGCTATAAGCTTAGTGAGGGTGCTCTAAAACGAAAAATATCAACAATGCAGGGTTCAAGCATGTTAATCCTAGTCTTACATACATCAAGCATAGGCATAAAATCGAGTAAACCTAGCTAGTCTTTCAAGTGGCATATATGGTCTCTCAATCCTATCAAGTTTAAGCATCAACATCCACATCATGCAACGACACCATATACCACAATCACATATCACCATCATATATCACAATACATGAACAAGTTTAATTGGCCACTTTAATTACCCCGATTGTGCGGATTTAAACCTCAACAACACTTTACCTCGGTGGGATTTCACTCATCACCGGACCTTGCATGTGCGGGATTCCACTCATCGCCACATGCCCTACGGATGGGATTCCACTCATCATCCCGTAGAAATGTATAAAAAGCTTCTGGTGGAATGTTACATCACCGTACTCCTCCTTGATGACTTAACGCCATCAAGACCACGTACGTTTTGACTCAATTTGTGTGCACATTATCCTAATGATCGATCATTTACAACCGGTAATTATTTTAGTGCCAATTATCATAACCACATCATATATATCATCAACCACATTCATGCTCAATCTCATAGATGCATATCAAGATAAACTTACATCCATCAACCACAATCATAATAGCATAGTTAAACAAGCATAAATGCATTCATGGATATCAATGGTTAAATCAACAACTTGAATTAACTATGAGTGGCCTACCAAGCACACTTCACACACACTCCCACTACACATACTCGAACCAAACTTAAAACAAGTTGAAACCACTCACCGCCCTTCCTTAGCAATTCGAACCAATCCTCCTACGAACCCGGATTCGGTCCCAAAGCCTCTTCAACTCTTCCTCTTGCTTCTAGCCAAACAAAACACACTTATTACACCTCAATTCAATGCTAAACTCAACCATCAACTTACTTTACAAACACAAGCCAAAACCCACAAATTCTCAATCCACATAGTATCTCAAAAACCCAATTTTCGTACTCCAACAACCATTGGCTGAAACACCCATTTCCAAACACCCAAATGACTTCCAAAACATCCCAAATCACCCTCCTAACATAGGTAGACCACCAGCCCCTCAATTTCAACATTAAACTCACCAAAAACCCAAATTTTAATACCTTAAAATTTGCCCTAAGGACCCACTACGAATTTTCATCCAAATTCAACCAAATTAATATATATTGTGTATTTCATTATGCTTAAACAAAACCCCAACACAATTTATCAAAACAAATTGAAAAACCCCTTAAAAATCCAAACTTTAATATAAACCCTAATTTCCAAAACTCCATATTTTTGAAATCTAAGACAATAGTTAGGTAGAGGATAAAGAGGAGATTAAGAAAACATATTTACCTTTGAGAACCACCTTGGATTGAAGAAAATATTAAATGGAATAGTAACTAGAGTTTGGAAGAGTTTGAGGGAGGGAACGGGGGTGTTTGACGTTGAAAAGGATGGGGAAAAGGAAGATGACAACTTTTATTTTAAAGTTGTCTTGCTTTTAAAACTTTTGGGTCCAATTACAACATTGGTCCCTCCCCTTTTCTCAAGGCTCATTTAGATCACAAATTAGGTTGAATTGTTTTAATTTAAATTTTATTGACTCGAACTATAAACCCGGTTAACTCCAAGGCCCTAAACACGGGTGTTACAAAGTTAGCGACTTGATTGAAGTTTTAAGTCATAGGCTTCACATCTCTAAAACAGAAAAAATAATACATTTTCCATGTGTTGTTGGTTATAAGATCCATCGGGACCTTCAGCAGGTAAAAAGAAAATGACGCTTTGCAGATTTGCTTTTGTCATTCCTTGCTACATATTTTTAACTATTGTTTCCAAATACAACACTACAATTAATAACAATTTTGGGTTACTATTTGTTTGATAGGTTTGCAGGAAGATCTGAAGCTGATCCTTTGACAAATTGAATTTATTTTATTAAATTAAAATTACGACTAAATTAATAGAGTGTATAAATAATAAGGACTAAATGTGTAATTATACCCTTATTTTTTTAACTGCCATGTCAGCCTTCCGTTAACCTTTAACGGTGGGTGGTCACATTGATACCATTTAAATAGTTTGGTGGTTTAATTGAGTCGATTTTTTTAATGTGGTCATTTTAATACATTTACCATAATATGGTGGTCATTGGGTTAGTTTACCCTAATTTTTAAAAGTTTGGTGACTGATTTGTATTTTTGTGATAGTTTAGTGACCATTGTGTATTTTACCCAAAAAATTAAGTATCTCTACTCCCAAAAAAATATATATTTAAGGACTTTTCTAAACGATGCCGTAGATATTTTAATTTGTATTTTCTTTTTATAAATAGGGTAAACATCACTATTGTCACTAAACTATTTTCCCTTTCTTATATTGGTCATCAAACTATTATTTTGTGCAAAATCATCACTAATATTACGTTTTTCCTATTTTGGTCATCAATATTACTTTCCCCTGTTTTAGTCATCAATTTATTGCTTTTTTCCTATTTTGGTACTGAGCTATTCTCGTTTTTTCTATTTTTCTGAGAGTTTTTTAACGATGGGTGACCAAAATAAGAAAACGGGAATAGTTTAGTGACCAATGGTGATTTTTAGCCTTAAAAACTAGGGATTTTTTGGACCTGAAATTTTTAAAACGGTTTATGTCAGTCCTTCAACATTTTCACCTCTTTCTCAAACTTTTATGTTTTGTTGAATTGAATCAATTGATTGAAAAAATGACAATTTTAAGTTGACCTCATTTTTTTTCTAGTTTCTAACTTTTCAAAATAATTTTTAATAATATATATATTATTTTGTCATTTTAATACTTTTTTATTTTTTACACAAAGAAGATAAAAAATGAAGTCAGCATTGGTAAAAGAATAAATAATTGACATTAATAAAAACAAGTATGTTACATTTTTCATCAATTAGTTTAATTTGATAAAATAAATAAATTTTCGAATGAAAAAAAGGTATGAAAAATTAAAATTAAAATGACTTTTTCCTGAAAATTTTGAGTGCCAAAAATGTCATTAAGCCTTTATTAAAAATAGGTTTAATGTATGTTTTAATCCCCAAATTATACTATTTTATCGTTTTTATTCTTAAAGTTTTGTTTTTAGCATAGATCAGCACCTGAAGTTATTTTTACTACCTAATTCAGTTAAATGATATTATAAAAAAATTGATTGACATGTGACACCGATTAAAATTGCTATGGACATTTTCAACCGATTAGTACTTGACACATGAGGTTCATGTGTACTAAATTAAGAGTAAACTATCACAAAAGTAATTATTTTTGCACGTCCATTCTAAACATATAATATTTTAATTAATTATTTATCATTTTATAACGTTTGGTAAGTTATGTTATCATTTATAATATTTTAGTCACTGAAACGTTAAATGGCGTTAATAGCTCATTAGAGTTGCAAATGTAAAATAAATAATATATATAATTATTAATAACTTATTGGTGTTGTCTTTAATTTAAAAGTATATATTAAATTGTACGAAACAACTTGTCTTAGTGGTTAAAGGAACGATTATTGTTCTTAGAGGTCACGGGTTTGAGCACCCGCAGCTGCAGCAGGGTGATTAAACATGCATTGTTAAATGGTTGAGAATATATTCAGAACAGAACATATATTACTTGTAATCACCTTAGCTTTAAAAAAAGAGAGTATATATTAAATTGACTGTTTCTAAAGCCCTGACTAATTCGGACTGACCTAGGCTAAGATTTTCTGCATACACGACGCCTCAAACTGAATACATACTTACGAAATACCAAGCTACCTACCACTTAAACCAACGTCGTTGATTAAAACTGACTGATCTTTGAATAAAATTATAAGAATAAATAAATATATAAACTTGATTTCTTATTGATTAGTTGAGTTTCTATTGAGTTATCCGATTGATTCTCACATACTTACTGAATTGGACTGATCCCTTATTTGTACTCGATCGATTTAGTCGAATAATCAAATTCGATTCTTATTTCATGAATAAAATCGTATTGAAATCTCGAGTTTAAAACAAATAATTTATATAATCATCTTTAAAAGATAGCACCTAATTAATTCAAAAATTAAATCTAAATATCCAAATTCTACAAAGTAAAATTGCAAAATTTACAAGCATATATGCTAATACATTAACATGTGAGTGTAGGATCTGCAGTATTTCTGAATCATTTGCAGCAAATGATATACTAAATATTCAGATTATAGATTTCTTACATTCTCAAACTTGTTGATTTCTAAACCCTTTGCTCCCCCTGTAAACTAAAAAAGAAAAGGGTGTAAATTCCAAACAACTGAAGATTGAATTACCCCTCATGAATATGCATATCCGAATTGTAACTGCTGAACTGTGAGGAAATCGGGATGGAAGAAATCGAGTCCGGTCATCAACATCTCCGGCACGTTCGGCGAAGGAAGGAGATGGAACGGAGCAGGGGTGAGAACGGAAGAGAAAGTGTCGAGGAGGAAGAAGAAGATGGTAGTGATGGGTACCATTTTTTTCCAAACTTGGTTTCAAGAAATTGATTTCTCTCTCTAGCTTGCATGTTTTCTGTGTTTCTTGTAGGTCCTTGAAAGTGGCAGTTTTGTAAATTAATGTTTGTTTATTTATTTATTAAGTGCATGTTATTTATTTATTTATTTATTAAGTGCATGTTATTTTTTTGTTTTATTTATTTATTTATTAAGTGCATGTTATTTTTTTGTTATATTTATTTATTTATTTATTGAGTGCATGTTATTTTTTTGTTATATTTAATTATCATATGCGTAAATTATCCATTTATTGTATTGTAATAATAATTTTGATTGAATTTCGTGTAATTTAATCTAGTGACAACGATCATGTTGGTAGAGCAGAATTAGAAATTTATAAAAGAGAGATCATTATGAGATTAAAAATCTTAATGGACCACAATAAAATTTTAAAAAAGGTTGAAGGGGTTATAGAATTAATTTTATACTTTTTTTAATTATTATATTACTATTAGGAAAAAAAAGTTAGCAGGCCAACCCCTCAAAACCCTCCCTTATGTTTGGCCCATGCATGTTGTCAAAAAGAGTTTTGAGCCAAAATTAGATATTTGAACTATTTTTCATATTTATTTTTATATGATAAGATCCGTTTATATTATGTAAGAGTTTTTAACTTTTATATGTTTTTAGATCATTGAATTAGTAAAATAAATATCTGAGATGAACATTAAAATTTGTAAAGATTATCACTTGAAGAAATAATTTTAATTATCCATTTAATTCATTCAACAATTCAAAGAATATGTAGATGAAAATTCATTTTTTTGAACAAAATGAATCGGCTATGAAAAGTTATTGATGAAAGAAGGGAAATAAGTGCACCGTTTGAGTATCTATACATGTATAGGGACCGAAATGAATATGATAGCCCTTGCACTTATTTCACAGTGTTCTCTCTGGAAATTAATAATTATTCTCATGGAAAAATGAGATAATGTTTATTTTAAAAAATTTAAATTTGAATAATTTTATCTTTAAAATGTATATAATTTATTAAAGGCTAAAAAAATAAACAATTATCTTCTTATAATTTTTTTAAAACTATTAAAAAAGAGTAAATATTTAATACACTGTTAGCCTAAAAATAGATAATCATGCTTATTTTCAAGCCAAAATTTAAAATCTAAATTTCTAACCCTAAAATTTTAACCCAAAACATAAACTATAAACCCTAAATTCTAATAGTAAATTTTAAATTTTAAATCTTAAATCTTACCACATAAACCTCTAACTTTCGAACTTTAAACTAAAATATTAACTTATTTAACTCCGTTTGTGAAAACTCTATTATTCACTGTTAATGTATAAAATAATAATATATATATATATTTTTGAGAAAACTTGGAATGGAATTGCTTGTTGCACCGGGGAAAATGGTCGTGGGGTCCAACTGCCGAGCACATAATGTGCAAAGGAACAAATTTCGTGTTGGGATAAGTTGGGGACGGGAGTGTAGTTTCTAGTTTTATAACCTATCCAATCACTCTTCATATGCCAAGATTTTTATTTTTTATTTTTTAATATAATGGACACGTATTATTAGAGGCGTTCAAAAAAATGGGTCGAATTTGAATTTTTAATATTAAAGTTTGAAATTGATTGATACTTAAAACGATATTAATTCTACTAGTAAAAAACGATATTAATTATTTTGTTTGAGTCTTTATTTTTATTCAATATGTTTATTCGAATCCTCTACATTATTATACAGTTTTTTAATTAAAAGGGATAATTTGATTTTTGGACAAGTATAATACGGTTGTTAAATGGGACAACTTTGATAGGTTAAGTGTCTTGGTTGGTCTAACCTTAGGAAAATTTTACAACGGGCGACGAACATTGATGAACACTATTAACGATGAACACCATTAATTTTTTTTAAGTTTTAAAAATCTAAAGGACTAAAATTATAATTAAAATTATTTCTTAAAAAATAAAAATCAAATTTAATAGGTTAGAATCAAATATACCCAATTCTCCTAAACCCTAACAAAATCAATCTCTTTAAAAAATAGAAATCAGTTTATAATTTTTTAATAGATTAGAATCAAATATACCCGCCTGTTCACATGGTTGTCGCGTCTATTAAATTTGGGTTTAAACTGATTTCTATCAAATAGATTTAAAAAAACTGATTTCTATTTTTATAAGAGATTGATTTTGTTAGGGTTTAGGAGAATTGGATATATTTGATTCTAACCTATTAAAAATATTATAAAGTAACTATTAAATTTATTTTTTATTTTTTAAGAGATAATTTTAATTATAATTTTAATCTTTTAGATTTTTAAAATTTAAAAAAAACTAATAGTGTTCATCGGTGTTCATTATTAGTGGTGTTTATCAATGTTTGTCGCACATGGTAGACTCATCCCTAACATTATCTAATAAAGCTGTGTTTGGGTCAGGCTTTTGTTCAGCTGATAAAGCCGAGCCTAGCTGAACAAATGGACTTATCTTGCATAGTCCAAACATCCCACGTAGCCCGTGATTATAGTAACTCAAACAATTGCTTATTTTATAATCTAATTATTAACTACAATTTCGATTGAATTTTAATTTGATTTTTTTATTTCCTAATAACCTATAAATTTTGAATTTAAGTTTATTTATTATTTAAATATGTACATTTCTACAATTTTAAGTATGAAAGGGTGTTACTCTTACCTAATATAAAGAAAAAACGAAAGTAAAACAAGAATATAACTTATAAATGAAAATTGTGTGAATATAAATTTGGGTAAACTACTTTATTGACCACCATATTATTGAAAAAAGTTGCGATTTGACCACATTACTTTTTTCGAAGCAATTAAACCACCAAACTATTTAAATGATATCAATGTGACCACTAGTCGTTAAAGGTTAACGGTGGGGTAACGTGGCCAGTTAAAAAAGATATAATTACACATTTGGTCCCCTATATTTAAAAAATCTATCAATTTGGTCATACTTTTAAATTAATAAAAAATTAATTATTTAATTAGGTGGTGGCATGTGTCAACACCTTATTAGAGGAGAAAAATGAAATCCTAAAACCTGCACTAGACAAGAATCAAACCTGGGTAAACTAGGTGAAAATGTAATGGCTTAGCCATTGCACCAAGCACATGTTTGTGTTATAAATCACTACTCATAATATATGTCTTATTGTTTTCTACATTAATTTTTTTTAATTTCATATATAATCATCGAATTATTTTTTAATTCAATTAAAAATCTCAATTAAATTTTTATATATGTTAATTTATATTTTAAAAAATAAAATTTTAAATTATAATAAAAATTTATTTAGAGAATCCAAGCTCACGAATTATGGTTTGTGTTATATTAAAAATTCATTTAGCGAATCTAAACTCACAAATATAATTTAAATTAATTTATCTTGTGATTTGTGTTATATTTTTCTACATTTTTTTCTAAATAAATATAAATATAACACAAATCACAAGATAAATTAATTAAAATTATATTTGTGAGTTTAGATTCGCTAAATGAATTTTTAATATAACACAAACTATAATTCGTGAGCTTGAATTCTCCAAATAAATTTTTATTATAATTTAAAATTTTATTTTTTAAATATAATTTAACATATATAAAAATTTAATTGAGATTTTTTATTAAATTAAAAAAATAATTCGATGATTATATATGAAATTAAAAAAAATTAATGTAGGAAATAATAAGACATATATTATGAGTAGTGATTTATAACACAAACATGTGCTTGGTGTAATGGCTAAGCCATTGCCTTTTCACTTGGTTTACTCAAGTTTGATTCTTAACCAACGCAGGTTTTGGGATTTCATTTTTCTCCTCTAAATAGGTGGTGACACGTGTCACCACCTAATTGGGAGAGTGAAATATATTTATTAAATCAAATATAAATAATTAAAGTCTTCCAATAAGGTGTTGACACGTGTCACCACCTAATTAAATAATTAATTTATTTTATTAATTTAAAATTATGACCAAATTGATAGATTTTTTAAATATAGGGTACCAAATGTATAATTATACCAATTTTATTTAACAGTCCCGTCAACTTTTCTGTTATTTTTAACGACCGGTGGTCACATTGATACTATTTAAATAGCTTGGTGGTTTAATTGCTTCGAGAAAAAGTAAGATGGTCAAATCACAATTTTTCTAATAATATGATGGTCAATGAAGTAGTTTATCCTATAAATTTATTCAGACTATGCTTTAACACTTGTTAAATTGATTTTTCGGCATAAAAAATATGTTCCTTTGAGTTATATTTTAATGTGTAAAGTAAAAGTCAATGTCAAATAAAGGGTTAAATTTTCACATTTGATTTTTAGATTTTATTTTACTTTTATAAATAATAGTTGTTATTTTTATTGAATGATATCATTAGACTCACAAATAAAATAAAATTAAACACAAAAAGATAAAAATCCAACAAAACGATTCAGGTAAGTTATAGATACAAACAAATATTATTTTCGGCGATGAAGGATAAACTCAATTAAAATGAACATCAAAATGTATATAACAATAATAGTATATTGACCAACTGACATTATCCTAATTCAATCACTACACATCTCCATTGATTACGAATGTCTATTAATATTCAGTATGATGGTCTAAAGAATAGATAAGTAAACATGATAACATAATGATACTTTTGGATAGATGACAACAAATTCATTTTGAATAAAAAAGGTCACAAAAATAAGAAAAGAACATATCACAAAAGTAGAAAAAAATGCTGCAATAGCAAGCAAATAATATTCACCGTTTTCATACGAAAAGATACAACTAACTAAACAAAACAAAATAATACAACTAAAAAATTCAGTGATCGTGTACGTCACTTTTTTCATCTAGATGAAATATGTCACATTTTTTCATTACGGCCACTTATTCTTTATGTATTTTTCTTTATTTTAGTATTTGAAGTTACAAATTATTATATTAACTTCTTTTGTTAATATCATGGTATACGTTATGAGCGCAATCGGTGGTTAAGAGAACGTATATTGTTTTTAAAGGTCATAAGTTTGGGTACCAGCAATTGCAGCAGAGTAATTAAATATGCATTGTCAATAGTTGAGAATATATTCAGAACAATACTACTTATAATTGCTTTAGTTTAAAAAATAATGGTATACGTCATGAAAATCTCACATAGTGAGATATGAAAGTGTCGTGTGATATTTTAAAAAATAATGTTATATATATATATATATATAAATATAAAGTAACAAAAAAATCAAAGAATATACAAATTATAATTTTAAAAACTAAAATTTAAATTTATCTTTTTAAAATGAAATTTTTTGAAAAAGAATATTTTCTTTTTACAACTTTTTATATTACCATCTTCAGATAACATCTCAAACATTTGATTTTTAAAATTTCATATCATTGTAAATAATTTTTAGGGCAAATAGTTACAAGGCTTTAATTGACACTCGCTCTTTCTTCTATGTTGTGGAATCAAAACGGAGCAAATTGTTTTCTTCCTTTCCCTAGGTAAGAACTATTTAAAATTCCAAATCTTTTTTTTATCTTAGAAATCTAGGTTATTATATATAATAGTCTTATACATTAATTATAGAGTTTTTAACTCTAAAATAATTTTTTTTCACCGTTAGTGTATATAAATATATCAAACATTAATTAAATACTTAACAATATTTTAATTTTTAACCTGTCTCTAAAACTAAAAAAAAAATATGCTCTTAATTTACCAAATAATTATCCAACATTTTCTTGCAGTTCCAACAAATGAAGCAGGAATGTAAATTTTATATCTACTCATAATCTGCAACATATCTCAATACATCATATGCAGCTATGATATACTAATATTTAGTTTTCTTTTTCAAGAAAAAGGATGGATTATTCAACACAATATTATAAAAAATTACATCCCGAAGCTTTATTTATTTGTAAACCCCTTTCTCGCCCCTGTAAAAAAAATCCAAACTACTGAAGACTGAGTTACCTCTCATGAAAGTGCATATTCCAGTTGCAGCAACCGAGTTGTTGGGTATTCGAGACGGAAGAATTCGAACCCGGACCTCAACATCGCAGTCGAGTTTGGAGGAGATCGGGGATGAGATGAAGCACGGGTGAGAACCGAAGAGAAAGCATCGAGGAAGAAGAAGAAGATGGTAGTGATAGGTACCATTTTTGCCAACTTGGGTCCAGTAAAATGGTTTTAACAAGTCACTTTTCTGCAGAGTGTGCCTTTTTTTTTTTTGAAATTGCAGCTGGTGCTCGAACCCGTGACCTCTAGGAACAACAATCCTTCTCATAACTACTGAGACAAGTTAATTCATGCACAAAATGTACTATATTAAATGATAATAGTATAAATTTAATGTTATTTATCATATAATATTTACGTTTAATTTTAGTTTTGTGTACATTGTATCATGTATTTAATTTAAATGTCTCATTACAATTACATATACTATACCCACATAATCAGTGACTTAATTATTACTAATAATAATATAATAAATTTTTTGATTGAATCTAATATCAGTATCACCAATGACACCAATTATAATTTAAAAAAAAAAAAGAAATACTTTAAAATTAAAAAGAAATAGTAAATAATCGAGTGTAGAATGATTAATGGAGGTAAATTACTTTTGTAGAGATGAATGTGTTTGGATATCTAGTTGATAGGAGAAATTATATCATGGTGATTTTCACCACGTCATTTATGGGACCAACTACTAGAAACCACCCATTTTATCATTTATTTTCATGTCATTAATTTAATAATAAAATATCTTTTAAAAAACAATTTTTAAAATGGCATGGAAAAACTTTAGTGAAGATTCATTGGTTGTAAAAAATAACATAAAAAATCATAGTGAAGTGGGTGATTTTTAGTGGTTGGTCCCATGAATGACGTGGTGGGAATCACCCATAATATAATTTTTCAGTTGATAGGGACTGAGATAGACACAACGCATTTATTATGCTCCATTGTTATTTCCAATTTAAATATGAAAATTCATACTCTTCTTTTTTCTGTAGAATTGAAATCCATATTCCTTACACTAATAATATATTAAAAAAACAAATAAAAATGTCATTTTTTTTTATTTTTTCATATATTATTAATCATTACTTTGTAAGATTTTTGAAAATAGTTTTAGTAAATATTTTGGTATTTTGTATTTGTTAATTCATGTTTAAAGTACGGTTTCTTTCACTAATATTTTATTTAAAATTTAAACATAATTATTTTTATCAAAAAACATAGTGTAAAAAATGTCTTTAACATTTAATTTAATAGTTATTTTGACTTTTATTTTTTTGAAGTAATTTAATTCTCAACGTTTTATTTTAAGTCAAATGTTCTTTTTGTGAATGAAAACTATTTTGCATTTGTTAATTCATGTTTGAAGTACGGTTTCTTTCACTAATATTTTATTTAAAATTTAAACATAATTACTTTTATCAAAAAGGCATACTGCTAAAAGATGTCTCTAACGTTTGATTTAATAGTCATTTTAACTCTTATTCTTTTTGAAGTAATTTAATCTTCAACGTTTTATTTTAGGTCAAAATAATCTCTCTGCGAATGAATATTATTAGTCAATTAACGTTAAATCACTTAAAATAACGTAACAATCTTACATAACAGCTCACGCTGACATGACAATATCTTATAAATAAAGATGTTAACTTGAAAATATATCTTCAAATTATTTACTACCAGTTAACTAACAGTTTTCTACATAAAAGCCATTCCTATTAAGAGTATAACTTATCTTGATCTTGGAGGGTGTCCAGCAATTAATTTAGAGAAAACTTTAGACAAAATGATGGGAATGCTTGAATTGGGTGGCTTAGTGCAATGGGCAAAATGATGCAGTGCCTAGTGCCTGGTGAGGGCCCTACTGCTCTGCCCAGAACATTATTGTGCACGGGAAGGGACAATTTTTGTGTTGGGATACGTTGGAAACCAATGGCTAGTTTCTAGTTTCTACCGAACTAGTTGTGTCAATGTCATGTCTTTATATTATGATGGTCACAATATTCCATCTACAAGGAAATTTCGCATCCGTTTACATATAATAAAGGGTTTGATAAAAAACGGTTTGAGTTAAAATTAAAAATTTGGTCGATCGAATTCGTTAATGTAGGTGTTTAGTGTATAGTGAATTGAGCTGAAAATTATAATTTTGAAAAGACTGCTAATAATAGCTTTTTAAAATTAGAGGTGTTTACTCTTAACAATTATAAAAAATCTCCAAATAACCTATATTTAATTTTTTTATTTTAATTCTTCACTTCATGTGTTTACATTGTGATATTTATAAATTAGTACTTTTTGTTTTTCTTTTAATTGTCACATATTTATATTTGTATTTAAATTTAATAACTAATTAAATTATATTAAAAATAATTATATAAATAATAAATTAATATATATATATACCCTTCAAATATGCTTAATGATGTTATACTACAAAATTATTTTTCATATACAAAATATTGATAATCAATAAACTATTTAAACAAATATCGAATATAATCATATCCTTATATGTCATTTTGCTTGTTTAAATAATCAAATATTGCATTCGTCTCATTCAATATGTCAAGTATTACTTTAAATTTATTATTAATAAAAATATGAAAAATATGTTTTAGAAACCGTCAATCAAGTAGTTTAAAAATATATTTTTTATAAAATTTAATTAATTGAAATACTTAAAATAATTATAGTCAAAGTTAAAAAAAATAACTTTTAAAAAGTCTACACTAGACATATTGAGTAGGACAGAGAGAGTAGCTATTACTATAAGTTAATTTTATCAAATACTCTTATACAATCAGCTAATGCAATTTGCTATCAACTAATATAATTCGCTATCAACTATCAGCAATCCAATAATTATCAAACATGGCTGATATATTATTATTGTAAAAGAATTTATACAATAATGTTTATTTTTAATTTAAAATCGAAAGTCTAAAATTAAAATTTTAAAATCTTAACCCTTAATCGTGTATCTTAAATTTTAATTATAACTTCAACTCTTAAATCTAAACTCCCAAATAACTATGCCTGTGAAAATTTTATTTACCACTGAGTTATAGGATAATAATTCTTACCTAAAATAGTAAAATTATTTATTTTTATTTTTGAAATGGTGGGTGTGGAGGATTATAAGTTAAGTTATAATTTATAAACCTACAATTCTAGGCCGTGTTGAATCTCATGTTCAAGCCTGTTATTGTTTTTGGTGTAAAAATAAGCCCAGTCCATTGAAAAAAAAGGCTAAAGGGTCAAATTTGCCCATATAGTAATCCGGAATCAGCAATGTTGTCCCTACTTTTTTTTTCTTCGTAATTTTGTCCTCAAAGTCAGTCAATTGTAACAATTTTGTCCTTTGACCGACGTTGACCGTTAAAGTGCTGACGTGACAGTTAACGGTGAAGTCAGTCATGCAATTTTGCCCTCAAAGTCATACAATTGCAGCAATTTTGCCCTCGGTTTATTTAGTTTTTCGAGTTGAACTTTTACAAACAGAATATATAAAAAATCGATTAAAAGTTGGTGTAAATATCCTTTGGGTCCCTGCTAATTTTAAAAATAAACAAAGGGAGAACTCTCACAAAATATTCTTCAATTTTTTAAAAATATATAAACTTAATAAAAATAAATAAGATATTCAAAAATATTAAAAATAAAAACCAATATAAAATAATAAAATGTATTAGAAATTATAAAATAATAAAAATATAAATACAAAAATTTTAAAAGTATTTATAAAGTATTAAAAATGAACAATTTCATCAAATGATAAAATATAAACATAAAATTATAAATAAAAAATAATCAAAATTGACGTAGAAAAACGAAAAAAATTGGTAAAATTCTTCAATTTTTTAATACTAAATACTTTTTAATTTTTTATATTTATATTTTATTATTTTATAATTTCTAAAATATTTTAATTTTTATATTAGTTTTTGTTTTCAATATTTTTTGAATATTTTTTTTATTTTTATTAAGTTTATGGATTTTTTTTTAAAAAAAATTGAAGAATGTTTTGATTTTTTATGAGAGTTCTTACTTTGCTTATTTTTAAAATTACCGGGGACCCAAATGATATTTATGCCAATTTGTTAATCGATTTTTCATATATTCTATTTGTAAAAGTTCAACTCAAAAAACTAAATTCTTTATGCAATTTCATTCAAAAACTAAATAAACCAAGGGTAAAATTGCTGCAATTGTATGACTTTGAGGGCAAAATTGCATGAATGACTTCACCGTTAAATGCCACGTCAGTACTTTAACGGTCAACGTCGGTCAAAGGGCAAAATTGTTACAATTAACTGACTTTGAGGGCAAAATTACGAAGAAAAAAAAATAGGGGCAACATTGCTGATTTCGAATTACTACATGGGCAAATTTGACCATTTAGCCAAAAAAAACTAAGCCTGTTATTGATTTTCCCCCCAATTTAGAAACAAGAACAAGACTTCTAAACAAAAAAAATTCACAAATACTAGTCTCAAGTCAAATGTGACTTAATGACATCTTAAATTAACACCCAAAAAATAAAGATACATAAATTTGATTAATGTTGTAAAAAAATATATGCATAGAGTTAGATTGTCCCCTTTGACAAATTCGGCGTTGGTCGTCGATAGTTGGTAATTTGTTCCTTTTGTATAATTATATTGTACTTTTATTTTTTAAAAGTTTTATTAAGTATAATTTTGTCTTTGTAACACGTTTTTCTCTATCTTGTGGTACGTTTTTTTGTTTTTATTGACGGTTGTTTGGCTGTTCTTTTCATTTTTATTTTTGTCAGGGTTAGTTTGGCGTCGCCTCGACTGATCAAGATGACACTTATTTGGTTATCTTGTCGATCTTCCCTACTTTAGACCATCGAATTGAATTTGGATGTGTGGTTTGCGTACGTGGATAGTTTTCTTACGACACCCAACTTTGATTTGCGGTTGTCGGTACTATTTCAGTAGTTTGATCTTCTTTGTGGTTTGTTTGCTGATGCAGTCAAATTTATTTGTATCTATATTTTGTTTGAGTCTTTTGATTGGATATTAATCTTTTCATCGTATAGTCTTTGTATAATCTAAAGTAGTCAATTTCTTATGTCAACGGTTATAAACAAATGTCCAAACTATATATAGGTTACATTTATAATTGTCAACCCTCGTTGTAATTTAAATATTTCCTTTTTTTAAAGTAAAACTAGTTGTTTTTATAAATAAAAAAGTAGCCCCTCCAAAAAATTTAAGTTTCACGTGAAACCAAAAACACTAATAATAAAAGATATGGCTCTTGATTTTTCGGAGGGTCTTAACCCTTGTGCGACAAACCCTAGTTTTGGATGTTACACGTTTTCCGGCAGCCAGCCGCTGGGAGGAGGCCCGGCGGTGGATAATCCGCTTGCTACCGTGACCATGGAGTCGCTTCAGGCGAGAGATGTGTTGGGGGAGGGGTAGGAAACGCCCATGGAAGTCACTGGTGGGAACGTCGTTGGGGATGGTGATGCTGCGGACAATGGCTAGGGGGATGTAGGTGTTTCTAAGAACACTGACGGTACAGGGGGGCGGCAGTGGTGGCCTCTGGTTCGAGCAAAGGCACTTATGCGGACATGGTGGCGCGAGGTGAGTCTAATGGCGGACGACACACGGCAGGCGTGATCGCTGATGGTATACAGGTGTTGGAATCGGATTTCTCCATCAATCGTAGTGGGTCGTTCCCAAAAATAAGATTCTTTGAGCGGGTTCATGCATCGATCGACAAAAGCATGAAGCGAGCTGTGATTGTCTGATTGTTGGGGCAGACTATCGGATACAAGACTTTGTTATCTCGTATCCTTGGTTTGTGGGCTCCGGTTGGTGACTACCAGGTGGTGGATCTCGACAACAACTATTTCTTAGTAAACTTTACATCGAATGAGGATTACACTAGGGTTTTATCAGCTGGTCCATGGACATTGTTTGGGAGCTACCTTACAGTTCAGCCATGGTCGCGTTCGTTCTCGACGTCACAAAGGCATCCGTCGCAAGTTATGGTTTGGATTCGTCTTCCAGGACTGCCGTATAGGTATTACACCAAGGCGTTATTCAAACTAATTGGAAGTATCATAGGAAATGTTGTCCGTATTGATTATAATATGACGGCGAGAGACAGAGGCAAGTTTGCTAGACTCGCGGTCCTCGTGGATTTGAATAAACCATTGTTACTGTGCATTGGGATCGATGGTTTTACACAAAAGCTTGAGTATGAGGGTTTGAGCCAATTTTTTTTCAAGTGTGGCATTTATGGGTTTTTTTCGGAGATGTGTGGGAATCATGCTGGAGTGCTTCTGGATGTAGGAGCTTCGGTTTTAGAACGGTTGGAGGAGGGCAGAACGGAATCGGATGGTGCTTCGGATAGTACCTACGGACCGTGGATGGTGGTGGATGATAGGAAACGGAGGCCAAGGAAAGTGGTCGACCGCAAAATTGGTGCTGGTGGACATAGTACGGGGGGCTCACGCTTCACTATTCTAGAAACTGCTGCTGGAAGTAGTAAGGGTGGTGAGGGAGTTGCTGCCGAGTTGGGTAATCACGGTGAGGCTCAGCCTGCTGGAAATTCAGGGAGGAAACCTCATGGTAAAGATGTTATGGATGTCGGGGGTTCGAAGGCTGTTAGTAGTGCGGAAGGCAATGTGACGCATCATGCACGGGCTGCTAATGTGAGTAGAGCTCCGTTGAAGGAGGTTTTGAACAATGTGGCGAACCCGCGCGGGGGTCCTAAGGTGGTTGCGATGTCCCCGAGCTTGCCGGTGCAAGTCCAACCATTTGAACCATCGATTGCCAATGGTACACATAGAGCGATATCCATCACGAAAGGTGAGACGGGGAAAGGTGCAGTGGGAAGTGACCAGAGAGAGGCTGGTCATGGGAGAAGCTTGTTACCGGTAAAGGTCACCCTTAAGAAACCGTCGAAGCAGTTGAAGCGCGGTTCTGCTTGCCGTCCTCCGGCGAAGCCAGTGTTGGCGGAGTGGCTCCAGTCTTTATCAGGGAAACTTCAAACAATGCAGAAGCAGGTTGTGTCTGATGCGCGGGGGGTGGAGAGTGCGGCTAGGGTCTCGGGGGATCATGCTGTGGAACAACTATCTACGGGCTTGCATGCAACGGCAGAGGTCCGCGCCGGTAATATGGTCACGGTGGATCCGAATAAGGAGAATTCCGCTCCGTTGGTTTGAGGTTAGATTGTGTTTTTTTTTCTTTCAGTTTTGATGATTAATTTAATGTTTTGGAATTGTCAGGGTGCGGCGAGCCCTGAATATCGCCGTCATTTTCGTTCTTTTGTGCAAAAACATGATCCGAGGGTTGTTTGTCTTGTTGAGCCGCGCATTAGTGGTTTACAAGCGGATAGGGTGATTCGTAATCTGGGCTTTGGTAACTCGTACAATGTTGAGAGTCGTGGGTTCAGTGGTTGCATTTGGGTTCTTTGGAGGGATGAGGTTAGTGTTGAAATCTTAGTTGCTTCGAATCAATTTGTTCATGGGAAGTTCTATGAAGATGATATTAATCAGTGGGTTAATTTTACGGCTGTGTATGCTTCGCCGTCGGCGGGTTTGCAGAAATTGGTTTGGGATCAATTGCTCAAGGTTCAACCAAGTGCGGGTCAGGCTTGGGTGCTAGGGGTGATTTCAATTTTATTCTTCGTGCCGAGGAATGTTGTGGTAGTAGCTCTGGGTGTCTGGGATTAGTTCTTTGTTTTAGGAGTTTGTGTACTCGGCGGGTCTGTTTGAGGTTGATTACAGGGGTGATGATTTTACATGGAGACGTGGGCGGTTATATAAACGTCTTGATCGTTGTTTGGTGAATGGGACATGGCAGGGGCTTTTCCCACATAGTCTGGTTCTTCATTTAGATCGCTTGGGGTCTGATCATTGTCCTCTTCTCCTTAAGAGTGAGTCGTGTACCAGGGCGGATGACGTTAGGCCTTTCCGTTTCCTTGCGGCTTGGCAGGATCATCCGGAGTTCGCTAAACTTTTAGGGGATTGTTGGAATCCTATGGCGCCAATTGATGCAAACATAGCGAACTTTCAGTCGGCCGTTAACACTTGGAATGTGGAAGTGTTTAGGCATATTGGTAAACGGAAGAAAAAGATTCTGGCGCGTTTGAGAGGGATTGATCTCGCTCTCCGCCGTAACTATTCCGGTTTTCTTGTGAATTTGAAGAGGGAATTACATGAGGAGTTGGATATTGTTTTGGAACAGGGGAGAGTATTTGGTTCCAAAAACCGAGGTGCCGATGAATTACATAGGGAGATAGGAATACTAAATATTTTCATAATTCTACGGTTAGCCAGAGGAAAAGAAATTTGATTACACGGCTGCGCGACAGCAATGGGGTTTGGTTGGAGTCACAAGAGGGGTTTCGGAATCATGCAGTGGATTTTTATAGTCGTTTGTTTACCCATGGTAGTGTAGATGTCGACAATTTCTCGATTCGGGGAAAATTTACCCCTCTTAACATTACTATTGTGGAGTTTTTTGATAGTGCAGTTTCCATAGACGAGGTTCGTAGGGCAGTGTTTCAGATGGATGCTCATAAGGCCCCCGACAGTGATGGGCTTCATGCTCTATTTTATCAACAGAATTGGGATATTGTCGGGGATGGAGTTTACCGTTTGGTTCAGGATATCTTTGAGGGGGCTCTTTTTCCTGATACTTTAAATGATACGCTTTTGGTGTTGATTCCAAAGGTGAAATCGCCTGAAAGTATGACTCAATTTAGGCCTATCAGTCTCTGCCAGGTCTTATATAAGATTGTCACCAAGGTCATTGTGAATAGGATTAAACCTTTTATATCTGAGTGGGTGAAAGATAATCAGACTAGCTTTGTTCCTAGGAGATTAATTTCAGATAACATCATCATTGCTCAAGAGGTGGTTCATTCCATGAGACGTAAGACAGGTGCAAAGGGGTGGATGGCTGTGAAAATTGATTTGGAGAAGGCATATGATCGCCTTGAGTGGGATTTTATCGCTGATACGTTACGTGATATTGGGCTACCGAGGAAATTACGTCATCTGATTATGCGTTGTGTGTCCTCTGTGACTACTAGTATTTTGTGGAATGGGGCACAGACAGAGAGTTTCCGCCCGTCTAAGGGGATCAGACAGGGTGACCCGTTATCCCCTTACCTTTTCATGCTTTGCATGGAGAGACTTGGACAGCTGATTGAACATAATGTCGCCGAAGGTAGTTGGAAGGGTTTCAGGGTGTCGCGACACTGTCCGGTTATCTCTCATCTTAAGTTTACCGATGATATGGTCCTTTTTGTTGAGGCATCGATGGAGCAAGTTGAGGTTGCTCATTCGGTGCTTGCTGAATTTTGTGCTGCTTCGGGGATGAAAGTAAGTGTTGCAAAGACTAGTGTTTTTTTCTCTAAGAATGTTCCGAGTTCGCTGCGGCAAGATGTATGTACAAGGTGTGGTTTTTCGGAAGTTCAAAACTTAGGGAAGTACTTAGGCGTGCCTATGCTCCATCAGAGAGTGACTAAGGAAACTTATGAGTTCTTAGTCCAAAAGGTAAGGGATCGGTTGGCTGGGTGGAAAGCGCGCTATCTTTCGTTTGCTGGGCGTATTGTCTTAGTGAAATATGTTTTGTCAGCTATTCCGTTTTACTGCATGCAAACGACAAGGATCCCTCAAGGTGTTTGTGATAAGATTGAGGGTATTATTCGGGCTTTCATTTGGGGGAATTCGACGTTAAAAAGGGGGGTTCATCTTGTGAAATGGGAAGAGGTTATGGCGCCAATTGCTAATGGTGGTCTTGGCTTTAAAGTTATGAGCCATCAGAAAGATGCGTTCTTGATGAAGGTGGCGTACAACATTATGGCAAAGACGGATCAGCTTTGGGTTCGTTTCCTGCGCGCTAAGTACAAGTGTTTTGATCGTCTTCCGGTCACGGTTGCTAGGAATAATTGTTCGGTTCTATGGAAGGGTGTAAGCGCCGTGTGGGGCGATTTACGTGATGGCATTGTTTGGAACATTGGTAATGGAATGACGGTAGACTTTTGGAAGGACTGTTGGATCGCGGATATTGGCCCTCTTAATCAATACTGTACACGATTGACAGCATCTTTGGTACCCACCACCGTGCGCGACATGGTTGATTCGAATGGGGAATGGGCGTGGGATGCGTTTTGCGACATATTGCCTATGAAGGTCTTGGATTACATTGCGGCAATCAAGCCGCCTGTGGCCTCTAACGGACCGGATTGGCCGGGTTGGAGATGGTGTCGGACGCGCAATTTCACCTTCCGATCAGCATATGAGGTGCGATCAAAGCCGACGAAAGAAGTTGGTGATAGGCTTTGGTGTTCAATTCAAGCTTTTAAGGGTCCACCGCGGGTTCGGATGTTCCTTTGGCTTCTTGGGAAGGGTCGGTTGTTGACCAATGTTGAGCGCACTCGTCGGCATTTGACGGATTCAGAAGCTTGTTCGCTATGTGGGGCGATACGAGAGGATATTGATCACATCATGCGTCGGTGCCCTATGGTGGTGATGACTTGGCAGAAAGTGATCAAACCACAACATCTTACGGATTTTTTGCTATTGCCTATGAAGGATTGGTTATGGTCCAATCTGCAGCAGGAGGTAGTATCGTGGTCGATGGCGTGAGCTGGGCTGTGTTCTTCGGAGCGATTATGTGGAGCATTTGGCGCACTCGAAATGAGCGCATCTTCGGCAGGTGGGTAAACTATGGTGAGGGAGTTTTGGAGCGTGCATGGCGAGTGGTCGCTGGGACGCAATCGGGGAAAACCGTGGTGGATGCTAGTCCAGTGGCACGCGTGCAGAATCCTCACGGGCAGCGGGAGAGATGGCGGGCACTGGGTAGGGGGCTCGTCAAAGTCAATGTCGATGGGGCGAGAAGTCGGTTGGATGGAATAGCTTCTTGTGGAGGGGTAATCCGTGATTCTAAGGGCGTTTGGATCATTGGTTTTTCGAAATATATTGGTACTTGTTCGGCTATCGAAGCTGAGCTTTGGGCGGTGTTCGAGGGGCTTAAATGTGCGATGGAAGTGGATGGGATGAAGATTGTGTTAGAGACGGATAATTTGGAAGTGATTCGGGTCTTATCAGACCCGGTTTCTCGTTTGATCTCTTCCTCTTTGGTTGACTCCATCAGACATCTGGTTATGGTGCATGGTGCTGTGGAGTTTAGACATGTTTACCGTGACGCTAATGCAGTGGCAGATGCGTTGGCAAAAATAGCGCTGAAGGGTTCGTTTGGAACTTGTGTTTTTCCTCATGCTCCCGGTGGGGTGATTGATCTTTTGAGAGAGGATTATCCTTCATCCTAGGCTTTTTTAGAGGCTTAGGTTTGCTTGGTTTATCTACACGTTTGTATGAATTATCTATGGGTACTCTTTTCCCTCATTTAGGTTAGGAGGATTTTTAATGAGGCCTATGATAATTCCTTTCTCAATCTTTTATAAAAAAACACATTAATAATAATATATGGGTAATTATATCATGCACCGACGGTGAAAATATTTTGTTTCTACAAGCCCCTTAATTTTAGGGGTTAGAGATTCATTTTAGCGTTCATAGTTTAAGGCTTTAAGTTTATGTACTTAGAATTTAGGGATTGCAATTTGAATTTATAGTTAGGGTTAGAATTTAGGGTTTTGCCTATAGCCCTAAATTTTAACCCTAAACTCTAAATTTTAACTATAGACGCTAGATTCTAAACCCTTAAATTAGATCCATAACTCCTAAAATTAGAGCGATTGTGAAAAAAAATGTTTTTGCTACGAATGCATGATATATTTTCCATGATAATAATAACAATAAATCGTGAAAATGCGATTGTTGAACCACATACCAAATCAAGCAAATTGTCTTTCATTTGAAGCAGCACATTTATTTTGGATTACAACTTGTTGATTCTCCTTTTACATAAATAAAGGAAAATACTTTGATGCACAAGCTTGTGTAAACTAAAGTTTACACAAGCCCTTTAATTTTAGGGTTTAGGGTTTAGGATTTTAGGTTAGGGTTTAGGGGTTTAGTATGTAAGGTATATAATTTAAGGTTTATGGTTAGAATTTAGAGTTTAGGGTTTAGGGCTTAGGGTTTAGGTTGCTAGGGTTTGTGATTTAGATTTTAAATTTTATAAAAGGATTGTGTAAAAAAAATTTACACAGCTTGTGCATCAAAATAAAACCTTAAATAAAACCCAATATTTTATGTGATTCATATTCACCCTCAATCAATGAGGAATACAAGTGGTAAATGCCAATTAAGACACATAAATATCAACTTGAAATCACAAAACGGGACTTTGCTAAACAACTTGGGTTTGGCTCCCGAATGACCCCAGAGCCTTAGCTGCTCCTGCTCTCAATATCAACGCATGGTAAAAGGCTGCAATGCCTGCTCCCACCATCGGGCCAACCCAAAATATCCACTGCCAAATTCCAAAATTAATACCAAATCAAATGAATGTAATTAAAGCTTTTTGAGAAATTATATATACTAACATGGTCATCCCATGCCTTGTTGTAAATAACAGCAGCTCCGAAGCTCCTAGCCGGGTTGATGCCGGTGCCGGTGATCGGGATGGTGGCCAAGTGAACTATGAACACAGCAAACCCAATTGGAAGTGGTGCCAATACCTTCAAAAACAACCACCCCATTTCTTATTTCTTTTGTAATCATGTAATTCGATCCGATCCATGAACACCTCTGGACGAAGCGTACTAGAGTTGAACTCGAATTTTGAAGAATACAATTATGGACTTACCGGCACATGGGAATCTCTAGCATTCCTCTTAGGATCAGTAGCAGAGAAAACAGTGTAGACCAAAACAAAGGTTCCGATGATCTCTGCGCCGAAACCGGTTCCGGTGCTGTAACCATCTGCAAGACCGTTGGCTCCACCTCCATTACCGTTATAGTTTGATTTTTGGAAAGCTTTAACCAGGGCAACCCCACATATGGCTCCCAAACACTGAGCCACCATGTAAGCTATGGCTCGGGTCAACGACACCTTCCGAGCCAAACACAGACCAAACGTCACTGCTGGGTTAATATGACCCCCTGGTGGTAGCAGCAAGATAATAAAATTAGCAAATTAAAGTGAAATCATTGCGGACGTAACGAATATTATTGAAATACAATTGTAATTTAAGTTAGAATATGAGCATATATACCAGAAATACCGGCAGTGCAGTAAACGAGAACAAAGATCATGCCACCAAAGGCCCAGGCGATACCGAGAATACCGACACCGGCACACGGATCGGTGGTGGATTTAGCTTGGCTTTTGTAGCCGATCACGGTGGAGACTGTGATGTAAAGGAAGAGAAGGGTGGCGACGAACTCGGCTATTAGAGCCCTGTAGAATGACCATTTCGTAAGCTCCGCCGCATCGATCAATGGCGCTGCCGGAGGATCCACGTAGTCCTTCACCATGGCTAATCAATTAATTAGCTTCCAACAACAAAAACAATGGAAACACACATATATATAATACGTAGGGCAAGAACGGTGCTACTCAAAGGTTGCCAATGCCATACTGGTAGAAATATCGGGGTTTGTATACAATATCTATAAATTATTTAAATTTCTTAAAATTGTAAATTTATAGTACAGTAATAATTATTTAATTATAAAAAAATTAAGATCAAGTTAAAGTCTTGTATGTAATGATCTGGATTAATATTAATCAAAATAAATAGACACACATTAAAATATTTGTTCAAAATATTGATCAATTGAAAATTAGACAAACGACTAGGTACTAGTTTAGAACCGACATATAATAATCATAAACATGAAACTTGGTGTTACTGATATGTATAGATACATTTCTTTTTAAATATTTATATTTTAATAATTAATTTCATAGATTTTTTGATCTCGAAGTTTATATTACCTTTTTTTTTATCAATTTTATATATAGATTATTACTTGATGCACTAGAATTATACAATTATACTTGTTTTAACTTTAAATTTTATATACTTAATCTTACAACTTAAACTCTAACTCCTAAACTCTTCATTATAATACTAGACCCTATAATCTAAACTCTTAATTCATAAATTAAATCTTTAAACTCTAAAATAACACCGCTTGTGAAATAATCTTATTCCACCATTAGTATGTTGAATAATAATTCTTTACATATTTACAATTTATATTCAGTATATTATATTTCGTAATAGAATTAGAGGCAATAGGAGGGGCTATGGGCTATGACCCCTCTCGATTCTTTTAACTAATTTATAATGACAATTTACGTTTGTTAAATTGAATATTTGTCAAATTAAGTATTGTTTTATTTTTTTGATAAATTTTAAATTTAATGTTAATCTTACTTAGAAGTGAAAAAAAGTGAAAAGAAAAACTCTATGAGAAAGAAGGAAATTGTTCTTAATAGGTCTAGAACCAATCAGCCAAAATATACTTACTCCCATCAAATTTTAAATTTAAATATTTATTAGATCTCTAATAACTAAAAATTAAATATCTTAATCCCTTACTATATTTAGCCATGGTTCCATTCTTTTGTACCTATCACTTTGATTTCCTTATCTTAAACTATACTCTTTTTGTTTCCTTTTAACCTTAAAAAAGGAAAATAAATAAACAAATAAACCGATGATATATTACTTGAATCGATGTTTTGTTAAATAATTTAAGATTTATTTAAATAATATAAAATAGTATAGTAATTTATTTGAATTAAGATGTAAAATTTCAAGAGCATGGCTATTTTTTGGAATTGATTTATGGCTTAATTGTTTTAATATTTTATATTTTTATTTGACCGACTTTCCTCTCACTTCACTCTCAACTTCCATCATTTTTTAACAAAACACGAGATTTTATTAAAAAAATAGAAAAAATACACAAATAAGCATATCTTAAAATACAAATTAAACCTTAAAAATAAGAGTATACAAGCGTAAATAGCAAACTCAAATCTTCTCATAAAATCTTCATCGATGTTCTTCAAATCTAACATAATAGCTAAATATTGGAGTGCTCACTAGAAGAGCGGAGATCATGAATTACTCCAACCAATAGAAAAGAGAAAATGTTTTGGTTAACTCCACAAACAACCAACCCACGCAATGTTGTGCGGCAAGATTCAATTGTAGCATGCATCATGTTGTAAACGTCTTCAAAATCAACATGCTATATGGACAGACAAAGAATGTGTCATAACGGCAGACACAAAACATACTAAATAACTGACGATAAATAAAAAATTAAAACAAAAAAATCATTGCCGATAGACAGCCAAAGTCGCTACTATTAGCTTGAAAACACCAAAAATTCTTAAAAACTCTCACTAAAAATTGTAATCCCTGCAGAAAAAAAGTAACGGCGAGAATAGAAAAAATGATCAATAAGTGGAGAAATGTTAGAAGATTTTTTTTAGTACAACCCAACTTCCATCATTTTCATATATACTTGAAATGATGTATGATTCTTGTACATGAATATCTAAACTTTAACATTTATTTTACAAAAGAAATATTTTTTATTTGTTAAAATAAATCATGAATTTGGTACGATAAAAAAAATCTAAATTAAAGTGATTTTTATTCGGTTCAAGTACGATTTTAGTCCCCTATATTATATACTAATTGGATTTATTCCCTGTCAAAAAATAATTGGAATTATTCCTTATATTTTTAATTTTGTACAAATATGACAATCTAGCCTTCTCACTTTTTATAATATCATAATTACACGTTGATTAATATGATTAAAATGTTCACATGTATTTTACTTAAACTCATTATAGTATGTAAATATTGTCATGCAAAACTATATATGGAAAATATTTTGATTAGGGTTTATGTGTAGGGTACAAAATTTAAGGTTTATTGTTAGAATTTAAAATTTAAAGTTCGGAGTTTAAGGTTTAGGTTCTAGGGTTCTAAGGTTTTAGATTTAAGCTATAAAATTTAAAATTTAAAACTCAAACCCCTAGTCATAACACCCTAAACCCTAAATTCTAATCATAAACCTTAAATTTTACACTCTACAACCCAACCCCTAAACCCTAAACCATAACATAAATCTCTAAACCCTAAAATTAAAAGACATGTGTAAACTTTAGTTTACACTAACTTGTGTGTATATATACTCTCTTTAAGATTTTTTTTCTTTTTTTTTTCGTCGTTTTTCTTTCATTTTTAGTTTTCTTATAACAATATCATTTTGAGGTTGGTTGTCGATTGTCAATACTTTTTTATTTTCTATTTATTTCTTGTGGTAGATTTATGTTTGTGAATAGTTTTCTCACGACGCTCAACTTTGATTTGCGATTGTCGATGATCTTCAATAGTTGATCATCTTTTGTGGTTCATTTGTCGATGCAATCATGTTTGTTTTGTGAAACAACATGCAAAGATTGTTGGTTTCGCTTACCACTCCTACTTCGATGTGTTAAGTGGATAGAAAAACGAATTTTGTTTCATGTTTCTTTTCTCCTGTGTTTCATCTCATCCATATCGTTGCAGCTCATTAGACATCTTTTTACTGCTATGATGTTTCATTTTCTAATTTTTAAAATTTTGCTTTGGGTTGTTAGTTTTGCTAATGTTTCTTTATATTATTTTTTAATAAATTAAATTGACATATTATTTAACAAAAATATATATGAAGAACACGTGGTAATCACGTGAGGGGTCAAAGCTCAAAGTTATTGGACTTAAAGGCTAAGTGGCTAAAGACAAGTGGTGGTGTGCTGCTTAGATAGGACCAGACCCACAAGCGGCCGTACCTATGCACCCCCACTCGTTAATAAAAAAGGGGACAGCCTCAAAATGTATATATGGGTTGTTACATGTTAATAAATACAAAAGTAGACAAGAGAGGACCAACCATGAATCAAGATTGGAGAGTCCACAGGCACCAAACCAATAGAAACGTGCCATTTGTCATCTATATGTTAGATTGAGGAGAGGACTATACCATGTGGTGTCAATTTATCATGTCTATAGACCTCGCAATTTCTTTGCAACGGCAAAAACAAGTTGTATGTTAGTTAACAATCCCACTACCATATGTGTCTCTTTTTTCTACTCTATATGCCTCCATCGAGGGCCGGTGGCCCTTGTCTTTGACATTTCACAAATTCATCACTCTCTCTACTCATTTATTTGAGCTCTTCAAAAAATATATATAAAAAACTAAAATAAGTTAAATATACTTCTTAAATAAAAAATACTTTTATACACAAGTTTTTTGATTTTATAGTTTAGAGTTTTAGATTAAGGTTTGATGTTTAGGAGTTTAGTGTGTTAGGAATGTAAAAACATGTAATCGGATGAGTTTCAGGTCGGGTCAAATCGGATACAAGTCATTTTAGGTCGATTTGATGTTTCGACTCGATTCGGATCGTATGCTGGACAGTTACAGGTCCAGTCAAAACGGTTCGGGTCTAAATCAGTTAATTGACGGGTTAATTCGGGCTCGGGTATACTTCGGGTCGAGTTAATTTCAAGTCGGGTTCATTTCAAGTCAAGTTAATTCGGGTTTTGAATTCGTATTAAGTTTGAGTTTGGTACAAATAGTCGATAGACTTTGGGTTGAGGCATTTCGAGTAAATTATTTAACGCCTTTCATGAACACGAATCACATTAAAAATAAATATTAGGCATTAGAATGAACAAAAATATCATCGTTATTTAAAATATTGGAGCGAATTAAAAAAATTAGAAATAAATAAGGGTCAATTTTGGTGAAAATAAAATTTTAGGGACTAACATGAACAAAAATTTCATCATATTAAAAATAATAGACTAAATTACAAAAATATAAAATAAATAAGGGTTAATTTTGGTTGAAAATAAAATTTTAGAGACTAACATGGACAAAAATATATCATATTAATAATATTGGACTAAATTACAAAAAAAAAATGAATAGGGGTCAATTTCGACTAAAAATTAAATTTTAAGTACTAGAATAAACAAAAATATTATTGGAATAAATTGTCAAAAATATAAATAACTATGAGGCAATTTTGACTAAAAATTAAATTGTAAGGACTAGAATAAACAAAAGTATTATTCGACTAAATTACCAAAAATAGAAATACATATGGGTCAATTTGGCTAAAAATAAAGTTTTAGGGACTAGAATAACCAAAAATATCACCATATTAAAAATATTGGACTAGATTACAAAAATTTAAAATAAATAGGGGTCAATTTCAGTTAAAAATATCTTATTGATCTAAATTAAAACATAAAAGCATAAATTACATAGGTAATTAAAATAACTCTAACATTAAATGTTGAATCTCAATTAAATTAACCTAAATTGAGACTCAATTAAATTAAACTTAAACCTAAAAGTGAACATTGAGGGTTTAAATGAAAACATCTATAGTGGGGCACATTCCCTCGCTCCCACCCATTTATTTTAATTAAAAAATAATTGGTTAAAAAAGGGTCAATTTAAAATTAGTTTATCATATTATAATATAATAAATTCATTAAATCATAGACTTCCTTAATTACATGTCATGTAAATATCAAGTCAGATCAATATCAGTTCAAGTCAACAACAGATCGAGTTCAAAATAAGTCGGATCAATTAACAGGTCGGGTAAAATTGGAAACGAGCATGTCAATAAAGTCTCTTATATAATATAGACATTTACCCATTAAAATAAACTTTATTATCAAGTAATTTTCAACTAATATCCAATTTACCCATTACCAATTAAAATCTGAGTCAAAATACAAAACAACAAAAAAAATTACAATAGTAAATCACAAGAATGAACAGAGTGATTAACATGTAGTCAATGGGGTTTTAATATCCTACGAGAAATTAGCACGTTCAATCACATTGGATTTTAAACTTTTTAAGTTTGCTAGTCGGGCTTTTGGATTAGTCATTTTGGGTTCCTTGATGAAATCATTTGGAGATCAAGTTGGGTCGTTGACTTTTTACTTATAAGATTTGGTTCAACCAAGGATTCAGTTAAGCAGCAGCATCCGACAAGAGGAGTAGCATGGGCCCAAAAATACCTGAAACAGCTCTGAATGTTAGGTCAAAATTGACGGGTCGAGTTCCTTAGCCTAGCTAACATAACAACAAACAAGAAGTCAAGAACAGCATGTGTTGCCAGTCTTTTTCTTACAAAATTTACATGCCAACATCTGGTGCAGAATATACATACGGTTGGGGCAATGATGCTGTCTGCTTTCCAGGTGAAATTCTAGCAACTCATCCAGCCATTCAACTCCCGGCCAAAATTGAAGAACTCGGTCTGCTTTTCAAGCAGAGAAGCCAGCTTCAAATGCTCTTAAGATACCAGCACTCAAGAGCGGAACTTGAAGCAAAAGTTTGAGGGGATCGACTTAAAATTTTTAAATAATTTGAAGGCTTAAATGAATTTAAAAAAATTGTGGGTTTAACTAAAATTTTTAATAATTTTAAGATATTTAACAAAAAATTTAAAAATTTGAGAGGAAAATTAATTACAAATATTTAAAATTTTAAAGCTTAATATGATTTTTTAAAAATTTTATGGGTCAAACTAAAATTTTTAAAAATTTTAAGGACAAAATTCGATCGATATAGCATCAATGTAAACTTTGTTGGTAAAGTACATATATAATACATAGTATTTTGACAAGAATGGTTCATGTAAAGATTCTGAAAAAAAAGGAAAAGCATTTTAAGGTCAGTTTTAATAAACCAGAACTACTTCAACCAGGCTAACTGAGCAGTTTGATGTGCATTGCATTGTGTTCAACCAGTTTTTGACCTTTTCCACCTACAAAAACTTTCGGTAATATTTTATGCTCTCAACACTAAATAAAAACTTTAAATCCTAAATTATAAACTCTACTCATAATTTCTTACATTCTAATCTTAAACCCTAAACCAAAAAGACAAGATCACCATTCCTTCTCCACTTAATAAGATAGTATTATTCCATGGTTGACATGTACTAAAGCACTAAAATAGACAGAATGTGAAGTTGCATGAAAATTGAGCATACTGAATGTCAGCAGGGACAGACACAGGAGATGCTTAGGGGCAACCGCGTTCTCTAAAAATTTAAAGTTTTTCTATATTTTATATGTTTTTGTAACTTTTTATAAATAATCGAATTTTACACCCCTAAAATCTTGTAATATTACACCCTTACATTTCTAATATAACTTCTTAACAGTTCGCATTCCTAAAATTTTGCATAAGTACCTGAATGTCAGCTAATTAGATGAAAGGATAACTTCAATTACATATAAAGGTGCTTAAACTTGGATTCAAATCAGGCCATTAAAGTTTCATAGCTTACCAAAAATATTATGAACAAGTAAATAGCAATTATCTTCCAAAAGATGCGTACACTGACCTCCTTTTCTTGTAAGTGGGGCAAAGGCAGTATTTTTGTTTTGATCAAACATAACTTCCATTAAACAACAAAAGAGAACCTACAGAAAAAGACAACAAAAGATCTCGTACACGTACGAGATCGACCAAACATCCGAGAGAAACAAAACAAAAGGCCAAGCAAGGCCTGGAACGCCTAAAAACACATCCACGAGCCAAAAGCTGCCGTGGGAGCCAAAAACAACTAAAGATAACCAGCATACACGAGATGCTGAAACAAAGGTAGCGTCCACTGGTGCAACCAGGGATAGCTTCAAACTACAACCAATGCTCGGCAGAAACAACAACAACCAATCCACGATTAGCCGGGGCTTGAGACAACAGGGATACGCTCGAAACTCACCGGAGAGCTCCCTCCGGAGGCAGGCTCCCACTCTACACGAGATGGGCCTTATCAAGGCAAGCGGAACGCATCCCCTACGTTGTGGCCACGACACGTTGGATAGGAACGCATCAGCTTTGGTAAAACCGTCCTGAAAACAAAACACAAAAAGACCAAAAGCGTGAACAAACGAGAAGCGATACCCCAACATTCAGGACTTTACTTTAGCGTTAGATCCTCCCGGGTCCCATCCAAAGTTACAATCCAATAAAAATCGTAGCTTTTTAGGAACCAAAATCAAACACCGGATGAGATCAATAAAACTCCAAGGATCTGCAGACTTCCAAATCCTAAAAGGTAAGGATTTGCATGGCTTAAAGTGGTAAGAACTGATCCTAGATCCATAAAATCCGGGAAAGTGAGTAGAGTGGTTTCCAATAAAAGAAAGGTGGGTCCCATGAGTGATAAGACTAGGCAGGAAGAAAAAGGACCAAAATGCCCCTACCATTGTTGCCTTCTCCAAAGAGGACACGCTCAGGTAGGCCGTTGACTGCCCGGGCCAGGCTCCGGCACTCCGACGACCGCCGTGGAGCCACACTTCCTGATCTGAGACCTCGCCCAACCACCGCCTTTGCAAGCTCAGCATCAATTGTTCCTCGTTATCTCGTTTTCCACTGATTTGCATTTCCATGGTAATATGTACACAGTGGATACCGACTATCACCACCAAGGACACACAGAGCCCCGACATAGAGCATCCAAGACCAGCGTGCCTCCCGCTCCTCAATCCGCCCGGGTCAAAGCATTCATAAGCCGAAGGAGAGCTTTGACCATGACCAAACCAGAAGCAACCCACTTGAAAAACACCGAAAACCAGAATTTCAACAGAAGCGTTACCGTGGGGCTTTTTGCAGGGGGGAAAGTAGAAGGCCAGGGGCGGGGACGACACTTTCCATGATCGACAGCCGCCGCGACGGCCACAGAGCTCCCTACTTCAGTTACAGTGTCAAAGGTTACCGACGGAAACCTGAACTTGATGCCAAGGCCAGACGCATCCCGACCGCGAGCCTCCCTCGCTTCTCCACCGCCGAAGCCCCTGTGAGCAAACCACCAGTCAACGTCGTCCCCTGAGATGCCGACGATCAGCTGGCCACCCAATGGCGATGAAGGCGCCCGTGTAGCGACCAAGCAAAAGGGCTGGCTCCGGCAGACCAAATCGTTTGTCTGAGGCTCGGATAGCTTTGGGGGGAGAGGTTGGCGCGCGTGAGGCGCGTTCCCATTTTCCATCCTAATATCTTGAATATGTATTTTTATCCAACTAAAAATGAAAAAATATTAATTGGGCAAAGGCAGTATCAATTCATCCTTTACACCAGAAATAATATAGAGTCGCACCATCTCATGTCCAGAAATAAAAATTTAGATAGATGGCTAAAATATTTTTAGGTACCTAATATTTTTACCATTATTATTTTAAGTGTTTTTTTGTTAACGGACGTTTAAATTTTTCTTATTCTCCAAAAAAACATGACACGAGGCATACTTTATTTTTTTAATTAGAATTTTCAAAAATATACTAAAGTTCTCAAAATTTTCCAAAATAATCTCCAAATCTCTAATTTTCAAATCCTGATTTTAGTTGTTGCTGACGTCAATCGCTAACAATGTGCCTACGACATCTGTTGTTGAATTCTTATGATCATTTTCTCATATTTCTGTCGTCGAAAGTCGACAGCCTATGTATTTAGCGCCGAACCAAAGTCGAACGATGAGAGAAGAAAAAAACGACAGGCAACAAACAACAGTCGATCAGGCAAACATCGTGCAAGTCTTGCGGCGAGAGAAATATACTTTATTTTATTGCCGGCAGGTGATGAACGACGACAACAATGACCGGGTTTGAGAATATAGGGATTTGAGGTTATTTTGTGAATTTTGAGAAATTTAGAGATTTTTTAAAATTAAGTTAAAAGAAATTGAAAAATAAAAAAATCAAAATTATATGTCAAGTTCTGATTGATAAAAAAAATTTAAACTACCGTTAATAGTCGAGCAACTAAAATAATAACAAGAAAAATATTAAGCATCTACTTGCATTGAAAAATACTTTAAACATTTAATGAAAAAATATAGTTATTTTCCTATTAAGCCTATTATTTATTTCTGCATCTTTGTTTTACTTCAGGTCTCATCGGTGAAGTAAGCACAATCAAAATTGTCGGCCAAAAATGTGAACCTCGTCTGCTTTTTCCTTCAAAATTTCAATAACCCACCAAGCATTTGGAGTACTGCAATGATTACTGTTGGGTTATCCAATAATAATGGGCACATATGTATAATGTATGTTGCTATTATAAAGTTTAACACGAAAATTAAGTGACCAATTATGTTACACGTGTTGTAGGTATTAAATTGTCATGGAATTAAAAGTGTAGATACTGTAAGTTATATTTATAACTCAATGAGGGGCAAAGTTGTAAATATTAATAAATTGATTTTAATTCAGTTTATATAAAGGGTAATGGTCCCCAAGATCTAGGTTAACTTGCATATCTCTCCTTCCTCGTTAGAGAGTTGTCTGGCAAGAGATAACCTATCATCTTGGAAGATCAAACCCTCTCTGGAAAAATCTCCGTCAATGGATTCAGGTACGCTTCCGCAAATCTAGTCTTTGTTCTTAATGATTTGACATGTATGGATCTTAGGTTTAATATTTGTATGAATATTTTTTGTTCTAACAAGTGGCATCGAGCCAGGTTTTGTCAAATCATTAAGATTATAATTTTTGGGTTATTAATCTTCCATGTTTTTTTGGTGATTGGATTCGGTGATTCTGCAATTGGAATTTGTTTTTTTTTTCCGTTGGTTGTTAATAATCGGATTTCCGATTGCTATATATTACTGTGCGATTTCATAATCGTTAATTCCATTGATTTCCATTGATTATATGTTTGTGTAATTGCAAATCAATTATGTTTTTTTTTTGGATTTAGTATTAATCGGCAGTAAAGATTGTTTTGTTTTCAATGAATTAAGATTCTAAGATTGAAAACCAATTCAAATTATTATTATTTTATTGAATTTAGGGTTTGAAAATTCATAAACACATAGGCGTGTATTATGTTTTGGTAAAAAGAATACATTAACAGTAATCTGCCTTTATTTTGTATGGTTTTTACGCATACTTAGTTTACTGTTATGGAATATATATTATTTAAAATATATATATACTTGATTTGGTTGGATCAAAATTTCAGTTTTGATCATTGGATATAAAGATAAATCTTTAGAAACATTTAAATTCATGTTTTGGCTATGTCTAATATTTTAGTGGGTTAATTGAAACACAATGTCACCAAAGTGACCGCTTCTGCGTAGATTAACTTATTTAAAATATCAAGATGTTTGTGTTTTTGTAATTCATGCGTTTATTAATTGGCTCAAAGGAAAATTAATATTTGGCCGAATTTCAACGACACCTGTGGTAATAAACGTGTGACAATTATAAGGTATTTTTTTATGTGTGCAATACATTAGTCCAAAGATTAATCTGTTGTTCGACATAATTTATTGTCAATGTTTGATTACTACAACAAGAGTACCGTTTACTGTTAATATTACTGTCCAAAGACTTGATATTAATGTTGTGTTTGGTATCTTGAGAGGAATTAGTCATTTCTTTGAATTTATTTGTTTACTTATGGAATATTGATGTGAGCCTGTTTATTTTTATTTTTATTTTTTTGTTCTATATTCAGCTAGTTCTTCTGCTACCACAATATCTGCTAATATCAGTTCTATACTCATGCTTAATGGGACAAATATCAAGGAATGGAAAAGACACGTACTTATAGTACTTGGCTGTATGGACATAGACCTTTCATTAAGGCAAGAACAACCTGCACCTCTCACTGCGGATAGCACCCCTGATGCTAAAAGGGATTTTGAGAGGTGGGATCGTTCTAATCGCATGAGTCTAATGATCATGAAACACAACATTCCGAAAGCCTTTAGGGGCACTGAATCTGAAGAGATTACTCTGGCTAAGTCTTTCCTTGACGATCTTGAGCAATGTTTTGCTATAAATGATAAGATTGAAATGACATCACTTCTGAATTCTTTGATGTCTATGAAGTATAAGGGTCAAGGAAATATAAGGGAGTACATTATGGAGATGTTCCATATCGCTTCAAAACTTAAGGCACTTAAAATCGAGCTTTCTGAAGACTTGCTCGTTCTTATGGTTTTGGTATCGCTTCCTGCACAGTTTAGCCAATTTAAAATTAGTTATAACTGTCAAAAGGAGAAATGGACTCTAAATGAGCTCATTTCTCATTGTGTTCAAGAGGAAGATAGGTTGAAGCGTGATAGAACTGAAAGTGCTCATTTGGCCAGTGCCTCTAAGGATAAGGGCAAGAAAAGAATATATTAGAATGAAGCTGCTAAGGGTCCAGCTCAAAAGAAACAAGAGCGAGTTCCAATTAATTGTTACTTTTGTGAGAAGCCTGGACACTTGAAGAGAGATTGTACCAAGTATCACGCATGGCGTGCTAAGAAAGGTATGAATCTTACTTTGGTCTGTTCTGAGGTTAATTTAGCTTCAGTACCTAGAAACACTTGGTGGTTAGATTCTGGTGCTACTACTCACATAAGTGTTTCTATGCAGGGTTGCCTGAGCTACCGAAAGCCAATTGATGGTGAAAGAAACATCTTTGTGGGCGATGGAAAATCGGTAGAAGTTGAAGCAATTGGGCATTTTAGGTTGTTATTAGGAACTGGTTTTTATTTGGATTTAAAAGACACTTTTGTTGTTCCGTCTTTTAGGCGGAATTTAGTTTCAGTTTCTTTATTGGACAAATTTGGATATTCTTGTTCATTTGGAAACAATCAGTTTACTTTGTCTTTAAATTCAAGTATTGTTGGAACTGGTTATTTAAATGCTTATGACAACCTTTATTTGCTAGATACAGTTGCATCATATATTGAAACCTTGCACGTGGAATCACGTGGTACTAAACGCAAATTAAATAAGGAAAATTCGGCATCATTATGGCATAAACGCTTAGGCCATATCTCAAAAGGTAGGATTGAGCGACTTATATCTAATGATATTTTGGAGTCCCTTGACTTTTCAGACTTTAATGTTTGTGTTGATTGTATCAAGGAAAAACAGACCAAAACTAAGAGATTAGGTGCCAACAAATCTACAGACGTCTTAGAATTAATTCACATTGATATTTGTGGGCCATTCCATACGGCATCTTGGAATGGTCAACAATATTTCATAACATTCATAGACGATTACTCACGTTATGGGTACCTATATCTCATTCATGAGAAATCTCAGTCTTTGGACGTGTTCAAATCTTATAAGGCTGAAGTTGAGAATCAACTCAACAAAAGAATTAAGAAAGTTAAATCTGATCGTGGTGGTGAGTACTACGGTAGATATGATGGCTCAAGTGAACAACGTCCAGGACCAATTGCGAAATTCCTAGAGGAATGTGGTATTGTCCCACAGTACACCATGCCAGGATCACCTAGTATGAATGGTGTAGCTGAGAGTCGTAATAGGACTCTTAAGGATATGGTAAGGAGTATGATTGCTCATTCTACATTACCTGAGTCCCTCTGGGGAGAAGCATTAAAGACAACAGCATACATTTTGAATAGAGTACCAACTAAAGGAGCTGAAAAGACACCTTATGAGCTTTGGATGGGTCAAAAACCTAGTCTAAAGCACTTTCACATTTGGGGATGTCCAGCTGAGGCAAGGCCTTATAGGCCACATGAAAAGAAATTGGACTCCAAAACTGTGAGCAGCTACTTTATTGGATATTCTGAGCGATCTAGGGGCTATAAATTTTATGATCCCACAATTAAGAATATTTTTTAGACGGGAACTGCAACATTTTTTGAGGATGTTGAATTTGGAGGGAGAAATAAGGTTAGAGACATTACTTTTGAGGAGGAATTGAGTTCCAACTCAATTCCTACTATCACTTTTGATAATGTTCAGGTTCTCATACCTGTCATTAATCAAGAAGTGAATCCGGAACCTCAACAAGATAATGTTGAACAACTTCCTCCTATTCAGGATGAGGTAATTGTTCCAGAAGAACAAATTCAACAACCTCAACAACAAGTGCCATTAAGGAGATCCACGAGAGAAAGGAGAAATGCTATTCCGGATGATTATATTGTATTTCTCCAAGAAAATGAGGATGATAATGAAATGATGGAAGATGACCCAATCAACTTTCATCATGCCATGCAAAGTGTTAACTCTCAAAAGTGGATTGATGCCATGCAGGAAGAGTATAAATCCATGCAAGACAATAAAGTTTGGGAACTTGTCCCATTACCTGAAGGTGCAAAACCAATTGGTTGTAAATGGATATTTAAAACCAAAAGGGATGCAAATGGTAATGTGGAGAGGTATAAGGCACGTCTTGTAGCTAAATGATATACTCAAAAAGAAGGCATTGACTTTACAGAGACTTTCTCTCTGGTTTCATCGAAAGACTCTTTTAGGATAATAATGGCACTTGTAGCTCATTTTGATCTTGAGTTACATCAGATGAATGTTAAGACTGCGTTTCTCAATGGAGACATTGAAGAAACAATTTATATGGTGCAACCAGAAAACTTTGAGTCGGGAGACCCAAAGTGTATAGTTTGCAAATTAACAAAATTCATCTATGGACTCAAGCAAGCTTCTCGTCAATGGTACCATAAGTTTCATCAAGTAATTGTCTCATTCGGTTTTGAGATGAATATCGTTGATGATTGTGTGTATCATAAGTTCAGTGGGAGTAAGCATATATTTTTGGTTTTATATGTCGATGACATTTTACTTGCCACGAATGATATAGGCTTATTGCATGAAACCAAGAGATTTCTATCTAAGCATTTTGAAATGAAAGATCTTGGGGACGCTTCTTTTGTTTTAGGAATTCAGATACATCGAGATCGATCTCGAGGTATTCTTGGATTGTCACAAAAGAACTATATCGATAAAGTACTTAAAAGGTTTGGCATGCAAAATAGTAAACCAATGGACACCCCTGTCGCTAAAGGAGACAAGTTTTGTCTTGCCCAATGCCCTAAAAGTAACCTTGAAATTCAAGAGATGTAGAAGATTCCCTATAGATCAGCTATTGGGAGTTTAATGTATTCTCAGGTTTGTACGCGTCCGGATATTGCGTACATTGTTGGGATGTTAGGCAGATATTCAAGCAACCCTGGTATGGACCATTGGATAGCAGCCAAGAGGGTTATGAGGTATCTTCAGAGAATAAAAGATTACATGCTCACTTATAGGAAATCAGATCATTTGGAGGTCGTAGAGTATTCGGATTCTGATTTCGCTGGGTGCCAAGATAGCAGAAAATCTACATCAGGCTATATTTATCTATTAGCTGGAGGAGCTATATCCTGGAAAAGTGCTAAACAAACACTTGTAGCTTCTTCTACTATGGCACCAGAGTTTGTAGCATGATATGAGGCATCCAATCATGGAATATGATTGCGGAACTTTGTCACTGGGCTGCGTATTTTGGAGAACATAGAAAGGCCGCTTAAATTGTTTTGTGACAATAAGTCAGCAGTACTGTATTCCAACAACAATAGGAGCTCGTCTAAGTCAAAACACATAGACATAAAGTTCCTAGTTGTAAAAGAAAGAGTGCAAAGTGGACAAATATCCATAGAACACATTGGGACAAACTCTATGATAGCGAATCCGCTCACAAAAGGTTTACCACCCAAGGTCTTTTATGAGCACATTGCTCATATGGGTGTTGTATCATTTGAGGACATTATTGTTTGAGTGGGAGTTAGTTATTTGTTTGCTTTATGTTTGATTTTGGACATTTATGTATTCGGTTATTTTTCTGATCAGAAATTAAGTATTCAATTTATTCATTCTTTTCTTATTTTGATAAGGACCTCACTTAAGTTTAAAGAGGACCAGTTGGAAATAGGCATGTTCGGTTCACATTTACATGTAATTTCCATGCTATGCATCCATGATTGATCTATGTCATTTGATTGTGTTTGTATACGTGACCATTGATGGGTCCAGTCATGATTGATATGGCGAAGACTGCTTTGATCCTATATAGATATAGTTGATGGACGAGATTGTTAAAGAATACCTATTGTATGATAGTAAATTTTGAGCTCATAAGTTTATACATTTGTCAGGAAACATATGTTGTCCAAGTGGAAGATTGTTGGGTTATCCAATAATAATGGGCACATATGTATAATGTATGTTGCTATTATAAAGTTTAACACGAAAATTAAGTGACCAATTATGTTACACGTGTTGTAGGTATTAAATTGTCATGGAATTAAAAGTGTAGATACCGTAAGTTATATTTATAACTCAATGAGGGGCAGAGTTGTAAATATTAATAAACTGATTTTAATTCAGTTTATATAAAGGGTAGTGGTCCCCGAGATCTAGGTTAACTTGCATATCTCTCCTTCCTCGTCAGAGAGTTGTGTGGCAAGAGGTAACCTATCATCTTGGAAGATCAAACCCTCTCTGAAAAAATCTCTGTCAATGGATTCAGGTACACTTCCGTAAATTTAGTCTTTGTTCTTAATGATTTGGCATGTATGGATCTTGGGTTTAATATTCGTATGAATATTTTTGGTTCTAACAATTACATGTTGTGGTCTCATGAATCTCATGGAAAAGGCATATTGTTTTTCAGGTCCTTAATTAACTTACTTTCTTGGCTTCTTCTTTTCCCCTCCTTTTGCATTATTTTTCGCCCAGCTTTTAACATCTCTTGCTTTAACCTTGTTTTAGATTAGATTTTATTTAAAATTTTAATATTTATGTTCGATTTTAAAAAAATCATCAGACTCGCCTTACAATATTAAAAATTTAACATTTTCTCATAAATATTGCACCCCTATTTTCCCCCCAAAATATTGTATATTGGTTTTTATTTCTCGAAATATTACAAAACCTACCGCAAATGTAAAGACCCATACACCTAAACCCGTCTATGAACAGTAAAAAAAAACTAAATAACACAACGTCATCTGGTTCCGCCTATGAACAATGTACTCTTGTACACATGGCGCAATGCAGCACGTTCAAGCATTATTCAAAGACGAGCTTAGCTGGCACTGTCTATAAACAGTGTCTGATTATCATCACTGACTTGACATGTCCACGTGAAAATTTTGCATGCATGGCTTTTTTGGCATGTATGGCACTTGGTGAAGGGTGAGTTGACAGAAATCATTTAAAGGAAATGGGGAAGTGCGTTGGCAGATTTGGGGAAGGGTGAAATTTATGATGAGTGGGTGGGTTGGTGGATTGAATGTTTGAGGTTTAATGTTGGTGTGTTTAGGGGTGATAATGAGCCTGACCGGCTCGCGAGCTACTCGGGCTCGGTTCGATCAAAATTCGGTCAAAGCTCGACTCGAGTGAGCTCGACTCAGGCTCGGGCTCGGCTCGAAACCTTAACAAGTCGAGCCGAACTTACCCAGACTCGGCTCGAAAAGCTTGTGAACAGGCTCGGAATCTACATATGTACTAAAATAAATTATATGTTTGTATTTTCTTTCATTAGTTGATTGTTGTTTGATTTTGTATTTTCTTTAATTATGTGTTTGTATTATAAGAATATTTATTGATTATTTGGATTAATCTAATTTTTCGCATTTTTTCTCCTTTCCGGTCAGTGAATTTCGTTTTAGTGTTGGTTATGAAAGGAATTTTTAACAAATATTTTATATAAAAAATTATAGCAAAATTTTTCATTTCGAGCCGAGCCTGACGAGCCCGAGCCGAGCTCAATAAAATAGAGCTCGAGCTTAAAATTCCGAGCTCGGCGAGCCTCGAGCCGAGCCCAATTACACTGTTTCCGAGCCGAGCCTGACCAGGCTCGAGCTCAGCTCGGCTCGTTATCACCCCTAGGTATGTTAAATAGAGGTTGTAGGTTGAAGTTTGAAGGATGAAGAAGAGAAAATTTTTGAGTAAAAAATTTGAAAAAATATTGTAAGTATATTTTTTAATTTAGTGTTAATAATATATTTTTAAATTTAATACGAAAATTCAAGTTTTATTTTTTAATGTAGCGTTTGATGATGATTAATGGTTTGAATGTTTTGTGTTAAATAGGGTTGAATGTGAGAAATATTGTTGAAGAAATTTTTTGAGAAGGAGAAAATTTTTTAGTTGAATATTTGGAGAAATATTGTAAATATTTTTTTAATTTAGTGTTAATGTTTTTTAAAAATTCAGTACGAAAATTTGATTTATATATTTTTAATCTAGGGTTGATGATGATTAATATAAGTTTAATGGTTTGAATATTTTTTTTTTGTGTTAAATAGGAAGGTGAGAAATATTTTTGTGTTAAAAAGGGAAGGTTGTAAGCATATTTTTTTAATTTAGTAGGTTAATCTCTTTTTTTACTTTAGTACGAAAATTCGATTTATATTTTTGTGTTGATGATGATTAATATAATTTTAATGTTTTGAATATTTTTGTGTCAAATAGGGGTTGAAGGTGGGAAATATTGTTGAAGAAAATTTTAATTTTTTAACTAAGTAATATTAATAATTTTAGTTTTTTAATTATATGTTGAAGTTTAATATTATATTTTCAAAATAATTTGTTGAAGGTAATAAATATTGTTGAAGAAATTTATTGATAAGAATAGAGTAAAGAATCTTGGATCGGTTTCGTGCGGCCTTAAGAGCCTTTGGAAAGCTGTGGCGCCTAAGTAAGCATGCTCGATGAAGAAGATTTTGAGAAATATTGTAAGTATATTATTATATGTGTATTTAATTTTTTTATTATTGGGTTGCTAATAGTTTGTTACAAATATTTTTTATTTGATTGTGATTATTATTTGTTTATGTAGTATATTTAGTCTCGGATTACTAATATTTTTTTACTTTTCATGTAGGATGGGTGAACAAGCTCCTTTGCTGCATATACATGATCGACACATTAGCAGTATAATGATTATTGAGCAGGTAAAAAAAATTAAAACGTAATTTGAAGATGATTACGAAATTAAATCGGTCACTTCTGTATTTTTGTTCTTAATTATGTTTAAATAATGCGTTAATTATAGGATACAGAGAAAATATTCAAATATTATATGTGCACGGTAGACAGTCGCCTAGATAATATAGTCTTGAGTTTCTTGAAGATGACAGAATTTTATCATGCCACGTTCTTTCAAGGGTACATGTTGATTCCCGGATTGATTACCGCTCTAATTGGGCGTTGGAGGCCCAAAACATATACATTTCATATGCCTTGTGGTTTATCTTATTAGAGTGCCAGTAAACGGAAAGTCGTTGACCGAGCGTACTGATAGTTCTACTACTGAAATTTGTCAAAAAGTAGCTTGGGAAGGTGCCATATGGAAATAACGTGAAAGGGTCTCATGTGAAAATGAGTTGGTTGAAAAGTGAATTAGACTCAATCAATATAGTCCAGTTGATGAGATTTATAAGGTCATTCAAGCATATATTCTACAGATGATTGAAGGGATACTGATGCCAGATAAATTTGGCAATCTGGTCAGTGTACGATATCTACTATTTTTGGATACTCCTTGGGAAGCTAGTCGCCAATATATTTGAGGATTGGCCATATTAGCGCACTTCTATCGTAAGTTGTACAAAGACGTTATACTAGAAAGAGGTAAGAATGTAAGCAGTATTGGTGTATGTTGATGTTATTGCAAGCTTGAGCGTGGCAACGACTTCTCTTTTTTACACCGATTACTCGAATAAAAATACAGTTCTCTGTCGTTCCAAGGTATATAACATAATTTTGAATTGAATGTTTAAATTTAATTTACTTGTTTTTTAAATATAATTGTGATTTGTATGTAGATAGTACGAGAAAAAGCATGAGACGATATTCACGCACAACGACGTCAGAGTGTTTTGATCTACTATTAATTTGTATTGTCAAGAACATGTAGCTGAATGGAAAGTTCATTTGGTTAAATATATTATTTACATTTAGTTAGATGTATTATTAAAAATAATTATTTTTTGCAATTTATTTGGATTGCGTACAACGATGATCGTATATATCTACCGAAATATTTGTTGAAGGATTCAATTTTATGGTGTAGTGTTACATCGCTGATCCACTTTCATACTGCGGAGTTCCACTTCGGAGATAAAGTGCTTAGGCAATTTGGCTTTCACAGCCTATTCCATGTATTCACTTTAATCATTACTTTTTTCCCTCCTTTGATGGACGCGACAGGCTGAATACGAATTGAAAAACCATTTAGAGCACATGAAATATTACTGTGCTCATGAAAAGTCGTACTTAACCACTACAGATGAACGAGACGATACCATAGGTATAAAAAAATTATGGTGGCAAAGGTAAATCATTGAAGACTGCAGTAGGCGCATCTGCGAGAACAAACGTCTATAGTAGAAACCTCGAAAGATGGCCAACGACATGAGAGGAAGATCCGAACTTAGTAACGTCAACAATTATATGAAAAAAGAAATCAGCTCATATATGTGTAGAATCAGCAATGGACCCGAGCTCCTCTAATAATATAGGATTTTATACCGTTGGTAGATACACACCCAAGTTTTAGCAGACTTCTACATGTGTCCAACTAGCAGTAACCCGAGCTCTTTTGATAATATAGGGTTTGATGATGCTTGTTGTTATAGACCCAAGTTTATTCCGCCACAGTCACTCATTTACTCAAACTTTGGTCAGAACATGAATTTTCAAAAAATGTAAAATTTGTTGAGTTCATCACAGATTACGGGGGCAGAGCAGTTATATGAATTTTTTTCACACCGCCTCTAATACCCTTGGTGACTGAGGAGGTTAGCTACACCGAAGAAGATTCTGAAAAAAATCTCGAGCCACCTAAGACTAAGAGGGCACAATGTACTCGACGACCGCCGTCGTCTTATCTTTCAACCACATCCAATCATGGGCAAAAAATTGCGTAAGAAAAAATCAAAGTAGATTCGAATGTAATAAGTTAGTGAAAAAATGAAAGTTAAAAATTTAACAAGAATTCTAATTCGATTTAATTTCACGTATTTCTTTGTTCATTCGATTCTAATTCGAAATTAAAATCAAAGTGCAATTGAAAAAAAAAACATTAGTTTAAAAAAATCAATGGGTTGGCTGAATTTAATTCGAACATTGGCGAGAACACGAATTTTCAGAATTTTTATGAATTTCAGGAATTAAAAATCAAACAAGAATTTTAATTCGATTTAATTTCACGTATTTTTTTCATTTGATATTAAAATCAAAGTAAATAAAATATGGTAAAAGTAAAAAAAAAATCAAATCGGGTCAAAGTAAAAAAAAAGGAATTCAATGTATTCCTGGCCGTGGCAAGTAGGGAGGGTGGGAGGGGTTGCAGCCTGCAGGAATATAATTCACCCAATTCAAAGTATAAATTGTTTTTGGTCAAAGTAAAAAAAAGAATTTGATTCCTGACCGTGGCAGGGAGGGTGGGTTGGTTGAGTGAAATTTTATTGAATGGATATCGATATGCTTGAAACGCTCTACAATCACATCACATACGTCTGAAATCGACTCGAAATATATTTGAGTGCGCAGCTTCGTTGCCATGTCTAGGGTCAACAACACCAAATGTCTTATTGAATCGATCGAAGTTGTGAACCTTCATCGATATTGTATTCGTCACATTATCTTGCATTTTCCTCACAAGCTCGGGAGCCCAATATTACCCCTTATTTATTAAGGCCTCGATTTCATTCCCTTTAACTGACTAAACTTTCTCCAACCTACAGTACGTCTCTTTCACCAAGATTGCTATTGTGAGATATTATGATCCTTTCAGTACTCCATTTATGCACTCCACAAGGTTGATTGTCATTTTCCCGTATCGTCTACCACTTTCATCATATGATTAGGCCCATATTTCCCTGTCGATATTGTTTGCCCAACTCCAAACACGGTCGTCGTACTTCAGTAAATTCTCCATCTTCCTCTCAAAATATAGTCGCATTAGTAGATATCTTGTGTCATAATATTGTTAGTATCGAGAGTTATCAAAATACATACATGATAAATGGATATGCAAATATAACTGAGTTTGGAAAAAATATGATGCTTACACATGCTCAAAATCTCATTGCGAAGATATTGATTTTTGAACTGCTTGTAGTTGTTCTTACCAATGTGACGAACACAATATGTGGGGTATGCGTGTAGATGTGTCCAACAAGTTCCTTATCGATTATTTGTTGCCTTGATACATGACCTACGATCGGATATAATGCATACCATATCTTCTCAGATGACATGGTCACATAAATGAGTCAAAAAGAAATTCCAAGCTTCCCATGTCTCATGCTCATCAATGGCGAATATAATCGGGAAGACATTGTTCTCACCATCTTACGCAACGACAATCAACAACACATGAGAGTATCTCTCGTACAGCCACGTGCCATCCACTTGGATCATACGCTTGCAATAAGGAAATCCTTGAATGCAAGGCTTGAACGCCTAGAAGAGTCGATGAAAAAAATTTATATCCTTCAAGAAGTTGCCCTTGTCAGTCGTATGCATCTTTCGTTTGATACCTCACTATGGTGCCTGGGATGAAATGTGCCATTGCTAGTAATAAAGCCGGTAGCTCGTTGTACGATTTATTGTAATCACCATACACCGACTATATTGCCTTATCTCTTGCACGCCACCTATTCTTGTATTTTATTTGGTATCCAGAGTACTGCGCAATGGTTGCCTAAATCGTTGAAACTGGAACCCTTGGATTTGCTTCTACCAGCTTCATCACGTGATGACTTATCACAACCGAGTTTAATTTTTGGTGGTCCTAGTCGATGAAAGTTCGTAAACACGTGTGATCTCCATTGTACTTTGTGACCTCCAAACGATTTGACCTCTTAAGCTTCAAAACTCGGATCTTTTATTTGCACTCTTGTCCATACTTCACACACTTGGCAAAGAAAGTCCTACGGTTGGATTCTACAACATCATAGTCCACGTGATTTTTGATGTTGTACTCTTTCACTGTCAATGTAGTTTCATCATTTTCATTAAATTGAAGCCTTTTGATAATTCACTATGTTGACTCGAAGTTAATCGGGGCATATCTGGGAATCGAGACACTCTCATCGCATTAAAATCCACTGAGCCCATGTGAGCAGAAGGTTCATAGAATGTAATGTCGCCCGCGATCGGAACAAATTCTCCAACACCAAAATCAAGGGCATCACCAACTTCATCAAGGAAAAAATCATGACTGTAACACCCCAAAAATTTCCTAAATTTGAAAATCCCTAATATTTTAAATCCCCAAATTGAAACCCTAATTTTTGAGAATTTGAATCGGAAAACCTAATTGAATTTTTGGGGCTAAATTGTAAATTTTGGGATTCTCCGTGACCTAATAGAGTAAAAACCAAACATTTGAGGCTTTTCTGAAAGGCGGACTAAAGATGGAGCCCTTAATGGGTAATTTACCCAAAAACTTAGGGTAAAAACCCTTTTAGACTTTTCATCTGCCAAATACAGTGGTGAGCCGCCTCATCTCTCTCGTTTTCGTCGGAACCAACCCCCTCTCCGTGTTTTCGTTTAAGCTCCGACTAGGGAGATTGTGCCATCCGTTCATCGTTTTGAGACCACCGGCGCGTTCCCCTTCCCCGTTTGATCAAATCCCGCCCCTCACGGTTCCTCGTCGCCGCCGTTGCGCGAGATCCGAGAGGCCGAAACCCTTCGTTTACTTCGCGCGCCGCCGCTTCTTATCGTCGTCTCGAGTCTGGGTAATATCGATTCGGACACCGAGATTCTTCCACCTTCTCCGCCTGGTCGACCTCTTGCATCTCAACCTTCGAGTTTTGCACGTTTGTGAATTTAAATAAGTTTCTGGTTAGTAGATTATGACATAGTAGTAGAGAATTTTGACATAGTGAACCTTTGTAGGTGCCGATCCTGTTCCGCCTGCTTCTAGATCTGAGCGTGAGAGACGTCACTCCAGACGTTGAGCTGATAGTTGTCTGAGGTGTGTTCTCTGCTTATGCTATACTATATGTTTTGTTGTTGTGTAATGTTTGACTGTGAAATATGTTGTTGTTATGTGATGTTTGACTGTAAAATGTGTTGTGATCTGAGCTATGTGATATGTTGTATGCCATTCTGTTAAGCATCATACATCGGAATCTGAATAATAATTATCGGACTAAATGCTCATACATTTTCGGACTAATGATGTTGTATTTGGATTGGAATCGGAACATTCATGTCATATCATTCGGGTGGGAAAATGTACGGCGGAAGTTCAGTGGTTTTATCCTTCGGGCTGAATTCTACTTCGGATCAGTGGTTCCACCCTTCAGGCTGATTTCCACTTCGGATGGTGACAATGTAGAGAGTGGTTCAGGGGAACCTTACTCTTCGGACGGTGATGTAGATGGGTTCATAACATAGACTTAGGTGCATCGTGCTTTGCATATTTGTATATTTGATTGACTGTTAAGATGACTATGTTGACTGTATGATTCTTGTGATTTTCTGTTTGATGCACATTAGAGACACACTGAGCTTAATAGCTGACTCCCTCTTAGCTTCTATTTCAGATTCTCAGACATAGGAGTTCGGTACTTGGAGGACTACAGTTATCAGATTTATTACTGTTTTAGTATGAATATTTCTAGTTTTTAGATTTATTTCGGTTTTATTCCAGTAATTTCATTATTTGGGTTTTTATGTAATTTTAATTACTTTTATATTTATTTGGGGATCTTTAAACTGTTTAGCGTGCATGAGAATTTTAATTGGATATTTTACTACTTTATTTTAGATTGCTTTATCTATACGACTGCGTTTTCGAAAAATGGATTTTAATGTTAAACGATGCCGTTTTTAAATTACTTGAGGGACACGTTTTCAATCTGACTTCCTAGATTCAGACCATAACCTTTGGGTTGGGTTTAGAGGGTTACATTTAGTGGTATCACAGCCTAGGTTCAACCCTCGTATTGTGTGGCTCACATAAAATTTTTAAGACGAAATGATTTTTGCATGCACACTAAATATTTTTGGGCGAAAGGGTATTTTTTAAAGTAAACATTTTTGGTAATTTGACATTTTTTTAATAGAACTCCAAGTACCGAATTTAATCTTAGTGTTATTTCTAATTTTTGTAGATAGACTACTATGCCACCACGTAGGAGTACTAGGTTAGCGACTGGCCGAGGTAGTGGCCGAGGCTGTGGCAGAGGCTGAGGTCGTACCGCATCAGCTGAGAGCGGTGCTTCATAGTCTGTGGGAGCGCCGCCAAATCAGGATAATATTCATGATGTTAATGAGGAGGAACATGCCGTAGATCAGCAACCTGGGGTTCAACAGCCTAGGGTTCAGCAGACTCGAGCTCAACAGATTGGGGCCCAACGGGCTGGTGGAGAGGATCAGCCAGCCCAACAGACACCAGGTGATGGACCACCTGGGCCTAGAGATGCTGAGACTGCGGGCATGGATGCTGCTGCAGTGCATATTGAGTTCCTCTGTTATCTTCGTCAAACTGAGGGTGTTAGGAGGTCCATATCTACTGAGTTCTTGGCTGCCGGGATGACTATGTTTGATGGGAAGACGGGTACCGATCCTGCTGATGCTGAGTATTGGTTGAAGAAGCTTTAGAGGTTGTTCATTGAGATGGATTATCCTACTGACCGAAAGCTTAGAGCTGATGTGAAAATACTCGACTCATAATTTCATAAACTCGACTCAAAAATTCAAAATAAAGTTTGAATTATAAAATAGAAATTCCAATAACTCGATTTTTTAGTAGTTAGTGGACTAAATTTTTAAGTTTGAGTTATTAAATAGGAGCAATTTGGGCACCTAAGTTTCAAAGGGTATACTTTGGGCACCTATTTTTCATCTAGGCATTTATAATATTATTGCGTTAATTGATTGTAAAGTTTTAGGATTGAAAAATAAATTTTTAAAAATTTAAGGGTGAAATTATAAAGAAACATTTTTATTAGTGACTATAATGTTTACTTTTTTAAATTGAGGAGAAAAAATGTACATGAGATAAATTTTAATGGCTATTGCAGTAATTTATCCTTATTTTAATTTCGCCACATCAGCAATCCGTTAGGGGACTAACGGAGTTAACGTCAGAGTGACCAAGTATTTACACATCGAAAACGTAGAGGACTACTAATAGGCACTTTTCAAAAGTGGTGACTAACTCTGTACAAACGTTAAACGTAAGTGACCTCTGCAGTAGTTTACCCTTAAATTAATTTAATAAAATAGCCTCAGGCTTAGCTTAGCCTCAAATTCAAATTGATCATTGAAAAAGATTTTACACTAGATACATGTCGGTTATAGTTTACAAGGATCAACCCTTATAACTTACTTTTCACTTTTGTAACTAACAATCCAAAGACAATCTTTGAAATTCAGTTCTTACTTGGACTAACCACAACTAAGAATGAGAGATGATTTTTAGCTTACTCCGGAGGATATTTATAGTATTATAAAACCCTAAAAATAACCTAAAAATGATAAAAGATAATTCTTAAAAATATTCAAATTAAATCTTAAAAATAAAAGATAATTTTTAATTTGAATTTTAAATGCAGCCGATCCGCTCATTCGTTCTCACTGACTAGACCTTATAGAGGCTGCTGACTTGATGCCACGTCAGACGCTTCATGCCCAGAGTCGTGTCCACTAACCCAGCCTTGATTCCAGAAAATAAAACTGCAGAACTTTACCTTTTAAATGCAATCTCCAGAATTGAAGTCCGACAACGCACAAAAACATCCAAATCAGCAATATAAAAAAATCCAATAAGGAGTAATTAACGATGAAATATTAACAAAATAAAACATTTATTAGAATTTTAAGAATTTTAGAGATTTTTTAAATTAAGTTCAAAAAATAAATAAAAATAAAATCAAAGTCACATGTAATATTTTGATTGGTTAAAAGATTAAAATCTATTTAAAAAAATACTTTAAACATCTATCTGATAAAAAAAATATAGTTAAACCATCTTTTTGCCTATTAAGCCTATTATTTATTTATGCACCTTTGTATTACTACAGGTCTCATCGGTGAAGTAAGCACAATCAACCCCATGCCCTAAGCATGCCGCCACCATGCTCTTATGTAGGGGTGAGCATTTGAGCGAGTCGAGTCGAGTCAAGTTAAAAAAATTGAGTTATTCGAGTTGACGTGTCATATTTTACGATTTGAACTTAATTTGAAATTTTTTCGATTCGAGTCGAGTCGAGTTTTCGAGTTCCTATACAAATTTAATTGTAATTATTTATCATGTTATAGTATGATTTGATTCCAATTTAAACGACTTTCTCTAATCATATAAGATATGTATATATATTTCTTCATATTATTTTTCACATGCATAAGTAAGATTTATAATGTTATTTAATAAAAAATATCATCTAGACTTCTAAAATATATTTATAATATTATTTTTAAATAAGGAACTTTTGGGGATAAAGTATTGATGGGGTTATAAATGAGTCAATGAATTGATGTGAAGAAAAAAATTACAAAAAATTTAGTTGAATGATCAAATTGAATAAAATATAAAGTTAAAGGGATAAATTGAAAAAAAATATTTGTTAAAAATATGAATTGAAGTTATATAGATATTACATAGTGTTAGTGAATCATGTGGTTTAATTTTGGTAAAAAATAGACTTAAAACGGAAGAAGAATTAAAGAAACGGGAAACATTCAAAGTTGAGGCGCTAAATTACAAAAGTTGGACATTTAATTTAAAAATATGAATTGAAGCTAAATAGGTATTCTAGTTTTTACAGTGGTTTAGGTGCATGTGGTTCAAATTTGGTCAAAATTGACTTAAAACGAAGAGATAGTGAAGAAATGAGGAAATCTTACAAAGTTAAGGGGCTGAATTGAAAAAATATGAAATTTATTTTCAAAAATATAAATATGTATTCTACAATGGTTTAAGAATACGTGGTTCAAATTTGGTCAAAATAAACTTAAAATGAAGGAGGAATTGAAGAAAAATGAAATCAGTGACTAAATTTGCAAAACTATAAAATTCGATTTTTCGGTTTTTCGAGTTTGGCAAATTTCAAACGACTCGAAATCGAAATTTTTTCGAGTTAATCAAGTTGACTCGAATAACTCAAAATTAAAAAATATCGATTTTTTCGAGTCGAGTTTTGTTCACCCGTACTTTTATGTAGGGATGGGCACGGGTCGGGCCGAGTTTTTGGCCCACCCGAACCCAACCCGAAAATATTAACCTTAAACCCGAACCGACCATATCGTTTAAAAAACTTGACCCGACCCGACCCAAAAATAAATACCTTAAACCCGACTCCGACCCGACCTATATAAAAAAAATCAATTTTAGAGACTCAATTATAAAAAAATAATTTTAAGAGACTTAATTGTAAAAAATAATAAATTTAAAGACTAAATTGTAAATAAAAAATCAATATTAAGGACCTAATTATAAAAATTATATAAAAATGGAGTATTATTACAAATATCCCTAAAAATTAAGGAAAATTGCACTATTAGTCCAGGGTCGGGTCGGGTCAAATTTTTTTCACCCTAAACTCGAACCCGACCTCACCCTCCACAAAAACCTGACCCGACTCGAACCCGATTTTTTCACAAAAAACTCAACCCGATCAAGACGGGTCGGGTCGAAACCCATCCGGACCGAGTAAAATGCCCATCCCTACTCTTATGTTGTCATTTTCCTAGCCCTTCACCATCGCTCTTTATCATCTTTAAAGGCGGACCCCATCTTCACCATTAAAAAGAGGGAACACACTCACCATTATTTCCCCCAATCAATTCCCCCACTGCCTATATTTTCCATAGCCATTCTCGGCAGCCCCATTAACCCTTCATAATCGGTTACTAAGATGAGACGCTAGTTCTCTTAAGTAAAATTAAAGTTTTAAATCTCAATTTTGCGAATCGACCAACTAAGTTAGGAATGTAGCTTCTATTAGAGATGAAGTCGAAAATTAAAAGTTAAAGGGGACATGAATAAAATGTTACGATAAGAGTTATAAAAAAATTTAAAGAAAAAACAAGACTAGAAATGTTAATAGGAGAATTTCATATGATGACTTCAAGTAAAACAAGTTTACTTACACTTAAACACTATACTACTAAAGTAAAAATTATTTAATGATATCAGAGTAAATAAAATAAATTATAATTTAAAATTTTGTAGAGGTCAAATAAAAAAATAGATCGTAAAAATCAATGGGGTTGATCCAAGTGGTAAGCAGTTTGGTATCGCTTAAGCATGTCTCGGGTTCGAGACGTTGTGTATGCAAAAAATCTCCGCTAGGAGACTCACCTACCAAAGCCAGGTATGCGACGTGGGTCAGTTTGAGTTAATCAGAGCGAAACTCTAAAAATCAGAAGACAACAAAAAAATATCATAAAAATAAAAATATAAACATATAATTCGTAAGAGTAGACCGCAGGATACTAGAATTCTGCCTCCTTTGTAGTTACCCAATTTTTATAATAAATTTTTAAAGTATATTTTTTGAAGTAAGTTTTTTACAGTATATAATTCAATTAATCAATTAATATATTGAACACATGTGACCGTAGAGAAAAACTATACGCAACGTTAACCGACCAAACATTTGGAGTATAACAATAATTTACATGTTGTGGTCTCATGAATCTCATGGAAAATGCATATTCTTTTTCAGGTCTATAATTAACATACTTTCTTGGCATCTTCTTTTTCCCTTCTTTTGTATTATCTCTCGCCCAGCTTTTAACATCTCTTGCTTCAACCTTGTTTTAGATTTAATTTTATTTAAAAATTTAATATTTCTATTCGATTTTGAAAAGAAAAAAAGAATTCACGAGACTCGTCTTACAATAATAAATAATTTTATATTGAGTTGATATTTGATGCAGAATGTAAATATTATACACATACATGGTTATTTTAACTCCATAAATTAAAATATAAATCTCAAAATTTAAAACCCTAAAGTTAAAATTCTTGAATTTAAATTTTGATATTTTAAACTCTAAACTAAACTTTTAAACCTTAAATTAGAGTTGCTAGCGAAAAACAAAATATTCATCACAAGTGCATGCGGTACTTTCTCTTTTATATTATATTAAAGGCATGCATATTCCAATTTAAAAAAAAAAGTATAATCAACAACTAATTGATTTATTTGATGAGATATAGATCTTTTGAGTAAGGTCAATATTTGGAGGAGAAATTACTTTGTGGATCATGTTCACCGTGTCATCCATGTATGTATACAAATCCTTACACTAAGTTAAGTTATTTTGTTCCATGGTGAGTAGGTGTAAGAAATTCGGTATATAGGGTTTTACTTACACCTTGTGTAAGGATTTGTGTGCTCATTGTACTAATTGGTGTACATACATAAATCCTTACACTTCTTGTTCCAAATTATGTTTTCTCGTAAGATATTATGTATGTACACAAATCCTTACACTAAGTTGAGCCCCTTTGGTCCATGGTGAGTAGGTGTAAGAAATTCGGTATATACCGTTTATCTTACAACTTTTGTAAGGATTTGTGTATACTTTGTAGTAATTTATGTACATACACAAATTCTTACATTTCTTGTACCAAATTATGTTTTCTCGTAGGAAATTATGTATGTACAGAAATCCTTACACTAAGTTAAGCCCTTTTGGGCCTTGGTGAGTAGGTGTAAGAAATTCTGTACATACCGTATTTCTTACAACTTTTGTAAGGATTTGTGTATACTTTGTAGTAATTTGTGTACATACACAAATCCTTACATTTCTTGTACCAAATTATATTTTCTCGTAGGAAATTATGTATGTACACAAATCCTTACACTAAGTTGAGTACCTTTCGGCACTGGTGAGTAGGTGTAAGAAATTTTGTACATACCATATTTCTTACAACTTTTGTAAGGATTTGTGTATACTTTGTAGTAATTTGTGTACATACACAAATCCATACATTTGTTGTACCATATTATGTTTTCTTCTAGGAAATTATGTATGTACACAAATCCTTACACTAAGTTGAGTCTCTTTGCTCCATGGTGAGTAGGTGTAAGAAATTCGGTATATACCGTTTTTCTTGCAACTTTTGTAAGGATTTGTGTATATTTTGTAGTAATTTGTGTACATACACAAATCCTTACATTTATTGTACTATATAATGTTTTCTCGTAGGAAATTATGTATGTACACAAATCCTTACACTAAGTTGAGCTCATTTAGTCATTGGTGAGTAGGTGTAAGAAATTTTGTATATACCGTATTTCTTACAACTTTTGTAAGGATTTGTGTATACTTTGTAGTAATTTGCGTACATACACAAATCCTTACATTTCTTGTACCAAATTATGTTTTCTCGTAAAAAATTATGTATGTACAGAAATCCTTACACTAAGTTGAGCCCCTTTGGGCCTTGGTGAATAGGTGTAAGAAATTCTGTACATACCGTATTTCTTACAACTTTTGTAAGGATTTGTGTATACTTTGTAGTAGTTTGTATACATACACCAATCCTTACATTTCTTGTACTATATTATGTTTTCTCGTAAGAAATTATGTATGTACACAAATCCTTACACTAAGTTTATCTCTTTGGTCCATGGTGAGTTGGTGTAAGAAATTCGGTATATATCGTTCTTCTTACAACTTCTGTAAGGATTTGTGTATACTTTGTAGTAATTTGTGTACATACACAACTCCTTACATTTCTTGTACCATATAATGTTTTCTCGTAGGAAATTATGTATGTACACAAATCCTTACACTAAGTTGAGCTTATTTAGTCATTGGTGAGTAGGTGTAAGAAATTCTGTATATATCGTATTTCTTACAACTTTTGTAAGGATTTGTGTATACTTTGTAGTAATTTGCGTACATACACATATCCTTACATTTCTTGTACCAAATTATGTTTTCTCGTAGAAAATTATGTATGTACAGAAATCCTTACACTAAGTTGAGCCCCTTTGGGCCTTGGTGAATATGTGTAAGAAATTCTGTACATACCGTATTTCTTACAACTTCTGTAAGGATTTGTGTATACTTTGTAGTAATTTGTGTACATAAACAAATCCTTACACTTCTAGTACCATATTATGTTTTCTCGTAGGAAATTATGTATGTACACAAATCCTTACACTAAGTTAAGTTATTTTGTTCCATGGTGAGTAGGTGTAAGAAATTCGGTATATGCCGTTTTACTTACAACTTGTGTAAGGATTTGTGTGTTCATTGTAGTAATTGGTGTACATACATAAATCCTTACAGTTCTTGTTCCAAATTATGTTTTCTCGTAAGATATTATGTATGTACACAAGTCCTTACACTAAGTTTAGCCCTTTTGGTCTATTGTGAGTAGGTGTAAGAAATTCGGTATATACCGTTTATCTTACAACTTTTGTAAGGATTTGTGTATACTTTGTAGTAATTTATGTACATACACAAATTCTTACATTTCTTGTACCAAATTATGTTTTCTCGTAGGAAATTATGTATGTACAGAAATCCTTACACTAAGTTAAGCCTTTTTGGGCCTTGGTGAGTAGGTGTAAGAAATTCTGTACATACCGTATTTCTTACAACTTTTTGTAAGGATTTGTGTATACTTTGTAGTAATTTGTGTACATACACAAATCCTTACATTTCTTGTACCAAATTATATTTTCTCGTAGGAAATTATGTATGTACACAAATCCTTACACTAAGTTGAGTCTCTTTGGGCATTGGTGAGTAGGTGTAAGAAATTTTGTACATTCCATATCTCTTACAACTTTTGTAAGGATTTGTGTATACTTTGTAATAATTTGTGTACATACACAAATCTTTACATTTGTTGTACCATATTATGTTTTCTCGTAGGAAATTATGTATGTACAAAAATCCTTACACTAATTTGAGTCTCTTTGCTCCATGGTGAGTAGGTGTAAGAAATTCGGTAGATACCATTTTTCTTGCAACTTTTGTAAGGATTTGTGTATACTTTGTAGTAATTTGTGTACATACACAAATCCTTACATTTCTTGTACCATATAATGTTTTCTCGTAGGAAATTATGTATGTACACAAATCCTTACACTAAGTTGAGCTCATTTAGTCATTGGTGAGTAGGTGTAAGAAATTCTGTATATACCGTATTTCTTACAACTTTTGTAAGGATTTGTGTATACTTTTTAGTAATTTGCGTACATACACAAATTCTTACATTTATTGTACCAAATTATGTTTTCTCGTAGAAAATTATGTATGTACAGAAATCCTTACACTAAGTTGAGCCCCTTTGGGCCTTGGTGAATAGGTGTAAGAAATTCTGTACATACCGTATCTCTTACAACTTTTGTAAGGATTTGTGTATACTTTGTAGTAGTTTGTATACATACACCAATCCTTACATTTCTTGTACTATATTATGCTTTCTCGTAGGAAATTATGTATGTACACAAATCCTTACACTAAGTTTACCTCTTTGGTCCATGGTGAGTTGGTGTAAGAAATTCGGTATATATTGTTCTTCTTACAACTTCTATAAGGATTTGTGTATACTTTGTAGTAATTCGTGTACATAAACAAATCCTTACACTTCTAGTACCATATTATGTTTTCTCGTAGGAAATTATGTACGTACACAAATTCTTACACTAAGTTAAGTCATTTTGTTCCATGGTGAGTAGGTGTAAGAAATTCGGTATATACCGTTTTACTTACAACTTGTGTAAGGATTTGTGTGTTCATTGTAGTAATTGGTGTACATACATAAATCCTTACACTTCTTGTTCCAAATTATGTTTTCTCGTAATATATTATGTATGTACACGAATCCTTACACTAAGTTGAGCCACTTTGATCCATGGTGAGTAGGTGTAAGAAATTCGGTATATACCGTTTATCTTACAATTTTTGTAAGGATTTGTCTATACTTTGTAGTAATTTGTGTACATATATCAATCCTTACATTTCTTGTACCAAATTATGTTTTCTCGAAGAAAATTATGTATGTACACAAATCCTTACACTAAGTTGAGCCCCTTTGGGCCCTTGTGAGTAGGTGTAAGAAATTATGTACATACAATATTTCTTAAAGCTTTTGTAAGTATTTGTGTACATACACAACTCCTTACATTTCTTGTACCGTATTATGTTTTATCGTAGGAAATTATGTGTGTACACAAATCATTACACTAAGCTGAGCCCCTTTGGTCAATGGTGAGTAGGTGTAAGAAATTCGATATATAACATTCTTCTTACAACTTCTGTAAGGATTTGTGTATACTTTGTAGTAATTTGTATAAATACAAAAATCCTTACACTTCTTGTACCAAATTATGTTTTCTCGTAAGAAATTATGTATGTACATAAATCTTTACACTAGGTTGAGCCCCTTTGGTCCATGGTGAGTAGGTGTAAGAAATTCGGTATATATCGTTCTTCTTACAACTTCTATAAGAATTTGTGTATACTTTGTAGTAATTTGTATACATACACAAATCCTTACACTTGTTGTACTATATTATGTTTTCTCGTAGGAAATTATGTATGTACACAAATCCTTACACTAAGTTGAGCTCCTTTGGTCAATGGTGATTAGGTGTAGGAAATTCAGTATATATCGTTCTTCTTACAACTTCTATAAGGATTTGTTTATACTTTGTAGTAATTTGTGTACATACATAAATTCTTACACTTCTTGTATCATATTATGTTTTCTCGTATGAAATTATGTATGTACACAAATCCTTACGCTAAGTTGAGCTCCTTTGGTTCATGGTGAGTAGGTGTAAGAAATTCGGTATATGTTGTTTTTCTTACAACTTTTATAAGGATTAGTGTATACTTTCTAGTAATTTGTGTACATACTCAAATCCTTACATATCTTGTACCATATAATGTTTTCTAGTAGGAAATCGTGTATGTACACAAATCCTTATACTAAGTTGAGCTCCTATGGTCCATGGTGAGTAGGTGTAAGAAATTATGCATATACCGTTTTTCTTACAATTTTTGTAAGAATTTGTGTATACTTTATAGTAATTTGTGTACATTCACAAATTCATACATTTCTTGTACCATATTATGTTTTCTCGTATAAAATTATGTATGTGCACAATTCATTACGTTGTAACATTTTATGTATATACCGTTTGTCTTATAATTTTTGTAAGGAATTATATATGTACACAAATCCTTACGTTGTAACATTTTATGTACATACCGTTTGTCTTACAATTTTTGTAAAAAATTATGTGTGTACACAACTCCTTACGTTGTAACATTTTATTTATATACTATTTTTTTACAATTTTTATAAAAAATTATGTACAAACTTCATAATAATTTGTGTACATACATTTTGTCAGGTTAACCGGTTTGCCTTCATTAGCCTTCAATTAAAAGTCGTTTTCTAGAACTACCCTTTGATCATATTTTGAGCAGTTTAATTACCCTTTGATCATATTTTGAGCAGGTTGATTGGTGAAGAAAAAAAATGAAAAAGCGGCCTCAAACTTCAACAATTTGGGGTGATGAGGAAGCCGAATTGAATGACGGAATTGAGATAAAAATTGCATGGAGGGCAGGACTGACAGTGTTGACATTGCTTGGGGTGATTGTATTAGCTTGGGCAGTTTACGAATACCAGTATGGGAATTTGCCTGTGCCACTTACTGCTGAGCAAGCAGGCAAAGAGGGCTTCTCAGAGGTGGAGACAATGAAGCATCTTAGGGAACTCACTGGATTGGGGCCACATACTATTGGTTCTGATGCTATTGAACTTGCTCTGCAGGTAGGATCATTCTAAAATGTTCTTATTTTACATTTTTAGAGGGATTAACTTGCATTTTTATATTTTTGATTTAACTTAATATGCTTTCAACAACAGTATGTTTTGGCAGCAGCAGAAAATATTAAAAAAACAGCTCATTCGGAGGTTGATGTTGAAGTGGACTTTTTCCATCCTAATCCTGGTGCAACTCGTCTTGAAAGTGGCATGTCTAAGGGCAAAACGGTTGTCTATTCTGATTTGAATTACATTGTATTAAGAATCCTGCCAAAATATGCAGAAAATGCAGGAGAAAATGCTATTTTGGTTTCTTCCCACGTTGATACAGTTTTCTCAGCGTATGGTTTCTTCCTTCTCTGTTACTCTACTTCATGTTGGTTCAAATAAGTTTTCTTTTTGACCAAAATGTGCAATACTTCGTATTTGGCATGTTGTTGATGTTGCTTTCATTTGAATTCAGCCAAGTCTTGTGGTCTTAATTTCTTCTGATGTCCGTATTGCGTAATATATGCTGCTAATGAGAAGTTTTGTTATCTGGTTTAAAAGATTGTAAATGGGAAAAATGCACTGTAACACCTTTCAGCTCATTTCTTAAAAATTTCAACAAGAAGCTGAGATTGCATTCTTTTCATGTGGGAACATCAGATATTCATAACACTGCCACTTTTTGTGTGACATCGTTGCCTATCTTTATCAGCTTTGGTTACTCTGATGATTTTGCTCTTTGTAAAACATCTTTATGCTGCTTCAGGGAAGGGGCTGGGGATTCTACCTCATCTGTTGCTGTTATGTTGGAACTTGCCCGGGGGATTTCTCAGTCGGCTCATGGATTTAAGAATTCTGTGATATTTTTGTTTAACACTGGAGAGGAGGAGGGTCTAGTTGGTGTTCATAGCTTTATAACACAGGTTAGAAGTGTTTTCAAGGCATTCATTTGAAACCTGAACTGTATTAAGTATGGTTTTCGTGAAGGTGAATGATTTTGTTTGGGTGGATGTTGTTTATGTTTTCTTTAGTTCTTGATGATGATACTTTTATGTGTTTTCTCCTATACAATGACTTCATCATTTATAAAAAAACAGTATGACTAAATCAAAGATAAAAGAGTCTTATCCGTATCTCTTCAACACATCACAAGCACGAGGAATGTGTCCAACGTGTTCAGTGCTTGGCTTAACCTGTACGAATTTGGTTTATGGTTTAATGGTTTCTGAAACAACTTTCCAATAGTGAAGTTGGATTGTTGCATAAATTATAGTTAAGCATGTGGGAGAGATTTTCTTCATGGAGTCAAGATCTAGTAGTACCACAGAGAAAGAATATAAGCAATTAAATTAGAGAAAGAAGTTCATTCAGGGACAAGATTGGCGAAGGCGTACATAGATCTGAAAATCTTAAAAGGGAATGTAAAGACATTCATTTAGATTGCTGCAAGTTCTCTTATTTAATGTTTTTGAATTTGCTAAAACAGTATAGCTGATAAACTGTCTAGATTGTTTTAGTAGATAACTGGCACAGCTCAAGTTCAGTTAAATATTGGTATCTATCTGTAGATTTTTACAATAAATTAGATGATGAAACTTTAGCAGGCTATATATTCTGAAACATTCAATCTTGAATACTTTTTCATCTTTGTATTCTTCTAAATTGTGGTTTTGTAGGTATTAGACAGTAGACACATCACACGTGAATGAGTATGATTGCTCCAATAAAAATGCATAGACTATTATGCAGATTAAGTACAGAAAGCCACTAAGTAAAAATCTTTCGAGTTAAAGGATTAACATTTTAGTTTTCCATTGCAGCATCCTTGGAGTTCTACCATTCGTATAGCTATTGATTTGGAGGGCATGGGTCTTGGAGGAAAGTCTGGCATTTTCCAGGTATATCTCTCGGAAAAGTTTTGGTCCCCCATTCACTTGTTTTGGGCGTTTACCTGCTGGTCAGATCTACCCAATTTTTAATTGTACTGCATCTTTTTCAGTTAAATCATCAAAGGTGCTTTTATATGTGTTAGCTTTTAACAAATGTTTTTAGCATTGGTGGATCAGTCCAAAGGGTTTTCTCCAATCTAACTATAGATACCTATGTGAATACTGGAAGGAACTAACCAGGAACTTGTGTAAAGTTGATGCTTTGTAATATTTGAAGTACTTTTGAAGTTGTGACATCAAACATATGATTGAACCTATCATCTGCTTGTATGAGATGTTGTAATATCCTTCTTGTGTATTAATGTGATTTACCATGTGAAATTTTCAGTGTCCTTTCATATATATTCTGAACCTCAAAACAACCAAAATCAAGATTACTTGGCATTTCCTTAGCTTACCTAGTTTGCTTATACTTAACTATATTTACGTCAACTTGTGTTCTGTTCTTTACTTGATAGGCTGGTCCTCATCCATTGGCTATTAAGACCTTTGCTTCAGTTGCAAAATACCCATCTGGTAACATCATAGGTCAGGTGTGTGATTCTCCTTTTGGGTGTGCGTACACATGTATTCAAATGTGCGCGCGTATTTGTATATGCTTTTTGTTTCACATCATGCTTTTCTTTGGTAGTCAAATTTGCTGAAGTTGAAGGAAACCTTCTAATCTAAATGATACAATGCTGTAGGACCTTTTTTCTTCTGGACTCCTAAACTCTGGAACAGATTTCCAAGTTTACACAGAGGTTGCTGGTCTTTCAGGGCTCGACTTTGCGTTCACAGACAATGGTGCAGTATATCACACCAAGGTCTTCTTTCTGTTTCTTTGCCTCTTTCTCACTATTTAATTGGAAGTTTACATTTTGGTATTAAATTATAGATGATATGCAATCTTTTATTACTCTGGTCAAAGGAGTGGGAGTTACTAGGTCTTCTTGTTCCTAGATAACACAAGCTCCTTTATTTAGATGCTAAACATGAGCTGTATATGTCCAAAATTTGATAGCCTAGCTGATATGCAAGGATAGAATCTCAATGTTCCCGGTTCTTTTAAAGTTCCATTTGAATCTCAATAGTACATTCATGGTCTTGGAAGCAATTCATAATCTAGGAGACAATAAATGAAATCCTAGTATAACTAAGTAACTAATCTAAAAGGGGTAAACTGAATCATTTGAATCCTTTTAAGTGCTAATTAAGAAACAACAACAAAAGAAATGGAGAAAAAAATTGAAAACTCTCATTCTTTCTTATCTCAGAATAGTTGAATTTGAATATTCTGTGCAGAATGACAGATTGGAGCTATTAAAACCAGGATCTCTTCAACATCTTGGAGAAAACATGCTTCCTTTCCTTCTTCAGATTGCAGCATCCTCTAATCTTTCAGAAGTCAATGCAGCGGTTGACGACACACATGATACTATTGTATATTATGACATTTTGGTACTTTCATAATCTCTGGCACGTGGTTCTTTTTTGGAACCCGCTCTCCTGCTTTCTTTTTTTATTTCCTCTTAAGCTATGTTATATGGTGCCATGAAAATTTTGAAGGATGCTATTGCTAGAACTTTGTTCATTTCAGGGGAAATATATGGTTACGTACAGCCAGTATTTTGCAAAGAGGCTTCAATGTTCAGTGAAAATCTGTCACTTATGATATGGACTACATATTTGCTTATGGGTGGTTGTACAGCTGCTGTTTCACTGGCCTTGTCATGTTTGAGCATTATCCTCATGTTGATATTTTCATTAAGTTTCTCTGCTCTTGCTGCATTTTCTCTACCTCTGATATCTTCATCACCGGTGCCGTATCTTTCAACCCCGTGGTTGGTTGTGGGGTTATTTGCTGCACCTGCTTTTCTTGGGGCTTTAACTGGACAGCATTTGGGCTATCTTGTTTTGCAAAGATATTTATCACATGTTTATGCCAAGAGAAAACAGCTGTCACCTGTTATCCAAGCTGCTATGATCAAGTTAGAGACCGAAAGATGGCTCTTTAAAGCTGCTTCTCTGCCGTGGCTGGTTCTCTTGATTATAGGAACTTACTATGAAATTGGATCGTCTTACATCGCTCTTGTTTGGCTTGTTCCACCAGCATTTGCATGTAAGCTGACATTTACTATACTAGTTTGCCTTTTGCAAATTACTCTTTGTTATTTGGATGAATCTGAGGTCTGTTTATGTTAAGAAGAACAGTATACATGTTCTGATTGCTGAGTTGTGCCCCATTGGAGTGGAGGCATGGCTAGCATACTTATTGTTGATAACACATGAAATTATTTTATCTTCTTTTTTATTCCTAGTCAATATTTGGAGTTCCTATACTGATGGTTTCTGCTTTTGACTAATTTTCTTTACCATATATGCCTCAGATGGCCTGTTGGAAGCAAAATTAACCCCGAGTCAGTTGCCGAGGCCTCTTAAACTTGCAACCCTGTGGATGGGACAGGCCATTCCGATTTTAGTTTCAGCTGGTCCATTAATTAGATTAGCTTCAACGATGATTGGATTTAGTGTACGATCTGTCAGGTAAAAGTTATAAGATGATTCTTAGTTTGAATGTTTGCCACTTGGTTTAGTGATGGTCTGCTTGGGTAAGTTTATGTAGCTGATATGCTGGATTGGTCTGTTTAAGCAGAAAATTTTCCTGAGTTGCTTCTCTCTATTTAGTTTTGGAATTTATATTTTTTACTTGCTTTAGATATTTTACCAAAGAACTGCTGACCTGGTTTTCTCTATATGCTTATTTAGCAATCCAGGTGGTTCTCCTGACTGGCTGCCAAGTCTGCAACTTTCCCTTTTTATTGCAGTTGTTGTATGCCTAACGCTGGGGTATCTCCTTTCCTATATTCATCTCTCAGGTATTTATTTATCACAAATGCAGGTGTTTAATTATTACAAAATGCTTTCTTTGGTTTCCCTTGGCATTACCATTTTTGTTAGTTGTAACGAATACCGGAACAATAAAGTTGTAAATACATTAGCCATTCTGTACAGTCATCAACCAAATTTAAGGTTCAAATGTATACTCCTCTTTTAAGCATAAAGAGGACTTTGAAGTTTGAACCTGTGTGAATTAAGGGCTTGCTTGTTCATTCTCTTCTTGTTGCGTGATCGCGTTGTTAGGTGCAAAATCGTTTATCGTCCTTGCAACTTGTAGTCTGTTTGCTCTGTCACTTGCTGTTGTATTTTCTGGTGTAATTCCGCCATTCAACGAGGAAACAACTGCCAGAGCTGTGAATGTAAGTTTCAAACTTCTATCTCAAGGTGTTACTGATAGTTGACATTCTTCATACTTAATATGTTTTAATATCGTCTCGAGGTAACGAAAGCTTTTTTCATGGTTCCTAGGTGGTGCATGTTGTGGATGCAACAGGAAGATTTGAAGAAAAGCCCATCTCTTACATATCTCTTTTTTCCTCCACTCCTGGAACGTTGGCCAAGGATGTTGAGGACATGAAAGAGGGGTTTGTATGTGGCAGACACAAGGCCATTGATTATGTTACTTTTTCGGTCACCTATGGCTGTTTGGCCTTTGATGGAACCGAAGAGGGGTGGGATGAGTCTGATATTCCCACACTGGAAGTCATTGCAGATACAAATGGAGACAAGAGAGTCACACGAGTGGCGATCGATGCAAAGAGGTCCATACGTTGGAGTCTTTCGATCAATACCGAGGAAATAGAAGATTTCGCGGTTAAAGGTAGGATGAAGTTTGCTTATGTCTATCATTCATCTTATATTCTCATTGGCATGTTTGTGTTTGTTTCCACATCCATGAAAAGAGGAGACTAAAATGAAAAAGAATCTTAATCTTTAGTTTCGACCTCGATTGCAGCGGGTTCGGAGGAAATAGTCCCTGCAGATGGTAAGCGTAGCGTAGATGGGTGGCATATTCTTCGAGCTTCAGGAGAGAAAAATGCACCAACAAGGTTTGAACTCACACTCTTCTGGCTGCAAAATTCGACACGGTCGGAACAACAACCACTGTTGAATCTCAGAACCGATCTTCCCGGAGTTGTGACACCCAGGGCTGAAGCAGTCCTTAAGAAGCTTCCACCATGGTTTTCATTGTTTGGGAAGTCCACAGCCCCTCACACACTCTCTTTTTTGACTAGTCTTCCTGTTAATTTTTAAAATATCTGAACAAGATTCTGTACCCCTTAGCATTCTTGGTCCTGCAGAAATTTGTATAATATACAGATTTCTGAACCTTTGTTGTAAGATCTACAAGTTATCTGTGAATAAGATGTGCCGGGTACTCTTTCCTCCTCTCGGCATATGATTTTAGACTTCGGTCTATCTTTGGATTCGAGGGAGGTTTTAACAAGGCCCTTTCACCTTTCAAAAAATATAGACTTTTTGTTAAAAACAACTGATGCAGGTGAAAGCTTACCACAATCATTTTCCAGCAAAACAAACACATAACCCAGATTTTCCCAGAGAGAAAAAAGCCATCTCTCTTTATGTACACAAACCAAAATACAAAATAGTGTAGACTCTATCTGTTCTCCTTTTCTACTCCCAAAATGTTTCTTTTGCCTCATTCCCATTTTTATTCATTTACACATGTAAGACTTCTTAATCCTTCCACAAAGTCACCTTCACAAAACAAAATTTTGCAAAATATAGGGGGAACAGCTTCTGGAAACTGTTATCTCGGCTTTGGTTGCGACCCAAGTGACCATAATGGTTGGACAAGCCTTTGAGTTGATGGACTACCTAGTAACATTGCCTGAGATCGAGAAAGCATCTCGACCATTGATGGAGTTTGATAAGCTTGAATCAGACTTGAACCATCAGTGGAGTCGCCTCTTGCAGTTGCTCTTTGCCACGAGTGTGAGCTCAGTCCTGAGAGGATATATGCTCTCCCGGATGCCTCGTACACGTGCCTGCTTGCCATCCTTTCTTGCATCTCCTTGAGTTCAGCATCCAATGCAACACAAAGTCGGTCATTAGACTGGGCCGAGACAGTCTCGGACAACATGCTTCTGCAGTTTTCAAGTATTGAAACAGCACTTGCTAGATCTCCCCGTTCAGCCGTCGTTCTTGCTTCCGCCATTGCCTCAGCTGCTCGGAACCTGTTGCGTTGTCTGTCTACTTCAATCGAAACGACTTCCTGCCCAGCTACTTCAGGTCTTTGAATTGTAACAACGTCACTCTCCAAAGTAGTCATTTCTTTAGTCAAGGGATCCCTATAAACACATTTCACCTTTAGCAACGATGTTTCACATTCAGAAGACTCAGCTGGGACTTTAACCAACACCAAAAAATCCCTCTCTTCATCAGCATAGAGATCTCCAACCTCGATAAATCCAGTCTTTCCATCAGCTGTCACACGGCTCGGGTAACTGCCTGCTTTAAGTGGACCAAGGCTGAGACTTGGATTCATGCACTCCACCCCCACTTGCAGTTCTTGAACAACAACACTTAAAAGACCACCGATGCATTGTGCAAATGCATCCTGGATTACTGCTTCGTTTTCGATAAAAGAAAATGTCCCGCCAGAGATCTCTGAAATCGAGTGCATTGAAGAAGCATCATGATCGGCACCAAAACCGAATGCATGCACTGGAACATGGAATCCCGTGTTGTCACTCCCATGCATAGACAGAGGGACGAGCAGCTGGTAATTCGGTTGAGACTTGTTTGCACCAGCACCTGTGACAGTATAAGTATCCTGCCCATCCGACAAAAGTATTATGCTGGTAACCGGATTCTTTTCCCTCCGATCCTCCATTACCTTGGCACCTTTCCTCAGGCCTTCAGCTATGTTGGTACCACCATTTGCGACCAGAGAGTTAACAGCATGAAGTGCCTGCTGCCGCCCTACGTCAGACATTCGACGAAGGGGGAAGAGGCGGCGAGCTGTTGAAGAGAAGGCAATGACCGAAAGTCTATCATTGGAGCCGAGGTTTTGGATTACAAACCCCATTGCCCGTTTTAGCAATGCAAGCTTGGTGCCAGCCATGCTACCACTGATATCAAGCACGGTGACTAGGTCAACAGGAGCACGGGGATTTTGATAAAGTTGTGTCAAGCTGCTAGCATGATTTCTGTTTGGATTTTGATTTGCAGCTGAGGCAGCAGCTTTAAGATGAACAAGAACGGTGAAATCATCATAAGAACTGGACCTTGGTGCCGCTGAAACCTCAGGGTATGTTTTGATCTCTATTGTTCTAACAGATGAGTTATCTGAGGCATTCATACTCTCAGCAATCACGGGTAGGTGATCCAACGACTCATCATCATTGAAAACGCCAGGTTCAGGAGCCTGAAATAACGGTACAACATGTCGGCGACTTAAATCTCTACGAGGTGGAGGTAACCGGCGGACTACGGTCATCAAAGCATCATTTTGTGGCCAACCTGCAGGATTGGTTGCCGCCCTGCCAAGGGGAGGATCCAAAGTAGGGCTCTGCATGGGGATTTCTTTCCATTTTGCTCTACAAACCGGACAAATTTGATTACCATGCTTCACATTCGAAGCAATGCAATGGAAGTGGAATGAATGAGAGCACTCTGCCGTGAAAATAGCATGGCCACCTCCTTGTTTCATCTTGGTCAAACATATCGAACATGTTTGCTGAAACAAAATATAACAAAATTAGCATCCAAAGCAAAGCTCGTATATTCTTAAACACTCACACGAGTACAAGAGTAAAAGAAAATAACTCGGAATAAATCCCACAATGTATCAGACCTATCGGTTAGAAAAATATAGCATTGATAATTATAGCTGCAAAAACACTTAACTGTGCCACTATACAAAATTACAAACACTAGGAAAGAATGAAAGAAATTAGGTATGATCCAAAATGTTAAAGATAAACCACTATTCACAATCTTTTTATCAACGTAAAAACTACGCCTCTCAAACTCGGTTGCGAGTGTCAGACAATATATTCTCCAATTTTTCCACATTTTCATGTATTTAGAAAGCCCTTGATCATATTCTCATACCCATATCCGGATAAGTCTAGGACACTATACTTCGAGAAAATGAAGAGTTGGAACAACATAGGCTAAAAGGAAACAGTGAACAATTATTGGGAATAATCAGGTTTAGGTGTGAATGAATTTTACTTTGGGTCAGACCTAAATGTAGCACAAAACAAAAGGGACAGAAATTAATTAGGGGGAGCAATTAATCAACCAAGCAAAGCTAAAATGAAGTCAATGTTAGGTATCCAACAAATAAAGGGAAATAAAGCTAAGAATCAAAGAAGTAACTTTTGAGAAATAATCAAGCAACTATTCATTAATACAGATGAATCCGGGGGGAAATTGAAAGCCGCTTTCACGATGAAAAAAGGAAATCAAGTTATGCTTTTAGGGTTCTTTCTCTCTTCTTTATACTTCTTTGATGACATTGTGTGCTAGAAAGGTTGCAATTTTAACAGTCCAAATATGAGGCCATCAAGCAAAGCTGCTTTTTCCTTTGTCACAAGGAGGAAAATGAAAGGTAAAAGTGACCCCGAAAGGGATTTATGCATTAATCATCGAAAAATCCAAAGTTCAACTAGTTAGGTCAAGAAACCAAGTTGATCAATAAATGTGAATATACAATCAGAACAATTAGGCCACACTGCAATCCTTAAATTATTGAATTAGACATTTTCCTAAACAACATCAGGGAAAAAGGTGTACTAGCTGGATAAACATTAAATTATGTTTTCTGATCAAGCCAACCAAACGAGAAAAGGTTTAAACAAAGTTGATGCAATTGCATCAGCAGCCGATAAAAACAGAGACACAGAACAGGCATTCACACCAAAAACACAACAAACATCATGAAGATAACATTGAGAAATTTCAGAGGCTTTCACCCTTATCGCTTTCAAAGGGAAAAACACGTTAAGATAACCTCTAAACATGATTGGTGCTGCAAAAGAAACAGATAGGTTTTCGTCCGGAAACATATAAACAGAGAAATTTTAATATGATATCACGGTGGAGAACTTGAGATTTTTATTATTCGACTAGAAATATCAGCATCATCGGCCTCAATAATTAACATATTACACTATTACTAAGAACAATGACAAACACACATCCTTCATGATATCCTAGTTATCTGCCTTTAGCTTTCCATTTTCTCAAATAAATACAAAACCAAATACCAAAAACTACATCACCTTTTCTTACCAACCCAAGTTATTTTCTGAGGACCAAACTGAAACAACTGTAACCCTTCAAATTTATAAATCATTAGAATTTAGAAGCCAAACAATAGAAAGCCTAATAACCCCAAAACTTCATTTTTCCTCCTTTTTCCCAGCAACAAATAAGACAGGCTAAAAGGTCCAAAACACTCCAAACACATAAAACTAACAAAATCCAAATCCGAATTATTTTATATCTCCTTCATCCCTCCTCCCCCACAATTTATAACAAACAATCAAACACAAAAAAGGGGAAATGATGCAAGAAACCAATCAACCTACAACTTGGTATAAGAAATTCCTTCCAACATCTTTTTTTGGTCCTCCATTCTCACCAACCAAAACAAAAACTACAAACAATCCAAAGGAGAAAAAAGTACTAAAGTTTTAATTCCTTCAAACAGCTAAAAGAACATTGAGAAAGCAGAGAACCAAACCTTGGATGATTTGCTTGAACTTCTAGACAAACTTCTAGGCAACCTTAAACCATGAGCAGAAGGCAAAGGAGTGATTGGCCTAGAAGCTGTCATACTTGCCGAGTTTGAAGGAGATAACAAAGCAGCATCAGATAGCCTTTCACTGGAAGGAAGTGAACAGCAATCATCATCATCTGAAGTTCTAGGTAAATAAGCACAGAGATTCAAACCCAAAGCCAGCTTCGCTTTTCTCCATTTACTACCCATTTTGACTCAAAATAAAGTGCCCTGAACTTAGAAAAAAGAAACCCAAAGCTAAAAACTGGATCTTGAAGTTGATTCCAATGTCAAGTTGCTATCTTTCACAGAGCTTCTCTTTAGGAATGGGAAAGATAGAGAGAGAAAGAAAAAGGGTGGAAATGGAACACAAAAACCAAGAGAAGATAGAGATAGAGATAGAGAGGTTTAATGGAGTTGTTTTGGTTTAAACTTGATATAAAGCTGTAGTTTTTTTAGAGGCTGAAATGTCAAAGGCAAGGATTACTCGTTTGCTTGTGGGTGGTGTTGGCCGACATTGAAGAGTGAGAGAGAAAGGGGTTGAGTTATGGGATTTATTGAGATTTGAGAATTGTTTGACCTTTGTTATCGATGATGTTGGGACAGGCGAAAAAGCACGTTTGCTTGAATGGTAAAAAGCTTACTTTTTTTTTACAACTTTTCTATCATCCCTCAGAAGTTAAGGATGAAAATCACATGCCCATTTATCATACTTCTTTTATGGTTATATTTTAAAATAATAAGTTTAATGTTTAGAATTTAAGATTTAAAGTTAGGTGCTATAGATAGAATTAGGAATTAGAAGTAAAGTGTATTTTTAGGATTTAGAGTTTAAAATGTAAAAGTTAGGGTTAAATTTTAATTTTTAAATAATTTTTAATGTAAGACATAAAAAGAGTATAATTAGGGACAAAAAATTTGTTAGTGGTTTGATTCGCATAATGTAAAAATATTTCTTATAATACGTTTATTTAATAGAACATAGGTTTATGGAGGTAAGAAGTTATTAAGTTTCTAGGGAAAATAATTAAGTTTTTAAATATTTATATTCAATTAAGTTATTGAATCAAAAAAATTAATCAATTAAACTTTTGAACCAAGAAATTGAATCAATTAAGCCCGACCAATTTTGATCATTAAATTTTAATATTTTTTAGATTTGTTGGTGTAGTGAATCGTGTCATATTGTTTCCACTTAATATTATTAGAACTTTTTATTTTATTTAAAAATTCTTTAAAAATTCTAAAAACTTATAAATTTTATAAAAGGAATTTGAAAAAAAAAACTATAAATGCAACATGATAGAATTATAGTGTATTATATGTTAATAGTATCAGAAGAAAAAATGTTAAAATTTAATGGTCAAAGTTGGTCAAATGGCATAATTGATTAAATTTCTTATTTCAAGCGCTTAATTGATTAGTTTTCTTGGTTCAAAGACTTAATTGGATACAAAAAATTTAAGGGTTTAATTGATTTTTTTCCAAAAATTTAAGGCATATTACACCCTTAAGCCTAGAATACAAGATCAATTCATGAGAAAATATTTTATATATTGATATTGAAAAAAATCACATATGATTTTAGTTTAAGGATTAAAAATTTTTTAGTTTAGAATTAGGAGTTTATATTTTATATTATGGAATGTACACTACTACTTATTTGTGCATTAAATAATTTTATAAGATATGTTTAACCGGTAGAACGTAAGAATATCAAAAAATACTGTTCAAAAAAATCTAGAAATGATTTTTTATCGAATTATATATAATAAATATATGTATGAAAATTCATATAAATATTTTTGTTACACATTTTAATTTTTATCATAAATATTTACATGCACCCATTAAATAATTTTATCTAATTTTACACATGCAATAATTCCTTATAAAATTAAATTATGTCATCAAATAAATGGTTTAAATCTGAATTTATCTTGAAAATATAAATATCTCACAATAAAACTGGTTATTTTAATCGCTATATGACCATTAAAAATCAAACATAAAATTGAATCGAAATGAGAGTTCAACCTCAACAAATTAAAATTACAAGATTTATTAGATAATTTGGTTCAATATAAATAAAAACATTTATTTTTCTCATTCCATTTAATCATGTGAACAGAATATATATATATATATATATATATATATATATATATATATATATATATATTATTATCTGATATTCATATGGAAATTGACATTGTGATTGCCAATGCAAAACTATCAAACTTTTGTGGGTCAACTTTACCAAATGGCTGAGACATTGGCATATTCTTCCTAGCATTAATTTCTCAAACTATTTTAATATGATTTTACGATAATATATTTTCTGTTTTTAAATTTTAATAAAATTTACGTACATTTTATAAATAAAATTATTTGAATCAAAATATCTTAAGAATATTATTACTTTTATTAGAAACCACTTTTTAAGAGATCTATTAATTAGTCTAATGGCTAAAGATGCTCATATTTAGTGGCGGATGTACGTAGAAGGGTGGGCGGGCCCGTGCCTACCCTGAATTTTTTAAAGTTTACACATTTGGCTTTGATTTTTTAAATTTTTATGAATTAGTCCTTGATTTTTAAAAATTCTATGACTTGTGCCCACCCTGAAATTTTGAGATTATATTATTTGTATTCACCCTCAAAAATATTTTGACTTGTGCCCACACTCAAAAATATTTTTGAATTTGTCACTACTCATATTGCTCCATCTTGTATGAATCCGAATTTCGATACAGGAATGTAATACATTCTTATTTAATAAAAAACACTTTTTAAATTCTAAATATACCGTATTTAAACCTATTGTAATTTTGTATCAGTATTCTGTGGGTTACTACAGTGAATGGATGATAAAATCCAACATTGTTATTGTAAATCCTATCAACTTCAGCCTCTAATTTTGACTATTAAATATTTTTTTATACCAATTAAGTTGTTTTGAAGAGAGGAAATAAAATAAAATAAAATTGTAATCTTTTTACAAAATTTAAACAAACTTTTTGCAGTGAATATATTTTTGAACATACAATGTTTATATTACTTAACCATAATTTTATTTACAAATTTGAAGATATTGAACACTTATATATGTTTTTTTTAATTTTTTTGTATATTATACTAACAATAATGATATCTAAAATAAACTCAACCAGTAAAAATCTAATTTAGAATATATATATATATATATATGCATAGGTTTGGTTGGATGCATTATTATACCGTTTTATATAGTCTAATAATGCAATATTTGATCTTTAAGCTTTCCTTGTATTTTTTTGGGGTGGGGACATGGGGTTGGGGGAATCAAGTATGATTTTACTTTTTTACATTTTAGTTTTTGCTTTTATTAGAACATTTTAAGAATTAGAAAGTACAACACAAATCAATTTGTCTTAATGGTTAATGGAATGATTATTGTTTTTAGAGGTCACGGGTTCGAGCACCAACAGCTGTAGTAGGGTGATTGAGCATGCATTATCAAATGGTTGAAACTATATTTAAAACAGATATGGTTTTTTATCTTTTCGTATATTTTATAATCAATAAACAAAACAAGTAAAACTAGTGTTTAAAATATATTTTTAGTTTAGTAGTACAATATTTACATTCTCAAAGGTTGAGATTCAATCCCACCTAAAATGGAGACAACAACATAAATCAACCTCATTTGTTGGGGGCATTTAAAAAGATCATGGATGAGGGATGGTATGCGATGTGGAGTAATTATTTTATGCACAAGCGTATGTGGAAAGTGTAACCCCCTCGTCCCGGTCTGGTCGGATGATCGGTCCGAGTGGGCCACACGGGGAAAACCAAAGCGAAACCCGTTAAGGTTCCCCCTCGGTTAGCAACCCTATTTTTTTCTTTTACTTAATCTTTTCTAAAGTTCATTTAAGTCCTATGTGATCAAACAGCGGAATAAAATACATGAGACAAACATTCGAACCCAAAACAGCAGTTAAACAGCCCAATTTTAATCTTTTAAACAAGCCGTTTCGAAACGCCCTTGAGGCGTATCGAAACGCCTTGACCATGTCAACTGTCCTAGAGCCTTTACAAGGGGTCGTATCGAAACGGTGGTCAACCGTTTCGAAACGCCCACGACGGTCAATATCTCGTGGTCAACGAGATTTTGACCATTTCGAAACCTTTACACCCGTTTCGAAACACCTTCATCTCGTGAATTTCTCAAAATTTCAGTAGCCAAAACGTTCTGATACGCGTTTCGGAACAAGGGTTCCAAAGGCCATACCGTATCGAAACGCGTTCCGATACGGGGTCCCTGAAGCCTACCCGTTCCGAAACGATCCCTCCCGTTTCGAAACGCTGGCAGTCTGTAACCTTTGAAATACAGATTTAGGGGTGTTTTGACAAGTCTAAAGGTCCCATAGGACCCCTAAAGACACACAAAACCATCAAACAAAGTCTAGAGGCATACATCCTAGATTTAACATACTCAAACACATACAAGCATGGATTTGGACAATCTTTCTAACATAGCAAATTACACATTAAGAGCCTTTCATACAAGCATGCTTGAAGACATTAAAAAGAACCAATAAGCATCATACATAACAAATGAGTTTACATGCCATTCAAAGCAACTTAAGCATTCATAAGACATCCATCGTACTAGCATTTGGCAAGATATATCATGCTTACAAATCAAGTCAACCATAGACATACATCAAGACTCGAATCAACAATTCCTATCCCATTGCTTAATTATTACATTCTATTATTTAAAATTCATACATTGAGCTCACCGAAAGCAACACTTGGAGACATTCCCTTGCCTTTGCCACCCACAAGCTATTTATCTGCATTGTCGAATAAAAGAGAGCGTAAGCATAAAAGCTTAGTGAGGGTAAGCTCTTTAAAAACAAACCTCGACAATGCAGGGTCCAAGCACGTGCTACAACCAAGATAAAATGCATGTTCTTACCTCCGGTCCACACGAGCCATAATTCTAAATGATGCATGAACATATAATCAATATCATGTCATGCTCAACATGTTTAAATCCACAACACATGAAATCACATATATTAAACCATGTTAGCAACACATCCCAAATCACATTGGCTCACAATTAACCACATATTGGCAACATAGACTACAATCCGTATTGGCACCTAGCTATGACTCGAATACGCGGATAACCGTTGGAACTCACATCCAACAACTCTACCATTACCTGACGGTGGGATTACACTCATCACCGTTCACGCGGAGGGGATTTCACTCATCCTCACGCCTCATCTCACGCGGAGGGGATTCCACTCATCCTCACGCCCGTCGATGGGATTCCACTCATCACCGACTAATATATATATGAAGATTTTCGGGCGAACCCGTACTCCATCTTGATGACTACCATCATCAAGACCACGCGCGCATTTTGACTCACGTGTGCACACTAGACATCCTAATGATCGATCATTTGTACCCCAGCATACTAGTGCCAATACTAACACATTCCACAATATCATTTATTAACAACTTCCGTGCTTAGCACGTACTCACCATGACTTACCGTCATGCACAAACCACATTTCCATGCCTAGCATGTACTCACCATGATCCTCGGTTCAAGCAATCACCTCATAATCTCATTTCACATGACAACACCACATGTACATCATTATCAAACATATTACGTCATATTTTGCACATGTGTGTAACCATATCACATCTATCATCATCATGCATACAACAATGCATCCAACATGCCTCAACATACATGTATACAACATATATATAATCAACACCATCACAATTTAACACGAGGCATATACAACCATTAAAGAGTGCAACCAAAGTCTCTAGTCAAAGCTTGGGATTAGGCTACCACTCTAATCCCAACTCTAGGTGGGTTTACCAAGCCCATCCTAGGTTCACATGCTTGAACCAAATACTCAAACCATTTTAAAAAACATTTAACCACTCACCTAAGCTTCCAAGCTCCAAGCCAAGCAAGCAACCTCCCTCAAATTTCTGGATTTCTTCCCGAAGCTTCCCCAACACAATTTCCCGCTTCTTAACAACCTCAAACACATTTCAAACAATTCCAAATCAGCCCAACATCAAAATACCAACCCGGAATACAATTCAAATGCAATTTACCATGTTGCAAACCATGAACAAATCCCATTTTTAGCAAATTCGGGCAGCCCCTAAACCATGTCCAAAAACCATGTTTTCAACATCCATAGCACCCAAAAACAATCCCAAATCAACCCCTAACCATAGCACTACCATTGGGCTATCAATTCCCACCTAAAACAACCTCCAAAACTCACCCAAAACCCTCCAAAAACCCCATTTATACTCAAATTCGGGAATTCATTTAAAATACTCTAAAAATTATATATGTTGGACTATTTGATTCATAAACACCATATCTAACCATTATAAATCAAAAGCTTTAGTAAGAACCCATAAAGCTCCATCCTTTAACCTAAACTTTCAAAAACCCAAATTACAAAATACATGATGATACATTAAAACAATGTCATGACTAATGATGGTACATGATGATATATTTATCCACATGACATGATTACATGTGACCACACACGTGCACATTGATTTGTGTTGAGTTATAACCTAACATAGCCCAATAAATTAATAAGAACGTTGAACTTTTCCGGGTCCAAATGCCCTCAAAACAAATACCTAAATAGTAATATCAATCAATTGTATCTATAAACTTTGATTAATTAAATTCTTAATATACATAAAACTTGTGGTTATTTCTAAGATAATGTTGTAGAGATTTTTATTTTATGAAATATGGTGATTGGAATTTTCTTTCGCGAAATGAGATTGTTTGAACAATATATAGGAGATGACATTAAAAATTCTGATAAGTTCTTCTTCTTTTTTTTTACGTAAAGTCACCAGAAAAGTAAGACAATTTTTCTTCTCATGCATACACATAGCTGATGTTGTGATAGAAAAATAACCTGAAGTTAGTGTATTTTTCAAATGACTTCCGAGAGTCGGTGCGAAGACAACCCGACTTTTAACTTCACTATAACAAATACTCTAAATCGTAAAATAACCCCCCTAAAATTATGAAATAAAAACTTAACAATATCATTGTTGCAAATACCCCATAAAACTATTTTTAAAATAAGGGGTTCAACGTATTATTAATTTCAAGAACACCATGGTTTCAGTCATTCCTCAGTTTTAGTAATTAAAAAAGAGAATTGGAATTGTTAATAGCAAAGCAATGCGGTTATTGTTAATTACAAAACTTTGGTGGATGAACCCTAATCTCATCGACAACTGATATTCAATGGTCCAAACTTTTGGCACATGTACATCCAAATTCCAACCTTGCCTTTGTTTGAGAAGAAAAAAATTAAAAATATTTTTTATTCAAAAATATTTTATTTGAGGGATATAGTATCTCGTCTTACTAGATTAATTGATTGTTGGTATTTAAGTTATTTTTAATATAAAAATTGTGTACATTTTAATTTAAGTTTAAACCCTATGATCTAAAAAATAAAACCTAAAAATTTAAATTCTAAACTTAAAAACTTTAGCCTATAAATAAAACCCTTCAACTCTAAAATTTACAAATCTATATATACTTTAGTTTTCACCGGATGTGCTTCAAAATATTTTTCTATTTATTCAATAATAATTTAAGTCGATTTGACTTACTTAACATTTATCATAATTAATTATAGTACATTCCATAAAGTAAAACAATATGCCCCTGGCTAAATGGGTACTTGTTATCTCCTCGGGAAAAAATATAAAAATAGAATATTAAAAAACTTAATGCTTCAAATTAAATACTTATTAGATTTCTATTAATTTTAAAATTAAATAATTTTTTTTATTGTCTAATCATGACTCCTTCCTATGTATAAAAATAAAATTAGTATCCTCAATTACACAAACTATGTAGATGGGGTATTAAGATTGTGAATGATAAAGGCATTTGAGTGGAGTTCTCTATTCCCACCTACTTTAACACCTTCAAAAGACAACCTTTTAAAAGGGAGAGAATGTACAATTTCTTCTTTTAAGATATATAAAATAAAATGAATTAAACCATTAAGTGAATTCAATAGAAAATAAAATGATGTTTATTTTAAAAGAAAATATGTGCGTGTAAGATTAGTGGCGGGACTATGTTAGGGCCCAAAGGCCCCACCTCGCTAAAAATTTTATATATTAGATAAATTTTTGTTTAATAGTATTTTGGCCCTGCAAAAATGAGTATTTAAATTAAAAATACAATAATTTATTAAATATTTATTCAAGTAGGGTTGAACTAAAGAATGATGAGTCCGTATTCTCAAGTTTCTTAGTCTAATAACAATTTACGTCTTTCTCAGAATTGTCTCGAACATTTTCGGGGGCCCGAGCGAAAACTAAAAAAATTGAACCATATAGAGCGAAAAATATCTCAATACTTTGAACAATTAATTTACTATTTCATTAATAAACCATAGAAACATGATTAAACTTTGTCAAACACATTATTGTCTTTGTTTTATTAAGAAAAATTGAAGGAATTGGATTGTGGGTATGCTATAGAGTTTGATTTTGAACAATAAATACAAAAAATTGAAAAATATTGTACCATTTATTTTTTTTATCATTAGATTTGAGAAGAATAAGGAGAGAACTAAATTTGACCCAAAAAAATTGAGATTTGAGAAAAAGAAAGAGAATTAAATTTTAATGTTAGATTAATTTATTCATTTGATAAATTAAAAAAATAAATTAAAAAATAAGAATAATTTATTTTTAGCATGCCTGAGCAATCGCTCATGGTGCTCCCCTAATAGTCGGCTCTAGTTCTTATAAATTTAAATATTAGAAAAATTAGACATTGCCTTTTGAATTTTGAATTTAAATTTTTAATAAGTCATTGTATTATTTAAAATTCAATATTTCAGCCTCTCACAACATTCATTCCCGACTCCGCCCTGTGTATGGTGTGTATGCGCTATCAAAAAATTAAGAAAAATATAGACATATACTATCATACAATCACACCAATATATTATAATAAAAAAAATCATTCCTCTCCCCACAAGACAACATCAGCATGCAGCCAACACAATGACTTCTTTTAATTTCACCCTTCCCCCATGCCTCATATAATAACTAATTTACCCCCCAAACAAGGGATTGCTGCACTTTCATACCCTTGTGAAGGGATAGGATTCCCTTTTTCACTTTTACTATCCTCTAAAATTGGTGCACTTTATAGGGCAAGTCAACTACAAAGCTCAAAATCTTTATGTATATTTAATCCTAATTACAAAGGGAGCTTCCCCTTTCATGGTGCCCCCCACTAAGGTATACTCATTAAAATAACTATGGAATATGGACCGTCTTGCACATATATATATATATATATATATAACAAAACATTGATATTCTACACACAATCTTTCTGAATTATATTACCAATTAATCCATCAGGGTCATTGATATCATAAATTCAACTAATTAAATTTATAATTTAGAAGACCAATGCAACAGGGTTTTGACTCTTTTCTCAACTGAAAAAATATTAAAGTTTTCTTTTCTTTATTCCGGTCATGTCTGATAACCCGTTGTCCAATGATTTTTCCCATGCGTTTGGTAATTTAAAATTAATACAAATTATTTTATAAAAAAATTCCAGTGTAAAAGTGTTAAAATGATAAATAGATAATGCATACGAGAATAAAATAAGATCCGTTTATACAATGTAAAACTCTTTAAGTTTTACACGTTTTTTGAACCGTTGGATGAGTGAAACGAATGAATGAGATTAACAGTAAATATGTGAAGATTATCACTTGAAAAAAAAGAGTAAGGAGTTAATCTGAGTCATCCATTCCCCTCATCTAACGATCCAGAAAACGTGTAAAACTTAAAGAGTTTTATATTGTGTAAGTTGATCCCAACACTACGAGAATAAGTAGATTTTTTATTATTATTTATTTTTAAATTTTACGTTTATCAAATACTCCAATACTCCGGTTATACTCAGCACTTTATTTCAAGTAATATACCAAATAAATTTTATAACTTAAACTCAGTACCCAATTTCCCAACCCTTATTTATTCAGTTTATCAAATATCAGCCTAATTTAAAAAAAAATTAATACACATGCAATGGAAACAAAGAGTTTCTACAAGCATTTAGGGTTTAAGGGTTTAAAATTTAAGGTTTATATGTTAGGATTTGAGATAATATGATTAAGAATTTAGGTTTTAACCTATGAACTCTAAATTCTAATCACAATCCATCAATTTAAATCACTAAATCTTAATCTTTAAAATCTAACCATAAATCCTACAACTAAAGCACTTTGTGAATTTTTTTGTTTCTACCGTGTATATATATATATATATATATATACCCCAACTAAAGCAATAATTACCTTTAAAAATATTTGTCCAAGTTATAACTTTACAAGTAACATCAATCATTCCTATCAAAATAAATCATAACATTTAACGAAGTAAATAACTGACTTAATTCAAACTATCTCACTAAACTAAATATAAATTAAACTTACACTTAAATTTAAACTTAAAATCTCAAAATGCCATCCGCAATCCTTTAATTATGATATGGATTATGCTTATGATAATAAAGTATAGTCAACACAACTTGGAGCAGATGATTAAAGAATTATATTGACATTTAATTCTTTCCCTATATTTTAGGTTCTAGTCTTAGTAGGAGTAATTTTTCCTTCTCCTTTCTCTATGTAGAAAATGCTAAAAATATATGTATATAACCACACTTCGAAGAATTTTTTTCCACCTTTGTCCTTCTATTTAAATTTTTTTAAAAATTTTGTTTATTTATGAATTTGATCCCCCACTTTTAAACATTTATACTTTACCTCCAACTCCAAATCCTGACTATGTCCCTGTATATAACCAATAATTTCAAGACATAAAAAGGTTTTATTTTTTCTCTAAATACATCAAAAAATTAAAAAGAAAAGGAGAAGAGAAAACAACGGGCATGAGGGTTAAGTTAATCATGAATCATGATGTCACATGCATATGAACATCAATGACAATAAGTCAAACCTAATCCATGCATTTGGATGGGGTCCAATTTGTGAATGTATGTGTCTTTTTCATTAAATTGTGAGCTTATGCTTTGTTGTGAATGCATGCAAATGTCTTATTTTTACTTTTTATTGCATGACAGCCAGCCCATCATAAAAAAGGAAAGCTCTAAGATTATCATTACTATTATGTGAAAGTTAGCGCAAATAACTCCTTCAATTAGGTTTTCTTTGAAGAAATTAAATTAGGTGTTTGTAAAGATGAAATTAATTTTGCAGAAACAACAAGTAATCAGTTAAAGTTGAGTTCCTTTTGAATGATTACATGAGTAAATATTAGATTAAAAAGAAGTTTGTGGTTAATCATTTGCAGAGAGAAGGTGGTTTTAAAATTGTTATTTTAAATGCATCATTTGACAATATTTTTTTAATTTTTTAATCTATATAGTGAAATGAGCTAAATGATTAATCATTCGGGTCCTATTAACTTATATTGATGAGTAAAATAATCAATTAATTAACCTAAAGAACTTTGGGGACAGTCATTAATGAAATTCAATTATATAGATGTAGTGGTTATTATGGATTTCATTATCCATGCAAACTCATATAAAACAAAAGACATAAGGGTTAAGGGCATGCAACTTATTTGACTCTTCTTTTGTTCTCATTTGTTCATAAATAAACGCAATTTAGTTCAGGTATAATGTCGAAAAAATACTTCTAACGTTTAATTGAATAATTAATTTTGATTCTTATTTTTATTTAAAACACTCTAACTTTTGACGATTTAATTTAGGTTAAAATGATTTTTCGTAGATGAAAACTATTAATCATATAACGATAAATAGTTTGAAATGATGTAACAAACCTACATGACAGTACACACTGACATAACATTGTTGTATACACAAAGGTGCTTACTTGATATAATGACACATCATTCAAAAAATAATTTTATAAAATTAATTTTCTTGCTGATGTGTTATTATGTCTAATTATTTTAAATTATTTATTATTAATTTGACTAACAGTTTATTGTAAGAGTTATGTGTTACTTTTTCTACCATTAAAAAGCAAGATGATAAAATAAAGTTATTTTGTGCATCAATTTAACTTGAGTTACTCATAAAGTTAGACTCATAAATCAGGCGAGTTAACTTGAGTTTAAGTTGGTTTTCAATTAGATCAATTCGTTTTTAATTATTTTAAATAATTTCAAGTTAGGATAAATTTTGGATTTAAATTGTTTTGTTATCTGATTTGTCAACCACTTCATATTCTAGGCCATTCTAAGTCTGAACTTTTTTATGGTTGAGTTATCTCATTTTATGTTTGAGTACTTTTAAGTTCGAGCGAGTAAAATTTTAATTGTTGACTTTTTATAGGCTTGTAAACGAATCGAACAAACACGAACGAGAGTGTGTTCATGTCCGTTCGTTTAATTTTAACCGAACAAATGAGCGAACACGAACAACTAAACGAACATAATTTTTTGTTACTGTTCGTTTGTTAAGAAATGTAGCTTATTCGTGTTCGTTCATGTTCGTTCGTTAAAATGATAAACGAACGTAAACTATCACAAACGAACGAACATAAAAGGACATATGTGAATAAATTTAAACAAACATAAACGAACGAATATATATAAATAAATTTACTTTTTTAAAAATATAATACTTTTGTTACGAAAAATAATAAATATAAATAAATATATGTGAATAAATTTAAACGAACATAAATGAACGAATTACCGAACGTTCACGAGCGTAAATGAACGAACGAGCCCTTTTGTTTGTGTTCGTTCATTAATTAAACGAACATAAAATTTTGTTCATGTTCGTTCATTTAATAAATAAACAAACTTCCCGCAGAACGACTAACAAACGTTTGGTTCGATTACAACCTTAATTTTTATGATAAAATAAAGTCGAATAAGACTTAGTGCATGTTCAATTTTACATTTGGGGTCCAAAAATTTCAATTGGACAGGATCGTGCCAACATATTTGGATCAAAACATCTAAACTTAATTTTGAATCTCAAATGTGATTTTAGGAAAAGCAAGATAAAAGTAGCTCTTACATTTCATTGTAATTTTTACACAATCGTGATTTAAAAAAAAAAAAAAAAAACTCTCAAACATAAATCACATTAAACCAAAGATCTTTGAATTCGACCTGCCTAGCTTAAGCATGTGATGTTAAATTATAGAACACAGTTTGAAGATTGTTGGATATTAAACACTTTTTATCATGTCATAAGACAAAATAATAAAAGAAAATGATTTAATTCATAAAACCATGCATCTAAATAGGTGGCATTTTATCAAATAACACAGAATAATGCAGTACACATCTCTTTAAACCTATTCGTATGTCCTATATAATATATTATTGCATTCCTTGTTTGAAACCCTAATCAAAATTCTCAGAACAAACCCTATAGAAAAATCCATGACTATAACACAGTCAAGAACAAATATCTTAAAAATATTCATCTCATCAACAGATGAGGGATTTGATGTCCAAAATACCAGGGTATTTACACATCCTCTAGCTGTTTATTTAGCCATTTACAACCAAACTTCTGCTTTACAATCTATGGCATCTATATCTACTTACAGAATGGATATGGCAAGAAATGGAAGCCATAAACAGATCTCATTCTTCTGATACGACCACCGGTGAAGGCTTCTTTTCCGAGTTAAATACTAAGGAAAATATACAATTAAAATACTGACAACGATCATCTTATTCTGCAGACTGACTAGATTTATGTTTGTCTACATATAAATATTTTGCAGCGATGAGGGGATCGGAATGATGAATGATGCTATGATCACCTTTTATGTCAGGCTGTACAAACTGCATCTATTTGCAGTCTTGTTGTGGCAGCAGAGAAAATGTGCCATTTATGGTTATATATGGATTGTTCAGGAGGAGGCCAATGAGGATAGTAATCCTATGCGCCTTTCTGCAGTCCACAAATTCAGGTTTTATAAGTTGGCATGAATGTGACTAATATGGCTGGCAAATTGAAATTTAAGAGGAGAAAAAAGGGATACATACCACCAGTTGCAATAAGCTTCTCAACACGAGAAACAATATGTTTGCCGTATGTGTACCTTTTCAGGGCATTTAAATGAACCTTGATTCTAGAAAGGATCAACTCAAGATTCTGATCGTCGCAAGTTTCGAGAACCTTCTGCACCACATAGTTTCCGAATTGATCTTTCATCATAGCCTGTAGTTATGCATTCAACAAAATGAGGAGAGAATAATTGAACTCCTGATTTGTTACAAAAAATTAAAACTGTTGATGATGGAACAAAAAAAAAACAAAAAGTATATGAAAACAAGGCATACAGAATTATGTGTATATGTACATTACATATATCATTGTTTGCATGTGGAAAAGGAAATTAGTATTATGACATACCTGCAATGGCTCATTTTCATCAGTAGAACCAAGCATCTCATTGACCAAAATTTGACGTTCCTCGGGCCCACCAAAAGTCAAGCACTTCTCAACAACGTTAGAAGCAAATTTCTGCAGACTCATCTTCACAATTTGTCCAGCAAGCTTCCTGATAATAGCAGATCTCTCTTGTGGCTTACCATGTTCAAGAACATGCTATCACACAAGGAAACATAATTAATACAACCCCATGGAAGAAATAACGCAGGCCAAAGGGAACAATAAAGAGTAATATTTATAAGAAACTAAGTTTGAAACTGAGTTCATGGCACCGTTTCGAGATAATCCAAAGAGAAGAGGAGCACTATCAGATAAGGAACAGATCATATCTGATCTGGAAACCATGACAAAGCAGGCAGCATAATGTGTAAAAACATTCAAAGAAAGAAAATATGTTATCACAAACTGATTCCCGAAACATACTACAATAGGCAGTATATATACACAGTTATGTTATTGCACAAATAGGTATAGCGGTTAATACGAGACAAGAACAGGCTAAACTTCATTCTCTGATGGCAGATAAAATTTCCCAAATGAAGAATAATAGAGATTCAAAATGAAGCTGGATACCTGAATAACATAATTCCCATATTGATCTTGTGCTAAAGTGCACACAGACTGCATGATCTCTTCCATTATGATTTCTTGGGTTTTCACATCATTGCAATGTTCCAGCACCCTCTATCAGACGGCATTAATAGCAAGTAAAAATCAATAAAAATAAATGCTAAAGTCCAGCAATGAAAGGGTAAGATCAGTAAATTTCATACCTGAATGACACGACAACCATAAGGGTGGGTAGAAAGTGCCACAACTTGGCCATAGAAAGCTGAAATGATAAATTGAATTCGATCCTGAGGAACACACTCAATAGACTTCTGTATAACATGATTACCATTCTGATCACGAACACATTTCATGACCGAACCATCAAGCTCTGCTACCATTCTGGTCTGCTGATCCACATCAACCACTTCCAAAGCCTACAGTCATCAGGTTTTTAGCAAGCCTTTCATAACCCCATTAAACTCAAAGTACACTAAAGCAATTCACGTTAACTTTGTGCACCATCCTGATAAAACAGGATTTCATTTCATACCATTATCAAAGAAAATTTTCAAACGTTAAGCCGTTAAATAGCCATAAATAGGTAGAAATATTTTAAACAGTCACAGGCATTGAAACTTCTATCTATATCATCCTTCTACACCAAAATTCATCAGCAAAATGTTATTTCATCTGGCAACAGACTAGGATTCTACTGTATTCAAGTGCTCCAAACAACAAAAAACCCAAACCTATCATAACTCGAATCATTAAAATGGTTTTATGCAGCATGTACAGTATACTAAGCCAGGGAATATAAGCTAAAATGACTTAGGCTATCAAGACTAAAAAATTAACAACATTAAAGCATGACAATTTTTTCCTTTTAAAAAAATGGGGAATTACAGTCAATGCACCTTCTGAATCACTCTGCAGCCATATATTTGAAGACTGAGAGAGCCAAGACATGATCAGTAACTTGAATCATTAAAATGGTTCTATGCAGCATGTACAGTATACTGAGATAGGGAATGTATGCTAAAATGACTTCATAGTAAGGTTGGGCTACGGCTATCAAGATTCAAGACTAAACAAATTAACTCCATTAAAGCATGACAATTTTTTCTTAAAAAAGATGGTGAATTAGTCCATGCACCTTCTGAATCACTCTGCAACCATACATTTGAAGACTGAGAGTCAAGACATGACCAGTAAGGTGACTGGCTAACTCTGCTCTTTGACTTTCTGTACCATGCTCGAAAAACTGCAAATCCAGCTCAAGAATTAGACTAATTGCTTATAAATTCATAATCCAGATGATTCATTGATTTAACTAAGCCCATCATGAAGCACATACTTTTTGTATGACATAATTTCCAAAAACATCAGTCATCAAAGCACGAGCATGGGGAATAATCTCAGGAAATATTTTGTTCTTCTCGTTCTCCGTGGCAGTTTCCAATTTCTGCTGAATAAAGCGACTACCGTACTGATCCGTACTGCGTTGCACAATAAAACTAGACTCAGTAAATTACAAGCATCAATGCATTTATAACATAAGAGAAGGCACCATGAGATGTACCTGAATTCAACAACATGGTCAATGATATCTAAGAGTTCAAAAGACCTGGTATTGTTGTTCTTAAATTCATCTAATAAAGATGATATGTATCTTCCATTCGCATTATTACTAGTATCTGAGTGCCAACCCCCTATTGTGTTTCTCATCATTGAATTAAAATGTGCATTTCTATCATTCTGGATACTTCCAGAACCAATGGATGGGAATACAGAATTTTCCAGTGGACTTCCAGTGAATGGCATGCCAAGACCATATGAGGGATTCCCATAATAGCCGTGATTCCGACCACCAGCTTTAGCTAGAAGTGACAGTTCATACTGTTGTTTCTGTTCAGCTAATATTGCTTCAAGATATGCTTTTTGAAGTCCATTCAAATCCCCCTGTAAAGTACCAGCATAGTTCCCAGCAAGCATGGAACTAGAACTAGCTGCAGCATGTGTCCCGTAATGAGAAGTTTTCTGCAAGTATTGGATATATCGAGGATCTATAAGTGGAGAAATATCAGACCCTTGAATTCCAGCTCTATTTAAACTTGTTCTATCACCAGAGGAACCTGAAAGAAAATACACAACGAAATACATCAAAGAAACCTATATAAAATGATAAGCACCCCACAAAAAGTAAAAGCTTCCAGAAGATACAATACCTGAATTCAACTTCTGGTTAACAGAATAAGTACCAGGTAAGTGGCTAATGAAATCACTGTTTGCAAGATTCACATTGGTATGACCAACATCAAATCTTTCCGAACTTCCAAGTCCCGAATGCGCTTTTGCATAGAGATCTGCAGAAGAGGAGGTTCGTCTAGGAAGGCTGACTTGCCCATTGGAACTAATCTTAGAAGCATTAATATTTGGCGCAATCCCCTTTTTCCTAGCCAAGTCAACATATTTAGTAGAGAATGGGAGCTTTTCTGCATTGGTCTGGTCAATGAATTGCAGTTGCACACTCTGATTATGGCCATTGGGCATGTTGAATGAAAAGTCCAGCTGATTATCCAAATCAGCCTGAATATGAGATCGCATATGAGCATTCATATCAACATTTCTAGTTTTTGACAAGCTCAATCCAGATAATGTGGAAGCAATTTCATCAAGTTCAGGCACAGCTGTTGAATGCCCATTTTGGACATTAGATCCGATCATCATATTCCTTTTTTCTGTGTGGCTGATCTTGCTCCCAACAGGAGGAAGTCCAGAACCAGGAGACCTCCCAACCAAATGCTGTTCAGGAGTTGTACTTCTCGATAATGATGAACCCACAGCAGATGCAAAAGAGTTGGAAGTGGCTTTACCATGGCTCTGAACTCCAACCATACCTGGATGAGCTAACCCAGCAGGTAAGCTCTCCATTAACTGTGGTCCATTAAAAAAACCAGGTGGTCTAGAATCAGCAGCACTAGCTTCATCTAACATATCACTGAAAGCATTACGACTTGCTGGCCGTGAAAGGTGACCTGATAAGGTGGCAGGTCTATCAAGTCCATCCTGGAGGAGACTATCATGTCAGTTACGCCACAGAACATGTTAAATTATATAATGGCATTTCGCTTAATCAATTACCCATTTTCAATAGAATTAGATCAGATAAGGTTAATCAATATCAAATGTTTCAAGCATAAAAATAAAAAAGAATGCAGATATTAAAAAAGTGCATCATTGAAAAAACAAACACAAGAACTTAAAGAAAATAAATATACATCATTATCCAAGACATGCAAATAATTGAATACATCCCATTATAAATGTTGCAGAGAAATTATTTGAAGGGCAAGCGAAAACAATGGAGGGCCTAGAAGCTGAAAATTCATACCCTTCTTTCCTCTGCACCACTTATTTTGATCACCATATGAAGGGTACAAGTTCTTATTGCATTGTTGTATCACACAGCTTTCATAAAAAGCCTTATAGCAAGAAAGACAAGCAAAGAAGCAGAGAAGAGTTTCCAACAGGTGCACCAAGCAAACAAAATATACACTGAAGTACCCATATATTCTTGAGAATCCGGGAAGTTGTTTCATCTAGAAAATGTAGGAGTAAATAGAATAGCAAACACAAGATAAGTCCAACAAAGAAAGAATTAAACGATAGGGGAAGGAAAAGCAAATTGGTGATGCTGGATTGAAGCTGTAAACAATTTGAGAAAAGGAGGGTCTTCAACCTAATTTTAACCAAACATAAAATATTTAGAGAACTTGATGCTGGATTGAAGCTGTAAACAATTTGAGAAAAGGAGGGTCTTCAACCTAATTTTAACCAAACATAAAATACTTAGAGAACTTGACCACAATGATTCAAAGGCACATTGATAATCAAAACAAAAAGCTTGTTTCATCACAACCACAAGGACAATATGCAAGAAAAAATACATTAAACAATGGAAAGCACCTAATGGGAAATCCATATTGACAAGAATATCCCAAAGAAAATAGGACAGAACGACCCAAATCAATCGTTACGAGGTTAAAAGAAACAAAAAAATGACACTATCGTCAACAGAACTGGGGGCTACATCACCTGAAGAATGTCAGCAAAACTCTTCCTCCTTGCACCAAGCCCAGAACCAGACAACCCAACCAAACTGTCTGAGCCTTTATCAAGCCAGTCGGCTGACATCTTCTTCCTTGGATAATTCCTTGCATTGGAACTCCTTAGCTCCAGAAAATCATTTTTTCCTTGTTGAGCAGAAAGACCAGGCTGCATTGAAAATAGTGATGAACTATCATCACCCTCATCAAGCTTTTTCTTTCTCCAGTCCCCGATGCTCCCAAGGGAAGACCCACCGGCCTGAAACCTTTGTGCAACACGCCAGTCCTCTTTTGATAACAATGGTGGAGGCAGCCTCGGATTTATGTTTTCATGGGAGTAATAATACGAAAGATATGCAGGATGCGAGCGAATCTCATCTTCAGACATTCCATTATTGCTGCTATTACTGCTAACACCAGTGATACCATTAATGTCTCGAAAATCAGGATTAGAAAAAAGACCACCAACAGCACTCAGTGATCCCTCAACTGTGGGCGGAGCACTGCCACTCCTATATATATTAAGATCCCTTTCATGACCCACAAACTGTTGATTATGATGCGCTCGCAACATCAATTCTAGCTCATTCAAACCATCTTCCAAATTCCCACTAGGTCTTTCTAAACCATTATCAATAGTAGGTAGCATACCTATGTTACTGCCAGTAACTATCCCAAAACCTGCATCCACAATAAACTAGTTATAATTTAATAAGTCAAGATAATCAAACCCCATCACTAAAACCTTAAGATATATGTAGTTCTCTTCTACATTTACAAGTGGATTTTGTGTTTAAAGATACTACTAGATAACACCAAAAAAAATAGTGTTTCACACAGAGAAACAGTAAGTTCTTTTTTCTATTATTTTTTAGTACTTCCTCGGCAATCAAACAGAGATTAACCGAAAATCACAACTCGATACAATTAAAAAAAAAGGAAACAACTTTACAACTTCGTTTATTTTGTAAAAATTCCCATATTCAGGATCACAGAAAATAAACAATATCTTTAAATCCCAATCTCAGCAAATGAACAGAGCTCAGTCGAACACTAGAATTCAATATAAAAACAAACAGTTCTCTTCCCCTTCTAGAAAGTCTCATCTTAAGCAACCACACAGAGCATACGAATATAACAACAACAACAACAACAACAACAAACTAGCAGATCCTTTTTTCGGGGGGGAAAAACAGTCCCACCAGGGGCGAATCTAGTTCAGTGCCTCCTAAGTGGCGTGACCTACCACACCATCGTCATGGAAGATTTCCCCCAAAAAACAGAGGATAAAAGTAAAAGGGCTACCGATGATTACAATTTTGTTCAAGAAATTTATGATCATGGATTTAATTAAGTTCCTATATTTCTGTGATTCTCACCTCAATGTGAGAATTGCGGGAAAAGCGTCGTTGATGATAAACGGTGGTAGCCGGCGACGGGACGGTGGAGAAGAGAGAATAACGGTTGATACAAACGGCTAGGGTTTTGGATTATTAGAGACAGTGTGAAAATAAGATTGAATTGGATTTTAAAAGGTTTACAATATCTCTATGGGCAATGGCCCAATTACATCTATTTATGAATTATAACCTATAAGCCTAACTAATTAACAAACTCATAACAGTCTAATTAACTAATTATTCAATTATTAATAAAAAAGTAATTATTTATTCCGATTGTTAACGATGTTGGGAAAGAGAAAAGTATCTAACATACGGCAAGGTGCGGTACGATTAAGGTGTGACACTAACTAATAATGTTATAACTTTTGAAACATGAAACTTAAAATGTTACATTGTTTGATAATATTTTTAGATGTGTAAGTTTCGAAACTTTTATCGCTTCTCATAACATTTTAAGTTTTTATAAGTATCGAAAATGTTATCAAACAGTGTAACATTTTCAATTCCATGTTTCAAATCTTATAACATTTTTAGTTAGTGTTGCACCGTAACCTGCTTACAGCAGAACAACCCGAAACTTGCTTGCTTGAAGATCAATACTCCTTTCTTTTATGAGAAATTATAATTTTTTTATTAAATAGAATAGGATTTACATTCCTAAAACAATTATCGAGATTATAATTTATACAAGATGATATAATTTAAGTATCTTTGACCATCATGTCAATTTATAGATCTCGAATATTTTAAATTTTTTAACCAAAAACAAAAAAAAATATCGAAGCTATTGCATGAATGGATAAATATTAGGGTAATTATACCATGCACTATTAGTGAAAACATTTTGTTTCTACGAGCTACCTAATTTTAGGGGTTAGGGATTCAATTTAGTGTTCATAATTTAGGGTTTTAGGTTTATGTGCTTAGAATTTAAGGATTATGGTTTGAATTTAGAGTTTAGAGTTAGAATTTAGGGATTATAGGTAAAAACCTAAATCTATAGCATATTACCTTAAACCTAAACCATAACCTCTAAACTATACACCTTAACACTAAACTCTAAACTATAAATTATAAACTAGATCAATAACCCTTAAAATTAGGGCGTTTGTGGAAACAGAATGTTTCCACCACCACTCCACCAGTGCATCATATATTTTCCCTAAATATGTAATTATACCATGCACTGGCGGTGGAAACATTTTGTTTCCATAAGCGTCCTAATTTTAGAGGTTAGGGATTTAGTTTAAGGTCTATAGTTAAGAGTTTTAGATTTACGTGCTTAGAATTTATGGATTGTGATTTGAATTTAAAATTTAGGATTAGAATTTAAGAGTTATAAGTAAAACCTAAATCTCTACCATATTACACTGGCAAAGAGGGAGGCAAGGCAAAAAGGAAATAATTTCTAAATGTCTTTTCTCATTTTATTTATATTTTTAGAAGTTTATTTCTAATAATTATCAAAATTAGATCGGATATTGATTCAACTGTTACATCGACTCGATTTTAAAATATTTTAAATAAAATTGTATATTATTATACAAATGTTTTAATAAGGGTATTATTACGTGAGTGAAAAAATACTATTAATCGTGTTCGATTTGAATTAATCGATAATCGAAGTTTTAAAAAATTCTTAACCGTTAACTGATTGTATCTAAAACTAATCAAAAAATTCAGTTCGATTGATAATTTGGTGAAAATCGAATAATGCACACCCCTAATACTAATTATCAGCGTTGAAGCTAAAAAAAATTCTTTGGAAGTTATAGTCGAACTATAATTATTTTAGGTAGTTAAAATAGAAACTTATCATTATATTAATTTGTATATTTATAATTTTGTAGGAACTAGATTATATTTCTATTAACTTAAGGTGAAAATTAAATTTACCCTTACATCTCTACAATGTTTTAAGGACTAAACTACATTTTTAACAACTTAAAATAAACCATAATGAGATTTAGTCTTAAGTTAAATTAGAACTTCTAAGCCCAACAAAGGGTTAAAAAAGGGTGTATAAAGGGCAAAGGAGTCCCTCAGAACCAAGCTTGTATCTAGTATCTATAAAGGTGTTAAACAAAGAAATAGCAATAAACGAATAGCTGAAATTTTAGCCTCTAACAAAATAAATGATTCATGTTGTAAAAAAAAAAAATAAAGTAAATGACTTTGACTCAATAGTTTAGTCAATGATCAAGTTGCCAATACCATGTATGTGTTATGAAACGAGAATTAAGGAAATACTATAAAATAGATAAAAGGGATTAAGGTTTTAATTATATTGCAATATTGTTAGTATAAATAAACTTGTATCTAGATCTATAAGGGGTCGTTTGGTTTACGGAATGTAAGATTATCTTTGGGAATGAGATTACCGGAATGTTGCATTACCTTGTTTGATTTGTTTAGTAGGAATGTAAGATTACATTGTTTGGTTGAAGGAATATAAGATAGGAAAAATGTATGTTTTACCAAATTGTCCTTGAAATATATTTTCTTTTTAACCAACTGAAGTTTTAAGATTAAAGTCAAAATATTTACATAAAAGTTCATAGAAAATATAAAAAAATATAATATGAAAAACTTTTTATGAAAATTGATCCTAAATAATAAATGAATAAAACACATATCAATAATAAAATTTGAATCAAACACATATATAAAAAATCGAAATAAAATAAAAATCTGATATATTTTTATTTTATATGCATCATATTATTTTATAATAAGTATTAAAACCCTAAACCACTAAAAATAAAATAGATTTATACTTGTGTAATTATATACAAAAAGGAAAGATCGTTTTAAAATAATTATACTTTTAGGGGTATTCTTGTTCAAAGGAGAGAGAATTGTCTAATACCTAAGAAAAGGGAGGGAATGGCATTCCTGGGAAAAGACCCAAAATAGCCACTGTTGGGAATATTTCATTACCCCTGGTAGGGAATGCTCTTAAACCAAACGTGGGTATGTGATTTCGGAAAAGATTATTCCCCCTGGTAATGATCTTTTCTGCGAACCAAACGGTCCCTAAAGGTATTAGACAAAGAAATAGTGGTAAACATATAATTGAAATTCGAGCCCCTAACAAAGTAAACGACTCATGTTGTTCTCCCCCAAAAATAAAGTAAACGACTTTGAGTCAATAGTTTAGTCTACGATCAAGTTGTCAAGACCATGTCTGTGTTATGAACCGAAAATTAAAGAAATACTATGAAATACCTAGAGAGGACCACCTGAATTAGTTAAATGTTGTTTTTTTTAGTGAAAGAGTTGGTTTTGTATTATAGTTGAAAACAAAAAACGTACATAACGATAAGAGTATGTAGAAAAGCAAAACAAACTGTGACCCTATAAACTGATACAAAACCAAACAAATTCTCAAACTAGAGATTATCGGAGGGCATCTTCAGAAAATGCAGATAAATTAAACTCCGAAAGGTAGCCAAATCCAGCTATATAGTCATCCTCTTGTATGGCTGTTTTTGCAGAGATCACGGCAGGGATTAAGATGCAATGGTGCTTCCTGCTTCCAAAGCTGCTGCTGCTGAAGTCCTTGGTGGTGCTTCTTCTATCCAATAGCAGTCGTGTTGTTGTGCCTTCCCTTCTTGAGCAAGAGTGTGGGCAACTTGGTTGATCTGTCGATGAATAAACCTGAACTTAATGCTTTCAAAGTAAACTGCAGTGGATCTGATATCATGAATTATTGGACCAATCACAGAACAATCCTGTGCATTTGAACATAGTCTCTTTATCACTGTAATGTTATCCCCCTCAATAACAACTTTGCTGAAACCTAGATCTTTTGCATAATTAACAGCCTGCAAACATGCTAATGTCTCAGCAACAAAAGCATCAAGGACATGTGTATGATGAGTTACACAGGAAGCCATTATAAGCCCTTCATGGTTCCTTCCAACCACCGCTGATACAGATAATTTTGTGTGTATATCAAAAGCAGCGTCAAAATTAAACTTTATTAGGTCCTCTGCTGGAGCTTCCCATCTTCCTTCATTATGCACTAAACCTGGGGGGCTAGCTATGTTAGCCTCTTCGTGTTCACGGATAAACGCCCTGATAAACGCCTTTGTGCTTTGTACTGATGCTATTGAACCCTCATGGATTAGCTTGTTGCGTTCATACCATACTGCCCAATAAGTCACCATTAACGCAGTTTTGTCCTTTAAACTTAAACTGCAGTAAAATTGTGCCAACCATTCCTCCCATGTGAAATTAGTAGGGCATGTAGTGAACATAAAACCCTGCTCTGCAGCCAACTGATTAATGAAAGAGCAGTCCCTCATTAGATGAGCCACAGTTTCTCCCGGGGTGCAGCAAAAGGGACACAAATTGTTGACATTGAGTCGACGAGCTTGGAGATTAGCATACGATGGAATGAAGTTATGGGTAATCTTCCAAAAACAAATTTTAACCTTTGCTGGTAAATGAATGGCCCACATATCTTTGTAAAACTGTTGAACTAAAGATGGAGGAGGAAGATTGTTTAAACCAGCATCTAAATCTTGTTCATCACGTAGCATCCTATATCCACTTTTCACAGTGTATTGCCCAGTACCCTCTAGCCTCCAGATTATAGTGTCTTCCTTCCCCAACGTTGACAATGGGATTGAGGATATCAAGGACACTTGTGGCGCATTAAAGAGATCTTCAAGAACATCCACTCTCCAAGTTGAAGTTGGTGAATAGATTAAATCAGAGACAAGAGTGTACCTGGTATCAATTGTGTCTCGTTTTACCCTTCCATCCCCTGTGCCTGGAAGCCATGCATCATTCCAAATATTTATACTTTGCCCCGTGCCAACTCTCCACCCTATTCCTCTCTCAATAAGCCCCTCCGCACTCCATAGGCTCCTCCATATGTAGGACGGGTTGGAACCTAGAGTAGATGATATGAAGCTGCTTGCAGGATAGTAGCGTGCTTTTAGAACCTTGGCCAAGAAGCATTCAGGGTGTTTGATTAGTCTCCAACATTGTTTGGCAAGGAGAGCTATGTTAAATTTGCCAAGCTCTCGAAATCCGAGACCACCACAGTGTTTGGGACGAGCCAGAGATTGCCATGTAGTCCAGTGTATCCCTCTCTTTATGCCATTGGATCGCCACCAAAATTTAGCCATGGCTTGTTCTAGAGCTCGACACAAGGTTGCTGGCAGCAAGAAACAATTCATAGCGTACACTGGAATGGATTGGAGAACACTCTTGATTAAGACCTCCTTTCCTCCCACACTTAGGAATCGAATACCCCAGTTATTCATCTTCTTGTTGTAACGATCTAGGTAATAATTGAAGGCTTCCTTCTTGTTCCTTCCAACCATAGTAGGAAGGCCTAGGTATTTTTCTGGATTAGTTGACACCCTGACCCCCAAGAGCAATCCTATTTGGTCCCTAAGAGAAGATTCAACATTCGAACTGAAAAACACAAGTGATTTATCAAAATTTATTTTTTGTCCCGTAGCATTGCCAAAATCATGCAGGATCCTTTTCATGTTGGATGCCTCGTCTATAGATGCTTCACTGAACAAGATGCAATCGTCCGCGAAGAGCAAGTGTCCCACCTCTAACCTTTCACGTCCAATGGTAGCTGCCTTCACTGTTTTCAGCTCATTTGCAACATTCATTAAAGTGGATAACCCCTCGGCACAGACTAGAAACAAATATGGACTAAGGGGGTCCCCTTGTCTAAGGCCCCTCGAGGGATAGAATTGAACACCCTTTCACCCATTTAAACAGACGGAGTAGGAGACTGTTTGAACACATTGCATAATCAGGCGCACCCATCCTTCAGCAAAACCAAGTTTAAGCAGCATACTCTCTAAAAATGGCCACTCTACTCGATCGTACGCTTTGCTCAAATCGACCTTCAAGGCGAATGTACCCTTCTTGCCCACGCGTTTATTATGTAGTGAATTCAGTATCTCATAGGCTATCAAGATGTTGTCTGTGATTTGTCTTCCTGGGATAAATGCTCCTTGAGCTTTATCTATACACGGATCAAGCATGGGAGCAAATCGACAAGCCAGTACCTTAGAGACTATTTTGAAGATTACATTGCAAAGGCTTATTGGCCTGAAATCAGTCATATTTCGAGGATGGCAAACCTTTGGAATTAACACGATTTGGGTATCGTTGATGTCCTTCATGTCGATAGATCCATTGAGGATAGCTAAGCAATAAGCAGTGATATCAGCACCAATGATTCCCCAGAACTTTTGATAAAATAATGCAGGAAAACCATCTACCCCAGAAGCTTTCATGGGAGGCATACTCTTCACTGCCATCCGAATCTCTTCAGCTGTGAATGGATTCATGAGAATTCGATTCATGTCACTTGTCACCTTAGGAGTAACGTTCGCCAGTAAGCTATCTGCTTCAAGAGATGTTGAAGTTTGGAAAATATCTTTGAAATACTCCGTAGCAACATTTATCAATGCACTGTCATCCGTGACCCATTCCCCATTTGTATCAAATAGGCCCTTTATATTATTTTTCCTTCTGCGATATGAAGCATGACTATGGAAGAAAGAAGTGTTTTGATCCCCATGGCGTAACCAGTTTGAGCGTGAGCGTTGTTCCCAGAAGAATTCATCCTTGTCAGCTTCTAAATTAAGTCCCAACTTAATCTCAGTTAACTCAGCAAGAACTTCCTCATCTGGATCCTGATGTGTTAATTCATCTAACCTGTGCAACATTGATCGTTTTCGAGCTGTAGATTGCTTCTTGTGTTCTTTGCTCCATAACATCAAAGCAATACCAAGATCTCTCAATTTTTGTGGCACAGAAGTACCTGAGTTTTCCCAACTGTTTTTGACAATTTGAGCTGCTTCCTCTTCAAGGACCCAATTAGCATCGAATCGAAAAAACTCAATCCTGGCCCTAGCACGTTGCATGGCTTGACCTACTGTGTCCACTAAGATGGGACAATGATATGAGATAGTGTGATGTAGATGGGACACTGTGTAGGTTTGAAATAAATCCCACCAATCTGAGTTAGCCACTGCTCGGTCTAGACGCTCCCTAACGTTGTTCTCCGGCAGCCGCCCCCTCTCCCAGGTATACCAAACTCCCTTGAAACCAAGATCACACAGATTGCAGTCCTCTAATACTTCTCGAAAGCCAGCCATGTTCCGTTCATTGCGAAGTCGACCACCTTGTTTTTCAAAAGAGAAAGTGATCTCATTGAAATCTCCCACCACTAGCCATGGGAGGTTATGCTGAGATTCCAGCTGCCGCAAAAGCCTCCATGATTCAAATCTTCTACTCTCCACTGGGTTTCCATAAAAACCAGTGAATCTCCACTGTGCATCATCGTCTTTAATTACTACATCAATATGGGAACATGAAAAACTCAGAAGTGTAACATCTATATCAGGCTTCTATCCTAAAGACATTCCTCCACTCGAGCCATTTGCATCGACATCTATACCAAACAAAAAACCACATTTGCGCCTGACCTTCTCCATTCGTCTTCGATCCAGTTTTGTTTCCATTAGAAACAAAACGTGGGGATGGTTACCTCTCAGTGAGTTCCTGAGACGGTTAACCGCCCGTGGTTTCCCCAACCCACGGACGTTCCAGCTGAGGAGCTTCATGCCGTCCGGCTGCTCTGCTTAACAGAGCTAGCCGATATCTCTTTCACAAGTGTAGCAGAATCATTGTCTGTTGAAACTGTCTTCACTTCCTGTTGTAGCCTTTGTCTCTTTTTCCCTTCTGCAACTGAAATAGGGTTGTCTTCAGTATCACGTTCAATGTCCATGCATGCCCCCGACGTTGTTCCCTTGTCTGGTTGGAAGGGACCCACAAAGCTATTTCCACGTGGTGACTGGGGTAAAGAGAAAGATTCCCCACCTTTCCCACGTGCACGTAACTGTCCCACTCCACTCGCTGCAGCATGTATATCCACTAACGGCACGCCAGTAACTTCCTCCCTCAACCATCTGCTTGGTGGCGGCAGACTCCGCCGCGGCGTAGCCCGAAGAGAGAGATCCCAGCCAAACATCACTTCAGTTGGACTAAGAGACATGCGTAAGCCACAATGATTTTCCCCATGGCCTAGTTTGCCACAAATAAAACAAAAGAGACTCAGTTTTTCGTATTGAAAACGCACATAGACATGTCGATCCTTCCCCAGGGCCACCTTCTTCTTTCTTTTTAAAGGCAGATTAATGTTTAACAGCACTTTTACTCTCATGAATTGTCTCCGTCCCGACATAACCAGCTTTGAGTCGTATTCCAGAAACTGACCAAGGAAACTTCCAAATTGTTTGGCCATTTGTTCAGACATCAGGCCTGGTGGGAGATCGTGAATTTGGACCCAAAAGGTTGCATTCTCCAGAGGAACCTTCATCGGGTCTTCCCCAGGACCCATCCTGTGTAGCACCAGCAAGTGGTTATTGAAGAACCAAGGGCATCCATCCAACACCCTGTTAAGATCTACCTCATGATAAAAACGAAAACATATCCGTTTATCCCCTAAATCGGATATTGTAACTCCTTCCAGTGGGTGCCAAATATCTGCTAGAGTGTTCCTCATAGACAAGAAATGAATTACGCTTGAAGTAATAAACCGGCCGACAAGGCATAGTTCGTAATCCTCAGCAACCTCCCCTACTTCTTCTGGTATTACCAACGCCTCCTCCTCACCGTCATCTATGGACAACGAGGCCAGATTGGTCTCCATGCTTTCTTTTCAACAGAACTTGAACTGAAAACGTGCAAGGATGCAGACAACCAGCGTGCAAGACTGCAGACGAGAACCAGCGTGCAAGATTGCAGACTAATACATTATCTGTTTTGGTATATAGTTAAATGTTGTTTTAATTATATTGCAATATTGTTAATATAAATAAACTAGGAGGCTAGAAGGTAAATGATATGATATTTGTAAACATTTAGTTATTACTATTTTTCTTTTTAACTTTAGTGTTTTTCTTGACATACATTTTTTCTCAATCTTATTTTCTTTTTCTATTTCTTTTACGGTTATTACTTGATATTACAATAATTTTCTAAGAATAACCTAACCATTTGGCTATCATATAAAATTCATTATTAATAAACATAATTGACTAAACTAAGTCTATACTAGAATGGCAAAACATAAATTTTAGTTTTAATTAATATTAATTTTTGGATTTAATTTCGGACAACTTTTTTCCATCCATTCTTCTCCTCCCCCTCTTTCTATGTAACTGCTAACTTCATACCAAGAGAAGTATGGACATATGGAAAATCTCTCAAACCATAATGATTTGGAAATTAGCGGGGTTGGTTCAAGGGGTAAGCAATTTGGTATCGTTTAAACATGTCTCGAGTTTTACCCACCAAACTTGGTATATGCAAAAAAAAATTACTAAAAAATTTACCCATTAAAAATAGATATACGATACAGGTCGGCACAGATTAATCAGGGTAAAACTCTAAAAAAACATAGAGCACAACCCTACTTAATGTTATGGATAAGAGTGACATTGGAGTCACCTAAAACAATATACGGTTCAATAATATGGGAATAGAACAAGCGAGATTGCGTTTTGTGTAACAGTTTTTCTGGGTAAACTAATGCAACAGTCACGTTCATTTTATAATTGTTTACATTTGCTCATCAAATTAAAAAATGTAACGTTTTGATCACTTACGATATTGTTTTATAACGTTTTGATCACTGATAGATTAAATACCAACATTAGTAAGAGGTTAATATTTAATTTAACCTTAAAACATGAATAAAATATTAATATGACCTCAAAATTTTACATAAAATATTAATTTAATTTTTAAACTTTAACTTTGATTAGTATTAAATTTTAAATTTAATTTCAGCCAATCCTTTCCATCTGATCTGTCTCTTCTCCTCCTAATCCTACATAACTTTTAACTTTATACCATGAGAAATGTGGACCCTGATATCCAAAATTTCTCAAACCATAATCAAAGATAGTGGTGTGAAAAACCAGAGTTAGACATGCTAGAACAAAATAAAACAATACACGTTGGTCAAACGCTGTTTGTTATAAAATCATTTTTATAAATAAGGTTTTATTAATTAAACTATATAGAAAAATCAAACAAGCCGACCTTAGCTCAGTTGGTAGAGCGGAGGACTGTAGTGGGTATTACTCAAAGCCATCCTTAGGTCGCTGGTTCGAATCCGGCAGGTCGGATGTTATTTTTTTTAGATTAGATGTACAATATTCCAACACCCATTTCAACTTTCACTCTTTTCTATACATTTGGTTATTTGAATATTATGTCTGGATTATTACCAAACATCTGCCAGTTTTTTAATAACAGAAGGCAAAAAAAGACTGTACCAGGGAACTTATGTTGAAATATTCTGGCATTTGTTAAACAATATTTTGTTTTTGAATGGTGAAATTGTCCATGATACTTGAGACAGGCTGCCTGAACAAGTCACTCATCTATGTTCTGCAGAATCATAGGTTTTAGACAAAAACTGGTTGTATATATCAATATCAGACCTTTTTACATAGTATTCTACTATCTTCGGCTTGCTTTTCCCCCTCTCTTATTGTCTTGTTGAACTGCTGTGAAAGCATTCTGACATGCTGTAGATGAGGTTTTCCAAGGCCTGTTTTGATCATTGAAGTGCAAAGTCATCTCTATTTTTTAGGGTTTGCGAATTAGAATTTAGAATTAGCGCTTAATTTTTTTTGGTGTTGGGCATAGAAAGAACATTGAAAATGGATAAAAGATTTTTTTGTTTATAATGTTATGGTACTAATTAGTTACATTTTAAACGGTTTTTTATAACCATATACAATACATATATATTTAATGTTTTTTCATATGTGATATATTAGGCATAATTGAGAGATTCGACTTGAAAAGTGATCAACTAATTACTAAAAAAATTGAGTTATTCAAATTTTTATTTTATAACTTAAACTTTATTTAAAAATTTTGTCTAATTAATTTGATATTTGTAAAATTATGAGTTGGATATTTTTACATTGAATAAAATAATTTAAATTTTATAGTCGAATTTTGCATACCACTAATTGACCTGGTTAGAGCCAAATACCCAACTTGATTTTTGGGGTCTGATTATTGGGCTTACGTTTCCTTTGAAAAAAAACAGACCCTTAAAATTTTTGTTGGGCGGGAGCATTGTTTGATAAGTTAAACCCTAAACAAAATTGATTAATACACTATTGGGTCAAACACTATTTTTTAATCCATTACCATCCAAAATAAATTTGATCATTATTAAATTCTTTTTTAATATAAAGGGTGTTCAACACAAGGCCACAAACTAGTACATAAATATAATAATAAGAAATCAACTGAAAGTCTGAACAAGTTATTAAAATAATATAGTAGTAATAGTTTTATTTTGCTCGGTAAATTTGAATTTATTAATGGTTAAAGAAAATCAATATCTATATTGTATGCCTCATTAAAAACTTCCATACACTCAATTGTAGGAAAAGAATACACACAAACGAGGTACAACACATATCTGAAACATCACTACCTAATATAATGGAAAAAAAACTTGATCAATTCATTGTTATTTATGAGCATGATTTATATAATATATATGAATCCTACACACATAGTTAAATTGTGATGGACCATTCAAAAAAATTAAATTGTGATGGATAAAATAATATATGGATCAAATTGATCAACTTAAAGTATAAATACTAAATCTACAATTTTAATATAATATAGATACTAACAATTGCATTTGACCTTTCCCAACACTGAATGAGGCCAAAAAAGAAGGTAAGATTTATTTGTATATTAGATTTTTAATAGAAATCATCAGCTTTTTTGCGGCCTATTTATGTCTCATGCTAATAAAAAATTATAAACCTTAACTCAGAAACTTTCATGAATCTCTTTGCCTCTAGCCAAACAAGACGCTTTATGGGATGAAAAAAGAGTGGTGAGCAAATCAAATTATCAGGCAGATTGCTCTGCTATACAATTATGATTACATCCGCTAACAAATCATCAAACGAGTGGGGATCAATCTTTTCTATGACCACCGACATAATCAAATCAGAAAACTAGCGTCGTGATGATCTCTATATAAGCACCAAACGACCGTCAAGGTATGCTGAAATTGTACCAAATGACAGATAAAACGAATTACAAAAGCCAATGAAAAGCGTGTCACAAAGGCAGAGAAAACACATGTCACAAAAGTAGAGATTCTTATTAAAAATTAAAAAAACTCAAAAAATTAAAAATAAATAAATAAAATAATAAACACCAACAATCATCAACTAACACAAAAACCTAATATCGCCGCTAGCTAATAAAGAAAAAAAACCCTTATTGTATAAGAGACAATAAAAGAAAAGGTAACAATCAGTGGATAAAGCTTCATCATCATATCTATACTTAGGAATGATAATTAATCACCTCCCTCCTAAATTATTAATTATTATATACTAGTGAGTTGGGATTAAAAAAAAACCATTGGCATACATGTAGCTCCATTTCATAAGGATGGGCTTTGTAGATTAACAATTGGCTAAGAAGATTATCTAAACTTGACCTACCAAATTGATTGTTGCATTAGACAAACTAATATTTTAATAAATCGTCTTATGTTCTTTCAAGTTCATTATCTGATGTATCAAGAATGATTTTTTTAAATATATAAATAAAATTGTGTTGTTAGTTTTTTAAAATAAAAAAAATGTGTGTGCGTGTCTTTTAATTTTAATTGTGGATTAAAATTTTGTATGACTAATATATCGAATAATATATTTTATATGAAATTTTAATTATATTTAGGAGCATTTGAAGTGATGTATCAGATGAGTGACTAGAGATGGCCTTTTGACTCATAACTAATGGGTTTCGGTCCGACCGGATTTCATGGGTCGAATTTTTTTTAAAAAAATTTGGGTTTTGGTCTGGTTTTTTTAAGGATGAGGTCAGGTCGGGTTTGGGTTTAAGGTGAAAAATACTCTATTCGACCCGACCCGTGATAATAGTTTAATTTTATTCTAAATATTTAGGTATAACTGCTACAATGCCCCTCTCTTTATATATATATATATATATAGTCGGTGGTTTCAGTTTCCACAAGCGCCTTAATTTTAGGGTATAAAGAGTTAGTTTAGGGTATAGGGTTTAGGGGTTTAGGTGTAGGGGGTTAGAATTTAGGGATATTTGTTTCAATTTAAGGTTTAGGGTTATTATTTTGGAGTTTATAAGTTAAAACCTAAATCCTCACCATATTACCTTAAAACCTAAACCCTAACCTATAAACCCTAAATTATAACCCTAAACCTTAAATTGAAACAACTATCCATAAATTCTAAACCCCTACACCTAAACCCCTAAACCATATACCCTAATCTAACTCTCTATACCCTAAAACTAAGGCGCTTGTGGAAACTTTCAGTTTCCACCGCATGTGTATAGGATATTAATTATATATATATATATATATATATTTCAATTATCTCCCTATTTTGTCTAATAAAAGTGGAATAATTATTATAATACTTAAATTTTATTTTTATTTTTACAATTAGCTCCTTATTTTATCGAATAATAATGAAAACTTGTAATTTTTTATTTATGTCGGGTCAGGTCGGGTTGGGTTCGAGTTTTTACTCCAAAATTCGGGTTCGAGTTTGAGTCAGGTGAAATAACATAAACTATTGGGTCAGATTTGAATGAATGTGTTAAATTTTTTGGTCGGATATGAATCGAACAAAAACTCAACTCAACCCGACACATGCTCATCCATATGAGTGACTCATGTTGTTGAACATTTTATCATTAAGTAGGGCCACGGATATCCAAGCAAATCTATGTTGTGTTCTCCCTTTTAATCAGAAAGTAACAATGCCAAATGCAGCAAGACAAATATGTCAAAAAGAGAATACACCCACTTCCCTTTTTTGAAGTCTTTTGGTTCGTATTAGTGATCGGCGGTGGTTAGGGGTATGCAAAACTTGACTAAAAAAATTAAATTATTTAACTCAACTCATAATTTTATCAACTCGAATAACTCGAAATTTTTGAAATATTCAAATTATTTTTTCTCATATAGTTAAATTGCTCGATTCGATCAGATTTGACAAAAACCCTAAAGTCCGACCGAATCGACTTTTGGTTTGATTTTTTTTTCAACCATACTCTGAGATAGCATAAGAGAATTGAAGAAGGAAAATTCGGGAAAATATATAGATTGATTAATTTGCATCCAAAAGAATGAGAGTTGGCAAACAAGAGTCTTATCCATTGGCAGCTAAAATCTGCATCAAAGGCATGGAAAATATAGGGTTTACTTCTTGTCGTAGCTTCAAAAGAGAAAATGGAATAATTCTATTCAAAATATATCCAAGAGAAAAGAGCTAACCCTAAATCAAATTATTTATATAACTTCAACCAGCAAATAAACAAAACAGTAACAATTAAATGCAAAAAACAGAAACAACGGTCACTTTTTGTAAATGGCACATTCCTTCGACCATTACTAGAAGGGGTCGGATTATATGTCGGGAATCAAATCATAAACTACATGCACATACAGAGAAAAAAAAGTAGGGATGAACATTTTATCCGACCCGGTCGGGTTTCGACCCGACTCGACCTGATCGGGTCAATTTTTTTATATAAAAAATTTGGGTTGGATCGAGTTTTTTCAAGTATGAGGTTGGGCCGGGTCGAATCTGAATTTGAAGTAATATTTTCGGGTCGGTTCGGGTGGGCCAAAAACCTGACCCGACGAACCGACCCATGCCCATCTCTAGAAAAAGTCAATTGATTTCAATTTTCCGATAAAACTATTTCGAAAGGGAGTAAACATATGAGATGAATAAGAAACATGATTTCCGAGGTTAAATGGTTAGTTAGAAAGTTATCTTTTAAAATTAAAGTGAATACTTATTCCCTTATAAAATCTGGTCCATGCACTAGTTCACAATGTTTGTAATCATTTATTATTATTTTTTAAATTTAGGCACTTGATTAAAGAATTTCTCCTAAATTTAGGAGATTAATCTTTTGTGTTCAGCCTCCTTGTATGAAAGGGCAACCCTCTATCATGAATATTTGAAATAAAAATGTTTGGTCATGGGCTATTTTTCTTTTTAAGGTTGATTGATTCACTTTATCCTTCGAAGCTTTCTTGAACCTAATGAAGATCTTCACACTTTGAGTTGCCAAGATAATCACATCTTTAAGGGTCAATTAGAGTCATATTATGGAAGTTGCTTAATCAATTGCGGTTGAGAGAGTTCATAGGACAACACATCCATCTTCTCATTTTTTACATCAAAGTCACGCTTTCTTGCCGATTTGTAAAACTTAGAATTTTGGAATTTCTCTCGAATCCTTAATGGAGGTTGCTAGATTAATTGTGATCTAGAGGGTTTCTAATTTTGAGATCATTTTCAGATCTTGAGTTTCGTATCACCATCGAATATAATATTTCAAGAGTTATATAAACCGACTGAATTGTTTGATTCATTGTTCAATCTTGTGTGATCTTGTGGATGACTATCAATAAGGATTCTGATCTTATTTTCAACAACTTTGAAACCCTAAAAAGAAACTACATGAAAGAGACAATGTGATGTGTGTTTTCTAGACAAAAAAATGCACAAATTTTGTGACACATGGTATATAGTAACCCACTGTGGGCTGACCCCAATGTAACACCAAAGGGTGGAATACCTTGTGGGGGGAGAAATGACTATCTGGCTTCTTGGGGATGGAGTTTTGCAGAAGCCCTAACAAGACAAGTTGCATGAAGATGAACAATGTTTTCTTGAGTGACACTTAACCTAACATTACTCAAAACCTGTTTGTTTATCTCGATATGTTTGTCTGAATTCCTTTGCACATATACAAATAAGTGTCCTTCAATTAGGGTTCAAACACTCGTTATACATGCTATATGATTTACTATTATTTAAGAGTACTAATAATACATGCACAATTAACGAGGCTGGTCCAAGTATTAAGCAGTTTGATACCACTTAAGTATGTCTCAAGTTCGAGACTTTGTGTAAGCAGAAAATTTCTGCCGGGAGACTCATCCACCACAATTATCTGTGCGACGTGGGTCGGTCTAGATTAGTCAGGGCAAAGTCTTGGAAAACTGGGAGGAAAAAAAATACTTGCACATATAAAAAATTTGACAAGCATTTCAAGACTAGTGATTTGTTGAAATTACATAGAGAGATATGATCCGTTGACGCAAAAAATAGTTCTACACATTTTTAGGGGATAAGAGCAAATGAATGATCATGATTAACGATAAAAAATAAATAAATTTTTACGAAGAAAAAAAAAAAGTGGATCATCCTCGATTTGAAAACTTTAAATTCAATCATTAAACTCAGTTAATCCAACGAGCTTAGATCATTGTAAAACTAAATAGTCTTACATTGTATATTTTTTATATAAAAAATATAAACTTCTATTTTTTTCAACAAGAACAATAATTTAGATTTCATTCAAAATAATAAAAGGTACAACAAATACAACAAACTCAAATCATAAAAAGAATATTGGAAACACTACCAAAAATATTCTTGAAGAAAGAAAATTAAAATACGCAACTTAAAGAGTTACAAATTTTCCAAGAGATAAATAATTAAATTAAAAGGGGTCATGTATAAGTTCACCTTATTCCCAAATAACAATGCATGGAATTTTAAAAAAGAAAAAGAAAACTTAGAAAGTCTAGGGAGTCAAACATAGATATTCATTTTCTTTTAAAGAGATATTAACCCAAAATAAAAGAAAGGTAAAAAGGGTAAGTAGTCAATTTGACACTCATGAGTTTACTCCACACCATTCTCTGAAAATCTAGTCTTGATTTAATTTAATTTGATTTAATCTTGCTACAAATCAAACATATAAGTCTAAGAATCCCAAGATTACGAAACAAGAACTTGAAGGGAGCAAATTAAGTTTCTTCTTCTTCTTCTTCTTATTTTCCCCATATTTGAACTTGAATTTTAATGTAACCCAAATCTAATATTATAGGTTTGAATGAAATATTGTATATGGTGTCAAGTTTAAATTTGTTTTGATTTTTTTAAAAGAATCATTTTTTTATTTTAATCATATCATACGTAAATTCTATTTTTAATAAATGTGTAAATTTTATCTAAATTTATTATAATTTAAGTTTAAATATAATTTAATTACTAATCTAATCGTACATTATACTACTTAATTTTTATTGTAATTAATCAAAAGTACATGAATATTTATTCCATGATGGTGATTTTTTACAAGTGCTTTAATTTTAAGGATTAAGGATTTGTTTATGATTTACAGTTTATGAGTTTAGGTTTAGGGATTTAGAATTTAAAAGTTGTGATTATAATTTAGAGTTTATAAGTTAAAATCTGAATTTCTAACATATTACCTTAAACATAAACTTTAACTTCTAGACCATATGTTTTAATCTCAAGCCCTAAATTTTAAACCCATAAATTTTAAAATATAAATTAAATCTTTAAACTTTAAAATTAAAATCCTTACGAAATTTTTTATTTTCACCATTGGCTCATATGATATTTTCTACTACATTACGATTGCACGCGTAAAAGTAATTATAATTGTAACAGAAAACGGGAAGTAGCAAGTCAAGTTGAATAACCCCTTCAATCAGTGGGTCCATTGTCAAAATTATTATGTTTTGACATAAATGTTATGGTGCTCGTGAACTCAAGTATCAATCAAACTTCTCCTAAACCCTAAACCACCTATCAATTTTGAAATTCTTTAATTAATATTGTTTGCAAGATATAAAACGATTCTAATAATTAATTATTTGTGTTTTATTAGCCCACATTAAAAGTAGACACTAACTATTAGTTTTAAAATTATTTTATGTTTAAGACGAAAATCGAATCCACGTCCATTGGTCAAGGTAGAATAGACCATTATCATCTCAATTAAACTCGTAATTTTTTTAATTAATAATGCTAAGAGCTGAGACAAATTATATTAAATGTGGTTTCAGTTAACTAGCGTTACTTATGGGTGGGCACAATTTATGGTTTCATTTATTGGATTTGTTTTAGTGAATGCATTGAAAAAGTCAAAAATTGAAATGTTCAAAAGTAACACAAAAGTTAGATGTGAGAGCTATAAATAATTTTAAAACATGTCCGATAACATTTTGTTCTTGAACTTTTTCAGGAAAAAGTATTTTAACCCTTAAGTTTTTTTACGTTGGTAAAAAGATAAATTTATATTAGCTTAACATTATTTTTTTATCAATTGGTTCAATTTGACAAAAAAAAATCAAGAATTTGAAGAGGTAGAAAAAGGTTCAAGAATTAAAATGATTTGTTTGTCAAGTTCAAGGGTCAAAATGTCATTAGACATTTTAAAAATATATATTTTTTATTTTTGGGTACTTACCTTTTTTATGTTAGTTGATGTATAAGTGTCCAATATAATATATATTGCAATTGAAAAAGGAAGTAAATGGGAGGTTTCACTTTCAAACACTTTTAAAGTAATTGTTTAATATTGATTTATTGCATTGGATAAAATATAATAGAACTCCAATTTTTTGTTAGAGATATAATTTTAATTTAATCTCAGGGAGAAGACGCCTTTTTATAATTTTAACTTTTGGTGGAATTTAAATTTAAGGTGTGTTTATACATGTGAGCCGAGTTCTAGCAGTTTAGTCTATAAATAAATAAAAATTTATTTAAAATCGAACACAACTACTATCTCGTACTAAAATAAAATATAAAAAGAACTTTCATGTTCTCTTTTTAAAATGATAAACTTTATAATGAAAAATATTAAAAATCCAAATTCATAATTAATAAATATACCATGCATCAATTAAACTAAAAAATAATGTTCAAACTTGAAGACTTTGAAGCACTCAATTTTTAATTATCCCATCCTAATATATTGGAATTCCAGCGGGAATGTTTTTTTATCTGCAGAATAATTTATTTTCATAATAATGATATTAGATTAATTATTTTGGTACACAATATATTAAAGAATGAAATTACCATGTGTCGATATTTAGAAAAATAACTGACGGAGTTGGTCCAAGTGATAAGCAGCTTGATATCGTTTAAGTAAATTTTGAGTTTGAAAGCTTATGTATGCAGAAAATCTCTGCTGGAAGATTCACCCACTAAAACTAAATATATAACGCAGATCGGTCCAGAAACAATGGTGAAATAAAGAGGTGTATAATGATTTTTAAACCACTCATTCTAAATAATAGTAGTCATTGAAAATTTTTATCAGATTTTGGGGTCATAGAATTTGATGTTATATCCTATCAACCAATTCAAACAGTAGCTATGCCATTGCTATCTTAATTTATAGGTCCATTATGTCTCTATATATATTGTGAAAAAACAAAAGTATTGGTGCCCCTCCAAACCAGACTATCCTTTTCAAACAATTACAAAATAAAAAATATAAACTAAAAAGGGAAAAATATTAATCATAAGCATCATTGAAAAAGAAAGGGCAACATGCAAAATTCAACTCCCCTCCCCCTCAAGGATAAGTATCCGATCGAGTCGATAAGAGTAAAAAATTTAAATTATTTGAGTTGTCAAATTTTATTTTATCATTTAATTTTATTTGAATTTTTTTAATCGCATCAAGTTTATAAAATTGAATCGACTCAAGTCGAGTTAAGTTTATAAAAAAATATTTTTTAATCTAATCAAGTTTTGTTCACCCTTAGTTCCACTAATGGCTCAGAGAAGGGTCTAATTTCCCTTGTCCCAAATTTCAACCACATATGTTCAAGGGTCGAGTTATCCACCCTACGTCTAAAATTTAATAGACATTGGATAAAAATATTGGACTTGAAAATGAACTTGACAAAAAATTAAACTTTTGGGAAAAAAATAGATTCAAACATTTAGGCTACATTTTATTTTAGAAAATATTCTTTTATTTTCATTTTGAAAAAAAAAGAATTTTCGGTTTCAATTTTTTAAAAATTAAAAAACATGATTGGTTAAGAGGGATGGAAATATGTTTGTTAGAAGAAAAAAAAACAATTTTTAGTTTCAGTTTTCTAAAAAAACATGATTGGTTATTTTTAAAAATGAAAATAGTGAGAATATGTTTGTTATCTAGCTTTTCAAAATAAAAATGAAAAAATATTGAATCATTAAAATAAAATATAGTTAAAAATTATTATTATTATTATTATTATTATTATTATTATTATTATTAAAATATGAGTAAATAAACTAAAGTTTTAAAAATGACATTAGAAGGATTCAAACACATATTTAAATGAAGTTAAAATTTAAAAAAAAAACCCTTATTTTCATATTTTTCACCCTCCTAAAATATTTTTCAATGAAAACGATGAAAATATCTTTAGTTTTATAACCAAACACGTTTTCTTTTACCATTTTCTATTTTCCAAGAATATAGAAATAGAAACAGACTTCATTTTCCTGAAACCAAACCAACCCTTAGTGACTAAAACTGTACCACTTTTAAGTTTTATAATATATCGTGTTATTACATTTTCATATATTATATAGTTTATAGGAGTATCATATAAAAATTAAATTCATTTGATATATAATATTATAACATAATCCTGGCAGGGGCGTTTTTGTTCCTTTCAATTTTCGAACTATTTGGTCTGCAGTTTTGCACGGTTACATGTCTGCATTTTTGCACGGTTCCTTGTTTGATCCTCACGGTGTCTGCATTGGTTTTGGTCTTTCTCCGACGGTGGTAACCGTCTCTTGTCCTCACACGCATGGATTCTGAACTCGCTGGCCTTAGCCTTGATGATGGTGAAGAGGAAATCTTGCCTCTTCCCCCTGAGTTAGGATCATTTCATGAAGATTACGCTTTCTGTCTGGTGGGAACATTTCACACAACAAGTATCGTTCACTTCTTCTCCATGAGAAACACAATGGCTGACATATGGCACCCGTTGGGAGGCGTTTCCATTATAGATTTGGGCGACAAACGCTACTGCTTCAAGTTTTACAACGAGATTGACATCCAACGAGTCATCTCAGGCAGTCCATGGTTCTTTAACAACCATATTCTCCTCCTTCACAGACTGGAAAAAGACGAAGATCCATTACAAGTTCCACTTTCGCTGACTGTGTTATGGGTACAAGTCCATGATTTACCAACAGGTCTGATGTCGGAGATTATGGCACAACAATTTGGCAACTTCATCGGGAAGTTTATTGAGTATGACTCCAAACTCATCTTGTCTGAGAGACGGCAGTTCATGCGATTGAAGGTTTTTTTTGATGTGAACCATCCTCTAAAACGGAAAAAGAAAATTGCCCTGGATGAGAGTCGAAGCACGTACGTGCGCTTCCAATATGAACGACTCCCAATCTTTTGTTTCATCTGTGGAAATATTGGCCATGGGGAAAACTTTTGTCCCCTACGACTCTCATTGAAGCCTGATGATATATGCTTCGGTTGGGACTCGACTCTACGAGCACCGTCCAGGAGGGCCCCCCAGCATCTAGCCGTTGGCTACGAGATGGTATCTCTGGGATAGCCCTGATGGAAGCACATCTCGCATCAAGTACCAACTCTACATCCAATGGCTTCCTGCATGGCACTCACAGCCATGCACACGTGAATGCTCCCAACTATACAGGATCTATGGAACTGGGGTCAGATGCTGAGGATGACCCATTAGCATTACAAGATGGGAAAAAACGGCAACGGATTGTGGGAGAGGTGTCTTTGGTTTCTGGAGATCCGGATTCCACATCACCAAATGCTGATCAACTGATTTCGGCTAGCCCTGTGGTGCAGGGCAGCCGGCCACAATAAAAGTCATTTCATGGAACGTCCGTGGACTGGGGAAGCCACGGGCCATCACACGCCTCAAGAATTCTTTACGAGGCAACAATCCCCACATTTTGTTTCTCATTGAAACAAAACTAACAGTTCGTCGAATGGAAAGGGTTCGCCACCGTTGTGGTTTTTGTTATGGAATAGATGTTGTTGTCAATGGATCGAAGGGTGGTCTCTCACTTGGTTGGAAGCCAGATTGTAACGTCACCTTATCTAGTTACTCTCAGCACCATATAGATGTGATAATAAGGGAAGAAGATACTGAGCCATGGCGTTTCACAGGGTTCTATGGCAATCCTATAGAGAGCGAACGATCAAGATCATGGGCTCTCCTACGACAACTCAAAGAACAACACGACATGCCATGGTTAATAGCGGGAGACTTCAACGAAGTAATGTTTTCTTTCGAAAAAATGGGCAGGAGATTAAGGCCAGAAAGATGTATGCAGTAGTTTCGTGATGCACTGGACGACTGTGAGCTAGGAGACCTTGGATTCACAGGTGGATGGTTTACATGGGAACGTGGCAACTTCCCACATACCAATGTTCGAGAGCGCTTGGATCGTGCACTGGCTAATCCGAGATGGTGGGATGCTCATCCCTCTTTCTATGTCAAACACCTTCTCCACTCAACCTCTGATCATTGTCCTGTGCTTATAGACACCTTGGGACATGCTTCTAACCGTGCCAGATCACCAAGGAAACCTTTTAGGTTTAAAGCACACTGGATCCTTGAAGAACAAACAGAAAACATGATCAAGACTATTTGGGAGATGTCAGGGTCTGTGATACAAAAACTATCTACTTTGGGTCCCAAACTGTCGCATTGGAACAAGGAAAATAGAGCCATAACACGTGCAGTTAAGGAAGGACTAGTGTCTCGACTCTCTGAACTAATCTCTTCAGACCCTGATGATGACATCCTACAAGAACTGATTGAAGTCAAGCTTGGTTTGAACCTCGAAGCTGACAAAGAAGAGCTCTTTTGGGAACAAAGAGCACAGTCAAATTGGATCTCACATGGAGATATGAATACATCATTTTCCACAAATTTGCCTCCTATCGAAAGAGAAACAACCATGTTCAGGGCCTACTGGATGATGAAGGAAATTGGATCACATCAGAACATGGTATGCTGCATTTGGCATCTTCTTATTTTGCTCATCTGTTTACAACTTCATCACCTACTAATGCCTCTGACTTTCTTTCAACCGTCCAACTAAAAATTTCAAGTTCAACAAATACTTATTTGTTGCAACCTTTCACAACGGATGAAATATGGACCGCTGTCAAAAGTATGTCACCTATGAAAGCATGTGGAGTTGATGGATATCCAGCCCTCTTTTTCCAGAAGTATTGGCATATCTTAGGCCCGGAAGTTTCTGATTTTTGTTTGTCAATTCTCAATGGCAACTCAAGTGTGCGTGATATCAATGACACACTTATAGTTCTTATTCCTAAGATTAAGAAGCCTAAGAACATGACCCATTTTAGGCCAATTAGTCTTTGTAATGTCCTTTACAAAGTCATTGCTAAGTCGTTGGCAAATCAATTCTCCAGTACATTGGATGCTTGCATCGATGAATGTCAGGGGGCCTTCATCCCTTCTCGCCAAATTACAGACAATGTGCTTATAGCATATGAGATCTTGCACTCCATGAAGACCAAACGTGCTGGCAAACATGGCACACTCGCACTCAAAGCTGATCTTAGCAAAGCCTATGATCGAGTTGAGTGGCCATTTGTGGAAAAGATGCTTCTGACATTGGGCTACAACGAACGTTGGGTGACTCTCCTAATGGACTGCATCTCTACTGTTACCTACTCAGTGTGTTTCAATGGAACACTAGGAGAAAGATTCAAGCCAACACGAGGAATACGACATGGATGTCCTCTCAGCCCATATTTGTTCTTGGTATGTGCAGAAGGTCTCTCGCAGATGCTAAACCAAGCCATGGTTTCAAGAACAATCAGAGGTGCTAGCATCGGTCGCAGAAGGTTAGAAATTGGTCACCTATTCTTCGCTGATGATAGCATTTGCTTTGCTCGAGCATCAGAGGAAGCTGCATTGGCACTCAAACATATTCTCACACAATTTGGCAGCATCTCAGGGCAAAGAGTGAACTATGAAAAATCACTGCTGTTTTTTAGTTCAAATGTTCCTACTTCGATAACATTTGCGATTGGCTCGATCCTAGGTGTCCGTGTTGCAACCAACCCTGAAAGATACCTAGGATTGCCTACTATGGTTGAGAGGAACAAGACGGAGGCCTTCAGCTACTACATGGATCGGGTTACTAGCAAATCATCTTCCTATAGCACCAAGTTCCTATCTATGGGTGGCAAAGCAACGTTAATTCCCAGTGTCTTACAATCAATCCCTGTCTATGCCATGAACTGCTTCCTTTTGCCTTCTTCTTTGTGTCATGGCCTCGAGCAAGCTATGGCGAATTTCTGGTGGAAAAATGCGGGCACCGGCAAGGGCATCCACTGGACCACGTGGAACAACTTAGCACAGTCCAAACAAGATGGTGGCATGGGTTCCAGGAACTTAGGCCAATTCAATGTGGCACTCTTAGCCAAACAATGCTGGCGAATCCTGAAACATCCCAACTCTTTACTGGCAAGGGTTTTGAAAGCACGGTATCATCCTTCAACCGACTTTCTCCATGCAATATTATGTTCCAATCCATCATATACGTGGCGCAGCCTTTGGAGCTCAAGAGGACTTCTTGAAAAGGGTCTCATATGGAACATTGGTAATTGTGAGTCCATAAACATCTGGAATGACTCCTGGATCCCTAACACAGCAGATGGTCGTCCACATGTTGATGACATTGATATTTATTATACAAAGGTGGCGGATCTTATTGATATCCCTGCCAAATGCTGGAAACAAGACGTCTTGCACAACCTGTTTCCATCTTCTATGGTGTCAACCATCCTTGAAATTCTATTACCTGACATTTCCCAACCAGATACAATAGTTTGGAGGCACGACAAAGGTGGTGCTTATACTGTCAAGAGTGGCTATAAACTGCTACGTTCCACCTCAACTGCATCAACAGGTACTCCTCAACTAAATTTAAGGAAATTCTACAACCACTTGTGGTGTTTACAGTTACCTGAAAAACTGAAGATTACCATGTGGAAATTTGTGAACAACTTCATCCCTACCTTTGACAATCTCCGTACTAGACGTCTGAATGTTCAAAATGGGTGTCGGTTCTGCCAATCTGCTTATGAGGGTGTTGATCACTTAATTCGAGAATGCTGGTATTCACAAGCCATTTTCGAGGCCCAGGGTCCCACTCCATCTCTGTCATTCCCTAACCTATTGTGGCAGGATTGGATATCTCAATTCTTCGACTCCTTAACTGATGTTGCACGGAAGATCTTTGTTGTTTCATGTTGGGCCATTTGGTATGCCCGGAATAAGGCAGTGCACGATGATCTTAAGACCACCGTTCAGGAATCAATTGCCTTCATTCAAGCCTATATCCGGGAACAAGAAACCCTCCAGACTGCAGTCCAATCACAACCTCGCAGTCAATCACAGCAGTGGTGCCCTCCACAAGGAAACCTAATTAAGGCCAACTTTGATGCTGCATACTGTGCACACTCAAAAATTTCTACATCAGGAGTAATCTGTCGAAATAGTGTTGGCCTTATCATGGGTGCATGCTCCATGCAACACACTCACGTATGCAACGCCTTCTTAGCGGAAGCCCTTTCTTGTAGGGATGCTGTGAAATTTGCACTAGATATGGGATTTGATAGGGTCATTTTTGAAGGCGACTCTCTATCCGTGATCAAGAAATTAAGATCCAAAGATGAAGACATTTCTCAACTACGGGTCTTAATCAATGACATTAAGCAAGCCACTTCCAACCTCCGGGAAGCTAAATTCACACATGTTCGACGTGAGGGCAATTTGGCTGCACATACAATGGCACAATATGGTCGACATCACAACACACCGACGTTCTGGGTTGAAGAAGCCCCCACTGAGGTCCTCGCTGTTGTGGAGAACGACAAACAACGATTTCACAACTCTTCGTAACCAGCTTCTTCGAGGATTAAGCTTGCACATATGATGCACAAGTTTGGTTACAACGTTATTTGCGTATATCTGACCTCATAGCCCCTCCTCGGAATCTCCTGACATCTGCATTTTATTTGATGCAATCTGAGAATCACTAGATTTCTGGCCTGGTTTTCATGGTTTTTAGTTTAGTTTTTATGCCTAAGAGAAGTTATCCCTCTTGTACTATGCTTCACTTTGTACTTCTCTTATTTTCTAATTAAATAAAACCAGACCTTTTTCAAAAAAAAATATTGAAAATATATTAAGTTGTTCATGCATGAGTAAAAAAATAAATTTAACAAATAGAAAATATCTAAAATGATTAAATACTAAATTAAAAATAAAATAAATAAATATATTTTAAAAATATGAGTTGTCAGGGATATAAATTTGAGTTAGCCATTTATAAATAGGAACGAATTTGAGTAAATTTTATAATTCATATTCGAGATTGATCAGATTTGAACAAACATAAAAAGTATCTAATTTTATTTCACTTTCATTTTAGCCCAAATGCAAAAAAAATGATCGATTTCCTAAATAATTATTGACATGATTTTTTTAAAATAAAATATTGACTTTTTTTTCTTCAAATTAGCCTCATTGACATTGACTGCCTGTCAATATGAATAAAATTTTATTTTCTATTGTGCCTCTAACTTTGTCAATTGGCACCACCCGAAATTATTCTTTAAATGACCTAAATTCATTTATTTTTTGGTATTTGATTATTTTATTCACTTCAAATTAGTCATTATTATATGGTTTTTATTTATGAATTTAAATAGAACTAAAAGAAGTTAGCATTGATTGCTCCTGCTGAAATTTCACTTTCATCCTCTATGTCAAATAAATTAAATTCAACTAAATGTCACACTATAACTCCTTTCAAGTTTTGTTAATGAGTTGAATTTCTTTATGAGTAAATATTATATATGAATTTTAGTTTTTCTTTTAATTTATTTAAACGAATTTCTGCACGAACCAACTTGCCTCAGTGGTTAAGGGGACGGTTGTTGTTCTTAAAAGTTACGGGTTTCAGCACCAGCAACTGTAATGGGGTGATTGAGCATGCATTGTCAAATGATTGAGAATATTATATTCAGAACATATACTATTTGTAATCACCTTAGCTTTCAAAAAATTAAAAATTTAAACAAAATTCCAATATGCACGGTAAGAGTTTAATATTAACACAATTATATCAGTAAAAATTAAATTATAATTTACTTAAAACTAAATTTAAATAAAATAGCCCAAACTCCCAAAAGTAGCAAGGAATTATCAAAACGATTCCATATTTCCATCTACTAATCTGTACTACCTGAATATATATATATATATATATATATATATATATATATATATATATATATATATATATATATATATTTGTATAGGGAAGAGTTTGTGGAGCAATTTATTAATATATTCATTTAATTATTAAATTCCATTTTATTTATTTTTATTTTATCACCTAGAAATTAGGTTTCATAGTAACCATGATTATGGGTCATGAAAATTCCATATGAAAATGAACCATTTTGTTTTCAATAAACTTTTCATTTTCAAGGATTAACTCATTATTTGGTTAAAGACTTAAAAGACTGAAATTATATTTAAAAAATAAATTATTGAGAAAAAGATTTATAACTTAGTCAATTCCATTCAAATATTGTCTGCACTTTCTCAAATGCCTTCTCTCGTACATAACATTATATGAAAAAATATATTATAGGCTCGGCTCGCCACATCATTTATAATCTTAACGAATAAAAATTATTTATTTTACCATTCTTTTTCTCCTATCATTTCTTTGAACCAATGAATTTTCAATATTTTTTACGTGTTGTTTGAAAAACAATTTTTTAAGTTGTTATATAAGAAATTGGTAACATGGAAAAAAGTGGTGAGTTCGATAGTTTTTATTGGTTGTGACCATGACCAGGGACGAACGCATGACTTTATATTGGGGGCAAACTTATAAAATTTTGAGAGGACAAAAATATATTATCAATAGAAAATACATGAAAATTTTCTAAATCATATACAAATTTCAAATTTTCAGGGGACGACTGTCCCCTCCGACCTTCAGTCCCTAATCTATCCCTGACCATAACTGATGTAGTAAACCAAGCCCATAATATAATTTTTCTATTAATGCAAACCATTAATATTTGGTTGGATTAATTGAAATTATTACATATGAAGCAATTAGCTTTACAATTTCTAAAATATTGACAGCCTAGCAACATCCTTGATGCCTCGATGCTAACAAATCCTTTTATACTTTAAAATAAATATTACATAGTATTAATTAAATATGTGGTATTGACTAAGATTTTTCAATAGAAAAGTTGTTTGAACAAAATACATCTCAATCATCAGACCAACATGGACTATGTTAGATTGTGCTTTCTTTATTTTGTCACTAAATTTCCCTTCCAAACTGTTTTTAGTACATTATTAATGTTTTTTAACATAGGGATTAAAACTTTTATATCTCATTTTAAATGATATTTGTTCTGATATATTATTAACTAAGTTTTTAGTGTTTAAATAAAATAGTTTTTTTATACACAAATCGAGTAAAGTTTCTTTTACATAAACGCCTATTTTAATTATAAATATTAAAATCTAAAATCTAACTGTAAAACCCACGACTCATAAATTATAAATTCAAAGTCTAAATTCTAAATCCAATCATACACACTAAATTCATGAGCCCTAAATCATAAATAAAACCTCTAAACTTTAAAAAATAAAAGCTTAAGAGTATCATAAGCCCTTAAACTCTTTTAAAAACTTAAGAGTATCATAAGCCTTTATACTTTTGAAAAAAATCAATTTAAGCCCCTAAATCTTTTTGTACCCAAATAAGTTTGTATACTCAAAAATTTCATCAATTCACCCCTTTGACCAACGTTGATCATTAAATCTAACAGTTTTTTGGACCAATTGATGTAATGTATCTTCTTACAATATTATCACTTGACATTCTTAGAATTTTTAAATTTTATTTAAAAAATCTTTAAAAGTTCTAAAAACTTATAAAAATAATTTTTTAAAAAACGGTAAATGTCACATGATATTATTGTAGTGAGTCGTGTGACAATAACATGTCAAAAAAAATCCTCAAATATTGATAGTCAAAATTGGTCAAAGTACTTAACTAATTAAATATATTGGAGAACTAAGTGTTTTGATATAATATTTGAAAAATGTTTTGGACTAAATTGAAAAGAATTTAAAATATGTTTTTAGTAAAAAACAACTTAAAAATATGTTTAAGAGTTTTACAAGGCTTTGGAATGATTTAAAGTACATTTAAAGTAGTCAAAACCAAACGGTCTCGGATCGTACTGATACGTCTTAGGGTTTCAACTACATGAGTTTTCCAATAACCAAAACCCGTACCGATACGCTTAGCCGTATCGATACGGTGTGCTTTGAAATAGCCCAAAAGCTAGTTGTGTACCGATACGCCTAACTACCCCAACGATCATTTTCCCAACGGTCTTTTAATTTGCAGGAACGTACCGATACGCTAGGTAAGCGTATCGATACGCATCAGCTGAAGAAGCCCAACAGCTAATTCCTTATCGGGACCGTATCAATACGGTTTGAAGGGTATCGATACGCCAAGCTGCAGAACTGCATTTATGGTGGGAAATAAAGGCTCCAACGGCTCCAATTCAATCCCAACAGCTAGTAACGGCTACAAACTCATCAAGGAGTATAAAAGGGACCTCCAAGCATCTTGTAATGGTTAATGCTTCAATTGTTACAACATTATGATGTCAAAATTTGTCTAGAGCTTAAATTGTATATTTCTTGCTTAGACAACACTTGTGAGCTTAACATTGTTAAATTTGCTCAAGTGTTTGAGTTTTGGGTAAGTGCTTAGTATTGCAAACACATACCTATTAGAGGGATTTCTAGTTTGCTATGTCTTTGTAACACTCTAGAAATATATATATATATATATATATATATATATATATATATATACATATAAAGAAAGAGAGAAATAAAAAGAAGAGTGGCTGCCAAGGGGACTCAAACCCGTGCCCCTTGGCATGGGAGGTAGAATGGTTAACCACTGAGCTAAGTGCCCAAGTTGTCAAGGGATAACTCGGTTAAGTCTTGAAGTAAAAGTTTGAGTTTTTTTGTTTTAAACCGAATTAAAATCATTTTGACTCCTCACCTGCCTTTTTTTTCGAATATGGAAAATTCAGAGAGAGAAATTCTAGAACTCTCTTAGACTTCTCCCAGCCACCACCGTTCGGCCCTCCTGATCTCGCTCACCGCACCGTCGTGTGTGACACAGCCACCACCGGTGTGTGTGTCGTCCCGCTCCGGTCACCCAGCCGCTAGTCACGCGCGCAACCGCGCCACCGTTCGCCGTGAAGTGTGGGTTGAAGGTTCGGCGAGAACACTCCTTTCCCACCTTCGGTTTTCTGCGTTTTTCGGCCCCGTCCGCCGTCCGTTCGTGATGCCGCCGCCAGATCCGGGCTCCTGATGTGACGATGAACAAAACCCAACCGGCCGATCGTTTGTCCAACGCCGGGAAGGGCTTCATCGGAGCTACGTCACTCTCCAGCCGTCCCTTGGCATTTCGGGTAAGAATCGATATGATTCCGATAGATTTTCAGTGTTTGAGTGTTGTTGTTGAGTTGTGGTGCTGATGTGTCTTCTTTTTCCAGCAAAAATCGGCGTTCCGGCGACATTCCGGCCACCGTCCGACGGTCGTTCTATTAGGGGTAAGAAAAAAAAAACGGTCCAAAACCCTTTTTAATTAAAGCTCAAAACCCGAGCCGGCTTGGCCCAATTAAACCGTCCTGACCCGAGTTCGACCCGTTGACCCGACCCAAACCCGATCCAGCCCATAACCTGTCGACCCGACCCGGCCGAGTTGGCTTGCCGAGTCGACTCAATGAGTCAACTCGCCCGAGTTGACTCAGTGAGTTGATTTGCCTGAGTTGACTCAGCCATCTTTGACTCGGTTGACCTGGTCAGTTGACTGCTGACGTCGTGCTGACGTCAGTGTTGACTTTGACCGCTGACGTCAGCGTTGACCGTTGACTTTGACCAAAAAGTCAAATTTTCCGAAAAGCCCTATTTTATGTTTTTCGACGTCCTGAGTCCGATTTTGAAGCCCGTTTTGCAAAATTCTGACCCGAAAGCCTCTGAATCTGACCCTGAATCCGAGATTTCTTATACGTATTTAATTTTGGTTAAGAGCTCTCTGAATAAGGACTAAAATGAATTATTGTGTGATTGAAGGTACTCTCAGCTTCTTGAATACGAATGGTTGTTGGACATCAAATTCGAGTTCGATTGCAATTGAATGGGGTTTCATGAATCGACAGATATAGCTCGGAGTTAAGGTAATACATTACTACCCCTTGTATGCTTTATGTACATGTTGATATCTGGTTAAAGCATGCATGCTTATGATAAGTGTTTTGTGAAATCTGCTTAAGCTGAATTCGATACGAAAAATAAGTATGAGATGTTGGATATGAAATTACGAAAATGCCCTTGGAGCATAAGTATGACTAAACTACCCCTCTGATAAAGGAAATGACCTAAAATCTGCTTTCGACCTGATTATGTAATTTTACACTACCCAAGATGTATGTTTTAATGAAAAGACTTCGGCATTAATATGCAATTCGTGTGATACAAACTTGGATAATCCCTCAAACTTTGTATAACACATGAATGAGAATTCTCTGGAAATATTGTTGAAATACTAAGTCGATCCCTATGATAGTAATGCGTGAATTATATAAAAATAACGTTATACCCTCAAGTTCTGTAACGAATGAATCGTCTATAAAGAGGCGGAGTGTTATGACGACTTAATTTCGTTTGAATACGTGAATGATGGAGGTACCAAATGATAATTCAGAAAGAAATGGTGGATTTATTCCAATTTCCAAATTGACAGAAAAGCCCTCTTGAGCTAAATATGCAGATATGCATTTGATGAAATTCTGAGATTTTAATAAGACTTTAAGGGCTAAAGCGCCCCTAAGTGTTAGGAATCACACTCATGTACGATAATCACTCCTGATATTAAAATAAGGTTGGAAGTTTTCTGCACAAAATATGAGTTCGACTACTCTGCGGCAAGTCTGGTGGTGAAATACGAAAGCAACCGTTCAGATATACTATACAGCTAGATACATTAGAAGGGTTGGTTAGAAATGCAAGGTTGAGGTATGATAGTTCGAATGATTTTGGAGGCTCGATAAACTTTTAGAAACATTAAATATTATGAATCGTCATAACATCATTAATGGGCTAAATTACAAAAATCATCCCTGATAGTTAAATGACCAAGATGCCCTCGTTGGCCCAAATAATCAAAATAGCCCTGAATGTATCCGATATCGTGAAGAATCTTGACATAGAAATCTCTGAATGCCTGGTTGGAAATTTGATGAGCAAACAGAATTCCCGAGCCACTGCTTATGCCTTGTTGGTATAAATTACCAAAATGTCTGTGTATGATAAAATGACTATAATGCCCTTGTAAGCCTAAATGACTGAATCATTCGGGATATGCCAAAGATCTTGATATATCATCTCCTGAATATCTGGGTTAAACCGTTAGTATGAACCCCTTTTAATAGGGGCCACGTTTCAAAAATCCGATCAAATCGTCACAAGTTCAATATGTCTTATTCCGTAAATGCCAAGCATCTCTGAGAAATGATCTGTCTCATCTAGTGTGTTCCATGTATGCTATATTCTGTTTAATGGATTATATAATGATTCGATCATGAATGATATTGTATATGTTTGCTCAGTTGTTTACTTGTTATGTGGTTGCTTGACCTATGATGGTACAATCTGTTTGCATGATGAATACTGAAATGTCTGCTCTGTAATAGTATGCCCATTTATCAGTCAAAAGCATGAATTCTTCCGTTTCTGATGTTATGAGTAAAATATCTGTCACATATATTCTGTTAACCATGTCTGGAAATCTGAACACTAATTCTGTCTGGGGTATACTGTTGGGTTATGATATGAAGTCTCTGTCGGTACAGCCCTGATCAAGCTGGTAAATCCTTATGGACTCAAGGTCTCCCCTTGAGTGGCACCTATGCCCATCGGGCATAGGGTAAGTCCTTATGGACCTAAGGCACCCCCTTAGGTGGCACCTACACCCATCGGGCCTAGGGTAAGTCCTTATGGACTCAAGGTCTCCCCTTGAGTGGCACCTATGCCCATCGGGCTTAGGGTAAGTCCTTATGGACCTAAGGCACCCCCTTAGGTGGCACCTCACGTGCAAGGCATATCAGAAAGAAAACCTTCAGAGTACAGTTCAGAGATGATAGAATTTGTATTGTTAGAGACAGAAATGTTGTACCGATTGACATAGTGTTTTGAGACGTATTGTGTTGGCCGAAGCATATGACAGTTTATTTGTATGGCATCAGAATAGTATGAAGAGGTATTGTGGGTCGAAGATGAGTACTTCTGGGTTGAGTTGATGAATGACGTGGTTCAGTATGCGAGTAAGTGCATAGTTTGCCTGTGTGTCAAGATCGAGCATCAGTTTCTTCTAGTTTGTTACATCTGTGGGAGATTCGTAATGAAAGTGGGAAATAGATTTGAGGGACTTTGTGTCCGGTTCGCCTTTGATTTCTCACGAGAGAGTTTAGCCAAGTAAGCAATGATAGTTACATCGAGTGTGCTCATTTTATACATGTTCAAGCTACTTGTACCGTGGGTAAGATGGTGGAGTTGTGCCTTAGCAAGATCATGAATTGTACAGTGTCTTGAGATCAATAGTGGCCGATAGAGATTCGAGTTTTCTGCTAGATTTTTGAAGACGTCTGCGTAGTGTTTGGTTACCTGTTGAAGTCAGATGGTCAGCTAGAGAAGGTTATGGGTCAAGAATTCAAACAGTGTTGTATGGGATTGTGAATCGGGCTAGTTCAGTTGTTTATTTGTTGCGGTTACCATCGGAGTTAGAAAGGGGTTTGTGATGTGCTCTGTGTGTCTATGATTCAGAAGTGTGAGCCAGTTTTGTTCCGTGTTATGTTGTTGAAAAGATTGAGTTGGATTTCAAATGGTCATGCATTGAAGGACCCGTTGAGATCTTGACATCAGTTAGCTAATGTTGTGTGGTGAGTCTACCGAGTTGGTGGGTATGTTGTGGTGAGAGAAAGCGTGGAGGAGCATGTGTCAGTGACTCTTTCTGTCTGATAAATTTCGGGGACGAAATTTCCTTAAGTAGGGGAGAGTTGTAACACCCGGGTTTAGGGGTCGGGTGAAAATAATATTTTAATATTATTTCAGGCTCAGTTTTATAATTAGAATAACCTTTTGGGCCTCGGGTTTTAAAATCAAACATTTTATTGTTGGACTAAATTGAAATGAAAAATTTAATTTGGATGGTTTTAGAGAAAAGGGGGAAATAGCCACCTCATTAATGGCCTTTTGGTAATTTTCCCATTTTCTAATTTAAATCCCCCTTTATACAAATAAAACACCCTTTACTATTCATCATCTTCTTCTTCAACGGGTTTGAAGAGCTCTCTCCCCCTTTCACTATTCCATCTCCTTCCTCCCTCATTTTGGCTCGGTTTTGAAAGGTAATTACGTTTTTGACTTCCCCTCAACTCCCTCTCTTTAAAAGTACCACTTATCTTCATTTTCATGGAAGTTTTGGAAAATAGAGTTTTGAAAGATTTTGATTAAAAGTGGAAACTTTATGTTGTTAAGCTTAATGTTTTGATTTAATATGGTTAGTAATGATGTATAGAAGTTAAATGGTTCAACATATATGATTTTTAAAGGGTTTTGTCAAGTTTCCCGAATTTGGGTTTTTGAGGGTTTTTAGGAGGGTTTTTAGTTGAGTTTTGAGTGTGGTTGGTGTTGGAAATTGAGAGTTGATGTTAGGGCATTAGTTGGGGATTGTTTTGGAAGCATTTGGAAGTGTTAAATGTGTCGAAATCACAAGTTTTGGACTGTGCAAAGGGGCTGCTCGGGAATGGCTTTTTGGGGGTTGTTCTTGGTTCGAAAAACAAGTGTTTAATATTTGAATTGTATTCCGGGTTTGCTATGTTGTGTTGTGGACTGATTCGAGGTTAATTCACTTGTGTTGAGGCGATTAGAAGCAAGGAATTGCGTTGGTAAAGCTTTGGGATCGAATCCGGAAGTGAGGAGGCTTGATTCGGCTTAGCTTGTTTTGCTTAAGGAAATGAGGTGAGTGGTTAAAATATTTTTAAATGGCTTCGATCATTTGGTTCGAGCATGTGAATATGGAAATGTTTTCAAGTAATATTTGGTTCAAAGTTGGTTTTGAGAAAGTTTAGTTTTGAGCTTGAAAAGTCAATTTTAAACTCAAAGAGTAAGTGATGTGAAATGTCTCTTTAAATTTTCCCTTTATCATTGTTTTTCATCTCTTGAATGATATTTTGATATACATGAAAGTCCAATACTTTGGGAAGAAGCTTGTTGCTATTTAATATATCGTTGCTCATGTATGATGGTAATAATGTGGATGTGATATGTCTTGTAAGATGTGTGTAAGTTGGTGCAGGTTGTGCACGAAAATGGTGAGTAAGACCATTTGTAATTGGTAAGATTGTAATGTAGTAAGTGATGCCTAACTGTGGAAATTGTTACAACTTGTTTGGTTGTGCATGATATAGTGAGTACATGTTGCATGATAGTGAGTGTATATTGTGTTGTATGGTTGGTGTCGAACCTCACGTGATGGTTGTCGTTGCTCCGGTGATGTGTAGTCCCGCCGGTAGCAAGTGGTATAAGACTCCGGTGATGTGTAGTCCCACCGGTAGTGACTAGTAGAAGAGTACTTTGATGTGTAGTCCCATTGGAAAACTACTAGTCGAAACGGTGATGTGTAGTCCCACCGTGTGTGTTTGGTTATGCTTGTGCATACCATGTGTTGTTCATGTGTATCTCACTATATCTTTCCTCCTATGGTTTTGCTTTAATTTAGGATCATGCCTTTATGCATACCATGAAGTGTAATGCCATGACAAATGCTTATGTTGATGACCTTTGGTTGAACTTGTATGTTAGTAGAAGGTTTAGGTTGTAGGATGATTTGTATGTGTTGACCTTTATTTTAAAAGAAAGCTTTGAACCCTGCATTGTCGTAGTTATGTTTTAGAGCTCCGCTCACTAAGCTTTATGCTTACGCTCTCCTTTTCCGACAATGCAGATCTTTAGCTTGGAGTTAGCAAGGAGCAAGATGAGGGCGTCCAAGCGTGTGGTAGTTTGCTCAAGTATGGTATAATTAAATAATGTAGTAGTCTAGCAATGGGAAATGCTACGTGTTTTAGGAGCTTGTATCTAGACTCCTTTGTGTTGGCCACATGTTGTTAATGCCTTATGTTGATGTCTTAGTTTGATTATGGTTTGTAATGCATGATATGCTATGATGGATGTTGCGTGTGTTGGCATGTCTATTGGTGTTTAGGTTGCCTTGTTAGAGAGGGTCAAACCTCATATGCTTACCTTATGCCTTTTAAGACCCTTGAGATCCATGTATGACTTGTATGCCTAATTGCCTTGTTGGAATGCCAAGTATGTATGCCTTGCTTATGTTTGGATGCTAAGTTGATTGCATGACTTGTGTATCATCTTGTGATGGATTGTGCCATCGATTTCATGTTAGAGCATGCTTATATGTTTGATTTTGCCTTAGGATTGATGTTAGTGTGTTGGTTGAGGTTTGAGAGGGATTTAAGGGCCTTATTGTGCCTTAAATCAGCTCAAACCTGCCTTTTCGTAGCTGGGGTATCGATACCGTTGGACTGGTATCGATACTGCCCTTTGGTTTCAGGCCTCGTGTATCGATACTTGAGGGAGAGTATCGATACCTTTTTGGCCACTGGAGCCACTGTCGATTTCGGTATCAATACCGGCCTCGAGGGTATCGATACCGTTGTCTTAGCTTTGACCGTGGGAAGTCAACTTTTGGAGAGGGTATCGATACCCTTGAGGGAGGTATCGATACTGTCTCCTCAGGTTGACCAAACCCTGTTGACCTAGTCAAGGGGTATCGATACCCCCCTAAGGGTATCGATACCGCCTGCAGTTTAACTTTAAAAATGGGCTTTTAAATGTTAGTTTGGGTTCGTTTGACTGCTTTGTAAATATCGTTCCGTTGTATGATCACTTAGGATGTAATTTTCATCTAGACAAGATTAAAATAAAAAAAATATAGGGTTGCTAACCGAGGGAGAGTTCCTTAGGGAGTTTTCACTCGGTTTTCCCCGTGTAGCTCACTCGGACCGGTCATCCGGCCAGACCGGGACGAGGGGGTTACACTCACGTTGTTTTTACCATTGCAGGTTAAAAGAAAATATCATGACCTAATGTTTGACATCAGTGTTCGGAGTTCTCTCGGCGTTCCCTCTGGAGTACGGCATTGTATAGTTAGGGGGCATGTATGTCATGTATGGTTTCATGTCAGTGTCTGTAAAATACTTTCTGAAATTTTGTTATGTGTTTAAATGATTTTCCTGAAATTGTATTTTAAACAGAAGTTGATTTTTTACAGTTTAATAAGTGTTTTGAGAAAGAAAAATGTTTTCATGTGTATTTTCACTGTGGGTCGCTCTTGTGACCCTAATGTGACTTTTCAGGATCCGTTGTAACGCATAGGCGGGTCTAGGGGGTTACAGTCTTTCTCTTGTAAGAGAGTGTTTGATCAAGCTTTGGGTAGAAAGCTTGATCGTTGTAACGGTTTCTTTCTAATCCGAGAAAAGGGGACGAAATTCTTAGTGAATTTGTTTGGAAATCCTTAGTGGGAAGCTAAGGTAGTGGATGTAGACCTTGGTTAGAAGGTTGAACCACTATAAATCCTTGTGTAAATTGTCTATCTTTTCCTTCCCACAATTACACCCAAATTATCCAACTTCTCCACACTTGGCGAGCAAGAACGGTTGAAGGAATCGAGCCCCTTAAATCTCAACAATTGGTATAAGAGCTTGGCTCAATCAAAGAGGATTAACATCCCATTGAGAAGATCCGGCAAGCTCGATCAACACTTTACTCAACCGGCTCAATGGCACAATCAATCGACAAACCGCCCTTCTTCGACGAAAATCACTATGCCCATTGGAAGACAAAGATGAAATTCTTCATGAAGTAAATAGACTACAAGCTATGGGACATAGTTGAAGATGGTCCGTTCGTGCCTCAACAAAGCAAAGTGGAATGGAGTGCCAAAGATCGCAAGAAGATGAAGCTAAATTGCAAAGCCTTGCACATCCTATTTTGTGCTTTTGACCCAACCATCTATGAGAAGATGTCTTCTTGTGAGAGTGTCAAGGAGGTATGAGACATGCTTGAAGTCACATACGAAGGGGCAAATGAAGTAAAGGATACCAAGATCGGGCTCCTCACCCTAGAGTATGAGAACTTCAAGATGGATCCGGAAGAGAACATCGAGAAGATGTTTGATAGGTTCTCCACTATCACAAATGGACTCAAAGGTTATGGAGAAACCATCCCGAAAGAGAAGCTTGTCTGAAAGCTCATCTACTCCCTTCCCGAGTCATGGGACTCAAAGAGGACCGCCATCATCGAAGCCAAGAATCTCAAAATCTTGAAGCTTGATGAACTCATGAGGTCACTTCTCACTCACCAAATAATGAAGAAAAACAAAGAAGAGGAGAAGAATAAGGAAAAAATTAGAGCGATGGGGAAGAAGAAGATCATGGAGCTAGGCATCAACGCAAGTGTCGTTGCTCTCAAATCCTCCACATGCCATCATGTAGACTCTAGTGAAAAGGAAAGTGAAGATGAAGAGATGATCTATCTCTTCAACAAATTCACCGGTTCATGAAGAGCAAAATGGATAAATTCAAGCATGAATCGAGGAGGAAGATGAAGGACTCCCACAAATCCAAAGAGAGGGGATCATCTTCAAAACAAGCATATGTGGCCACATGGAGTGATGAAGACTCCACATATGATGAAGTAGCCCACCTATGCTTGATGGCCCTCAACGGGGGAGGTAACTTCTAACTTATCTATTTCAAATCCATATACATTTGATGAGTTGCAAGATGCCTATGATGATTTGCTTTTGGAATTCAAGACATCATTTTTCAAGAACAAGAAGTTGATTTCAAAAATAAAAATTGAAAATGATTTGCTTTCCAAAATAAATCTTGAACTTGAAGCAAAATTGAAAGATTTTGAACAAAAATGTTTTGATTTACAAATTTTGCTTATTAAAGTTCAAAAAGAAAAAGATTTGATTTCCAATGAACTTGAAAAGAAAAATAGTTTTGGAAAATCAAATTTTTATGTAAGACAATCTAGTGCCCCTAGATTTGTGAATGGTAAATGTTTTAGAAGTATTTGGGTCCCAAAAGGACTAACCACTTCAACTAAAAAGGATGAAATTGAAAAATGGATTCCTAAGGGGACTAAATTTTGTGCTACTAATGTCTATGGATCCAAAGCAATTTGGATACAAAAAATTACTTGATTGCCTTTTGCTAGGTGTGATGGAGAGTGATCAACAAGTCAAAAATTGAGGGGGAGCTCCATGAACACAAAGGAAGAACACTTGAAGAAGGAAGGCTTCACATCCTCCCTTGGGTTCAAGTGTGGTAAAATCTAGTTGTTTTGTTCTTATTTGATTTATTTTCATTTATGTCAACTAGATAATCATATATGTTGAACTAACATTCTTATGATGCTTTGAGTAAGGGGGAACCAATTTTTAAACCAACTTTTTAAGTGTGTCAAATTTTCTTTTTTACCTCCTAAGTTATTTTGAGCTCAATGTCGTTTTAAATTCTTTTTGATATAACAAAAAAGGGAAGAAATGGTTTGAAAATTTTGATTTTTCAAGTTTTTCAAGAGAATAAGAGGGAGCCTTAATCAAATTTAAATTTTAAGTCTCTTATTCAATTTTTTAAATACAAAGGGGGAGAGAATCCCAAACAATTTTTCAAGTTGTTTTATTATATCAAAAAGGGGAGATTGTAGAACTAAGTGTTTTGATATAATATTTGAAAAATGTTTTGGAATAAATTGAAAAGAATTTAAAATATGTTTTTAGTCAAAAACAACTTGAAAATATGTTTAAGGGTTTTACAAGGCTTTGGAATGATTTAAAGTACATTTAAAGTAGTCAAAACCAAGCTTTTCAAGTGTCAGTACCGTTACGGTCTCGGACCGTACCGATACGCCTTAGGGTTTCAACTACATGAGTTTTCCAGTAGCCAAAACCCATACTGATACACTTAGCTGTATCGATACGGTGTGCTTTGAAATAACCAAACGGCTAGTCATGTACCGATACGGGTGTATCGCGTACCGATACGCCTAACTACCCCAACGGTCATTTTCCCAACGGTCTTTTAATTTGTAGGAACGTACCAATACGCTAGGTAAGCGTATCGATACGCATCAGCTGAAGAAGTCCAACGGCTAATTCTTTATCGGGACCGTATCGATACAATTTGAAGGGTATCGATACGCCAAGCTACAGAACAGCATTTTAGTGGGAAATAAAGGCTCCAACGGCTCCAATTCAATCCCAACGGCTCGTAACGGTTACAAACTCATCAAGGAGTATAAAAGGGACCTCCAAGCATCTTGCAATGGTTAATGCTTCAATTGTTATGATGTCAAAATTTGTCTAGAGCTTAAATTGTATATTTCTTGCTTAGACAACACTTGTGAGCTTAACATTGTTAAATTTGCTCAAGTATTTAGGTTTTGGGTGAATTCTTAGTATTGCAAACACATACCTATTAGAGGGATTTCTAGTTTGCTAAGTCTTTCTCTTGTAAGAGAGTGTTTGATCAAGCTTTGGGTAGAAAGCTTGATCGTTGTAACGGTTTTCTCCTAATCCGAGAAAAGGGGACAAAATTCTTAGTGAATTTGTTTGGAAATCCTTAGTGAGAAGCTAAGGTAGTGGATGTAGACCTTGGTTAGATGGTTGAACCACTATAAATCCTTGTGTAAATTGTCTATCTTTTCCTTCCCACAATTACACCTAAATTATCCAACTTCTCCATACTTTGCGAGTAAGGACGGTTGAAGGAATCGAGCCCCCTAAATCTCAACGTATATTAATTTAAAACTTATTTGGGGTGAAAAAAAAAATCGAAGGCATAAAGCACGCTTAAGCCAAAAATAAATATTGTAAATTAAGTCACATTTTTCTATCATCTTTTTCTTGTAAATTGAAGTGTGTTATTTTTACACAAGAGGATAAAAATAATCATCCTCATATTTCGAGTTTCTTTTCGAAATATTGTGCTACCATTTTTAGGGAAAACTACTAAATATTATCCCGACTATTGGTGCGTTATCATTTTGGTACCTCTAATTATTTTTTTCGTAAAATAGTACCTAACGTTTTATTTTTAAATAGTATCTATGCCGTTAAAAATCAAATAAAAACTTTATGTGAAAATTTTTTATTATTTTTTTCAATTTTCATATCATTAGATAATGTCAAAATTAAAACAATATATTAGATGGTGTAAAAGTTAAAGCAATATATTTAAAACAATATATTAGATGATGTAAAAATTAAAATAATATATTAGATAATGTAAAAAATAAAACAATATATTTTATTTACGGTAGCTTTGGTTTTGTTTGGTTTTAATTAAAACTTGTTGCTTGGCTCAATGGTTGAGCGCTCAGCCTTTACCCTCATGAAGTTCTTGGTTCGAATCTCACATGTAATATGGGAATAATTAAAAATAATATGTGATATACTGACTATGAGAGAGAGGATAATATGAAAATTAGAAAAAATAAAAAAAAATCACATAAACTTTTCTTGTTAATTTACGCGCCAATAGCTGGATACTATAGTTTTTTTTTTTATGATGTGGGTACTTAATTTTTCATTACAAGATCAATTGATGTTTCTTTAGTAAAAGTAGAAGTAAGTATGTCTTCATCGTGACTTCTAGAAGCCAGTTAGAAAAAATATCAACTTTAAAACATATTTTTCTAATTTTTCACGCTCGCCACTAGTCAGCTCCATGCATGAGAAAAGTGAAGTCGACCTCTATTCTCACTTATTTCTAAAAGTATAAATGAAAATAATCCGACTTTTACTTTTACCGTAAAAATATGATAAATATCCCTAAACAAAAAATAAAATATTTTGCATCATAAAATATAAATGAGATAACTATATTTTTAGTACCTCACCTTTACTCATTTTTTTATTTTAATACCTTACTTATTTTTTTACAAAAGAGTACTTAACATTACGTTTTATTTTTATTTTGGTACATCACCGTAAAAAAATTAACAAAATGCTGATTAGGAGAGAGAAAATCACACGTGGCATGCTGCCACATCATTTTCTATCTTCTAGTCAAGATGTCACGTCAACAAAAATCATGAAAAAAGCACACATGACATGCTGACTAGGAGAGAGAAAATGATGTGGCAGCATGCCACGTGTAATTTTCTATCTCCTAGTCAACCTTCTGTTATTTTTTTAACGACGGGTATCAAAATAAAAACAAAACGTAACGTTAGGTACTATTTTGCCAAAAAAACAGGTAAGATACTAAAATATGAAAACGAGTAAAGGTGAAATACTAAAAATATAATTATCCCAATATAAAAATAACAGCTCAATATTGAACAAAATATCCATCTATATTTATTCCCCCTACTTTTGTTTACCTTACAATTATATTTAAAATTTATTTTTTTCATTCAACCAAACAAAATTTTAATATTACGACACTTCTCTTTAATGGTAGAACTACATGTAATATGTTATGGGCTTGCCTTAAACTTTTCAAAGTTTATATGTTTGTCTTTAATTTTTTTATAAATTAATCATTAATATTTTGTAATATTTATGACTTATGCTCACTGTAAAATTTTAAAATTTTATGTGTACTAATCCTCAAATATATTTCTGAATCTGTCATTATTTCTCTTACAATACACAAGATAAGAAAATGAAAAATACTTCATTGTTTTATTATTAGCTCAAAATATTTTTAAATTTAGTAAATATTTGTCAACATCCAAAAATACAGCTCAACCTCAACAATTAATTCATAAATATAGTACTTTATAAAAGAAATTGTATAGTGGTGGTGTCATAAGCATGAAAAAAGAAGAGCGAGTGAGTGAGGGTGAGTGGGTGACCGAGTCTTTTCCAAATATATAATGACGTGTCATTCCCAAAATATAATTTTCTAAAATAGGCCAAATTCATTATTACGTGTCATTCTTACGTAAACCGGCGCGCTTCTTTTCCCCGTCAAAAGCTAATAAATTTAAAATAAAATAAAATAAAATAATAAAATAAAATAAAATTCTCTCTCTTTCATGTAATAATTATAAATTTCTCACACCATTCTCTTTGTTTGATCTCTCTCTCCTTTTTCTTTCTTTCCTTCCCTTTTTTTTCTATCCAAACAAACAAGATTTCTGTTTTTGCAGTTACCTGTTTTTCAACTTTGAGTGTAACAATTTTCCCACATTTTTTAATGCGAAAACGAGTGAAAGAAACTCTGGGTTTCTCTCTTTTCACTGTAAAACATCACAGGTACGTCTCTCTTTCACCAGAAAAAATTGTTCATTGTCGGCAATTTTTTATATCAAATTCTTTTACTATTTTCCATTTCTTTTTTGATAACTTTGCTTTTGTTTTTTGGAATTGTTATCAGGTGATGAAATGAATGGGAGCACTATTCGTATCGAATTTTAGGGCGTAGGGTATAGTTATTTTGTGTGGAATTTGTTTTTTTTTTATCAATTCTGTAAGCCAAATTAGTGTTTGGTTTTGTAATTTTTGGAGATAATTATCATAAATTTGTGATCTTGTTTGGGTACTAAGGCAAATTTGCATAATGGACAAGAATTAGATGTAGAAAGGGATTAAAAAAATGACAGATTTTCAAGCTTTACAGCAAAAGCCAGACTCTTCAAATGATGCCACGGCTGAATTTGAAAGGGGTTTAGAGGAATTGATGAGGGGGCATTTAGATGATTGTATGTCATTTGCATCATGTAGTTCTAATATAAATCCCGATGATGAAGACGACGAGGGTGATCAGCTTGTTAGGAGGAGAAGAAGGTCAGATCTTGAAGGCGATGATTTAGCGGAATCATCCGCAGCTAGGAGGCGGCATTCCAGGATTTTGAGTAGGTGGGCTGCTAGGCAGGCTCAGGAAATGATAACCACGATTGAGAGGAGGAATAGGGAGTCTGAATTGATGGCTTTAGCTGGTTTACATACCGTTTCAACACTTGACTCTTCGTTCTTGCGAGAGTCGCAGTCTCCTAATTCTAGGCGACAAGGAGGGACCGTTGAGAGGCCTAGTACGCAGGCTTCTTCGATTTTGCAAATGTGGAGGGAGTTGGAGGATGAGCATATGTTGAATAGGGCGCGGGAGAGGGTGAGGGAAAGGATGAGGCAGCAGACAAATGCTGATGGGAATACGACAATGTCTAGTACAACTTTGTCTGAGAGTCAGGGGAGTGAGAATCATGGTAGTGTTGTCGATGCAAGTGAGAGTGAAAACGAGTACGGAACATGGTCGAATGAGCAGGGTGTGTCGCTGAATGATGGTGGGGAAAATAATGGGTCTAGTAGGGAGCAGTCTCCTGATCTTGGTGAAGTTGAGAGGGAAAGGGTCAGGCAGATCGTTCGTGGATGGATGGAGAGTGGGATCAGCGATCATTCGTCATCCCGTGTATCCAGTGTTGGCGGTCCTAGAGATGAATGGCTTGGTGAAACGGAACGTGAGAGAGTTAGAATTGTCCGGGAGTGGGTGCAAATGACAAGTCAGCAGCGAGGAGTTCGTGGGGGACGAAGGGAAGATCATCAGGCAGCTGCCACAATTGATGCACAAGTCGATCAACCTCGTGAAGGCTCAGTTTCTGACCATGATGAAGGCCAACCAGAGCATATTCGGAGGGACTTGATGAGGTTGCGTGGACGACAAGCTGTTATTGACTTGCTTATGAGGATTGAGAGAGAGAGACAGAGGGAACTTCAGTCTCTATTAGAGCACCGTGCTGTTTCTGATTTTGCTCATCGAAACCGCATTCAGGTCTGTTGGCTCCATTTTCATACCTCCAGTGAATTATATTCAGCTATACGTTGTATATATTTGTTATAACTTTGCTAATTTGCTGAAAATATCTGAAATATGCTGGAGCCTAGATCAAGTTAAACTAAACCTGGCAGATTTTGGAGCTATTTGGTGTTGCACTAATTTTGTTGCGTGCTCGTATGTATTCCCTTATTTAATTTATCTCATATATATGGTTGTAATTTAAGGATTACAAATTGTTCTCTATGTGCATGGATAGTAGTTCCATCATTTTACCAAGGTTTCGGGTCCAACTAGTATTATAGTTTCATGTGGGATTAACCTGTTTCCATGATAAGGTACTGAGGGTGTTCTACAGTAAGTCGAGCCATTTTACCGGTGGAAAACAGGTCAATTTAATTTACTAAGCACTTTGCTCGACGTTTTTTTATAGTTTTGTCAATGTTGGGATGACTGACCCTCAATGATGCTACACTAGGCCGACTTAATATACATAGGATAAATTCACTTATTTATCCTCTTTCTATTTCTTCATAACTACGTTATACTTCAGTTTCCACTATTCTTTCCTTCTTTGCCACTGCCGGTTTGGAGTTAAGATGCAGAAATATTCATGCTAGGTGGGAAATTGAAAGTTGATGTGTGCTTTTTTTCGTTGTAGAAAAACAAAACTTGCTATATACGTTTTATTTTATAGAAAAAAAGTATGTTGATGTCGGAATTATCTTTTATTCGTCACACCTGTACTATTCTGTAATCGCATATCTTGATGTTAATATGTTTTTTTGGTTTTGCTCAATGAAAGTTCTCTATGATGACCTTTTTATTTGCATATGTGGGCATACTTGACTAGCAATACATTTAAATTTGCAGTCACTACTCAGAGGTAGATTCTTACGAAATGAAAGACCTGTTGAAGAGGAGAGACCACCTTCAATGGCAGCGAGTGAATTAATTCAATTAAGACAACGACACACTGTATCTGGCTTGAGGTATGAAATGTTGTCATTCATGCTCAGATTAGGATTTTTGTTTTTTTGAAGAGTTTTACAGTTATACAAAATATTTTGGTGATGGCTTGAACAGTTCCTTGTAATGCTGCTTTCAGCTCACTCAAGCATGAAGCTCTCATAGTTTCATCGATTTGCTTAACAACTAATTCTTTTTCTCATTTAGGGAAGGGTTCCGCAACAGGTTAGAAACCATTGTCCGTGGTCAAGCAAGCAGCAATTCAGAAACCACGTCTAGAAATGTCATTGATGATTCTAGAAACGAACTTCCCCAACCAAACACGTTTGGGGATGTTCAACATGATCATATTGAACATACACAATCTAGCAGTTTGGAAACTGACGTCACACGGTCACAAACAGGAGATATGGTTAGCAACAACATGGCTGTTGAGAGCATAAGTTGGCAAGGAAATGCTAACCAAGGTGGGAATTGGCAGGAGCCAACAACCAATAATGATGAGCAAGCAAGTCCGCCACAACCAACCTATGCTCAGTTCAACGAAAGGAGAGAAGGCAGTGCAGAAGAACTGGATACTAGCTGGCAAGAAGGCCCAGTTAGTGAGTATCGCCAAGAAAATCCTGGGAATGTAAATGGAGAAGAAAATCACCCACAGGGAGGCCAAAGGGTTTTGCATGAGGATGGCTCTCGGGAAGATGCTGATAATTGGTCAGAAGGGCCTTCTGATCTTCCAAGCGCACGTCGTGCAATCCCAGTTAGAAGGTTCAATAGATTTCATCCACCTGAAGATGATAACGTGTATAGTATGGAACTTAGAGAACTTCTGAGCAGGTATTTGATCGCAGGGTATTTTTTATGCTAACAAGTAAAAATGTTATAACTTGTTTAATGGTTGATATAAATTTAATTTGCAGGAGAAGTGTCTCTAATCTTCTTCGAAGTGGATTCCGGGAAAGTCTAGATCAATTAATTCATTCTTATGTGGAAAGACAAGGTCGTTCTCCCATCGATTGGGATCTACGTAGAAACTTGCCAACTCCAGCCTCACCAGAGCATGATCAAGAGCAGCAGAGAGATGGAATAACTGATGATCGGAATGATACGATTAACAGACCGTCACTGGTGTTACCTTCTCCTCTGGTGCCACCACCACAACCACTATGGCATCAAGACTTACATCAAACCAGCTGGTCTCGGCATGGCATAAATAGATCAGAAATTGTGAGCCAGCTTTCTTATTTGTGCAACTGTATACCATCAAATCATTTCCACTCCATTCTATATAGTGTTGCGTTAGGTGTCAGGTTTTCTCTTGGAATCAATGTTTAACATATTAGAGGTGGGCCGTAGGATCATGATCGTGAGTTTCATACCTAAGAATAGTTAAAATTATCCATGGAAACAATACCATCTGGAGAGATATTTCGTTAGATAAGAAATTGAATTACATACTGGGGTTTTTTTCTCTCTCCCTCATTGAGGGTGTTAATTTTTGTAAATTTTGCAGCTTGTTTCCTATCATTATAGGCTGTCAGTCTTGGCTTGTTCAATAGTTCCTGAAATCAGGACATAGGCCCACATATCTTACTCTTGATTCCATAGGCGGTACTTTTTGTCACTGTGACTTTTAAGTTACATACAAGGTTGCTTATTTCGAGCAGGAATGGGAGATGGCTAATGATCTTAGAGCCGATATGGCAAGGCTCCAGCAAGGCATGAGCCACATGCAGAGGATGCTGGAAGCATGCATGGATATGCAGCTCGAGTTGCAGCGATCTGTCAGGCAGGAAGTCTCTGCAGCGTTGAATAGATCAGCTGGTGAAAAAGGTTTGTAAATCCTCCCAACTTTTTTCCCTCCTTAAAACCATTATTCCGGACTAAATTTTACTACAGTTTTGACTGCAGAAACATCGGAGGATGGATCCAAATGGGGTCATGTGAGGAAAGGGACTTGTTGTGTTTGTTGCGATAGCCATATCGATTCACTCTTGTACAGGTTTTTACCTTGTTTTTAACTTTCACTGATTTTGGTTTTCATGCTCAATATGATCAGCTAACACTGGTATATGAGCAACTCCTTTGATGCTGATCTACATACCATAACTGTGTATTAAGTGATAAAAAATAATAATGGTTGCAGATGCGGACACATGTGCACGTGTTCAAAATGCGCGAACGAGTTGGTTCGTGGGGGAGGGAAATGCCCGTTGTGCCGAGCACCCATTGTGGAGGTAATCCGTGCATACTCGATACTGTAAAGAGATGAAAGAAGAGAATAAGTAGTAAGTAGAGGGTGTAAGAGTAAGAGTAAGAGTAAGAGAAGCCAATGTGAGTTGAAGGGGCTCCATTCCAATTAGAAGAGTCAAGAGTGTGAAGTTGTTGGCTTTGTATTTTGTGATGATTCCTGGAACACCATGCTTTTGTATAATTGGAATAACAATTGGCATCATTATTCATTCATTAATAATAAGTTGTTTATTCATTATACTGGCATTAACACATGGTTAAGATTAAGCAGCAGGGTTGGTGTTGTTGTGCATCTCGGCCTTGATAGCGGCAGCCAACTGATCATAAGCCTCGGCCCAGGCAGCCTTCATGTCCTCACTCCATTTCTCTTCTCCCATTGCTTCTTTGAGTGTCCTTAGGAGTGCCTCTTTCACCACCTCAAAATGGGGGTCAATGACACCACTGTTGACATGAACGGCGCCCAAATAGTTGAGAGTTGTATCAGGCACCACCACTTCCCCTTTCTCTCTCAGCTGAATGGCCGACTCACATGTCTTTTCTTTCAACAAACAAACAAAACAGATAGTATCATATCATCCTTTTAAAAAGAAGAAGAAGAAGAAGAAGAAGGAGAGAAAGGGGCAGACAGACCATCTTGAAAACCTTGACAGCATGAGCTTTGAGCTTGGGATTGTTGTGAGGAATCTCCGGGGAGTCCCTCAGGAAACTGAACATGTTCTTGGCAGCCGGTGCTATCTCCAATATCCTATAATTCCATCAATGAAAGTGAATGAAGAAGATAGATAGATAGATAGATAGATAGATAGATAGATTGATAGATAAGATTGATGGTAAGTAATAAAGAAAGAGAGGAATGTTTTTTACAGAGAAAAGAAAAGCAAGCTGAAATGAGGGATGTCTTGCTTCAGAACCTCCCATGATTCCTTCACCAATGCTTCTTGCTTCTCTGTGAAACCCATCTCTCTCCTTTCCTTTCTCCAAGATAAGCACTGAGTGGTGTGGTGGACCTCTCCCTATGGCTATATATACAGATTTGTTTTAAACAGGGAATCTTTTTCTTCTTTTTTTCCCTCTAATTTATGTAAGATAATAATTACTTATTTATGACAATACTAACTGCTATTATTATATGAATTCAATACAGCTCAGCTTTATTTGTCTTTGTTTCAGTATCTTAGAGACGTGCATTCATGACTTTGTTTCAACTTTCAAGATATGGAAAAATTACTCTTTTTTTTTGGAATTAAAAGAGATAGCTCGCAGAGCTTAGAAAACTACAGTACTATCGGATGCCAGCAGAGACACCAGGGAAGGCGGGGGAACGTCGAAGATCGTCATGGTGTAGTCTAAAGGGGAAGCCATAGCCGCAAGGGCGTCAGCGAGTTTGTTTTCTTCACGTGGGAACCATCGAACCACAGTCTCCCATCCTTGACTCCGGAGCTTGGCAATGTCGCGGACTATGGGGTTGGCGTCCAAGGAAGCCGCAGGTCCATTCAAACGATCTACCACCATCTTGCTATCACTCTGAATTAGGATACAAGTGAAGCCCTTAATTCTTGCTAGACGGAGTCCATGTAGAACCCCCCATAATTCGGCCTGCAAAGGGTTGGTGATACCCAAACCTCTGTTGAAACCTACTAACCAGGAACCATCAGCCGTTCGGAAAGCACCACCCACGGCACCAAGGCCTGACATTTGTGAGACTGCACCATCCGTTGTCATGGAGATCCACCCCGGCTCCGGTCTACACGAAGGGTGCGTACGAGCTTGTGGTTTGTGTGTGTGAGTACTACGGGTATAGGCTTCCGTAAGATACCGTGCCCACGCAGTGCTACGCAAAAGAATCTGTTCCGGTGTGGATGGCCTAGCGTTGAACACCAACTCATTCCTACTCTTCCAGATACTCCAAATAATAGAAGCAAACAAAAGACCCCAAGGAATGTTAGGGACCTGTGAAAGACGCTGCTGCCCCAGATTTTGAAGCAGCCATTCTCGGATATCCGTAGCAAAAAAAGCTGATGTGTGATTCGAAGGAAGAAGAAGTAGCCAAACTTGCTTTGCGACGGTGCAGTCCCGTAGTGCATGTATCACTGTCTCATCCCCCATGTTGCAGCAGGGGCAGCAAGGCGAAGGGGCAATCGAGCGACGGAACCGTTCAGCATTAGACATTAACCGTTGTTTGAAGCTTAGCCATAGGAACATTCGAACTCGCTGGGGAACATGGAGAGACCACAAAGTGTTCCAGCAAACATCACGGTTGTCCCATAGCAAGTGGCATTTAGTATCATAGGCGGACGATACCGTGAAAGCTTGTGTAGCGTTATGGCGCCAAGTGGGCAAGTCGGAGATATCCGAGGAGTCTGGACAACGGATGCTCATAATGTGTGGTATAACGGCGGGCTGAAAAAGAGACTTGAGACGCTCACGATCCCAATTACCATGGCCATCCGTGAGTTTCCATGTACTTAACGCGGCTAGGCTATCATCAAGGGGACGGAGAAGGTGTTGCCGTAGCGGACCAAGAGCCGGTAACCATACATCATCCAATGCATTCACAATTTGGCCGTTTCCAATTGACCAAGATATGCTGTCCTTCAAATCCGGCCATGCCATAGATATAGCCCTCCACAAGGGCGTGCATGAGGGTCGAGTAACCGACGCTGGGCAAAGGTCGTGAAGGTGGTATTTTTGACGAAGAAGACGAATCCAAAAGGCATGGGGTTCGGAAACAATTGCGTAGCATATCTTTAAGACGAAGGCCACATTAAAATCATGGATGCGCCGGAAACCAAGGCCACCATGCCTTAGTGGTTGGCAAATTGATTCCCAGTTCACAAGCGAAATTTTAGAGGAATTTTCAGTCGACCCCCAAATGAACTTCCTGATTAGTTTTTCAATCTCAGCACAAATCTTCTTCGGCAGCAGAGATGTTTGCATGAAGTAGACGGGAATAGCTGATAATACCGACTTAGCGAGAGTAATACGGCCTGCTAGCGAGAGGGAGCGGCTAGCCCAACCACTAAGTTTCTCTTTGATCTTGTCAATAATAAAATTATAATCCGAACACTTCATACGCGCGTGAAGCACCGGCACGCCTAAGTACTTGCCAAGGCAATCAACTCGCTGGTAACCCAATAAATGACTAATGTCATCTTGAAGCGGAGTTGGTGTATTAGGCGAAAAATAAATCTGAGTCTTCGCCCTGTTGACACAATGGCCCGAAAAAGCACCAAAGGTGGCAAGAATGGATTGTATCAGTGCAGCCTGAGATGTATCAGCAGCAGCATACAGTATTAAGTCATCAGCAAAAAATAAATGAGACACCGGAATACCATCTCGGATAAAACAAAATGGGAGCCATTCCGAGGTTGTGACCGCCTGATGAATAAGGTGCCCAAGTCTCTCCATAACCAAAACAAAAATATATGGCGAAAGCGGATCGCCTTGCCGAACACCCCGCTCCGGAATAAAATGTCGAGACAACGACCCATTCCATTGGATCTGAAAGCTTGCCGAAGTGATGGAGCACATAATTATCCTTCGGATAGTTGGCGGAAACCCCGCATCAATCAGAGAGTCGGATATAAAATCCCACTTTACCCTATCGAAAGCTTTGGTCAGGTCAACCTTGATAGCCATCCACTTGTTTTTTCCTTTCGATAGTCTCATAGAATGAATCACCTCTTGATTGATGATTATATTTTCAGTGATGTTCCGCCTAGAAACGAAGCTTGTTTGATTCTGCCCAATTAACTGTGGGAAAATAGGCTTGAGTCGACGGACGATAACCTTTGATAACAGCTTATAGAGCACAGTACAGAGACTTATAGGTCTGAAATCAACAAAAGATGAGGGCCGATTGCACTTGGGTAGCAAAACAATAATGGTGCGATTTAATTCCACCTCAATGTGATTGCCCCGGAAGATGCCTTGAATCATGGACACAATCGACGGACCTACTACCGACCATTGCTTCTGATAAAATTCTGCATGAAGCCCATCCCAACCAGGTGATTTTAGGGGCGCCAAATCCATTAAAGCCGCATGAATTTCCTCCGGGGAGGGGACGTGATCGAGAGCTGCCATCAGCTCACGGTTGATGGTTGGAAACCGGCCAGTGATTGGGAATGCCCCCATGGGTGCGGCGTCGGCCTTGAAGAGGTTACCAAAGAAGCTCACGGCTTCTTCTTTTAATTGGCCATCATCATCACACCATGTGCCATCTGGAAGTTGTAACGCTTTAATGCAACAGCGTTGACGTCGAGCCATTGCGCGCCTGTGAAAATAACGCGTGTTACGATCACCGTGAGAAATCCAATCAGAGCGCGATTTTTGCCTCCAAAGAAGCTCCTCTTCATCTAATAGGTGCTCCAACTCGATAAGTAGCTCATCTTCTAACTTCTTTAAAAAACTAGATGATCTTGTGCTCAGAACACGCTGAATACCCCGAAGTCGGCTCATGATCATTCGCTTTTTTGTGCCCACATAACCAAAAACAGTCTTATTCCAAGTATCCGCAGCTCGAGTAAAGGAGTGAATAGTCTCTGTAATAGAAGAGCTCGGTAACCAATTGTCTAAAACCATACGAGAGAAGTCTTCATGCGACTTCCACCCAGAAAAATAGCGAAAAGGAGTTGAGGAGGGCCTGTGAATCGCAGTGCCAATTTGTAGAAGGATAGGTCGATGGTCAGAGCGTAAACGTAGCAAGTGTTGTACCGAAGCTTCCGGAAAAATCTCATCAAAATAGCTATTACAGAGGAAACGATCAAGGCGGACAGAAACGAGCCCCCTAGACCACGTATAATCTGGCCCACTGTAACCCATATCACGCAAGCAATGGTCGAGAGTGAGGTGCTGGAAATCTTTGCTCGGCCTAGCAGATAGAGCGCACCCTTTGCGTTCATCCCACGAGAGCGTAGCATTAAAATCTCCAAACATGATCCAAGGGCAGCGGATTGATTCCGCGAGATGGCGAAGATGATACCATAAGAGTTTCCTTCCCGCCGCCGACGGAGAGGCATATACAGCAGTAGCTAAAAGCGAAGACTGACTTGATTTGTGTGTGATCCGGAAATGAATGAACTGAAAGTGAGTAATGTAAATAGAAACTGAAACAAGATCATACCATGCCACCCAAATACCACCCGAGAAACCTGCCGCTTCGACACGGTGAGAGTGAGGGAAGCCCAGCGCGGCAATGACTGACTCAGCACGACGCCCGCTTATACGTGGCTCAACAAAGACCACTATGTCCGGCTTGCTATCACGCAATATTTGCTTGGCTGCCTGAATGAATTTCGTATCAGCGCAACCTTGAACATTCCAACAGAAAATCTTTAAATCCATAAAAATAATACAAAGGAGGAAAAAGAGCATATCACTCTATCATTGTCACTGGCCAGTCCTCGGGCGAACCATGCACAATCGTATCATCAGAAATACTAGGAGGGACCGACTCCGGCGGCTTTGAGGAGGCGCTGTGAACCTGTGCGCCTAGGGACTGATTTTTGTCAGGTGGCTTATCCAATGGGATGACATCGCTCGGATTCATATGGGAGGTAGAACCCAAATCTAAATTCATTACATTCGGATCGGCATTTTCGGACATAACCGTAGCTGCATGGTTGGCTTTGTTGAGGGTAGGATTCAAACTTGAAGCAGCTTGCTGTTGGCCTGGTTTAGCTGTGAATTTCGTAAGGGCCGGAAAATCCCCAAGGTTGACAGTAAGAGGTTTACGCTGAGTACCCAGCTTAATTCCATGAGATACTGCTGGCAATTTTCCTTTGTTACGCGCCTTTGAGGAAGTAGGCTGAACTATTTTCCTAGGTTTCTGCTGGGGCAACGGAGCAGCAAATGGAGTGGCCAGGGGAACTGTGGTGTTTGCACCGGCATCCTCAACATTGAGAGGACTGAACCGTGAACCAGTTGTCGCGATGGCATTTGTGGATGACGGGTTTTTCTGTTGTTTAGTGTTTCGCCGTGGTCGACGTTCTGCAACCATCCAAGGACCAAAGGATGCTTCATCATTTGAGATGTCGTTAGCAACAGTAGAGCAAGGCGGAGTAGGATTGGGAGGACCCTCTGCCATGACATTTGGATCAGGGTTGGCTTTCGGAATGTTTTCGTTCGCTGTTGGGCATTGGTCCTTGCCGTGACCATACAAACCACAGGAAAAGCAAATAACTGGGAGGGATTCGTACTCAATCAACTGAATATCACCATTGACAATTACCTTGGAGATAAGCGGTTGCGAGAGATCAATGGTGACCGCCATCCGCGCAAAACGACCTCTACGCCCTAATTCAGTCTGGTAATCGAGTTTCAACACCGGACCAATGCACTCCCCTATCTCCTCAATCAGACTCTTCTTGTACAGGGGCACCGGCAGGCCGGGGAGGCGGATCCATGCAGCTACCTGCGTCGGGTATGGTGTGGCGGTCGTGAAGTCAGGCGACCATTGTTGAACGGTTAAGTAGTGACCAAATACTGTCCAGGGGCCATCCGTAAGGGCTTTAAGATAGTCCGATTTGAGGCGGAACGTTACGAGAAAGTAATCGTTCTCTATATCCATCAACCTTATCGCCTGCTTGGGTTTCCAAAGTTCATATATCTTCGTGTGCAAGGTATTATATCCAATTCGTCTACCAAGCAGCTTCACAATAAGGGTTTGGTCCAGGCTGCGCTCTGCTAACAATTGGATCCGATCAGAGAAATTGATAGAAGGGATTCCATCTTCTAATGAGCGAGTTACGTCGCCCTCCAAAACTTCGATATCGTCATCTTCCATGAATTCCTCAGGCATACTAGGGTTTTGATTGGATAACAACGAGGCTTTGTAGGAAGGAGCAGCGGCATGCGGGTGATGCTGTGGTATGCCTCCGCCGTCCGGCGGATCGTCATCTATACGGCGGTGCTTCCTAGGGTTTCCAGGGGTTGTTGCGTCGGGAACGGGACTGCTAGGGTTTTCCATTAACATACATGGAAAAATTACTTTAATTAAAATTTTATCATAGATTTAGAGAGAAAAAATGGAACGAAAGTTCAATCAATTGAATCAATATTCAGTTACTTCCAGATTTAATTATATAAATTGAATTATGAGAAAAACTTCAATACATGCTGGCGATGTACACGCTTTTAGTTTTAGGAGTTTAGTTTAGAGTTTAAAGTTTAAGATTTAAAGGTTTGGATTGTAGTGTTTAGAATTTAGGGTTTAGAATTTAAAATTTTAGGTTTAGGTTTAGTAATTTAGGATTTGAGTTTATAGTATAAATATGTAAGCTTGTGCAAAATTCATTTACACACATGTATCAAAATTAAACCCTTGAATTATTTTGTGTTTGCGGTAGTTTTGAATTAGGAAAATACGACTTTGATACACAATCTTGTGTAAACTTTACAACCCTTCCAATTTTAGAGTTTAGATAATTAGGTTGTGGTTTGGGGTTTGAGGTTTAGATTGTATGGTATAGAATTTAAGGTTTATGGTTAGAATTTAGAGTATAGAGTATAAAATTTAAGATTCAAGTTTTTAGGTGTTAGTGCTAGGGATTTATGTTTTAGATTTTATAGCTTAAATATAAAAGGTTATATAATTCTTTTACTAGTTTTATTAACTTCATGTTCAAGTGAACGGTCAGTTTGATTGTTGTTTTTAGTTAAAACAACTTAATATTAGAAAATTGATCTTTCTTTTAATCAATATCAACATAATTGAACCGACATAACTTTAGCCAGTTAAGTTAGTTAATTAAATTAATGTTTCAATCCATAGTTTGATGGGTGGATTTAGGTTTGGTTTTATATATTTTATAGGGTAAACTATACTAATGAATACCAAATTATGAGGTTGGTGTCGATTTGACCACTATATTTTTAATTGTGTTAAATATACCACATAACTATTTAATTGGTTCCAATGTAGCCACTTGTCGTTAGATCCTAACGGAAAATGATGTGGCAGTTAAAAATTAATTGGTATAATTACACATTTAATCCCTATTACTTATGTATTCTATCAATTTAGTCCTAATTTTTATTTAATAAAACAATTAATTATTTAATTAAGTAATGTCACATGTCGCCGCCTCATTGGAGGACTCTAACTATTTATATTTGAGTTAATAATTTTATACCCTCCAATGAGGTGGTGACACGTGTCACCGCCCATTAAAGGAAGAAAATAAATTTTATTTTACAATGATAGTAGCATGGTTTGAAACAGGGTCCTCTTGGTGAGAGGTGCGCCTGTTTACCATCAAGTAAAACACACATTTGTAATTTGTTGTACAACATTTATTATTTATCTTTAGTTGCTTTATTTTATACTTTTGATTTAGCACTTGTCAGATTCATTCCCTTGTTTAATTTTCAATTTACAATGTTGGTGTTTTCATCGCTGCAAAGACAAAAGCAACTCTATTATTCATGTTAGTCTTTCACGATTTCTAACACCAATCCGTAAAACTAGGTTATTTGTGATTTCCAGCACAGATGACGACTATGTATATGCCCCTTTGCTAAAAGAAGAGCACAATATGAACAATGCACCCTCTTTCGAACCATAGACTTTCTTTAGCAGATGGTCTCCTTCGAGGTTTTTATGGAGAGGATTATATGTTCTTGTCCTCGCAGGGCAGGTTATTATTCGGACTTTAAAGGGTAAAGTCCACAAGGAAATGAATCTAACAAGTGCTAAATAAAAACTAAAAATAAAACAATTAAGGATAAATAATAAACGTTGTACAACAAATCACAAATATGTATTTGGCCGGATGGTAAATAGGCACACTTCTCACCAAGAGGACCTTGGTTTGAACCATTGCTACTCTCATTGTAGAATAAAATTTATTTTCTTCCTTTAATCGGCGGTGACACGTGTCACCACCTCATTGGAGGGTAAAATAAAATTATTAACTCAAATATAAATAGTTAGAGTCCTCCAATGAGATGGCGACACGTGACATCACTTAATTAAATAATTAATTGTTTTATTAAATAAAAAATAAGACTAAATTGATAGAATGCCTAAGTAATAGAGATTAAATGTGTAATTATATCAATTTGTTTTTAACTGCCACATCATCTTTCCGTTAGGATTTAACGACGGGTGGCTACATTGGAACCAATTAAATAGTTATGTGGTATATCTAACACAATTGAAAATATAATGGTCAAATCGACGAAATTGTAAGTTTTGTCTTGCTCTTCCTAGTTGGGTATTCTGAAAATCTAAATGTATTTATCAATTATTTGCTGGAATGTACGGGGCTTTGGTAGAAACGAAAAAATTAGAATGGCAAGGTCGATTTTAAAAGACAAAAACCCGAATTTGATCTTCCTGCAAGAAACTAAAATTTCTAGTTTCTCAGACTCTATAGAAGGTTAGGAGTTTCTCTGGATATGAATGCAGCATTTGTTCCTTCTTCGGGTGCTGCCGGAGGTTTATTAACAGCATAGAATTCTGAATTTCTGTTAAATCCGACCCAGATAGTTCGCAACCGCTTTATTGCCATTATTGGTGAAATCACGGACAGACGGATTAAATGCGGGTTTGCTAATATATATGGTCCTCATGTTGATGCTGAGAAACGGAGTTTCTTCACGGAACTCTCTCAATTCTTATTAGACCTAGATATTCCTGTGTGTGTGGGAGGAGACTTCAATGTCTTCCTAAATAGAGAAGAAAAATCTGGTTACTCATGGAATTGGGCGAATATGGATTTATTTCGAGAATTTCTGCATGACACTGCCCTTATAGATCTGTCCCTTGAAGGTGGAAGATTTACCTGGTCCAATAACCGAGATCCTCTGACCTATGTTCGCCTCGATCGGTTTCTTGTGTCTCCTTCTTTCTTAGTTGCCTTCCCGTGTTTATCTCAATCTTTGTTGCCGAAATCCTTGTCGGACCATAATGCCATATTGCTTGCTGAAGCGTCTTCAAATTGGGGGCCTAAGCCCTTCAAATTCTTCAATTATTTGCTTGATGAAGCAGGGTTTGTAGAGGAAGTTGAGAAAGTGATTTCAAAGTACAAGAAGGGTCGAAAGTTGCAAGATGTATCTGATGTCCTGATCAACGCGAAGTTAGCTATAAAAAAGAGACCGAAGGTGAATGTTGATAGTCTCCCAGTCAAGATTAAAAACCTGGAACTGGAACTTTTTGCCCTTGAAGAGAAATTGCAACAGGGTATTGGATCTGCCAACATTTTCGATAAAATTTTAGATTGTAGGAATAAACTTTGAGAGCTAATGCGCAAGGAGGAAAGGATATGGCTTCAGCTTTCAAGGGTTAAATGGTTCTCTGAGGGAGACCGCAACACAAATTTTTTTCATTTATCGGCAACAAATAGGAGATCAAGGAATGCCATAAAAGCAATCACGATAAATGGGGAAAGAATCTCGGACCCAAGTAAGATTAAATCAGAGGCTTTCGAATTCTTCTCCAAATTGTACAGTGCTGGGAATACTTTGGGGGTAAGCGACTTTGATGTAGAATTTTCCAGGATATCCAATATCCAGGCTGAACTATTAGAGACAAGATTTTCTGAAGATGAAGTTTGGGATGCTATCTCGTCAATGGCCAGCTCTAAAGCCCCGGGTCCGGATGGCTTCAATATCGATTTTTTTAGGAAATTTTGGATATCTCTTAAACCACATATGATGCAATTCTTTGACGATTTCTACAGTGGCAAGGAGTGGAGAAAGGCATAAACCATTCCTTTATTACACTCATCCCAAAAAATTTGAATCCTAACAATTTCAACGACTATCGTCCTATCAACTTGGTTGGAAGTATCTATAAGATTTTGGCGAAGGTGTTCTCTAGAAGATTCAAAGCGGTCCTAAATTCCATTATAAATGAATCTCAATTCGCCTTCGTGGCTGGAAGACAAATTTTGGACTGCTCATTCATTGCAAATGAAGCCGTCGATTATGTGCAAAAAAATGGGACTTCAAGGTGTGGTTTTCAAAACTGATTTTAGCCGCGCCTATGATTCGGTGGACTGGAATTTATTGATTATGATCCTTAAGAAAATGGGGTGTGGCGATAAATGGTGTTCGTGGATCTCTAAGTGCGTTTCTTCGGCCTCTATTTCCGTCTTAATCAATGGTTCTCCAACTCCTTGTTTTTCACTCGGGAGGAGACTGCGACAAGGATGCCTCCTATCCCCGTTGCTCTTTAATGTAGTAGGTGAGGCTCTATCTCGTTTAATCAAGAAGGCAACTGATGGGGGTCTGTTTCACGGCTTTCTAATTGGGAGAGGGGTCCATGCAGTGTCACTCTCACATCTGCAATTTGCCGACGACCTCATATTTTTCTGTGGAGCGTCTCTTGCGGAGATACGTAACATCAAGAGAGTCTTAAGGATATTTGAAATTGCTGCAAGGTTACAATTAAATCTGGGCAAATGTAGGCTTTTTGGTATTAACTTGGAGGTCGATATACTATCTTCTTGGGCTTCTTGCATAGGTTGCTCTATTGGGTCTTTCCCGACAGACTATCTTGGGCTTCCTCTTGGCCCAAGAAGAAATTCAAGATCCTTATGGGAGCCCGTCATTAGCAAATTCAATAACGCCCTAGCTGGTTGAAAAGGCAGTAACTTATTATTCTCTGGCATGCTAGTACTTATAAAATCAGTCCTGTCATCCCTACCTACCTATTATATGTCTATGTTTAAAATGCATGTGGAGATCCTACGAAAATTAAACGGTTTAATGGCGAAATTTCTGTGGTGTGGTAATGCAGCTACAACCAAAACTCATTGGGTAAACTGGGGCTCGATCTGCAAACCCTTAAATTTTGGGGGTTTAGGTATTTGCGATTTAATTTATTCAACCGTGCGGTGCTTGGAAAATGAATTTTCAAGTTTGCAAATGACAAAGATAGCGTCTGGAAAGCCATAGTTTGTGCCAAATTTAATCTAGACAACTCCTCCATTCTAGTTGATCCGAACTATAACAGATTGGTGTCGTGGGTGTGGAAAGGTATCTCTGATTCCTTCTTCAAATCTGATCATGTGGGTATGTGCCTCTAAAGCAACTCCAAATTACAGGTGGGGGATGGTTCGTCCATAATGTTCTAGTCGGACCCATGGGTTTGTGATGCTCCACTACAAAGTATCTTCACCAGGGTCTTCACTCTATCTATAAATAAATCAGGAAAGGTAGCAGATTTTGGAGTTAAATTTGGGACCTCTTGGTCATGGAGTATTCTGCTTTGACGTCAGCTTTTTAATTGGGAACTCTCGCAATAGAATGATCTTTTCACCTTGCTTAATAATTTTTCTTCTTCTGAATTTACTAATGACTGTTTGATTTGGAAGGCCTATGGGGATGGTCTTTTCTCGGTAAAATCTTGCCGCAATCTGGTGGTTTCGGGGATTTCTACTACTTTTGATTGGAAGAAGTTTGTTTGGAGGGGTATAACGCCTCCCAAAGTCGAATTTTTTCTATGGAGAATTATTAAAAACAGTTTACCTGTAAAGTCTAACCTCGTCCGTAGGGGCATCCACGTTACCCCAAATGATAGATGCCCTCTCTGCGATTCATGTGCAGAATTTGTGGACCATTTATTTCTACATTGTACTTTTACTTGGAAAATCTGGATGAAATTGGCTAGCCTCTGAAGAATTATTCTGATAATTTCAAGCTCTACGGCCACCCTTCTTCAAATATGGTTTGACGCGAATCCCAGCAAGACGATCGAGTCAATATGGTCTTATATCCCCTTGGCCACCCTTTGGACAATTTGGCTTACCAGGAATGATATAGTATTCAACAATAACAGGTTTGATCCCCTCCTTACTTTTTTCTTAATTCGATACAGGTTCTCTTGTTGGTACAGAGCTAAGAATTCTGATTGTGCCATCCCTCTAAATGCCCTAGTTAATGAGCCTCCCCTTGTGGATAATCTCCATTATGGTCCTAAGAGCTGCACACCCCAACATCAGTGGCAACCGCCCCCCTTGGGCTTTATCAAAATAAACGTTGATGGTGCTATGAAACAAAGCCTAGATCGTGGTGGTATAGGGGGCACTATTTTCGATCATGATAACGCCCTGTTGTCCTCCTTTTCAAAATCAATTCAGGGAGGAGCTTCAACTCCAATTCTGGCAGAAATTGAAGCTATCAAATTTGGCTTGACCTTAGCAAAGTCGCTGGAGATCTGCAGGAGAGCTCGGTGGATACTGGAGAGTGATTGCAGAGAGGTCGTGGGGTGGATCAAAGACCTTTCCAGATGCCCCACCTTGATGAGGAATTCTATGAAGGAAATCGTGGACCTTATGCTCTCCAATAATTGCATAATTCGTTGGATTCCGAGAGTAGCAAACATAAAGGCAGATAATTTGGCGAAAGCGGGAATTGGGTAATGCTTCAAGTTATTTTCCTTTGTATTTTTTAGGGGTTTCTATGTACGAACTTTTAACATTAATAAAACTGGCGCTCTTTTCCTCCTTTCGTTGTTGTCCTCTCCTTTGGAGGGGTCATTACGAAGGAGGTTTTTAATGAGGCCAGCATACTTATAAAAAAAATGGTCAAATCGACACCAACCTTATAGTTCGGTGGTCATAGTATAGTTTACCCTATTTTATATTATAAATATACTTAAAAGTATAATAATTTGATTTTTTTTTACTATTGGGACTGTTTGAAAATTCAAAAACTGATAACTACCCGAAATAATCAACAAAATGGATTTTATAACCCAAATAAGTTACTTATTATAATGATTTCAAATTTGAGTTAATTTGAATTTAACATGTTATGGATTTAGAAGTCAGGGAAATAAATCAGTTTGAGTTCAAGTTGATTTCTAATATCGAATCAAATCAAATTGTTCGGATCATTTTTTTATATTTGAATAAAAAATGATTTCTAATATTGAATCAAATCAAATTGTATGAAATTGACCTCTCTTTCTATTTCCCTTATTTTCATATTGTAAATTGTTCTTGTTTATTATTGTTATTATTAATTTACGTTTTCGAATTATTCAAGATAGTTGATTCAATTGATTGTACCAAAACCTATAAGTCCAACTATCTGTCGTTGCAGAATAATTCGTATCTATTTATTTATTTATGTAAAATATATGTACCAATAATGTGGCACAATTAATTAATCTTTTGGGGTATTAAATTTACAAATAAACATGGGCTTGAAGTTAAAAGGAAATGAAATCAAGCAGTGGCCCGGCCCTAAACATTTATATTATCAAAAATAGAATAAACAGATCTAAATGAGTTTTGAATTTTTTTTACAATATTTCCTTTGAAACTTTATTCACCGTATCTTTTACTCCAGAAAAATATTTTCCTCTCACCTATATAAATTAAAATAAAGGTAAACTACACGAAATACCATTAAATTTTAATTTTTATATCGAATATACCATTAAACTATAAAATAATATTATTATACCATTGAACTTTGTTTTTTTTCAATCCAAGCACTTGACTGTTAAATTCAAAATGACGTTGTTTTGGTATAGTTGTTTTGATGCCTAAAATAGACCAAAACGACGTAATTTTGTTAGAATTTATTTTTTAAGAAAACATTACATTTAAGAAGGATTGAACCAAAGACCTCTAAGATAAAAAGTTTACATCAAGCTAACTTTAATATAAATCTAACGAAAATAATATATAAATAATACTACAATTAAACTTAATTTCATTTACGTCATGATATAATTTTATAAATATATTAACTTTATAAATAAGTATTATTTATAATTTATATTATAAAACTAAAATATTATTTATAATATATATAATTAAACCCCAAACTATATATGTAACTAAACTCCAAACTCTAAATCACATATATAAATAAATCTTAAATTGTAAACCCTAAACAATATATGTAACCAAACCCTAAATTTAAACCATATATATAACTAAATCCTAAATCATAAACTCAGAAACTAAAATATTATTTATAATTTATATTACAAATCCTAATATATGTTGTAAATAATATTTTAATTTTAAGTTTATGATTTGTAATTTAATTATATATTTAGAGTTTGAGGTTTGAGATTTTAGATTTAATTATACATTTATAGGGTTTAAGGTTTAGTTGTACATATTATAAATAATATTCTAGTTTTGTAATATAAAGTATAAATAATATTTATTTATAAAGTTAATGTATTTATAAAATTATATTATAAATATTATAAAATTATATTACGAGATAATTGAAATTAAGTTCAACTACAGTATTATTTATATACTATTTTTGTTAGTAATATATCAAGTTTTTAAGTTGACTTGGTGGTTTGGCGTAAATATTTCATCTTAGAGGTCCTTAGTTCAATCTTCCCCAAATATAGTGTTTTTTAAAAAAAAAATCCCCTAACAAAATGACGTCATTTTGGTCTATCTTAGGCATCAAAACGATGCAGTTTTAGATTTAACGGTTCGTTATAATTTAACGCTCGAGTGCTTAGATTGAACAAAAAATAAAGTTCAGTAGTATAATAGTAGCATTTTGTGTAGTTTACCCTTAAAATAATATATATATATATGAAACCTTGTAATTAATCAAATTAATTTTGCAGAAAACAAAACAAATGATGATTGATTGGTCGTAACTGAAAGTAGTTTGAATTGTCAGTAAAGTTCGTACGTAAAACATAATTTTTTGTCCCCACGTAAAATACTAAAATCAAACACTTCATAAAAAACAAAGAATATAAATCAATGGATTTAGTAGAAAAAAAAAAACACGAAATTAACTAATAATGGTTTAGTGTAATGACAAAAATACGTTGTTCTCTTGAAAATAATTTCGAATTTAAACTTAGTATTTAAAGTGAAACCACAAATTTTAAACATAAAAAAAAAAACGAAATCAATAATTTCGTAGCAAAGGAGACAAAACAGTTGCATATGGCCAAAGCACATTGCACCATTCCCGCTTTCTATCACGTTCTCGAGAAAAAATCGTCTCCGAAAATTTCAAATCAAATCAGTCATGGCAGATCCCAAAGCCGCCTATTTTACTTTAAGAACTATCCTTACAAATCAAGCAAAATCAACCACTTTCAACCAAAAACAACTAACAAAATAATATCTTTACTTTATTCTTCATTAACCATAATTTAAAATTTCGAAATCCCATATTAACAAACAGGGACAGAGTTAGGATTGAACATTGAGGGGCAAAGGTTTATTAAGCCTTTAAATTTAAAAATTAGGAGGGGTAAAAGTATTTATTTGACTACTATTTAAAGTAAAAAGGACCTCAAATACTATTATATCAAAAAAATTAAGAGAGGCAAGAGCTCTTTCCAAACTATACATACCTATGTCCCTGCTAATAAATTACATAAACCCTTGCAGTTAGGGACGGAATTAAAATTGAGAAGAGAACAAAATATAATTATTCAAAAAGTGAGAATAAATTCACTATTAATCCATTTTTATATAAATTAAAAATAAGAAACATGTCCCCCTCTATACACTCCATCCATGCTTGCAACTAATAATATCTATTAGATCTCTAATAATTTTGAAGTTAGATATCTTAACCTCTTTTAATAATTAATTTTAATTTCATCATTGCTTATGATATATATATATATATATATTAAAGAAAATAAAATAACAACCCTTCATTTTTTTTTAATCTTTCAACCCATTGTATTTTTTTTTTTTTGAAAAGGGACTAATGGTAGCTTACCTGAGAGATAGAAACATAACTAATCTAAATTAAGAAGTAGGAGTAGGATTCAAAACGCAATATATAGCCATAAATTTAAATCGGAAACTAAAGCAATATAAATGAAAATATTTAACATGTATATGGATCGGATCCATAAACCAAACAAATATATTATATATTAGAAAACTGTTGTCTGATTATTACAGATTTATATCTAAACTGTTTTGAATCCTGATGGTAGAGATTTGCGTGTAATTTCAATTCAATACATACAGAAAATAAATGAAAAAATTACATGTAAAAACCCAAAAATAAACATATTTATAATATATAATAAATTCATGTACGTGGGCACCTTCTTTTAGCGATGGGATCAAGAAAACCAGCTTCGAAAAACGCATCGACTTCACCTCTGTTGAGGATCTCGAAGAACTGGAATTCAGACAGCTTCCGTTTACACGAAACATGTGTTTTCCTAGGTTTCCTCGGTGCCCCCGGACATTCCAAAACCGCCGGGATCTTGTGTTCTTCCGAGGTCGGCGTTGAACACTCGCTGCCGCTGCTGTCGTCTCGATCCTTGTTTTCTTGCTGAGTTCCGGTTCCAGTTTGATCGGAAGTTTGAATGTTTAGTTTGGGTAATTTTGCTTTCGCCAAATCTTGGAGTAATCCAAGATCTGTAGACATTATTGTTTAAAAAAAAAAAAAAAAAACAGAAAGAGAGACGAAGAAGAAGAAGAAGAAGACGTGTAATGGAAGGTAAGAGAAAGGCTGAGGGAGTAGGGAGTGTGGGATCCTTTTATATTCTTCTCTAAACAATTTACTCTTCATTTTTATTTATTTATATTTATTTTCAACATCAAATAATAATAATAGTAATTATAATAATAATGGATTTGGATATTGCTTTTCGGTGCGGAAAACTTTGAGTTGGGTGGGTTGCTTTCTTAGGCTTTTTTACCTCATTTTCTTTTTAGCTTTTTTGCTTGTGTAGCTATGGAGACCAACATTTTGTTTTCTTTCTTTCTTCCCAATGTTCGGGAATGGAAGAAAATATTGTAAAACAAATTTCTATTAATATTTTGCTTTTTTGGGAGATTTTTTGATTGGACAGTTTCGAAAATATAATTAAATCCCACTACAGAAATAAATACACTAACATACAGGGATGCCAGAAGACATTGAACCTTCAAAATTTCAATCTGTTTTGATCTTGTCAATATGGTTTTTGATGGATAAAATGGATGAACACTTTTAGTCACTCAGCTAATTAACGAGTTAATTATGAAGGAAATTTTTAATAAAAATATATTTTTAAATAAAAAAATATAAATGTATCAAACTATATATAAGTTTAAAGCATTTTAAATATGATTATCTCGAGATAATACACAAATTACTTGATCCGGTAAAATATTTTTTTAAAAGATTATTACTTTTCTGGTTGTATCAACAAATGTCTTTGAAGAATTTATTTGGCAAGTTTGACAGGGAAAATTCAATGGCTAGATTACCACTTGAATTGTCAAAATAAAAATTTAAATGCTGGTGTACACTTCATTCACTAGATAGTAACGGGACAAAACTTCATTCACTAGATAGTAACGGGACAAAAATTCATCCCTACTTATTATTATTATTATTATTATTATTATTATTATTATTATTATTATTATTATTATCACTTCAATAATTAATACAAGATAATAAAAATTGTGCAACATTTTCCCAAACATGACACTGTCAAATTGACAGAACCCTCCTATATTCTTTGGAAACAGCAGGTGTTATTGATCATTGATGGCTATGATCTTATGGACTTTATTTCTGACTCCTTTGTTCCTTCAAGTCGTGTTATTACCACTGCTACAGGTCAAACTCAAGAGAATCCAGAGTTTTTAGCTTGTCATCAGCAGGATAAGCTTCTTGCCTCGTGGTTATTGTCCACGGTTCATTCAGATGTTCTACCTCATCTCTCAGGTCTCACCTCCACTCGTGCAATTTGGCGTACTGTGTCTCGACTCTATGGAGCTCGATCCAGTGCTAAGATTTCTGCTCTTCGACATAGCTTGCATTCTCAGAAGAAAGGTTGTCTCTCTGTGAGTGAATTTCTTGCTAAAGTTAAATTGATTTGTGATTCGCTTAGTCAGTCTGGGAATCCTATTTCAAAATCTGAACAAGTTAGTGTGATTTTGTCGGGTTTATCAGTTGAGTTTGAATCTGTTTTAGCAATTGCCTCTCGTGAAACTCTGTCTTTAGATGCTTTGACTGATATGTTGTTGGATTGTGAGGCACGACAGAGGGGTTTTCTTACTGATAGTCTGTCTGTTCAAGCTAATCTGGCTACTCGTCAACATTTGCCTGCTTCTAATCCTTCCTCTGAAAATAGTTTGTCAGGGTTGAATGTTAATCAAAATTTGTCTGATCAAGGTCAGAATTTCTTTCGTGGTGGTCGTGGTGGAAATAATTTTAGAGGAGGTAGAGGTCGAGGTCGTTTTAATAATAATCGACCTCAATGTCAATTGTGCGGTCGTTTTGGGCATGTTGTTCAGAAATGTTATTATCGTTTTGATCTTAGTTTTTAAAGTCAATCTCAAGATTCCTTTACTGATGGTCAGTATGGTGATGGTCAAGGGCAACAAGGTTTATCTAATGTTGGTTTTCAGCAACGTTCAGATTTTTCTAATCAAAATTATAGACCAAGTGCACCTGTTCAGTCTTATCAACAGCACTCTCTGCGTACATCTGTTCCAACTCAGTTTCATCCTCAAGCTACACCTGTTCAAGCCTATAATCATGGTGTTACACAAGTTTCTGGTCTGCAGAATTCTGGTTTTCAGAATCAGTTCATGTCCTCTTCACCCTTGCACATGAATACTTCTCAGTTTAATCCTTCCTCTGTTCAGAATTTTGGTGATCATCATTTTGCACCAGCTGGAGTTTCAGGGATGTCAGTTCACAATTCTCTTCCCTCCTCACCTACCTTGTCAGCAACTTCCAATGCAAAGGAATCTGTCTAACCTATAGCTGCTAACTTTGCATCTGGTTCCTCCTCCAAGCTTGCTGTCCCTGGAGATATGGCATGGTTTCCTGACTCGGGAGCTACTCATCACATCACAAATGACAATTCTGCTCTTCAGTCATGTATGGTTTATGAAGGTAGTGATAGTTTATTGATGGGTAATGGTAGTAGTGTTTCTATTTCTCATATTGGTCAGGGTAGTCTTTCTACTCAGTCTAGACCCTTGCTTCTTAAGAATTTGTTGCATGTCCCTGCTATAAAGAAGAACTTACTGTCTGTTTCTCAGTTAGCTAGGGAGAATGATGTTTATTTTGAATTTCATCCTACTCGGTGTTGTGTGAAGGATGTTCAGACACAAGCTACTCTTTTGGAGGGAGCCCTCACACCTGAAGGCCTCTACAAGTTAGTTACTCCTGGTTTCTCAAATTCAGATTGCTCTGATACCATGTTAGATTTAGAGAAAAGGAATAGAAAATGATTGAGAAAGAGAGACGGTACTCTCATTGACTTTTATTAATGAAAAACTGTAATATCCTTAACTAAGGACCAGTTTATATAGTTACACCCTATAGTTAGTATGGAATCAATTAGACTAACGGCAATCTAACAATATTCCTAGCCGTTACTAACTGACTATAACTAACCAAAGATAATGACACAGCACAGCCATTATTGCTGTGTTCATTAACTAGAATATGAATTTCTAGAAACTACTCTAACATTCACTTCCACCCCTATCTTATATTCATTGACAAAATAAATATTATTAGTGAATTTCAAATCATGGAAAACGATAAGCTATGAAATAAATTATATAAACTATATATATATATATATAAATTCTAAACCTATACCGTTGAAGTAAATTGGTGTTTAAATAGGGTAAGTATACTACTAACAGGTTGATCTAAGTGGTAAATAGTTTGATATCGCTTAAGTAGGTCTTGAGTTTAAGGTCTTGTGTATGCAAAAAAAAAATCTCGTGGAGAGACTTGCCCACCAAAACTAAGTGTATGACGCGAGTCGATCCGAATTAATCAGGGCAAAACTTTGGAGAATCAGGAGGACAAAAAATAGGGTAAATATATTGTAGAGATTTCTTATGTTTAATCTTAAGGTTTAGACTCCATAATTAATTTAATCTTACACCTAATATATTTGATAACTTTAAATTAATTCAAAATTTTGAACAAATTAACACTCGGATTCTATATGTCAAGAGATACAGACGTTCATGAAATATTTAAATTTAAACTTAAATATTATCAAAATAAGCTTAAATTATCGGTATCAAATTTAATTTTAGTGTCATAAATTCATAATATTAAATTTGAATGTGTAACTCTCAGCGAGTTATTTTAAATTATTTTATTTTCATATTATATGAATATATATGAATAGATATTGTGTCTTGTAATTACTTTTAAACTATTCAAAAAAATCTGCCTCTGTAACATAATATTAAATTTGAATATGTAACTCTCAGGTACATTATTTTCTTGTTATTTTTTATATGTTTTTAAGAAGATTTTTTGTCTTTGTGGCACGCTTTTTTTGTGGTTTCGTATCATCTATCGTTTTCTCATGATTTTAGCATGCTTTAATAGAAGTTTGGTGCTTATACAGAGATCTTCACGACACTAGTTTCTGATTCTACCGGTGGTCATAGAAAGATAGATTTTCACTTAGTTGACGACAGTTTGTCGATATAATCATTACTGGATAGCGGAGCAATATGCCTAATAGTTTGGCTCGCTCACCACTCTTTTTTCACCATGTAATGCTTTTCGTCTGAATAGAGACAATGAGATTCAGGAAGTCTTCTGAATTTTGACGGTATGCTATTTTATATGGAAGTCTTTACTTTTTTTGCACTTTCAAATTTTTGTATAAGATTTTGATGAACTAGTTCTCATTATTCTCCCTCCTCGATGCGTTGTATTTGTTAGTATTTTTTATTTGTTTAATAAAATCCAGTTGCTATTTAAAAAAATAAGGTGATGGATTCTTATATCGTAAATGTGATTAACTTTTTTTATTTAGGTTTAAGTTCAAATATAATTTATTGAAATTTACTATTTAATGACTTTTTTCTATGAAAAAAACACGAGTATCTGTATATTTTACTAAAATTTAATTGATTAAACTTGATTTAATAATTGAGAATTCATTTCCAATCAAACATGGGTTAAATAATTGAGTAGGAAATAGAATTTCAAATTCAAAAAGAACCTCAGATTTAAATTTATTTTGCTGTTTTTGATTTGGATCGACAAACACGTCCTTAATGTTCTTTCAGTTAAAATATGCTCCTCGAGGTTGTGTTTTTATTTCTCAGCAACCTTTTAAACTGATACGTGTCAGCCTCACATAACAGCTAACATATGAGACCGGATACAGACAATAAGACCCCACTTCCCTTTATTACTTCATTTTGTTTCGCTTTAGAGGATTCCAATTCTAACATGAGGGACGTGAAACTTACGTCGAAGACAAAAGGTGGTAACTATTCTGTCTCTGTACTTACCCACGCTCTGTCATGGAGCGTGTAAAACACACTCTCCAACTTTTTTATTTATTTTTTAATATGAAGGTGTGATTACAATTTAATATATGTTCAATTTTTTTAACCCTTTAATAACGCGAACACACCATGTACACATAATGCTCGAATCCGGATCACCTGGATAAAATATATCACCCTTTACCGTTAAGACCACTCTACGAGTTCTTATTGTTTATCTTAAATTTTTATTTTTTTCCTTCTATTTATGAAAACCTTATTTTGTTTTGAAATAAATTCGTTCACTCTTCCTGTAAGTAAATCAACCGTTATTTCGATTTATTTTCTCTCTATTTAGTATCTATGTCTAGTCATATTTAGCATTAGTCATATATAATTTCTAAACAATTATTATAAATAATAACACCCATGCTTTAAAGAAAGCATCTTGTAGTTAATCTTACATATATTGTAATTTTAACAATAATAATAGAAAAATGTTATTAATTTCTACTTACATTTTTTGGCAACTAAAATTGTATTTCGTTGGAAATCAAAGCAAATTTTGTTTTAAGTATTTATATATACAGTGAGCTTCTGCTTGAATTATTATCTAAATTTTCACCGTTATTATTCTATTTGAGTTTAGCTATGACCGACTTAACTTTAAGATAATTGAATCTGTTAAACTTTTTTTCCTAATGCTATACAAGAAAATATCTCATACATTGCGGTAAAAAAAAAAAAAAAAAATCACAAGCGCCTTAATTTTGGGTATAGAGATATAGTTTAAAGTTTAGGGTTTATGGATTTAAATGTAAGAGTTTAAAATTTGTGGTTTATGGTAATTATAATTTAGGGTTTAATGTCAGTAATTATGTGTTAGGGTAACATGATTAAGAATTTAGGGTTTAATTTATAAACCCTAAACTATAACCACACCCTCTAATTTCAAATCCCTACACTTAAACCCCTAAATATAAAACCCTAAATGAAGCCCCTAAACCCGAAAACTAAAGCGATTATGAGAACATTTTATTTTCACCGCCTATGCATAGAATAATTACCTGCTATAATTATATTACCTCATTGCATATTTTGATTTTAAATAGTCATTTAATTATATAGTTCACGTAACTAATACTTGAGGGGTAAAATCTTCTGCCCCTAATTATGCCCTATTCTATGCCTCATATTAAAAATTACTTAAAATTAAATTTTAAACTCTAACCCTAATTTTTGCGACCTAAACCTTAAACCATACACCCTAAAAAATACACCATACTCTTAATTCTCTAAACCCTAACAACAAACCTTAATCTTAAACTTTAAACTCAACCTTAAACCCACTATTTTTAAATAATAGCATAGAAGGGGCATGATAAAGGAGTAGACGGTTTTCATCATACTTAAGGAATTCCTCAATATAAAAGAAAAGGAATTAAAACAAATGAGCGTTATGTTGCTTTGCATGACAATATTGTAAATCTGCTAGAATTACATTTCATTGATCTACCGATTTAATTTTGTAAGGTTGATATATTAATTCTAAACCCTACAATGAAATTATATCATTATTGTTTAATCCACCTCACTTCTTTAAAACTCTTAATCATCATTTTAAATATAGGAAACTTTTTTTCCTAATGCTATACAAGAAAATATCTCATACACTGCAGTAAAAACAAAAAATTTCACACGCGTCTTAATTTTGGGTTTAGATATTTAGTTTAAAGTTTAGAGTTTAGGGTTATGAGTTTAAATGTAGGAATTTAGAATTTGTGGTTTATGGTAATTATAATTTAGGGTTTAATGTCAGTAATTATGTTTTAGGGTAATATGATTAAGGATTTAAGGTTTAATTTATAAACCCTAAACTATAACCACACCCTCTAATTTCAAAATTCCTACACTTAAACCCCCTAAATATAAAACTCTAAATGAAGCCCCTAAAACCTAAAACTAAAGCGCTTATGAGAACTTTTTATTTTCACCGCATAGAATAATTACCCATGCTATAATTATCTTACCTCGTTGCATATTTTGATTTTAAATAGTCATTTAATTATATAGTTCACGTAACTAATACTTAAGGAATTCCTCAATATAAAAGAAAAAGAATCAAAACAAATGAGCGTTATGTTGCTTTGCATGACAATATTGTAAATCTGCTAGAATTACATTTCGTTGATCTACCGATCTAATTTTGTAAGGTTGACATATTAATTCTAAACCCTACAATGAAATTATATCATTATTGATTAATCCACCTCACTTCTTTAAAACTCTTAATCATCATTTTAAATATAGGAAACAGATGGATACAAAACAAGGCAGAAAGTACTCAGCAGTGATTATTTTCCCATCAATTTTCATTTTTTTTTTGTTTAATCACCAATATTCGATTCAATAATCGATTGATTCGAATCGAATTTTAGAGAGATCCAATATGAATTATAGGAGAGAAAACTCTCTCCTCTATCTGTTTAGCATAGGATACCATGTTAGATTATCTAACCAGATCTCTTCCTTGAGTATTTTAATGGAAAATTTATTGGATTTGGTTTCACCAAATACCAACTCATATTCACCAAAGACAATGAATCTTTCCACGTGAAATCTGTCTGTTTCTGCTTACTCTCACCTGCATGTTTTTCACCGCTTAAATCCCTTTGCTTTTCCATCTCTCTCTTTTTAAAAAGCTACTAAACTGCATTATATTATATTATTATATGTTGGGTTAATTATATTCCTTCTAATTAACAAACAAATAAACCCTTCATTAATCCAATCTTAAATCGTTTTTTTTCGTAAGTTGTGAAACAATCATTTTTACCCAGAATTCTCGGGAAAATACGTACGTACATGCAGTGTTTTTATATAAAACCCTAATGATGCGAAAAGTCAATGGGTGAAAACCCTTTTTTGATGAACTAATAAAACCAGACAACAACGTTCCAAATCTCCGAACTTTATTCCTTGTGTCAAAGCTTGTTTAAGAATTTCTTCTCTTCTTTCTTAAGCTTTTTCTTTCTTTTTTAATATTCTTTTCTTCTTCCCTTTTCCTTGCATTATATCGGGATAAGAAGATTTCACAACAAGCCTTCTTTTAAGGTTCCTTCTTTTGTAATCTTTCTTGTTAATTAGATTAATAAGTTATGGGAGTGCAGAAAAGGAAAAAGATTTCTACACTTCAAAGCTTGTTTCCAATGCAAATTTATTACATGCAGGCAGTGGCGGATTCAGAAACACTTTTTAGGGTGGACACACATAAAATTTCAAAAGTTCAATGTGGATATAATTTATAAAGATTGAAAAAAATTAAAAATTAATTCATAAAAATTAAAAAAATTACAACTACATATGTGAAGTTTAAAAAGTTCAAGGTGAGCACATAACAACCCTAAACTACATGTACATCCGCCGCTGCATGCAGTTTAGTGATATGTTGTTTTATTACATACTTAATATTTATATAAAAGATAATAATATTTGAGACATACGCGTACATTGTACTTATTTTTCGTAATATATATATATATATATAATTCGATATAAAATATAAAAAATTAACAGCACTATGTGTAAGATTAAAATCAGAAAATTTAAAGATTAAGACCCACAAAAACAAGTTGATTAGGCGTAGTTGTTTCATTTTCTTTAGCTAACTAATTGGCTCATTGAAGATGGGCTACTCCCTTCTACCTGTATTATTGAGTTTTGGTTTGGATTTGCATGTGCCTTTTCTCTTTCTTTTTCTTCTAATCTTTGATTAAGCATGGCATGTGCTACCTTGATTCGAAAAACGAATATCACGTATGGATATGTGTTAGATATGAATATGTTCGATTTTATTTTAATTTTTTAAGATATTTGAAAAATCATATACATTATATGTTTTGTTCGGTTATTTCATATATGAATATTTAAAAATAGATCAGTGTAGCATAAAGCTAAAATAAATAGAATAGAAATCATATGAGAAAAATTATATCGAAAACTAATGTATAATTCAATTATATGAAAATACAAAAACTATTGTTTTTATCATGAAATATTATATCATGTGATGCATGATTAGAAACAAACAGTCAAAACCGATGGATTTTTTAGTTAAATATAAAAAAATATGGCTTAAAAATGGCTGTGAAAATGGCTTACACTGAAAGGATATTAATTTGTTATCAAAGACTTTAAATAGCTTTGATTATGACTATAAATTCAACTGTCATGACCAATAATTAAGGATTATAGACAGGGTTTGGTATGATTATAAATTCTCTTACAATTTCTTTCGACAATGACATCAAAATTGTTAAATTTTTATGTTTTTTTCTTATTAAAATATGTTTCAAGTTCTTGTACCATTCCTACATTCAGATTCAGTACCACTACTTTTATTTTCAGAAATTTAATCTTTTTTACTTTTTATTAAAAAAATTAAGTTCAAATGTTTTGTTCGTATGACTACAAGTCTACAAGTATTCAACTCATTGGCTAACTAATTCAGATCTGATATTACAGAGATCCATTAATAGGGACCCGCACAACTCAATTATCTCATTCACAACGTTAGAACTCAACATTTTGTCATTATTTAAAGAATTTAACGTCTCATCTTGTTAGACCACTACTTGTTGGCAAATTCAAGTGCTAATACCATTAAAATTCTTATGTTAAATTCAGGTTACTTAAAAATGTCATTTTTCTAGTTATATGGCTTCCAAGTTAGTTTTTTTTAATATCACATAAACAAGTTTGATGGAATTTTTTTTTGAACGGACTCGAATTTTAAAATCGGGAAAATAAAGGATTGGGTTCCTGAAAATAGAATTAAAGGGATTAAATACAAATGCAAAAGTATATGGACATGGAGTAAATTCTAACAATTTTTCATCAATTTATATGGGCACTTATTTCAGAAACGTTGAAAACGTTAGTCGTTAGACACATGTTTGGCCCGAAAAATACTTTAGACATCTATCTGGAAAAAGAGTATAGTTTGGACACTTATTTGCCACTAAAGCCTATTATTTTCATACTATTGATACTTTTAACAAACTAATAATTGATTAGTATTTTTATTATATTTATATTCAACATTTATGTCATTTTTATCAAGTAAAAAGTTAATTACATTTATAAGACAAATATTGATATTTGAACTCATGAAAAATAGAACAAATAACAAATTATTTTTATTTACTCAAATAAAAAATTCGGCATATATGACCTATAAGAATAGAATATAAAATGTTACCATCATATTAGAAAAGTAATCCTATGAATCATTTACATTTTTTTGTATATAAAAATATTTACATATTATATTTTTCTTTTCCAAATTATGAATATACAATTTCCAATACTGTGATGTGTTGGTAAAATGTTGAATTAAAAAAAACAAGGACAATGTTAAGTAAGAAAATAAATTTAATGTACCATGACAGTGGGCCTAAATAGTTAAATCCAAATTAAAATGTACTTGTTGGTTACTTCATAGGTGTTTTAAATCTACTTTTTTGTGTTTTTATTAATATTTAAATAAATAAATAAAATACATAATAGTAAAATAAAATCATTTATAAAACTAAAAATCTACCATTAATCTATCAAATAATAATTTTTTGTATAATTTAAAGATCCATAAATATATGTTACTCTCTCTTTTTAAATGTTTAAAACTTTAATTTTTTAATTTAGAATTTATATAATCTTTAAATGAATAAATTAGAAACCACTACTTAAAAGATCAAACATGAAATTATTAGATTTGTATAGAAGTCCTTCACCACTCTTCCTATGATTATTAGTTGAATATTTTTTTATAAAATCTATTTTTCACCTAAATCGCAGGTGTGACAAAATTTAGTAAGTATATTTTAGTGCGTTGAATTTTTTATTGAATTGTTGTTACGGATTAATTGAGTACCAACTCTGTCAGAAAAAAACACTAAAATCATCTAAGTTATAATAAATATAATTATAAAATATTTTTATCTTTTCAAACGTTTAAATAATTTTAAAAAATTGATAGAATTATATGCAAATACTTGACCATTTCACTCAGAAATATATATTTGGGTGATCTAAATGTAACTTTACTCACAATTGAGTGATCCAAGTGTAACTTTTAATAATTGGGTGACCTAAATATAATTTTACCTATAATTAAGTGATCTAAATATAACTTTATCCATAACTGAGTGACCTTCGTTGTAGTTTACCCTAAAAATTATATATAATCACATTTTTTTTGAATAGTATAAAGACGATTACAAGATAGTATATGTTCGTACATATTCTTAATTCTTTAACAATGAACATACACCTTGTAGACAAAGCGATTTGAACATGTGTCTCTTAAGATGAACAACATCCACTTTTCCACTAGAGTTAAGTTCATATATAACCCCATTCTAAAGGCAGAGTTAATGGAAAAGGGTTAAATGTAAAACGAAGGGTTTACCCAAATATGGTTCCCCATTTTTTTCTCAAACTACGGTACTCCCCATTTTATTTCTCAAAATATGATTGTTCACTGTAGTAAATCAGAAGTCGAATTGTGTTCAATTCGTCTTTGAACAATATTTTTCTCATTTTAATATTAAATTATTAAAGTCGGACTGCTTGTAATCCGTCTTTGAACAATAAAAGTAATAAACATTGTTCAAAGTTGGACTTAGACTATTTTTGATCCGTCTTCAAGCTAAATCATTGACTTTGAGTATTTTTTTAAATAAACATTGTTTAAAGTCGAATTGTGTTTTTCCCAACTTCTAATTGCAACAGTAAACAATCATACTTTAAGAAATAAAGTGGAGAGTGCCATACTTTGAGAGAAAAAATTGGGAAACCGTTTTTGGTTAAATCCTCCTGTAAAAACCAAGAATCGGGTGATGTAAATAACACCAGCTTTAAGAACGGTGGGCGGGTTCATGTACTGTTGCAATGCTGTAACATTTATGGATTTTGGTTTCCATTTCTTCCATTTTCTTTCCCTTTGTCAGTTTAAATATAATATTTGATTTGATCATTTTGAATACAAGTAATTTTTTCTCTCAAAAAACAATTTTTTATATATTTCTATAATTTATAGTATAACAAAATAAATCCAAATTAATGTATTAACAAATATAAAATTAAGCCAAACCTCACAAATACACCAAATTATAACATTAGTTTTTGGTTCTAGTAAGGATTTAGAAAAATATCAAGGAATTTTATAGCTGCATTAGTTCCTGACATTAAAATTTTTAAGACTAAATCAAATTGTACCATTTTAAGAGATCAAATTACAATTTTATTATGTATTAACTTAATAATTTTTTAATCATCAGTATCCAGCTCATTGGCTGACTAATCTAAATCGAATTTTACAGAAATTTTATATGAGGGTAACCCTCTCAACCTAGTTTTTCCCATTCACAACATTAGAATTTAAACCCTAACCTTATTTAAAAGACCTAACGTCTCAAATAATTTTACCATTACCATTTTAAGGGACCGTAACGACTTAACTTATGGGGTTTGAACATCCTAACATAAACATGAGAACATGCTCGCATATGAAAAAACATCAAAACTATCTGTTATACATATAACAAGATTGTGTTCCAAGTTCAAGCTAATTCTGTTCATGAGAAAACAAGTTTATCCCATTCAAACAGTCGACTCGAGTCGATCGACAGAAGGAACATTGTTCTCACTAACTATAACCATACCACTAAATGGCATTTGAATCTGCAAATCTAATTCAATCCAAGGAAAAACTACTGCCCTGTCATTACATTCAACGTGTGCCACCGATATAATAACCTTGGAACTCTTGTAATACCGTAGCCGTTACTTAGTAAGGGCATAAACATTTAGCAAGCTAACACAACAGGAAAATAACCACAAGTGCTCTATAGTTGTATATTCACTAATAAAGTTTGTATTACTCTCCCGAAACTGTTACTCGGACCAGAATTTCATGAAGGCGGTGGCAACGTATTTGAAAATAGCCAAAAGGGGGTTAGTTCCTTCCTCAGCACCTTTCGATGTCCGTTCCCACGATTTACTGTCCATAGAAACCAAAGTGATATCCTAAGGAACTCTATAACATTGAAACCCAATTGAGTAAAAACTGATTCAACTTGACAAGTAAAATGAGCAAAGGGTAGAGATACTAACAGATTAATTCTGTCTAATGTTTTATTGCTTCCTTTCTTCGAGTTGACATGCTGCACCTCAACTTTACCTTCAGCCGTAACATCACCCTCCAACGTTGACTTGCAAGTGCCATGAGTTTTCGAGTGGATGCCATTTGGAACATATATTGCCTGATGAAAAACAAAACCATCAGGTTCTCATTCAATCCAATACTACGATATTTATCATTAATCGGTTTGTTAAGAAAATATACAGCCATATAGACCATGTAGTATAAAGACAAAAGACTTAAAGGGAAGATTTTTCCACCCTGAAAATGAACACATCAGTTCAACCTAAAACAAAGTCATTAGCTTTCTCCAATTGGCCCATATTATTTGTTTATTTGGGGCCACAACGGTAGGCAAATAAACTATAAGAACTCAAGTGAACTTGGAATCGCCTAGAAAAAGGTGATTTACAATTTGCTCCCATAAGACACCAAAAAATGTGAACAAATGCATGTGAGAGCATCTTAGTCATGTTAAATTATTAGCAAATATCATTGTTTCATTTTTCAGCAAACACATTAAGTGAAGGGTCTAAAATCTAAAATGTGTGTGAACCACACACACACCTTTCAGGAGGAGAGAGGGTTTGGAAGAGAATCAAAGCACTCCAAAGTACCTTTGTTGCTCCAACTTTTCATTTTTCCTGAAGTAGCTATGTCCGACACTTGTGTCGGAAACATGGACATAGGGATGTGACCTCCAAGGATTCTCCAAATACATTAAAAAACACTTAGAAAATTCTAACCATACCTTGGACACATACCCATGTCCGAGTAACATAGTTCAAAGCCACACTTTTGAAATTCCTCAAAAACAAGATTTGAGTATAGTGTCCCTTGAACATGTCAGTACGTAATCCCTTTTACACCCTTCAATTTTTTTGTGATTTCATAGCAAGGTACAGCAATAATAGCACATAGATCGTGCACTGTACTCACAGTAACAACTCCCCGTTTATTCGACCTAAATTACAGTCAAACTACTGACCATTTTTATAAGCAAAACTTATAATTAGTGGATAATAGCAAGAGAAAACAAATATTTAGATGCTAATAGAGAAAACCAGTTTATTATGCAGACTGAGCAATCACTTTGCTTGATGTCTGACATAGGCATGCACAAAGGTTTTGGACAAAAGCTCACCTCTCCAACAATTGCTTGGTTTTGTTCATTTGTTTCAGAAGTTAAAATATCATCACGAGAGACCTCTAATGCTGCACTGTTGTGAGTATCATCTATGGCAATTCCCCCAGAAGAGCAATCCGAGCTTTCCAATAATGGATCTGAAATGTTTTCTACCACTTTCTTATCTGCTAAATCGGAGTTATTTTCCAACAACAAATCCTCATTGTTTTCCACTTCATTCTCATCAGTCAAAACAGAAACCTCAGAGGAATTCATACCATCCAACTTAAGACTACCATTTTCTTGACTCACGCTCACCTTCCCGTTTTCTGTTTGATCCAAGTTTTCATTTAATTTCCCAACATCACTAGACATTCCCTCAATGATGTCAGTTGGTTTAGTGACAGGTCGCAATGGAAATGTCTCTACTACTACATCTGCTGTTATTTGAGTGACTTCAGTTGTGGATGCATCCATTTCCTTTTCACTTTTATCACTTTCTGGAGGTTCAATTACTTGCACCTCTACAATTTCCACCTTATCAGTTCCATTGGTTACATCTACAGGATTCCCGTTAATAGCTTTCTCGCTATAACTTTTTTTATATTCAGATCCCACAGAAAGCTCATCAGTAACTGAAAAAACTGAATCATCACTAACATCCTCATGATGACTGGGAGCAAAAGAACTTCCATTTGAATGGACGGACAACAGAGTTTCAGGTGCAATTGAAATGGAGCCCAGTGGATTTTGTTGCAAGAACATATCAGTGTTCTGCTCCCCTTCAGTCAACTTTGCAGGACCCAACACTCTATTTTCCTGAATTATCTCTCGTACAATCTCCCGCACTGTGTAGAAAGAACCACCAACTTCCTTATGGGTAAGGTTAAGAGATGGAAAATTCCCATTGTTTGATTCTTGATACCTGCAAGAAGTTCATCAATGGGTGAGTTTAAGAGACAAATTTTCTATTGTTTAATTTCCATTACCTGCATCAAGTGAACCAAATAAATGGTACAGAAATGTAGCAACTCACTTAAGATTTTGGCTAAGGAAACTAGAAAGTAGATATTTTTGTTTAAGTGGTGAACCTATAAGTTTAAAATTCTGCATGAAGTGTGCAAATTATATTGAAATGGGTACATCAAATTGAATCCAACATTGGAAATTGAACTATTCCACTCAAATCTACATAGGTTTAAACATCTAATGTTACATACTAAATGAACTACAAATGATGCTCCCATGAAGAATAATGGCAAAGGATAACATCAATAAAGTTCATGAAATGCCATGCTGATGTTGATTTAGAGATAGCAACATTTCACATATTGCATTTGCACAAAAATCCTTATATCAAACAAAGTATATTCAGTTTGAAAATAAATCCAAATGTGTCTTCAAAGAAATATAAATAAATTTAGGCTTCAAAAAACGATTTTTTCCCTTCAGTAAACTATTCTTCTAAAAGCTAATAAAAGCCTCATTTGATTGTATCAGATTTATTTCCATACATATATATAACAGAAAATTTTACTGACCCAGCATTCACACATTTAAAGTTAGCAGTATTCAAGCAAATATTTTAAGTTAATACTCATATGTTAAGCAATCACAGGCATCCTGCAATTAGTTTGTAAGATACTATAAGGATGATAAATTTATAAGCTTGAATGTCTAAAACATCCCACTACATACAGAGTAATTCGATTCCAACTACCACGGAACGGGGTATAATTAAATTCATCAGTAGTAGCAAACAAAAAGGAAGAGAAACCGTGTGAGATTACTTCTTTATAAAAGACTCAACCATCGACTTCCTTTCCTCCTTTGAACGACGAACCCGAGACTTCTTCCCTCCGGACTCATTGCACTTAGCTAGGGCAAAAGTTTGCCCAACCCACCCACCTTTTATAGCATGCATGATGATAACAAGATTTACCACCAGCTCACAGAATTAAGGCCTACACGATACAAGATCGAGATCAGAGAAGTATAATCCATGAACACAATTCCTTTTACAGTGAAGCTTAAATTATGCAGTACACAGAGAGGCATAAATCATAATGCATAATACAACATATCTTTATTGATTAAATGAAGAAAAAACTAATCTCCAACAATAATCTAATGGTACTCTAAATTAAAGAAAATCATACACTTGGGTTATTGCTATACCCAGTAAAGCTAACAGCTTTAGCCTTGAAACCAAGTGAATTCAAAGTGCAGCCCTTTCAGTAAAACAACTTCAGAAAGAAAAAAGAAAACACTAACTCGAGATCAATTAACAAAGACAAGGCATTACGCAGGCAAAACAAGAAAAGATTACACAAAGAAGTTAGTGCAGAACAAGAAAAACTAACAAGAAAATCAGATATGGGGGGTGGAAATGAATTTCAAAGGTCACCCAGAAAAATAAACTAGAAAAAATGAAGCGGAGAATGAGTGCAGAGTGCTTACCTAAAGAGGATAGGGAGATGTCAGATTGAGAATTTCCTCTATTTTTTTTTCTTTTTAATGCTATTGGGGTTTAGAAAAATGTTTTTAAAACCCTGCGGGAGGAAAAAGAAAATGTAATATATAAGCAGTAAAAAACAAGTGTGTCCCATTTTGCTATTGGTTTCTGTCGAGGGTCGGGGCGGCGACCAGGACATTCATATTTGAAAATATTTTGACCCTGCTCTGTGAATAAATATTTAGGTCATCTTTTCAAGGAGTAAAAAAAAAAAAAAGGAAAACTACACCAGTGACCACCGAAGATATTGGGATACCTATTTGAACCACTGAACTAAAAAAAACGTCAATCACACCACCGAACTTATAAAATCAACCTATTTTGACCACCGCCGTTAAAAACTTAACGGTGGAGTGACGGAACTGCCACGTGGCAGTTGATGGGTATATTTAAAAATTACACATTTTGGTCCTTGTTATTTACACATTCTTTCAATTTAGTCCTAATTTTCAATTAATAAAATAATAAATTATTAAAATTAAGTGGTGACACGTGTCAAGACCTTATTGGAGGATTTTATTATTTTATTAATTGAAAATTAGGACTAAATTGAAAGAATTTGTAAATAACATGGACCAAATGTGTAATTTTTAAATATACCCATCAGTTGCCACGTGGCAGTTCCGTCACTCCACCGTTAAGTTTTTAACGGCGGTGGTCAAAATAGGTTGATTTTATAAGTTTAGTGGTGTGATTGACGTTTTTTTTAGTTCGGTGGTTCAAATAGGTATCCCCAATATCTTCGGTGGTCACTGGTGTAGTTTTCCCTAAAAAAAACATACTAATTTTAGTTTGGGTAAACTACAGCTAAAGTCACTTTTGTTTTTGTGATGTCTTATTTTGCTCACTGAAATTAAAAAAGTTAAAAGTTTAGGTCATTTATATTGATGACTCGTTATATTTTGGTCATTGAATTGTTAACCAATTAATTGATAACATGACGCATTAAAAGGCGATAAATTTTTAATTCAACCTTAGACTTAAGGTAAGATTTCAACTTGACCTCAGAATCTGGTCAAAGTCCCTCGACGATAGTCACCGCCCACCGTCCGTTCACTCTTTCAATCTCCTGATTCTGAATAGGTGTGCTTATTGAGTTGAGCAACTCGCAAACAACTCGAGTTCGACTCGGTTAAAATTCGGTTAACGCTCGACTTGAGATTTTAACGAGTCGAGTCGAGCAAGGCCAGCTCGACTCGATAAGTTCGTGAGTAACTCATTATTTTTTTATAAAGTCTTTTATGATTTTTTGGTAGTTACCTTAAAAAAATTATTTTCAAATTTTCAAAATGTTTTATATTTTTCGAAAATTAAAAAGAAATTATATTAATAAGAAATTAAATTATAATAATGAGTCTTTCCCTTTCTATTAGAGTGTTTCCTTTTTCTTTTATTATTACTGTGTATAAAGTAGAAAAGGGGGAAATTTTTCAGTTTTCACTTTTCAAATAGAAAAATACGATTAAAAGTTAAAACCCTAAAATTCCTAAAGTATTATCTCTTTTGTTGTTCATAGAAGATTATTGAAAAACAAAAAGATTTTTACACTCGAATATCAACTTCATTTCTAACTCATTAATGACATGTTCATTTATTTATCTCCTCAGTCCTCAATTTTTTTTCTCGAAATTTCTATGTTTATATTATGCTCTAAAAGTATCACTAGATTTTACCTATACTTAAAAAAAACAAGGTAAACATTTTGGCGAGCTTAACGAGCAATGAATTGAGTCGAGCAACGAGATTTTTTAACGAGCACGAGTCGAGCTTAACGAACGAGTCGAATAACGATATTTTTTAACGAGCACGAATCGAGCACTATTCAACTCGCGATAGACTAGCTCGATAAGCGCCCTTACTCCTGTACACGAATCTGATCCAGTGTACATTTCACCTGAATTCTCAGGTCACCTAAATTCTCTTATTTGTTTTTTCTTTGCATCTCTCTTATTTGCTGGTGAGTTTACATCCAGTTACACAGTATAAAATTCAAAAGTTTTACATTTTTTAAATCATTGGATTAATAAACATCGATGATTGAGATTAACAATAGTTAACGAAACAAACTACCAAACTGATCTGACTCCATCAAAATAAGGCTTGTATTTGAAAACTGTTTAAACCAATTTAGGAACTGGACACTTTTTTAAGTAAAGAAACCGTCTAGTTGCTTCAAACAAGTTAATTCTAATAAAACATTTGACTGAAAGAAACAAATATAATGGAAACAGGCTAGTTATTTGGCATCCTCTTACCAGAGCAGTTTAATATATCATACATGCATGTAATTCAAAGTATGTGAACACCTTATTTTGTACCTGTGAAGGTATTTTTCCAAATTCTTTGGCTTAAAAAAATGCTTACATATCAAGAGGACCGAACACATTTGGATCATCCGACTGTGCATCCCCTAAAAACGAGTCTATATTTCGTCTTGTTTGCTGTTCTCTAGCGATCGGGAAGTTCCAAAACGAATCAGATTTCTCGAAGAATATGTAAAACGCAACCGCTGATGCCAAAAATAGTCCTAAAAGCAGCAAATAGATCTGCCACTCTGCACACAAAAAAAAAGAGAGTATCATCCTCGTATTCTTTTATATTGTTCACATTTATTCCAGGATTATGATTCTTCGACTTTTCATGTTTCTTTAAGTACCCGTGTATGATGCTTGCACCCGGGTAGGAGTAACATAGTTTGAGAGGGGAAGGAAGAGAGGAATACCTTTCCAGTCTGCAGGAACGTTTAGTTTTGTCACCATCGCTCCCCATTGATTAGAAGTTGTAAGAACAACCCTGCAGCTGCAACAAAGCAACGACAACGGAGATCAAACCAGGATTTAAAAATAGTTGCTTTCAAGAAAGATACACATAACCATGTTAAGACAAAGTGAAAACAGCACGAGCAGATACACTTTTAAATACTGTATAAACTTTCTGTATCTAAACTGCACCCATTTTAAACCATTTCTCAGTCATTACAACGGTAATAACAATAACGTCATCTTTGTTTATTACGATCCACTCAACTGGAAAAGGTCAAGGGATCTATGATTACTTAAGTCAGATCACAAGACTACAACAATCTCAAAAGACCATTTGGACCACCAAAATATCATAATAATTGCCTTGGAAATAATCTGTCAAAATAGTACTTGTTTCACTGAAACTTACTTTCGACTAGGACAGAACTCTAGCGATGCAATGGGTGTACCCAGGTGAAGCCTCTTGCTCCAATGGCTGATCTCCATTTTCTTTACCTCAACCACACAAATGTCTCCATCTTTGCTTCCACTACAATAAAAACAGTTGAGAGTATTCACCAAAAGAACATATACGTCGACAAGTATTATAATTTATAAATGTAACTAATTCTACAAAACTTTCCCGATCATCATAAACCAGTGCCTGGAATGTAAAAATCCAGGCTTACGATACTCAGACTCGGATGTAGGAGTCAGGTATGTTCAATAATTCTAAGTTTTCCTGTGTATTTGGAGGATCCTTAAAGGGGTATATGAATATCTCCATTCCCATGTCAGACACAAGTACTTTAAGAACAATGAAGAGTCAGAGCAACAGAGATCCCTACTATTCCACCCTTATGTCTGTCTCTAACTCTCGTTTTCATCTGTCCCTACTCGGTTCTCTTTATGAGAACATTGACAAGTTAACATGGATGACCTGTATACTGAGAATTGACACAGATACGTAGGCGTACACCCACACATACACCACACACTTTCAGCTATAAACATAACTATGGAAATAGAGCTCTTAAATACACAAAGTTGTTTCCAGCACAGAACGTTACAGTGGCAAAAACACGACTTGGGAATAGATTTGAAAATAAAGAATATTAAGAATTTGACATTTCAAACAAACAAACAAACAAACAAACAAATCAAATTAAACCAAAGCAAAGCAAAAGAAAATATGTGCATTTGGTTAATTTCAAACATGAACCTTATTAGAAAGGCAAAGCTGAATGCTTACAGAGCAAGATATTTTCCATCCAGGCTAACAGACATTACAGAAGCAGGCTTTCCGAGTAATCTTTTATGCCCGATTTTATTCCACGTGCTTATGTCATAAACTGCAGTAACTGCTTTATTGCCTGTCATAAGACATCATTAAAGTTTCATAAAAGTGAAATAATAATAACAGAAGGTAAATTGTTTACTAGAAACAGAAACAAGCGTACCCCTTTGAACAGTGCAAAACAGAAATGGTTTTGTCCCATCCTTGGAAAACCGACATAATTCGATCTTTTCATCCTACAGATTAGGCATACCAAAAAAAGAAATCAGAAAGACTAAAATTAAGTTTCTAACAGCAGTCAATGAGAAACTGCTTGGTTAAAGAAATGGTACCGAGTTGCGGGTTAAAGTCATTAATGGAACACCATCTTCTGTCTTCCATATTCTTGCAGAACCATCAGTTGATGTAGAAGCTAAGAACTCCGAATCTAGGCTAGAATATGACAAACAAATCAGATCAAATACAAAAGTAAGGTTGGAGAAAAATATACTATATAACTCATGTTTTTACCAATGTCTTAGATGCACATAAAGATATTCCATCCATTTTTAATGATTATTAGATAATTGATGAGCAAAGAAGTCTTACAACAGCCTATCTTATCAATAAAATTCTATACTGCAAACAAATTACTGCATATCTAAAAGGGAATAAGATATAATTTTGAATAAAAATAATAATAACAAAGGGCAAAAAAGATTTACTGCACAATTGCGTACAAATGGGCTCAATTCCTACCTAAAATCCATATCCCGAAAGGATTTATGAGCTTTTACTTCATCTACAATGATGCGTAGGGTTGGCCATTCCAAGATTCTAAGATGTCCATCCTATTGTTCATAAGATAGAAGTTAGCAATATGGGCACAAAAAAAACAACAACAAAATCTTGATTGAATTCCAGAGAACTGCTTACCACCCCACCAGCGGCAAATCTAGAACCATCAACACTGAAAGCAAGGCATTTTTGAGGACCAGCATCTAGGAGAGGAGATAACTCTTTGGCGGACAGCTTTAAATGTGTTTCTTGACCGTGCAACTCAAACAACCTGCATATATAAAAAAATATCCCATTCTATAAGAACATTTTGCCCAGGAATTATAGGATAGTGGCTAAGGCTAAGCAATTCTTAGCTGTAATGGTCATCAATATGAAATTTTCAAAAACTTCTCCTTGCTTCTCAGGCCACAATGCATAAGATCATGTAAAATTGCATAAATAAAGGGATGATAGCCACCACTAGAAGAAGAGCAATTATTCAACCCCTCTTCTAACCAACATTCTCATGTTAAAACAGAGAAAATATCACACTTCTCCAATCCAACGCATCCAAAGCCAAGAATAAAAAAGAAACCTTTTGCAAGACATATCATGACTATCCTCAAGATCCAAAAACTCCAAACTCCATCATGGTCTTGCTTAAACTACTAAAATCAAAGTAAAGAAATGCAAAGCAGAAGTTCCCCAAAACATACAACAAAACAAAGATTTAATCAGAAAAATTCACATAATGCTATTGCAAAGCACACAACTTGCCAAATTTAGACTTCATTTCAATCCCATAAACAGATTAACAAATTTCCTATAACTTGACAACAACGACACCCTAATGCCATCAGAACTCAGAAGCATTCAATAACAATAATAAGCACTATAAAAACAAAATGGACTATCCAAACGTTTCCAAGCTATTGCATTAAACATATAATAAAATCATTTAAAACATATAAGAGAGAGAGAGAGAGAAGATAGAACTTACTTGCAGCCTCCATTAGTGGTAGAGCAAACAAAACAATCTCCACTTGGGTGCACAGCAATGGTTATTGGATCACCATCACTTTCTTCGAGGTCATACCTAGCCTAATATAACAGATGTAAATATATAGACATCAAGTCCAAAATGAAAAAAAATGTTTTAAAAAAACAAACCACATAAATTGGAGTAAAATTCTTCTGCCTCCTAACCATGCCTCCTTATATAACACCTAAAAATTAAATTCTAAGCCCTAACCCTAATTTTCATATACTAAATACTAAACCTTAAACCCTAAAAATACACCCTACCCCCAAGCCCCAACCTTAAACCCCAAACCCTAAACCTGCTATTTTAAAATGGAGACACCAATGGGGGCATAGTTAGGGGTAGACATTTCCATCCCATAAATTGACCCTTGTTGTAGTTATAGAAAAATAATACCACCCTGAAGTATTCCACTTTTCTTAAGTAAGCCTGCTTTATTATACCAAAATAATTTATGTTCAAAGGATAAAATTAAAGGTTAAGCACTTATTTTTGGTGCAATAAAAGAATAGGCTTGCTTAGGCAAAACAAAATTATAAGACATTCAAGTAAAGTTACTTCTAAAATGAACAAAACAATAAGAAGAAGACCATGAAATTGTTTCTTTAGCAAATAAAAAGTCAATTAAAAAAATTCCTCCCCCCCCCCCCGGCTTTAAAATGGAGGGAAGATTCACTATATATATACCAAAACCAAAAACGGAAACCCCAAATCCATAATTTAAAAGAAGAAACTTTCTTTCTTGTGCAAACCAAGCAAATTTGTTATACCCAAAAAACGAGCTTACCAATGGAGATGAAGAGAGAGAAGTGGTATTGGGATCAAAAGAGAAAATCTCAACAGCTGAAGAAGAATGTCGGGTCGTTATCCGACCCAAGACGACCAAATTGACGTTTTCGGGCCGCCGAATCCATGACCCGCACGTGACGGACCCACCCGCTTCTCCTTCCATTGATGAAAAAAAAAAAGAGAGAGGAAAAAGCTGAGAAATAATTCAACAATTTCTTCTTCCTTTTTCTGGGTTTTCTTAGGGTTGAAGAGGAAACAAGTAGTATAAGGAAAGTAGGAGTCTTGTGAAAAATGAAAATGAGTTGGAAAATAATAAGGTACAAGTACGACAAGCGAGAGGTACAATGGGAACAAAGCGTGTCTGGTTTCTTTGGATTATCGGAAGCGGCAGGGAAAAAACAAAGTCAACTCCGGTTTTGAGAGTCTGCTTTTGGATATTCGAATTATCCAATATGATTCCGCGGAAACGGTGAACAATGTTTTTGTTTTTAATTCAATTTTTTAATAGATAAATTAGTTTGTTAGTAATTAGATTATTGTGTCAATTCTATTCTGATAATTGAAAAATAAATGTATAAATTAGAGAAAATATTAAAAAAATTATAAATAGTTTATGGGAGAAATTATTTAGTTAGTTGGTCGTTTTTTAACGGGAAAAATAAGAGTCATTACTAGGGATGGACACGGTCGGGTAGGGTCGGATTTTTGGCCCACTCGCACCCGACTCGAAAATAAACACCCAAAACCTGCATCCGACCCGATCCGACAATATTTTTTAAAAAATTCGACCGGACCCGATCAGAAAATAAATATATTAAATCCGACACGACCCGAACTATATAAAATAAATTAATTTTAGGGACCTAATTGTAAAAAAAATTAAGGGACTTAATTGTAAAAAAATATAATTTAAAGGACTAAATTATAAATAAAAATTCAATTTTAAGGACTTAATTATAAAATATATATAAAGAGATGTATTATTATAAATATTCTTAACAAATTTAGGGGAAAATTACACTATTAGTCTCGAGTCGGTTGGATATTTTCCATCCTAGACCCAAACCCGATTTTTTCATTAAAAAATCCGACCTAATCAGGTCAAAACCCTTCGAATCCATCCCTAGTCATCACTAGTGTGGATGACTTTAATAGGTGGGGTGGAAGTCAACCGTAGCTGTCAACGACTTTTTGGATTAAATTTACTTTTTTAGCATTTGGGTCCTACGATTAAAATGTAAAAAAAATAATTAAAATTAGAGGGTTGAAAATCAAAATTTTTGAAAAGCTGATTTAATATTAATTGATTTTTCAGTCCAAAACTTTAAAATGTCATAATTTTGTGCTTGAATGTCCGAAAAATATCGTTTTGGCTTTCGATTTTAGTTTTTTTTCAGTTTTTATCGAAATTTTTAACTCTTTGACTTTGATTTTTTATACATGTTGGACTTAAAAGAATTATGTAATAATAAGGATTCGACACGTGTATTTTCAGTGCATTATGAAAAAAAATTGGTCCTTATCCATATGATAACTTTATCGAGACCTATTTGAAAAGGAAATTATATTGACATGAGCCAAATTGAAATGAAAAGAGTTTTATTAGGAACAAATTATGAATTATTCCATTTATTGGGTTTGTTTTCCACTTGAAAGGAGAATTTTTAAAAAAGTATTTTTGACCCTCAAATTTTAATTTTTACATTTTAGTCCCAACTGCAAAAAAAAAAATTCTACAACGTTCGGCGAACACCGCTGAACACTACTAACGCCGAACATCGTTAAACACTATTAAATTAATTAATAAAAATTAAAAATCTCAATGACTTAACATATAATTATAAATTATTTAAATTAAAATTTTAATTAAATTGTTTTTACATTATATTATATTTTAAAAAAATTAAATAATTTAATCAAATACTAACCGTAATCACTTTTAAAAAATTAAAACCCTAAATCATAAACCATAAACTCAAAACCTAACCTATAAACCCTAAACCCAAAACTCAAAACCATAAATTATAAATCATAAACCCTAAACTCTAAATATTTCGTCGATATGATTAACCTCTCTCTTCTCCACCAAGAGTATCAGTTTCATCCTCCTCGTCAGAATCGAAGTTGATATACCTATACCTATGAATAGAGTATAAATTCTCCACATATGGCTTAACAAGATACGATTGATTAAAATAATAATAATTTGGACATTACTTTCAGTTTTGCCGTTCCTAGAGTTTCGCCATTAACATTGAAAGAAAAAAAAAATTGTGCCATCGACCCATGGCAGAAACCAAACTTTTATGGAAAATAACGTCAGTGAACTAGTCTTAGTGCATTTAGAAAATAAAAACCATAAACTCAAAACCCTAAACCGTAAGCCTAAAATTTAAAACTTGAAACCATAAATCCAAAACCTAAAAACCTAAAACGTTGTAATACCCGGGTTTAAGGGTCGGGTAAAAATAATATTTTAATATTATTTCGAGTTCAGTTTTATAATTAAAATAATCTTTCGAGCCTCGGGTTTCAAAAACAAACATTTTATGATTTGGATTAAGTTGAAATGAAACTCAATTTACATGGATTCTAAAGTAATGGAGAAATGGCCATTCATTAATGACAATCTTGCAAATAACCCCACTTCCAATTTAAATCTCCTTTTATTAAAATAGTCACTATTCATCTTCTTCTTCTAAAAACAAAAATCAATGACATAGAGAAGCTCTCATCCCCTTCCACTATTCCATCACCTTGCTTCTCATTTTAGCCCAGTTTTGAAAGGTAAACACATTTTCAACTTGTCCTCATCTTCCTCTCTTCAAAAGTACAAGTAGTTTTCATTTTCATCAATGTTTTGGAATTTGAGTTTTTAGAGGATTTGAATAAAAATGGTAGCTTTATGGTGTTTAACTTAAAGTTTTGATTTAACGATGTTAGATATGGTGTTTGTGAGTCTAATGATCCAACATATATGATTTTTACATGATCTAAACTAATTTTCGGATTTGGGTGTTGTGGGGGGGGGTTGAAGGGTTTTGGATGAGTTTTTGGGGTTGTTTTGGGTTGGAATTTGTGGGCTGAGGTTAGTACTATGGTTGGGGGTTGTTTTGGGATCATTTGGAAGTGTTAAAAGTGTTGGAAACATGAGTTTTGGTTGAGGTTTATGAGCTGCTCGAGTTTGGTAATTTTGGGGGTTATCCATGGCTTGAATTGTTGTGTTTGATGTTTGAATTGTATTCCGAGTTAGCTACTTTGATACTTGGGCTGATTTGAAGTTGTTTGAATTGTGTTGGGATTGTTTAGAGGCAAGGACGTGTGTTGGTGAAGCCTCGGGAGTGAATCCAGAAGCTTGAAGGTGTTGTTTGCTTGATATTTGAGCTTGAAAGTAAAGGTGAGTGGTTAAAGTTTTCAAAGTGTTTCTAAGTATTTGGTTCGAGCATGTGGACTAGGTTAGGCTTGGTAGACCCACCTAGAATTAGGATTAGGGTGGTAGCCTGATCCTAAGCTTTAGATAGAGACATTGGTTGAACTCTTAACTTGTTGTTTATGCCTCATGGTGATGTGTTTTTATGGTGATTATGTATAATGTGTTATACATGTATGATAAGGCATGGTGGTGATGCATTGTGATATGCATGTGGATCGTTCATGATTGTGATCATGGTGAGTACGTGCTAAGCACGGAATTGGTTGTATTTGATATTGTGGATTGTGTTAGTATTGGCACTAGTATGCTTGGGTACAAATGATTGATCATTAGGATGTTAGAGGGCACACGAGAGTCAAATGCGCGCGTGGTCTTGATGATAGTAGTCATCAAGATGGAGTACGGGTTCACTCGAAAAGAATTTTTTATATTTTGATAGTCGGTGATGAGCGTAATCTCATCGACGGGGCGTGAGGATGAGTGAAATCCCCTCCGTGAGACCGGTGATGAGTGTAATCCCGTCGTGAGGTAAGATGGTTGTTGGATGTGAGTTCCAACGTGTTTATCCGCGTATTCGAGTCATAGCTAGGTGCCAATATGAATTGATATGTGTATCAATGTGATTCTCTTATGGTTGGATATACGTGCTTACATATGGTGTGGATTTGAGCTTGTTGAGCATGGCATACTTTTGAATAATTGTTCATGCATCATGTGCATTATGGGTCTCAAGAATCGAAGGTAAGAACATGCATTTACCTTGGTTGAGATCGTGCTTGGACCCTGCATTGTCGAGATTCGTTTTTAATGAGCTTACCCTCACTAAGCTTTACGCTTACGCTCTCTTTTGTTCGACAATGCAGATCCTTAGTTCGTGGGTTGCTAGCGCAAGAGGAGGGCCTCCGAGTGTGGTTGTTGGCTTTGAGTCTATCAAGTATGAGTTTTAATGTTATGAACATGTAATAGTTAAGCAATGTGATTTGTGCTATTGTTGGTTGTTTAGAAGCATGTTTAGACTCCTTGTTATGTTGTTTTTGTGCGGCTTGTTGATGCCATGTTTGAATTGCAAAACCATGCCGTATTTGCTTACCTTGTATGTTGGCCTTGTGCCTTTTGATGATGCCTAAGTGGTTGGTTGTTGAAGCATGAAACCTTAAGTGTTTGTATGTCATCTTTTGGCCAAATGTATGATTTTCTTGGTTGATTAATGTTTGTTCTTGTTGGATGCCTTGTATGATTAGATTTGGTTGATAGGTGTTGTATGTATGTTCGAGTGTGATTAGGAGGGTCTCAATATGCATTTAGAGTCAAGTCTTGTATGGTTTTGCTGATTTTAGGAGACTTGCAGTGCAGGGCGTATCGGTACGCCTAAGGGCCGTATCGATACGGTCTTGCCTGCAAGACTCAGTTTTGACTTGGCGTATCGATACACGGGTGTGTATCGATACGGTTTTTGCTCACTGAAATTCTGAGATTTTGGTGAGTCTTTGGCGTATCAGTACGGTGTCTTAGCGTATCGGTACGGTGTCATCTCGTTGACCACGAGATGTTGACCGGGAAGGGCGTATCGATACGCTCTAGGCTGTATCGATACGGTCTTCCTGTGTTGACCGGAGGACGTTGACCTTGGTCAAGGCGTATCGATACCCCTGATTGGTGTATTGATACGGCCTGCCATGTAAGTGTAAATTGGACTATTAACATGATGTGTGGGGTTCTGATGTGTATCCTTCTTGATGTTTTCCGCCGTCGTGTTTCACATAGGACCTAATATGCCTTTAGACAAGATTAAATTAAAAGAAATTTTCTAGGGTTGCTAACTGAGGGGGAACCTTAACGGGTTTCGCTTCGGTTTTTCCCGTGTAGCCCACTCGTATCGGTCAAGCGTCCGGACCGAGACGAGGGGTTACAAACATAAACCATGATTTTGAATATTGGATATGGTTTAGGGTTTAGGGCTTTTTAGCTTTTAAATCGACTAAGGTTGTTATTTGATCCAATTATTTATAAAATTAAAAATATAATATATGGAAAATAATTTAATTAAAATTTTATTTTAAATAATTTATAATTATATGTTGAGTCCTTGAAATTTTTAATATTTATTAATCAATTTAATGGTGTTCAACGATGTTCAGCGTTAGTGTTGTTCAGCGGTGTTCGTCGAACGTAGTAGAATCATCTAAAAAACCCATACAATTAACTTTAAAAATGAATCATTGTAAATATAGTAAGCATAGATTGGTAGTAAGTAATTTTGGCAAAAGATACTTAAAAGGTAATATAAATAGTCAACAATCAGGCTAAAATTTTGAAATAGAAAAAAATATTTTTTCATAGGGAACACACTGTTAGTTTTAAGGGTGTTTAAAAATATTTGACTCGTTGATCCGATAAAAAAATTTAGGTAATTTTATAATATTTTTCAACTCCCGAGTAGGGTACCCGGTTCGCTATTTTCTGGATCAGGCCCTGGTAACGAAATTCCAACTTTCTGAATACCCGACTACCTGAATATATTTGAAATTAGAATTTTTATATTTAATAAATACATATTTTTATATTAAAATAATTTAAACTTTTTTTATATTTTTATATTCGATAAATACATATTTTTATATTAAACTAATAATATATTTTTACATTTAAATAATACATATTTTTATATTTAAATACTCAATTACCCGATTTTCAGGGTATTCGCAACATTCGAGTACCTAATTAGTGGGTACCCGACCAACCTAGATCAGGACACGAGCCAACCAAACTACTACTCGAACACCTGATGCCTCAGGTACCGAAATTTGAACACTCCTGATCAGTTTCATTTCGCTACTAACAAATACAGTAAATCCTTAAATAATCATTCACCCAACTTATTTTTTTTAATTAGGTTTAATATACAAACAACTGCCCTAACTACATATTCTTGTAATTTTAAGTGTCTAAGCAATTTTAAGTACCTAAACCATACATATTTTCTAGCTGTTAATTACCGTAATTTTTTTTTCAAAAATTAATTGTCTTTTTTAGTTTCTTTTGTTTTTAAGTTATTCTTTAAGAAGCTCTACATTTTTTAAAATTCACAAAATAACCCTAAGCTCGAAAAGCTTAACACAAAGAAAAACAAACCTTAAATCCAACCACCGTCGCTGCCCACCACTCCCATCAAAAGACATACACAACCGTTTACCCTATTATTCCATCGTCGAAAAACGACAAACGACGTCCAACTCAAACACAAAATTTGAAATTTTTATTCGAACGATGAGCGACGGACGACGATTGAAAGAATGACGAACATCGTTCGGATCGTGCGACAAGAAGAGGTGATTCATTCCAGTAACAACGACATGACGACGACAACAATAGTTGATTTGAGATTTGAATTAGGATTCTCGAAATTTAGGGCTTTTGTGGAATATGCTAAAGTTGGAGTTAATTTTTTTTTAATTTTTTCTTAAAATAAAAATAATTAAAAACTAAAACTTACCGCGCGTCACATTTTATTTAATTGCTATTTTTTAACGACAACTAATTGTCAGACACCTAAAGTTAATTAAATAAAAAACTATAAATCTATTATTACTAAAACGTAATTTGAACACTTAAAATTAAAAAATATATAATTTAAACATTTATTTTTATATTAAACCTTTTATTTACATTATTTCCCTTTAAAAAAACCTTATAACCCTACCCTACTCTCCAAAAGCGAGCTCTTTCCCTCATTCTTTTTTCCTATGGTTTTGAAATTCCTTAAAAACTGATATTCTCATTTTCATCTTTTCCTTTATATTAAATTATGGGTAATTATATTATGTATTGATGGTGGAAAATAAAAAATTTCTGCAAACGTTTTAGCTTAAAAGGTTATAAATTTAATTTAGGGTTAACAGTTTAGAAGTTTAAGTTTAAGGATTTAAAATTTAAGGGTTGTGATTAGATGATGCATATTTACATGGTTACCTGTTGAGTTGATCGAACACTTGCAAATGGCCAAGAGGGGGTGAACTGGCAATTAAAATTTTGGTGGGAAGAAATGAATGAAAAATAAAATTGACACAAGTAGTTATAGTGGTTCAAGTTCTCAAAATGAACTCTACATCCACTACCTTAGTTCCCACTAAAGATTTTCAACAAATTCACTACTTGAATTTTTCCCATTTTCTTGGATGATGAGGTAACCTTACAATTTCGATTAAGCTTTCTACCCAAAGCTTAATCCACTCAAATACAAAGACAAGTTGTGGTAAACTCAAATGATTCCTCTCAATGGATAATTTGTCTACCCAATTACAATTTCAATAACCCCAAACTCACAATACAATTTGACAATTGAAAGACGCTAGAGTTGGATACAAGAATTTAACTTTGAATAGCTCAAGGGTTTGGATTTTTGCTTTGATGATGCTTGAATGTTGAATAGTTGTTCCTGACCTTCAAAGGGCTTCATTTTATACCTCCTCCATTAATTCTAGCCGTTTGGGTGGTTGGGAACATGAATAGAGCCGTTGGAACCCTCTCTTACCACCATAAATACACTTTTGCAGCTATCCGTATCGGTACACATGAAGTCGTATCGATACCTGTCTCAGAAAAGAAAGAGCCGTTGTGTACAATAAATAAGGGGTATCGATACGCACGTAAGCTTATCGGTACGGGGTATCAAAACGGCTAAGACCGTATCAATACTTTTTTCTCAACTTAGCTCACTGTCGATTTCCGTATCGGTACGAGGTTTAGCGTATCGATACGGGTCAACGACCAATTTAAAAATTGGTTACCTAACCAACTGACACCAACAGTCAAAATATTTAAACCGACTTGAATTTAAAAACCATTAAGTCCGTATCGATACGGATGAAGTCGTATCGGTACGCCATTCAAACTCTTTAGACTTTTACGAAGGGGCGTATCGATACATGTGAAGAGCGTATCGTTACGTGTTCCACCAGTAGCCAACTTTGGTAAAAAGGTATCGATACGGCTGGAAGCGTATCGATACACCTGGATGATTTTCAATAGTTTGGCCTTGGAACACTTAGAAAATATTTTGAGTTTGAGTTTTTCAAATCAGTTTTAAAGAGTTGGTGATTTAAAACTTATTAAGGGACTTTGTAACACCCGGGTTTAGGGGTTAGGTGAAAGTAATATTTTAATATTATCTTGGGTCCGGTTCTAAGATTTAATTAATGGTCCGGGTTTAGCTTTCAATTAATTAAACTAATGATAGACTAAATTTTGGAATTTAAAACCCCCAAGTGACCATGGGAAGCATGCCCTTGTGAATAACCAATTTCATTAAGGGCAAATGAGTCATTGGACTTTTAACTTAAAACAAAATAAACCAAAAAACCCATTTCTTCACTTTCTTCTTCTCCCTTCACTTTCAAAATATCAGACAAAACCTCCCCAAGCCATTGGAGCTACTGTTCCATCATCTCCCTTCTTCATTTCAACTCCATTTTGAAAGGTAAGAGTACTTTTGACTTCTCCTCATCGTCCCCATCCTAAAAGTACCATTCATTTTCGTTTTCATGAAGTTTTGAGAAAATAGAAACTTTGAAAATCTTGATTAAAAATGGTGTCTTTATGTTGCAAAGTTAAATGTTTTGATTTAATATGATTAGTAATGAAGTATAGAGACCAAATGATACTACATATATGAATTTCGGGTGTTTTGGACCAATTTTCGGAATTTGTCTTGAGAGGGTTTTGGAGGGTTTTTAAAGTATGTTTCGGGGCTGTTTAAGGTTGGATTTCGGGGGCTGTAGGTAGTATGATATATGAGGATCATTTTGGGTGCGATTGAGGCTTATTTGGGTGCTTGAAATAAGAGTTTTCGGTGGGTCAAGTGGGCTGCTCGAAAATCCTGTTTTTGGTCTTGCTTTGAGTGTTGAATGCTTGGTAATGATAATCCGGGTTAGTTTCGATGACAAGATATTGATTGTGGATGTTTTGTTTGTGTTTGGGATTGATTAGAGTCAAGTTTGGGCATCAGTGAAGCATCGGAAGTGAATCCGGAGAATTGAAGGTTGTTGCTTGCGTGGTCTTGAGCTTGGAAGCTTAGGTGAGTGGTTGTTTGTTTTTAAAGGTTTTAAATTAGTTGGTTCGAGTATACGGACTAGGTTGGGTTTGGTAGACCCACCTAGAGTTAGGATTAGAGTGGTAGCCTAATCCTAAACTTAATCTAAGCCTTTGGATGAACTCAATTGTATGAATGTATATGCCTCGTATACCATGTGATGTGAATGTTTATGTGTATGGTCTTATACATGTGAGTTGAGGCATGAATTGTATTGCTTAAAGTATGCATGGTGATGGTTTATGGTTGAGTCCATAGTGAGGGCGTGCTAAGCACGGAAATGATTGAAATGTGTGATGTGGAATGAGTAAAATATTGGCACTAGTAAACTTGAATACAAATGATCGATCATTAGGATGTTAGTGTGTACACATGAGTCTAAAGTCGCGCGTGGCCTTGGTGGCGTTGAGTCACCAAGGAGGAGTACGGGTTCGCCCGGAATTGTAATTGAATATAGTCGGTGATGAGTGGAATCCCATCGACGGGGCGTGAGGATGAGTGGAATCCCCTCCGCGAGACCGGTGATGAGTGTAATCCCACCGTCAGGTAATGGTTGTGTTGTTGGACATGAGTTCCAACGGTTGTCCGCGTATTTGAGTCTTAACTAGGTGCCAATGTTGTTTGATATGTGTATCAATGTGTTGGAGTATATGGGATGTTAGATGTTAAATGTGATTACATGTATGGTAGAGTTGAGCTCATGACTATGGCATATATGTGATATATTGCTCATACATTTATACCTTGTGGACTCTTGTTATACGTATGTTGCCTTGGCTAGATCGTGCTCGGACCCTGCAATGTTGAGGTTTGTTTTTAGAGCTTACCCTCACTAAGCATCATTGCTTACGCTCTCTCTGTTCAACATTGCAGATCCTTAGTTCGTGGGTTGCTCGGGCAAGAGGAGAGCCTCCAAGTGTGGTTTGGATTGAATTCACCAAGTATGGATTTTAAATAATAGACATGTAATGGTTGAGCAATGGGATGTGTTATGTCTTGTGGTTGTTGTTGGTTGATAGGAGCATGTGTAGACTCCTTTATATGCATGGCTTTTGCATGGTTGTGTTGCCATGGTGTTTGTTAACTTATGTCTTTTGTTTGCTTGACATGTTGGTCTATGCTTTAAGAGCTTATACTTGTGCTTGAATGAATGCATAATTTGGATTGTTGCCTTTGCGTTATACATGTTTAAACCTTGTTGAAGCATGCTTGTATGATTGCTATACCTTAGGGATTGATGTTAGTGTGTTGGTTAAAGTGTTAGAGGGATTTAGGGGCCTCCTTGTGCTCTAAATCAGCTCAAACCTGCAGATTCGTAGCTGGGGTATCGATACCGTTGGTCTGGTATCGATACTACCCTGTGGTTTCAGGCCTCGTGTATCGATACTCGAGGGGGAGTATCGATACCTTTTTGGCCACTGGAGCCACTGTCGATTTGGGTATCGATACCGACCTCTAGGATATCGATACCGTTGTCTTGGCTTTGACCGTGGGAAGTCAACTTTAGGGGAGGGTATCGATACCCTCATTTGGGGTATCGATACTGTCTCCTCAGGTTGACCAAACCCTGTTGACCTAGTCAAAGGGGTATCGATACCCCCTTAAGGGTATCGATACCGCCTGCAGGATAACTTTATAAATGGGCTTTTAGATGTTAGTTTGGGTTCGTTGGATTGCTTCGTATATATTGATCCGCTGTATGATCACTTAGGATGTAATTCTCATCTAGACAAGATTTAAATGAAAAAAAAAATATAGGGTTGCTAACCGAGGGAGAGTTCCTTAGGGAGTTTTCACTCGGTTTTCCCCGTGTAGCTCACTCGGACCGGTCATCCGGCCAGACCGGGACGAGGGGGTTACAGACTTATAAAATAATTTTAAGTTTTTCAAATTGATCCTTAAAGATTTAATTATATCAAAATCAAACATAGGTTTTACATTACCTGATGGGTCACGTGACCCACCATTAAAATTGAAAAAAAATACATTTGAATTCTTTTGGAATAATTTTCATATTGATCCTTCCTTTTTGTTTGTAATTTATTTTAATATATTTTTACATAATTATGTGTTATTTTGAGTCTTTTAAGTTTTATATTTTTTCAATTTAATCCCTAAACGCATTTTTATCACTTATTATTTGATAGAATTGTATATTTATTTTGATTAAAATTTTATTTTATTATTATAAAACACCACTATTATTTTTCGATGGTTAACATATATTTTTATCATTATAATTATTATGTAATATATATGTATTCATCTATTTTTAATATATTTATTATGATTTTTTTTATAAAGAAGAGAACAAACTACCCTGCTAAGCTACTGGAAACAAATCCAATACCAGCAGACTTGCGATCACAACAGGAGGGGCGTCGAAAATCCGGCAGTCCAACGAGTCCGCAGGGGCCAATTTGGCTAACGAGTCCGCCACTTTGTTCATCTCCCGACAAACATACTGAAGAATAACCTCCTAACCTTGCCGCAATAAACCCCGGATATGATAACACAAACCAATGGAACTCCCCTTTGCCGAAGAACCTTGAATTAGCGAAATCGCCTCTTTACAATCCGTCTCTAAGATTACTCGGCGATATCCCCGAGACCACGCTTGCGATAAACCAATATACATACCCCATAGTTCCGCCTCCAACGCTGAGCAAATACCTATCGCTTTCGTGAAGCCAAAAATCCAATCGCCCCTCTCATATCTACCAACACCGTCGCACGAAGCCAATCCAGTAGCAGCCGTGTGCGTGCCGTCCGTGTTGACCTTCAACCAACCGCCAGGAGGAGCCTCCCAAGCTGCAGCCTGCTGTCCGAGACGTACTGTGGAGGGAGATAGTGTGCGCGATAACGCCAAAGCTCGCACACTCTCCTCGAACACAAATTTACTGTGAGCCAAAACGTCAAACACCTCTGTAGCATCCTTATCAAAAATGCAAGCGTTGCGATATTTTCATAAGGACCAAAGAATCGCGCCAAAGCGAAGGTCCCAATCTTTCGGCTCGCGTGCAAAATACTCTGGAGTCGATAAATTAACTCGCAACCAATCTTGAACATTCATATCAAGAAACTCGTTGAGTTTTGAGGGAACAACCCACCTAACCCAAGCCGCCATTGCCGTAGGACACAAGCGAAACAAATGGCCTACGAACTCAACCATCGAACCGCACACTCCGCAACTAAGATCATCACACATGTGCCTTCGAACCCTCTCGGCATTAGTGATCAATTTACCACTGCCAAGCAACCATAAAAAGATTTTAATTCGTTGCAGCCCTCAGAAACGCGAAATGCATCGCCACAACAGCCCCGCTTGGCCCTCACATTCCCTTGCGCGCACACGGTAGGCAGAACCGACAGTAAAGGAGCGCTGTGCCGTCCATTTCCACCCCACGCCATCCAAATCCGAGACCTGCTGCGGAGACATTGTCGCGGCCAAGCGTAACACAATGTCACGCGGCACCAAATGCTCTATCGCTGCCTAATTCCATCCGCCTCCGGGCGTTGCCATGTTGGCGACGCTAACATGTGGAAGACACGCACGAGCAGCCCCATCCGCTACATACTCCGCCAGCACCCCAACATCGCTCAACCAAGGGTCATGCCAAAAGTCCACAGAGCGCCCATCGCCCACCGACCAAACGAGACCTGAGCGGACCTCATTCCAAACTAAACCGATACCCTTCCAAAGGTGAGGACAACGGGGACGAACCAAGCTGTCCGGAACAGCTTCCACCCACTTATATTTGGAACGTAAAACTTGCGCCCATAATTGATCCGATTTCCGGATTAAGTTAAAAGCAAGCTTCATTAGAAAAGCTTCATTTTGAACCACCAACGACTTAAACCCAAGGCCTCCCTCCTTAATAGGCGAGCATATCGACTTCCAATTCACAAGGTGCACACCCCCCCGCCCTTCAACCTTACCCCAAATGAAATTCCTAATTAAACTCTCAATGTCGCGACACGTACCTTTGGGAAAGAAAGAATACTGCATAGCATAATAGGGTATTGCCGATAACACCGACTTAGCAAGTGTAATTCTCCCCGCGAGCGAAAGGGACTTAGCCATCCACCCTGAGAGCTTATCCCTCACACGTTGGACAACAAAATGATATGAAGCCCGAGTCACACGTTTATGCAATAGGGGCACTCCTAAGTACTTCCCAAGGTCCGACACACGACAAAAACCGAAACGAGAATTGATAGCCACGCTAAGATTATGCTCCACATTCTTAGAGAAAAAGATGCTAGTTTTGGCAATGCTGACCTTCTGGCCCGATGTCGCACTGAAATGCTGCAACACCTCCTCAATAATAGTAACCTGAGACGACGAGGCTTCACTGAACAAAATCATATCGTCTGCGAAGAAAAGGTGGGAAATAGGTGGACCATGTCGAACCAAACGAACCGGCTTCCACGCACCACACGATACCTTCTCACAGATTGACTGAGCCAACCGCTCCATACAAAGGACAAACAAATACGGAGACAATGGATCCCCCTGCCGAATACCCCTCGACGACGCAAAAGAATCTGATACAGAACCATTCCATAGAACTTGAGTAGAAACCGACGTAACGCACCTCATAATTAAACTACGCAACTCCCTCGGTATCTCAATCTCCATGAGAGTATCCTCAATAAAGGCCCACTCGAGCCTATCATATGCTTTCTCGAGATCTATCTTGATCGCCATCGAACCCACCTTACCCTTCTTCAGACGCATAGAATGAATAACCTCCTAGGCGATAATTATATTATCAGTAATGGAACGCCCAGGGACAAAAGCAGTCTGACTATCCGAAACCCAGCAAGGCAACAGAGGTTTAAGCCTATTCACTATAGTCTTCGTAATAACCTTATACAGCACAGAACACAAACCAATTGGGCGAAACTGGGAAATCGATTCCGGGTTGCGTACCTTTGGTAATAGGACCAGAAGAGTGTGGTTCAGCGATGGATCGAACGGTTTGTGTAACCCCCTTAACCCGGCCTAGACGGTTGACCCGAATTAAGAAAGTCACACGGGGAAAACCAAAGTCAACCCGAAAGTCAACCTTGATTAACGACCTTTTTTTTTTCTTTTTAACTCTTGTCTAGATGCACATTAATCCTAGTTGTGATCATACAAACAACATACTCAAAGATCATAAACATCAGAGATCAAACAGGGACCCAATTGAACAATTTACAATTTTAGGGACCAAATTGTAAATTCTGCAAAATACAAGGACTTCATCCAAATTAAAGTTACCAACTTGAAATTAATCAGGTTTCGTGCTTCTCTGCAAATTTTCAGCTCAAACGGACATTCCAAGCTCATACAATTGCACAAACAAGATTCAGGACCAAAATGCAAACATTCCAAAACATTTAACTGCCATTGTCAGCCCCCAACGGTCGGCTGTTCCGAAACAGGGTGAGCCTGTTCCGAAACACGGGGCCGTTTCGCAACGCGTTCCGATACACGGGCTGGCAGTGACCATTCCGTTTCGGAACGGTGTCACCCGTTTCGGACGCCTGGGCTGGTTCAGGGCACCCGTTCCGAAACGAGGGCTACTGTTCCGAAACAGCCTGCACAAAAGCTGCATTTTGCTTACTCAAACACACAATTGATCATCCAAACATGCTCTAAATGCTACCAAACTTTACCAGCATGAAATTCAACATATAAGAGACACGTAAGCATCAACCAATCATCATGATGGCATCACATATGAAAAGCCCCAATTCTATGGCATGCTTCCTACACAAGCAACACATTCAAGCATAGAAACCTCCAATTCAAACATGTTATGGCCAAATACAAAAACCAGCAATATCAACATCATTAAACATACTTAGGGAGTACAACACATCTCCCAAAACAACCACATGAGTTTCCCCCATTGCCAAATACCAAAAGCTAATTGAGTTCATAAAACCTTTCCATACTTGAGCTTAGTTTCCCCTTGGTTGCTTGCCTTCCTTGCTGCCCTCGATTCACCTTAATGTTCTGCATTATTGATTTAAGAAAACGAAAGAGAGCGTAAGCAAAAGCTTAGTGAGGAGCGCTCATAAAAACCATTCAATAATGCATTATAAAACTCTTTATAAATCATGCTTCAAATCATCATTTGCACATGCTCAAAAGCATACTTAACAAGCAATTCATGATTCATATCATAACATGTCATATTGGCCACAAGTGATAAGTTTCATCATTTTAAAACAAGTTCAACATAAGACTCACACATGGACTTTTAAACACCATTATGATATTATACTTTCCAAGAGCCACACAAGGACTTTTAAACACCTTTGTGCTCTTCCCAAGGACTTTTAAACACCTTGGCCCCAAGGACTTTTAAACACCTTGGCCCATGGACTTTTAAACACCTTGGCCCCAAGGACTTTTAACCACACAAGGAATTTTAACCACATTTGTGTCCTTAACAAGAACCATCCAAGGACTTTTAACCACCTTGATGTTCTTAAGTAACAAGGCTCACTCAAGGACTTTTAACCACCTTAGTGACCTTAACAAGAATCATCATGGACTTTTAACCACCATGAAGTTCTTAGAAACCACAAGGCTCACTCAAGGACTTTTAACCACCTTAGTGACCTTGACCTTTTTCAAAACATCACTTGCCAATATACATTATTATCATCAAGATATCCACTGTTTTAAAGCATTAAACCAAGCCATATTCATCATGCATTTATAAGCATCAAACCACATTTTAACCATGCTCAAAAACAAGGAACTCTTACCTTGAGCTTCCTTCAACATATGGCTTACAAAATCAGCAATAACCGTGCTAAATCATGCTTTCAAAACAGAATTTAAAACATGCAATAAACCACATTGCACAACAATCAACCATGGCCACCTCTAGAGAGTATTTTCGAAAACTTACACTTGAGCTTAGCAAAGTTGTTTAGAATTAAACTAAGCTCCCAAGACATTGGTTTCAAAGCCGAAAACCCAATTTCACTCACCGATTCCACTTCGCCCCTTGCCGAAGCACCAATTCAAGCCTCCGGATCACCAACTCTTGGATCCAAAGATGCCTCCCCTGTTTTAACACATCAAAGCAGAGGATTAATGCATCATCATGCATTAATAGCTTCAATGAAAGCACCTAAACTCGCTGCTCTCATCCACACTCCATTTTTGGCCACCAAACACAACCGAAAATGCATCCAAACCACCTCTCAACAAAGCCCAGCCATTAATCATCAAAACCTAACATCCTTAAACATCATTTAACATCTAAAAAGAGCTTAACAACATCCTTATACCTCCAGCAACAACAGATCCACAAGATCTCACCAAAAACAACCTAGAATCATAAGCTAAACTTAGGAAATTCAACCTATCCGGGATTGCATCAATCAAAACTCAATTCCTTATCAAATTAACATTCATTAATCATCATTTTAACACCTTAAAACACTGCTTTAACAGATCCAACGAAAATTCATCAAAAATCACCAAATCTTGCATTTTAAGCCAAGATCCATTAAACCACTTAAAAACCTTTTATAAAACATCAATTAAGGATTGAGAACTTAGGAATTTCAGTAAAGAACTGAGAGTTTAGAGGAGAAGGACGTTCTTACCTCCAAACTTGAGTTTCTCCTCTTTAGAGCCAAAAAGCTTGAAAATCCAAATAGCAAATTGCAAGGTTTTGTTGTAGAAAGGATTAGGAATCCAAAGAGAATTGAAAAGATAGATTTGAGTGACAAAATCAGAAAGAAATCTCTGGAGATAAAGTGTTTGGGTTGAGAGAAAATGAGAGAAAAGGAAAATTGGAAGAAAATGGAAAGTTGGTTACAAAATGGTAAAATGATTTCCCTCCACTTTTCTTAAGCTTTAAAATCAGAATTATTCATTAAAATATCTTAGAAAAATCTGGAGAAACTCCCTTTGGGTAAATAGCTCCTTAAAGATTCAAAGTTTCAATCCTTTCTAAAACAGTCACGCAACTTTCAAAAATTACATTTTGGTCACTAGCCAAAATGTCACCCTTCCAAAACTCATTTTGTAAAATTGATTTCACAGTTCACTTATATATATTAAAAGATGATTTTAGAACATTTTTCCATATTTTTAATGCAACCCGAACTAGGCTTTCCTAATTTCACCCTTTTAGATTCGAACAGCACTTTGACCAACCCGGTCAACGCCCAAAACTACTAAGCCCAAAACCGGGGCGTTACAGTTTGCTCGCAAACACCTCCCGCACAAAATGACAAACCGAAGGACCAACAATATGCCAATTGCGTTGATAGAACAACGCGTGTACGCCATCCGCCCCAGGGGCCTTCAGCGACGGCATGTCAAACATAATCGCCCGAACTTCGTCATCCGAAACCGGGTGAGCCAAATCCCTGAGCAAATCAGCGTCCACTGTAGGAAAGCAGCCCCTACCCGCAGACTCAACATCAATACCTCCCAAAGATGTAAACAGATCCTTATAAAAATCCACCGCCAGCTTTTGCAAAACACCTTGATCGGAGCACCACCGACCGCTAGGGAGCTTAAGAGCTTGCACATAGTTTTGCCGACGAGGTTGCATGGTACAATTATGAAAGTACTTGGAATTCTTGTCACCAAAACGAACCCACTGTTCCCTAGACTTTTGCACCCAAAGGCTTTCCTCTCGAAGAAGAATAGCATCTAATTCCGCGCGAAGTGAAGCATCGAGCTGAACAAGAAAGTCGGAGTGCGCAACTCTAAGGGCTTTATCAATCCCCCGAAGTCTCGTAAGAAGTTCTTTCTTTTTCTTACCAATATGCCCAAACACGTTAACATTCCAATCTTGAACGTTACGCATGAAATTGTCCACATTATCCACAACATGAAGCGACCCATCCCAATTGCCTCGCAAGAAATCCTCAAAATCAGGATGATCTTGCCAAGCCGCAATGAAACGAACCGGACGCCTGCTACTCATACCTTCCTGATGAAGAGAATGAAACCAGAGTGGGCAATGATCCGACCCAACCCTATCAAGATGAGAGACCACAGCCGACGGGAACAAACTAGCCCAGGTGACATTATAAAGACATCTATCTAAGCGCTTGTGAAGATCACCTCGCTTCCAAGTAAAATCACAACCCTTGTATTCCACCTCGAGTAAACCCAGATCAAAAATAAGGTCTCGAAAGAGAGTGCAAACGTCATTACCTCTAGCAGAACCTCCAAACCGTTCCTCTCGTCGCAAAATAGTGTTAAAGTCGCCCCCTAACAACCAAGGTACACCATCACTCGGATTCAAACTAGCCAACAAAGGCCACAAAAACCTACGCACAGAAACAATTGGGCTAGCATAAATAGCAGTGAAATAAAACCACCGCGCAGACCCAACATCACGAGCTCTACCATGAACAAACTGATTCGACACCCGAACAATCTCGACCTGAACCGTGTCCTGCCAAAGCACCCAAACACCACCGCTTAGACCTCTCGCTTCCACCCTGAAAGAGTTAGGAAAACCCATGCGCGCAATAACCCTATCAGCTGTACCACCACTAATCCGTGGTTCAAAAATAGCAAGCACCTGAGGACGACTAATCCTACAAAAATCCTTCAAGTGGCCACGAAAACAAGGGCTAGCCGCCCATTGACAATTCCAAAAAAGAAAACTAATCATTGAGAAAAAACGAAAGGAGAGGTACCGTACAATTCACTAATTCGACGAAGGAACGGTCGCGGCCTTGCTACCACGATCACCAATGGCCCTATTCCCCTCGACACCACCAGAGCCGCTCGCCGATAAACCTGCAGCTGTCACTATCCCATTCGAAACAGCCGACCGTCCCCCGCCTCCATCCGGTACCGGCTCGGGCGCGAAAACCGACATCCAATCCGATAGACGACGGGTAGGTGGAGAGCGATTCTCCTTGCCTTTTCTTGGATTAGAGGCCTTCCGAACACCAACCGAAATCAAATTCTTTGGACCTTTAGGACCCCTTTGCGACCCCTTAACTCTTTGCTTCTCATTAACTGCCTCAAGGATAGAGATGGCCTCATGTTTACCGCCCATCGGAGGCACGGGGTGTGCCACAATAGTAGGAACCTCAGTGGCAACGGACGCCACAACCTCAATCGCGCCTTGTTGACTCCTTTGGTCCGTTGCAGACCCTTCGACCACCCCCGGCAAATGCACCTGAATAGGAGAATCCCCCCCATTCACACTTCCAGCTGCCTGAACATCCATGTCGACTTGCGGCACAACCCCCGTAGAAACCTCCGACACGGGAACCTCCCCATCACGCCCATCGTTACCCACCAACACTGTCACCGGGGCAGCGACCTCAACACCCTCAACTTCACGATTGACCTCTTGGAGGATAGCAAAACGTGATCCCCCCTCACCTACCGAGTCCGAAATCTTATTGTTTTTACGACCCACACCTTCGTGTCGGACACGCCCGCGCCTCCTGTCCGCTATCATCCACGGACCATAGACCTCATCACTCCCCTTATCAACCTGACCTGCGCTCACTTTAGTAACATCCGAAGTAGACGGGGCTGCTCGATCGGTTTTCCCCGAATATATTTCACAAGCCCCCTTGACTCACATGACCATATACCCCGCACTTAAAACAAATATTTTGAAGGCCCTCATACTCGAGGTTTTGCATGACACCATCAATTTGAACACAAGGAATCAACGATTTTCCCAAATCGACCAAAACCGCGAGCCTTGCGAACCTCCCCCTATCGCCGGCATGCGTGTTGTAATCGATCCGAATAACTTTGCCAATGAGATTAGCAATATAACGAAATAGAGCCTTAGAGTAATACCGATAAGGGAGACCCGATAATCTCACCCAAACCACAACCTTCGATGGATGACTTTCGGACGTAGAGAATTTCCTGTGCCATGGTTGAACCGTAAGGTAACAACCGAAAATCGTCCAAGGGCCCTCGGTTAGGACATGGACGTAATCCGCCTCCAAGGAAAGCATAACAAAAAAAATATTCATTGTCCAAATCCACAACTTGGAATTGACCCTGCAATTGCCATAATGTACGGATCCTACCCAACAACGTACGATAGCCTATAGTCCTCCCCAACATCCTCACTATAACCGAACGCTTCATACTTAGGTCAATCTGCTCGTGGACCCTCTTCGAAAAGGTCATCGATGGGAAGGGACTGCTGCGATCGACCACCACATCCGAGTCTTCCACCACAACAACATCCAAACCTGGCAGCGGTGTTGTAGCCGCGGTTCTCTTTTCCGCACCCCTCACAGCCCCTGCGTAGGACGGTCTAGGAGCAGATGGGGGACTACCCTCCCCGACGTCGCTTGCCTTGCCGTCCTCCCCAGCAGCAACGTCGCCAACGTCCGCCATGACCGAGTCCAATTCCTCTTTGCCATCGGCTTCAAACAAAGGGTTCACATGATCATGACGTCCCTTCTTCGACACGCGAATCTCCTCCACCGTCAGTGGCGAACCCGGCCGTTCCAGCAACGGAGGGAAGTCAAATGAATTCTCACTCCCACCACCCCCACCGGACCGATCATGGGGAACTGCCGGCAGAACAAGGGGCGGGGTCACGTGGGAATAGTTTGCGTAGGGTTTTCATTAGGGTTTCCGGTAAAAGCGGTTTCCATCGTAAAAATAAAGTAACCAAATTTCGGCACTTATGATTATTTTTTTATTATCACTTTAATTATTTTCATTACCATATATATTATTTTTTCTATTACTACTAATGTTTTATTATTATTATTATTATTATTATTATTATTATTATTATTATTATTATTATTATTATTATTATTTAAGTTTATTTGCGGTCATTGTTATGTCCTAATAATTTATAATTTAATTTTTATGGTTTATAAATATAATTTTTATTGATTTATTTAATTTATTCTCGCTTAACATGTAATTGTACATATTGTTGGTCGGTGAATTACGAAGTTTAAATTCATGGATCTGCTCTTGGTGGTTAGAATTTAGGATTTATATGTTAAAAGCCAAATCCTTAACCATATTACCTCAAACCTAAACCCTAATCTATAAACTTTAAATTCTAACCACAACCCTTAAATTCTAAATCACTAAATCTAACCCACATAAACCTTAAATTAAATTCATAAACCCTAAAATTAAGAAGATTTGTAGAAACATTTTCAAAACGCGTAATTTGAAAGGGGTTAACGAGATTTAACGTCTTAGTTACCATTTTGTTGTAAAACGCAAAGTTTAGTTTCCATTTTATAATATTTAAAAGTTTGATTACTGTTTTTTTAACAAAGTTTAGTGACCATTTTAGTACTTCACCTAAGTATAAATTTAAGATTTAATTTTAATTTTGGGTAAACTACTTCATTGACCACCATATTATTAGAAAAGTTGCGATTTGACCACATTACTTTTTTCGAAGCAATTAAACCATCAGCCGTTAAAAATAACAGAAAATTTGACAGTGCTGTTAAATAAAATTGGTACAATTACACATTTGATCCCTTATATTTAAAAAATCTATCAATTTAGTCATAATTTTAATCTAATAAAATAAATTAATTATTTAATTAAATGGTGACATGTGCCACCACCTTATTGGAGGATTTTAATTATTTTTATTTAATTTGATTAATTAATTTCCCCTCCAATTAGGTGATGACACATGTCACTTGATTGGAGAAGGAAAAATGAAAGCAATAAAAGCCTCTAAGGGGATTGAACACACAACCTCAAACATAAGAGAGAAGGACAAGCATGCTTACCACTAAGCCAATCAAATTTTTGTGAAGTAAGTTACAACATTTAATATATGTTTTAATTACTTGTTAATGCCCGGAAAATGAAAACAAAGAGAATGGCCTTTGTTGGATTCAATCCAGTGCTCTTGGAGTTAAAGTGAAACATGTTTACCACTAGGCCAAGCATATTTTAACATATAATGTACAATATTTAATATATGTCTTGAAAATTCGTTAATGCCCGAAAAAATAAAAGAAAATAAAATGTAGTTTTAGGAAAATCGAACATAAAATATTTAACTCAATATAATTTTGATTTATTTAATTAAATTTTAATTTATTTAATTGGGTTAAATATTTTATGTTAGATTTAACCCAATATTTAAACCACATTTTATTTCCTTTTATTTTTCCGAAAAAATATATGTCTTAAATAAATTAAAATTATATTGGGTTAAATATTTTATGTTCGATTTTCCTAAAACCACATTTTATTTTCTTTTATTTTTTCGGGCATTAGCAAATATTCAAGACATATATTAAATGGTATACATTATATCTTAAAAATAAGCTTAGCCTAGTGGTAAACATACTTTAGTTTTACTCCAAAGGCACTGGTTCAAATCCACCAAAGGTCATTTTCCTTGTTTTCATTTTTCTGAGCATTAACAAGTATTTAAAACATATATTAAATGTTGTAACTTACATCACAAACGTGTGCTTGCCCTAGTGGCAAGCATGCTTGTCCTTTTTTTTATGTTTGAGGTTGTGGGTTTGAACCCCCTATAGGCTTTTCATTGCTTTCATTTTTCTTCCTCCAATCAGGTGATGACAGGGAAATTAATTAATCAAATTAAATAAAAATAATTAAAATCTTCCAATATTAAATAATTAATTTATTAGATTAGATTAAAATTAGGACTAAATTGATAGATTTTTTAAATATAGGTGACTGAATGTGTAATTATACCAATTTTATTTAACAGCACCGTAAACTTTTCTGTTATTTTTAACGGCTTGTGGTCACATTGATACCATTTAAATAGTTTAATGGTTTAATTGCTTCAAAAAAAAGTAATGTGTTCAAATCGCAACTTGTCCAATAGTATGGTGGTCAAAGAAGTAGTTTACCCTTTAATTTTTAAAAATCTCAATTTAACTATCCGTGAAAAATTTAAAAAAATTAAGGGTAAAGTATGTCAGGTACCACCGAATAATCGGGTGTGACATGTTTTTACCATCAACCTTTCAATTGGTCCAAACTTACCACCAAACTTTATTTTTCGACTCGTTTATATCACCATGCCGTTAAATCGTTAACTCCGTGATGACATGGACGCTGCACCAAAACGATGTCGTTTTGGTGCCGCTATTTTAATAATAAATGACCCAAAACGACGTCGTTTTGCTAGAAAATATATGTAAAATTATGCACATAATGGGATTCAAACCTAAGACCTTAAGCATTAAAGACAACCTCCTAACCACCAAGCCAACCTAATATCTTTGAATTACTTTTAGCACAAATAGTATATATTCCAAACTGTAGTTTGTCATATAAATAATACTACTTTATCTGAATAATATAAATATATTATTTCTAATATAAAAATATTTAAAGATCGGTATACATATATTAATACATAAATAATAAATTAAATGAAAATATATAAATATTTTTATATTATTAATAATATTAAATATAGAAATAGATAAATATATTATTATAAAAACTAAAATACTAAATTTCAAAACAAAATTTGTTTAAAAAATTTAAAATTCGACAAAACTTAAACCCTAAACTCATAAACTCTAACCCTAAACAATAAACTTTAAACCCTAAAATTTTATTCATATACAAATAATATTAAAATATATGAACAAATAATATATTATTATAAAAACTAAAAAACTAAAAAAACTAATTTAAAAAATATATAATTTTTAAAATTTACGAAAAGACTAAAAATTCACCAAAATCTTAAACCCTAAACCCTAAACCCTAAATATATAATTTTTTAGTCTTTTCGTAAATTTTAAAAATTATATATTTTTAAATCAGTTTTTTAGTTTTTATAATAATATATTATTTGTTTATATATTTTAATATTATTTGTTTATGAATAAAATTTTAGGGTTTAAAGTTTATAGTTTAGGGTTAGGGTTTATGGGTTTAGGGTTTAAGATTTTGTCGAATTTTAGATTTTTTAAATAAATTTTATTTTGAAAATTAGTCTTTTAGTTTTTATAATAATATATTTATCTATTTATATATTTAATATTATTAATAATATAAAAATATTTATATATTTTCATTTAATTTATTATTTATGTATTAATATATGTATACTAATATTTGAATATTTTTATATTAGAAATAATATATTTATATGACAAATTACAGTTTGGAATATATATTATTTGTGCTAAAAATAATTTAAAGATATTAGGTTGGCTTGGTGGTTAGGAGGTTGTTTTTGATGCTTAAGGTCCTTGGTTCAAATCTCATTGAGTGCACAATTTTACATATTTTTCTCTAGCAAAACGACGTCGTTTTGGGTCATTTATTATCAAAATAACGGCACCAAAACGACGTCGTTTTGGTGCAGGGTGACATAAACGAGTCGAAAAATAAAGTTTGGACCAATTAAAAAGTTGATGGTAAAAACAGGTCACACCCTATTGTTCAGTTGTACATGGTATACTTTACCCAAAAATTAAACTAAAAATATATAAAAATATTATTTGATAGAACTTAAGCATGTTTCGAGTTCGAGTCCTTATGTATGCAGAAAATTCTTGTTGAGAAACTCACCCATCAAAATCATATGTACGACGCGTGTCGATTCGAATTAGTCAAAACAAAACCCTAAAAACTAAAAAATAAAATATTTTAATTTTATAATAATATTGAATATTATATTTGTTAATTTTTTCATTATACATTAAAATTTATATTCAATATCATCCACTTTACCACTAGGATACTTATTTGATACAATTTCCTTTCTATATATAATATGTATGATAATTATTTGATACACTGGCGATGAAAATTAAAAGTTTTCACAAGCGCCTTAGTTTTAGGATTATTATCCTACACACCGGCGGTAAAAACTAAAAGTTTCCACAAGCTCCTTAGTTTTAGGGTTTAGGGACTTAGTGTAGGGTGTATGGTTTAGGGTTTAGGGTTTAGGTGTATGAGTTTTGAATTTAGGGATAGTTGGAGAAATTTATAGTTAGGGTTATAATTTAAGATTTAAATATTAGTGTTTAATTTTTAAGATAATACGATGAGTATTTAAGTTTTAATCTATAAACCCTAAATTATAACTCTAAAATATAAATTTCACTCACTATCCCTATTTTCAAACTCCATACAACTTAAATTAGTACTTAAACTTAAAATTAAATTGATTGTGCGAAATTTTAGTTTCTACGATAATAATCCTAATATATAGCTGGTGACAGTACTTGCAAGAAAAGAATCAATTTTCACTTTTCCCCTCATTTGTTCGTTCCAGAAGAATATTTAAGGAAAGATCCATTATAATTTCCAACAAAAGTCTAAATAAATAGAAAAAAGAATCCTTTTTCTTTTCTCCTCTTTGACTGGAAACAAAAATCGAAAAAGAAAATCTTCTCCCTAGAATTATTAGTAGTGTGGTGTACATGGCAAAGTAGGGAAATTTTTCGAGAGAGAAATGTTGGCCATGGACAAGGATTTTGATTCTAAGCTTAGGATTCAGGGAACCGATGATAACACCAAAGTTAATTCCTCTAACAATGTTCACACATCCAAAAGCTTTGCATTTAGAGCTCCTCAGGAGAATTTCAGTATCCAGGATTTTGATTTGGGTAAGATCTACGGCGTTGGTTCTTACTCAAAGGTTAGTGCTTTTCTTTTTAAAAAATTAAATTAATATTTGTTTGATTCTATTGTTATTGTTGGTTTTACTTTCTATTTTTGGCACTTGGTTTTCTTTGCTTCCTTTTTTCTATGTTTGATCATTTTAATATATGCATTCTTTAGCTTTATGAATTGTGCTTTGTTGGCTAAATTTAGTTTTTGTGTGAATTTTGTGGGTTTTTACTGGTGATTTAAGCTGTTTGAATGAAAGGCGCTGACTTGTAGAAATTTAATGCAAAGAAAAGAACATAAAATTCTGTTGCATAACAATGTTTTATTCTGTTTCTGTTTCCTATAAGATGAATACTATTTCTCCTTGAAGATGTGTGATATTAAGGCTTTGCTTGCTTAAGAGAAGAATAGAAAATCTTTTGGGGTCTAATGGGGAGAATCATAACCACCCTCTGATTGTTTACTTATTTTTTCTCTGTTTCCTATAAGATGAATACTATTTCTCCTTGAAGATGTGTGATATTGTTTACTAGCAAAGCGACTACGATTCAACCTGCACCATGAGTGCAATGGGGGATTTGAACCTACTGCTCTTCCTTTTACTGCTGGATCAAGTTCTTATGTGTTGCTCTCCTTTTGATTTTATTTCGCATAGATAACGACATTTTTATGATGTTCATCACTTTTTCCCCTTCTGCTATTTTGTTTTCCCACCATCCCAGAATGTATTGCACTTAGTAATAAACCCTTTTTTTTATTGTTATTTTGCTTTGAGTTTTGGAAATGTGAGGATGAAGTAACTTACTTCTTCCCGTTATTTGAGCACTTCAGTTGTGTACTTGACATTAAATGTGTGAATGGAGGCATTTCTTATATGCGTGGTAATGGCTTTAGATACTACATGTATGGTTAAGAGTGAGAAGGGATGATTTGAACTGGATAGTTATTTTTGTTTCACGGTACTCCTTTAAAATATTTACATGGAATTTGTATGGTTGTGATGGCTGCTTGATATGCTAGTTCAGAATATATCTGTTCACTGGCAACGCAGCTAAAATAAACATCCTTTAGTTAACAATTATACATGGTGGGTTGATTAATATGAAGGCATGGGAGCTTATTTTTATTATCATTAGTTTTGGTTGTAGTAATGTTCTTGATTTTTATGGCAAATATATATTGACTTATTTATTTAGTATATGTTCACTTTCCATTTTCACTCACCATTTCTTATTGGAGCTTCTTCTTCTTGTTAGTATTATTCTGAATATCATATTGTTGTTGTCATCAGGTTGTTAGGGCAAAGAAGAAGGATACAGGAATGGTGTATGCTTTGAAGATCATGGACAAAAAGTTCATCACCAAGGAAAATAAAATAGGTTATGTAAAGCTGGAACGTATAGTGCTTGATCAACTGGACCATCCCGGTGTTGTGCGGCTCTATTTTACATTTCAAGATACTTATTCACTGTGTATGTGTTCTTGGTTGTATCTTCCATTAGTATCATGTGCATACTTGTTTAGTTAGTTTTTACAAAAGCTTTTCTTTCTCGATTCTCTTCCATTATTTATTGCCACTTTATTCAATTTGCTTTGTTGTTTGACATTTTTTTCCTTGATTATGTTGTGAAGACATGGCCCTTGAATCCTGTGAAGGTGGAGAACTTTTTGACCAAATAACAAGAGTAAGTTACTCTTGGCATGTGATCCTACATATGGAAAATTCATATATAAAAGAGTTTGTGCAATGTGAAAGAATTTTTTCTGGAGCATATGATTGAGTTGGTTGAAATTGAATTAGCTGCTATGTAAATTACTATTCAGTCCAGTGAATGTTATTTTCAATTTATATATTTTTTCCCTATTTCTCTAACAATATAAATAATAAATATGTGTATTTCTTTATCTACTATCATTTCTATATATGATAATAATTCTAATCCGTCACCACTTTTGAAGCTTTTTAAAATTCATTGCAAAATGTTGACAACTTTATCCCCTAGTTATAATATTGAATGTCTACATATTATCAATCGTCTGGTTATCTTTTTGTTCAGAAAGGTTGTTTATCAGAGGATGAAGCTCGCTTCTATGCTGCAGAAGTTGTAGATGCTATTGAATACATACACAACATGGGATTGATACATAGAGATATTAAGGTATTTTCACAACATGTATGTTCTGTTAGATCAACAATTGTAATATACTAATGTTTGTTGTTGCATGGCATGGCAGCCAGAGAACTTGCTTCTCACTACAGATGGGCATATTAAGATTGCTGACTTTGGCAGTGTAAAATCCATGCAGGATAGCCAAATTAGAGTCCTTCCTAATGCATCCTCAGGTAAAATTATGATTATATCATGTTGAAATCCTCCCTCCCTTGCCATGTTTAAGACTAACATTGTCCTCTCCAGATGATAAGGCATGCACGTTTGTGGGTACAGCTGCATATGTTCCTCCTGAAGTCCTAAACTCTTCTCCAGCTACTGTCGGGTAAGAGACCTTCAATCGCTTAGTGAGCTTGCCTAACAGTCTTGATTAAAATTGTCGAACTTGAAATGGAATTTTAATCTTGCTACAAATAATTTTAGATTTTTTTAAATTGTTTTCCTTCCCCCTCACTTCCTCCTTAGCCACCTCCTTTCCCCCCTACTACTTGGTTTCCTAAATAATTCAAGTGCAAGCACTTGTGATTTGGCTTAGTTGTTTTTCTTGATTTTGTTCATAGGATAACTAGTTTGTTGTTTTCAACATATTCAAACAGAAATGACCTCTGGGCACTTGGCTGCACCTTGTACCAAATGCTTTCAGGGACTTCTCCTTTTAAAGATGCAAGTGAATGGCTAATATTTCAAAGAATCATAGCCAGAGATATAAGATTTCCAAATTATTTTTCTGAAGAAGCTAGAGACCTTATTGATCGCTTACTGGTGAGCTCCGTTTCCTGCATTTTGGATTTGATGTATACTATACATCCATAAACTTGTATGCTTAAGACTTTTTGAAGCTGCTGGCCTTTTCTCTTCTTAGATTCATGCCGTATTTTTTTCTGTACATCTGTGATGGAAAAAGATGGAATAAAAGGACTCAGAAACTGCATAGGATTCGATATGCGCGGGGTTCTCTGCACCAATCGTGGATGGAAAATCAACTTTTGTTTCTGAAATTATGAGATAATTTCCCTTAATATCGGTTTTCAACACCCACTTCCCTAATAAACCATTAATGTTTATGTTTTTGTTTATAGAACTTCTACATAAAATTTTATAATTGTTTTATTTATTTTAACAAATGGTACAATGGCAGTCATGCACATCCAATGTCATTACTTTTCCCCCTTTTAGCTTCAGTTTATCCTGTGTTGTGTGTGATGTTAACTTCTGAGCTAAAGGTTGTAGCATCAGAATTGTAATGCAACCGTATGGTGCAGGATCTAGATCCCAATAAAAGACCGGGTGCTGGACCTGATGGTTATGCCACACTCAAGATGCATCCTTTCTTTAAGGGAGTTGATTGGAGTAGTTTAAGAACACAAACCCCTCCAAAGCTTGCTTTAGAGACAGGGGTATGATGGCAACATGTGTTTTCAATCATTGTTTATGACGGAATCCGACTTTTTCTTTGCATATTGTCTTTTCGGAGTTTAAAGTTCTATTATCCTATGTGAAAATTTTCAGGCTCAATCAAGTGAGGGTGATGATTATAACGATTCTTCGTGGAATCCTACACACATTGGAGATGGTTCAGCCGGAAAGAATGATGGAATCGTCAGTGCCTCATCATCGGCTGAATCATCTGGCCATATAACTAGACTGGCCTCGATTGATTCCTTTGACTCAAAATGGTATTTGTCACTTATTATTTTATCAGCACCAGTTCTTTGATTTTGTTGAAAAGAAAATGTTAAGGGAAAAGTTTGAACCTAGAGGTTGAGCTACGTATAAACATGTGCTATTTTGTCAGTGCAACCATTAAATTAGATTCGTTTCCATCCTTACCCAACGGAGCCTTAATGTTTTTTGTTTCTTTCCCATCTGCTGATTTAAGCAGGCAACAATTTTTGGATCCGGGAGAATCGGTTCTCATGATCTCAATGGTGAAGAAACTACAGAAATTATCCAGCAAGAAAGTGCAGCTTATCCTCACCAACAAGCCAAAATTGATCTATCTTGATCCTTCAAAACTGGTCGTGAAAGGGAATATTATTTGGTCTGATAATCCTAATGACCTCAGCATCCAGGTCACAAGTCCATCGCACTTCAAGATTTGCACGGTGAGTAGACGAGCATGTCCTGATAGGATAGGGATGAATTCATCAAATTTATTTAACGGAATGATCGATGTCACTGGGAATCTGGAATTCTCATGCACCCTGGTGCTTTTATTCCATTTTTCTCATATGTAGATAGTCGCCGGATTACTGTTCTTTCTTCATTGTTCCACTTTCTGATCTATATTTGTGGTGCTTCAGCCAAAAAAGGTATTGTCATTTGACGATTCAAAGCAAAGAGCATGGCAGTGGAAAAAAGTTATCGAAGGGCTTCAAAACCGGTGAAGGGAGTTCTATTGGCATAAAGCACTGCATTCATTGGACTTTTTTTCGATGTTATAGAGGAACTTGGGGAACTATTAAACAATTTAACATCCCGAAGCTAATCACTCTCGGATTCAGCTGTGTCTCGTGTTGCAGGCTGCTGCTGGTTCATTGTAAGCTTTCATTCCTTTGTTTTTATAGAATTGTTGTGTACTGCAGATTTGTCTTACACGTACGTACAATCTGAAATACAGTTTCAAGTGAAAAACAAAATTGAAAAAAAAAAGATGAAGGGGAAGAAGTTTTGCTGTCAATTATATGTTATTAATATATGGAAAGGATGTTATCAGGCATTAATGAAAATTCCTCTTCGAGATATGGATTTTTGTTTTGGTACAAAGGAAGCGTTTGAGCTTTTTTTTTTTATTAAGTAGTGTTACAATAATATTTTCAAGACAGATATTGAGATTCGAACTCACACAAGGATGAAGCAGATAGGTATCTATGACTACTAAGCCAATTAGTGAAACTCGAATAGACATATATTACCTTATGCCTTATGGAAGGTTGGGGTTCTTTTCCTTAGCCATATCCTCAATCAGTGGAAATGAGTATTTCCGATGGCATGTTTCTTGGAGCATGACAGTACTTCGCTTGTTCTTATACATATAGGTTAAGAACATATGAAAAGAGATGCAAATGAATATTATATATTTTAAATCAACATTAATAATTGTTTTTTGCCCACTTAAGTTTTTTTAGTAAGGTGATTATAATATAGTCATACATGTTAAAATTTTAAAGGGTAAACTACAATGGAGGTCACTCAATTATGGGTAAGGTTACATTTGAGTCACTCAATTATTAAAAGTTACATTTGGGTCACTCAATTATGGGTAATGTTACATTTGGGTCACCTAATTATTAAAGGTTACATTTAGATCACTCAATTACGGGTAAAGTTACGTTTGAGTCGCCATTCATATTTAAAAAAGTACATCAATTTAGTCATTTTTTCTTCGAAATCATTTGTATATCCTCGTTAACATTAGAGTACTTCATTTGAAATCATTAATTAATCTAATATATAAATTGATGCACTTTTCTTAAATATGAAGGGTGACCCAAGCGTAACTTTACCTATAATTGAGTGATCTAAATGTAACCTTTAATAATTAGGTGACCCAAATGTAACCTTACCCATAATTGAGTGACCCAAATGTAACTTTTAATAATTGAATGACCCAAATGTAACCTTGCCCATAATTAAGTGATCTCCGTTGTAGTTTACCCAATTTTAAAATGAATTTAGTTGCAAACATTTAATTGGATTTTAATATTAGGGTAAACTACAATAAAGGTCACTCAATTATAGGTAAAATTATATTTAGGTCACCTAATTATTAAAAGTTACAGCTGGGTCACTCAATTATGGGTAAGATTACATTTGAGTCATCCAATTATTAAAGGTTACACTTGGGTCACTTGAGGTTACATTTGGGTCACCCTTCATATTTAAAAAAATATGTCAACTTAGTCAATTTTCTTACAAATCACTTGTATACCTTGTTATCACTAGAGTACTTCATTAGTTAACCTAAAACACAAATTGATATATATTTTTTAGGGTAAACTACATAAATGACCACCATATTATTAGAAAAATCGCGATTTGACCACCTTACTTTTTTTCGAAGCAATTAAACCATCATACTATTAAATTGGATGCAATGTGACCACTAGCTGTTAGAGGTTAACGGTAGGGTGACGTGGCAGTTAAAAAAATAGGGGTATAATTACACATTTGGTCCTCGTTACTTATTCACTCTATCAATTTGGTCCTAATTTTAATTTAATAAAATAAATAAATTATTTAATTTGGTTGTGACACGTCACTCAATTATGGGTAAGATTACATTTGAGTCATCCAATTATTAAAGGTTACACTTGGGTCACTTAAGGTTACATTTGGGTCACCCTTCATATTTAAAAAAATATGTCAACTTAGTCAATTTTCTTACAAATCACTTGTATACCTTGTTATCACTAGAGTACTTCATTAGTTAACCTAATACACAAATTGATATATATTTTTTAGGGTAAACTACATAAATGACCACCATATTATTAGAAAAATCGCGATTTGACCACCTTACTTTTTTTCGAAGCAATTAAACCATCATACTATTAAATTGGATGCAATGTGACCACTAGCTGTTAGAGGTTAACGGTAGGGTGACGTGGCAGTTAAAAAAATAGGGGTATAATTACACATTTGGTCCTCGTTACTTATTCACTCTATCAATTTGGTCCTAATTTTAATTTAATAAAATAAATAAATTATTTAATTTGGTTGTGACACGTCACTCAATTATGGGTAAGATTACATTTGAGTCATCCAATTATTAAAGGTTACACTTGGGTCACTTAAGGTTACATTTGGGTCACCCTTCATATTTAAAAAAATATGTCAACTTAGTCAATTTTCTTACAAATCACTTGTATACCTTGTTATCACTAGAGTACTTCATTAGTTAACCTAATACACAAATTGATATATATTTTTTAGGGTAAACTACATAAATGACCACCATATTATTAGAAAAATCGCGATTTGACCACCTTACTTTTTTCGAAGCAATTAAACCATCATACTATTAAATTGGATGCAATGTGACCACTAGCTGTTAGAGGTTAACGGTAGGGTGACGTGGCAGTTAAAAAAATAGGGGTATAATTACACATTTGGTCCTCGTTACTTATTCACTCTATCAATTTGGTCCTAATTTTAATTTAATAAAATAAATAAATTATTTAATTTGGTTGTGACACGTGTCGCCATCTTATTGGAGGACTTTAGTTATTTTTATTTAATTTATTTAATTAATTTTCCACCTACAATCAGGTGGTGACACGTGTCACCAGGAGGAAGAAAATAAAAGCAAGAAACTTCCTATTGCTAGAAGGATTCGAACCAGGGTTAGCTCGGATGAAAGGCAGTATGTTTACCACTAAGTCAAGTGGTTTTTTGTGATGTATGGTACAAAATCTAATCTTTAACAGATAAAAGACTCCAATGTAAAATACCTCAAAGCAGCACCGGCAACCATCATAACTAGATCATCATCCTTAACACCCAATGCTTCCCTTCCATTAAACAACAATTTCTGCTGCTGCAATGGCACCCTAGTCTGCTAATAAACCGAAACAAGCTTCAACCAATAACATAAACATAGCTCCACAGTCAACTCTAAAAAATGAAAGAAAACTTCATTGTGGGGATTAAAAAGCACTAAAATAGCACTCGAAATTAACTGGAAACTTGCAAAAATAAAAGGGGATTAAAACCAATAAAAAAACAAAGCATAAACGGTCAAGGCAAATCCCTAATTCAAAGACAAAGCAAAAATCAAGCTCCAAATCAGAAAGCAAAAGGCAAGAAATGAGGCAAAGTCAATCGAAGCAAAGACTAGAATCCCCAAATCAGTGCCATAGCGAAAATCAAGCAATCAGATGGAAAGAAATCGAGGATTGGTTGAAGCTTGTTTCGGTTTATTGGCAGACTAGGCTTAGTGGTAATCTTTTATCTGTTAAAGATTAAATTTTGTACCATACATCACAAAAATTCACTTGGCTTAGTGGTAAGCATACTGCCTATCATCCAAACCACCCCTGGTTCGAATCCTTTTAGCAGCAGGATTTTTCTTGCTTTTATTTTCTTCCTCCAATCTGGTGACACGTGTCACCACCTGATTGGAGGTGGAAATTAATTAAATAAATTAAATAAAAATAATTAAAGTCCTCCAATAAGATGGCGACACGTGTCACAACCTAATTAAATAATTAATTTATTTTATTAAATTAAAATTAGGACCAAATTGATAGAGTGAATAAGTAACGAGGACCAAATATGTAATTATACCCCTATTTTTTTAACTGCCACGTCACCCTACCGTTAACCTCTAACGGCTGATGGTCACATTGCATCCAATTTAATAGTATGATGGTTTAATTGCTTCGAAAAAAAGTAAGGTGGTCAAATCGCGACTTTTCTGATAATATAATGGTCATTTATGTAGTTTACCCTATTTTTTAAATATGAAACGTGCCCCAATGTAACTTTGCCCATAATTAAGTGATCCAAGTGTAACCTTTAATAACTAGGTGACCCAAATGTAACCTTACCCATAATTGAGTGACCCAAATGTAACTTTTAATAATTAGGTGACCTAAATGTAACCTTGACTTTAATTGAGTGACCTCTGTAAACTCCATTGTAGTTTACCCAAGGAGATCACTCGATTATGGTCAAGGTTACATTTGGGTCACCAAACTATTAAAAGTTACATTTGAAAAAAGTATAGCAATTTGTGTATTAGATCAATTAACAATTTCAAATGAAGTACTCTAATGTTAATGAGGGTATACAAGTGATTTGAAAGGAAAAATGACTAAATTAATATACTTTTTTAAATATAAAGGGTGACCCAAATATAATTTTACCCATAACCGAGTGACCCAAATGTAACTTTTAATAATTGTGTGACCCAAATTCAACTTTAACCATAATTAAATGACCCAAATGTAACTTTTAATAATTAGGTACCCAAATATAACATTGACTATAATCGAACGACTTCCGTTGCAGTTTATCCTTAAAAATTATAAATAAATTAATATTTCTAACATTGAACAGTTTAATGTCGGTTATGAAGGATTTTTAAGGATGCCCCACTTAATTTTCTTATATAAAAAAACTAAGTAATTTAATTGAATTTTTTTTTGAATATGCTGGTGCGATACAAGGGTAACATCTGTTCAACTTTCTAGGTCTTCTCAAAGACGGCACACACAACATGCATTACTGATGCTCAAACCCGGGTCTCAAAGGATGATAAACATCTACCTTTGCCACTAGGACACAAGTAGATGAGCTCAAAATGATTATTTAAAATCGTACTTCAACCCTAACATAATAACAGGAGGAGGAGTTAAAACATAATCGTATGAGCTCAAGCAATTCAATCTTTTATCTCAATCTGACTTAGAGCTTTATAAAATAAAACTCGATTAAAATCGAACGATCTTCAAGCAACTCGACTCAATGATTTTTATTATTGAATTCTACCAACTCAGTAGTATTCAGTATGAATCAATTATTCTACAAACTAAAAGAATCAAGTAAATATAGCAAGTACTAAAAATGCTTTCTTAAGAAAGTTACCAAGAACTGACTGGAATTAGCTGCATCGCCTCTCGAATGTACATATTCTTGCTTCTGTCCTCCAACGGTAGCTAAAACTAGATTGATAGCAATCGAATCGACTCTATGTTCTCTGTACAGCGTATCCCGAAACCCGTCCAAAAAGCTAGGGTCAGTATCTTTGTGCTACTATCTCCGGACCTGCTTCTAGAAGAGAGCCAAGATTTCCAGTTTATTGCAACAAATCCGATTATTAAGGCCAAAACGGATTACTTCGGCTCATCTACATACCCAAAATTTCATTCGGACTGAAAATATCGGTCGTAAATAGAAAGCCGGTCAAATGCATCGAAATTTGCCTTCAGTCCGACAAACTGGCTACCAAGCTGAGCACAGGCAGCATCCGGCCACTGGCATCCCCTGCCTTGTGCACGCAAAGGACACAATGTTTCACACACTCGACCAAGTGGACTACTACGAACAACATCATCTGCCACAACTGTAATAGAAACCGATAAATCTGAATTGTCATCGCGTCCTGTCGTACCTTCGGGTTCTCTTCTAGGAAGAGAGAGTTTTTGGGAAGTTTCTGTTGGACTGCTTTCCCCATCAACGGCACAATCACTGCTATTTGTAAAATTAACCCTGCACCCCAATGACTCTACAGCTCGAGTTATAGCAGCACTTTCCTTGCTAGCTCTCTTTGCCAAGTTCATCGCTGAGCTGCTGACCTGTTTTTCATGTTGTAGATCTGCATTCAATATTTCCATGGACGCCAAGTATTCTTTAGCTTTCATCTCGGCCACTTCTTTAGCCTGTTAGCATCACAACACCCAATGAATTATATTTCGGAAAAATCCAACCCTATCCCATGCACCGTGTATTTCTGTTTAACCAGAGGTAAGAATTAGTGACCAAAACCGTAAGATTGAATACCTTTTGCAGTTCAGAAAACTTTTTAGCCATGTTCCGGCATTCAGCCTCGAGCTCACTGGCTTGGGATTCAAAAGGACATGCCCAGCGAAGATGGAATTGGGGCCAAAGCGTTGGGGCTAAAGCAGCTGCTGGAGGTAAAAGTGGCCCATCGTGTTTCAGTGGATCATAGAAGAGGTTATAATGGATGTGGGACCTTCCCTCCGAAGAACGCAGATGAGCCAAATAGGCCCACATGCATCCACAAGCTTCATCTACCCCACATATCTGTCTCTCCTTCTCACTGAAATTTTAAATTAAAAAAATACCAGAGAAATTAGTAAGTCCAGGAAATTTGAAGGCAAATGAAGAAAGGAAAAGCATTTCTTTCGATTCGACAGGTCACCTTCAAAAGATTTAATAATCCGTGTACCACTACAGCTACCTAAATTAGCCAGTTTTACAATATCACAGTGTTGGGACTAATAGCCGGTGAAGGGAATAATTCTATGTTCATCAAAATTTTATGAAACATATCATACTCATAATCTTAAGAACCAAGAACCCAAAGCTTATGCAGAAGATGGCAACATTGATTCTGGAATAAATATGGCCGTAGGGGTTAAACAAAATATATAAGTGCCAAAATACGAAAAGAAGGCAGCATAAATTTAGATTAAGGATAGAGGCGTCGATGACTAGTTTTTCTAAACATCACCTGGAATGAACCAAATGTAATCTCAGAGGCAAAGTTGGTATATTCGAAGTAAACAGATGATTGATAATATGTTAGCTGCCTTAGGGTATGCTTGTTTGAGTGAAAAATAGATGGAAAGAAATAAAATTTAAGATGAATTTCAGTTCCTGAAAATAAGTTGACAGAGGATTCCACATTATTTGGATTACATTTACATCTATATGCCGATCCAAGGAATTACTCGAATTTCATCACACGGCCAAACACATAGAATCACACCCCCCCCCCCAAAAAAAAAAAAAAAAAAAAACTCATTTTCAGAATGGTGCATTTCTCAAATTACCTGTTACACAAGAAATTTCCAAAACGGCAAGAAAGCACACAATCCAAGAAATCCACCAGGAAAGTCTGAACCACCATAAAGTAACAGTGTTACATGGAGAAGACAAAGAATATAACAAAAGAAACAGCCATGTAAACCTCATATAAAATTACAAAGTGAAAAACAAGATATGCATATCCTGTGTTAAAGAAAGATACATACCGAGGAGAACTCAAAAGCAAACGGATAAATCCTTAACAACTGCGAAACACAATCAACCCACTGCAAAAGACCAGATGAGATTTCATCAGCAAAACATGTCTCTTTTTCAGCATATTCCACCAGCCTTTCAATGATGATTCCACCCTTTTCCTTCCTCAGGGAGGACAAAGGGTGTCTTTTAAACTAATGAACGTATGTGTATATAATAACCTCATGAGGATCATAATATAATTTTAGCATTCCATTAAATTTAACAAAACTGCAAAGAAATGCTACTTTATTCATAGAATAACATATGTCAGCAAGTGTACCTGCAAGAATATGGGAGAATAATTGTTCTGTGCATGAGACGAATTGGATGCTTGAGGTGAGAATGACCCTGAAGATTGACGTAAGGGTGATGATGAAAAACTTCCTGTAGAAGCATGTCTGGTTAATTCAAATGAAGATCCAGAGATGCTTGGCATTCCAACACGATCTGAAAATGGGTGCCCAAAAGCGAGCCAATCTTTTTCAACAAGTGCCTGCATCAAGATATAATAGTCCAAAACTTAAGAGGAAACTCAATCTGTGGTTATACTAAGTTCAGTGCACATTGAAAAACTAGCAGAATTTCATGTGGTTGTGAGTTGTAACCAAGTGAAATTAAATAGCAAAAGCACATTTTTTGGGGGGCAAGGGTACATGATATCAGTATTATTGTTACAGGCCAAATCCATGTTAGGAAAGCCCCTTAATTTGGTTATTTAATCAAGGCTTAGGTTATGCTTTTATTTATTTCCATAGGTTTATTGATTATGTTTCTTTATTTCAGTTGATATATTTTCATTTTAAGAATAGCTTTCCTTTAATGTAATGAGTTGGGTCCTTATTTAAAAGGATGTATGAAATGATAAAACCTTAAGTCTGAATTTTATCAAAAACTCTAAAAAGATCTGGGTCTCTCTTTTAATGAGTCATAAGGTTCCAGACTCCCTTTGATGAGCTGAGAGGTTCCGGTCTCCCTCTGACGAGCTGAACTATTAATATGACACTCGAGATCGCCAGATACATAACAACTACTGATCTCAAAAGTAATGGCAAACATGTGATGAAATCTCACACAGAAAAAGTGAACCAGGAAAAGGTACAAGGAAAGCCTGTACATAATGTGCAGCTTGGGTTCAAGAAACGGAGAATGCAAAAACAAGGACAGCGAATGGTGGTTGACAAGAAGTTCATTGTTCAAAAAATACCTGAAAACCAGTGAATGTGCGGTAATATGGATCAAGCATCAGGTTTGCAAGTGAAACCAGCTGACTTGTTCTATCCCATCCATCACTGCACAATAAAATAGCCAAAACAGAAGTAAGAAACACCAGAATAGAGGATTAGAAAAATGGAATGTCATTCACATCATTTACAAGTAGAAGCAGTTGTTGGCAAGAGAAGATTTGACCTTTTTGACATTAGTGTGTGTGTGAGAGAGAGAGAGGACAAGCCTGGTAGTAGTCTCAAGGTAAACATTTGTCTGTGGACCGATAAGGAGAGAATGGTGACAATTTACTTTTTAATTTTGCCTTTATTTCTTTTCTAAGATAAATTGTGCCTGAGCTGCATTTTATATCACAATCAAATTTAGCCTTGAGATTTCAACTGGGATTAGGATCGCATAACTGTCTTTTTGCATGTTTAATTTCTTTTCTCATTTTAACGATATATTAGGTTTCACTTCAACCAACTCAGTAACAGTTAAAAAATTCATGTGAATAGCCTCAATCAAACATGATTGAAAAGTTAAAAGGGTAGAAGTCATAAGAAAGAGGATGGAGTTGGTCTATCCTCAAAAAAACTTTGAAAATAAATTGTGAAAATGCAACAAAGAATTACAATAATCAATAAAAGAAGCATGAAATTAAAAGGATTCTGACCTGCAATGTACAAGAACAGCTGCTGATTCTAAAGCAACACGTGCAGCAATCCAAGCAGAACCAGCCAAGACACTTTGAACATGTATTAACCAACCACTGTCACCGAGGGTTGATACTGAAGCAGACATACTGCTGAGATTTCCCCCACCCCAAGTCCAACCGCCATGTCTCTGTCAGTTAGGATTGTCATAGATTAGATGTTAACCACAATACTTTAACGCTTCAATATAGTAAGCAAGACTATAAAACTTCAAATGAAATTCTTGTCTATATATATCCTTGATCAATGCCAACTTCAGAGACCTAAAAAATGAAATGACCAGTAAACACCAGAACAGCCTAGAATAAGAAATTCATATTCAAAATAGACAAATACTATACAATAAATCTCTGAATAGATCCTTTCCTAACAAGAGAAATCAAGTTTAGGATATACCCTAGGAATTTATATAAAGAAGTTACCAGCTAGCTTCTTATCCACAAAAAAGAATTTGCTAGATATAATTCCTCTAGCAAGAAGGTCTAAATATGTTAATGCTTATACAATTTTTTTTCCAGCATAATGCACCAAATACATATCATGATTCTCTCTAGATGCACTTCCACTATGAAAAGGTTTTGCCTTTAACAAAAGTAATTGATTAAGATCTTCATAGGACATTGACTGTAGGACTAACCAAGAATGATGACATTCCATCTGATGAAGCGGCACCATGAGTATCTAAATACTCTCTAAACCGAGCAAAACTTTCTCTCATTGCATGTATGTTGTCTATCCCAAAGAAAACTATCTGACATGGAGAATAAAAGAAACCGAGGTCAATAAAAACTATATTGAAAAATTTCATGAGCCACAACATAACTTCCAAGTTTAAACCTTAGACAGACCTCAGATTGAAAATAATTTGAAGATGACTCTGAGCCCCCTCCCATCGCTCCATTTGCCAATGCATTTTTCCTTGGTCTCGCATCAGCAATATATAGCTTCCTGAATTGCCAAAATGAATAATACGAAAATAAAGGAAAACTGTAGTCCTTAAATGTTAGACAAATGATTTAGTAGTTTAAAATCAGTTGGGCTAGTGTTAGTTGGTTAACTGGGCCATTTCAACTGTTAGTTTGTTAGTAATTTGTTAAGCCATTGAGCTATATAAGTCTGTGATAGATTGGGTTTTGTAAGTATGTGTTGATCCATTTTAATAAAAATATCTGATATACATCTGTTTCCACTAAACCCTAGCCATTCCTTTTCATCATCACTCTTGTCCCTTTGTATTTCATCACCAGCCACTGCCGTTCATAGTCTACTCCGGCCACCAATGCCGCCATTTTCACACTATAGGAACATTACTTACTTCCCATTGGAAAACAGCAAAATAGAAGCATGCCATTAAAAGTTTTAAAATTGTGTAAATTAAAAAAAAAAAAAAAACTGGTTCCTTCAAGGAGCTTTCTCTGTGAGCAAGCTCCCATGTCATGATGAAAATGAGATTGTCATTTTAAATCTGGTGAAAAGCAAAATACATACGCACACTTTAATTTGATAATTGATATGCACCTCTTATGGGGCTGATAAAAATTATCAAGTAGTCATAATACTTATTAAAAGGGAAAAAAAGACCTATGAGAGCATGTAGGAATGAACAAAAAGGAATACCTCCTTGAATCCTTTCCATCAGTGAGTCGAGCGCAAAGTGCAGCAACCAACTTTTCATCATAATTGCTATAACAGAATAACAAAAAAAGAATAATCAGATGCAGCATATTCTGAACCTTGAATGAAAAAACAAATAACATGTTTGTCATAAATAAAATTCTTATACAGCATCATTTTCTTGTGAATTATTTTCACTGAAGTGCTTTTGTGTTTATTTGAGAACTTAGGAATACCTCCTTGTATTCATAAGACCAACTAAAGGTTGAGCTGAACGTGCAAGAACTGCTCCAGTTCCTGTTATTCATAATTTCACATCACAACCACAAAATAAGCACGGGCAGATCTTATTGAAAATGCTCACACACGCACACAAACAATCATATATGTCCCATACCAGGGTGACACCAAGAAATTGCAGGTAACCTAGACCTTCCACGAAAATTTGAAGCTTGGATAATTCCTTCATCACTAGCATCAGTAACCAGGCAAAAAAATTAGTTCCTTAGCTCTAGGAAAAAAATCAAAATAGCCCTATCAACAATTGATGTAATTCAAAAGTGAAAATGGGGAAAGAACTCAATCTAATTTCTTTTTCCTTCTTCTTATTGCTATCTCAAAAGATCCCAGTATCTTACCTAATAGTGTTTGGAACAAGCAATGCAAATGGATAACTCTGGCCCAGTGCATAGTTGAAATTTACATCACTTATTCTCCACAAATCATTAGACAATGCAAAGGAACCATCTTCAACCATACTCATTGATGCATGATGGAAACCTATTCCAAGAAGGCGAAAATACTCATTCAGTAACCGCACCTTTGGGTTTGGGTTACTGAATTTGGATGGTCCACAAGTAAAAGCATAAATATCCCAAATTCTTTCTGGCTTTGTACATCTGGACAATGCATCATATATCGCTCGTCTCTACATGGATAAAAAAATACAGCCTCGTTAAATTCTTCAAATAAATTACTTGTCTTCAGGCCATGTTGTCAAAGAATAGAATAGTTTTACTACTTTCTTTTCTAAATAAACTACACTGTAAAATGACAAAATTGGAAGTTAATACTTCCTTTACGCTTGTACAAGCGCTACAGGTATTTATGTATCCATGACGTTAAAACAAAAATTTTCTTTTCATAGGAGGATAAATGTCCAAATTATGCCTAGAAGAAACTTTCATGGACTCGTTATTCTCAATACTCGATTCTGCATATTTATTTCCTTTGAATATATGAACAAAACTTAATTGAGGGCACTGCATTGTCTCAGCTCAAAAAGAAAAAAAAAAGAGTAAAAAAAAACAAGAATGAAACTTATAAATGACAGAAATAAACCTACATACAAAGGGGGATATAAAGCAGCAGAGTTGTAGTTGTGGATAACTAGGTATGTTTTGTCTCCCACCTAAAGCCTAACATAATCTTAAAGTAGCCCTCAGCATAATAAATTGCACCTCTTTCCAGTTTTTAATTTCTATGGAAGCATAGTACGTAGAATAAAATACTAATAGAGCTTGTAGACGGATACATGCATCTAGAATTGAATTTGATCCCAATGCTCAAGTGCAAAATAAATAAATAAAATAAAACAAAATCAGTTAAAATACAAAGGAACTCAGATAATTGAAGCAAAAACTTACCTGCTTTGTTCGAGGGCGAAAACAAAACACAATAATTCTCATATCTTTTCCTGCAAAACAAAGCGAAGTCATAAGGTCCAATACTATTTCCATATCAATTGAATTAGAAAGCAGTGCTTATGACCCCAAGCGAATAGAACCTTACTAGCATAAGAAATAAAAGTGCATATATAATATTAAACTAGCATGGTTGTTAATCTTTGGGTTACAATTTACAAGCAATAAGTTTAAAAGACTGTTAAGTTACTTCCTAGAGTTCCATTCGGAGGGAACACTAAAGGGATCTTCTGCAAGAATGTTAAGGGTTTTACAGTACCTATGTGCGAGTTTAGGTATGAACCAAATTCCAACCAACTCTAAAACATCAATTCTTCAAATCAAACTTGGGATTTGGAAGTAAATTTTTACAGGTAACATTTTTCACCCTACAAAATCTGTTATAAAGTAATTCCGCATTGGCATACAATGACGATAAATTCTAACCTTACCCCCCCCCCCCCCCCCCCTTCAGCAGACAAATGTAAAGCCTAACTGTTGTCTCTACTCTCTCTCTCTCTCTCTCCAAGTCTCAATTCCTCAAGCCCCTACCATTCCTCGTAGCCCTATGTCCTTTCAAACTTCAAAGGTTCAAACATTTCTAATATGCATTTGGAAAATTCTCTTTTCAACAACCTTGCAATCTTTATTATTTTGAGCTTTTACTTTTATATGCAAGCCTACCCACCTGAGATGTAAGCAAACAAAAAGATTCAGTAGCTGCTAATTACATAAATATCTCCACTTAGCCTGCTACCAACTCTACTTATCCCAAATTCCCAGTGAATAAGCATGCTCATCCAAAGGCAAAAATAATAAAAGTTTGTCTTTTAAACAACTAAGGTATTGAAAGAGATTCATAGCATACCAATGATCTGGAGAAGACGGCGTGATGAAGATTTGTTAGTTTGGCGTGAATTAGATTGAATTTTTACCACCTATACATATTCCAGACAACAAAAAATTTAAAAAAAATCCACTACAAGAAATGTAGAATAATAAATGATGCTACTATCAACATTCAAAAGACAAAAAGAATCACACACATAGAGACATAACATAAGTTCATATCAACCCTGTAACATAGAATAATAAATATGAAAAATTAAGAGCTAAAAAGACTTTCTACGCTATTGAACGTTTTTCATTTCCTTTTTCTGTACGGATAGCTATAGGATGGCTAGGAATCTTATGGAAATAGAAAGGAGGTCTTTCAGTTTAAGACTTATCAAGTATCATGAGCCAATTGGTTAATTGAGCTCACATGATGGAATGCAGATAACAACACAGTGACTATTAGATCACATAGAAACCAAACACAGCATCCAAAGAGTAATCGAGAATGACTTCCAGCCTAATACGTCTGTAAGCCTTGTGAAATTCTGAAAAACACTCAATTGAACTTACTGCTCAACTATCTCACAAATGAATAAAGATATCACCATTTTTATCCTTCCAAAACTGATACAAAATCACACTTAAGGCTCGTTCCCATAAACTTCATTTATATTGCTCGTTACATGTTAGAGTCCACAATAAGTACTGAGATTTGCAACATATATTCAAATTGAATCTCTCCACCTAATGCAAAGCTCACATCTCAAAGCTTAACAACAAACAATAACTTACCATTTTGTTGAATTTCTCAATTGTTGCCAGTGGAATGGTACCTAGCGGAACAATATTTCTGGTCCCGTCACTCTTTGGAAAAAGGGAGAAAAATGATCAATTACATTGAATTTGTAACAAGAATGAATAAACGCATGTACTACTAAAGCATACATAAAACAGAGATTCGTGAATAGTGATGTCATAGAAGTTTTGCAAAATGCATTAGAAATAATGAAGCCCCGCAGACATGCTATTTCCTGTTCATTTTCTATTCATCATCATTAACTCATTTGAGCCATCATAGTTCTCGTCTCTTCTAATAGAAATGATTTTACTTTTCTTTTCCAATGTATTTTGTCTCTTCCGCCTCTTATGTCATCTCTGCTAAAAAGTATTCATCTTCTCAACATAAACACCCATCATGCAGAATAATTTTATATCAAGTCAAGAGTATGCCATAGAGCAATAATGAAGCATATTAGAAGGTTAGATTGGCAACTTTCATCCTGATACTAATGTAACCCATACAGTAAGTGAAAATAAATAATTTCCAAAGTTAAGGGTGAATCGGCGATATCAATCTAAAACAAAACTAAAGCATTGTTCTTAGACATACATACAACCTGAGTATTTGACCTACTTGCTTAAAAAACTGGAGGTTGAACACCATTATTAGGATATCAAGTAAAGTAACCGAGTAAGTTATCAGGTCTTAGAACTAATTTTCTACAATCCTATATGAAAATGTTATCCATTTCAAGTTCAAAATATCCGAAAACCTGTCTGTGCAGCTACCCTGTATGATTTCACTCACCCAACATGCTAATATGATGATGGCATATGTTTGGCCAAATAAAACAATGCAAGATGGCTACAGTTTACCAGAAACTAAAGGTCACAAGGCAAGTGACTCACAAGAAAGAGAAGACGAAAGTTTGTAACAAACAAGGTTCCAGCCTCATCAGTATTAACAAGAACAACACCATGACCCTGAAAAAAGAAGTAAATTCCAAAATGCCATTAGTACTATTCGCCATGCTTTTCATAACATTAAAAAAAATAAGATTCAAGATTCTATAATTGCTTTCCTGCTTTAATAATGAATTAGCAATAACTGCATTTCTCGTTTCAATCAAAACAATAATTCATGATTTAAATTCTATGTACAAAACGCCTACACCAATAATTAAGATGGCGCTCCCATGATTAAAGGAATCGAAAAGCAAAAGGAGAAAAAAAATATATATGAATTACCTCCTCTACAACTCGTTCAGCTTCAAGCAAAAACTCGAGATTGACATGCGAAACCGACTTCGGAACTGGCTGCAATTGAAGTTAATTAATTTTAATTAAAAATAATAAATCAGAATTCGAAACATGAAATTAGATGAAAGAAATGAAGAAAACCTCAATTTTGGTCCATTCAAGGGTGTCCCAGCTGGTACCGCCTTCCAACCTTTCGCAACCGACGGAAATGTCTCTGGAGGAGACCGATCGGGGCGGCCTCGATGCAGCCATGGCCGTTGATTATAGAGTTCAAATTATCTTAAGCAGGATTTGTTGTTGTTGTTTTGAAGTTTTTGAAAGGAATGTGATGTTTTGGGAGAGAAAGGGAATGAAAGAGACGTGCGGCAAAGGGAGGGGCTATGGTTTCGGCTTCTCGGCATCGCCACATGAACCAATTGGTGGGTTCGTTGAACTTGATGATCTCATTTTCATGATTCTGTTTCGATCCAACAAACCAAAACCAATTATATAGAACAAATTTTACACTCAAATCACCGATTTTAAATGATTTAATCCTATTCTATCCTTTTTTTTAATATTAATCTTATCTTATTCTATTTATTAGATAAAAACAATTACATAATTTGTAAATTTATTTTCTAATGTGTTAATATGATGAAAATTGAAACAATAATTTTTTTATAATATGTATGTCTGATTTACCATTATGTATGGGCTGCGAGGCTACTCTTCCCATTATTTTTAGAGTTTGAACTCTCGTACTCTTCTTGAGAGTGTTATGTGTCTTAACAATGCTATGTTATTTACTATTTTTTTAGAAAAAAAATCATAATAAGTTTTTCAAAATTTCTAAGACTTTAAAAAATTAAATAAAATATATTTTTTTAAAAATATTCAGTGATAATATTGTAACACGGCATGCTATAACAATTGATCCAAAAACTAGATATATTCAATAGTTAATGTTGATCAAATAATTTATTGATTCAATGACTTAATTGGATGGAAAAATTATAGTTGCTTATTTGGTTTTCTTTTAAAAAATTCAAGCGTTTTTATACCCTTAAACCTTGTTTATATAATTGTTTTACTTCAAACAAAATTGATTTTTTATTTTTTATTACTTATTTTCATTTTTTATAGAATATAATACAATAGAATCAAAATTTTAATTGGAACGTTTAATTTAAATATGTATTTAAAATTTTAAAAAATATTTTTAAATTAATCTAGTATTAAGCATTTTTATTTGAAACAAATCGATTAATATTATTTAAAAATGAACTTTTAATGCGTGTTGGTTTATAAAAAATTTATATCTCCAACCAAAACAGAATCAAATTCAGTAATAACTAATTGAAAACAAACTCAACACTAACATTTGAATTGATTTTCAGTTTTCCATCGTTATCTTTCTCGGCCATATTAAGTATTACAAATTTAGTTATTTTTTATTTAATATCTAAACTATTTGTAATTGTTTTTCAAATCCTATAATCAGAAACATCAATTACATTCGAACTCCATAAAATATTTATATTTGTTAATATATTTTCATAATATATTATAAACTTTAGAGTAATATATTTTTATAATTCAAAAAAATGTCTTATAAAGGACGTAATAACAAAAAACTGAAGACGTAACACTATATATATATATATATATATATATATATATATATATTTAGTGAAAGGATAGTTATTCCGACGAGCTTTGACGAGCACCACTATTGACGAGCACCGATGAGCACCGATAAATTAATTTATAAAATTTTTAAATCTAAAATACTTAATGCGTAATTATAATTTTTAAAAAAATTAAAAGTGTAATTTAATTAAAATATTTTTTTTAATTTTAATTTAAATTTAAATATTATTAATTAAAATAATTTATCCCCAAATCAAAGAACCCTAGGTATTTTTCTTTGAAATTAACCCAATTGACGTCGCCACCGTCACCGCCGCCGCCGATCACCGCCACCCTAAGAAGGGGAACGGTGGCGATCGGCGTCGGCGGTGGTTAAGGCTTAGCCTTTTGAATTAATATCAAGTAGTTTGAGATATATAATGTTTTTAGTAAAATATTTTATATTATTTATATATTAATATTTTATAGTGTTATTTATTTCATAAAATAATTTAAATAATATCGAGTAGTTTGAGATATATAATATTTTTAGTAAAATATTATATAATATCATGTTGGTTTAGTGGTTAAAGCTTAGCCTTTTGTATTTGAAGGTCATGGGTTAAAACCCTTTCAAGTGCATAGTTTTAATATTTTTCTTTTAGCAAAACGACGTCGTTTTGGGCTAAATTAGGTTTCAAAACAAATGCACCGAAACGCTGTCATTTTGATTTAACGTGGTTGTTAAGAGTTACCGACGGAGTGATATTTTCGATTCACAAACTAAAATTCATTGTTAGTTTTGAATTTTTTTAAAATTCGATGATATTTTCGAGTCAGCGGCTATAGTTGAGTGGCTTGCGGTGTAGTTTACCCTCTATTTTTTGGGACCTAATGAACTTATTCTAGCTAGCTTAATTAATTTTAGGGTAAATTATGCTAGTTACCACCAAACTATTGAGGATGATTCGTTTTTACCACTAATTTTTTAATTGGTCCAAATTTGTCACCAAATTTTATTTTTCGACTCGCTTATACTACCGCGCCGTTAAGGAGTTAACGACGTGATAATTTGGATGCTAGACCAAAATGACGTCGTTTTAGTGCCGCTATTTTGATACTAAATATCCTAAAACGATATCGTTTTGCTGGAGGAAAATATAAAAAAAAAATACACTCAATTGGATTTGAACTTAAAACCTTTAGAATTAAAGACAAACTCTTAACCACTAAACCAACTTAACATCTTTATTTGTTTTTAACATAAAATAATATATATTCTAAACTGCAGTTTATAATATAAATAATATTATTTTATATAAATAATATAAATATATTAGAAATATATTAGTATACATATATTAATATATAAATAAAATAAAAAAATATATAAATATTTTTATATTATAAATAATATTAAATAGATAAATATATTATTATAATAAACAAAAAGACTACTTTTCAAAACTTTGAAATTTTCAAAAAGTCCAAAATTCAACAAAACCTTAAACTCTAAACCAATAAACCCTAACTCTGAACTATAAACTTTAAACCATAAAATTTTATTCATAAACAAATAATATTAAAATATATAAACAAATAATATATTATTATAAAAACTAAAAAAATTTGATTTAAAAAAAATAAAATTTCTAAAATTAAAAAAAAAACCCCAAAATTCATCAAAACCCTAAAATTTAAACCCTAAATTCATCTATTTTAGCGGTTAATGAGTTTAGAGTTTTATGATTTAAGGTTTATAAGTTAGAGTTAATGTTTTAGTAGATTTTAGATTTTTTTTGGTAAATTTTGAGATTTTTTTTAAATTAGTTTTTTTAGTTTTTATAATAATGTATTATTTATTTATATATTTAATATTATTGATAATATAAATTGTTTTATTTAAAATAAATGTTTTATTTATCAATTATATATATTAATATGTTATTATAGGTATATTAATATTATTTATAATATTGTTTATATAGAGTAATATTATTTATATAATAAATTAAATTAAATTAATCTCAATTTTAGTTTAAAATATATATTATTTGTGTTGAAAATAAAATAAAAATGTTAAGTTGACTTAGTGGTTAAGAGGTTACCTTTAATTCTAAAAGTTTCAAGTTCAAATCTCATTGAGTTTATAAATTTTCATATTTTCCTCCAGCCAAACAATGTCATTTTATGACAATTTAGTATCAAAATAACGACACTTAAACGATGTCGTTTTAGTCTAACAACCAAATCATCACGCCGTTAAAAGATTAACAGCGTGATAGTATACACGAGTCAAAAAATAAAATTTAATCATAAATTTAGACCAATTAAAAGATTAGTAGTAAAAACAAATCACTCCTAATAATTTAGTAGTACTTAATTTTGTTTAAATGTTCACAGGATAAACGTAATAAAAAAAAAGAATCGTGATCACGATTTAGTTCAGAAAAACAAAAGCTATGCTATGCATAAGCTCAAATTTGACCCAACCCAATCTGGCAGCCTGATTATTATTCACATATTGTAAAATATTAAAAATCTAGTTTTATATTATATAATTACATATAAATAAAAATATTATTTAGCTTGAATCCAAGTTAAAAGGGTGAACAACTCTTCACTGAACAATACATTCAACAAACCATAATAGCAATGATACCATGGGGAGATCATTCAACCAAAAACAGGAAGTACGAGCAACCTACCTCACTGCAATTTCATAGCTGTAAGATGTTAAGCCTGCATTTAAAAATGGTGATATTCGACTTTGAATTCGGACCGAACAACCTGGTTATATCTGCTTCAGTTATCAAGGATAGGAAAACTCAGATATTCTAGCATCAAGCATCGCCTGCGGATAAAACAACACTCAACCGAGTGGCACTCGTAACATAAATGGGTGGATAAACAGCATGTATGGTAAATATACAATTAACTTCAAAGGGTATCGATATTGCTAATTAATATACACATTTCGCCGATAATTGCTTAACTATAAAGAGGTTATTATGAGGAATCTTCGAAACTAGATCACCAGCAAAGCTCAAACTATACCTGACCTGATAAAGAATGCTTTTGGCTTGTATTTCACGGGTAGGTTGGATAATTCTTTCATCTTTTATCACACATGCAAATTGAACACAGATGACCATTGCTGGCTGGAAACGGAATCTAGCCCGAATTCAACTCGATACCATTGATACGTGGAGATATCATACTGCAACAGAGTTATAGAACTTCATTTCTCGAGATGCAAACATTCATCGGATATTCTACTGCCAGCACATTCTTGCAATGCCTTTGCATTGAGTTCTCTCCCATGTCTCCAGACATAATTAAGACCGACAAGAATCTCAGTGATTGCTGCTTCTGTCTTTTCTCGATTTGCAAAGTAGAGAGTCTGCACCAGAAGCATATTAGTTCGGGAAACAAAGTTCTGCTGCTCAAGACTCCGCTCGGATTGCCATCTAATCATGTTATGAGCTAATGGTGCCAACCACTCTAGTATGGTGGACATTGCTTCGGTCCATTCTCCAGCAAGCTCCGTATCATAAACCGATGAAGCTAAGCTCTTTGCATAGGGTTTTAGCCTCACCCTCAGAGCAGCTCTCACACTTGCGGGTAACATGTTGTACAGATCCTCTCGGGCATCATGACCAATCAAGTGAGGAGATGCTGCCAACTTCTCAATTACTATGATAACATTCGCATAGTGCAATGCTAAAGCAGAAGCACCGAGAGTTTCTGGTGGAGCATCCAACAACCGGCATTGAGATCTGAACACATATGAACTACACTGAGCAGCATTTCCTTCAGTAAGGTTAAGGTTTCCATCTTTGATTCCGTTCAGAATTCCAGAATGAACACCATTTGAACTTGCATTACAATTTCTCATGGTACCACTGTCAACAGCTACCATGCATCCTTTAAAAGGTCCCACTTGAGTCAATCTATTGCTTTTCAAATGTGATTTCCTTCCGTTAACAGCAGTCGTGCGGTTGTTAGTCTGCCAAATCTTGCTGATTTTATCCATTCCAAAAAGTGCTCCAGACCTTCCTGCAGCAGGCCTCCCGAGCGGACCTGAATGGAAGTTGAAATTTCCATTATTTCCAGAAATAGAGCCTGATTTTGTGGTTGAGGCACCAAGAGGCCCCGAATGGAAATAATTTGTTTTATTTGGTGTTGGTATCGGTCCTGATTTAGTGGTAAAAATCCCCAAAGGGCCTGAAGAAAATCTGGGAAGGCCAGTGTTTTCGGTTGGATGAACCGAAGAATGCATTACAGCAGAAACTGATTGGCTGCGATGCATAAAATCCGAATTCATCACCCTCGAATCCCCAACATCTACACTGTGTTCAATTCCAAAGACATGTTTGATCCTACCGAATATCGTGAATATTGATCTTGCTAAAAGGCGAATTGTATAATCATAAGTCTTATTCCAAAGAGAGCTTGCCCGTAGGCTCTTCACTTCGTGCTGCTTCCACATAACCTTCTTCTGAAATTCAAGCAAATTCTCCGGTGCTGAATCACTGCTTTTCATCCTCCTTAGTGTTTGCTCAAGCTCCGTAAGCAGTTCCATCTCTTGATACAAAGTCGCATTCACCAAAATGAAATGTTCCATCTTCTTAACCTTGTTGTCCATCTTCTTCGACGAAAATATCCAACCGTAAGGGTCGGCACCCATCTGGACCAACTCGGTGAAGACATGTTCAAAACTCTTCAACCCTGGATCACTACATTTCTTCGCAAGCCTAGATACAGACTTCGCCACGTGGATAATATTTTCGACCATTTCCGCACATATCAGGCGTCCGATATATTCCTCATCTTCGGACACTAGCTTCTTAATCCCGACAGAATTTGTTATTTCCTCTCTCAACCTAACAACCAGTTTATCACTCAAACACTGCCATAGATGCACAAGCTTAGACATCAAGCTCGCAACTTCAAATGCTAATACTCCGATCTCGACTTTCTCGGAGATTCCCTCATGCCTCCGCGGAATTTTCCAAAGACTACGAAACCAAGACTCTGCCACCATCTTTTAGTCCCCAAAAGTATCTAACACAAAAAACACAAATGAAGAACAGAATTAGCAAAAACAAGCCCAGAAATTCAACATTTTCATAGATCTTTTCCCCTTTAAATTCCCAAACCAACTAAAGCTCAAACAATCAGATTAGAAACTAATCAAACTAAATCATCAGCATGAAAAATGAAAAAGCACAATACTTTTTTATGGTCTAATAGCTAGATAATACCCCTAAAAAGTAACAAATTTCAATCGAAATTGAATTTCATCTAAACAGATGAATTAAACTATGCTATTACCATCTACAGAGAAAATTCAGTTATAATATAAAAGGTAAGAAGCTCAAAAGGGGGTTTATAATGATTAATCAAATAACAAAAAATAAAATAAAATTCAAGATCAACCAAGCTAAACAAAGGAATAAAATGAAAAGTATACAAATCCAAAGGCTAAAAGAACAACAAAAAACACCCAAAAATTCCAATCAACAAAACAAACAAAGAATTCCAAACAGAATAAAGCCAAAACCCAGAAAAAGAACCCAACAAAAAGCCAAAAACTTCATAAAAATGTTGCAAAAAAGAGACACTTACCGATCACATGAAGTGGAAAAGACAACACTAGATTTCAGAAGCTGTGAAAAGGAAGAAAAAAATGGGAAATGATGAAGAGATGAGACGCTGTTGCTGGGAAGGTGCAGTGAGGGCTAAAGAAGCCAAATGGTGGGCAATGTGTGCTTTTAACTTCAATTGTTTTTTCAACTAATAAATGTAGTTGGAAAAACAAATATTATAATAAAAACCAAAACCGAGTGAACATTAAAGCTTATAATTTTTCCTTTTTCTTAATACTCCCTTTACTTTTTCATATTTATTCTAAAGGCCCCACTACTTACACGTTCTTTGACTTTTACTCCCCGAATTTTCGTTACAATTCGAAGTAATTTTTTTTCTTTAAATTTGCTGGTGTGATGTAATGGTGGTATCTCAATTAAATAACTATTAAATGTATCACCAAATTTGTTTCTATTGTTTAATTTTTAAAATATTTTTGTACTTAATGTATTATTTTTACCCAATTCAATAATTCGTACAATTTTTTTGTTAAATATCGGAAAATAATTTGATACACAAGTTTGTGTATTTAGTTTACATAAGCTTTTATATTCAAAAAAGTTTACACAAGCCTTTCAATTTTATGATTTAGGGTTTTAGATTAGGGTTTAAGGGTTTAGTATGTATGGTGTAAAACTTTAGGTTTATGGTTAAAGTTTAGGATTTAAAATTTAGGTTTTAGGGCGTTAAGATTTGAGATTTAGATTTTAAATTTTATAGAAGAATTGTGTAAATTTTTTTACACACCTTGTATATCAAAATATATCACTTAAATATCACTTTGTAAAAAAAATCACCTTAATAAGTACCATTCAACATAATAAAAAATTAAAATGAAAAATCATGCACTTTTTGATGTACAAAGTGCTCATAATAGTTCCATGCTTTTAGTTTAAATCAGAAGTTTTTTAGTATTTAAAAATGTTCATGTTCGTCCTACTATTATTATTATTATTATTATTATTATTATTATTATTATTATTATTATTATTATTATTATTATTATTATTATTATTATTATTATTAGAAAACAAATAATAAGTAATGAAAAATGATGCTCATATTATTTTTATTTGGTTATACATAAAAGACATTTTTTTCTTTCTCTAAAACAAATAGTAAGTAATGAAAAATGAAAATCATTTCAATACAAGTAAACTTTAATTTACACTATTTTAATGTTTGTGGATTTATTTTATGGTTTAGAGTTTAGGGTATATGTTTAAAGTTTAAAATTTAAAGTTTTGGATTGAAAATTTAATTTTTATAATTTAATTATATATTGTATAATTTTTTACACAATTTATACGTCAAAATATAACCATATGTATAATTGAAAATATATTAAACTATGGTAGTATTATATAAATCAACCTGTTAATATGACACAATGATATTTAATTTCATATCATTTGATCAATTAATCTAATTTGTTCAATCAAAAATAATTGATGTTTTCTCTCTAATCAAAACATTTATTTTTTTAGCTTTGATTGGTTGACGATGACAACATTTTAATGTTGATTGTTGATCAATGGCCATGTTTGGTAATTAGCGGATAACTGATAACGGATTACATTAGCTGATAGCTGATTGCTGATTGCTGATTGCATTAGCTGATTTCACTAGCGGATTGTATTAGCTGATTGTATAAAAGTGTTTGGTAAAATTAATTGATAACTGATAGTTGTTTGATTATTTAAACAAGCAAAATAACATATAAGGACATGATTATATTTAATACTTATTTGAATAATTTATCAGTTATTAATATTTTGTATCTAATAAATATTAATTAGATTTGTAAAAATTATTTTTTAATATAAATTTCCTAAACATATTTGAAAGATTTATATATTAATTTATTATTTATATAATTATTAAATTTTTTATATGCACATATAAATATGTGATAATAAAAAATTGAATTAACTTACAAATGTCACCATATAAATTAGTAGTAACAAATAAGTCCAATATTTAATATGTTATTATTTATTTTTAAAAATATTATTATTTAATTTAGGTTATTCGGAGATTTTTGGTAATTGTTAAGGGTAAAAGAGTCATTACAACTCTAATATCGAATCTCTAATCTCAAAAAGCTCATATTATGAGCTTTTTCAAAATTAGCTTTTTCACCCCAATCCGCTCTTTCAATCCGATATTTACCAAACATCAATATTAGCGGATTTGACTAGTCAAACCTCTTATTATACCTCAAACCTCTAATTTTTGCCCAAACCGCTATTTACCAAACAAGACCAATGTAATATTTTTTTTCTTTTCCTTTTGTAGTCTTATTATATTATATTTTTGTTTTTCTTTTATTGTAATTTTTTAATTTTTAATAAGAATAACAACACTTTTGTGACACGTTTTTTTTGTTTTTTGGTATATTTTTTCGGTCGTTTCGCCGTTCTTTTTTTTTAATATTTTTTAAGGATAGATTCGACGACGACGTGACTGATCAAGATAGCGCTTATTTGTTATCTTACTGATTTTTCTTGTTTTGGAGTCTCGAGCTAGATTTAAATATGTGTTCACGATTATCATTTATTGTTCACGATTAAGTTGTGATAATAATCGTTTTCTCAATGTGTCATAAATGTTATATCATATATGCATTTTTTAATGTTAGCATTGATGGTTTTATCCTCCATTGTCGGTTATTGGTGTTGGTCATATCTAATTTTTATTCGAGTATTTTGATTGAATTTTTAACTTTTTCCGTACATGGTTCTTGTATAATCTTAAATTGCTAGTTTTTGTTTCAATGATTATAAGAAAATGTTCATAGAAGAGGTTTAGTTTAAGTGTATGGTTGTAAAACCTAATTGTAATTTTGAATATTTTTTTTATTTTAATATAACTATCTGCTTGTATAGAAAAATAATAATTGTTTTTTTAATTTTATTGTCATTACTATTTTTTAAAAAATATGTAAATTTTTAAGGATTAATATCCTATGCGGTGGAAACTAAAAGTTTCCACAAGCGCCTTAGTTTTAGGGTATAGGGGGTTAGATTAGGGTATAAGGTTTAGGAGTTTAGGTGTAGGGGTTTAGAATTTAGGGGTAGTTGTTTCAATTTATGGTTTAGGGTTATAATTTAGGGTTTAGTTTTTAGGGTAATATGGTGAGGATTTAGGTTTTAACCTATAAACCCTAAATTATAACCCTAAACCTTAAATTGAAACAAATATCCCTAAATTCTAACCCTCTACACATAAACCCCTAAACTCTATACCCTAAACTAACTCCCTATACCCTAAAATTAAGGCGCTTGTGGAAACTTTCAGTTTCCACCGCCTGTATATAGAATTTTTATCCAATTTTTAATGTTTAGCTTTAACATATGAATCATACATTAAAAACCATACCATGAAACTCAATGTGTCCTCTATTAAATATGAAGCTTATTTGATATTGAAATCATATATAATTTTTGAACAATATTTTTGTCGATTGAACCAAATAGATCAATAACTAAAATATTCTACACATTTGACTTTTAATTAATTTATTTATTTTATTTATCACAAAATTTCTTGATAAGGTTGACAGATACTTAATGTAGAAAATGTGTTTTATGATTATTTTAAATATGATGATAATCTGCTTTTTCGTTGATAAAATTGTTAATTAGTATAAAAATCAAATTTTTTGCTTTGTTTAAACTCCAAAAAGATTAACATTGAACTATTTCCCCAAAATATAATGATTGCAAATTGATAGGAAATTATTAAAGAAAGTCATAAGAAGACTTTTTAACTTCACCATTGTTCTTTAAAAGTAACTTTTAAAAGTGCTGTTAATTTTTTTTTGGAAAAGAGTTTTAAAAAATTAATTGTAAGTTATATATATATATATGTAAGTTATATATATATATATATGTATGTATATATATATAATATTTAAATTTTTTAATATTATAATATATGAAATATATCAGCTTAAATTATTATAAAAATATAAAATATTTTTATTAATAAATATATTCTTTAACAATTATACATGTTCCATGAAAATATAACAAATTTAAAATATTTTATTTAAAAAACTTGACATGAATAAATATATATATTTTAAAATTAAAAAATAAGTATTAATTATATAATTATATCTTCGTAAAGAATTATAAATTTATAAATTATAAATAAACACAATAACAAATGAAGGTTAAAATTGTAATTTGGCTCTCAAAGTCACTTTTACAACCGCAAAAGCTAAAAAAATTCGCTTTTGCGTTTGAGTTGAAAATCACTTTTTAAATGCATTTCTTCTCCAAAAGTTGTGCTAAACAACTAAAAATCTGCTTTTGAAAAGTAGTTTTCAACTCAAACACAAAATCTAAATTTTTTAGCTTTTGCGGTTCTAAAAGTGATTTTGAGAGTCAAATTACAATTTTAGCATTCATTTGCTATCATGTTTATTTATAATTTATAATTTTATAATTATTTACGAAGATATAATTATATATTAATAATTATTTTTAATTTTAAAATGATATATATTTATTTAAGTCAAGTTTTTTAAATAAAATATTTTAAATTTGTTATATTTTCATGGAACATGTATAATTGTTAAAAAATATATTTATTAATAAAAATATTTTTATATTTTTGTAATAATTTAAGTTGATATATTTCATATATTATAACATTAGAGAATTCAAATATCATTTTTATATATATATGGATTATTATACTATACACCAGCGGTGGAATTTTTTTGTTTCCACAAGCGCCTCAATTATAAGGTTTAGGGTTAGGGTTTAAGGTTTAGAGTTTAGGGGTTTTGGTGTAGAGGTTTAGAATTTAAGGTTCATGTTTAGAATTTAGGATTTAGGGTTAGGGTTTAGTTTTAGGGTAATATGGTAGGGGTTTATATTTTAACCTATAAACCCTAAATTTTAACCATAAACCCAAAATTCTATCAACAATTCCTAAATTCAAAACTACTACACTTATACCCCTAAACTTTAAACCCTAAACGGAGTCTCTAACCCCTAAATCAAGACGCTTGTGTAAAAAAGTTTCCACAAGCGCTTGTGTATAGAATAATTACCATATATATATGGGTAATTGTTCTATACACAAGCGCTTGTGGAAACTTTTTTACACAAGCGCCTTAGTTTTAGGGGTTAGGGACTTCGTTTAGGGTTTAAAATTTAGGGGTATAAGTGTAGTAGTTTTGAATTTAGAGATTGTTGATAGAATTTTAGGTTTAGGGTTAAAATTTAGGGTTTATAGGTTAAAACCTAAACCCCCACCCATATTACCCTAAAACTAAACCCTAACCCTAAACCCTAAATTCTAACCATAATTCCTAAATTCTAAACATGAACCCTAAATTCTAAACCTTTACACTAAAACCCCTAAACTCTAAACTCTAAACACTAACCCTAAACCCTATAATTGAGGTGCTTGTGGAAATAAAAACTTTCCACCGCCAGTGTATAGGATATTAATCCTATATATATAGGATTAATATCCTATACACTGGCGGTGGAAACTTAAAGTTTCCACAAGCGCCTTACTTTTAGTGTTTATGGAGTTAGTTTAGGGTATAGGGTTTAGGGGTTTAGGTGTAGAGGTTTAAAATTTAGGGATAATTGTTTTAATTTAAGGTCTAGGGTTATAATTTAGGGTTTATAGGTTAGGGTTTAGTTTTTAGGCTAATATGGTGAGGATTTAGGTTTTAATCTATAAACCCTAAATTATAACACTAAACCTTAAATTGAAACAACTATCCCTAAATTCTAACCCTCCACACCTAAACCCCTAAACCCTATACCCTAAACTAACTCCCTAAACACTAAAAGTAAAGCGCTTGTGAAAACTTTCAGTTTCCACCGCCTGTGTATAGAAAATTTATTTATTTATCTATCTATCTATCTATCTATCTATCTATATATATATAGGATAAATATCCTATACACAGGCGGTGGAAACTGAAAGTTTCCACAAGCGCCTTAGTTTTAGGGTATAGGGTGTTAGTTTAGGGTATAGAGTTTAGGGGTTTAAGTGTAGGGGTTTAGAATTTAGGGATAATTGTTTCAATTTAAAGTTTAGGGTTATAATTTAGGGTTTATAGGTTAGGGTTTAGTTTTTAGTGTAATAGAGTGAGGATTTAGGTTTTAACCTATAAACCCTAAATTATAACCCTAAACTTTAAATTGAAACAACTATCCCTAAATTCTAAACCCCTACACCTAAACCCCTAAACCATATACCCTAAACTAACACCCTATACCCTAAAACTAAGGCGCTTGTGGAAACTTTCAGTTTCCACCGCCAGTGTATAGGATATTAATCCATATATATATATAAACTTACAATATCATGTCTAAAATGGTTATTTATCTTCTTAAAAACACTTTTTGACAACAGTGTTAAATACTAAAATCTTACAACCAATTTTTTAAAATTCTTTTTCAAAATCTCTTTCTAACAACACTTTTAAAAATCACTTTGCTAGTATTTCCTTGTGTTTCGTTCGGAGGCGGGCAAATAATGCTGCTCATGTGCTCGCTCGTGAATGTAGACATTATAGTTCTCCGCACGTATTTCTGGATAGAGGAGGCGCCTTAGGCTGCTACTACAGCATTTCCAGGTTTTCTGATCTTTTGAAGTTGGTTTGGTTCATTTTCTTACTTGCATTTTGTTGATGCACTCCGAGGTTTTTAGCTTTGGTTTCTGCTGGTTTTCTTTGGTTCTTTATGCTTGCTGGAGCTTCTTGCTTGCTCCACGAGGGGAATGTGTTTTGTTTTGTCTGGATCTGTGGACATGTGCTATGTCTGCTTCTTTTCTATACACTTTCCTTTATATATCAAACCAGCCAGATTCTAAAATAAAAGTTTATTGAATTATTTCATTTTATTTACCTTATAAACTCTATTATGATAAAGTTAAATATCTATCAAAATACAAATCGGAGTTAACTTATATTTGTTTTCATAGAAACTGAAATCAAGTCTTTCCTACAATTTAGAGGTTCTGTTTGGCAGTTAGCGGATAATTGATAGCGGATAGCGAATTATATTAGTTGATAACTGATTGCATTAACTGATTTGACTAGCGGATTGTATAAAAGTGTTTGATAAAATTAACTGATAGCTGATAGATTATTTAAACAAACAAAATAACATATAAAGACATGACTATATTTAGTACTTGTTTGAATAATTTATTAGTTACCAATATTTTGTATCTAATTATTATTAATTAGATTTATAAAATTATTTTTAATATAATTTTTTTAAAACATATTCAAATGATTTATATATTAATTTAATATTTATATAATTATTTTAATATAATTTAGTTAAATAATAAATTTAAATACGTATATAAATATATGATAATAAAAAAGTAAATAAGATTAGCTTATAAATAGGGTGAGAAAATACTTAATTTAAATTATTTTGAGATTTTTGGTAACTAGTAAGGGTAAAAGAGTTTTTACAACTATAATATCAAACCTTTAATCTCAAAAACTCATATTATGAGCTTTTTTAAAATTAGCGGTTTCATCTCATTCCGCTCTTTCAATCTGTTGTTTACCAAACAACAATATTAGCGGGTTTGACTGGTCAAACTTCTAATTATGCCTCAAACTTCTAATTTTTGCTCAAACCTCTCTTTACCAACATGGCCATAGTATAATTATATCTTTCACAACAGATTTATAGTAATTTTCAAAGTTGACATCAATTCAGTTCATCGTCTTGAATTTTAACCTTGAATCTCTTAAAAAAAATTATATCTTTCACAATATAAACCTTGTATAATAATATTAATAGTAATATTTCAATACACAAGCTGTGTAAAAAAATTACACAACACTTTATATTTAAACTATAAAGTCTAAAACTTAAACCCCTAACCCTAACGCCCTTAATCCTAAACTTTAAATTATAACTATAAACCTTAAATTCCAAACATATAACCTAAACACCTAAAGCACAACCTAAATTTTTAAACCCAAACTTATGTAAACTTTTACTTACACAGACTTGCGTATTAAAATATTTTTCATATTAAATACTCTTTCAAAAACCTATCAATTATTTTTCCATTGTATTAACACCAATTCCGTCAGACATCTAAGGTTATAGATAGATTTGCATAAATCCCCAATTCGCTTAAATACAAACTAGGGACAACAATCGAAACTCAAATTACTCACGTAACGCAAACAAAATATATGAATCCTGAAAGGTACCCAAGCAATACGTAGGTAAGTGTCAACACGAACAAAAATCATCTGCCATTTTCTATGTTTTTTTATATCCGAACGTTAGAAAATTAAATTTTAAATCTTAAACCTTAAAAATACACTCAACCTCTAATTCCCTAAACCATAACCATAAACCTGCCCGTTCAACATTGAGTTTGGAACCAGCTTTTGGCTGCCAATGGAAAAGCTACGCAGAACGACCCAAAATTTGCGCTTTTTCAACCAGCTTTTACACTTGATTTGGTCTCCAAACCAAGCTAAATGCTGGAATTTTCAGCTTCCCCCCAAACCACCGTTCTCAGTTCTCACTGCTTTTCACCTAAAATCTCGTTCCAAAATCATTCCTGAACGGAGTCCTCCCAACTTAAATTTCTTCACTAACAAAACCTAAATCCCAACTTCACTTAAAAACCAAATATCTTACCAAGATGAAAAAAGCAGCCACTGTGTTCGTTTCATTCTGGGGCGAGTACTTTCTTTCTTCGAAAGAAAGAGAAGCCATAGCTAAAGGGCTCGAGCTTAGTGAGGTAAACTTCATTTGGGTTATCAGATTCCCCGTCCCCGTTGGAGACAAAGATGAAAACAAGCTCGAAGAGGCATTACCCAAGGGATATCCGGAAAAGATCAGTGAGAGAGGAAGGAAATTGATAGGTAATTAATTTGTGTTGTATAGATTGTGATGTATTCATATATCCATGTCATGTTCATGTTTTTTTTATGTTGTATAACATAAGCTAAGACAAAGGTGACCTGTTAATAGGGTCACATCCAACGTTAGAAGTTAAAACCACAGAAAGTCCCGAAGAAAGACGAGACTACAACTAAGCTAATAATAATCCATGTAACCACTAAACTCCGCCTCTCTTAAAAACTATGTTACCCGGACTCATGTGCAAGTATTAGACACGGATATGTATCCGACACAAATATGGTTAGATCTTTCCAAGTCTTTCAATGCATTTGGAGGATCCTTAGAGGTCATATCCCCAAAATCAAGTGTCAGGACAACATAACTTAAAAACAACTAAGCTGTTATAGTCTACATAACCACCAAAATCTACGGTTCCTAGAAAGTTTTTGTTCACGAATGGCATACTGCCAAATATAATTGATTCTTGTAATATTCTAACATACTGTTGAAAAGAAAAAAAGAAGGAAATTGAACTGCATTTATATAAGGGTGAATATTTGATGCAATGAAAATGTATAATTATATGCACCGGTGATTACGCATCATAAAAAATAAATTAAAATGAGTTTAGTTCTAAATTTTTATTATGATATGTCAATAGCAACTTCACTACTGGTACATAAAAGTATAATCTAGCAGTGCATCAAAAATTAATCCTTCATACATACTACGTTTACTCACCGGCCACTCCTCTCTTCTTTGGCTTCAAGAGCATCCACATCTTCATTCGATAAAAGGTCAAGAACAGGTTTATAATTATCCCACTCCTTTCTTTTCCTGAAACAGCAGAAACAAAAGGCTAACCATAAGCATTTTTCTTTAGAAGTTTTCTGAAGTGACAGAGCAAGCAGATAAGAGATCAAACAACATGAATGTAGTTATAACATAAAGAGCATTTATCAAACAAATATAGAAAATAAAAATGCAACACAAAAAGGTAATAAGTACTAGTTAGATATATAAAGGGGACCGAACAAGTGCAACCCCCCCCCCCCAAAAAAAAAAAAACTACCAAAATTGTTTATGCAAAGAGAAGCTAAATCAATCCTTTCAAATTGACAAAAGATTTCAATGGTTGGGTTGAAACTTCAACCAATCTGCCAAGGACATAACTCAATTGCTTTACATCCCTAGGAGATATCATATAACGGAGGACTTAGTTTGACGGTTTCAACAAATTGGACTCTATCTTTGAGATCTTTTCATGGTTTCTAGAACCATTAAAGGTAATGCAATCCATAAGCGAGTGTAACTCAGTGGAAGACATGAGTTCAGCACAAGGCGATGTTAATGTTACATTTCAATTTATAAAGCTCGTTACCTTATTTTGAAGAAACACAATTCAAAAGTGCTTAGGAATTCATGGTATTAGATGCTCAATCTTGTCGGCTCAATACTCAGTATCATTTCACTTGAGAAGTGGAGCTGTCATGCAAATCATAAACTACCATGACAGCAGAATCTAAGATTTGGGTTTGGCAGCCTAAATTTGAATGTGGATTTAAGCTTTACTAACTTATATTCTTTTGATTTTAAATTTATGAATTCGTTGTTTTAATGAATCTGGATTCAACTTCAATATTTTAACTAATCTTAAATTTATGATGTTTTCTAAATTATAGTATGGGAACATGTAAGAGAGTCCTGTATGTGCCGACTTTTAAAAATTCATAGCACAAGAAGTATTTTGAAAACCCAGTGGACCTTTTAATTTGACCCAAATTCAGATAAAACTATTCCCAAAAAACGAATTTGGATCTAGAAATCCAAATCCCGCCCCTTAAATACGGTTTCCAAATGGACCATAACAATTTTTCAAGGTTCAATAGAGAATTTGTCTGCATGAGATTTATCTAGAGGGCATACCGAACAACACTTGATCTGAAACTGAATAACTTCATCAAGTCCAATGCAGCACCACTAGGTTTACTGTGAGAGAGCAAAAACAGAGAGTAATGTCATCGACATGCACACAACATCAAGGCTTGATGACTATATTGTAAGGATACAACACAAAAACCTGATAGGGAAATGTTCGGCTGCCCGACGACCCTTTTTGTTTATTCTGTTCTCTCTTGCAGAAGCTACATTTTGAATTGCAATCTAAAACACATACCATTACAACAAAATAAGAACAACAAGACCATACAACACATAACATCGATGACTAAGATAAGGTAGAAACACTTTATACCTACCTCATAAAGTTGCTCCCTGATTGCTAAGGCAATTGCAGGCTGCAAAGAATATATATCATATACACAAGATATCTTTTGAAGGCAGAAAAATAGAATGAAACAGGGTAGAAGAATATTTTAAGAGTAAGCTTCTAAAAGACTAAAATCAATTGCTTACCCCAACTTCAGGGTCTTCAATGTCTAAATCTTTGCAGAGAGTTCTAGCAAATTCTTCAGGGTCACTATCAAAGTTGTTCAAGTCCTACAACAAATTAAGATAATAGATTCAAACATCATTGAGAAATAATTGCATAGCTCACAAAAGATAAATGATAAGAAGCATGAGAAAACACAAGAACATGCATAAGATAATGATATGATGCAGATTTATTTTTCAATTCTCACCCATAAAAACTGATCCCGAATAACCGTATGATTGACTCGAAGATCAAGCTGAAGAATTCCATGTGATGGATAAGTAGGTGTTAGAAAGTCATTAAAGGAAAAAGGTAACATTTATATAAATCTTGTTGGTGGTTTATTTATGAAAGAAACCTTAATTGGAACGATCTTGTCACCAACATACATGTCTTGGCCTTCATATGATCGAAATGTGGCAAGCTGTGACTAAAAAATAGCACACGGAGTGAAGAACAGGAGAACATTAAAATACAACAACAAATCAGCTTTAAAGTGCAACTTTTTTTTTTCTTTTGAAGATTGAAATGAGAGGAAGAAAATGGTTATAGTTACCTGAATGGATTGAACGATTTGCGGAAGGAAACCAGGCGCAAGCTTCAAGTCTTTTACAGTCCTTTTTGCAAACATCACCAACTCTGAATCAGGATCTTTTAGAAACAAACATGCACACACACGAAAATACGTTCGATTAGAAAATTAAATTAAGGTTGCATTTAAGAAGGATTTCAAATAATAAATTTGAATTTAAAAAAAGAGTATAATCATGTAATAGAACACATGAAAATGTAAAAAAAAATTATGAATTTGAAAATTATATTTTCATACCTTCAAATTTTTTAACTTGTTCATACATAATGTATGCATTCTCCCACAATTCATATAACAAGTGAAATCTAAATCCAAATTTCCAAATTATTTTTTTTCCAACACAGCATAAGAAGTTCCTCGAAATTTCTTGCATTCATGAGAAACGATACTGGATAAAGTCCGATGCATACCATAAGGGTTCCAAGTGAAAGCGTCTTTGTACCGCTGCCCATCGATTTCGATGTCCAGCCTAATGGGTATTAAATTCTCAGCTGTCGGCCTTCAATTTTTGGATCAAAATTAGCAGATAAAGGTTTTAATCCTGATAAACAAAGACTGAATACATAAACCCTAGATACAAAGAAGAATTAAGAACACGGAGCTTACATCCTGAACTTGAGAGGGGCTTTCCATGAGGCTGAAGCTGGCGATTTCATATTGATTCGCGTAAGACAAACTTTCCCACCTTAATTTTCGACCTCCATAAACAAAGGCTAGTCCAGTTTTGTAATCCAAATTCGTAATGGAAATAGAAAAAGGAAGAAACTAAGAAGAAGGATAGAAATTCAAAGAAGTGAGAAAATAGAGAAGAAAGTAAATGTCCAATTGATATTTTAACGGAAATTACAAGTATACCACTACTTAATTCTAGCTAGGATGCCATGTAAGTGTAACAGCCAGATCCAGAAGAACCCTAATGTTCATTTGAATATGGTCGTGGATCTCAATCAATTTATGGGCCAAACAACAATAACGTTAAGAGGCTTAATTCCGAAATAGACCCTGAGATTCAGTTAAAAATTGAAACCAAGTCCTCTACAGTATACTACACTATTCGAACTTGAATCAGGAACATCATCTTTTATGAGTTTATAACTTGAATCACTTTATAGGTTCTAATTAATCATTGTTTTCGACATCAATTTTACGTTCATTGTTTACATTTTTTATTCTCATTATTCATTTGTCCACAATTTTTGGAACAAATAAATTTGATATTTTCCACTCTTCTCTAGGTCAAAATCTTCGTTTATAGATCAAGTTTGCTTTTTCTTTTGTTAAATTTTATTCAAATTTATTTTTATGGCAGTTTTTTTGTCTGCTTGGTGTTAGTTCTTTTGTCTGTTTTTTTAATAATTTTTGTTTATCTTGAGAGTAGTTTCTCTTTTGTGATTATGACGAAATGCTAAGAACAAGTACTAGAAGAATTTTTGCTATATTCAAAGAGCACTCAATACAAAGTTATATTTTTTTTAGATTTTTATTTCAAAAGATCACAATGTTAAATTTGGCATTTTAACATCTTTCACACTTTTATATTTTATTGTTTTGTTCTGCACTTTATTTCTCTTGTAAGATGTTCGATTCCTTTGTATTCTTTTCACTATTAAATATAATCTAGATTTTAAAAAATTCAAAAAGTCATTACCTATTTTTATTTTCAATAAAAAAAATTACTCCTCTTTTGTGCACAACACATTTTACAATGTTTTGTTACATATGTCGATAAAACTAATTTTGTTCATCATCCATCCTACATCACTACTAAAAAGACAATTTTATTTATTAAATTTATATATATGATGAAAGACATAGTAAAGAGGATGTTTTAATTTTAACTGCATGCTACAAGACGGCAAGAGCCAATTATATGATGAGCTTTAGAACATAACAATCACAAAGAAAGCTAAATACAAGTTCATCCAGAGAAAAGTTAAATGAAACTCCCAGATATAAAACTCTTTCAGCTATCATCAAATGAAATCCGAAAACCGAACAATTCATAGTAGCAAACAACATAACCAAAACATTAAAGTATAACTGACAAACCACGAAACAATAACCATGTCTCCATACGAGTTCAATCGAAACTGAAAATGAGATTTCTCAGAAATTGGGTTCTCAATAGAAGAAGCCAAGTACTTTTCCACCAACATTCTTTCTTCTGGCTTCTTCGTGATCCATGATTCCAGCAGATGTGGTCAGCACAATATAGCCAAACTGCAACAGTAAAACACATAAAAATCTCAAATGTAATCAACCCTTTTTCAAAAATTTAAATCAGTAACCAAAAATCACGAGCCAAACTTGAAACTCAAGCTTGACAACTAATAATCAAGTTTGAAGTATGCAACCATAGATGCCACTTACTAAGAAAACCAAATAATAATATTCATAAATCAAAGTAAATTTCTTTCTTCCAACAAAAAAGTTCTTGAACTCAGAAAATACTAACTAATAGTTCTTACTAAAACATGTCCATCAAAAACTAAACAAAAGAGATCAAAAGACCACAAAGTTCCTTAGCTAACCTGTCTGGAAGGAAGTAACCGAGCAGTCCAACCCTCGATCTCCTTCACTCCGACATCAAAACGAGGACTGATAACCCCACACTTGTTCAGCCTTCCATTCAGTTCAACCACGATTTTACCAGACCTATGATCATCAACATACTCAAACTCTCCAATGTAACCTGCAATGTCAATCAAAAACCAAAATATTAAAACCTATGTTGCTCCTCTGACCCATCCCCAACATGAATATGAACATGTAAAGCTCTAAATATGAGAACAACTTGCAAAATTTGAACTTGTACACGTATATATGTACTTGAATCCGACACACCTAAATCGGAGTCGTCGTATATTAAAACTAGAATGAACTATGAAGGCTAAATGGCAGAGTTTAGGAGAAACAAACCATGCTTTTGCATGACCAATAGGAACTTAATAATAACTTTAGAGGACGGCCTGATCATCACTTGTCGTTTCCCCCTCTTCTCTGCATTGTACATGCTCTTGAGTGCATCATTCAGAACGCTCACCCTCACCATTTTTCCAAATACAAGCTGCTCCTGCTTCTGATTTTTTAGATGAAATAAGTAACAATTATTGCATCCATTTCTAAACCATATCCAAATCAAACTATTCTTTCTTCCAACAGAGTCACATGACCGCAAGAAATTCAAATTCAAAACATGGAAACCATTTCAACCAAACCCAGATTTTCTTTTTTAGGAACATCAGAAACAATTGGTGAAGGAACCTTTACTATAAGCCCACAATAAATCATTTAAGTTTTCGTTTTTTAACAATGGAATACAAGATCAATAACAAACATTCAATTAGAAGCAAAGGACAAGTTTCAAGATCTACACGCTGAGAAGAAGAAAAGAGCGTTGAGCGTACCTGAAAGCAAAAAAAAAAATGGCAGCTGCGTCAATGTTGCCTGAGGAGAGTGAAGAGAAGAAGAGACGGTTAGGGTTTTTGGTTTTTAAAGGGGCGGTGGTTGCAATGGTAGTAAAGAATTTGTAGGGCTTAGGGTTTTCTGCGGGCCTGATGGATTCTGGAAGGATAGGAAATTTTAGAAAAGCATCGCCCAGTTACTGTTTCGGCCTAAAAGTAAAATACTTATTTTTTAGAAGTATTAAGCCAAAAAAATCACCTTCGCCTGAATAGTTATTTTAATTTTTATATTTTTTGAGTAATTTAACTTTTAGTGTTTTATTTTAGATACGGATAAAATTACTAATCAACTGACGATAAATAACTTGAAATGACGTGACAAATTTATCAGTGCATGCTTACATGATAATATCATATAGAAAAATATCTCGACGTGAGAAAACGTTTTATCTGTTAAAAAATAATTTAATAAAATTATATAAAATAAATTTTTCTACTGACTTATCATCCTGTCAAGTCATTTCAAACTGTTTATCGTCAGTTTTTTAATAATTTTCATCCGTAGAGGGATCATTTTGACATAAAATAAAACGTTGAAGGTTGAATTACTCCCAAAAAAGAATAAAGACCAAAATAATTATTCAGTCAAACATTAGGGGTATTTTTTGACTTTATACTTTTTTAAACAATAAACTATACCTGATGTCACTTAATTATGAATTTAATATATATATATTATTACAAGTATATTGTTGTCTTTGAGCATACTATTCAAGAAAAAAGTAAATATAATATTACAAATATGTTACTATTAATGATGACAAATGTTTAAGTATTGTTGATTTTTTTTTCCGATTAATAGGGATTGAAAGCACCTACGACATGCCTCGTTAAAAAATTTCCCTAGACCTAATGGAAGAAAAAGAGTGCATGTTGTAGGGCTATTACAACACAATGAACATCACAAGACAACTAACCATATAACAACCACCTAAAACAATAAATGCCTCAAAACGTAAAGCAGCTCCTACGCCAAACCTGCACCATTGTGCTTAACATTTTTCAGCAGTGACCACACTCCTAAGGGTGATGTTTCAAAAAACCAATCACCCAAATCCTGATCGCGAGCCCCCTTGGTGAACCAGTCCACAACAGTGTTAGAATTTCTCCCTACACATTTCACCACCACCTCTCAATCACGCTTCAATAATTCTTCTATAACAATGACTAAGGCGTTCGCAGTCCGGAACCTTGATCCATCTAAAACGCAGCACACCGCTTTCCTACTATCTGATTCAATTTCAACGCGACGAAAATCACAACGCCACGCATGGCGAAGACCCTCTAAAATCTCCCAAAGTTATTTTTAACTCCCCACTTCCTTTTACTTTTATTTTCTCTAAAAAAAAGTTATTTTGGAAAAAAATATCTTAAGTTATTTTCTTCATTGAAGTTGTTTCAAGCGATGACCTTCATGTCATCAATTGATTTTTAATTTTTATGTTGATTGCATATAAATAAAATTTTAATTTTTTTATATGCTTGTATGTCAGTTTAATTGTCTGTATTTTTGTAAGTTTATCTGTCATTATGACAATATTATTTACTAGGTATACGTTTGATTGATAAATGGCCTAATACATTTTTTTTGCATCCTAATGTTTATATATTTCTCCAACTAGCTACTTTATTTTTTTATTTTTATTTTTTTGAAAGTTTGTCAGTAGTGCACCCTAATGGTTTTATTGATACATAGTTCACCGTAGAAAATAACACCCGTTTTTTTTTTTACTTTTCACCGACTAAGATAATAAAGACTCTTACCGTCTCAATTAACCACGTAACTATTTAAAAATGTTATTATTAAAACAATGACGACGAAATAACAAATAATCACAACTCATAAAATAAAACAAACATCATAATTTATATGAAAAATCCAAGACGGTCAAAATTACGGAAAGCTGATAAGAAATTTTTATTATGTCGAAAAAGAAATTGAAATTGATATCTAACACTTACTTTTAAGTATTTATTTTCAAAGATAAATTATTTAATTACAAAGTAAACTTGCATATAAACTAATTACACTAAAATGGGTCTCCAACTTTTCAACACATATCTCAAGCAATCCTCCACTTTCTTTTACCACATCTTCTTTATAAATATTGGGGCCAATCCAAACTAGAATTTAGGTCCTAACTTTAACAAACCATATATTTTTTTGTTAAACTATAGATATTTAATTTATAGGTTCACTAAACTCGGATTGACTATTGTATAGGTATGTTATGAGATGACCCTCTCAACACATGTTGCTTCATTCATAACCAAGACGGAGGTATGTCCAGCCCCATTTTTTCAGCTTTGTCATCCTATATAAATTTCTTTACAAATAAGTTTTATTTTTGAATTTCTCTGACTTTCAAACATTTATGTTTTGTCCACCTAACCCCAAATCTTAGCTTTGTCATCGATCTCAATATACAATTGGTTATCAGTATAAACCATATATTTTTAATGAGACATGATCCTAAAATTTTTAAGGCTTTAATGTCGAAATAAGTGCCTAAACTATCGTATTTTTTTCATTTTAAGTGCCTAAATTATTTTTTGTCTATTTTAGGTGTCTAAACTATCATTTTTTGCCCATTTCAAGGTCAAATGAGGTACATATTTTGACCAAAAAATGATAGTTTAGACATATACTTTGACCAAAAACGATAATTTGGGCACTTAAAAAGGGACAAAAAAAATAGGCATTTAAAAGTAAAAAAAAAAAAAACGAGATAATTTAGACACCTAAAAAGACAAAAAGAAAATTAAGCACCTAAAAAACAGGATAATTAAGACACTTATTTTTGGTATTAAGCCATTTTTTTAATATTAACACTGTTCTTATATATTGAAAATAAGGAAAGGGATATGCGGAAGCTCGGCCTTGTTAAATGTCCATTTCGTTGCACGAACCAACTTATCTTAATGATTTAGGGAATGGTTATTGTTTTTAAAGGTCACCGGTTCAAACACCAACAGCTGCGGCATGTATTATTCAGAACAGATACAAATGCTGGGATTTGTATTCTTTTTGGAATATTTTAAAATGCATCGAAAAATATAAAGTTATTGCCTTTTTCTTTTTTCATCTGGATATTGATAATTTCATTTGAATTTTGCTCCTGGGCTTTTATGTAAGTTTAATTATATACATGAGTTCATTTCTATTTGATCAGTTAATTAATGTGTTTTCCCTGCACTTGTCTTTTATTAATGTTTTGAAATGCTTTGAAGAAGCATTATATTTGCTCGTAGTAGAGTTGGGAAAAAACAATGGACTGTCATAGCCCCGGTCAGGGATTGATGCCTGCAAGTTTTAAAGTGCGCACAGTTCCTCTCGAGGGTGATGATTTGGAAACGGAGGAGGTATTGGATCAAGGACAAATGGCCCGAGTACTATGATACTAAAAAAGCAAGGTTCATCGGAAAACAATCGAGACTGTTCCAAACCTGGTCTATTGCAGGATATCTTGTGGCAAAACTTCTACTCGCAGACCTGAATGCAGCAAAAAATTTGACAACCGAAGAGGATTCCGAGCTTGTCAACGCCTTCTCCTGCATGATCACTGCTAACCTGAGAAGAAAACGCGGTCCAAATAGTTCGATACAGACATACATAGTGTGAGGTAACTGAATTGTGTGCATAATTGATTTATGGTACATTATTATCGTCTCCAATGGCCATAATTTAGAATTGGCTATTGAAGCTAAATAGGTACAACTGCCGGATTCATGTATCCGAATACTTAGGTAAAGATTATTTCTGTGACTTAGGGTTCATATTGTTGTACTTCTATAGACAATCGGAACTGTTCCTTTGTCGGAACTGTTACATACATTCATACATACATACAGATATAGTGAATCTTTGTCAAAGACTTTATTGCAAATAATAAAAACAATGCTACACATATGGTGTTGTTCTTAGTAATTATGGCTTTGATGTTTTTGGATGCTGAACAACATAGTATTAGAGTAAGTAGGAATATGCTGTTTATTGTTAACGGTGATTAAAAAACCAGACCGCCCCGTTGAACTTAACATAGTATTAAAGATTTTAATATTATTTGAACTGAAAACTAAAAATTTAACAGGTTTGTCTTGAAGCTTGAACTTGAGAATAAATAATCTAGATGAAAACTAATTGGTCAAATAAATCGAAATCGAATTCAACTGAATTGTAGTATTTAGACGATTAATAGTTCATAAGTTTAAAATTATAGTTATTTAAAACAAACACATTTGGCTGGTTGGTGTCGACGGACCTCCGATGATGTGCAAAGAAGCCGGCAAAGAACGACGGTGAAAGAAGGGTGAAAGAGGACGGAAACGGGAAATGGAAAGAAGGTAAAACGGGTTGCCAAACAGAAAAAGAAAATAGGTCTAATTTTATTTCATATCAAAAATATAATCTGATACAAATTAAATTTGGGCTAAAACCCACTAGCCTATTTAAACACTAAATCTAACAATTTAACAACAATCTGTTAAGTTGGTACGAGCCAACTGTTTAGGACCTTCTGGGCTTGACCCGATACTTCTAGACTTTATAGAGATCTTCTAGACTTTCATCTATATTAACTAACAGTTGGCTAAACTATTTATTTGTGTTCTCTTGAAAGTTATGAGTTCTAGATCCATTAGGATTAAAAATTATTTTAACTGAACTTAATTATATATTTATTTAAGTTTTAATTATTTTAAATTTTTAATAATAAAAATATTTTATATCTCAAATAAACAGATAAAAATATTATATAATAATTACTAATTATTTTTATTTACCTGAAAATTTAAATCTTCTAAAATATTTATAAAAACTAAAATTTAATTACATAATATTAAAAAAAATCATAAAATAAAGTAAGAATAAAAATTAAAACTCAACTAATATAAAAAAGGAAGAATTTTATTTATCAAAACCAAATTAAAATGAATGATCATAAACGCTGAGATCTCATAATTGTTTACGCTTGTGAGAAGGAATCAATAATTATTTTCTTAAAAATACCGTTGAATTATTACTTGAAATATATAAAATGCGAAGCACAAATTTTTAATGTGATACATGACTTAACAATAAAAAAATATCTATCAAACAAAGTTTTTTTAAATATAATGTATAATTGATATAATAAAATTATATATAAAAGACGGAAAATTCTACAACGTGTGACGAACATCGCTGAACACTATTAATGTTGAATACCGTTAAACACCATTAAATTAATTAATAAAGATTTAAAATTTCAAGGACTCATCATACAATTAATAATTATTTTAAAAAATTCAATTAAATTATTTTTATATATTAAAATTTTATTTTTTTAATAAGGGTAAATTATATATTTAGTACCTCATCTATTTCTTTATTTCTATTGAACTCTCATTATTTAAATATTATTTTAATTTGACACTATTCTTTATAAAAAAAATAATTTAAACCCTTAAGCCTCAACTTAAAACCTTAAACTATTAAACCTTAAACCTTTAAACATATCAAAACATATCAAATTTTATTAATAATGTCAAGAAAATCATAAAACATAATTATTTATCAAATTTTTAAATAAATATGCCGTGTTAATGAAACAACATATCAAAAAAAAATAAAAATATTGAAAATTCGATTGCACAAATTTTTCATAAAGACAATTGGTTGGTCGATGGAATGGTCAAGATTTTAAGGAGAAGAGATTTTCTTTGTTATCGTTTCTTCTTTACACCGGATAAAGTTTTAGTTTCTTCTTTGTTAATGAAATAATATTTAAATATATATTCATTTACGTATAGGTTTAAGGGTTTAAGGTTTAATAGTTTAGGGTTTTAGGTTAAGGGTTAAATTATTTTTTATAAAAAATATGGTCAAATTGAAATACTATTTAAATAATGAGGGTTCAATAGAAATACGAAAATAGGTGAGGTACTAAATATATAGTTTATCCTTATTAAAAAAAAATTTAATATATATAAAAAATAATTTAATTGAATTTTTAAAGTAATTATTAATTATTTGATGAGTCCTTGAAATTTTAAATCTTTATTAATTTATTTAATTGTGTTCAGCATTAGTGGTGTTCAACGGTGTTCGTCGCACGTGGTAGACTCATCCTAAAATGACAATAAAATTGACTCGTTAAAAAATTTATTTAACCTTAATGAAAGAAAAAGAGTGCAACTTTTTAATGTTAATACAGAAAACATAAACTATGAAGACAACAAAACACTAATCATTGCATCGAAAACTATGTAATGGCCCAAACTAAAAGAAAGAAACTCTAATTGAGATAAAAAAACAGATTAGTAAAGTGTCACGCCTAATAAGAGGTGAGAATAACCCACGTCGGAAAGGAAAATGGACGCCTTGAGATATATAAACGATAGCGATGCACAACCTATTAGATATGTATTTGGGAAGAAGGTAATAATCTCATGACAAGTGGTATCAGAGCGACCCTTTGACTGTCCGACTTTACGTCGAACGCCATGAGTGGGGGAGGCAAAGTAGAAATCGTTTCACGCCGAGCGTCCATGAGAGGAATAAACAGAGTGAACAATCGTGATAAGGACGTCACAAGGTTGAGTGGGCAAAAATATCTTGGAATATATAAACGGTGTCGAAGCACATCCTATTAGACATATCTTTTGAGAATAGTGTAATGGCCCCGCGACAAAAGTAAGAAGAGAAGCAGAAGATTTTCAAAGATAAAGACAATTTGTTTATTTATTCGATAAAATCTACTGGCCTAAAAATTACAACATATAACTTTGAACTCTTTAAATAACAATACTTAAAGACAATTATTCACAACTAAAACACGTCATTTAATTAATATTACTTGATTGAAATTAACTAAAATGACAACAACAGCAAACGACTGTATTTTTTCCTTTCTTCATTTTAGTTCCCTATAATACTCCCTACTCGAGAAGAAAATTTTGACCTCAAAAATTAATTGGTGTCGCAATATGAGAAAAAGTGTTAGAGCTCGATTTTTCAAACCAGAATGAGTTGAAGAAATCACCTCTAGAATTTAAAATATTAGATTTTACATTGACTAAAAATTAATTAAAAATGACAACAAAGCCAAACAACTTAATTTTTTCCTTTCTTCATTTTATTTCTTTGCAAATTACCAAAATTTCGGAAAAAAAATTAAGTATCTAATATCAAGAGATCAATCATTCTTAAATTTTATAAGATCAATTGCACGATAATTTTTTGGGTAAACTACATAAGAGGTCTCCTGACTATGTTCTAATTATTTTTTGTGTCCCCCGACTATAAAAAGTTACAAATCGGTCCCTCGACTTATAAAAAGCAACAAATTGGTCCAACACCGTTAAAATTTTAACGGCTGATGACGTGGCAGCTAATATAAATTAATATAATTATATAATTAGCCCTCAAGTTCTACACTTATTTTAATTTGACCCTAATTCTAAAAAATTAACCCGCAAATTTTAGTTTTCTTTCAATTTAGTTCGAGCTTTTGGGTTTACTCTACTAAACTTTTGAATTTGAAGAGCCATCAGTCTCGCTGACGTTTCAAGATTCAAAGTTTAAAATTTTTCTGGGTAAGTTTCCCGCTTTCTTTTTGTCACATTTGAAAATGTTTAATTCTTGTATTAACAAAAACATCACTAATTTCCTCAATCTTTTACGCATTATCACAACAATTCCCTTCTCCAACAACCCATCATTGTTATTCACAGTTCGATTTATCTCAAAAACTTCTTCCGACCAATCTCTACATTTCACCATCTCTTACCTCAAAAACAAACTCGGACTCTCACCGAAATCCTCTCTGAAACTCTCCAAGTACGTCAATTTCAAAACTCTAAAAACTCAGATTTGGGGTTTATTCGAAGAATAGATTTGGGAAGCCTTTTGAAAATATAATGGAGTTTTGGAAGCCTCGAAAGAGAAGATAACTACAATTATAGAATTTTTAGTGAACGAATTGGGGTTCCAAACTTCGACTATTACTTTTCACCCGACTATTTTCGCCTGGAGCTTGGAGAAACAGATCGTTCCGAGGGGTTTGTTTGCTCTGGATTTGTTGTCGAAAGGTTTGATTAGGGACTTAAGTTTCTCAACCTTTTTTGCGACTTCGAAAAAAACATTTATTCAGAAGTTTGTCAACCAATACAAATACAATGCCTCATATTGAAGCTGTACAGAGAAATGCTCCAAATCGCGGTAAGATGCAAATATAAGATCGAATCGCTTAGAGGCAAGCATAAGATCAAATCAAAGTGGTTTTAGAATATAACCTTATTAGATAGATTCAGATTCTTTTTTATTATCGTATTGAATTATTTCTTGTATGATTTTAAATTTGTTAAGCATTCGACTCTTTTTAGTAGCATTATAGTCTTGTTCTTGGTGAAACTTTGCAGTGCATGTTTTTATCTTAGTTTAATCGTTAAACTATCTCAAAAATATTTTCATGAATTTTGGGTGAAAATGAATTGAATAATTAAAAGAGATGAGAAATAGAAAAAGAAGATGGACTAAATTGATAGAATATTAAAATTTGTGGGTTAATATTTTAGAATTAGGGTCAAATTAAAATAAATGTAGAACTTGAGGGTTAATTATGCAATTATATAAATTTATATTAATTGACACTTCATCAGTCGTTAAATTTTTAACGGCGTTGGACCAATTTGTTACTTTTTTTAAGTCGGAGGACTAGTTTGTAACTTCTGATAGTCAGAGGACGCAAAAAATAATTGGAGCATAGTCGGGGGACCATTTATATAGTTTACCCTAATTTTTTTGTCAAATAATAAACTAGAACATTACTTTGTTTTGGCACAAACTGAATTTTTAATTCCAGCCTTAAACTCATGCTTAAACAAAAAAACAAAAACAAAAATATATTTGGACGCAACAAAAAACACCAAACACTCGACAATCACCCCACATTAAATTTGTTGTCGCTTTCGTAATCAATTTGGATGTTTAAATCAATCACATATTTATTCACATAGCAAGGTCAATGTAAGACTTTGGTTTTTATGTGTGCTTCTTTGGTTAATGATGGTTGTGGATGGAGACAAAAGAAAAAACGGTTATTCACTACTAACCTAATATATTAAATATTAATTGATGAAGACATAGACGTGTATGATAAGACATTAGAAATTATTAGAAATTGTGAATTTTAAAATAATTTGAGTTCTCTTATGATTGTTGATGTATAAGTGACTTTTAACGAATGCTGAAAGTTTTAAAAAAATATTACAAATAGTGCGAAACATATATATCCTCATATTCTCGTTCTCATATAACTCATTATACTTTTCAATCTAACAACGAAAAATTCTATCTGTATTTATAGATTTTAGTGGCAATTAGATTGTTGACATATGTCAATATTTTAGTCCTTAATCTTACAAATATCTAAAATATTTCATGGATAGGTCTAGACATCATATTATATGTTATAAATACTTGATCTTTATGAATATTTATAAACATATTATTATTATTATTATACTAAATATATAGATAATTACTAGGAATCGTCAATTAGGGATGTGTAAAAATATTTGATTTGAACAATTTAATCCGTTTAAATGATCTAATTTTTTTAAATGATTGAGATTGAATATATGATAAAAAAATTTGAGTAATCAGGTCAGTTAGGGATGCGATAAATCTTAATTTTAGAATATTAAAATATCCGAAAAATAAATAAGTCATTAGCCCTAGCCCCTAAGCCAACAGCCCTATCTATTTTAATAATATGTATGTAGGTAATTAGTAGAATTATCTAGAAAAAAAAAGACTTAAGGGTGTTTGAACCCATTTAACTTTTTCAAAAAAATCAATTAAGCCCTTGATCTTTTTTCACTCAATTAAGCACCCCAAACTAATAAATTTAATCAATTAAGCCTATTGACCAATTTTGACCATCAATTTTTGACGTTTTTTCTTCTGATATTACTGTCACATGACACACTACAATTATGTTATGTGACATTTACATGTTTTTTTTAGAAATCTTTTTTTTATAATTTTTAAGCTCTTTTAGATTTTTTAGAACTTTTAAATAATTTTTTAAACAATACAAAAAAATTCTGAAATATACTCAGTGACAACACTGTAACACGGTACGTGGCACCAACTGATCCAAAAAATTGTTAAATTTAATAGTCAACGTTGGTTAAAGGGGGTGAATTGATGAAATTTTGTAGTATAAGGGCTTAATTGAGTGCAAAAAAATTTAAGGGCTTAATTGATTTTTTTTCAAAAGCTCAAGGGGTTATAGTACACTTTAGCCAAAAAAAAAATTAAAGAAAAGGAGTTGATGAATATTAATAATCCCGTTGAATTTGCTCAAACTAGAAGATAAATTAATATGATTCCACACCGTTGATTGGAAATTATTCAGTGAAGTTCGCGTATACTGTAGTGCTTGCAACGGAGGCGGACGTTACTCTTTTTTTTTTCTAGACAATGACAAATATTGTTGAAGACCCAACACTTGAATCGAGTTATCGTGGAATCAAATAATTTAGAGGTAATTCGTGTTTCTAAATTTTGTGAACAAAAGTTTTCTGTCGGTTTTTTTATGTACCAATATTAAAAAATTAAATTTTAAATTCTAATTATAACTCTAGTTCTAAACCTCGAATTTGATTAATAAATATTTATTTTTCACTTATTTTTAGCATAAACTAAATCTCAAATTTTATATTAATGATGACCCTGTTTGGTAAAGAGAGATTTAAGTTAAAATTAGAGGTTTGAGCTAAAATTAGAAGTTTGACCAGTCAAATCTATTAATTTGGATGTTTGATAAAAAGCGAATTGGGTGAAACCTCTAATTTTGAAAAAACTACTAATAGGAATTTTTTGAAATTAGAGATTTTGATATAAGAGATATAAAGACTCTTTTACCCTTATATGTCATTTTGCTTGTCAAACAACTATCAACTAAAACATTTTTATACAATTATCTAATACAATCCGCTAGTCAAATCAGCTAATGCAATCAACTATCAACTAATAACAATATGCTAATAACCAAACAGAGCCAATATATTTTGATACCGAATAAATAATTTTAATAGGATGAACTCAAACAATTTCATCTTTATTTCGAATCAATCTTGAACTCTAAAAATAACTCATATATTAAGCTTCAAACTTCCGAGTTTGAACCTTCCCAAACATTTTCAAAATCGAACTTCTTACAATTTGAACCTCTCCTTCACCATCTTAAGTCTTCCTATTACCATGATGCAGTACTAAAACAGCAAACGCACAAGGAAATATCACAAAAAATCCTTTCCATTACAATATAAACACTGCAAATTCAAATGAGAAGGCACCAAAGAACTTATTGTAAAATTTCTACAATTCCATATGATAATCGTAGCAAATTTTAACAATCTTTACTTTAGATTTAGGGTTTAAGATTCCCAAAAGGTCGTCTTTTTTCCAGTCTTTGACACAGTCTGCAGTACTGCATCAGGCTGGACTTTACCCTTCACGGTCACTTTCTGCTCTTTTAAATCCACTTCATATGATTCCACACCTAAAAAAACAAAGGAAGATGATGAATGTAGTAATCGACCAATCCGCTATATAATAAATTGGCTTAACTACAAAATAAGTGCCTAAACTATATTTTTTTTTTTGTAATAGGGAGCCTAAAGTATTTTTTGCTGAAATAAGTATCTAAAGTTTCATTTTTGGCCGAATTAGGTGGCTAAAGTTTCATTTTGACTTGTTTTAAAGTCAAGTGAGGCACGTAGAAATGAAACTTTAGGCACATATTTCAACCAAAAAATAATTTAGTCACTTATTGCAAAAAAAAAACATAGTTTGGACACTTATTTTGTAGTTAAGTCTAATAAATTTGCAATTCATTCAATGTCTATGTTGTTCCGACATTAAATTTTTATTCAAATATCATGTTTTGGCATGTATTCGGATATGAGTACAAATATACAACTCTAGAAATATATATATATAAAACCTTAAAAAAATTTAATATACTCCTATCAAACACTAATCCTAATATTATTATATTCGTATCCGACACTCACTCACCTTCCATTTTTCCTAGAACTCTCTTCACGGCTCCAACACAGCCCTCGCATGACATTGCGACCTTGAGAACAACAACCTGAAAGCAACCAAATTGGATACAAAGTTGATAACTTTATGAAAGAACAAAACTTAAAAGATCTATGTTATTCGGATTCTGGTACGGATTTTGATATTGGTACGTGATCGACACGAATATGATCAGATCTTTTCTAAGTTTCTCGTGAATTCGAAAGTTCTTTGAAGGTTAAACCTTCATCCATATGTCATTGTGTACTTCAAGAAATAATAAAAATATTTTTTAATAGTCTTAAAAGTAATTACAAGTTAGTATATGTTCGTATTTTTTTTTAACTTTTTGACAAGACACATATTGCATACAAAATTGTTCGAACTCGAATCTTCTAAAATAAACATCATCTTCTTTTTCATGTTTATATGAAATTTACAAAACAACAACAAATTATCATGTTTATCACGCCAAAAAAAACAGAAAGCGCCTGAAATCATCATCTTTTTCTTGAGACCACTCGTCGGATTAAAGTAAAAAAGCCCGGATTTAAGGGAAAAAAAAGAATCACGTAATTATATGAAATTTACAAAACAACAACAAATTATCAGATTTATCACGCCAAAAAACAGAAAGCGCCTGAAATCATATTTGTTTGCTTGCCTTCACGTTTATCATGCCAAATTATCAAATACCCTAGAATTTTTCGACTAAATATATGGAGAAATAAAATAAAATCTAAACACGTCAATATTTATGAGCAAGGTAATGCGTATCATCTGAATTTCAAAACACAATTTAAATATTTCTTCGTTAAAATTCCATACAAATTAATGATTGAAACTTCCGATCATAAACAAGAATATAAACAGACCCATAAATTTATCGAAACAAATGCAAGGCAAGGAAATATGATAATGAATAAATGGAGTTGAAAAAATTAAAAAAAAAAGGGGAAAACTTTTACCTGAGACATGTATTTTGATTTGGAAATGGAAACAGATGAAGATGAAATGAGAAGATTTTGTTGGGGAAGAAATTGCTGAGGTCAAAATGGTCGAATTTTATGGAGGAGTGCGCAATTTAATTATTTATTTTAAGTTTTTACTATAATTTTATTTATGTTTTTACTATAATATTTATGTTCATGGAAAGACTTTAAGTTAGGGGTGAACCTATAAAATTTTAGGGGACGAAAATAGATTTTTAATAAAAATTATATAAAAATTTTTAAATTTTTTCTAAATCCTATAGGATTTTTTTTACGAGAGTAGAACCTATAATGTTCAGATGTTCCAATAGATCTATCAATTTTTGAAACAATATGATTATAAAACACGTTTGCAATATGAAAACAATTAATTTAAACATAATACGAAATCTATATAAAATAAAAATTAATTACAAACTGTTTAATTTTTTAGGGTTACAAACTATTTAATTAATTACAAACTTAACAATGTTTATACATGATATTTTGAATTTTATTACAATAAAATAACAATGAATTCAAATACGAATCTAACCTGAGATGATTTTTTAATAAAATGTAAATAAATGAACTAGAAAATAAATAAATGCATTAACAAAATAATTTGAAAAACAAGTTTTACGATTGTGTCTGCATACTAATCTTCAATTAATAAGTTAAGACAAAGCTTATTTCCTTTCCGCCGGCTTTTCTTTTCTACACTTTAAATTGAGCTTTTAATTATATGTATACATCTTTTATTGGACATGATTAATTAGTTAAAATCAAATTATATTTAAATTAAAAACAAGTTTTAATTTTAAATTTAAATAATTTTATAATTCAGAATCGGGCCACGGGTAGGTCTGACCCAATTCACTTGGGCCTGATTAAAAGGTACACGTGTTCACAACATAAGACGGTTGTACAAGTTTCTAGCAATTCACGCGTCACTACAGCAAAGATGGTTTTACAGTAAAACAGGCAGAGGAGGGAAGAACAAATGGCGGCAAAAAGAAAACCATCCGAAAAATATCGAAGAGAAGAAAAATCCTAAAAGAATTCAAAATCTTAAAAAGGCATAATAATAAATAATGGTAATTATTGTGATTATCTGGAATCTGCGCCTCCATTGGTTCGTCAATTATTTCCTTTTCTCACTTTTGTAACCGTTTTTATGATTTCAATGAAGGTATTCTTCTATTTTCTATTTAGCCTTTTTTTTCCTGTATATGTTTAGAGGTTGTTTTCGATCAAATATTGTTGTATTGGTATCTCAAAAAAAATATTGTTGCCTTGGCCCTAAATAATTCTTCATCCTAGTTTATTTGTTGAGATATTGGAGGAAATTAAAAAAAAATCTTTGGTTCATTTGGTTCCCGTGATCTCTTAAACCGTGCACAAGGATAAAATTGTTGTTTGATTTCTGAGAAAGTGGGAGAAAAATTAGAAGCAAGCGAATTGAAGGGTATAAATTCTAAGATTCCTTTTTACTTTTCCCTCCAATGTTCTAATATCTTTCAAATGTGTTTAATCCATGTTTTGATGCTCTGAAAATGCAAAAAAAAAAATGAAATGAATGTGGTTATTCTGTGTTTGACATCTAAGATACCTTTTGCTTTTATAATGGGTTGAATCTTGCTTTGGTTGTTGATAAAATAGAGGAAATTTGAAGCTGAAAGTAAAAGTGTTGAATCTAGTATCCCTAGTACTTGTGTGAGATTCTATATGAGCTTGTCAATTGTTTGTTAAACAACTGTTTGAATTGATATTTATGATGGATCTTTCATTTACAACTTTAACTTATTTAAGTTTGTAATAAATATGCGTTTCTTGCGCGATTATTGGACGATTGCTATGAAGTTTGAGTATCAGATCTGTTTTTACTTTGATTGGTAAGAATTTATGCACACGTGCATGCAAGGCACGTCGTATCAACGTTCTGTTGTTGTCGATGCATTCAATGCTATGAAGTTTGAGTATCAGATCTGTTTTTACTTTGATTGGTAAGAATTTATGCACACGTGCATGCAAGGCGCGTCGTATCAACGTTCTGTTGTTGTCGATGCATTCAATGATTACGTGTCTAAATAACGCTTTGCTGAAGTTCGGTAGAGGGGTTTGCAATCGTTGTAGGAGTTATACTTGGTGGTTACATGTTGCTTTTGATTTTTTAGCTGTCGGGAGACCTTTTTGTTGAAAAAGTCTTGTGAATTTGAGAGTAGATTTATTATGTTATGTTACTTGAAAATAAATTTGCATGCATGAGTCTAATGAATCAAAGTTTATACCTTGATTTTTGCTTGATGTTCATATACAGGGTTAGGATAAATATTGAGCAACAATGATTTAACTGCAGTTTGAATTAGGCTAAGCAACATATGATGATACAGAAATTGACAAAACTTCACTATGAAAGAGATAATACTTGTTGATAGTGCTATTGTGCAACTAAGGGATTGTGGTGTTTTGTCTTTTGTACATTGTGCAAGGAAATATTTGTTTTCCCTCAGGCATAACCTTATCCTTCATATGTCTCATGTACAACATTTACATGTTATATGTAATTTATACATTTGAGTGCTGTGGTACAAAGCCTAGGTGTCTATACTCTGTTGAATTGTTCTGTTGAGAATTAAACTGGAACGATATACAGGACTAAAATTTCTTGAAGTGTGTCACTTTTTTCCTTATGTAAAAAGCTATTAATGTTACTTTTATTTTGTTGTTTTCTAGTGTACTTTTTATATTTGCATGCAAGCTTGCTTGAGTTTCTTTAGATCTATTTTTTACCATGTCTAATTTGATCTTTGTCATTTCAAATTTTAATGCAGAGAAGCTGTTTGAAGACAATGTTGTATATGGCATTCAAGCTCAATGCAGTAAGATCAAATTGTTCTCACATGTTTAACATTCATGTTTCAAATTGTAATATTTATGCAGCAAGATCACTGTATTGTGGATTGGAGCATGAGTAGGAAAATTTATTGCTGGCTATTTATTGAAAAATGGCTCTCTTTAGAGCATGAATTAAATAACAATCACAGTTTTGATAAATTGACAGACTACATTGATCCCACTTACCATGGGGTTCAAAATTTCACTAAAACAGTTCTTTCTGCTGTGCTAACATGGGTGGATGCATCTCATGTTAGATAAAGAACAGTTGTGTACAACAATTTGTTAGTAAAAAAATTCTTCTCTGCTACTCTGCAAATTTCTGTTTCCATTATGGGCAGATACTGGTTTGCTATTGTAGTTACCTTTATGGATTGGCGCTAGTTGGTACCTCTCAGTAACATTCATCTCCGTATCATGGGTGGTTCATTTCTTGTTGTCAGTCTTCATCTTGGCCAGCTTGCTGGCAGGAAAGTGCAACCTGGCCATAAGTGGCCGGGGGGCTCGTGTTTTTTGGTCAAATCCCCTTACACAAACAAATCCTGCAAATAATTTGAGTCAGTTAAAGGAGCATGGGTGAAAGCATGACAAATCTTCAATACATTCATAATTATCGTTCACCGCTAGTTCTTAAAAGTGTGAAATAACTGAATTTCTTTGCATATTAATTGCAATGCTTCTGGAAGGACTTTGAACTAGGGATGTTTTGTAATAGCTGTATTCTTCCATGCATGCATGGGCACTTTTTAAAGCTTTTTTAGGTGTTCAAAATGTTAAAGAAGAAGAAAAAAAGACAAAACCTGGTTTTCTAATTGGAAATATTTTGGTTAGTTTATGATCTTATTTGTAAAAAATAAACAGTTTTGCCCCATTTCTATATGTTTTTCTAATGAGAAGCCGATGTTTGTTGCATGCAGATATGATAGATAATGAAAAGTGAGATTTCATACCTTTCCAAAAGCAGTACTGAATTCCCTCAGTTGAAAGTCCTAGGAGACAAAGATTAATTCTGTAAGTAACATTTTTCCTTTATTGCTGAACCTGGGAAAAATTTTAATGTTCAAAAGCTTGGTGGGTAGTGTCTTACCTTTGAATATTGATGACACAGATGTTCCAAAGTATACAGTTCGTCTCGGTAAATTCCAGATCCATTCCCTTGGAACATTGATTGGGTTGAGGCTTGATTCATGATCTGCAAAGACCTGTGTGGTAATAACAGATTAATCTTATAAGCATCTAATTAATAAATTATATGTGCTAGGGATGTAGGAATCAATAACATGTTGGTTCTTGAATATTGAAAGATAATCTATATCTTGTCTTGGATATAGTTCTATGTTATGATTTCCCGGATCCTACTTTACCCCTTTATTCTGACCTCAGAGTCTTCTAAGAATTAGTATTGGCAATAGCTTGAACAAGATTACCTCATTCACTTGGAAATACGTCCCATTTAGGGGAAAGCTTCCTCTCATTGCAGATCTACAAGGTATCTGTACAAATTGTGAATTGTGATGCCAATATTAGTTAGAAATCTTGGAGGTATTTCTTGTATGTTGCTTCTGTAACATTTATATACGTGTAAATCTTGCTCACCAAGATGGTTCCTCGGACTGTCTCAGCATTAGCTTCTTTTACACTATTGCAAGCAAAGCAGCTCTTCTCAGTGCACAATCTTCCTTGTTCCTGGGATCCACAACTTTGTTCTGGTGGTTGAACTGAGTGTGCAGTTTCACCTATTTAATGCATGTTTATGGAAGCACATCTAATTAGTTTGTAGTTCAAACAATCTCTTCCACTAACACTTTTCGATGTTAGTTTTAACTCTAACGATGATGACATATCCTATTAACACAATGGCGATCTATGGCGTGATCTTAACATTGTATACTATTTACAAAAGTATTTCATAAATGGCATGAGCTGCTTTGTGCCTATCTCTCAGCCTGCTTTATATAACTTGGCAAGCTGAGTTTTGTTCTTACCCGGTGTCCATATAGCTAGAAGATAGGGGCTAGGATCATCAGGTTCCCGCTTTTCCATCTATAAATGTTGTAAAAATGGAAATTAGAATAGTATGTTATGCATTGAAGTCTCAAAATTTCAATGAACTTACGAATAACTTACTTGTTTCAAGAGAGGATGCGTATCTGGAAGCTCATATCTGCATGATTGCAGCTATGTATCAGGATTTGATGTATTTTCTTGCACACAGTAGCCACTATAAATTACTGATTAATTGGCATCAAAATTTTGTGGTCTAAATGTTTTTCCCTCTATACCAGCAAGTCTATTTTCTAAGCAATTTCCAAGTATAACCCTAGTCCAATCTAGAGTGTATTCTACTGGTACATTGGTTGGGATAATTTAGCCCTTCTGACCATTATATTAGCAGGTTTATCCAGGATCATAGGTTTGTATTTGGTACTTTGGTTGCACAATGATGATGTAAATATCCACTTACACATAGTGCTCTGTTCGCAGCCTGCTCACATTCTTCAGTTTTGGAGTAGGGATAGAAGCAGCTTCGGGATTCAAAGCTACTAAAGCCTTTGACATGTCTCCTCCTTGGAGTTCCATATTCACCTGCATGTAATGCTGTAGGTTTGCTGTGAACTCTTCCATGTTCAGTTTTATTGTGGGAATTTCATCAGGATCCTCATAGAAAGCATCTTCAATATCACTCTGTGTTACTTCTGTGTGCTCTGGTTCTGGTGTTGCTGGCTCTTCAATGATAGGTTCACTGTTGCCACCATTAGGCCCTACTTTAAGCAAGTTATGCACAGGTGGTGGTAATGGTGGTAATGGAATTTGATCCACAGCTCCGATATGATTTCTCTCAGGCATCATTGGAGCACTTGAACTTGTCATACTTTTCTCTTCAGGCCCTGGTAGTGCGAGCCTTGCACTGCATGGAAGAAAGTTGACACAAGTGTGAAACATAGAGTTCAAGCTTTTGGAGACCAAGGTAGGTGGTTTTAAGAGTATCTGACCTTTTTTTTCCAAAACTTTTATCATTAAATTGTCCTAGTTGTCTTCTCTTGGTCTTGAAGGTGAATGTGTTGCATTTTACAATGATTTGAAACTATATACACTTTTTTATCACTATTCCTTGAAAGCTTGTTGGCACCTCACTTTGTGTTTATTTTTTCTGGAGACATGATTTCCCTGCCTGGTGTGTGTGTGAATTTTAAACATAGGGGAAAGAAGCATCTAGGCTATTGGGAATCTCATAGGTTAAGACAATCCTTTCTACTTAATAGTGAGTTATCTTTGACTCCCTTTATGTTTAAGGCAATTAATATTTTCCACATCAATGAGAATGCCTGTGACACAATTCATGGCCATGTTAATATCTATGTGATTTTAGATCTCAGTAGATGTCTGTTGAAATGACTGTGAATACCAAATTGAATAGTAAATTTACAGCAGTTATTTTACTTGTATGCTGTAAGACCTATATTGCCTTACATAAGAAAGATTAGTGTTGGATACCAACGTTTATATATTACATAGGCTCATGCAGACAACAAGAGTAAAACATCAGTAAATGGTTATTAATCAGTAACTGAGCAAATAAAACTTTGAAGACTTAGATTCTGATATTGATGCTTGTATCTGGAAATTTAGATGCATGCCGATGAGAAGTGTTTCTAGATGCTCGGTTATTGACATTATAAAGACAAGCTGGAAATAGGTTGGACACTAACCTTGCAAATGCACTTGCAAAGTGCCTGCACTCCCCTCTCATTGGACATGCATTGCAATTTGGTTTACTCTTTGTGCAGAAAACCTACATAACATGTTAGTGCATGAACATACTGATGCTCTTTAAAGGCCTTCAAAATACGATTCTAATTTCTGAAGCATTGATGTAAAATTTAACCTAATGAAATACCTTTCCAAATGTAATCATTTGATAATGTAGTTCATACCTGTACCAATAGTGCATAAATCAGTAAAAATTTTACGAATAGACATTTATCTAAAGATAGGTTATGAGGTTACAATGTATTCTGATCAAGTTTGCATAATCTTGGCCACAGATATTTTTGAATCGACTCCAGTATTGGATACCTAAGAGGAACGTGTTAGCATCTGAGCAATGAGGCAATGAGAAAAAATGAGGTTGGCTCGTTAAATGTCTAATACTCACAATTCTAGGAGATGCAACTGTAGTGACTCAGGCAGCGGTTGTAGAGGAACCCATCCTAGCCGAACTGCTATTCGTCCAACATTTGTGTCAACCTTCAGAAAATGTTAATGTTGGAAATTGGATGAGCAGTTTTGTTGATCTTGTCAAACAAGAATTGTAAGTACATTCTATTCAAGTCTTACTGGGAAAGCAAGATGGTGAAGGGTTAAAAGCCGAACACACTCCACACTTTTCAGCCCCAGTCCCCGTATGCTTAAAAGATAATCCCTGCAGCATAAGCAATTTTATGATGGCATGAACATTAACTTTAAAGATGCAGGAGATCAGTGGTTATTCACTATGGATTAGTTGATGAACTTTGAGATGGCTTACTTTGCTTTACCAGGAGGAACATCTCTTAGCCATTCCAGATCAATTCTTTCATGGTCTCTAACCAGTCGGTCCAAGAAGTCCTGCAAAAATTTTCAATTACTTTTGAATATGCAGTAAAGGTTTCACAATAAGTGCTACTGGAGCTGCTCCTAGCTAAGATCAGTTCCTTAGTAATTGAATTCATTGACATGCCTTGATTCGTTCTGCCAACATGTTGTTCATCCCTCTCTCTTTGATGGTGTTAGAAATCTCATCAACACTGGCTTTTCTCATTGCTTCGTAATTCAGGGAATCCATAGTATCTTTGCTTCTTTCTTTTTCTAAACCATTGGCCTGCACCTGTTTCCTTAACTGGTCCCAGTCAGTTGCATTATTTTTCTCTTCCTGAGCCTTTCTTCGCTTGGGCTTTAAGCTGCTATTTTCTCCATGCTGATTTTCAGAAGAACACATCGGTTCCTTTGCATTGGATTGAACCTCTCTGCTTTCTATAGCTTTTCCCTTAGACAAATCAGCCATTCTTTCAGCATCAGATCTTTCTGTGAATTTGAGGGCATCTGCAGCAGACAATGAAGTACTTTTCTGCATCTTAGTGATTACATCAGTGGTTGGAGGCATTGTGACTGATGCGCTTTCTGATTGGAAGGTTTTCTTCCAAATTTCTTGATGATTGTTGCAAAGCTGATTGCTTCTAGTATGAACTTCTTCTTGGTGCACTATGTGCTCACTTGATAAGGTCTTCAAGACTGTTGTGGCCATATTTTGATATATTGGTTGTCCATTGTGTTGGACTGTGATTTTACCTCCACTATGACCTGGTTGTTTTGGCTTGTTGAACCCAGAAGCATTTGACGCCCAGGAAGACATGCACTCTTCACTGAAAGGTTCAAGGCCCTCTTCTTCCCATGGTTCAGACTCCAAATTTATGTGTAGTGGATGGCTACTCACTCCAAACGCTTTTTCCTGTAGTTGATTTCTAAAATAGCTATCTTGATTGAACGAGGAAGACCATTTGAGATTTTCTGTTCTTTCCAATCTTGATGTCTGCCCCTCTACAGTAACTTCTGATTGTTTATATTTTAATCCTTCATGAAACAGTGAGCTCCAATTTGCACAATGGTAAAGTTCCTCCAATGAGGCACTGTTTTCTATCTGGCCAAGAGTTGAACCATGAATGTTGAGGAACTTGCATCTCATAGTAGGATCTTCTGTTTCTGAATAGGAGCCTGAGTAGGTTCTGGGTCCTCTGCTTGCTTGAATAACTGAGGAATCAAAAGAACCTTGTGATGATAGCACTTCTTCCTCCAAGCTCTGACTATAAGTTCCAGTGAAGCTTGTTCTCTCTACACCTAAATACTCACTGTTCCTAAGGTAATCTGTTGACCTGTTGGGAGTCATGGAGCTTTGGCTGTCAAGTTGATGACTGAATGGCTTTTCATGCCATTTGATGGTTTCATCTTGATTTAGTTCACAGACTTCTGGTTCTTCGAATAGTAGTTTTGCCCCATCTGCATTGCAGTCTGTCTTGCTTGATGACTTCAAAGGAAACTTTGCTGCTAGAGACATGAAGGCAGAGCTGCATGGTAGGAAAGGAGGAAAATGTTTATTTATACTTTCAGTTTTCATGTTTATTTGTACTTCCAGTATGACCAAACTAACTTACCTTGACAGGTGATCTGAAACATTTTGGGTTAGGAAGACTCCTATTACAGAATCCACCACAGATCCCTTCCATTTTGAGAAGCGCCTATCTCCTGCGAGGTTTCATGACACTTAGGTCAACATACATGCTGCAATCTATAAGACACAAGTAAAGAGTTTATGCTGAATATTCAGGTAATTTTGATTGATACAATTTGTTGCATATGGGCTAGGCTCTAAAATTCCGAATTCTGTCAGAACTTTGGTTAACAGGCCGGAAAGTGTTAGTCTGAAGCTGTAGTATAAATATTTAATATTCTATTATGTCATTTCTTCCCTCAAACCCTTTCTCTTCTAGAAAGCATGTATTAACTTTTGATATGGCATTCTTCTCAAGTTCGTACTTGTCTTAAAGATGGTAGACAAGTTTGTGTTAACTATATGGACTTGCTATGATGTAGTTTTAGAAGATAGAAAAAAAATCCAGTAGTTTTAGAGCAGTGAATATTATGCTAGCTTGGCAATTTGGTACTACATATGGCTAGTATTTTTTTTATCATGTCAATTTTTCCGCATGCTGTTCTATCTTGTTTATGTTGGCATACCAGTGTTTCTCATGCTTCAGTTATACAAAAACGCACTTAATGGTTTTTATTCTGTGATTATATGATCAGGTCCAGGGTGACATGTTAATCTAGAAAGCAGATGCAGAATTCTTTGTACTACAGAATATTGGGACCAAGCATGTAACAGGCTGTACCTTGTACAAGATGCATTCGTGCGATAAATGAATCAACTCTGCCGTGAAAAACTCTCCTTTCTTCTTCCCACCATTTTTCCTTCTTATCCATGTTCTCAATGTCTTCTCCCTCATTCCCCATCAACAAATTCCATACCCTATTTGTCTCTGGATCAAGGTCCACTCTAGGTCGTACTTTGCTTTTCTTGATCAAGTCAAACCCCTCATATGGGATGACTGTTCCAGCTCCGTTGTATACAACAAGTGCATTTTGCAGTCCTGCCTTGGGTTTGTTGTTCCTTTCTTCGAGACTGAGACCCTTGAATTTATTTATTATCTCCTCAACTGGATTGAGATATGCCTGTTTGTGTAATGGCCCTGCATATTTTACCAAGAACAGTTGATTTAGTGATGGTGAGTAGAACATTTTACCAGGAACAGTTTATGAAAGGGTAAAGATGTGTTAGTACCTCTTGCTTTTATGGACTGATGTTGGTTCTCATACACTTCTTCCTTTTCTTGCAGCATCTTTGCAGTTCTGGATGGAACACTTCTAGATACACCAGACTCTCTTTTCTTCTTTTCTGAAACATTGGTACGGAATCTTTTGCCGACCAATCCAAATTGAGGTGTAGGGACCTTTTCAGGGGTAGTTGGTAGAAGGAGATTGCGGTTCCTGATTGTGGCTAAGTTTTGGACTAGAGTCAACGCATTTGTGTTTCCTACTTTTTCTATGCCGGAATGCAGCTGGGGAAAAGTATTTTGCTTTGAAGAAGTTAGACCTCTAGTTGTAGAGTTAACATACCTATCTCCTGTGAGTTCGCTGAATGCACCATTTTTTCTGCTGTCTATGTTATCACTTTGAAAATGGGGGTTCAGTGTTCCACAATCTCTCAGTGATGTAAATTGTCCTTCATTAACACCGTTTGTGCCTTTTGTTTGAATTAGTCCTGCAGCATGTGACATTGGGCACTTCATTCCATAAATATATGCACGGGTTTCATCCTCGATCATCTTTCTTTTCAAAGCCTGTAGAAAAGGTGCCCCATTACTGCTGCCGTTCTTATAACCTTCATCCTCTTCAAATATCCCTTGGGATAGCAATGAACTGATTGAACCTGCTCTGCTAAATTGTCCCTGCTCAATGGCATGATAGTGATCTCTCTTGGATCCCCTACCTTCATTAGAGTTGGACAAAACTGCTGCTACTGATTGAGGGTGTCTCTTGAGCATGAGTTCCTTGGTCCCATCAATATTTTCCCAGTTGTTTCTCCTTTGTGAAACAAATTGAAAGGCTTGCTGTGTGGAAGTGTACCCATTTCTGTAGCTTTTTTGGCTCAAATCAGCACTGTACATGTTTGCGTTCCTTGCCATGACATTTATATTTTCCATCATCTCCTTTGCTTGAAGTTGGGAGGCTGTAGCAGCTGTGATACCTGGCAGGGACATGTAATCAATTGGCATCATATTCTTCAAGAAAGCAGGGTGACTACATTCAGCTTGTACTTGCTGGTTTTCCACAGCGAATCCACTCTTTTGAGTAGTTTGTGTAGTGAGTTTTGTTCTAAACCCACTGTTACCCACATCGGGAAATCCTAGGGCTGGAGATTTAAAGGACTTATTTCCCTCTAGCATTGCTCGGTGATTAAGTATATCGGCCAGACTTCCATTTCCAGTGTTTTCCAAGTCAAAATTCAATACTCTTCTGCAGGATCTTTGAGCATGCACGGGACTAGGATCAGCCTCCTTCATAAGATCTACTTGTCGAGTAGCTTGAGCACTAGGAGCAGCGTCCCTTGTACAATCTCCTTGCAAAGTCGTTGGTTCTTTCTGGTTGCTCTCGTGCATGTGCTTCCTCGTTGCAGTTGTCCCAGCACCACAAGCAGATTTGTTTGCAGGATCTATTAGTTCATTGGCTGATTCTTTCAGGCTTCGCTTCTGTACATGCTTCCTCTTCTCCGGAGTTCCTGAAGTTGAGCCGGATTCCTTTGTTGAATCTGCATGTTCAGTTGCTGATTCCTCCAGGCCTTTTTTGCGTACATACTTCCTCTTCCCACTGGGGTTGTCCTTGGAGTTAATGTTTGCTGCAGCGGCAGACTTTGGAGTACTTTTGGGTTTGCCTTCCACAATTACCTTGGGTCTGTGTTTCCTTCGTTTAGGTGGTTTTTGCTGAGGCGTCTTATTCAGATCTATGCCTCGGGCACTTCCCCTTTCAGAGTCCTTTTCCTCCATTGTAGTGGAAATGACAGCAGATGAGGAATCGACAACGTTCTGTAAGTGCTCACAGTTCTTTTGAGAAACTCCATTTTCATTGCATGCAATTAAATTTTCCTGCTTTTCCTTCTCACAATTTAAACATTCATCCGATGCAGAAGTTGGTGCTGCGGATATCTGCTTGTTCTCCATCTTCTCAGTTTGATTTATTTCTGCTAACATGGATTGAAATGAGGTGTTGAAACGAGAGGCTGCACCGACTTCTGTCCTGGGTGAGTTTAAATTGCACTCTGGCATTGAAGGCATCGGAAATCCATCTGTAAGAAAATTACCTTTAATAAACAGACTCATTAATGACAAGTATCATGCAATTTGGTCGAACCATTGTTGTTGTGACGTATTTTCCGTTTTCCAGGGCATTGTAACAAACTGCACTAGTTCATAAAGTTGCTCAACTCTAGTAACTTCATACATAATGAGAAATTAGAATTTCTCAACAAAGTTCTGAAAAGTTATCCTATGCATGATAATTGTTAACTAACCGTTACATACAAACTACTATAGTTAAAGTATAGTAATATCAATTACCATGGCATTTACATTTCTTTGTCAATATATTTGTTTCTGGAAGATGAGGACATTCAAATGAAATCTTAGTTGCACAATTTTCCTTCTTTTAAACAGATTTAACAACTTACATTGCGGCATCTGGAGGAAGCTGTTGATATCTCTTATGAAGTCTGAACTTGAGGATTGATGTAAGCTAGAATGTCTCCAGTTATCTTCTTGAGAATGCGAATTTGGGATTTGCACTGTGTTCCCGTTGCCCGTGCTTGCAGTTTGGTTTGCAGAGGCAAAACCATTTGCGGCATTTCCGGTTTCCAGAAGATTTTCCCAGGTACGATTGTTCCATTCCGTGCTTCCATTTTGAAGAACCTGTCTATAAGAACCTGCAATGCTATTTATCGTTCTGTTATTCCTTGCTAAATTTAGACTGCCAAAATGTTGATCCTGGTTTAAATTGTGAGAAACTCCATTGTCATTTAGGACATCTTGAACATATCCTGTAGGAAACCCAGCAAATTCCTGCCAGTTTTCTTTTCTAAACTGGTTCCCATTCCCATTCACCTGGATTGGATTCGATCCGGGTGGCATCAGCTTTTGTGGGGTTACTGGTATCCAAGAACCCATAAACTGGAATTCATTTCCTTGTGGAATTGAAAATTCTTCTCCAAAATTCATCTCGGATTCTAATGCAAAATCCAGCAACCAGTTCTTCCTATTCTTACAAAAAAAATACCTTGCTTCAAACAAGCACTGATTCCTGAAAATTTCCCAGGAAAATCACCAAAATTACAACATTCTCAGGGAAAAAATCCTACCCCATTGCTTCAACTTATCCTCCCAAATCACCAAATCTCCACCTAATATCCTCAACATAAAAAACCCCAGAAACACCTGAAGAAAATTAAAAAAGAAAAACAAACAATTCTCAGCTAGAAAATCAGTACAGCACATGAACATCTGAGATATAAATGAGTTAGGAAGCCATTCCCCAAGTAATTTCCAACAACTAATAAAAGGCAACTATACCATTTCTGTCCTGGAAAATAAGGAAAGCATGAATAAAAAAATAGAAACCAGATAAAGCAAAAAAGCCATGTAATTTAATTCCCGTAAACAAAACAGTTGTATTATTCACAGAATTAAATGAAGATTTGTTAACAAAAAGATGCTGCAAATATCTCCAAAGATTCGTGATGATAGTATTGAGGAAATAACAGCTGAATTGAGTTTTACACCAATGTACATGAACCGAGTTAAATCAATGTCGAAAAATATTATATATTTATATGTTTAGCTTACCTCACCGATTTGTTGTTCTGGGTCAGCTTTGTTTTCAGAGCATAGTCAATGCCGGAAAAGAAATCAGTAGTTTCTAAGCTAAAACAAGGAGACAAGAAAGGAGAGAGAGAAAAAAATAAATGAAAGAATACATAATTTAAAATATATGAAAAATAAACTTCTGATTTGGTCCTCCCCTTTTGTTGTTTTAGAAAGTGGGCAGTGGGGACTCCTAAAATATTTATTAGTCTTTTACAAGTTTGTATCAATGGGTTAGGATTTAGGAAGTTCATATTTAACTCATGGTAAAATTATAATTGAAATAAAAAAAAGTGAATACATTTTTAATTGTTTATGTACAGATTTTGAATATATTTTCAAAGCCTGTTTTTATTTTTTTAATTAATTAAAATTTCATAAAAATATGTTTTAAAAAATTATTTGATTCAAAGGTTTTGAATCCCCCCATTTTTATTAATGATAAATTTTAAATAATAATTTTTTTAAAAAAAAGACAAAAATATGACAGTTTTTATTGAAATGAATTTCTGGAGATTTTTGTTTCGTTACTTTAATTGATTTCAGCAAAAGATTTTAGACTCCTAGGTTGGTCCCTGTGTACATTTATTCTTCTTATCGTGCTGATTTTTTTTCTTATCTTCCAGAAAGAAAAAAGTGGGGAAATGTTTTTGGAATAAAATACACTTTAAACATTTTATAATTTGGCAGGTTTAAATCTGTAGTTTTTGTGATCCCATAAAATTCTCTTTCAAATATGGCACCGAATTAAATTAAATCCCTTCTTCATAGTTAGTTAATTTATTTTTATTTAAATTTATTAAATTTTAAAAATAAAGAAATCTGTTATTAGCATTTAAATTTGAATTAAAAATTTATTAGATGCAGTAGTAAAGATGAATTGAATTTAGTCAGAATTCTTTTGAAAGGGAAACCTAATTTTATCACAAAATAAAATCCCATTTGTTCATCTGAGTGTAAAATCTTGATATTTCACTCTCCCTTGCACTTTTTATTTGTGTTATTATTTTGGGACCTAATTTGAGTGAAAGTTTTCTTAAAAGTTAAATAAATATATATTTGTCATTGAAATAAGATTTTTAATTGATACAAAATCTTGTATGGTGAACCGTGAAACTTTCTTTAAACCAAGACAACCAGACTCATGGTTTTAGATTTTTAGGATCATAGGAAAAAGTTTTTTAGACAATAAATTATTGGGATTTAATTTTTTAGCATATTTTATTTATAAAAAAAAGTTTTTTTCTATTTTTTTAAAAATACATGACATTATCATTTATGCATGATACAATTTTATGTAGTCATATCATCAAAAGATTAACATTATTAATAAAATATCAAAACAACAAATGAATTAAAGTATTTTTTAAGTACAAGTTACAATATGTACAGTTTTTCCCCAAAAATATGTACACAGTTCAAGTGTAAAAAAAACGAGTATTTAAGAGTAACACGTGGTGGTTTTGGTCCACATGACCTGAACACGTGATATGACCTCGAGGTTAACCGGCCGGTCTGTTTTTTTTCATGGGCTGCCACAAACATAAAGGAAGGGGGCGCCCACAATAAATTAAATATATAATTAAAAGCAGTTTAATGCTTGCTTGATGTTAGTACCACATTCTTTTATTTTACGTTGCATGAATACATAAGTTATTGACCAAGTATATTTGATCGGTTGGTCAAAATGTTCATATTCGTTCTTTTATATTTATGTCATGAGTTATAGATTCACTCTACATTCCTTCATTTAAACTCCTTATTTCTTTCCTCTCTAAATACATTTAGAATTTGAATTGGTAAAAAAAACATAAACTATTACAAGAAAACTTAAAAGTTAAAAATTTTACTTATAACTCTCAATAAATGATACAAGAAATTTTACTATTTAAATTTAAAAAAAAAGTTATTTATTTTATATAATAAAAATAATAAATCTATAATCAATATAAGATCTAAATATTGTTAAAAAGGGTAATTATATCATGTACTATATTGGCGGCGGAAACATTTTATTTTCACAAACGATCTAATTTTATGGGGTTAAGGATTTAGTTTAGGGTTTATAATTTAGGAATTTAGGTTTAGGTGTTTAGAATTTAGAGAGTATAGTTTGAATTTAGAGTTAAGATTAGAATTTAAGGGTTATAGGTAAATCTCTAAACTTTAACATCTAAACTATAAATCTTAAACCTAAAATTTTAAACTCTAGACTAAATTCTAAATTCTGACAATATGGTGAGCTTAATTTTTATAACTAATAAAATATAATTAATGTGGATATTATATTATTACTATTTAAAAGGTTATTTAAAGAAAATTGTAACCATTTGCAAAAAGATTATAAAAAAGTTGAAATCCAAAATGAAGTGAGGCTTAATTCTTGTGTGTATAATATATTTTAAATCGTTTCTCTAGAATATATAATTTAGAAATTTTAATATATTTTAAAACTTTCACAATTTTTTGAGCTAAATTAAATATGGACATTTAAAATATAATCAAGTGATGGTAAAATGTTAAAAATAAGTAAATTATTTTAGAAAAAATAATCATTTAAAATACACTATAAATATCCAATATGCAGTAAAGAACATTTTTAACATTATAAAAAAGTCATGCGATATTTGAAGAATATTGAAACAAAAACCTAACTATTTAATCAATGTTGTTTTAATTGTCGACTCAAATATGAAATTAAACCATGATCAATTGAAACTTACAAATCTATAAATCTCATTAAATAGATTAATATAACATGGAAAAAGCAACTCACTAAGGTATTAATATAGAATTTAAAAATATATAATGTTATTCAATTGAGTAAAACTTCTCATTTATTTTAGTCAAATCTAATTAAAAAATTATTAATAACTACTTACATTTTACATTCGTACTTTATTTAAAAAATGCATTATCTGTATATAATAGTTTCATCAATGAATCAACTATATCATATTAAATAATTAATGTGTGAATACTAACATTTATTTTGTATATGTTTTTGAGAACATACGGTTTTTTTTGCTAATAGAGAAAACTAAAAGAACAGTTTAAGTGAAAAAGAAGGTTAATGTAATAATGTATATTTTAGTACATAAATTTGGAAAATTCATTTGAAAGGGAAACCTAGTTATCTGAAAACGGGAGAGTGGGAAAATTCATTGATTTTAACTCTTAAGGCTGTTTTCATGTGAGTTATATTTGTTAATAAATTGGAGCGTTGATAGTTATAAAAACTATACAAATAATTTTAATATATATTTTTTTAAAAATAGGATGAAGGTCGATTTATTATTTTATTTGGTTTAAATATATACATTTGATACTTTTATTAATATTTTTGACTTTTAAGAAGTGACAACATAAGATCAAAAAGTGAAGTTTGAATATCAATTTAAATCAAAAAGTTAGCTTCAGTTATCTGTTCGATTTTACTCTTAGTTGTTAACCTGACAGATATAAAAACAACAACATAATATCACGGATTTATTTTTTTAAGCTCAATCCGTGCGGCGCTAACACTATCGGTACGGTGTTAGCAAGTTTTAATCTCGAAACGTTATGACAAAACACAAATAGCAAGAGAATTTACAAGGAAAGAACCTTGTATTAAACAACGTAAGCTTACAAGAGAGGTTTACAAGTGTGCTTGAGTGACTACTTGAGTGATTTACAAGTGAAAGAGGTGGCCTTATTTATAGGCTCTCACCTTCTCAACGGACGATTAGAATCGTTTTGATCCAACGGTTACAATGCTGTCTCCCAAAATATCTAAGATTCTTATATATTTCTAGATAAGTCCGTACTTATCTATATACATCCCTAGTATTCTAGATTACTCCTATAGTTCTACATATGTCTATAGGTTTCTAGAATGTTCCGGAGATGTCCGGAGTTGTCCCGAGCCTTCCGGACTTGTCACAAGCCTTCCCGAGTCTCCCGGGTCTTCTAGGTCCCTCCGGATGAGCCTAGATGAGTGTGGAACATTCTGGAACCCCTCGAATTTGTGTGGAGACGTTTGGAGCTCACTAGGCCGTTCTAGATCCTTCCTAGAATCATCCTTGGCCTTAAAATGCTCAAGGCTTCTCATTTTGCCCTTGTTGGTTCGTGAGCACCTGGATGGGGCTCCTTGGGCGCGCGTTGCGCACCTAGGTGTGGCACCTCGGTGCTTCTCGGTGCACCCTGGCAGGTGTGCCCTCGGCTTGCTTCGGTGCGACCTGGTGAGGCGTGACAACAAGATATCTATATATAATCAATTTGACCCTTAATTTGTTAAATAAATAAAAATTATTATTAATTGAACATTACAAATCTCCAATCGTTTTTTAAGAGTTAAATTGATAAAAAAAAATTATAAACATAGAAGGTTAAAAATTTTATTGCGTTTTTATAGTATCGAGTCAATAGTTAATAGTAAAACTAAATAGTAGTTGGAAGAGGGATTAAGAGTTTCAAAATAAAAATAATACATGGACTTAATTTCGTAAAAATATAGTATACGTACTGAATTTTAAAATTTGAAATAATAGGTCAATTTGACTATCTGCATTAGCATATTTCTGATTCAGGCTATAGTAAATAGTAGTAGTTAAATCAATGAAATCGGTATCCTTATAAAAGAAAGAGAAAGAGAAAGAGATGCATTCGTCTTAAAGCGTAATTGACGCATATAGTAGGATGATAGTGATGCTTTCTTATAGCCTACTTCACGGTTGATGGCTACGAATACTTAAATTGGTGTTTTTTTTATTAAATAGAGAGTTATTATATTTTCATGTTGGGATGCGATTTTATACAAGATAAAGTAACATGAGCATCTTTAGCCGGTCCAGGTGGTCAAATTATTTTTTTAATAATTGAAAATATTTTTTTAATTTTTTATATTTGGTTATAAAAATATTAATACAAAAAAAAAATACTTTGATACACAAGCTCGTTTAAATTTTTTAATTAGGGTTTTAGGTTATGGTTTAGGAGTTTAGTATGTATGGTGTAGAATTTAATGTGTATGGTTAGGGTTTATGGTTTAAGTTTTAAGGTTTATGATCTAAATTTTATAAAAGATTGTGTAATTTTTTTACACAACTTGTGTATTAAAATATAATCCAAATAAAATAAGGAAAATACTTTGATGCACAAGCTTGTGTAAACTTTAGTTTACACAAGCCCTTTAATTTTAGGGTTTAGGGTTTAGGGTTTTAGGTTAGGGTTTAGGGGTTTAGTATGTAGGGTATATAATTTAAGGTTTATGGGTAGAATTTAGAATTTAGAGTTTAGGATTTAGGGCTTAAGTTTTAGGTTGCTAGGGTTTGTGATTTAGATTTTAAATTTTATAAAAGGAATTTGTAAAAAAAATTTACACAGCTTGTGCATCAAAATAAAACCCATAAAATAATAATAATAAAACATTGATACAAGCTTATAGCTAGTCTAGGTGGCCCCACCTAGACATAGAACACCAAAAAAATTGGAGAAATTATATCATAGGCCCGACTCGTCACGTCATCCATGGTCCCAACTAATAAAAAAACATATATTTCATTAAATTTTTCAATGTTATTTTTTTATCGAATGAATCTTCAATTAGATTTATTGTAAATTAAATTAAAAAACATTTTTACCAATTGTAGGTTCACTTGGTAAAAAGATGACATAAAAAATTAATAAAATTGATACTTTTTATTGATTATGACCATAAATGACGTGGTGAGCCGAACCTATGATATAATTTCTCAAAAAATTGGACATGCTTTTAGAGAGAATTTTTTTTACACTCATTGAAAAAAAATTATAATCTTAAAACCTTACATCATAATCTCTAAACATTAAAACTCTAAATTAAATTCATAACCTCTAAATTCAACATGCTTTTAGAAAGAAATGGAAGATAAAGACACTGATGTATGTAATGTTAAATTCTAATTTTAAATCTTAAGTTTAAAACTCTAAAATTTAAATTTTAAAACTAAATCGTTTGTAGAAAATAAACTATAAACTCTAAAATTTAAATTTTAAAACTAAATCGTTTGTAGAAAATAAACTGTAAACGCATATTATATTTTCTCATTTATATTAAAATTATGTCCATCTTTCTCTTTTCTAATATACAATGCAGGTTTCTTTCTCTCTTTTCTGTGCTTTTTTTTCTTCTTTTTAAACCTTATTAATCCAGTTTTTAAATTCCGTTCCCTTCTTATTTCAAGGGATTTCGAGTTTAAGCACGACATGTCGACAAGAAGCTCAAAAACATGCAATGCTTCGGATTTTTCATTGACACTGCAAATTGAGAGCACCGAGTTGCAGTTCCAATACAACTTGAACCAAAGTAAAACCGAATTACAAGTGCTCAAACTATAAAGAGGTTTGCATTTTTATTGATTTTTTTTCTTCTTTTATTTGACCTGTGATTTTCGATTCAAGTTCTATTTGGGAGCTCAAAAGTGGTTTGTGTTTGCATTTTCATTTTGTTGATTTAATTTCTTTTCTTTTATTTGACATGGGTTTATTTTTGTTGCAGATCTAGTGTGATTTTTTTCCAGGTCCCTTAAACAATATATAGAGTTTACGTAGTGAATGAAGCAAGTTGGATTGGAAGAGTTGTCCCATAATAGGTCGTTGTCGCTCCATCCGAATTAATTGATCAATAAATCAAATATCGTTATATCAAAAAATTCAAGAGAGAATAATATATATACAAAGAAAAGCATATTGAAGACGAGTTGGGATTCATAAACGAGAGGATATATACCATCCAGTTGATCTAATGGGAGAAAATATTAGATCTTTTAAGCAATGTCAGAAATTTGAATCCTAGCGTTGCGATTGATACAAACTAGGTTGAAAGGTTTACCCTCACAATACCTTTGCAGATCTAAATGTGTCAACCAAAGAATTAGCCATTGGTAGTTGTAAAAAGAATAGAATTGTTATTACTTTCAAAATTCTTGTTTAGAGATTACTTTTTGTTTCATGAACAATTTTCATTTTCTCATAGTACAATTTGCAGTAAAAAAACATTACAAATTGTAAAAAAGTTGATATAAGCAATTTAGTAATATTTAGTTAGTTATATTTTTATAAATTCTTTTTTTATCAATTATATTAGGTTGAATGGCTTTTTTACTCCTCACTTTTTTCAGTTAGTCGTTTTAGTCAATAAAATTTTAATACGTTCATTTTGACTCACTTTTTATTTTTCCTTTTTAAGAACCAAATTTGACGGAATAATAATAGTGGCTTTTAATTATCTTTTGAAATATGCTGACCCAATTGTAAAGTGATCTGATTTTATATGCTTGTGTACTCGGACTCAGGTGAGTACCAAATATTGAATCAAGTCATCCTTAGAAAATGGGTCCGTATTCAACACTTGGGGTGTAAACGAGTCGAGCTCGAGTAATACTAAGCTCGACTCAGCTCGTTAAGATTTCGAGTCGAGTTTGAGCTTGAGTAGTTTTTAACGAGCCTGAATAATCTGAGCTCGGCTCGACTTGTTAAGAACTTGAGTCAAGTTCGAGCTTGAGCCGAATTCAATCGAGTTGAGTGTTGACCAAACTTTGACCGAATTGGACTCAAGTAACCCACGATCTGTCTCGTCCATTTAAAGCCTTATTAGTAGAAAAAAATTGATATACAAGTTTAGGGTATTAGTTTATGGTTTAGAGGTTTAGGTAGTTGGGTTTAGATTTTAGGACATGTTTAGGGTTTATGTTTTAGGATTTTAGGTTTAGGATTTTAAATTTTAAAAAAAATAGTATATTGTATTTTTGAGTAGCTGACGATCTTTTCGAGTCGGGTATCGAGTAGCTCAACTCGGCTCATTAAGAACTCAAACGGAGTTCGAACTCGACTCAAGTCCAATCGAATCAACTGTTGACCGAGCTTTGATCAAGTCGAGCTCGAGTAGCTCGCGATCTGTTTCGTATCATTTAAAGCCTTATTCAACACAGGTACATTAAGGGAAATAAAGAGACGGAGTAACATAGGGTGAAGACTTGATCATCATATTTTACCTTGAGATTCATTCAATGATGCAGAACAATGTACCCAATTCATGCCATATGCCAATGTAATGACTTTCTTTTATAGCAACTACAAGAAGGAAAACGGTAACATACGGTAAACTAACCTGTACAGGAGCCACTGGTATATATTCATTAGCAACTCAATCGATTTTCCAACTGTTTGACCAGATCTTCTTTCTTCATTGTCGAGTATTTCTTTAGCTTCTGTGACCTTGCAATGGCCTTCAAATCGGACAACTTCATTTTCATCAAGCTACTTGCCTCAGAAGGCAGGGATGCCATGCCCTTTATACTGGAATTATCCATCGAAGCCTCCGATTTCGCAAAATCAGTCTTCCCAGCATCTCTCCTATTTACGTCCCCATGCAACTTTGAGATGTTCGTTTGAACGCATGAACCTGTAAGGTCAACGACAATAGGCACACTAGAAAGCTTTTTACATCTCTTTTGTGGCAGTGACATTGTATTCTGAGTAGCACCTGGCATCATGCTTGGCACCTCAGCTTTGCGTTGGCTATGCTGAACTGTTTTCTTAATGGTTCTCCCAGTCAATGAGTAGCTTAAAGCATGGTTGTTAACCTTCTTGTCTTTCGGAAAGGGGGAAGAGTTCGAAACATTTTGCTTTGAATTTAGACCTGATTCTTCAACTTGGGTGGGTGTCGACTCCACATTCATCGCTACATTCTTTACCATTCCTCCTTGTAGCCTCATGTACAAGTTTGGAACCAGTTTGACATCACTAGCAACAATTTCAGGCATCTGAACTTCCTCCATTTGTGGTTTTCCCCCCATACGACAGGCAGTTTTATCGTCTCCACTTCCATCCTGCAGTTCTATGAGTGAGGTTAAGGCGGAAAGTTCATTGTCAGTTAGAGCAACTTCTTTTTGCGTCACAACTGGTAAAGAGTCTTTTCTCTTCTCGTCTCCCTTGAATAATGATTTTGAATGCTGATTCTTGTTAGTTGAAGCTACTTTAAACTCTTTGACGCCTTGTTTACGCGGAGATTTCACAACAAAGTCGCATAGCTTTAGCTCCATATCACATTTTAGACTTTCTACCTGTCCGAAAGCACCTAAACTAGAATTAGAATTTACCACGTCTCAAACTATAAGAATTGATAGTTTTAACCAGACCGCTTGCAGAAAATGACATTATAAGCTCGTTAGATTCAAATAAATAACTCAAAGTGGTAATTGAAATAACTCATGTGAAAACAAAAAGATTACCAAAGCCGTGGATTTCCCCCCTGAAATTGACAATTACATAAATAAATAATAATTCCATGAGAGAAAAGGCTGATTGTACCGTATCCGCTTTCTGAATATTTCCTTCATGTTCAGGATTCAAACATGAATTTGACATACTACTTTTTCTGATGGTAGTTATATTACATCCTTGCATTTCACATCCATGAACTTTCGGATCATGTGTGCATAATTTCATTTCACCAGAGTGGTCAGCTGTCGGTTTTGGAGTAATCAAGCATAAATCTTTGGCAATAATATTTGGAGTCAGCACATCCTGAAACAAGAACCAGTTAGGACAGACCACAACGGCCACCTTAAGTGAGAGCAGTCGTAACAGAATCACCCACTCATGTACCTTGACACAGCATGTTAAACATCAATTTAGAACCAATTGACAGCAAGTGGAGAGACCCAAATTGACAAGAAATCTAAGACCTGACAGATGTAGAATAATTTCACTGAACACTCCCTCTCACGTGTAGCCCAATAAGGGCTTTCTCGTGGACCACCTCACATGGGTTAGCCGATTAGGTATCAACAACAGAACACATTCGGGAAGTTCAGCATTGAACCTAAAACTATTTGGAAGCAGGTAGAGAGACCTAACATGAGTTATAAGGCCACAAGAAACCCAAAACTTAGTAGATGTGCGATAATCACTTAACAGAGGTATCTAAAGAGTAAAGACGCATTCAATTTTGGCTCTAACATGAATCAGATAGCTTATCATACCTTCAGTTTATTGCCAAGATCTGCTGTCATCCCCATTGACCCAAAACTTAATAGATGTGGAATAACATCACTTAACAAAGGATATCTAAAGATACAGCACATTTTGGCTCCAACATGAATTAGATAGTTGGCCATACCTTCACTTTCTTGCTAAGACCTGCTGTTATCTCCATTGAATTTGATGAATCTAGGATGAACATATCTGCGGTAGAAGCGTGCATTGTTACTTCGTCACTTACAATCTTCAAACTAGAAGAATTTATCTTTTTCTTCTTGTTCAGGTGGCCAGCTGAATGTTTTGAAGCATCCAGGTCTGAGTTATTCACACACTGTGCAGCTGCATCCTGTTGAAGAGAAGCATATCTAATTTAGTTTGCATGCAACACCAGAGGAGCAATAATGCAACCCAGAAAATGATATATATATATATATATATATATATATATATGTGTGTGTGTGTGTGTGTGTGTGTGTGTCTGTGTGTGAAAAAGAAAGAGTATATTGAGTGATATGACGGCATGCTTAAAGTTAGGAAGGGTAGAAAGATGCAAAAGAGCATTTCATTACGAATTCTCTGTAGTTTAAATCACAATTAAGTCAGTTTTTTTCTCCGTGCATATCATAAATGCAAACTCATTCAGTTGATACTTGATTGTAACATGTGAGAACTCATAGGATCCAACTTATCTTCTAGTGTAGACAAGCTCAAACAGCCCATTTGTTATCTACATGTATAAGTAGTGCAAAATTAAGAAGAAGCTAAATATATGTTAAAAAACTTCCTTTGTTGAACTGAACAGTTTGAATTGATATTCACTGAAATTACCTTTTACATCAAGCAGAAGGTTTATAAAACCATGAAAAGTACTTTTGGAGGTTCAAATGCATTAAAAAAATCATTTCAATTATGAAGTCAGACACCGTGAAAAGAATACGAGCAGTTGCAGGATAGCATGTACGCCACAGTCAATCAAACCTTTTCTATTTTTTAAATCAGAACTTGCTAAATGATAGTGGATTTGATTGCTTGACCAAAACGAGAGCGAGTGAAATACCTCAACCTTAGTCCTGTTTAGGCTATTCGTTCTCTTCCGTGCAGACTTTGAAGAAACATGCTGAATTGCATTTTTATCCTTAATAGTACTAACACTTTCTTTGAGCTTCTTGATAGTTTCTAAATCAAGCATGGCTACAATGCTCTTCTCATCAAATTGACCAGCTGCTGGCAGCAGTGAATGCGGCATCAGATCATTGACCTCAGCATTGGCTAGCTGCTAATGAATTATAAATTAGGACAGCAAGAAGAGGAAGTAAAGCAGGCTGTATTTTACAAGGTGCAGCTAGTACACTAAAGGATAAAACTAAGGTTAAATCATGCAAGGATAAAACTTCATGTAACTTAACTGTTTCTGAACTATTTGTTTTCTTCACTTCAAGCTCCATAGATGGATTTGATGAGGTAATTTTTTCTTTGGGAGTACCACTGGGTTCATTGGTTTTCTCCTTCGCAATGGAACATGGATCTGAAGAGCTTGATTTTTGGTCCTTATGCAGGGCAGCTGAGTTTTCTGGAGAACCAGACCTTGAATGTAAGACAACATCCTGAGATTGGTCATTCTTGAAAGGAAAACTGTCTTAGTTCATGAAATAATGCATAAAATAAGCAGATATTAGAAGGAAAACTAATAAGTAAATGACAGGTCACTACAGGAAATACAAAGACAACCAATCTGCTGATAACAAGAGGAGTTGACCGTGCTTATCAAGTCCACCTCTACTTAAGTAGTTAAGTCTACTAATGGTTCTCCATTCTCTTTATATTCAAAATGACTAAGCTAGCAGAAAAAATCCAACCTGATTACAACCCTGAGACATATAGACAGTACTATACCTACATTTAGAACAAACATGAAACAACACAAGTACCAGCAATAGATTGAAGCATTTGGTGAAAATAGCTTAAATTGCAGAAGCAAGAAACACATATACTACACAAATTTGGTTGAAATTGTGGAGTAAGGGTTAAGGGAGACAATTTGTAAACTCAACGTGAGGACACAATCTTCTGGCATTGTCCCTTTAAATTTCAGAGTTGAATCATGTTCATGGCAAGTTAGTAAAAGAACATGAAAAATATCCAAGAGCCAAACCTGCTCATTTTTCTCATGACAGAAACTTTTGAGCAGGGCCTTCACTATTTCATGCAACTTCTCAGATGGTTCTGTATGCATCAATAAGTAAACCTCAATATCATTCTCATCCTTGCTCCTCAATTTCTTTATTGAGATATCAAGGCAGTTGACCTTAGATCTCAAGGCATTACAACAGATGTCATGCCATTCTTCATGTTCATCCCAGACCAGTTCACTTTGGAGCAACACCAAATCTTTTTCAAGTTCATCAATTTCAGTATCTGCTTTTGCAATCAATATCCTCAGCACTTGAACACAAGATTTCTCGTTCAACGCATTTTCTTCAATCACGTCTGTAAACAAACCAAAACACTGCATAAACATGGTAATAACAAAAGCCAAGAAACACTATATCAACAAAAATAGGACCATCATTATACCGATGCTATAACCGAAGTAAAAGTCATACTGCCATTCCGGTCGCATGCAAGAGCTGCTTTCTTCTGCAGATTACCGACGTACAGTCAAATCACATTGAAAAAAGCAATGATCAAATAAGAATACATGCATGTAAGCACCAATTCAAGAAAAAGGAAAGCACCTTCAGGAAATGATGGGCTCCATAAGTCAAAAGCCATCAATGGAATATCCTGAAATGCGAACAATGAAAGTATGAAACATTGTGATTCTTGCAAAACACAAGAAAGCACAATAATGATTCACTACACAATAAAAACTGAAGGGCCATTCGTTGCTCCTATCGCTAATCGGAAAGCACTTAAGACGGTCAAAAAGCCTCTAATCAGGCCCTTAAATTCGCACCAAAAAATTCAATACTCATTTTTGTGGTAACAATCCAGATAATCCAACATGAAGAAAGGGAAAATAAAATAAACTAAACTCAAAGTGAACATGATTAACAAGGTACTATATCAAGAACTTTAGCATAAGCAAAATTATCCGCATATACATCAATAAATAATTATATAATAAACAAAAAGAAATTATTAACTAATAGTAACACTTCAAACCAACAAAAAGGAAAGCTCAGTTTTAATTACCTTAACTAGCTTATAATCAACCACTTTCACTTAAACTGAGTTCGCTCAAATAGATTACCAATTTTCATCAAACAAAAAATTAATTATAAAATAAATTCAAAGCTGAAACAAAACTAGGAAACTAAATAGAGAAAAGAGGCGAAAATAACAGAAATGCAGCTTCCCGCTCCCTCTTTTTTTCTTTCTCGAAGGCCAAACAGTACCTTAAACAACGAATCACGAGGAAGAAACGCAGAAACGATTCAGCTTCCCCTGACTCACTGAGCCCTACAATGCAGAATCCAACATTTTCTATAATTTCGAGATCTCAACAACAAATCATAGAGAGAGAGAGAGTTGAGCAAAGTGTTTTTGTGTATGTGTGTGTTATTAATGAAGGAGAAAACACTGAGATTGAAAGCGACGAACGTTTCCTTTGATGATGATGCCTTGAGGGGGGGACTATTATGGAAACACAAGAACTTCGTGAGGGTAAAAATGGAATCGTAAATACAGGTGGCAAGGAAAGGACACTTGTGTCAGATCACACGTAGGACGCGAAGGAAGTTGTGAGTGAGTACACCCAACATATTCCCATTTGGCAAAAGTGGCTACCTGTAGACCGTTGATTCGTTGACTTTCATAAAAATACATCGGACGGTAAAGAAACGTCTTAATATTGTGGGGCCACGGCCCACACGTTTTACTGTTAATACTATTCGGGTACTGTCGTTCCTACTCTGTAACTGTAAGACTGTAACCCTTGTTTCCGTTCTAATCTATTGTTTTTGAAAAGGGGTGAGGAAGTACTTTTTGGAAAAATGTTTTTAAAAAATACTTTTTTGATTATTTGAATTTAAATATAATATGGATAAATATTACATACACATGTGGTAAAAATTGAAAGTTTTCACAAGCGTCTTAATTATAATTTAGGGATAGTGGTTGAAATTTACAATTTAAGGTTTATAGGTTAAAACCTAAATCCTCACCATATTACCCTAAAAACTAAATCCTAACCTATAACTTTAAATTATAATTCTAAACCTTAAATTGAAACAACTATCCCTAAATTCTAACTCTCTACACCTAAACCCATGAATCTTATACTTTAAACTAACTCTATATTCCCTAAAACTAAGGCACTTGTGGAAACTGAAAGTTTCCACCGCTAGTGTATAGGATATTAATTCATATATTAATATATGATATTATTATCAAAAACATTTATATTTAAAATGAATATTTTACTGAAAAATAATTTTAATATGAAAAGTACTTGGATTTGTATTACTTTTGATCAAAAAATTATTTTAATTACAAAAAATTATTTGAAAAACATATCCTTAATCTTATTTGTGTAGCTTCGTTCGGTTACCGGTCATAATTTAAACGGTATATGATTCATCAAGTAATTCGTCCGTCTACACTCTGGTCAATTATAAAGGTATGGTAAACGTGAATAGGGTGGGAAGGGAAAGACGTTCATTTTCCAGTGTACGAAACTTCGGTACATCGTACATGCCTCCTTTGGAATTTTTCCAGTGGAGACTGTATGAATTGACCGTTAGGTTTATCCTGTTTTATGTGCTTAAATGAAAAATAAATGACTAAAAGTATTTTTTTAACTTTGGGTGATTAAATTATTTTTGTTAAAAATAAATAATTAAAATTTATGTTGTTATAATTTTAGGTGTTGGACCTTTTATAGGTGTTAAAAAATTGTTAACCAATCAATGTTTGATATATGGCACTAATTTTATTATTTTTATTATATTTTTATTCAATTTTTCAGAAAAATCTCAAAAAAAGTTTTTATAAAATAATCTTCACATCCCTAAAAATTTTCAAACCCAAACCCCTCAAATCGCCGCCGCTTCTTCCACCGACCATCACCCTTGAGCACACCCTTTTGGTCTTCGGACTTATGCGATCATTTCTCCCAACATGGCCTCGTTCGACGTTTCCGACGACGCCGTGTTGGGGAAAATGACTGCCTAGATCCAGCGACTAAAGTGATGTGCTCAAGGGCACTGGAAGCGACGACGATCTGAGAGTTCAAGTTTGGAAAATTTTAGGGATTTGGAACCTATTTTGTAAAAATTAAAACATTTTGGGATTATTTAGAAATTTAATTTTTTGTGTAAAAATTTGTTAATTTAAAAAAATGCACGTGTCATGTTTTAATTGGTTAACATTTTTTTAACGGCAGTTAACTACCAAGCAACTAAAATTATAATGGTGTAAACTTTATGCACATATTTTTAGGGAAAAAACACTTTAAGCACCTAAATTTTAAAAGAGGTAAATTTTGTGAACTTATTTTTTATTTAAGCCTATTTTATACTACGTGCCAATAAAAAAATTATATTTTATTCTCTTTGTTATGTCTAACGAAAACGTTAATTTTTATGTTGGTTGTCAATCGTTGATATTTTTTTCTTTATTTTTTTACCTTCCACTTTGTATCTCTTTTACTTTTATATTTTTAATAAGAATAATTTTTTTCTTTATGGTACGTTTTTTCGGTTTTTATGTCACGTTTTCGTTTGTCTTTTAACACGCTTTTAGTTTTTTTATTGAGTGTTTGATCGTTATTTTTCGTTTATGTTTGCTTAGGGTTGGGTTTTGTTGCCACATCAACTTATCAAGGTGGCACTTGTTATCATGCTGATATTCTTTATTTTGTACTCTCAGGTTGAATTTAGATACACATTTTGCATTCGATGATAGTTTTCTCATGACGTTCGAATATGATTTATGGTTATTGGAGGTCTTTTAGTATTTTGATCTTTTTTATAGTTTGTTTATCAATGCAACCATATATGTTCGTATTTAATTTTTTTGTTAAGTTTTTTTTTATCTTTTGCTTGTATGGTCTCAAGCGGCTAGCTTATTGTGTCAATAATTATAGAAAAATATTCAAATTATGTGTTTAATTTACAATTATAATAATAATCTCTTTGTTTTTAATAAAATTAGAGCTTTTATGTATATATATATATATTTTCCCCTCTCAACATAGTGTTGGTTTCAATAATATTTTCATTTTCATTTTATAAGACTAATTAAATATGTTTGATTACAAAATTTGAAAATATTTTTTTAGAAAACAAAATTATATTAAAATTAGAAAAAAATAATATTCTTAAAAAATATTTTCAAACCATTAAATTTCTAACCTTGGCTCAAATCTATATAAATGTAAGTGTTAGGATATTTGTTTTGATATAATAATTGAAAAATAGTTTTGGACTAAATTGAAAAAGATTTTAAAATTGATTTTAATTCCAAACAACTTGACATTATGTTTGATGGATTTTATAAGGTTTTGGAAAAGTTTAAACATGTTTTAAAGTAGTCAAACTCATGTTTTCTCCATAACTGTACCGGTATGGTATACCCTGTATCGATACACTTTAGGATTTCAGCTACAATAGTTTTTCAGTAGCCAAAACTCATACCGGTATAATTTGGCCGTATCGATACGAAGAGAATTCGTATATATACGCTTTGTAGTGTATCGATCCCTATTTCAACTACCCAACAGCTAGTTTTCCGACTGTCTTTTAAAGTGCATGTCGTACCGATACGTTCTAAGGCATATCGATACGCACAAGCTGAGGAGAGCTCAACGGCTAGTTTTAGAAGAAAACAAATTGTACCTATACAGTTACCCGCGTACCGATACGGACATCTCCAGAACTGCATTTATTGCGGAAAATAAAAGCTTCAACGACTCCAATTCATCTCCAACAGTCTATTGCGACTATAAACTCAATGAGGAATATAAAAGGGACATTCAAGCTTCAGCAATGACTAATGAAACAATTGTCAACAACATTACGATGTCAAAATTGTCTTAAGCCTTAATTTGTCAATTCTTGTATAGACAACACTTGTGAGCTTCATTGTTATATGCTCAAATGTCTTAAGATTGGGTGACTGCTTAAAGAGTGCAAACATCAATCTTCTAAGAGGGATTTTCAGTTTGTTTTTATTTTTCTCCTTATAAACAGAGTTTACTCAAGCTTTGGGGTAGAAACTTTGAGTGTGTAAATGTTTCCTCTTAAGCCTAGAAAAGATGACGAAATTCAAGAATAAATTTGTTAAAATCTTTAGTAGGGAGCTAAGATAGTAGATGTAGAGCTTAGATTACAAGCTCAGACCACTCTAAAATTCTCGTGTCTTTATCTTTTTATAGCTTCCACCACTATCACCCAAAATTAATCTTCTCCACCATTTGACAAGCATAAGCGGTTGAAGGAAATCGAGCTCAATAGTAAGTAATGTAATTTTTTATTTATATTTAAAAAAATAAAAATAAAAATACTTTCGATAAAATAACACTGTTAGCTTATAGAGTAAAAAGAAAATATATAAAATTAGAGTCTACAAAATAAAAATAGACTAATCAAGATATATCTTCTAAAATCATCTTAGTACACAAACTAGTCACTTCAAAATAAAATATGTCCAAACTGGAAAAAAAAAGTTTAAAAATTCAACTAAATATCTTAAACAAATGATAGATACAAATAAACATCATTGTCTATGATAAAAGATAAGCGCTATTAAAATGATTTAAAATATATATGAACAATTAATTAATTTATAATCACCTAGACAATAAAAAAAAAAACCTTAAATTCTAGCATTAATTTTATTTATAAAATCCGTTTTTATTTATTTATCAATTTTATATCAATTATTTTTTGTATTTTTTTTTCTTAAGGATGAACGTTTCTTGTTTGTCATATTCTTTGAAGTGTCGAAAAAATGTCCTCGCCACCGACAGAAACGTTAGAACAATAGCTGTCAAATACACGTGGCATTTGATCACAATTCTTGTAAAATCAAATACGAAAAGCAAGGTGAACGTTGTCCACGTGGCACGTATTCTCTATTTCCCCAAAATTTTAATTAATTAATTTAAAGTTAAATATATTTTTAAGTAAATACAATTAATTTAAATGAAAATGTCATGTAATTAAATTGGTAAATATATATTATATTTGAATTAAATTTTAATATATAATTTTACTCTTAATTTATAAATCGAAATATATTAAATGTTGTAAACATGCTTAATCTCACATCTTTATATATATCGTATCAATGATATAACAACAGAGCTCAGTTGGTATAAAATTTTAATATTTAAATTTGATTTTAATATATAATTTTACACATGAATTATTTTGTCCAAATAAATATATGAATTTAACTACAAAGTTCAATTTGACATTTAATTTTTTTTTACATTAAAAATTGGGTCAATTGACCTCACTTAATTTGTTGGGTATGAGATTTTTAATGAGCTAATATAAAATTTATAAATTTTTATAAGAAATATTAAAATTAATTCTACTTAATTTGTTGAGGTATGAGATCAACAACACTTATTGTAATAATATGAGAATCTCCATATAATAAGTGTTGTTGATTTTAAGGTTTAACTTGTACCTAATTTTTTTTTGTCCAACCAAGTACCTAAACTCGCTGTGTTGGTTTAAATTGATATCTAAACTTTAATTTTTAGTCCAAAATAATACTTATAGTAAATGGCTTATTTGAACCACAAAATCAAGTTAAGTACCAAGCAAATTAAACATGAATGTTAAATTCAATTATTTGAACAACAGGTACGGAGCTCCCTTAGGCCCAAGTGCCCGACCACTGTTATAAAGTTAAAATATTTAATAAATTTTGGTCTAATTATAATTTGGCCTCTATAAATATAAACTTTCAAATTAAAAAATACAAGAGTTTATTAAATATATGATCAAGTAGTGATTGAACTAAAAAATAATTAGCCTATATTATCAATTTTTGGACTAATATCAATTTAAGTCCTTACAAATTTAAATATTAGACAAATTAAGTTTTACCTCATGAATTTAGAGTTTTAAATATTTAATATACACTTGCATTTTTAAAATACAATATTTTGTCCTTGTAAATATTCAATCCCGACTCCGTCTCTGTTAGACAAAAAAATAGACCCTAAACTAAATTCAAGTACAAAAATATATATTTATCCTAATTAAATTATAATATAAAACAATTAAGATTATGGTATTATATGCCAAATAACATATATTTTTTTTATAAAATGGCCCATTACCGTACAAAATAACAATAATAATACAATTGTAATAAAAACAGATAGGCATATACAGATTAAAGGTGATATAATTATGAGTTAATTTTCGTTAAAATTTATGTTACATTTAAATAGAATTTCTTATTTTATTTTATTAGTTTTTAGTAATGAAACAATATTCATTAATAGTTTATCTTACTAGGTTTTTTATCCATTACCAAAATAAACCAGAAATGATAAAATCGTAGGATAATATCTAAAACAAATTATAAAAAATTAAAAGAGATCAAAATTTGGTAAATTTAAATTGAAAAATTTGTTGTTGGACGCCATGTTTGTGATTTTGAAAGATGAACAACATATATTATTACGCGGTAGGTAAAATATAAAAAATCACTACAAAACGAAAAACTGAATACTCTGTTGACATTAATATTAAAAATGGAATCAAGCACTTTTATAAGGGTGTAATTTCAAAAAAAAAATGTTTTTAATCTTCAATTGAATAGATTTTTATTTTTTAAATATTTTAATTTATAACGTTTTATTTTGAGTCAAAATGTCACATTCATTGATAATAACTGTTAGTCAACTAAAAATAAATAGTTTAAAATAACTTGGCAGAATAACAGTTAATAGAAAAATAATTTTATATTTGACTGATGTGTCATTCTGTTAAGTCAGCACTCATCACCTTTATTCATATGATATTGATATGTCGGCGTACATTGCTATTTAAGCTTGTTAAATTATTATAAATCATTTAACCTCAATTTACTAACAAATTTCATCCATGAAGGGAGTATCCATTTTATAATAAAATTCAAAGTTTAATACTTATTATGTAAACTTTAAAAGTTTGATGACTAAAATGAAAATTTTAGAATAATTTAGTGAAACTTCACCTTAAAAAGGGGGAAAACTATATATTTAGTACCTTAATTATTCAGTATTACTGTTTTGATACCCTAGCTATTATTTTTTGTAACTTTGTACCTAATATTATATTTTTGTTCTGTTTTGGTATCTCCTTTGTTTAAAATTAACGGAAATGATGACATGATTTGGGTTGATAACAGTTTAGTTCAAAAACCTATACAATCTATCAATTTAGTCTAAAATTCTACCAGTTTAAAAATTGTTTCAATTTTTGGATTAAAATTGTGAATTCCTCATTTTTCTTCTTCTAGTCGAACAATTTTGTGGGTTGTTGGAGTTTAAAAAACACATTAGGAACAATCAAAATTTTAAAATTTGCGAATCAATGGGGGGCTAATGCGGGGTCCAATGAAAGACTCAAACTCCACGATCGGGATACCGAAAAGAATACGAGGGGTGTGAAAGGGATGAAACAAAATTCAATTAAAATTAAAATCATGTTTTAAATTGATAAATTTTGGACTAAGTTGATAATATATATACGTGTTTTGAACTAAAATTGTGATTATACCAAGCCACATTATCTTCATTAGTTTTTAACGATTGGGTACCAAAATAGAACAAAAACGTAATATTAATTATCATTTTACCAAAAATAATAGTTAAGGTACTAAAAAAGTAATGCCGGCATAGTTGGGTACTAAATATGTAGTTTCCCCCCAAAATTAACAATTCCCAGTGAAAGCTCAGGTGACACAGCTTCTTCAGTTCTTTATTTCATCTTCTTCATCGAGTTCATAGAAAAAAACAGATCCAACCGTTCTCTCCTCTGGCTTTGAAATCTCCAAAAAAATGTCATCAACCCAGCAACCATCGTCCTCAAAAAAGCAAACCCTTTTCATAGCTTCACTCATAATCCTATGGTATTCCTCAAACATTGGAGTCCTCCTCTTGAACAAATACTTGCTTTCCAACTACGGTTTCAGATTCCCAATTTTCTTAACAATGTGCCACATGTCAGCCTGCGCTTTCTTCAGCTACATCTCCATTGTTTTCATCAAGCTCGTCCCTCTCCAACAGATCAAATCCAGGCCTCAGTTCCTAAAGATTGCAACTTTGAGTGTCGTCTTTTGTGGTTCGGTCGTCGGCGGCAACGTTTCTTTGAGGTACCTCCCGGTTTCCTTCAACCAGGCTGTCGGTGCCACGACGCCGTTTTTCACCGCCGTGTTTGCTTACTTGATGACTTTCAAGAGAGAGGCTTGGGTTACTTATGCTGCTCTTGTGCCTGTTGTTGCTGGGGTTGTCATTGCCAGTGGGGTATGTTCCTTTTTCCCTTTCAGCTCTTTGGGATCTTTGATTGATAAAAAAGAAGAAGAAAAATTCTATTTTTTAATGTTTGATTTTAGATTCATTACTTGATTTTTGTTATTGTGTAATGTGTATGTGTGGTGATCAAGATGATAGATCTGAGATTGTATTGATGTTATTTGTGTATGATAATTAGTTGTAATTGTGTGCTCTGATCTTTTACTATCATAAATCTTAAGTAGATTTTTCAGTGCTGTATAATGTAAAGTGTAAACGCTAAACAGTGAGAGATCAACAATGTTGCTCGGACTCTTCGGAGTCTTCCGTACATTCGGATGGACATATGGATGTTACGATACGAACTCCAGGGATTCTCTAAATATGTAGACAAATTTTAGAAAATTCTAGCCATAGTCCTGATGGATAATTCCCATATCTGACTCGAATCCGAGTCTGAGTAACATACATAATGGGAATGCGTCATATTAGTCAATTTGTTGCAGAAAAAAATCTATCGTTTTTCACTAATTAGTCCATATTATGCTTAAATAAGTAATTAGTTTCAGAAGCTGAAACTACAAAACCAACAAAGTTTTGTAGCATTTCAATCTGTTGTTGTCTTCTAGGCTATGTTATTTGGACTTGCACGTGAGTGGAGTGTGGAAAACGGGTATGTGTCTAACATATGTATTTTCAGTTTTTCTAAGTTTTTTTATGTATTTCGAGGATGCTACCCCTATAGGTACCTCAAGGGAAAAGAAGAGTCGATTGAGAAGAACATAACTGTTGGGTTAGAAATATTCGAGGACTGTTCTTTTGTTGTAACTCTTGGTAAAACCTTATGAAATATGCATTAAGCTAAAGCTAGAAGAATGGGATATCTTGATGCAATGGAAATTTGAACAAACTGAAGTAGCATATAGGTGGCTTGGCTTGGTTTAAGTTACATGGTTGGTATTGTAAAACTCGAATATCGATTTCACTAATTTATTTGTTTATTTTTAGGATGGTTTATTGAGTCACTTGTGATGATTAGCCATAGATGTTCCAAAACTTTCAAATGTAAAATTTGGCGTGCACTGAGCTACTTAGTAACTTGATAAGATGGTAATTTTCTGCAATAATTGTGTACCGAAGGTGCAAATTACTTTGGAATCGAAGTTGTAGTGTAATCGGAACCTAAGAAAAATTATGAGATATTGATTACATCGTGATTGCAGTGAAGGTGCAAATTACCTCCTTTAGAATTGAAGTTGTAGTGTAATTGGCACGAAAGCATATTTACGTGAGATATTAACTGCATTGTGATTAGCCATATCTGGAGTATATCGCGAGATTCATAGCTTATTCTAGCAAATTGGCTCGAGTCTTGAACTTCTAGAAGTGGAAACAAAAGAAACTGGCTCGAGATCGATGACGTGTTCATCAGTGATGCCTTTTTTGATGTATAATTGACCTGTTTTAAGTACAACTGCCTCGCTCATCTGACATCCTGGAATGAAAATGACAAAAGGAAGAAGATGGGTTCACTGTGCACATGCGCTTGTATATATGTATAGTATCTCCTTTTCGGCATTCATCGTTTTTTATTAACTAGGAAAGAGATGCAGAGCTCTAAGTAACTTTTCTGCACTTCTAGTCAACCTTTGTCTCTTTCTTTAATTTAAAACCCTTGAATTTGATTATTGGTGGCAGGGTGAACCAGGTTTTCACTGGTTTGGATTCATTATGTGCATAAGTGCAACTGCTGCAAGGGCCTTCAAATCAGTTCTTCAGGGGATTCTGCTGTCTTCAGAAGGGTATAACGCTTCTATTTCTATTTGTTCATCATCTGCAATTCGCTTTCGCTTAGCACATATCATTACATGTTCGGTTAATAGTTGCTGACACAGAAGTCTGTTTCATATAGTTCCGTTTTTCCTTTTTATTCCCCTATCATGGTGAGTTTTCAGAATCGGATGAGAGGAGGCGGTCACTTGGGGTTTAACCAAAGATAAGTTTGTCTACAATTCGTGTTAGTTCCAGGCCATGTAGTCATATGCTAATTATTAAGTTTAATTTACTCTCATCCTTTAACACTGTAATCCCTTAAGTACAATGTGTACAATGTCTTGAATCCCTCTCTCCCATGGCTGCCAGCTTTTCTTTTTCTTCCTTGTAAACATTTCTAGCTGTCTTTCCCTCGTAACATAACTTCTTGTGTTGTTGGGTCGTTCTTGCAGGGAAAAGTTGAACTCGATGAATTTGCTACTCTACATGTCCCCAATTGCCGTTCTAGTTCTAGTGCCTGCCGCACTTATAATGGAACCAAATGTTGTGGAAGTTACAATATCACTTGGAAGACAGCATAGATACATGTGGCTACTTCTTCTCATTAACTCAACACTCGCATATTCAGCTAATTTGTCAAATTTCTTGGTGACTAAACATACAAGTGCATTAACACTCCAGGTTCAATCTCTTCTTCTAGTTTCTTTTCGATATCTGTATCTATGGATTACAACAGGACATATTGACCTTAAGCACTCAACAATGTCCCGAGTCAATTCATCGAGTCATTCTATCAAATAGCACGGAGTAGAAGCGATAGTACAAGTTATATTCCACGAACCTTGTATACGATAAACCTGTCCCTGAATGTTAGGTCACTTTACAAAAGAATAACTGTTTTTACATTCATTCACCATGCTTTCAAACTCTTCATTTTGCTTGAAGCACCCATGTCCATCAAATATTTGGATGTGAGTACGAGGATATGACTCGTATATGGAAAACTTAGAAAAATTGGACATAACCACGTTGAACACATGTACCCATATCTTACATTTACAACTGACCTGACCCCAAGTAACAGATTAAAATGTTGCATGCAGTCTTTTTTATTTTATAAAAGTTTGTCGAGATGCGTCATCCTATAGTATTATTAAGAAAATCATTAATTAGATACCTAGCCAAGCAAGCATACCTTCAGTAATGATCGAGTTCAAGTCCCGGGATTAAAGAGTAGCTTAGCCTTAGTCTTTTATATTAGGCCCGTCCAGAGGTCGGGACAGTCCGGATTACAAAAACCTGGCCAGGTGTGGTCTAATTCAAGCTTGGCCTAATTGACTTATGTTATGTTCTCAAGTGGCACGGAAGGAATCCCGAGTTGGAGGCCGACACTTGAAAGTCAAAACCTCTCATTGTTCTATATCCTTGACCTTGAGCACTCCCTTAGCTGAAAGCTGAACATTTTTTATTTGTACATATTTCTCCTACAAGAATAAGGATTATCATTGTGTTTTTTGCCCGGTTCTTGCATTTCCTAATGTTCCTTTGGGGGTGATATTGTGATTCAGGTATTAGGCAATGCAAAAGGAGCGGTGGCCGTTGTTATCTCGATACTTTTGTTCCGAAATCCCGTCACAGTTGTTGGCATTGCTGGTTATACAATGACCGTTCTCGGCGTCGTTGCTTACGGAGAAGCAAAACGGAGGTTTAGGTAAATGATTCGTCGAATTTTATGAAATTTCTTTAGAGTTGGCCGGAAAATATTGTATTTGGATGAAGAATTAAGTGAAGCTAATAGGTAGGTTTTGGGTAAATCAGTGTTAAGAGTGTCTGGAGAAGAGGTTTGTAATTTATATTTTAAATTTGACTGGATAGCCAATATTTTGATTTTCCTCTCCATTGTTCTATTTTATTTTTCATTATTTATTTAGCTTCATCTATTCTTTGCTTAATGGTAAAAGTATCATATAAACCGAGCAAGCATTGATGACCAGTTGGTTAGAGCTGTTCATCTACTCCATTTCTCTTCTTTTAGGTTTCAGGTTCAAGACTCATCAGGAGTTTTTTTTCTCTAGAGTTTCCCCCTCCCCCTAGTCTAGATAGATAACACACGAATATACGAATCAGTTAATTTCCTTAACCACAAAAGCAAATTATCCTAAACCCTAAAATTAAAAGGATGTTGTGTATAAAGTATTTTCCTTATAATTGTTATAATGATTTTTTTTTTAATTTTTTGAGATCTTTTCTGCTCGATTAAATGGACTATATTTATACCCATTCATTTGCACATCTGTCTCAATACAATACAAGCTGTTTTCCATAGACTCTGTTTTTCAATCTTTAAACGGTCAAATTCGATGATTATCTTCTTAGAACCTTTCAGAATGCCACATTCCCGCCCTAGCTGAATGGCTCTTGCTTCAGCACCAGCAATCAAACAAGTAGACATTTTTTTTCATAACAAATTGGTCCGACGCGGTTAAAAGCTTTAATGGGTGTGGCCGGTGGAAGTGAAGGGAAGAATTTTGGGGTTTGTGGGTTGGAGATTGGGTATGATTTGGGGTTTTATTTTTTATTTTAAATTATTTTTATATATTAAATAATAATAAAATATAATTTTAAATGCTCTAATTTGGGGCTCTTAAGTCTTAAATGTATTTTGGGTGAAAATGAATTGAAGAATTAAAGAAGAGGAGAAATAGAAAAAAAATATGGACTAAATTGATAGATTATTTAAATTATATGGGTTAATTTTTAGAATTAGGGTCAAATTAAAATAAGTGTAAAACTTGAGGGCTAATTATATAATTATATCAATTTATATTAACTGCCACGTCATCAACCATTAAATTTTTAACGGTGTCGGACCAATTTGTTATTTTTTTAAGTCAAGGGACCAGTTTGTAATTTTTGATAGTTAAAGGATGCAAAAGATAATTAGAGCATAGTCGAGGGACCATTTATGTAGTTTACCCAAAATAATAATACTATAAAACATAAGTAAACCTCTAAAAGGGTAAACTATATACATGATAACTAAACTTTTAAAACGCTTTTATTTTAATCATCAAAGTTTTAAAACTTGCAATACAATCACAAAAATTTTAATTTACTTTCAAAATGGTCACTGTCTTTAAAAATCAGTTAACTTTTTCCGATCAATATTGTTACCGTCTTCCTTTCTCTTTCTCTCTCTCTCCATCTCTCTTTTTCTTCCCCTTCTTCCTCCCATTAACAATTAAGATCATTTTAACCACAAAATCATCTCCAAAAATTTAGACGGGGATCCTTTCGAACCGTTGGGCGTTGACACTAAAACTGCCATTGAGTTTCTCCACCTCTCTCATCTAACAAATCCGTAATTCTCTCCCATATTTTTGTCTTTTTTTTTAATCTCTTTTTCAACCCTTGTTTTCTTTTTTGGATAAACGATCTTTTTTATTTATCCAAAGAACCTTCAAAAATCACCAAAACTAAGTTAATACAAACAAAAACCAACCCTTGTTTTCGTGTCTCTCAGTTTGTTTGTTTTTTCGTTGCACAGTAGCTAATAAAGAGATAAGAAAAAGTAACAATCAAGTCAGGAACCGAAGATTTAGCGGAGGCAAATGTGTACAAGTTGATTGGTCCGGTGTTTGTGAAACAAGATTTAGCATAGGCATACTAGCGTACTAAAGTCATTCCGTTGCAGACTCAACATGCGAACGCTACCCAGATTACGTGATGATGTTTGTGACATGCAAACGCTATCCAGATCAGGTGACGATGCATGAGACCCACGTCAATATCTGAGTCACGCAAACTTAACTCATCAAGACACATGTCCTTCTCGATTGATACGTACCCTCACCTTATCCAACCCGAGTCATTGTTTAATAACAGCTCACTTTTGAACGAATTTCAGTAAAATGTGAGTGATTTAATAGATTCATCAGAGAAAAGACAAAGAAAGAAGAAGACATTTACGTGGAATCTAATGGAAAAAGGATCGTCATTGAAATATATGGGCATTAAAACTCACGGTTTTAGATTCTTGGAGATGAATTTGTGGTAAAAATTATCTTAATGGTTAATGGAAGAAAGAATGAGAAAATAGAGAGAGAGAGAAAGGAAACTTAACCGTCACGACAGCATTTTTAAGGACAATGACAATTTTGAAAGTAAATTAAAAGTTTAATAATTGTATTAAAGTTCTAAAAATTCAATGACCAAAATAAAAACGCACTAAAAGTTCAGTGACGATTTATGTAGTTTACCCCCTTTAAAAATAAAGGAACAACTACCGGATGTACGCAAATGTCTCAATATCAAAGTGTCGGTTAACATATTTCATTATTTATTTAACATTAAAAATTCTAAATATTCATACATTTCATGATTTCTTGGCCATATATATATATATATATTCATGATTTAAAATAAAAGTTTTAATTAATGAATAATAGTTCGGATCGAATCAGTCTTACCAGATCGAACACCGCAGCTGTCCGGACCATGGATGGTCAAGGTATGACTTTAAAATTAGAGGTAGGGGTGAAGTAATGAATAAATTAGAGGTAATAAACACTGCCACAAATATTTGCTAAAACTTTGAACATGAAGTAAAATTGATCAGTAAATGCCATAGACTTAATTTTCCACTTTTTCTCCCTTCTCATTTTGTCTCTCTACTTGCAAGAAAAATGAAAAGGAAGAAAAGAAAACATCATTACCGGAACGTACCACGAGTTCCACGGCAACCCGTGGGCGAGAACTCAGCACTTTGAACTTTTTTTCTTTTGGGGTATTCCCATTATTGCCTGTTCCAAGATTCAAGGACTGCATAGGTTCTTCAGATCTTCCTCCTTGGCATACCAGTTCGGTATTATCTTTGACACATGGGGATAAAGATCCTTGTATGAATTCCGGATCGTCCCTTCCGCAACTCCCGTAGCAACTGAAATATCTGCATCCCACACATTTTTCTATCAAAACTTTGCATTTTTCAGAGAATCATAAAGTCTTTGAAGTTACTGTTCTTGGTTTTGTTTTTCATTTTTTGATAGGCAAACCCATTCCTTAAGCACCGAATTGATGTTGGGTTATTTCATATGGGACCTAAACTGCAGAACTATATTCCTAGGTCATGGGTGTGTCGGATACAAGCCTGTCTCCGACACGGGCCTGTTCAGGGTGGATTTTTCTCACATTGTTGGAGAGTCATATCCCCATACCCACATCCTAAAAAGGTCGGATATATCGGGCATTTTTAGTTCAAGAAAACAACAAATCGGAATAATATAGCAGTAGAATGTCGAGTAGAAAAATAGGCACATAAAAGTAGAACATGAAACGTCTTAGTTTTAGTCAACAAGAAATATGGGAAATATCAAACCTTTAAGAGGCTTCTTATCATCTGAAAGCTGTGTTACAATATAAATAACGGCTGCTGCAATTGATATAGGGCTTCGCCTGCAAAAGTCGTACAAATTAGCAAGTACTGCATCTAATACATGCCAAAGATAAAATGACCAAATGAATGAAATTTGAATCATGAGATATCAATGAAGTTGAATCATGAGTTTTGAAAAATGAATACCACCAAGATCCTTAGAAACACCCGGTATCACAAAAATGTTCTGCTTCCGGATGAATCAGAACCTCTATAATAATAATCTTTAAACAACAATTATTGCAAGATCTCAACCATAATTGTCTTTAAGACTCCATTCGTTTCTTTTTCTTTAGTTCGCTATTCAAACAACAATTCAACATACTATTTCTTTCCCCCTCACATCAGTTGACAAATTAAATCTCCATTTCCCAATCACATTCTGCTAACTTGAGAGGTCCAAACCTATGTTACTTAGATTTGGTGTGAGGGTCCAAAAAATATGTCCCAATTATGTTTTCCCCCCAAGTTTTCCATGTATTTAAAAGGTCATTATTTCCATATGCTTGTCCAGATATATGTTAGACATGAGTGTCGGATATGAGTGTCGTTTAGACTCTATCAGCTTCTTCTTCTTTAGCTCACTATTCAAACAACAATTCAAAAATTACCCAATCACATCAGTTAACCAACTCAAATACTCATTTCCTAATCATACATTCTGTTAACTTGAGAGGTCCACCTATGTTCCTCAAATTCAAATGAGTGTTGAAAACAGGTATGTGCCCAACATTGGTATGCTCAAATTTTTCTAAGTTTTCATATATTTGGAGGATCATTATCTCTATACTGGTATCTAGATGTGTGTCAGACAGTGTTAAACATGGAGAAAGAAAATTAAAGAGCCAAAATAACATAGGTCCATGCAGATTTATCCAAGTCATAGATGACACTAAACTTAAATTCGTTTGAAAGTAAAATGTTTTACACGGAATTCATTATAGGCACATAACTTCCTGAAGAAAATAGAATCATAACTACCTTATATCAAACTCCTCAGACTTCTGAACTGCTTCTTGGGCAGCTTTAACTGCTTGATTATTCATGCCAAGATTCGAACAAAAACGCCTCTAATAATTAAACATATTAATGTCAGTGGAAACCTCAAATGGTGAGCGCAAATGAATATAATTCAATATTCAACCATGGAAGTGCTGCCTTCCAAGTTCCAAGCATATGGCAGACCAGGGAACTCACCATGAAGTCACCAGCATGAATAGCTCCCATCTCCACAGACTGACCAGTCTCCAATCCCAATTGTTTCACTATGTATTCTTTTGCTCGGCCAATTTCTTTCTTTGTGGCTCCATTGGCGACAGAGCAGATTTCTAATTGAAATCCACAGGTTCAAGGAAGCTCATAGAGATTAGGAAAGATAAATCATGAAGCATCCAGATGTTAAAAGAATCTTAGGCTGTACCCTTGACAGTGCGTGGCTTGTCCTCTTGTCGACAAGCAATGTATAGGCAAGCAGCCAACAATGCATCCTGATTTCTTCCTCTACTAGACTTCTGGTCTTCCACCTTCTTATATATCTCATTGGCTCGATCCTTCAATCAATGAAAAAAGAACTGTAAATCACACGGTGAAGAAAAGTGATAAAAGAAAAAATATCATTAAAGATGAAAATGTCAGCTAACTAAAAGTTTCAATGTAAAGCATGAGAAGTTCCAGCCAAAAATAGGAAGATTCTCAATTTAGCTTAACAAATACTTCAAATATAAAATAATTTCTTTTAGAAGTGTCAACATACTCAAAACTAATAGTGGTCTTAGAAGACAATCATTGAGAAGTAGACTACGAGTGGTAGAAATTCCAAGAAAATTTCACTTGCCAGCTGAAGAAAACAAATTTCTACTGAAATGCAGCTATTTTTACCCCCCCCCCCCCCCAAAAAAAAAAAAAAAAAAAAAAGCTCCTTTGAAAAGAAAATAACTTTCTTTGAAGCGGGGAATAAGTGAATTTCCAATTCACAACCACTGCTATGAATTATTCCCGACCATCTTCAACAAATCATTTCCCCTTTCTAAAAGCTTTAATACAACAAATAATGTTTAAAAGGACAACTAAAACTTAGGATTTGATGTTGACTCATTTCCTACCGTTAAATGATCATTGCTCAGCCACTTATAAAATGGCAAAGCAAAAAACTTATCACCAAGATGTCCCTTCCGCCCTCACTCCTACTTTTTACTCAAAACATTTCTGAGTTTATAGGGCACTGTATCCTGGCCTTCTAATGCCATAGTAAATTCCCAAGGTTTACTTAATTCTTTAAGTTTTATTGGTAGCTGATACGGTTTAAGGATAAATTCTTAGTTCCTACACAATTAAAATACATCATCATTACCGGTTATAAAGATAGTCAAATGGTACGTAAAATAATAAATATATCAATCAATAATGTGTACTTTTCTAGTAAATTTTTCCTTATTTATTAATAATGATACAGATCTAGTTACATCTTCAAAGCATATTTAACCACTCACAATTGCCAACAATTTTGTGTAGTAAACAAGATGGTTTCTTGTCCAGCTATCAAACCTAATCTAATTCTTTTTCCTCAATGGAAGGTGACTAAGAGCAGAAGAAGCTTCTTTCTATTGGTGAACACAAAGGATTGGAGGTTTAATTTTATAACTTCTTATCCATGCAGAGTCCCAACCTATGCATGGATAAGAAGTTATAAAATTAAACCTCCAATCCTGTGTTCACCAATCCTGTGTGTTCACACAGGCTGGGACTCTGAAAGAGTGCTGCCGCAGCTATGTTAACATTTATAAGTATTTGACACTTTTAACTCATGCACATGATTGGGTTTTAAATTTTATAATTCCTTTATGCTATTGCATGGGAAAGGGAGTAGCAGCGGTTATGGTAATGTTTGTATGTATTTGTGGCTTTCAAGTCATGCACAAGAATGAAGATTGAAGTTTCATATGTATACTTTATTTCTAATTGGCTCATTTATCACAAATTTGTCAATATTTACACCAAAGGCATACTGTTCAAAACAATTTATTCTTATTAAGTCTGTCATGCAAAGCTTTTAACTTCTTTTTTTCTATTTAGTATCGCCGCAGGCATGATATAGTTTAGCACATCAACCCTTCATTTGGTCTAGCAATGCTAGCTTATATCAACAATATACATACACACTAATACTAAAGAATCGAGCATATCAATTATATGCCATAGGTGCATGTCACTATTCTATAGTAAATTAGTAATACACCGAAACACCACATGGTTCAAATTCTATCTACATTGAAATAGGTAGCATACCTTGATGGTAGCAACAAGACCCAGCCTGAAACATAAAATTATACAAATAAGTGCCATTTCGTAGTAATTATTATATCTCAAGCATATAATTTCCCTTCATCAAAAAGGGGAGAGGGAAAGTGAATAAATACACAGATCTTTACACCTAAAACAGAATAGTAATTGAAAAGCCAATATTAAGACTCTTCACAGAAAATATTAAAATATCAATGCTTTTAGTGAAATCTTAATATTTTTTTATACAATGCCTAAATCATCCAAACCCTCCCCACCCATAAACGGAGAATATGGCATGCTTACGCACCTCCAGCATGTTGCAACAGAAACGGTGCTAATAGAGCTAAAACTCAGTCGGCATGAAATCTTAATATTCAAAACCAGTTTAATCCCTCCAAAGAAAACAAAATTGAAAAGCATAACAATTTCCAAATAGATAGTACTAAATTTCCTAGAATCAGCCCTCAAACTTTGTTCAAAAACTTTCTCCGGTACAAACAAGTATAAAAGCTAACAATAATTGTCTTATAATTTGTTTTCACCAGCAATTGAAGCATCTCGTTTTTCAAATGGCAAACCAAATCAGGAAACAAATCAAAATTCCTAAAATATTAGGTACTTCCATTAATTAATTTCCATAAGCAATGAACTCCCCGAACTCAAATAATTTCACACAATATCCATAATACTAACATCCATTTCCTCAATTATTTCCCCAAATATTCTAACCATCAAACTCAACTCCATAATACCAACAAAAAAAACAATTGCAAAAAAAAACTAATTTAATTATACCTATCAGACATGGTAGCAATTGTCTTAAAAGCGAGAATCAACCCCCGATCCGGATTGGACCCACGATTCTGCCACCGACCCAAAGATGACGAAAGGAACTCTCCGGAAGCACCGTTGGGCTTAGCGATAACGGTGGATAAACCGCCATCAGCCAAAAGCGGATTAGTGGGACCGCCAACACGGACCGGGTCATTATCGCCGGACTCATTGGCGAAGGTTCTCCACTCCGATGTCTCGTCGATCGAATGCGATTCTAACACCAACCCGCACTCCGAACACACCGTGTCACCGGCCGAGTGATCGAAAACAACCTCGGTATTCCGCTTGCAGTCTGGACAAAAGGCGTCCCCCATTTCTGGAGCAGCTAACTGTATTTACTACTATTTTGTTTCTTCTTATGGACTTTTTTTTCGCTTAAATTATGTTCTTTTAAATTGATTCAAATATGTAAATTGAAATCACAAAATACTTTTTTAATAAAATTTAACCCTCAATCTATGTTTTAAAGATAGGTAGTTTTTGGGTAAACTACAAAGAATGTCACTTAATTATGGGCAATATTACATTTGAGTCAATCAATTATTAAAAGTTATATTAAGGTCACTCAATTATGGGTAAGGTTATATTTGGGTCACCCAATTATTAAAGGTTACATTTGGATCACTCAATTATGGACAATGTTACATTTGGGTCACACTTCATATTAAAAAAAAGTATATCAATTTGTGTATTAGATTAATTAATGATTTCAAATGAAGTATTCTAATGTTAACAAGGGTATACAAGTGATTTGGAAGAAAAGATAATTAAATTAATATACTTTTTTAAATATGAATGGTGACCCAAACACAACCTACACATAATTGAGTAACCTAAATGCAACCTTTAATAATTGAGTGACCCAAATGTAACATTGCGCATAATTGAGTGACCTAAATGTAATTTTTAATAATTAGCTGGCCCAAATATAATCTTACCCATAATTAAGTGACCTCCGTTGTAGTTTAACCTAATTTTTGTTAGGGCAAAGTATGGTCCTCCGTCTGTGACTCGATTTTTTTGTTGAGTCTTTTAATTTTAAAAAATTATAAATAGGTTCTTTAATTAATCATAGTTAATAATTTAGTTTTTTGTCTAAAATTTAAGAGTTCAATTATTTTAATTAGGTGTATTTCGATTCAGTTATTAAGCGAATCGACCGCCATTAATTACACAGTGTTTGTGTTTGTATGTGCTATCATATACTTTGCTTTGACTTCATTTCTTGCTTATTGGTGAAGCTAATATTATATTACATATTATCCCATGTGACTTATGCAACTCCAAATATTAAGGTATATAGAATTCCTTGATGGATGGCAACACTCAACTCCAGTGTTTCAGATGTTTTTCGAGACTTTGTGTCTAGGTTAAAAAATATTAAATTATCAAATAAGATTTGAAAGAATTGAATTGTGAGTAACTGGATATGATATGGAGCTTGATTTTGAACAATAAATATAAAATTTAAATAATATTGTATCATTTATTTTTTTTATGTTACATTGGAGACGATGGTGGATCCAAGATATTTTTTTGAAGGTGAACACAAATCAAAATATTTTTTAAGATGGGTACAAGTCATAAAAATCTCAAAATTTCAGGGTGGGTACAAATCATAAAATTTAAGGACTAATTCATAAAAATTATGAAATTTGAAGTCAAGTGTGTGAGCTTTGAAAAATCTAAGGTACCATATGAATTCGCCACTGATTGAAGAAGAATGATGAGATAATTAAATTTGGCTTAACTACAAAATAAGTGTCCAAACTGTCTCTTTTTTGCAATAGGTGTCTAAGTATTTTTTTGCTGAAATGTGTGCCTAATTTTTTTTTTGTTGAAGTAGGTGTCTCAATTGACTTTAAAACAAGCCAAAAAAAAATTTTATGCACCTATTTCGACCCCAAAAACTTTAAACACATATTACAAAAAAAGATATAGTTTAGGCACTTATTATGTACTTTAACCATTAAATTTTGAAAAAAATGAGATTTGGGAAAGATAATTAAATGTTAGTAAAGAGAGTTATTTTTATTGTTTAACCATTGGCATCCAACACATTGGTTTCCTAATTTGAATCAGGTATTGTAGAGACCTATTATGGGGCAACTCTTTTAATCCAATTTACTCCATACAAAATATATAATTTAAATTTCTGATTTTACTTAAAAGACTTAGTGTCTTATCTTACTAGACTAATTGGTTGTTGATAAATTAAAAATAATAATTATTTTTAAGAGATCTAGACTATTTGAGGCCTGAGCGGTTGTTTATTGTGCTCCCCTACCAGCGGGCCTTGCTCAACTCTTTGTAGTTTTCTTAAACCTACATAAACCAATAACACTTTAATTACGGTTAATGACAAGTTATAATAACTACTAAACACTTCGATATTTCTATTATTTGGGCTTTTGTACGGATACTGGGTTTAGGTATTAAATGATCTGGGCGTGGATATATGGTTATCGGGTTACGTCTATATTATTTGGGTTTTCTTTAAGATTAGACGGTCATGGCAGCGGCCGTGGCGGTTCTAAAAAAGTCCACCAGCAAAGACCATATAATTTCCTTTCCATTCTCAGCCCAATTCCTTTAAGTACATTATTCTTTTTTAAAACTGTTAAATTTTATTCCGAAGGGAAATTTATTTATTTATTGAGTAATTATAGTATTAAAAATATAAAGAATACTTTGATACATAAACTTGTATAAATGTTTATATAAGTGTTTATATAAGTGTTTTAATTTTAAGGTTTAGGAGTTTATGTTATAGGGTGTAGAATTTATAATTTATAGTTAGAATTTAGATTTTAGTGTTTAGATTTTAAGATTTAAGGCGTAATGTTAGTGATTTAGGTTTTAGATTTAATAGTTTAAATATGAAGGATTGCCTACTTTTTTTTACAAAATTTGTCTATCAAAACACAACCCTAAAAATATAAGGGTTATATTTCAATACACAAGCTGTGTAAAAAAGTATACACAACCCTTGTATAAAATTTAAAATTTAATTATCATACCCTAGCACCTTAAAACCTAAACCCCAAATCCAAACTCAACCCCTAAACCCCAAACTTTAACCATAAACCTTAAATTCTACACCCTACAAACTAAAACTCTCAACCATAACAAAAAAACTTAAACCCTAAACCCTAAAATTGAAAAGTTTGTGTACAAAAGCTTGTGTATCAAAATATTTTCTAAAATATAATATAAAATTTTGATAAATAAGCTATGTAAAACTAATTTTACACAAGCATATATATTTACACTATAAAACTCAAATCTTAATTTCTTAACCCTAACCCCTAAAAAGTAAACCATAAACCTTAAACTTAATACCTTAAATTCTAAATCCTACAACCTAAACCTATAAATTTTAAACTTTAAACTAAAATTATAACCCCTAAAATTAGGTAACATATGTAAACTAAAGTTTATACGGTTTGTATAAAAAAATTCAATTAATATTAAAATGGTTTATTTATGACGATGAATATGTAAACATTTCCACGCAATTTCTTTCAAGAGCAATAATAAAAGAAATGTTTTGAATGGAAAAACAAGTAATGGCATTGCCACTTATCCAACTGAGACTGACACCAGCGGTGATGGTTCAAGTCTTGTGACTACTTAATTATCTGTACCACTAATTAAAGGTCTTCGTGACTCTCCAATTTATTTAACTTTACTTTTTCACAACATTAAATCAAATGGAATATGAATATTATAACAAAATTAACAATCTAATACGCATATAAAATTAGTTTGAAATTTATATAAAGGTAAGTTATCGATCTTTTAAAGTTTATATAAATGAGCAAGTATATTTGACCGGTTGATCAAGTAATTTATTTATTTTCTTTATTTTTTTTAAATTATGAGTTTTAGACCTATCATAAGCACTCTCTTCTTTTCCTTAAAGTATTATTTTCCTTTCCCTCCTCTCTAAGTAGGATTAAGATCAAAATTAAACTTTGTCAAAAAAATTATATAAATAAATAATTAAATATATGAGTATTTAGATAAATTTTAAATTTGGGACACTAATATATCTTTTAAATTCTTCATGTGACATACTATATTTGTTCTGTTTTAATTTTTTTCATATAATTTACAAACACTTTATAAATAAAAGTTACTCTAACTCATATTTTCAAAAAATAATATCATCTTCAAAAAATAATATCATATTACCTCATCTTGTATCGATTCGAATCTCAATATAAGAATATAATACCTCTTTATTTAATAGAAAAATATGAGACGCTTTTTTTATATTGTTTAATATTAATTTAAATAAATCAATATTAAACTTGTATTGTTTAGAAACTCAAGGAGGGATCCATTTAGAGATGTACAAAACCGGGTTCGATTAATCATTAGTAAATTATTTTGGTTAACCGGTAAATTCAGGTCGCCCAATTCTAAACACTAAACCGTAACTATTCAATCGGTTAACCGTTTATTCGGTTAATGGAAAAACTCGGTTCGATTCAGTTCGAGTAACGATTTTTAATTTTGTTTATTAAAAATATAAATTTTAATAATATGTTAGAAAAAAGTATACTTTTAAAAACGACACATGATATAAGTATCTTTTTTAATACTAACAAGTTATACACTTAAACTTTATAAAATGAAAATATGATTTCACTTTTGGGGAATGAGAAAAGAAAATCAAATCTAATTTTTTAATATAAAATATTAAAACGGCATATAATATAATAATATATATTATATAACCGATCGGTTTTATTACCCGATTTGTCCCAAAACCGTAAAGCATAACTGAACCGTTTTTTAAATAAAACCTGAATCAAAATTGAATTTTTCAGTTCGGTTAATCAATTTTTTAATTCAATTTTTTCGAGTTTCGAAATCAATTTTGTTTTTTTGGTTTTTTTGCACACCACTAGATCCATTTATATCTAGATTTGCAGCGGAACACAGATTTTATTTTATATTCGAATAAAATTATATATATATTTATAACTTGTACTGTTTATACAGTAACTCAGTTCGGGTTAAGTTGAATTATAAAAAACAAAAAACACGGATCCAGTTGATACTGTCGGGCTGGGTGGGTTGTTGGGCCCCAAGTGTAGTGTCGGTGAAAGATGTTACTCTGCTTACCTGCTACGGTAGTAATAATGCCTCTCTTTTTTTATTTATCAAAATAGTAATAATGCCTTGAATTCGCAAAATTTGTTGTCGTTTTATTCACAATTCTTATAGCCAATGGAATTGTCAATGGTAATTAATAAAAGTTATCGCTATTAATTTTTTATTGGGTAAAATACAACTGAAGTCACTCAATTATAGGTGAGGTTACATTTAGGTCACCCAATTATTAAAAGTTATATTTGGGTCACTCAATTATGGGTAAGGTTGCATTTGGGTCACCCAATTACTAAATGTTACATTTGAGTTACTCAATTATGGGTAAGGTTATGTTTGGGTCACCCTTCGTACTTAAAAAAGTACATCAATTTAGTCATTTTTTCTTCGAAATCATTTGTATACACTTGTTACCATTAGAGTGTTTCATTTGAAATCATTAATCAATCTAATACACATATTGATATACTTTTTTTAAAAAAATATGAAGGGTGACCCAAATGTAATCTTACCCATGATTGAGTTATCCAAATGTAACCTTTAATAATTAAGTGACACAAATGTAACTTTACCCATAATTGCGTGATCCAAATGTTACTTTTAATAATTGAGTAACTCAAATATAACATTACCCATAACTGAGTGACCTTCATTGTAGTTTACCCTTTTTTATTAAAAATCATAATACAATGTGTTAACAAAATATAAAAAAAATTGTAACGACAGGGTAAAATGATTTAAATAATAATAATAATATGCAATTTTACGCATACGATATTAATTATAAATAAATTAATCCAAATAATAATCATCAAGAAATAAATTTACTAAGGTCTCGTTCAGCATTTCTTGTTGAACGGGCGTAGGAGGCTCCAACGCTGAAGCAACGTTGAACATGGCATCAAACGAACGTTTGCCCCTTTCATCCTACCGTGTTTAGCCCTTAATGGACGTTGTGTTACTGTTCATTTTTTCAACTTCTGCCCTCAAACAGACGTCTGCCTCTTCCGGGCGTTTGAAAAGTTTCAGTGAACGGGCCTTAAGACTCTGTTGACCATTATTTATGAAAAGTATTTTTAGAGCTATAAGTAATGTTAAACAAATATTTTTTTAGAGGAAAATTGTGTTTGAAAAGCGTTTTTCAACCAAATGTAAAAAATAAAATTCCTAATTTTTGCAGTTGAAAAAGTACTTCTAGAAGTCAAATTATATTTTTAACCTTCATTTGCTATCTTATGTTCTGTTTGTTTTATAATTTATTAACTTATAATTTATTATCAAATACATAATTATATTATTATTAAATTATTTATTAATTTAAATATTTTATATTATTAGTCATATTTTTACATAAAAATATTTTTATCATAATTTAAGTTGATATTATGATATTAAATAATTTGAATATTATATATATATATATATATATATATGACAAACTCTATCTAATCCTAATCCTACCTACAGGGGAGGGGAATGAGGGACTCTAGAGGAATGAATGAGGTGCCCATACTGGGTCTAGAATCCATGACCTAAAAAAATAAAGGAACAAACATAAACAACTTAGTTAACTGGCCAAATGTACTTGCTAATTTAAATTTATATATTTAACTTACAACATCATGTTTAAAATAATTATTTATCGCTTTAAAAATATATTTTAACAACACTAAACAATTATATCTTAAACCAAAAATATAAAAGGGTAAAGTACACAATGGTCACTCAACTATCACAAAATACAAAATGGTCACAAAACTTTCAAAAGTTACATAATGGTTATTAAACTTTAGTTTTTGTTACAAAATAGTTATTGAGCCGTTCACTATTGTTGATTGGGTGACATGACAGTTACAAAAATTTGTATAACAACACATTTAATCCTTAATAATTACACATTTAATCAATTTAGATATTAATAATGAGGGTTAAATTGGGACTACATTAATTGGATGTGTAAATATGGAGGATTAAAGGTGTTATTATTGAAATTTTCATAATTGTTACGTCATTCACTTGACGACAGTTAACGACTCAGTGACCATTTTGTAACAAAAATTAAAGCTTAATGTTCGTTATGTAACTTTCAAAATTTTGGTGATTATTTTATATTTTTTAAGATAATTTAGTGACCAGTTGTATATTTTATCTAATATAAAATAATTTATAAAATTCATTTTCCACTTACTTTTCAAAAAAACAATGATAAACTTTTAATAAAAAAAAATAATGATAAACTCGCCCTAAATGAAATAGGCGACAACGAAAAGACAACTGAATTAAAATAGTAATAGTAAAAGCATTTAAATCATTGACAGATGGCAATGTAGCACGCCTTGGATGAAGCACGTGCTTTGGAAGTGAAACTCACAAGCAATTACGAGAGCGGTAACAAATTTCCTAAAATAATGCTTACGTTTTCTAAAACTCTATTTAGATTGGTGCTATGCCAGCTTGTTTTATGGCAAACATGGACCTTCGTCTTTAGAAACCAATAAATATGTTAATTAAAAAAAAGAAACCAATAAATACCCAACTATTCATGGGAAAATATTTAAATATTAGGTTTAACATGTGATTCGGTACCAAATTTGAATATTTTCTTAATTTGATATTTGTTTATTTTAACTAATTTGGTATTTGAATTTAGAAAAGAATTTGAAATTGATATTTGTGTTGACGAGATTTTTTAATAACGGAACAAGTTATTAGAATTGTTGTGGATTAGCTTTATGTAAATTGTAGTTTAAACAATGATACAAAGATTTTTTATATAGAAATCTATCAATTAACCGACTAATTTACAACCAGCTAACTTAGTCTATTAACATAAATTGTTAACTATCTGTTAACTATAACAAACCCCTTCAAGATGGAGACGTATGGGTGTTCAGGAGTCTCATCTTGATAATAAAAGAATTAAAGACATGTGAGTGAAGGGCCTTTGTGAAGATATTAACAAGCTGGTTGTTGGAACGAACATGAAAAAGTTTGAGTAAACTAATGTGAACTTTATCTCGAACAAAATGACAATCGACCTCGATATATTTGGTGCGCTCATGAAACACTTAATTGGTGGCAAGATGAATAGCGAACTAGTTGTCACAATATAAAGAAGTAGTTGGGACTGAAATTTAAAAAGAGGATAATAATGATCGAATCCAAACGAGCTCATAAATTGTTGTAGCCATGGCACGATACTCGGCCTCACATGAAGATCTACTAACAGTGTGTAGTTTCTTAGCTTTCCGGAAAACAATGTTATTGGCAAGAAAAACACAAAATTCAATAATGGAACGTCTGGTGTCAAGACATGCACTATAATCAGCATCAACAAATCCATTAAGATGTAGGTTGGATGTAGAAGAGAAAAATAGACCTAGACTAAGAGTTCGTTTGACATAAGAAAGTAAATGATGAACGGCCACGAGGTGACGGTGACGTGGAGATGCAACAACTTGACTAAGGTGATGGACAACATAGGCAATATCAGACCTGGTATGTGTGAGGTACAATAGTCGAAACCTCCTCTACATTTGAGGATCAGACAACAACTCTCATTCATTTATACTCAACTTTTGAGAGAGTATCATAGGTAAATCAACTGACTTTTTGGCAAGTGACCATGTGTCCTCGAGCAACTGCAATACATATCTTCTTTGAGACAAAAAAATGCCAGACTGGTTTCGGGCAATCTCGAACCCAAAATAGTTGCACAAATTTTCTAAGTCTTTGAGCTTGAAGTTTTGTTGGAGAAAAAACTTAACGACCGTCAGTTGATCTAAATCTTTGCCTGCAAAACTATATCATCAACGTAGACAAAAAGTTGTCACTTGAGCCTTTGATAAAAAGAGAGTGATCAAAAGGTGATTGAACCAAACTAAAGAACAACACGAGAGAATGCATGAAATCACTGGCGTGAAGCCTGCTGGAGCTTGTATATAGACTTATGTACCTTGCAAACTAAGTTAGAACCTTGAACATGAAAAGTGTAATCGAGAGGAAGCTTCATGTAAACCTCTTCATCGAGCAAGCCATTTAGAAACTCGTTGTTGACATCGAGTTGTAAGAGATACCAGCCATGAACCACAACAATTGCAAGAAGAATCTTAAAAGAATTCATCTTACCAACTAGAGAAAATGTATCCAAAAAATCGATGCCTTTAACTTGAGTAAACACTTTTGTCATCCTATCAATTTTATATTTTATTCGATAAACTAATTTACAATAAATTGGGTGCTTTTTTTCTGGTAGAGAAACTGTAACCCATTAAACTCGGCCTAAAAAAAAGACAAAATCTAGGAAGTCACGACTGAAAACTTAACCCTAAAAAAAATTAATTTTAAAAATTATACTTTAATTTAAAATAAAAATAGCAGTATTTGATAAATAACTTATAATAAATAAAACATAAATATCATAATAAATATTCGAATGTTTAAATAAAATCTATGAAATAAAACCATAATAAAAGAATGTTGAAATTATCCAAAAAAACATAAATAGCCCCCAAGTATGAAATTACATCAAAATAATAAATAATAATTTGAATAACTAAAATAGTTTCATACTGAATAATAAAATAATCGGATAAAACTTGAGATCCTCTAAGTACCACGTCGCCTAAAGTCCAAAGATATCTGTAAGAGGAAACTATGAGGGAGTAAGCTAAAGAGCTTAATGTGTCTCTAAAGTGCAAGAACAATCGTAAACACAAAAACAATAATTTCTATAAAATCTTCAAGTTCGAAACAATGATGATTCACAACACAAACGATTTAATTCTATAAACACAATGCAATATACCCAACTACAGCTCACCATCGCTAAGAGAAAAGTTCTACAAAACTATTTGTATAGCACGGTAAGAAAACACACCTTAGCCAATGCAAACTCAACCTATTAAATATCGTGATTTTCCATGATCAAAAGTATTAGATCCAACTGTATTCGTACCGGACTAAGCTTGGAGTTTGATCAAATTAAATAAATAACAAAAAAGAAAGAAAAGGAAAATATGTTTTGAATATAAATTGAGAGGGAGGGGGAAAGACGGTCGCGGCAAATAAAATCACAGGAAATGGGTAATCGTGGGTTATATAACAAAAAATGTGGATAAATTACGAGGTAAGACCTTGTATTTTTCTAGGGTTCACAAAATAAGTACCTAATATCAATTCTTTATAAAAAGGTCATTAAATTCGTTTAAAAATTCAATTAATTCTTAAATTTCTCAATTAGGGTTTCATATTTAAATTCTCAATTTCTAAGGTTATAAAGAATTAAGGATTTTAAAATAGAAATTTTGTAAAATATCTTAACCAAACGGGGTAAAAAACGGTCTGCTTTTTTTTTTTTTAATATTGTGTGTGGGTGTTTTTTCATTATTATATTTTGAAGATTTGTTATATATATACATACATACTAGAAATAAGATATTTCTTGAAGGCAACTAAATATTTGTAATTTTTTATTCCGAATTGAGTCAAAATGAATTGATTTTGTTTTACGTCAAATCGAATAACTCAATGGCATCCCTCAGCGGCCAAGGTAATCCCGTCAGACAAGATCCTTCCGGCAGTCAAGCTTTTCCCGGAAGACAGGTAAATACTTCTACTGCAACTAACCTTCAAGCACGAGACTCAAGGAAGAGAAAAGAATCCGTTTCAGAAGAGGGAGTTTGGGCGGTGGTCAACAGAAGAAGGAACCGTTCTGCCAGGCGTGATTCACCAATGAGGGTGTATTCGAAACCGCCGGAATGGACAGTTTTCGTTAATAATCTAAGTAAGAAGGTTCCCAGATCGACTTTAAAGGAGCTGTTTGAATCCCATGGTAAGGTTAGGAGAATATACATCCCCTTCAGGAATCCCAGACCGAAATATACAGAGTATACCTTCGCCTTTATCGCCTTTGGTTCGAAAGAGGAACAACAGAGGGCAATAGGTTACTTAGACGGTTTCAAAGTGGACGGCCGCATTATCAGGGTTTCGGCTGCCAGAACTCGGGCCAATCTACCAGAAAATAATAAGCCCAGACAACAACCCTCGGGGGCTCTCCCGAGAGACCGTTCCCGCTCATATCGTGATACCCTGATGAAGGATGCTAAGACGGTTGAGAATGAGGATACGATGCACGCTCAGAAGGTCAATAAAACTGCAGAAGTAGATATCCAGACTGGTGGAAATGAGCCTAGGGCTACCTTTGGTAAGCCGTCCGAGAATGATAATGAAAACTTTCATGGGGCTTCTGGCAGTGGTAAGAGGTGTTTAGATAGAGAAAAAGTCAACTTCCAAGTTCTGGAGAAAGACCTGGATTGGCTGAACTGGTGCTTGGTCGGAGTCTTGAAGGAAGGCTTTGATCAAGAGTTTATTCAACGGGCTCTGTTAAACGACGACATCGACATTATGGTATCTAAGTGGGGAGTAGACAATGGTTCGCATATCTTGATGTTCAGATCGAAGGACTACATTAAGGCGATTTGGAACGGTAAACGCGATGAGCTCTCATACTGGTTCACCCAGATTGGTCCGCTGATAATTCGTGGTATCCCCCATTACTTCGTCAATCTGGGGCTGCACGGCGTTCCTCTATGTTTCTGGCACACAAAAATTTTCGAAGATTTGGGTAATCGATGAGGTGTTTTCGTTGGTATAGATCCAGCCACTCAAAATAAGGAGAGGTTGGACGTCACTAAATTGTGCATCAGGGTGGTGAGTACAGCCGTTATACCGGAGAGGATCACTGTTTCCTCCATGGGTTATCCTTTCCGGATCAAGATTTCCATCGGGTATCTCACTGGGAAATCGACCGATACCGATCCGGGGGAGGATTGTGGTGGCTCCGATGAGGAATGGAATCTCCTGGACGAGGATGAGGTATCGGAAGCGGGTGTGAGAGAGGCTGCCGGGCGTCCCTCGTCCCCGGTGGGTGGCGATCGGAGTGGTCATGATGCTGCCAACGCTGCGACGCCTCGGGATCAGGGGCCCATGAATTCTGGTGGTTCAATGAACGTTGGCTCTTGTTCCAACGAGCCGTCAAGGAATGTTCCTAGGCAAATTAATGATTTGGATACAGTGAATCTGGAGAATTAGGTTGATTCTCCTCATAGGCGGTAGAATGTGGATGATCTTGTGGGGCCCTCTCATAATTTAAATATTCCATTGCTTAATTCACTTATTCATGGTTTAGAAACTAGGCCTGTGCGGGTGGAAAGCCCAAAGTTGGGGAAACAACCCTCCTCTACGTCGATCAATTGGCCCACTTTGGTCCTTACTCCAGTTCCGAATATATTGCCAAAATTCCCCACCTGGTCTGGGGAATTTGTCCCGGATAGCCTTGAGGTTGGCGATAAGATCGTACCCGGTTTGACTTTTCCTAATGGTCAGAATCAGTTTGGCTCATCCCCCACGATTGGTTACAAAAGCTTTTTTCGGGCTAAAACCAGGAGATTGGTTAGACGTCTAGTGAGAGACTCTCTAGATGATGGTCCTTTGTTGACCTCCACTGCTGACCGCAATGCCAACTTGGAATTTGAAGACTCATCTGCAGGTCTTGAAGCTGAATCTGTTTGGGAAATGTACAACTTATTGGAAAATTCATTCAAGGGTGGTAGGGAGGCAGTTATCAGGAGGGTCTATAGCTTGGAGATGGACTCGAGGAGCAGGGTATAATTCGTTTCAGCCAAGGTATGTTTTTTCCGATTTTTTCAATTTTTTATTATGAATTTTAATACTATAACTTGGAACATTAGGGGCTTTAGACGTAGGGAGAAAAAAAGAGCTTTTAGAGAAGTTATCAGTAGGATCCGACATAATCTTGTTTTTCTTCAAGAAACTAAATTAGAAGACATATCCATTAGGGATATCAAAGCTATTTGGAATCTTGGGGAATCAGATTTTTTGTTCTCTCCCGCTTCTGGATCAGCTGGTGGGCTTCTATGTATATGGGATATCGATTTCTTTCAAATTGACGAGAAGTTTAGCTTCCAAAGGTTTACGGTAATAGTTGGGGTAATTAAAAGTATAGGCGTTCGTTGTGGTCTAGTTAACGTATACGGTCCATCTAATGATTCGGAAAAATCTACATTCCTTCCCGAGTTACTGGGTTTTCTAAAATCGAAAGATGTTCCTGGTGCTTGGGTGGCGATTTTAATCTTTTCCTGGACCAAGATGAGAAGTTGGGGTTGACAATGAATATCCAGCTCATCGATGCTTTCAGGAACTTTGTCTCTGAAGCAGAGCTAATGGATCTACCTTTGGCTTGTGGCAAATTTACCTGGTGTAACAACCGCGATCCACCTACCTTTGTGCGCCTAGACAGGTTCTTGATCTCAGCAGATCTTAGTTTAGTTATGCCGGGTCTTCTTCAGAAAGTCCTCTCGAGATCACTATCGGATCATAATGCAGTACAGTTATCCTCCGAACAGTCTAACTAGGGCCCGAAACCCTTCAAATGCTTCAACTATTGGTTGGAGATGGAGGGTTTTGAAGCTGTGGTGATGAAAACAATAGAGGATCAAAGGAATAAAAGCACAATACCCGGAATAGGTGGCATTCTGAAAGTTACCAAATTGGCAGTGAAGGTGTGGTTCGGGGATCTTCTAAAGAACAGAGGCAGGAATTTGGCGGTTATTGCGAAGGAAATAGACCTTCTGGAAACCCAACTACAGCAAGGCCTCTTGATTCCTGGCTCGTACGACACTCTTAGGACCCTAAGATCTCAATTGTGGGTGACCTATCGGAAGGAAGAGAGTGAGTGGCTACAAAAGTCACGCCTGCGTTGGTTCTCGGAGGGTGACCGAAACACCCGTTTCTTTCACCTAACAGCCATGGAAAGAAGAAGAGTCAACCAGTTAAATCAGTTGACAAGAGATGGGGTGGAAATCAGTAATCAATCGTCGGTAAAGAAGATGGTTAGAGATCATTTCTTTGGATCTTACAATACCATCACTGCCTTAGAGGTGGAGGACCTAAAATTGGGTTTTTGTAAGTTGAACGAAGCTCAATCCTCCACCCTTCAAGATAGGTTTAGAAAGGAAGAAGTCTGGGCGGTCTTGTTCTCTTCAGACTGTAATCATGCCCCCAGACCTGATGGCTTTTAACCTGGGTTTCTTTAAAAAATTCTGGAATAGCCTTAAGAATGAAATAATGTGATTTTTCGATGACTTTTACTGGGGTCGCCCTTGGGATGAGGGAATAAACCATTCTTTCATCACCTTAATTCCCAAGGTAAAAAACCCTAATTCACTTGACGAATTCAGGCCAATAAGTCTTGTAGGAGGTATGTACAAACTTCTTTCAAAGGTTCTGGCCAAACGTCTAAGTGCGGTGATGGGTTACATCATTGGTGAGCAACAATTCGCTTTCATCCCGGGTCGCCAAATCCTTGACTGTTTGCTGATTGCAAATGAGGTTATTAACTCAATGACTAAGTTAGGCAGGAAGGGTATCGCTTTCAAAATTGATTTCCAGAAAGCGTACGACACGGTGAGTTGGGATTTCTTAACTTGAGTTACGAAGAAGCGTAATTTTGGTGACAGATGGTGCGGATGGATCAATAGGTTCATTTCCACAGCCCCAATCTCAGTCTTGGTCAATGGCTCACCCACTGAAGCTTTTAATATCTCGCGTGGCCTTAGACAAGGCTGTTCCCTTTCCCCCCTTATTTTCAATCTCGTTGGAGAAGCTCTTAATTTGCTATTTAGGAAGGCGGTGCGCCTAAATTTATTTGCAGGGTGCAAAGTTGGAAGAGGCAGCTCTCTCATAGAAATATCTCACCTACAGTTTGCGGATGACCTCCTGATTTTCTGTGAGGGTGAAGAAAACCAAATTCGAAGTGTTAAACGAGTCTTGCGCATCTTCGAATTAGCCTCGGGTCTAAAACTCAATCTTAAGAAGAGCCGAGTCTTTGGGATCAACATTTGTAAGGAAACGGTCAGGAATTGAGCTTTAGATATAGGGTGCTCCTTTGACAAACTCCCTACGGAATACTTGGGTCTACCTCTTGGATCTAGTCGGAACTCGGCTGCGCTGTGGGATCCGATCCTTAGCAAAGTCACGACTAAGCTAAATAGTTGGAAATCCAAATCCCTATCTATAGGTGGCCGTCTTACTTTACTAAAATCAATTCTATGCAGCCTTCCCACTTACTTCCTATCCTTGTTCCATTTACCGACCTTAGTTAGCAACCGGCTCAATAGTCTTATGGCCAGTTTTCTTTGGGGGGAAATGAGGATAAATCATGCATTCATTGGGTCAATTGGGCCCAGATTTGCAAACCAAGATTGGCAGGTGGTTTGGGGGTGTCGAACCTGGATGTGCTAAATAGAGGGTTGCTGTGTAAGTGGATTATCAGATTCGGTAACGAACCTGACAGTCTCTGGAGGCGAGTGATCGATGCAAAAATTCTGAACCCGGCTACTCCTCTCCTCCCACCAATTTCGAAGCCCAAACAAGCTTCGTGGATTTGGAGAGGGATATCGAACTCCTCCCTGGGGAATGATTCTACAGGTTCCATGATTAAGGAAAATATCTCATTACAGGTAGGTGATGGTAGGGCCATCCTTTTCTGGTCCGATCGTTGGCTTGGGGATTTTTCCCTGAAGGAGAAATTTCCCCACATTTTTGCTCTTTCTGTTCAGAAATCTGGCACCAACTCGGAGTTTAGAGTCAAAACGGACTCTGGGTGGTGTTGGTCCATCCCCTTAAGACGCCCTTGTCTCGATTGGGAAGTACCCATATGGGATCTCTTCTTGAATTGCCTTGGTGTTTTTAAACCTTCTTCCCAGGGAAGGGATTGAGTCTGTTGGAGGGGTTCGAGTGATGGCTCTTTCTCCTCTAAGTCTTTTAGGGAAATTATGGCTCCCTGCGACATCTCTAACCCTATTTGGAAAAACCAAGTCTGGCTTGGTTTCGCTCCCCCTAAAGTAGAAATCCTTATCTGGAGACTTCTTTGGGGCCGCATCCCAGTGAAAGTGGAACTTGCTAAGCGGGGTGTGAGAAACTTGGATCGCATTCTCTGCCCTCTCTGTAAGGTTTTTCCGGAATCGTATGCACACCTATTTGTTTCGTGTTCAGGGGTTTGGCGTATTTGGATGCGGTTCTGTAATATGGCCGGAATTTTGGCCGTTCTTCCTTGTGATATTCCCAGGTTCTTCGAAGCGTGGGAAGGCATCGGAAGGGATGGCAACCGCGTCTGGCTAAAGCTGGTACCCTTTGCCATGGTGTGGTCCGTCTGGTTATTCCGTAATGAGATAGTTTTCAGGAAAAAAGAGGTGGATTGGCTTCAATTGGATTTCCTGGTCAAATTTCGGCTCGCCTCGTGGTTTAAGGCAAAATTTCCAGAATGTACTCTGTCTCTGGCCGATCTTTTGATGGCTTCTCCTTGGTGGAATCGTCCTTTGCCCGAATCCCTACTCCGGCCCCCTGGCGGTTGGAGCCCTCTTCAGAGTTTCTGAAACTAAACTCGGACGTCGCCATCTTATCTAGGGTGGCAGGTGGAATTGGTGGCCTGGTTAGGGATATGAAAGGCGAAACTCTACTCGAGTTCTCTGACTCCACTAATTGTGCGCCGCCAGCGATCTTGGAATTTGAAGCGATGAATAGGGGCATTAGTCTATTCCTTACTTCCCAGTGGTCAAACAACCATAGACTCGAATCTGATTGCCAACTAGCTGTCGATTGGTGCCTCGAAAAAGCGCCCCCCTTCATATCCGAGATAGGGTTTTGAATCTTGTGGCTTTAGCTCGGACAAGAGGAATGTGCTTTCGTTAGGTTCCAAGATCGTGCAATATTGAGGCTGATAAGTTAGCCAAAAAAGGTATAGGTTAATAAGACAACTGGTTTTGAGACCGATGTAGGGCCTGAGGCTTCGATTATGGATTATTTTATTGATGTTTTACGATCACCCGTTTTGTCTAGTAGTTGTTTGCAGGTTTTTTGCAGCTTCTTGATGATTCTTGCAGCGGCCCTTCCGGATCAAGGGGATTGTTGTCCTGGCTGGGTGTTTTCATTACTGCCTAGTGGCGTCTATATTCGGTTGGAGTTTTGGTTTTGTTGGGTAGGCAATAGTGTTGTATTAGCGGGGCTTTATGATTATGGCCATGGTGTACTACTGTTCCATTGTATGTATTTAGCCAGATATGATACACTCCTTTTCCTCCAACTAGGTTTAGGGAGGTTTTTTAACGAGGCTCATATATGTGCTCTATGTATGGTTGATACTATTTAATCAATCAAATTACCTTTCAAAAAAATAGAAATTTTGTGAATCTAAGATTTACAATTTAGGCATAATTTTTGGGGTGTTACAGAAACAATGGACCAAGTCTTGTTGGATTCTATAGCTTGTAGCTCCTCATGCACAGTATCTCTCCAAGCTGAAGATGTCACTGCTTGATGATAGAAAACAAGTTCTTTTGAAGATGAGATATTAGCAATAAAGGCACCATAATCATGAGATAAGTATTCAGTGGAAATGTACTTCTCAATTGGATATGAATAAGAAGAAACATTATTCAAATGATATTGACCAAGGTAAGTAGGCTTTTGGACAACCCGAGATGACCTTCAAAGTGGAACTACTGGCACATCTGGTAAAGGAACAACTTGTGGCACATTTGGCAAAGGAATAATTTGTGACACAGTTGGCGTGGGGATAACAACTGGTTCAGCTGGATCAAAAGACGTATTTGGCGCAAGAATAGCAGTTGGTGCAGTTGGATCAACATGCAAGCTTGGCACGATAATAGGCATTTGTGGCACACCAAGTACGCCACCTTGGCCTATATGAACAAAAGAGTTCCCTGAAGTTGAGGAGGAATCCATATAAAATCGATCTGCATGTTGGCCAGACATAAAAGAAAAAGCATCTGAGTCGTGAGAAGAAGAATCATGTGATGTAACATGTGCATGTAGAGAAACGTTAACATACACATCATCAAATAGAGCACGTGGCAAGAAAATATTGAAAAAAATCAAAAATAGTTTCATTAGAGGATATAGAATGAAAAGGAAATATTCCCTCATGACAAACGACATCCCTTGAGACCACGATTGATCGAGTCTGTAAAACATATACTTTGTAGCCCTTTATACCAGGATAATAGCCAATAAAAATTTCAGGCAGTGCGCATTCAGAAAATTTTTCCATGTATGCTCGAATAGTAGACACGAAACAAAGGCATCCAAAAGCCTTGAGAAGCATATAATTTGGAGGATGTTTATACAAAACTTCATAAGGAGATTTATCTCATAATAGTGAAGAAGGTAGCCTATTAATCAAATAAGTCGCAGTAAGCAAACATTCCCCCTAAAACGCACAGAAACCCTTGATTGAAAAAATAAAGCTCTTACAAATGCTAATAGATATTGATGCTTGCGTTCAACCACAGAGTTCTGTTGAGGAGTCTCAATGCATGAAAATTGATGAACTATGCCCAATCAAGAAAATAGTTCATTAAACCTCAACTTTGGAGCATTATCAGAACGATAAACCTTAAGATCAAAGCCTAACTGCCTTTTTACCATATCAACAAAACTAGAAACTATGCCACTGACTTCAGATTTATGTTGCATCAAATATGTCCATGTGGATCGAGTATGATCGTCCACCAAAGTTAAAAAGAATCTTTGATTACCATAATTTGATTCCTTAAAATGCCCTCAAACATCACAATGAATCATTTAAAAGGTTGCATAGCACGCGTAACAGAAGACTAAAAAGGAAGACGTTGTTTTTCTAAAGGATAAATCTAACAAACATCAGTTTTATTAAAATTGGAATAAGATAATATATCTATTAGTAATTCAACATATGAGAACTAGGATGACTGAGTCTATCGTGCCAAAAAACAAAAGATACATCAACATTATTTACATGAGCTTTGACATTCAAACTATCATCATGTTGAAAAGAACGAGGAACAGACATACGCAACAAGTATAATCCCTTATGTAACTCACCCTTCCCAATCACTTGACATAAGTCCTGAATCAAGCAGTGATCAGAGCAAAACAACACGTTATGAGCCAAATCTTTGATCAAACAACTAATTGCCAAAAGATTAAAACTGAAATCTGGTACACAAAGAACATTCTTAAGAACAAACTTAGAAGAAAGACATACATTTCCATAATATTTCAATGTGACAACAAACTTATTAGGAAGAAGGATATTGCTTTCTTGAATAGGATATAATGAAGTAAACATGGCCTTCAAAGAACAAACGTGGCTGGAAGCCTCTGAATCTATAACGCATCAAGTTTCATTATTAAGAGAACTAAAATGACTAATGAAAGAAATAATCTTACCTTGCATTGCAAAATTAACAGTAGTAGAAGGAAGCAAAAGATGAAGCTGCATATAATTGAGTGGTGAATATGGCGATGAGTTGCTAACACTGTTGCAGAGTCAGAGAATCATTGATTGAAAGGGATAGTAAACTTTGTTGAATATCTTGAGAGTTTACTTTTGAAACAACATTGGCAAGATTGGTATGGGGTTGCCCACCTCACCTGATATAACCAGGGGGTAACCGTGAAGTTTGTAGTATTTGTCTTTTGTAAGGCCTAGTAAATCAAAATGACTGCATTGAGGGTGACTTTTCCTTGTGTTAACTTGAGTCTTGAAAGCAAAGATTGCCTCAGTGACATGATTACACAATTGAATCGATCTTTGACTTTCTTCTTGTGTGATTAACGAAAAAACGTTGATAATAGATGGCAAAGGTTCCATTAAAAATTGGCCCCGAGCACAAGCAAAAGAATCATTTAAGCCCATCAAAAATTGCATGGTTAGTTCCTTTTGTTGCTCTTCTATCATCTTGCAAACACTTTCACATGTGCACTGAGAGCAAGTACAAACAGACTTCACAGAAGCAAGTTCATCCCAAATAACCTTTAATTGAGTATAATAAATACTCACAGTTAATGAACCTTAAACTAGTACATTTAATTTTTTTTTTCAATTGAAAAATTAGAGGGACATTTTTGTTGTTGAAATCTATCCTTAAAGTCCTTTCAAATATCAGCAACACAAGAATGATAGAGTAAACTGACAACAATGTCTTTCGACACAAAATTGAGAATTTAAGAATATACCAGATTATTCACCCTTGTCCAAGATTTGTACAACTCTTGATTCATAATGGAAGGAGCATAAATGAAACCATCTACAAAGCCCAATTTATTCTTAGTAGATAACGACATGGACATCAATCACTTTCAGGTATTGTAGTTGTCACTAGTAAGTGGTTGTGTGACCAAAATCATACAAGAGTTATTAGTCTGGTGAAGATAATATGGCTTGTTTTCATTGTTGAAATCATTACTGATTTTCGCTATAATCAAAAAAAGGAGAGAGAAAATAAAAACTTGATAAAAGAAGCTTTAAGAAGAAGACGAAGTTTTTAGAAAAGTAAAAATTTCATTTGATACCATGAAACAATGAGAGATGTGTAAAGAATAATTTCTTTATTCATGTAAAATTATAGTTTAAACAATGATACAAAGATTCTTTATACAGAAAACTATTCATTAACTATAACAAATGCTCTTTTTTTAGGGAGGTATGGATTACTATCCTTAGAATTTGTGGCCTAACTCGAGAAGTGATGTGTTGGGAGAATAAATTGAACTGGGTTATTGCAAATTTGAAAGAGAAGTCTTTTATAGTGCTCATCATTCGTTTGGCATGGCAGGCGCACATTTACCTTATGTGGAAAGAAAGAAATCATACAGTTTAGGGTACCTCTAAAAGTTGTATAGATATACTTGATTGTATTAAAAATATTGTTTGTATTCGCTTGAAAAGTAAGAATATCTGGATGAAAAAGGTAAATAAGAGACTTTGTACAATTTGAGTAATTCTCTAATGAGATGGCTATCTAAGGACGAGTTTTAAGTTTTTTTTTAGCAACTTTTGTTGTTTTTTTTATATGAAATACAATTTGCTTATTCAATTTTTTTATATATACCTTTTTTGAGGAAATTTGTATATATATATATATATATATATATATCTAAATACAATGTCGTCCATTTACAAGTGTGGCACGTGACACATCACAAGGCTTCAAACCACACTTTGCAAAAAAATTACTAACTCATAAAAATTACATTCCCTATGGTACACACGCGTGAAGAAAACTTAGTGAAGAATTTATTATTCTAATTTTTACATCAATTTTCTTTTTTCGTCAATTTTTTGTTCCCTACATCAACTAAGAAAACTCTTGTTATCTCTTCTTCATCAATTCTCATGATAAGACTTAACAAAAAAACTTCTAATTTTCTCTCTTATTATTTCAAAAATTCAATTTTATTCAATTCTTCTTAAAAAAGCACTAAACTTATGGTGTTTAACGGACAAAAAAATCCTTATTTATGTCCATCCTAGTTTCAATCTTCTTCAATTACTCTAGATTCAACTACTAATTAGTGATATTCATCGTTTGAAAACCGAAAAGAAAGTTCATACTACAACTTTTAATTAGTTTTGAAGGTTGAATTTCTAATTGGGGAATTTGAAGATTTTGAGAATTTGAAGGTTGTTTCTTTTCCAATTTGGCGGTTTTGTTGAATGTATAATGCTTCTTCTTCTTTTATTTTTTGGGGATATAAATTATTTTTTTAGTTTTTAGTATCATAAATTTATCAGTATTCTCATATAAGTTACACTTTTTATTGTCTCAGTTTCATATGTTTGAAAAAAAAATATTTTGTAAGAAACAATCATAAATTTTGATATTTTACATTTTCATCTTATTTTAAAATATTTTAGGGGCCTCGTTTTAAAAAGTAACACATGGACTCTACAACTTTTGGAACCGGCGTGCCTAAATATTGAGAATAATAGGATTTTGAATAAACAATATTAATTTCTTAATTTTATAATTGTTACATTTCTTTAACTAATGTTTAATTATAATCTGATGATAATGTGACTGAAATAATGTTAACTTATAAAAGAGCAATTTAAAGAACAAAATTAAAGGTTCTTTAGATAAGGAAATGTTTTTAAGGTCTTTAAAATTCACCACCAAAAAGAAAAAAAAATAGTAATAATAAATTTAAGTTGAAACGAAAAAAGGAAAAGGACTTTCAATAAGTAGCTATTAAGAAATAGTATCAAAAGAGTCCATATTTAATAAACTAACCTTATATACTCTTGCAAAAAAAAAAAAACCTTATATACATTCATATATATTATATATAAATAAAATTTGCCAAAATAATATGTATCATATCTTTAAATAAAAGGTAATTTATTAACTTATAGCTAAGTTGATACTGGTAACGTAAAACTCAATTAAATTTTTTCTTTATCATAACTCAATTAGATTAAATTCCAAATTTTAACACAATGGAAGGAAAACCCATAAATTAACCTAAAATAAATTTTAATCGCGACATCATTGAAAATTTATAATTTCACATGCATCATATATATGTTTTTATATTTTTTTCTAATATTTATTAGATAATTTCATATAAGATATAAAACTAGATTAATATCTAAACTAAATCCAACCATTAAATATTTTTATTATAATCAATTACTTAGATAGTAATTCATTTTATTTAATATAAATTTTTTTATGATAATATTTAGGGAAAATCACTTGTTTAGTATCTATATTTACTTGTGTTTCTGTTTTAGTACCCTACTTATTTTTTTATAAAATGATACATAACGCTACATTTTCTTTTTATTTGACAATCGCCGTTAAAAAATTAGCGACATGTAAATTAGTTGTGTACCAAAATAATAACGCAGTCATAAGTTGAGTAATAAATAGGTAGTCAAAATAATAATTAAGGAAAACTAAATATTTAGTACTTCAACTATGCTCCCTAATTATTATTTTTCGCAAAATAATAATTAACTTTACGTTTTTGTTCTATTTTGATACCTTGACCGTTAAAAACTAACGAAGATGATGACGTGGCTTGATATAATCACAAATTTAGTCCAAAACACTTATATATACATATTAGTTTAGTCCAAAATCCACCAATTTAAAACATTAGCTTAATTTTAGGGTAAAACATCATCTTAATTTTAATTGAATTTTGTCTTATCTTCTCCCACCCCTCATATTCTTGTCGCTATTTCAATCATGGAATTTGGGTCGTCCAGTGGACCCTGCATTAGCCCTCCATTGATCCGCAAATCCTAAAGTTTTTATTATCCCTAGTATTTTTAAACTCCAAAACCCAAAAAAATATTTGACTGAAAAAAGAAGAAAAATGAAAATGTACAATTTTAATCTAAAAATTAAAATAATGTTTAAATTGATAAAATTTTAGACTAAATAAATATATTGTATAAGTTTTTGGACTAAAATTATTATTAACCCAAGCTATGTCACCCCGTTAATTTTAAAAGACGGAGATACTAAAACAGAACAAAAACGTAATATTAAATATTATTTTAACAAAAAGAATAATAATTGAATACTAAAACACCATAATTATGGTACTAAATACATAATTTTCCTAGTAATTGACTATTGAGTTTATAAGTTGTGAAGTAGATCACATTATTTTCCTCCAAATAAAAAGCCGGGTATTCACCAAAAGGGGCAAGTGATAAAGGAAAGCGATTTAGCCTGAGCCACACAAAGCCTTTGCCTTCGGCGGCCTCCTCTTTGTCCTCGTGAAAACAACAATCCAACTCCACTTCAAGCCGGAAAAAGAAAGAAAAAAAGAAAAAGCTTAGGCCATGAGAAAATGTGAAATGGAAAGAGATAGATAGGGAGAGAATCAGAGAAATGGGTTTCGCAGCAGTAAAACCAGGCGCCAATACCAGCAACGCCAACAAAGAAAGCAAGGCCATGGGTTTACTCTTGGTGTTCTTCCATGGCGGAGGAGAAGACCAAACCAAAATCACCACCGATTCCTCCATTGATAACCAAAACAATACCACCGCCGCCGCCGCTGCCACTACACCGAGAAGATTCATAAGAAGAACAACCAGTTCCACTCTCCTTTCCTCCAAAGCTCAATCCACCATTTCGATTTGCATTCTCTTGGTTTTCATCACTCTTCTCCTATTCACTCTCTCTACTTTTGAACCCTCCCCCACCATAAAAAACCCTCGTCGAATCTTGTCCCAGAAGACCCAATCCCCTCATCCTTTTAAATGGTTCTTCCCGATGTGGGATTATAAACCACCGAATGTCAAGCCAAACCCCGGCGTTTCTCCCTCTTCGTTCGCTTTGCAGAGGATGGGGACTTTGTATAGACGTGGGACGAAAGCCATGAACGATCTTATAGTCAGCCATGTTGTTGAAGATTTGACTGAAGATGAGCTCAGGCTTTTCTTAAGAGTTTTCCATAGGTCTGGCATTTCTTCGAAAGCCGACATTGTTTTTCTTTTTGGTTCTTCTTCTTTAGCTTCGAAATTCAGCACTGTTATTCATGAAGAGAACGAGTCGTCCTTGAAACTCATTCAACACTACAAAGAGTCTAATAATAAGGGGTCCCGTGACTCGTTGTTCGGGTTTGACTCGACCCAGTTTTGGAAATCTGGGAAGAAAGATGTTGGGGAGACTATTTGGGGAAAGAAGGTGGGGCGAGGGAATTCTAGTAATTCAACTGAAGCTGAAGGTGAGTCAACTCGGCTGACTTACGGCTCCGTTGTGGGATTCGATGTGAACGAGTTGGATCCAGAGAACTCGCTGGCTGGGTTTTTAGATCACGTTTCGATGAGTTTCAGAAGATGGGCTTGTTATCCGATGCTTTTAGGAAGAATCAGGCGGAATTTTAAGCATATAGTGTTGTTGGATGTTAAGAGCTTGATGTTGCTGAGTGACCCACTCGGCCGTGTCAGGAATCGGAGTCCCGAGTCTGTTTATTTATTTACAAAGGAAATCAGCTCCGGCAAGCATGGCAAGAGGAACTCGGATAAAACTCGGTCTCATCCTCAAATTAACTCGGCGATTTTGATGGGTGGAGCTAGAGGGATTCGGAGGTTAGCCAATGCAATGTTGACAGAGATTGTTAGAGCTACAATGCAACACAAGAAGAAGAATTCAATATCCGAGTCAGAAATCTTGAGTCAACTCGTGGGAAATGGACGTGTATTGAAGAATGTTGATTTGATCACATCCACTGAGTCAATTCAAAAAACGAGTTCACTCACGAATTCGAGTTCCAACTCAACTGCAGCAGATTATTCAATAATCCAACACGGTAATAGTAATCTTAATTCCATAATTATGCAGTTAATATGTTTATGTGAAACAAATTCTTACGTTTATAGGGATTGTTAGTAATATATATTAATTAGTCTTTCGAATTATATTTTTGTTATTTTTTATAGTTTTTGTTTTGTTTTGTTTTTCCATTGTATAAATAGTTTTAGATTATAGGGATTTCTTAACCAAAGAACAAATAAAGAATACGACTTTGTTTGTATGATCTCTTCTCTTCCTTTTGTTATGTTTGTCAAAATTTCATAATTGTGAATTATATTTTTATATAAGAAAATATCAGTTTTTAAAGCATATAATTAATAAATTGTATTTTCTAAAATTCAATGGAAAAACTTTAAATAGTAATTAAGTAACTTCGAATCTATTTTATACACGCTAGATTCATAATATAAATTATATTTGTTTTATAATTTATTTATCGAAATATTTGTTTTATAAATTCGGTATTGTAGTAATTGTAAAAAGGTACTATTTAAACTGTCTAGTGGGTACTTGACAAGAAATAAATGCATTTACTACGGTAAAAGTGAAGTTCTTTTGAATACAATTTGATTTAATTGTGCATTTTTTTTTTCATTAAAATATATTGAAAACGGTAGGTCTACAATTCGATTTTAGTGTAAAATATTGTTTAAAGGCGGTGTGTTCCTTTCGACTTTAATTTTTTAATTAAAAACAATCACTTATTGTTCAAAGACAGTTTGTGTTCTATTCGACTTCACTTTCGCAATAGAAACTATAATATATTTTTTTATAAAAGAAAAACCACATTTGTGAAAAAAAAATACCATGTTTGTGTAAAGTTTCCAAAGAAAAGACAACATTTTGGCGAGAGAAATTAAAAAATAATATGATACCAAATTTTTTCTTTCTTTCAAATATGGCACAAGCCATTTTATTTCCATAAATATTAAACTTTTAATAGTGAAAGTGAAGTCCGAAACATTAGAATTCTGACTATAAACAATGATTCAATTTATCAAATTAAAAAAATAGAAATATTGTTCAAAGTCGGAGCCTCTTGCCAACGACTTTCATGTTTTTCATTGTTCAAAGTCGAAGCCCCTTGTCACCAACTTCGCTTTTCTTATTCAAAAAATAAACCAATATTCATAGTTGAATTCTAATAGTTACGACTTCACTTTCATTGTAAAAAAAAAAATACAATTTCTATGAAAATAAAATGGCTTGCGCCATATTTAGGGAAAAGTTAAGTGTCATATTTTTATAAATTCTCCATTTTGGCTCTCAATTTTTAAAATTATCATTTTTGACAAATGATCTATTTATTTTGTCAAATTAAAACAATCGATAGAAAATATAATAATGTCAAATACTTAAAAGTACTGTGTGGGTTTCATATTATAAATGTGCTAATCGGAACTTATATTTGTTAAATATTACACATGCAGTACTTGTATTTATTAATCAATATCAAATATTTAAAAATATAATGTAGATTTCATATTATAATTTTTATAACTTCAAATAAAACAAATATATTTAATTTAAAATTAATTTATTATTTTAAATTTATAGAATACGAATTATTTTTGTGTGATATTTGACAAATATAAATATTAAATTCGTTCAAACAAAAAATCATATACCACATTTACAAAAACAACAAACTCAAATATTAGATTGATTCAAAAATAAATATATTATATTTATAAAAAATAACAAATTCATGTACTAAATGATATATTAAACTTAATTTGTATAAAAAATTTCAACTATTCATCGTAAAAAAAATCATTTTAGGTGCAATCATTGTTACAACATAATTTGTACGCTAAATGAGGTCAACAAGATTACTATTTGTTGCTATTTTTTATTCATCCAATAATTAAAATTGTCCCCTAGTAGAATTTTTTACCCACTGCTAAAATTCCTTCATTATTTTCCCACTTTATTCCAAACGAAAAAGAATTAAAGAACAAAATAACTTTTCCATACACCTTTTTCTAAAGCCTAAACGATTCTTTACAGCGAATCCCATTTCATATATAAATCTTTAAAGAATAATTATTATCCACATAATTAAGTACTTTTGGATGCGATTGAAATAATTAAATTATGAATTTTACAAATCATAAAATAGACTCCAAAAATATTGAAAAAGAGTTTTGTATGCAAATTTAAATCGTTTCATCTAGAAAAATATGTCCATTTTTAAATAATTAAAAATATTTATAAATAAATATTAATTTGTAATGCTTTTATATTATTAAAAAATATGTATTATAATACATAAATTTTGATTGTATTTTATATACTTGTATTTTTTGTTCAATAAATGTATGAAATTCAAACTATCGGCGTAGGAAGTCGTGAACATATTGATTAGCACCACGTGGATGCGGCTGTGATCTAGTTTCAGCTCCGCTGTCAAAGTAATGCCAGTCAAATAAGTTGTATTATTCTCAATATATAAAATAAATGTATTATTATTAGTTTATTACTATTATTTATCGAGGTAATATTAAAAAAGAAATAGAAAATAATTTTAATAAATAATTACTTAAATGCAAAATCTGACATTAAATCTTCCCTACCTGTACTGGCTTAGCAGAGAAGAAATTAGTCAGAAGGAGAGAGGATGGCGCAGCGTTTGAAAGGAGAATAAAAAAGATTGCTGTGCCTGTCTGTAACGGAGCTCCGAAATGTTGAGCGTCACAGACAGGTGATGCATGCAGAAGCCAATCCCACCGACACCCGATAGCGTGCCACGTTTCATCACATGATTCATACATGAAAATTTACACCCGCCTTTTATTTTGATTTTTGGGTAGTTTTAGGAAACAACAACTTAAATACAGACTAAAAAAAAGTTATGTATCGAATTTGTTACAAAAAATCATAAGAAATTTTGTACATGTACTAAATTTGTTACAAAATAATAAAAAATTTGGTATGTATATAATCTCTTACGACTTTTTTGGTGCTCAAACCTGTGACCTTTAAAAAAAACAATCGTTATCTTAATCACTAAGGCAAGTTGAATCATATGAAAATGCATAATGAGTTTTTATTTCATGTATCGGTGGCAATTTTTTTACAAACGTATTTATTTATAATCCTAAATCATTTTTGAATAACTTAAACACTAATCTATTAACTTTAAAATTTAAACCCTAATTGTTCAAAAAAATAAATAAATTTTAAACTTAAAATAAAATGTGTAACAATATTTATGCGTGTGGTTTTTTTTTCATCAAATATGAAATAGTTTTTCAAAATTTAAAATCACATCGATATAAAAATATGTTAAAAATGTACAAACCATGAATTATTGAGGTAAGATAATAAAGAAAATTCAAAGTTGAAGTATGCAAGTTGTAATGCACGCACCCAATAACTAAGGATTGTTATGCGTCTGGTTTTTGTCTACTCGAATCCAACTTATATCTTATAGTGAAAACTTGAACCCAACCTGTTATTTTTTTTTATTTTTATTCGATAAAATAGGGAGTTAATTAAAAAATACAAATAGCGATTTGATATTATTTTATTTTTATTAAATAAGATATAGAGATAATTGAAAAAAAAATATAAAAGATGGGTAATATAGTAATTATACTTAAATACTTTGAATAAAATTAAATTATTATTTCCGACCGAATATTTTTCACCTTAAATTCAAATCCGACCAACGTTATCCTTAAAAAACTTCGACTCGAGCCCTACCCAAATATATTTCTTTTTAAAAAAAATACTCAACCTTTTAAAATCAGGTTGAATCGAAACCCGTCAAGTATAGCCCATAACCATCCCGGCCAATAACGGACATAGAAAATTCTGCAAGTTGTAGTGCACGCACATAATATAAATTATATTATAAAAAATAAATAAAAGAACTAAGTAATTTATATTATCATTTTCACTCTACAAAATTGTTATTTATGTTTTTTATGGTTAAATTTTTAAATTTTTTATTATTTAAAGTTTATTGCTGATAAAAATTAAAAAAAACATATATATATATAAACTTTTAATATGTAAAATTTAAATATATATTTTATAAAATTTAATTATTCAATATATTGATAATAATTATGATGGAAACTTAAAGAGTTTAACAACTAAAAGTCAATTACTAGCAATTTCAATAGGACATAGAGCATGGAATTTAAAAAATAATTAAAATTTAAAATATATTATTAAATAATCTTATAAGAATGTTAAGAAGATTTGAAAGACGACAATATCATATTTAATCGAATTTGACCGAGGGTAAAAGTTTGATACACATGTATAAAATTAATTTTAAAGCCTGTATATTTACACTATAAAATTTAAATCTTAAATTTCTAACCCTAATCTCAAACTTTAAACCTTATACTCTAAATTTTAAACATTAATCTTAATTTTAAACCACACAACTTAAACTGTTAAACTAAAACCCCTAAAAGTAAAAAACACGTACAAACTAAAATTTATGCGGTATGTATATCAAATTTCTTTTCCTTTAAACAAATATATTAAATGTTGATACTTAGATTTTGTGAATGGTCAGTGCTGTCTCTGGGCATGGGTAGGAGGGGCACTTTCTCAGGGCGCCATTTTTTTTAATAATATTTGATATTAAGATTTAATTTTTTAATATTTATTAAGAAATGCACTCTTAAATTTTATTCATTTAGCACTTGTTAGTAGAACTCAATTTTTCCAACATTTATTATTAGGGGCCTTAAAATTTAATTTTTCTCAATATTTGTTATAAGGGATCCATTTTTTTCAATAATTATTATTAAGGGCCTATTTTTTTCTCAATATTTATTATTAGTGACATACTCTTAATTTTTTCAATACTTGTTATTAGACCCGATTTTTCTAATACTTATAATTAGGGGCCCAATTCTCCGTATTTGTTATTAGGGACATTCTCTTAAAATTTAATTTTTTAATATTTGTTATTAAAGGTTCGACATAATTTTTTTCCCAACATTTGTTATTAAGAACATACTCTTAATTTTTTTTTAATATTTATTATTAGAGGCTTATTTTTAAATTTTATTTTTAATATTTATTATTAGAGGCTTATTTTTAAATTTTATTTTTAAAATTTATTATTAAGAGCTTAATTTTTTAATTCGTCATTGGGCCACTAAAATCTAAAAAACAGCTATTTGAATGGTTCACTTAAAGCTATAGCCTATATTGATTTCCACGAGCGGCGTCTGAAGGTCATTACTGTTCATAATAGGACGATAGGCTCACAAGACAAGAGAAAAAAGTGAAAACCCATGAATATTGTAATCATATTATTACAAAGTTATTATTATTATTTTTTTGTATATTTTAGTGCTCATTTTATGTTTTATATTCGATATTTGAAATTATTTATCTTGACAATTTTATCTTTAAATTTTTTACATAAATCGAAAATATAATATATTTTATCACTATAATTATTAATGATATATTTTAATTCGTGAATCCTTTGCACACTGGGGGATTAATCACATGGAATGTGACAACTCATCGCCCTATTGTTTTAGGGTAACATTGACTCCATAATTACCGGAGGGATTGAGTGTTGGTGTAGACTGTCCCATTTATATGAAGAAAAATAGAAAATTAATCCTTTTGCTTTTGTTTTTAGTTAAATAATTTTATGAAAAGGCACGAACTAACTTGACTCAGTGGTTAAGAGAATGATTGTTGTTTTTAAAGGTCACGAGTTCGAGCACCATCAACTACAGCAGAGTGATTAAACATGCATTATCAAATGGTTGAGAATATATCCCTTAGCCACTGAGGCAAGTTGGTTGATTTAGCGTTTTTCATTAGCCACGTCATTTACCTTCTCATATTTGTTGTCGTCGCATTCTCATAAAATATTCCTCAATTAATTTAAAAAAGGGAATTGTTTATGGCTTTTTAATTCTAATATTTGTATCATATTTTATTTTGTAGTTGATTTTTGAAATAATTATATAGAAAAAGTGAATTAAATTTTAAATTTTATTTAAAATATTTAACATTTTTAACAGGACACATGATTTTATGTTAGGAGACATACCTATAAAGTTTTAAGAGACGAATTTATAAAATTTTAAGGACGGAAATAAATTTTTAATATAAATTAGATAAAAAAATTCTAAATTATATAAAAATTATTTATAATTATTATTATTTTTACAAAATTGACTTTAGAATCTTGGCCTGACACAGGCGGCACACGTATGATGGAATAACTTCTAGTTTATTTAGAGTGGAGGATTACCATAAATAAAATAATGCCGAAATAAGATGAAATTAATTGTTAATTAAAGCACAGTGGATCACGCTAAGGAATTTGCGTGTGAAATAATGATTACTTAGTAAAAAGGAATTAAAAAAGATGTAATTAATTGTTAATCAAGGAATTTTTCGATCAACACTCATAAAGAAATTAAAAAAGGAAAAGAAATCCCACTAAACAACTATATATTTTATACTCATTGCCTTTCCTACTCTATCAACTATTTTTTAAGGATATAGTAATACACAAGCGGTCACTAAACTTTGGTAAAAAATAAAATAAAATAGTAACTAAACTTTCAAAATGATAATATGAGAATTAAATTTTATGTTTTATAATAAAATGGTAGCTAGGTGTTAAATTTCATTAAGTGTTTGTTATAAAATTTGGTATAATAACATATTTAGTCCTTCATATTTATACATTCAATCAATTTAGTCTTAATTCGAAACAATTCATTAAATTTAGCCCTTGTTATTTACGCATTCTTTCAATTTGGTCCTTAAAGCAAAATTCCAAAGTATGATAACATGATAAATAATTACAATCAAATTTTTATATGACTAGAAACTCGACTAGATTCGAAAAAATTTCAAATAACGTTTGAGTTGTAAAATATGACGGGTCAACTCGAATAACTCGAAATTTTTTTGACTCGACACATCGAACTCTCACCTCTATCTTAAGATCTGATGCGTCAACTCGAATAACTCAAAATATTCGAATATTTTAAATCATTTTTTCTTTTAAATCGAATATATTTTTTAAAATAGAATATTTAATATTTTCATATTTAAATCACACCGATTATTTAATAATAACTTTAAATATTCAATTTAATTTAAAAATATTCAATTTAAAAAAAATAATTTAAAATATTCAATTATTTAATAACAACTAAATGGTGTGCCGAAAAGAATCACACTCTAAGCAATAACAGAAACATCCCTACACCTAAGTCTAATACATATTTTACAAATATGTAACTACAATCCTTAATTAAAATTGCCTACGTCCTAGTGACCGAAGCAGTTGAAGTAATATGTGCCTGATCTGAATTTTTTACTATCATCAAAATCACAATAGCGAATTGTTCATAGCATGAGAGGCTACAAAAAATGAAACACCCATAACCATGCAGATCCAATCAGAATGAATAATTAAAATGTTGCCACCTGATAGCAGTTAAACACACGTTGGATCCACAACAGGATTTGTTTCAGACTTGATTTCCAAATGGTCCAGTCCCTGAAAAATCAGAATAAACTGAAGTATCCACAGACACAAAACACATTAAGAAAATTCTTAACAATTTTTGCATAAAAAAATCTCTATAAACTTTATTTGAAAGTTTTTCGATTCGAGTCAAGTTGAGTCAAGTTTTCGAGTTCTTATAAAAATTTAATTAAATATTTAAATATTTAAAATTATTTTTTCTTTTTAAATCGAATATTTTTAAATTAAATCAAACATTTAAATTTGTTATTAAATAATCGATGTGATTTAAATATGAAAAATATTAAATATTCTATTTTAAAAAATATTCGATTTAAAAGAAAAAATGATTTAAATATTCGAATACTTTGAGTTATTCGAGTTGACGCGTCATATTTTACAACTCAAACTTTATTTGAAATTTTATTGATTCGAGTCAAGTTTTCGAGTTTCTATAAAAATTTAATTGTAATTATTTATCATGTTACCATACTTTAGAATTTTGCTTTAAGGATCAAATTGAAAGAATGCGTAAATAACGAGGGCTAAATTTAATGAATTGTTTTGAATTAGGACTAAATTGATTGAATTTATAAATATGAAGGACTAAATGTGTTATTATACTAAATTTTATAACACACTTAATGAGATTTAATGTCTAGTTACCCTTTTGTTATAAAACATAAAGTTTAATTGTCATTTTGTGATTTTTGAAAGTTTGGTTACCATATTATTTTTTTACCAAAGTCCAGTGATCGACTGTGTATTTTACCCTTTTTTTAATATGCATGTTCATTTAACAGTTCATGTTCAAGGTGCGAGGCTGCCCCTCCCAACAATAGGGGTGTTCAAAAATAACCGATCCGATCCAATTATCCGATCTGAAAATTCGGATATCCGATCCGATTATAGATTTTTCGGATCAGATACAGATCGCAATATTTCAATTTTCGGATTATCTGAAAATCTATTTTTTTAATATTAATCTTGTTATATTTAACAATTTGATGCTTGTTATATCCGAAAATTTTAAAAAATTGATTTTTTTTATAGATATGAATCTTGTTATATTTAGCAATTTGTTGATTGTTATATTCAAAATTCCGAAATTTTCATAAATAATACCTTTAAATTCAAAAAATAGTTGAATCAAATTATATTTTCGGATTATCGAATATCTGAATATCCGATTCGATTATCCGGTATCCAAGTATCCGAACTGATTATCCGGTATCCGAATATCCGATCTGATCCGATATTCGACAATGAACACCCCTACCCAACATTGTCGCTTCCAAAATTCGAACTCGTATCCTCTCCTCGGGAGTGCAATGTGCCTTACCAATGCACCCAACACTTGTTGGTTACTCTATCAACCATTTTTATAACTCTTTATATATATATATATGGATGAGATCAAGTTACATGGTGTAAAACTCATTTAGTTTTACACTAATTTAGGACCATTAGATGGGATCAACCAATGGATGGATGAGATTAACAGTAAAAAATGTGAAGATTATCACTTGGGAAAAAAGATAAGGAAATAATCTGAGCCATTAATTACCATCATCCAACGGTCTAAAAACTGTCTAAAAGTAATTGAATTTTACACAATGTAAATGGATCCTAACCCATATATATACATATATATTAAAATCTATTTTAACAATGTACAATTTAAAAAATTACATGGTTTTATACTGTTAAATGTATAAAATTAAATTATTGAGATTAAAAATTTTAAATTAAAAACAATTTATTTTTTTATAAAAATATCATCATTTGTTATTATTAATTTTTGTCATTCATTTTCACTCGTTAAATTACAAGCTAAAAATTATTTGTACATTTATAAAAAAAATAAGGACAATGAGAAAATTATTAGTATTATTATTTTTGGATAAATAAAATTTTTTATTCATCCAAAAGAGACTCCACAATTACAACCACTGTATAAGAAACTAAGCATAGAAACCTATACCAAACTCAGTTAAAAAATAAACTAGAAGTGAAATTTGTAAACTTTCTACATCTCTGCAACCGCAAGTAAATATCATTTTGTATCAATCTAACAATATCAACAACCTGTCGAGAGTCTCTCTCATATATTCGATGATTCCACTCCTACCAAATATAATAAAAAAATCTGCACTAAGCCAAACGAATTACAGCAGGCATAAAAAGCTTTCCCTTTGCTATGAGTCAACAACCAACTCATCATCTCTTCCCAACCTCTCAAGGATCTAACAAGATGAGACTTACGCATCATCAAATCTCAGCAATCCTTTGAGAACTGACATCCAGCAAAAAGATGGTTACGAGTTTCTAACTCCTTACCACAACAAATACAAACTGTACCAATTTGCAGTCCCCAACTAGTCATCTTGCTCTTAGTAGGGACCCTATCTTAGATCACCAGCCATACCAGAAAAGAATGCCGAGGGATGAATAAACGTACCCAAACCATTCCATGCCAGGCTACTTTGTCATTCTTATGTCGTAATATTTCTCACACTTTTTTTGCTTCAAACTTCCCTTGTTTATTTCTTATTTGTGCAAACATCATCCTCAGCCTGAGAAATTTTTTTCAGGCCCAACTATGTCCATTTTTTAGAGGTACTTGCCAGAGAGAAACACCTTTTAACAAATATTGTTCAACCCATACTACCCAAATCGATCCAGGTTGAGCAAAGAGAATTCAGAGACATTTCAGCATACATGATTTATTCCAAGTAATTATATCTTTAACACCCAGCCCACCTTCACTGTTTGGGTGGTACACTTTTTCTCAACTCACCCTTGCACCCTTAGCTGAATCTTCAGACCCTTTTCAAAGAAAGGTATTGCATAACTGATTTATCTGGTTCAAAACTTTTGAAGGGAGAATAAAAATTTTGCACCAATAGTTTTGTATACACACCGTAAAATATTTGTAATCTACCGGCAAATGAGAGACATTTCGAAAACCAACTCTTTATCTTACTAACAATTTTCCCACCAAATTTTTACAGTCAGTACTTGAAAGGTTTCTCGTAACCAGTGGAACACCTAGGTATCTAGCAGACAACGCTCCAAGAACAAATCCAGTATCCATAGCAAGCCCCTACATATCTGAAATAGACATACCCCACAATACAAATTACTCTTTGTAGTATTCATTTGAAGTCGAGAAATTAGATAAAACACATCCATGATTCTCTTTACACCCAAAACTGAATTCAATGTTTCTTTTGTAAACACCAAAAGGTCATCCGCAAAACAAAGATGTGTGAGGCCAACTATTTTGCACTTTGGGTAAAATTCAATGACACATTGTTGACTATCCCAATTCAACAAAACAGATAGGACATTCATAACAAAAATAAAAATATAAAAGGATAAAGGGTCTCCCTGTCTAACACCTTTAGCCCTTGAAAAATATCCCACAAGTTCTCTATTCAAACTAATAAAGAATCTAGATTGGGTAATGCAAACTTGAATCCAATTCCTAAACTGTTCAGGGAATCTTAGAACCCTAAACAATTACAAAATAAAATCTCAATTTAGGGAGCCAAAAGCCTTTACGAGGTCCACGTTTAACATACACCTAGGAGATATGTTCTTCCTACCATAACCATGGATTAGCTCTTGTGCCAATAAAACATTTTCTACCAGATCCCTCCCAACAGAAAAAAAACACTCTGGTTAGATAATATAAGATCAGATAATAACAACTTCAAACGATTAGTCAAAATCTTTGTTATGCATTTATAGACAATGTTACAATAAGATATAGGCCTAAACTCAATAGCAAGGACAAGGATAATCACCTTTGGAACCAATGTGATTATGGTAGAGTTAAACCCAACAGATAACTCACAAGTCATGAAAAAATATTGAATAGCTCCTAAAAAATCTCTCCCAACAATGCTCCAATTTGAAAGAACTTTGCATTATATCCATCTGGACCCGGGGTTTTGTTCTAATTCATAGAGAATAAAATATCCTTTATTTCTTTATGAGTAACAGGAGAAACAAGGCAAGTCTGTATACCACCAGTCAATTCTACCCTCAATTTTTTTTTTCAATAAATCATCAAAAATCTCTTGAACATTACTATCAATTGACCTAAAAAACCCTTAAAGTGCCAAATTAACTCAGCTGAAATAGCTTCAAAAGTATTTAACTTAACACCATTGCAATCCTTTAACATATGAATACTGTTAGCTCTTTATTTTGCAGCAACTTGCCTAAAAAATAAGTTGAGTTCTGGTCACATTCCTTTATAAACTGAACTTGAGATTTTTGCTCAAAAACTTATTTTCAGCTCGATACAGATTTGCTAAATTAAGTACCAACTTTTTAGCATGTCCCACAACTTCAAAGTTTGGAGCAGAAAGGGCTAGCCTCTAGACACTATCAAACTCCTTCTTGAGAGATAAGACTCTCTCAGAAATTCCACTACAATACTCTTTATTTAATTGTTTCAAAGGTTCTTTGAGTTTTTTAATTTTTCAAATAATTGCTGCAAGAGATTTTCTTCAATTGACAGCTTTCATGAATCTTCCACAATCCTCATAAACTCTGGGTGATCACTCGAGAGATTAAAAAATTTGAAAAGCCCCAGGGGCTTCAACATAGGCGCCTACAGAGCCAAGTAATTTGGACTATGATCCGAGCAATCAGGGCCTAAAAACTCAACCAAAAAAAAAGGAAAAACCTCAAACCATGACTGATTTATCATAACTCTATCTAATTTCTTAGACAAGGGAGCAACTTCTCTTTGATTACACCAAATAAACACTGGTCCAGTAAAAACATGATCTGCAACTTCTAACTCCTCCCTACATTCAATGAAATCCTTCATATCAGGAGTAATAATCTGGTTACCATCAAAATCTGAGCTCTCCTGTGGAGAATAAGTAGTATTAAAGTCAAATGCTAAATAAAAATTTTAAATTCTTAAATTCCTAACCATAAAATATTTGATACACAGGCTATGTAAAACTAATTTTACACAAACACGTGTATTTACACTATAAAAATTCAATTCTTAAATTCTTATCTCTAACCACAAAAAACTAAACCCTAAACCTTAAACCATATACACTAAATTTTAAACACAAACCTTAAATTCTAAACCTTACAACCTAAACAACTAAACTTTAAACCTTAACTCCTAAAACTAAAAGGCACGTGTAAAGTTTACGCGACTTGTGTAAAACTAATTTTACACAAGCTTGTATATTTACGCTATAAAAACTCAAATCTTAAATTTCTAACCCTAACCCTAAACCTTAAACCCTACACATTAAATTCTTAACACTAACCTTGAATTCTAAACCATACAACCTAAACCCCTAAAATTTAAACCCTAACCTTAAAACTAAAAGGCACATGTAAATTAAAGTTTACACGGCCTGTTTATCAAAGTTTTTCCATTATTAATACCATTAAAAATCCAATAAAAATATCCACAAAGCACTATTTTTTACACCATTTAAATGGTTGGTTAACCTTCAACCTTTGATCAAGAGATGAGTATGAAAAACATGTGTTCTTAAATGATTAACCAAAAAAATAAGATATATTTCAAACAAACCAAAGAATGTACTTAACCTGGAAAAATAATACCATATATGATCATGGTAATCCATGCAACATCGGAATCGATCCGAATACTAATTACATGAACGTTAATCGGAAAAGGAAAACGAACAAAAATGTTAATGCAGGCATCATATAACAACGAAACGATGTTTTTCGGGCAGAATCGAAGATCAAATTGATACGAGGGATTGCTGGTAAGAATGAAATGAGCACTTCAATCACTTGTTTTAAGTGCATGAAGCTCTAGAATAGATCAACATCCTTCTTCTTTTTATCTTGCTTCCACTTAGGCATTTTGTAAAATGCTTCTTTCGTCATCTCGAATATCGCCTCGAACTCTTCCTCGGACAGATAAGTCTGAGAAATCGAAGACAAAAGAGTAAGAACACCGATATAATTCGAAAAAGGATATGAGTGGAGTTTAGAACATCGACGGCGGGACGAACCTCTCTACGTTTGAGGTCAATTCCGGTTGCAGGATTTTCGGACTTGGACTTCAGTTGATCGTAACTGTATGTACAGTCTTGACTAACATTCCCATCACCTGTCTCTTGGTTATGCTCCGAATCCTCGGCATTGTTTTCGCCTGTCTCTTGAGAATCATGTCCTTGGGAAGGATCCGGTTCACCCTTTCCATCAGCTGAACAATCTCATCAGATGCAGTGTGAGAATTATGCATAAAAATGTACATCAATTCGATTCTACTTATCGGAAATTACACCGAGATCAGACGTATAGGTCTAAAGGAATGGTCCTTTTTTTTAAAATATAACTTTAAGCACAGAGACAGAGTACAAGGGTACTTACAAGGAACGGTCTTTTCCGCAGTAAGAACCCCTGAGAGAGCAGCAACAGCAGCTGCTCGTTGCGATCCCTGACCAGCGCCGGCAGGCTTCGGAGCTGAACTTTTGGCATCTGATCCTGGATTAAATGCAGATGTTAAGGCAGCTAATGCTTCAGCTCTTTGCCTAGGTCCTTGACCTCCATCGGATTTATCCTGCTCAAAATACACACCACTTCAGTAATTAGTAATCAGACACATCTGGTAACATATACGAGGGATGACAACAAAGCTGAACTAATCTTGGAACCAATTGGAAAGAGGGGGAAACAAATGCATTATCAAGCTGAAGCTAAATTTTCCATCATGAAAGCCCTTGTTTCTCCTTGAACATTCCATTTGATTTACGATCCAAACTTCTCGGCGATATATCGAAAAGAAATTACCTCTCCTTGGCCACCACCCCCAAAGAGCAATGCCACCTTCTTCTGGAACGAGTTTCCTAGCACCTGTGTTCGACAGATATCTGAGCATAAATATCAAATAGATGCAGTGCAAGCAATAAACTTGAAAGAACTTTCTTTAAAACAAGTGCACTATGCTAATCGATTCTCGGAACCATATAACATACAATAGCTCGATGAGAATCCCATGAAAAGAATGTGGTGAAGAAGCAGGGTTCGGTTCCTTCGACGACTTTGAAAAGTGCAACCTTTGGAGACAAACCCTCTAGAGATGCAGCCCTGTCTATGTATTTCTGCATGGAATTTTCTAAAATGAATACCAAGCATATGTTAAGGATATTACGACCAAGAGCCTGAAGTTAATGTATTACCTGGCCAATCTCGAAAGCACTTTGTCTTTCTTTGGTGTCTACACACTGACCAACCCAAACAAACACTTCCGCATGTGTGTCGAGTATCAGAATATCTTCCGTCAAGAGATCGTCTTGATTGAAATTGTACACTTCCTCAACCTGCACAATAGAATGTAAACTTACACATAGAGGACATCGGATATGTTAAGAACATGTTTTCAGTTACAAAGGAAAAACTCACCTGAAACTTTCCTGAGGCATCCATGTCAAAAAAGATAAAACCATGGAAAAACAGTTAGAATGATAATAAGCTTCATTGATAACCGAGGCAAAGCACATCGCGTTTTTGGTTAAGAAACAAACCTTTATTAAACGAGATACTGAACAAGTGGGGATCCCTGACAGTCTCATCAGGTTCTTTTTTGGTGGAGGAATAATTTTCTTTCCCACCAAGTGCAGACCAGAAGGTAGAGACCTCTGCTCCTTCTTTGCAATGTTTCTGAGTAACTCCCGGCTGAATGCAAAAGATTATTAGATGATCGATTGACACGGGGGAAGGCAATTTTCAAAGGACTAATCAGTGTTACCATTGTCCAATGAGGAGCTACTCACAAGATTTAAGCCGTAACTATATCAAGTTATTACCAGGCTTCTTAATAAATCTATGTGCTTTAATCTTATGTCACAAAAGTAAACAACTTCCTGTAGAGTATACCTTTAAAGATTCAGCAACTTTCACAGCCAATTCCTGCTCTTCTTTAGAGCTTTGAGTTCCATACCAAGTGAAAATTGTTGAAGATCCAGATTGTAGGAGGAAACACTCGTTCGTGTTCAGCGATTTCGCCGCCTAAACAATGGTTACAAATCCAAGAATAGAGATATCCAGCAGTATACATGTTAGGTACAAAAGGAATAAGCAGTCATGCAGCAGACATCATAAAAAAAACTGCAGGAATACAGTCATCACAACTCATTTGATGTCCAATAAAAGTAGCTCGTACCTCACTAACAGTAAAATAATGTAAATATTATGAAAATAGCAGTATGAAAAGTTCAAATTGGATAAGGTGTTACATCAAATAAGATTGTACAGTCATTGGTGGCAACATGAAATGTAAGGGTCTAAAACTACTTGGATGAGATGCAAAATTAAACTAGTTGTTTGCATGTATGTTTTTAGGAAAAATACATTCTCATTCATTGGAAAATCAAAACAAGCAAAGAAAATCTAAAAGGAAAAAGTGACAAAAAAACGAACGAATGCATACCGCATCGACTTGCAGTGCTTTAGAATTGTGAGCAGCAGTTCCTGATATCTGAAACAGAGCTATGGTATCTGCTGTGTATGTTGCATCAGTCAAGCCTTGGTCGTTTATACTCTTTTTGTAACCCGCGCTTAGGCCACCCTATATGGGAATCAGTCATATCCAATTTCAAGCCGAAAAATCCCCATGCAATGGTACATTGATAATGAGATTCTAAAGTTTTGAGGTCAAATTGAATACCTTGAGGACCACCATAGGTTGAAAAAGTGCAATGAATTGGGGTGTCTCTTTACCTTCAAATATACGGCCCTGCGAGGAGCATCTATTAGAAACACAAGCACTAGAATAACAGTACTCAGACAAAGGTAATATGGTACCTGAACAGGCTTCCCCTTAAGCGCGTTAAATGTTGAATTAGCCAACTCGGAAGCCTTCTTTTGGTCCTCCTGAATTAAGAAACATACTTTCAGAAAATGAACTTTCTTCTAAGAAAGCACATGAATACAAAAATAATGAAAAGATGTGATTTAGATTCAAGCACATGAATACAAAGGTAATATGGTACCTGAACGCTATCCTTTCCAATCCACCAGCACAGAAAGAAATCATCTTTCCTCTCACCCGAGTGGTATGTATAAAGCACAATGTAGCAGTCTCCGCTATAAAATTTACCAATATCCTCTTTTTCCAACGGCGTCTTGGCACCGTCGTTGATGCACCATACCTGCAAAACAAGCAACACCATAGTCATATAATTTTTGTTTTGTCTTTTAAGTCAAATATCAATAACTAACTAAAACTGTTAACTTGACACCTCCAGTTTTCCACCGCCTTCAAGCAAAGGAACTTCTTCTTGTACAGGAGGAGCAGTTTTGGTGACTCCCTGGATAGCAGCTTTTTGTTGCTTCAGCATAGCTGGCAGTAAAAAAGTGGTATTTGAATAATGTTAACCACAAAATATAATAGTGTCAATTGTAGATTCTTAAGTAATCAGTACCAGCCACTTTTCCTCTTCCATCTTCGCCACCAGGAGCTGTAGATGCAGTCGGCCAAGAGTCGAAGTTGGACTTGAATGAACTGGTTTCATACCCTTGGATGAGACGAGTTATGCGTGTTGCTTTTGGTCTATTGTTGCTAGCAACAAAGCCCTGGAGATAAAATGTAGGGAATGAGAATTCATATTCTTAACATACATAAAGAAACCACTACAACGCCTCTCGCTCTACCTCAGCGACTTGATTGGCGGTTTTTCTCTCCTCTACTTGTGTCACTCGTCCAACCCAAATAAAAACCTCAGAACCACAGTCTAGTAGATAGCATTTGTCGTTTTCCAAGAGGCTTTTCAATAGTTTGCCTTCTATGGGCTTTGCCTCACCATTAGTTATGCTACAAGAACCAGTGATTCCAAATTATTAGTTAACAAAAACGTACACCTCTAAAAACAATTGTAACATAAACTAATACTAACTCAAAAGCATTTTAATCAGGAGTGTTACTCATTAAAATTTCTCCTAAAGATATGATCTACCAGAAAACATGTATCTAGCCTAAGAAAGTTAAATTCATCTATATTAACCGTAATAATGGTGACCATGAGGACAATATCAAAGTACTCTGGCTAACAATTAAAATGAACTTAATATATACATGGTAATAGTGTTTAGCAAAGTTTTAGAAAATACAATTACCTATAAAGTTTAGCCGGAGTAGTCTCGGGAATAACATCATCTTCAGTGCTAACCTTCTTGCCTATTGGAGCAAAACCACCAAACAGGACCCAGAACTCTCCGGAGTCTGATTCGGTATCCAATTTCCCATCATCTGTCAAGACGATTACCATTAAAAAAGTGGCAGATTTAGATAAACCTTGCATGAAAGTCAATTAATACTTGCAGAAAATCTGGAAAAACATCATCAACAAATCAATTCTGTAAAAGCCTCATCCTTACCAACAATTGCAACTTTGCACACTCCATCATGATACTTATCCTTTAAAAACTGGATAACTTCTAATGCCTTGGCCCTTTCCTGAATATTAGAGTTTGCACCATTGAACTGATAAATCTTGTGCTCAGAGTCCAGGATAAATACATCATCGTGATTCAGCGAAGACCGAGCAAAAGGAACCTGCGAACACATAATCCAAAATGTTATTCCCATCATCCAATTATAAATAGTTCATGGAACATTTTTTTCTCTCTTTCTTTCTTTCTTCTTTGTATCCATACTCATCAAACTTATGTAAAGATGATCAGATACCTGCTTCAATTTGACAACTCGTTTTCCTTTGCATACATACAGCCGAGTTTCAAACACTTCTTCCTCGGGTTTTTTGAATCCGGAAGCAACACCACCCTGCAATGGTACAATGCAAGGCTTAAAGTATGACAAAAATTTGTCAGATTCATGGCCTTGAAGTTCTCTGTGCTGCACAGCGCGGCCTCCTAGCCCTGCATCTAGCTCAACAGTTTTGATAGCAGCTGTTCCAGCTTCATCCTGCAAACGCCAACATCATTTCAAAGTGTTGTTTTAGTTCATTTGAAGGAACATTCAAATCCTTGACAAAACACACCTGACTGGTATCTTTCCCAATCCAGAAGTGTATATCATACATGTAGGAACCACCCTTGCTATGCGTCGTCTACAAAAATACATATAAAAAAATCGAATAAGGCACATAGAAATGTATGCCATGTAGGTGGTAAAGGAGAGACAAGTAGATTGGATACATTTAAGACAATGTAAGAGTCCCCCATGTAGAATTTCCCATAGTCAGACTTCGGCAATGGAACCGGCTGAAAATTCTCAATACGCCAGATTTCAATCCCACTACAACATGTCAAGTCCAACAGCTTTTACACAAACAAAATATCAGCACATATATGGAACACAAGCACAGACCCCAACAACAAGAATCGAAATACATACATACAGGGACGAACCCAGGACTTTAGGTTAGGGGGTGAACCTATAAATTTCTAGGGGGCGAACTTATAAAAGTTTAGGGGAAAAAAATAGATTTTTAATAGAAAATACATAAAAAAAAAATTCTAAATATTTTCTAAATCATATATGATTTTCAAAATTTTAGGGTGCCGTCTCGGTCCATCCCTGCATACATACATAACCTTTGTTTTAAGGATACGATTTCTGACCAACTGCCTGAAATGCAGGATCCAGAACTTTTGCAGCGGCAGCCATTTCTAGGAATTCTTCTGTATCAGTGAGCTTAAAAATCCAACCTTTAGCTGTCTGTAAGTTGGGAAAAAAACTTACTGGAGAAATAACAATAACAACAATAATAATAAGAGTCTGATTCAGGGAAAAAGCAGAAAACAGAGAAAAACAAAAACAGATGAGTGATCAAAGAAGAAGAAGAGGAGGAGAAGGGTACCTTTAGAGGAGACGATAAAAAGAAGAAGAAAGAAAATGAAGGAAGAATGAATGGAGAGGGAAGGGGAAAAGAGTTATATATTTTCTGAGTTTGTGGCAGAGAAAGTAGTCGTTAATCGTTATAAAAAAGATCCGGTAACGATGGCAACGGCGCCATGTTGATTTTGCCTTTTCTTTCTCTTTTGCTTCCATCACATTTTTATTTTTATTTTACTAATTCACTTCCTAAAATAACCAAGAATTTCTGAATTTTATCAACATAAATATTTCTACCTAAATAAAATTTATTTTTCGTATACTGTATTTTTTTAGTATTTTATACCTAAATATTTTTTTGTTCTTATTGTAATATCTATGAACACGTATGGATAAATTTTTTAGAAGAAACAACGTTACCTTTTTCATTAATAGAATAATATTATTATACTGCATTTTTACCATTTTAATAATAATTATAATATTTAAGTGTAAGGGCATACAATTGTAATAATCATTTCATACATGCATTCGAGAAAAATCTTAAACTAAAAAAAAAAAAAACGAGTTACAAAATTTAACGATATTGATCATGTTTGGTAAATATTTTTTTGAGCTAAAATTAGAAGTTTGAAGTATTTTTAGATATTTAAATCCACTAATTTAGATATTTGATAAATAGCGGATTGTAATAGCGGATTGAGTGAAACCTCTCATTTTGAAAAAGCTCTTTTTAAGAGTTTTTGAATTAGAGGTTTGAACAAAATACTTGTAAAGAGTATTTTATCCTTGATAAATATATTTTTTCTAAATAACATAAATTTGAATAACTAATAAAATTAAATAAAAAATTATTTTTTATCGGCAAGTAAGTATGACTTTATTAAAAATAAAAAATTAATATATACATTTAAATTTTATAATTATTAAAATTATGCTAAAAAGAGAATTTCACAAATAAAAAATAATATATATATATCTTTCGTATATGCTTAGTAATGATATTAAAAAAATTATTAATTTTCATAATCCAATTAATATTTATAGATTCAAAATATTAATAACTAATAAATTATTCAAACATATATTGAATATAATCATGTCCTTATATGTCGTTTTGCTTGTTCAAAGAATCAAACAGTTATCAGCTATCAGTTAATTTTACCAAAAACTTCTATACAATCAGCTAATGCAATATGGTAATCAAATCAGCTAATGCAATCAGCTATCCGCTATCAGCTAATGTAATCCGCTATCAGCTATCCGCTAATTGTCAAACATGGCCAATTAATTTTTTTAATACATTACATCTAAATCATTCATATAAAAAAATACATGATTAAAGTATGAAATTCAACGGTTGTATTATTAAAATATTGATAGTAGAAAAAGTTCAAGAGATATTTGAAATTCACTTAATTTTATATTAATGTGCGTAGATTTTTCACCTGAAAAATATAGAGAAAATAAACAAATAAAAACGAATCAACATGAATTAGTCGAAACGTGCTTGATTCACCACAAAATCGTTTCCGATTCAAAATATTACAAAGGTGGGACTTAAGAATGAACGGCTAAAAAATATAAGATGGGATTTTTTTAAACCGTAAGTTTATAGGTTGAAATATATATAAAGGTCTAAAATCTTGAAATTATTATTTAGGCTAAAAAATTTAATTTAACGATTATATATATGATTATAAAAACAAAAAGTGAAATAAATGCTGAATTTAATTTAAAAATATAAAATATCCTGCATCAAATACAATTTATTTTGGTTTGCACTATGTCTTAGTTCAACTCATTTTTGTTTTAGAAAATATCATGCGTTAACTACAATTAAACACATATATACATATATAATTGTCAACTAGTAGCAAAATGTTAAATCCCCTTCCACTCATTTTTATTTATTTAAAAAAAAAGAAATTAAGTCGTAAAAATAGTAAAATTAGGCGTATATTGTACCTTTTAACACCTCATTATATGCACACGGCGTAATGCAGGTGTCCGTCCAAAATGGCTCAACTGAGCTAGGCCTGCGAAACTTCACCGACAATTTTAACTTTTATTAGCTTAATAAAAGTTGGTCCGAGTGAACAAGCCACCTTTAGATGGCGAGGTGTTGTTTGCATGCATACACCCGACCAACTTTCACATAAAAGATGGTCCATTCAAAGTTTTGTTTTTAGTTTAAATGTTTTGGCTTGCACACACATATAAGGTATAGAGAAGAGGGGTTGAGAAAAAAATTTAATAGAGTTTGAGTTAAAAATTTAGGTGGTAATTTTTAAAGATATATTCGAAGACGGTGAAGATTGTTGAAGTATATATTTTTGTAGATCTTCTCGGTGACTCAAAAGTAAGTAAGTAATTTATTTTTTTAATTAATTTGTTGTTTCTTTTAATTATAGAGGGTTTATAGATTTTTTTTGTGATTAAAGATATATTCGAATGATATTTGATTCTTTTATTGTTGAAGGCTTTAGAGCATATTTACACGGTTTTTCTTCTAATCCGGTAAGTTTTTGTATTTTTGGAAGATATATTCGTATAGATCAAAATTTTTAAAGTTAATACATTTTTGGTTGTATATATTCGAATTATAATTGTTTTGTAGATTTGTTTGAAAATGCTATTTGAAGGAGTTTTGTTGTACTGTGACTGTGAACATATTTCGTCTTGAAAAGCAAATACGTAATACAAAATAATTTATTATAATACGAAATAATTTTGCCTAATTTAAAATTTATTATGTCATGTGTAATACGAAATAATTTATTATAATAAATTAATTATAGGGTGTGGAGCATAGCATCCGTCGTCGAGGAGTGAAGATCAAGGAACCTTCCGACAGCATACTTTATTACTTACAACGTACCGATTTTTATAATGCTTCATTTTTTCGTGGATTTAAGATTGACCCCGGGTTGATTACCGCAATGATTAAACGGACATGTAACTGTGAAGCAAGACGGATTTATTTCGTTGTGGGAGAAAAGATGGACGCGGTGGGATGAAAATTTGAGTCCAATTGAAGCCAGTAATTTCAAATTTATACAGAGTACTATTCGTGATTTTGAAAAAATAAAATACCATTCATAGTATTTTTCGAAGCTGCAAATAAATGGCTTGAAGATCTGCGGTGCTCAAGACACATATACTTCTCATCCGAGTTTGGTCAGAGCTCTCAAGAACCAACAGATGAATCAAACTTGGATTGTTCTACGTGTTAGCATTCTTTCTTGGTATCTGGTGCAATCCTACCCCCCGACCCGATACATATAAGAAATAATCCGTGAGAAGAATCATTAAAACATGAGTATCCACTATTTGGTAATGTTTCGTAACAACCATTGGAGGAAGCTCATCATTTCATCAAACATTTGAATTTGGTAATGTTATGAAACAATCACCAATTAATTTTTTAATTAGTGGCAGTTCATCTTCTCAGTCAGTTTACCATGATAATGGAGGATATATACCACAATTTCAGTATCCTTAAACATTCGTATATGAAGAAAGTATGGCGTTGGTAGTATGACACATATGTTGTCAACTACAAACATTAGCAGCTCACCATTTCATCCGAAAGATATGTATAATACATCACCTTTTATGCAAATGATGGATAGTCAATTTGTCAACGATGAGTAGACTCCGGATCAACCACAAAAAATAGTTCCACCCCCTAGACGGTACGATCAAATACCATTCTTCCACCGACAGAAATTATTGAGGAGGAGGCAGAAATAGGAAAAATAGTATATTTTATTTGTTTTGTAATATATTTTTATTTCGAAAACATTGTTTGTTTGTTTATTTTAGTTTTTATATTAGATTTAGCATTTTGATTTAATTAACCATATTTTATTTACATTACACCTATTTTTTCTTTCATTTTATTTTCGATTTAATTCCGATATTTAATTTTGATTTAATATATTAGAATTTTAGAAAAATCCTTCAAATATATAAATTCAAATTCAAATTTGCCATAGTCTTCAAATTCCAACAAATTCAAATTAAAGTCTAATTAACATAAAATCCTTCAAAAAATGATTTTTTATATTTTAAAACTTGGTTGTTTATATTATATTTATATTTTTTAAAACTTATTTATTAATAATTAAAAAAAAAGAAAACAAGATTTACATTAACACAAAATTAAAATTTCAACACAAAATTTAGGTTGATAGTCCGGCACGATAGTTAGAAAGAGTGGATTTGTTCGGACACTTATTTTTTGTGTGACATGGTCCCTGCAAATAGTACAATGTTTAACTTGAACTCTCCATCTCTTTCATCTGGATCATCCATATTCGTATGAATGCGAGTGGACGTCAGTCGACCCTTCAGCTTTCTACGAAGTTATAAATTTGGTAACCATTCTTCGTATATTAGCTCTACTGGCCTTGGTTCGGGATCGTGTTGAACTGAACTATGTATATATTTGCCATAGTCTCCAGTTTATAACACTCATCCGCATATATGTAAGTGTCGAGACGATAATGCAAACATGCAGCGTGTGCGTGAGAGCAGAGGTATCTAAATGCTTGAAATGCACAACAATCACACATCTCTGATTAAGGTTTACGGTGAACATTCTTTGCTCACCTCGGACCTTAGCTTCGACAGAAAATTCAAAACTATGTGGGTCGAATGTTCTGACTCGCATAGAGGTGGCATCCGCTTGAAGTTCGATCATTCTATCCTATAGGGTTTTAGACCATTTTTTTCGTTGCTTATCTGAGCGTTAACTTCATGCTCTTTGTCGGACCACACTTTACTCAATCTGAAGTAAGTTTTTCACACAATACTTGCAATTGGAGATGATGTGTTCCTTTAAGCTTCAAGTTTATAGCCTCAGTAAGTTAGTTGTCATATGACCATAACGCCGACCTTCATCATAGACTTGTGACCATCTTTCTCTAGGGATGTCATTTACAAAATTAAACATATTTACACCGTGCTGCTTCAACCTTCTTATTCTCGCGTCAAATTTTGGGGTTGAATTAGTTCATACCCTATTTAAAAAATAAGTTAAATAAATCAACATGATCAACTCAAAAAAATATTAATTTTTATAAACAACGTATAACAACTTACTCGCGCCTAAAATCTCTTTTCAGATCTGATTGTTTCCGTACCGCATCTTCACAATTGTCGCAATTTGCCATACCCAATATGCTGGATATACATGTGGAGGTTTTCATAAACTTTTATGTCTGTCAGTTACTAATAAGAGCGCAGTCCCTCTATTAGAAATCATGCGAATCTCGTCTTCTTTTACTACTTGGTTGTGTGAATGCTTTAAAAAGAATTTTCATCTATTCGCATCTTCTTTTTTCAACTATGACATAGGCAGTTGGGAATATATTATTGTCTTCATTTTGTGCAACAATCACGAGTAATATATAATTGTGCTTCTCATGCAGCCAGGTACCATCCACTCGAATCATGCATTTGCAAAATGAAAACCCTTCAATGCACGCATTGCACGCCCAAAATAACTTACTAAATATCATTTTATCAGAAATTAGTTCGCCTTGTAAATTGAATTTCGGTTTTGTTTTGTATTCTACCATGATTTTTGGGATAAATATTTGCATTGCTCGTAAAAGAGTTGATAGCTCATTATACGATTTATCCCAATCATCATACACCTGCACCATCGCTTTTTGCTTTGACATCCATACCTTGTAGTAAGAAGAAATATATCCAAGCCAACTCCGAATGGATGCTACTAAAACTGCAATCGTAATCATTAGTTCCTTTTCAACCAATAACCCGATGTAAGAACATATTAGATCGGAGTCTAAGTTAATGTGGTCTTGTGATAATGTCATATTTGAACAGGTGTGTCGTTTAATGAACCGTGACTTCTCTCACATTTGACTCCTCTTCTTGTATGAAATTCTTACCCACTAAAAACATTTGCTCTTAAAATTAATACACCTTACGTAATAGGTTTTTGTTTCGAATGGTGTTTGATGCAGTACTCCTTAACTGACAAATGGCCAGCTTCTTTTGTTTCGAATTCAGCCTTTAGTATCAATTCCCCAAAGTTCAAAAATGATGAAAAACTAAATATGTGAGCTTAATGTCCCGGATCTTGCATTGCAGTATAGTTCACTCATACATGCGGGCTGGAGGTTCATAGGATGGATAAATAGGTATCGGTTGCTGGGGCTCTGGTTAAACATAACCCCTAACTGGCTACTCATTTTCCAACCCAAGCCCAGCAACAGCCGTGGCCCAAACATCATCTTCAACATTTAGACCATTACTCTGAGACGCATCTATCATAACAACTTCAACATCATCAACATCGAGTAAGTGCACGTCATCATCTTTCGTCATAAGCACAATATTTTCTTCATCCTCACTATAATCATCAAGCGCTTCGCCCCAATGACCAACTATATTTTCAGTGTCACAATATGTTAATGAACTCATTCTCTAAATGTTAAAAAAATCATAAGCAAAGATTAAAATTTAGTTTTCTTATTAAAATTGTTAATACAAAACCTACATATATGTAACAACATTAAAAATGACAAAAATAATAAACAGCAAACGAATTACAATTTTATAAAAAAAATTGGATTAGACGCAAAATCGTGTAAATGTACTCTAAAATTTTCAACAAAAAAATAATAATTCGTCTTCAATTATATCTTCATCGCCTTCAAATATATCTTCAAAAAATATCGTTCTTTTTCAAATCTTCAACTCAAACTCTAACAAAAAAACCTGAACGGACCAACTTTCACATGAAAGTTGGCGAGGTGCGTGCATGCAAACAACACCTCGCCTTCGGAGGCCTTGCTCAGTTAAGCCATTTTGGACGGACACCTGCACCACACCATGTGCATATGACGAGGTACTAGAAGGTACCACAACGCCAACTACAGGTGGCGTGGCACTGTATTTTTTTTTTTTTGCCTATTTCCCAAATTATTCTGGGAAACAGGCCTATGAACCCAATTTTTTTTCAACACACATATACGCCCAATTTTGCCCGCCAAAAATATATGGTTTTTTAAATTAAAAAAAAAAAAACTCATGTCAAACACATACATATTTGAGACTGGAAACTAAGGTAACATAGACTTGTACGTTCAATTCTATCAATGCATTAAATAGCAATACTTAAGATATAAATAAAATCAGTCAGAAGGTAGTCTCTGTTCCTCTCCAATGTAGAACAATTCTGTGAAAACCAACTGGAGAAAATATGTATTTCCCCAGGGCAAGCGTGCCTAAATTTTGTATTTGCTCAACAAGGGATGAGCCTTTAAACTACAGTTTCATTTGACCAAATCCTCCTTTGAATGAACCGTACAGAGGTTGTGATCTTCTAAAACTGAAGATATCGTCAATTTGAATTGTATTCGGTTGAACTGTTTCCCTTTCCTGCGAGTTCAAATCGGCCAAATGTTGGTTCCCGTACACTCGCACACTAAGTGTTCTCTTTCGAGTTGCACCCACTTTTATGTTTTCATTGAAGAATTCTATCAGCTCTTGTTGTGAAAGTTTCTTTAATGCTGCAACCTGTTAGAAACAGATGGTAAAGATTAACTATTTAAGATCAAAGTAGATGAATTTCCTTTTCAATGGTTAGAAAATATCAAGATCGATGGGCATACCTCAGCTTCTCTCCTATCAAACTTGAGAGTCCCATCGAGAATCTCTCGCCAGTAAAATCGAGATTCTTCCATTAAATTCTTGTGCTTCTCGAGCTTCATATCGATCAATGCATTTACATTGCTCTGTGTAACAAGTTGGCAGTTTATGATTAGAGGACAGACTCTCACTCAAATCCAGAAAAAAATGGAACACCCAAAAGTCAAACATGCAATCTTGCATCAAATGTTGCTAAAATACTATTGGAATTGGTTTGAAATCCCTTCATCTACTAAATGCATAAAAGAATTCAACTAAGATACTCAGTAGGGATTTTCTAATTGTTATGCAGCTGAATTGTCAACTAAGATATATGAACTCCGAGAAACTGTTTCAAATCAAATTTTCAAGCAATCGACTACACTGGAATTCTAATAAAAGCCATGACAAAGAAGAAAACACAACACAGAATGTTTCACTTTAGAATCATGGTGGCTAGGGCAAAGAAAACTTCGGATTTTAGGTTTTACACATGGAATTGAATTAAGATTTGATATTCAATCAGTGAATGAATCAATTGAGATTCTATAATCTCACAAATTACCTATAGCCTGTAGTGCAAGTTCAAAAATAGTGTCCATAAAAACCAAAAAATAAAAAAGGAAATTTCTTCCAGCAGAATTCTCCATCTTACCTTAAATTCATCATTCGTCATTTCATACAGTTTACTTTCGAACATCTTAAGGAATGCCTCAATTCTCGAATCAATATGTCCAGGGCCCTGTTAAGAGAGATTGTATTCTTAACTTGAATGATCAAGGCAAGAGGTATATACAAAAGAAAGAACCTGCTACTCACCTTTACTGTAGACTGGATGATGAACTGCACCCCACGAATCCCGGAATCATTTCTAATGGGAGACAATTAAAGGCCTTAAAATTTGGCAGACAAATCCAAGAATAAAATAAGGATAAAAAATGTTCTTCATACCTCTGCATGAGGACGGTAATGTATCCAAGTTGCTCTACGGATCTAAGCTGATGGAAGGCAGGTTGCTTTGCAATAAGGGCAAAAAGCTGAAGTTTCACATTCAGTATAAAATCATCACGATGAACCTGACCAGTCAAGCGTGATTCACATCAGAACTAAATAGTCTAGATAATCAAGATGCAACATAAACTCACCCACAACAAGCAAAAAAGACAAACAGACACTAGAATAGAATAAAAAAAAAGGACAGATAAGGCTCTGTCTTTCTATGGGGGCAGGGAAGGAAGGTGGTGTATGCGTAACCAGAACATTCCTAGGATATTTGAAAACCAGAGCCTTACAGCTAAAGGTTCTAGAAAGTTGTAAAAATTAAATAAAATAATAACTGCATTGGCGTCTGATTAATGGAAAGACCATATTCTTGTCCCCAAGATACCCAGAATCAGCATCAGAGAGCAAAAGTATCTCCCATAATTATAGCCTTAAAGCATATCATCCTCCACATAATCATGCAATGGTTTTGAGGAATATCGATGTTGCTTCCATATACAAACATACATTTGTTTATTTAACACAAATATGTTCCTTTCAGTCTTAGGGTTGTACTGACATACATCAAGAAATTTGTTCATGAAGCTTAGCACCGCCATAGAAGCCAATAGAGAAACATACAGGATTTTCGATTTTAGCATCCAGCACATTGTCTCAGGAGAAGTTCAAAGTCGTAACAGGTTGAGTTGAATAAATGAGTGACAAAACATTTCAACTATTGGTCAAGAAAAAAATATCCTCATAAACAGGGGCAGAGCCAGGAATTTATCCAAGGGGTGTCATTTTCTTGAACGATACTTTAGAGGAGTTAATTATTTACAAAGGGGTGTCAATTATATATATATTTAAATTTTTTATATACAAATTACATAGAAAAATATAATTTTCCAAAAATTTTGGGGTGTCAACGGACCCCAATTGTGGGAGTGGCTCCGCCCATGCTCATAAACATGAATATGCTAAAAATCAATGACATGTCCTTTCAGGACGAGTTGTCTGAACTAAAGCTCCAATATTTAGAGCAAATACTTTCTTGAATGAAAATGGCATAAATTGGTTACTTTTCAGCATGTTGTGCATTGATTCAAACTTAACATCATTGTCTTTATAGATGCGAAAGAGGTATAAAAATTCACTCAATATGGGGTCACCAAAAATTTTATGTTCTCCAGACAAACACAATTACCTGAATATAGTGGAGTAAGGCAGAATTCTCATCACTTGGATTAAGGCCTTCCTTACTGTAGCAGTAATTCATGCCTTTTTCAAGTTTGACCACTCTATTTGTTAGAAGCTGAGATGGAAACAGTGGTTGGCATATTGGGTTTGGACCCTTAAAGAACACATCTTCAACATGCTGAATCATTGATTCAGCTTCCTCATGTTCAATGTTTCCTATGGGTGAAAAAATAAAAACAAAAGGATGAGAATATAACAACCAGATTGCGAAAAGAATACGACTGAAGTGAGGAGGGAAGAAAGATATGACAAACCCGCTATGTAACACTCTAGGAAGGCCTGTGAGAGCATCATTGGAGCAAATTTTGCAAGGTCTTCCGGATTAAGACGAGGCAAAACTTCAAGTTGCTCCATCCAAGGCCATGTTTGGTCCTCAAGTATTAATGAGCAATAATACATAGCCTGTTGATACGGTTGCCGGAACTTGAAATTTTGATAGTCTTTAATAACCATTTCCTGATAAAACAAAAAGAATTCAAAGGCAAAGCATAAGGTTATTAGCAAATGTATTAATTAACAAAAAAGTGTTTCTAAACCACACGCTCCATTGATGAACCAATAAATTCAACTACATGTCAGGAGCCTATTCTTGCATATTTTTATTTGGACAGAGCGAAGACAGGCTGCCCAAACAATTTCTTTTATCACAAACTACTCGGAATCCATAAGTTTTTTTTGTCCTTAGGAAACCCTTCCCTTCCCTTCAATTCAAAGGCCATTTAGAAAAGCACTGCAGTTGGCAGACAGGCAGCTGCATAAATTCTGGCTACCTTTACAAAACTAGTAATTGTGAGATTTAAATTAATATCCATAATTAAATTGCCCATATATATTTGTCAGTGAAAAAATAACTCTTCTACTCTCCTAAAATAAAATCCATTAACAGAGACTGGTGAAGATTAGAAAGACCATTGCCATGCTACAAACACTGCCTTTTCACAGATGGCATAAGAATACCACATCTCTTCAAAATATGAAGCCTATGTGGTATTGGTATAAGGAGCTAACTGGAGACTTTACAGGCAATTATTGCTTTCTAAATGGAATGGCAATCCAATGTTATAAAAAATTTGGCACCTTTTAAGCAATTTTTTCTTGGTTAGAAGTTATTCAGAAATATGCCTACATTGTAACAAACAGACATGTACTTTGAAATTCTAAAGGCTATTTATATGACCATGGGGAAACATTCTTCTTCGGACTATCAAATATAGACATGAGAATGTGATGGAATGGATGAAACTTTTGCAAAATGGCCACAGGACATTCACGCTAGAAATAAACATCAGCATGACTGTGAGCTTGACATGACATATGGTCAATAAGTCTCAATAAAAACCAGACAAATATATAACTAATTCCACGAGAGGGACAACAAATGCATTAACTTGGACCTAAATTAAAATTTTGAGGAGAAATAAAGGGTTGCAGTATCTAAAATTCTGTACATAATTAACCTGCAGGCATAAAAACCATATTCATTGCCGTTTTATTCTTATTTAAATCAATAAGTAACAAATATTTAAGACATACAAGAAGGAGAAGAGCACGAACAACACAACAGCATACTAATGATAAAAGGCAGATCTTATTTCTGAAGTGAAAATAGCATTTTATATTAGCTCTTAGTCAATTACCTTGATAACTGAAAACCTGTCAGGTTTCACTTCAAATTTTGCAATTTTATTGACCACGGTTTCCAGCAAGATCCTCAATTTGTGATTATAACCAACCAATGTTACCTAAAATGAAAAGAAAAATTAAATGATACCATTTAATTGAGATATAAAAGAAACAATGAGTACAACAAACCACTTAGAAAGTGTGCACATACATAGAGAGAAAGAGAGAGAAAATGGTTACCAAGAAAGAATTTTTTCCCTAGGATTTTGTCAAATTACGTATATTTTGAGAATCCATATGCCAATTTCAACTTCAATCTAACTTGAACAGAAGGCAAACTCCATATTGGTACAAGATTAAGGCAGAATTTAGGGCGTCGCAGTGTAAGTTAGTAGTGTCGGAGATTGTTTCCTAAAGTTCAGAAGATCTGTAAATATTTTGTTATCTATTAGAATCCCTATTTATAAGCGATTGTATTTCTTTACTAGAATTAGTTTCTTTCCTAGTTAGGAGTTTCCTTAGCTAAGGCATAAGTCTATATATTTAGTTTGTAAATCAGTAGCAATTTAAGAGTCGAAATATAATAAAAAGATCAGTTTTTGATCAGCTTTTCGACATGGTATCGGAGCCTCTTTTTCTTTAGGCTTTAACTGTTTTGTTAGACAGTATTTGTTCGATTTCTCGTTCCCTTAGAGAAGTAATGATGATTGGAAATAATCAAGTAGAAAGCTCGGCTCTAGTGACTCAAATAGTTTCTGAAAAGCCAACACGTTTGGAAAGTTTTGAAAGAAAATCAGAAACAACAAGGGCAGTGAACCGAGATTCCATGTGGTGTACGTATTGCAAAAAACCTCGACACACTAGAGAGAGGTGTTGGAAGTTACATGGGAAGCCACAGTCCACAAACAAAAACTTCATAGAAAGGGAAGGATCAACGAGGGGGCAGAGCAGAGCCCATGCAACTAGAGAAGTAACCAAGGAATCCACTGAACAATCTGGAGAGTTCAATCAAGAGGAAGTAGAGAAGTTGAAGACTATACTGGAGTCCTTAGGAAAATCATCAATTGCTGGTACAGGTAATCTGGTTTTCTCAGGTATATCCTCTTCCTCTTCTCAAAACTCTAATGCCTTGGAATCCTCCATACCTAATCAAACCTCCTGGGTAATAGACTCAGGAGCAACTGATCACATGACCAATTCCCCTCTCAACTTTCTCAATTATACACCATGCCCTAGCAATAGGAAAATTACAGTTGCTGATGGTACCATGATAACAGTTGCTGGTGAAGGAGATGTTGCCATTAGTAAAAAAATTCTGCTTAGAAAAGTTCTACATGTTCCAAAATTATTTACCAGCCTTATCTCAATACCAAAACTTGTCAGGGATATTAATTGCAGTGTTTTGTTTCATTCTACACATTGTTTTTTCCAGGAGCAGGAAACGAAGAAGATGATTGGGCGTGCTAAGGAGATCAATGGACTCTATTATCTTGAGAATCTTGGAGGACAAGTTAGAATCTTGAACACTCCACCCTCATCTTTTTTATCTAATTCTACAAATAATAAAGACCAAATCTGGCTCCAGCATCTTCGCCTTGGTCATCCACCTTTTAAACTTCTAAAGACTATGTTTCCTTCTTTATGTAAAACCTTAGATGTTGAGGAATTACATTGTGATGTGTGTGAACTTGCTAAACACAAACGCTCCTCTTTTCCAGCAAGTAATAATAGAACCAATATTCCTTTTAGTCTTATTCATAGTGATGTATGGGGACCTTCTTCTGTTCCTAACATAACTGGGGCAAGGTGGTTTGTATCTTTTATAGATGATCACACTAGGGTTACTTGGATTTATTTGTTAAAACAGAAATCTGATGTTGCATCGACCTTTCAAAACTTTTACACCATGATAAAAACCCAGTTTGGAGCCGAGATTAAAAGAATTAGATCAGATAATGCCAATGATTATTTTAATCAAATCTTGTCTCCTTTTCTCTTAGAAAAAGGTATTTTACATGAATCATCATGTGTAAACACTCCCCAGCAGAATGGAATTTCAGAAAGGAAGAATGGACATATTCTTGCTATAACCAGAGCCCTTTTATTTCAGAATAATGTCCCAAAAAAATACTGGGGGGAAGCTGTCTTAACAGCTACATTTATGATGAACAGACTACCCACTAAAGTCCTTGGATCCCAAAGTCCTATTCAAACCCTTACAAAATTTTTCCCACATTTGAACCTATCTCTTAACCTTCAGCCAAGAGTGTTTGGGTGTGTTGCCTTTGTTCATCTTCATTCTCCAAACCGAGGTAAGCTTGATCCTAGGGCAGTAAAGTGCATTTTTCTTGGGTATTCCTCTACTCAAAAAGGCTACAAATGCTATCATCCACCTACTAGAAAGGTCTATGTCACTGCTGATGTTACTTTTGTTGAAAGAGAGAGTTACTTCACTGCTCCTTATCTTCAGGGGGAGATGTCTTTTAGGGAAGATAAGGATGCAGATCTGTTTTTACTTCAGCAACCTTTGTCCCTAATTGATCTACCTCCTTCTCATTCTGCAAAAATCCAGCCTTCTCATTTTGCAGAAATCCAGCCTTCTCATTTTGCAAAAATCCAGCCTCCTCATTCTTCAGAAATCCAGCCTTCTCCTTCTCATTCTGCAGAAATCCAGCCTTCTCATTCTACAAAAATCCAGCCGCTTTCACAGTCCTTACAAACAGAACCCAATAGTCCTCAAACTCCTCAACCAAACAGAAATATTTCTCAGCCCAATGTTCAAGAAACTGCTGGTCCTCTAAAGACATATTCGAGAAGGAAGATACCTATGCAGACTCAATCATCTCCTGCTCCTGCTCTTGCTCCCATTCCCATAAATTTTGAGGTACATTCTGAAACTGATCCTGATCATAATGATATGAATTCTAATTCTGAGTTTGAATTTCCTATTGCTATTAGAAAGGGAAAAAGAACCTACACCACTAAACACCCTTCATATTTGTTTATGACCTATAATAATTTGTCCCCAAATCACAAAACCTTTCTTACTAGCTTAAACAATATTGTCATCCCTAAAACAGTAGCCGAGGCATTAGATAATGAGAATTGGAAAAAGGCTATGCAGGAGGAAATGGATGCACTGGAAAAGAATAAGACCTGGGATTTAGTAAAGCTGCCAGGAGACAAAAAAACAGTGGGATGTAGATGGGTGTACACTGTAAAATACAAATCAGATGGCTCCTTGGAAAGATACAAAGCAAGGTTGGTGGCAAAGGGGTACTCGCAAACCTATGGGATAGATTATTTGGAGACGTTTGCACCTGTTGCAAAGATGAACACAGTGAGGGTTCTACTCTCCTTAGCAGCTAACCAGGGATGGAATTTACTGCAGTTTGATATTAAAAATGCATTTTTGCATGGAGATCTCGAAGAAGAGGTATACATGGATGTTCCACCAGGGTTTAATTCGACTGTTGGACAGGTAGTTTGCAAGTTAAAAAAGGCTCTATATGGATTAAAACAGTCTCCAAGAGCTTGGTTTGGAAGATTTGCTAAGGTAATGTTAGGGCAGGGTTTCAAACAGAGTCAAGGTGACCATACCTTATTTGTGAAGCATTCATCTTCAGGGGGAGTAACCATACTACTGGTTTATGTGGACGACATCATAGTTACAGGTAATGATTCAGAAGGAATCATCAATCTGAAAAAGTGTCTTGTAAAAGAGTTTGAGGTGAAGGAACTTGGGAGATTAAAATATTTTCTGGGTATTGAGGTGGCACACTCACAACAGGGAATTTTTATATCACAGCAAAAATATACTCTGGATCTTTTAAAGGAAACTGGAAAGCTTGGATGTAAACCAGCAGAAACGCCCATAGAAGTTAACCACAAACTTGGAGATTCAGATGAAGATGATATGGCAGTTGATAGGGGTTCATTTCAGAGACTTGTGGGAAGACTTATTTATTTATCACATACCAGACCAGACATAGCATATGCTGTTGGAGTGGTAAGCCAATTCATGCACAATCCTAAGGAGTCACACCTAAGAGCTGTAATGCGAATCTTGCAATACTTGAAAGGTACACTAGGTAAAGGAATCATGTTTAGAAGAGGAGGAAACCTGACTCTGGAAGCCTACACAGATGCAGACTATGCAGGTTCTAGAATGGACAGAAGATCAACTTCAGGCTACTGCACCTTTTTTGGAGGAAATTTGGTTACTTGGAGAAGCAAAAAACAGAACGTGGTAGCTAGATCCAGTGCAGAAGCTGAATTTCGAGCTATGGCTTTAGGAATCTGTGAGTTACTATGGCTGAAGATCATTCTAGAAGATTTGAAAGTAGAATGGAATGGACCAATGATGTTGTACTGTGATAACAAATCAGCAATCAATATTGCTCATAATCCAGTTCAACATGACAGAACAAAGCATGTTGAAGTGGACAGACATTTTATAAAAGAGAAACTTGACAGTGGTTTGATTTGTACTCCTTATGTGACTACTGGTAATCAAATTGCAGATATTCTCACCAAGGGTTTACTTGGCAAGGATTTTCAGAAGTTAACAAGCAAGCTGAGGATGGAGGACATCCATGCCCCAGCTTGAGGGGGAGTGTCGGAGATTGTTTCCTAAAGTTCAGAAGATCTGTAAATATTTTGTTATCTATTAGAATCCCTATTTATAAGCGATTGTATTTCTTTACTAGAATTAGTTTCTTTCCTAGTTAGGAGTTTCCTTAGCTAAGGCATAAGTCTATATATTTAGTTTGTAAATCAGTAGCAATTTAAGAGTCGAAATATAATAAAAAGATCAGTTTTTGATCAGCTTTTCGACAAGTAGTTTACTTTCTCAAAAGATTATAATGCTATACATTTCAGTAAACCTCCCAGGAGCAATAGCATAGAAGTCTCTTCAACAAACAAAAAAATAACAGAGCATAGCAGCATTTCAGGTTTTCTTGAATTACAGTCCAATGATCTCAATTAACTTCTAGCATTCAGAAAATCTAAATTCCATGTGGACAAGACAAAATTGGCCCTAGTAACCTCCTTAGAAAATTGGGCAAACTCAAGACAAAATTTATAAACAGACCCACCCAAATCATTTCAATGTGGACAAGCCAGACACAGGTTAAAATGACCCTAGTAACCTCCTTAGAAAATTGGCCAACCTCAAGCAACGTTGACCTTTAACCATGAAATATATAATCCCACCTCCAAATTTTTAAGACAGAAATCTAAATTCCATCTCCGTAAATATTCTTCATAAAGAATATATCCTTTTCAATGAGTAACAGTTTTAAGACTTTTAAGTGGCATAAAAATCCACTAACTAATCCATAGATATTCCTATTTAGTTCAAAGAAAAAAATTATTAGATGGAATCAAATTAATGCCAAAAAAGAAGAGAAAAAGTACCTCAAAACCACTCTCTGTGAGGCTTATGCCATAATGAAGACCCGCAACCTGAGCATAATAAGCTGAAGCATGAAAGATAAAACAAAGCATTAGCAAAGAAGATGGCCCTAAAATGATAAGAACAATCTACTGTCACTATAGAAGGCTTTGCATATCAAACACTCAAAAAAGAGAGGAAAAAAAAGAGACTGGAAGGGAGCAGAGTGTTGAATCATACAGGAAAATCACATTAAACCACTATGGCAAAACCAACAGCACTTATCATACCATATTCATTCAAGTAATCCATCAATAACCGTGCAAAAAGATCTGCAAGAACCTCCGTTTCGGGAGAGTTGTTAGCATGGGGACAGTTGAAGTCTATCTTAACATATGCCTTTGGAGTAGAGAACACCGTGTCAGGCTTGAACCACAACTTTGAATATGATGACTTTCTCAATAAAACTGGAAACTTGGCCTGTTCCAAAGGATAATCATATGAGAAGTCAGGATATCTGTAAAAAGGTTATTATAAAATCAAATGGAAAGCGTCATTAAACCTTCTCCTGTGCATTCTTAATAGATAAGTCTGTTGGTATGAAGACATTAGGTGCTGGTAGATGCAGGTTTTCATTAGGAGCTGAGGACATCCATGCCTGCAGTCAAAGAAGATTGATGAAGCACCTTTTTCAGTAGAATCAAAAGACTAGTCCATCAATAGACAAATTAAGTTACCATAAAAACGTAATTAACATATCATTAGCTAGATCTGACTACAGACCTGAATCGTTGAGGGGTTAACTTTCTCAATGGAATATGCAGTACCATACCATGGCTCAACCTTGTCAGTCAGTCCCTCAAATTTCTTTGACTCCCAGAAGATTCTGTTAAAAAGTGGGCTTATCAGAAATAAACTATATCGTAGCACAACCACATTTTCTCTTAACTTATATGATTCAAAAACATTTCTACTATTAAAAGGGGTGCTCCAATGACTAATGGTAAATTCATCTGATAACTTGGCAAACCGTTTATTTGATAACATGTATAATATAATTCACACAAACACAGAATAAATTTTGGATGCCAATGTTAACCAAAAGCCTCAAACTAATAAGAGAGAATGATAGTTTGAGAAAATGTATGAGAGTTCCAAATGGAGGCCCATACAATTTGACAGACATATACTTGCATTAAAATGAAGGTAAATAGCGATGTCTCTAATGGGACAACTGAATGCTTCAAATGTTCTGGTTTAACGTTGCTCAAACACGTACCTGACTCTCTCAGGAGAAAGCTCGTTTAGTATCTTCTGTATGATGGCTGGATTGAAATCCGAAGGTAATGATGATCCAACCAACCAATCTTTTGGAGGATATATCTGAAAATCAGTTTTGAATGTATCAGAAACAAAGCTCCAACAGGAGATCATCAATATTATAGGAAATTCACGAACAGAACAAACTTCTAGATGAGGGCAATTGAGATAGAGAATGGCAGTCTAAACCAAGTCCTAAAAGTCAAAAGCTCAATACATGCTGGTTAAAGTATCAGTTTCATTAAAAAATCTCTAAAAGGAACTTGATAGGGAACTAAACAAGCACTTAAGAGAGCTACCAAATGAGCTTGAGAAAGATATTGCTTCTGAAACAATCCTTCAGTATCAGGTTTCAGAGATGCACCAAATGAAATACCTAGTATCCACATATACAAAACCTCAGGAGCATCATTTAAATAATTTGAATTGTCAATCTTGCTATTTCCATATCTGCTTCTAGGTCAATCACAAATTGCATTATACTTCTTCTAATATAAGCCTAACTAACATCCTCTAGCATATGGAAAAGCTGCTCCTGATCAGCATAAACATATGCAGATACACTAACCTTAAATATTGTAAATATCTTGCAAAAAAATACAACAATAAAAACACTCTCCTCAGTTGAAAATATCCAACTCCTTTAAACCAGAGGAGCAATGCATATACCCTCCTATAGCATGGTAAAACCTGCCTATATTATGCACCTTCAGGACCAGAGAGACGGTCAAAAGTCAAAACAGTGAAAGTTGAAAAAATCTCTCATAGTCAGACAGATCTTTTCATAGAAAACTGTAGGTTAATACTAGTTAGAATGGAAATATTCTATGTACTAAAGTCTGTATCTGTTAGTTATGGCATGTAGACCTTTATAGATATTCCTTAGAATAACATCTCTATAGTTATTAGAGAATATTTAGTTTCCTTTATCAGAGAGTCAACTATGTGTATATATTCTAAGTTTTCTTGTGAATAATAGTGAGAGAATTTCATACAATTCTACATGGTATCAGATTAGGTCGATCCTCTCCATTTTTTTTCCGATCAAATCTCTAAATCTCCATGGAATCTGATTCTGAAGTCAGTTTTCTCCCCAACCATGGTTCTTTTGATATTCCAATGTCAGAACATTCTTATTCTGCGATAACATCCTACAAACTAAATGGCAATAATTACCTTCCTTGGTCCCAATGGAAAAATCCTAAATCTCGACCTTTGAAAGAAGCTTATGTTGCAACTTCTGACACACTGCCCAGCAATTTTAGTCCTGAACAGATTGCTGAACTTCAGCACTTCTTTAATCGCCTCTCTGCTCCTCCTACCACTACTGCTTTGACAACAACTGAAGGTAGTCTTCCATCCCTGTCTTCAGTATCCTCTTCTAGTTGGATAGTCGATTCTGGTGCTTCTGACCATATGACAGGAAATTTCAGTCTGTTTCATTCTTTTTCGAGCTCCAACTCTAATTCCTCCATTAAGATTGCTGATGGTTCTTTCTCAACAGTGCTTGGCAAGGGTTCCATTCGATTGAGTGATAAAATTCTACTTACTTCAGTTCTTTATGTCCCTAATCTCAAATGCAATTTGTTATCGGTTGGACAGTTGATTAATGATGGAATCTGTGATGTTCACTTTGGTCTTACTGGTTGTGTTTTTCAGGAGCAGGGTTCAAAAATGGTGATTGGCAATGCTAGGTTGTCTAATGGCTTATATGTCCTTGATGCTTTGTCCTCTTCACCTTCTTCTTGTTCCAGTGGTCTCCATACCTCTGTTTTCCCTTCAAATTTACTTTCCAATGAGATAATGATGTGGCATTTTCGATTGGGACATCCCAATTTTTCTTATCTTAAGAGATTGTTACCTACATTATTTATCAATAAAGATCCTTCTTCTTTTACATGTGAAATCTGTCAAATGGCTAAACACACTCGGCAATCTTATGTGCCTTCCCACTTTAAGCCTACTTCTCCTTTTTCGATTATACACAGTGACATTTGGGGCCCTTCTAAGGTTCAGAGTATTGCTGGTTCTAGGTGGTTTGTGTCCTTCATAGATGATTTTTCTAGGACAACTTGGACATTCTTGATGAAAGATAAATCTGACATTGAGCGCATCTTTAAAGATTTTTATCAAATGGTCCACACTCAATTTGCTACCCCTATAAAAATTTTGAAGAGTGACAATGGGAGTGAGTATCTTAGCAAATCTCTTGGGAGTTTTTTCCGGGAAAAGGGAATTTTTCATCTCACTTCTTGTGTTAACACACCTCAGCAGAACGGTGTGGCTGAGAGAAAAAATCGTCATCTCCTTGAAGTCACCCGCTCTCTTTTGTTTTCAGCCAATGCTCCTAAGTATCTTTGGGGGGATGCCCTTCTAACTGCCACCTACCTCATTAACCGGATGCCTAGCAAAACTCTTGGTTTTAAGGTTCCTACTGAAACTCTTTTCCAACTTTTTCCTCACTTTAAACCCCTCTCTTCTGCTCTTCCTTTTCGTGTCTTTGGCTGTACAGCCTTTGTTCATGTGCAAGCCCCTAATAGAGGTAAACTTGATGCTAGGTCCTTAAAATGTGTTTTTATTGGGTACTCCTCGAGTCAGAAGGGTTACAAATGTTACTCTCCCACAACCAGAAAAACCTATATCTCGTTTGACGTTACTTTCTTTGAGCATCAGCCTTATTTTTCAGGGACTGCTATTCAGGGGGAGACATACAGAGAATTTCAGTCCCCATCAGTTTCACAACCCTTGCTTATGTTGCCAACTCTCGATGCTGAAATCACTAGTTTTGATTCTTCCCAACAACTTGTTCCTTCAAATGAAGCTGAGATTACTAACACTAGTAATCCAGCGTTGCCAACTCTCGATGCTGAAATCACTAGTTCTGATTCTTCCCAACAACTTGTTCCTTCAAATGAAGCTGAGATTACTAACACTGGTAATCCAGCGGACATACCTTCTCCTTTGTCAAAAATGTCTAGCCCTTATACTACACCTCCTCCAACTCTTAAATCTGTCCCACACACCTCTCCAGACCTTATAACTCCTCAACTTACAGATAAACAATTCAGCGTTTATACAAGAAAGAAAAGAACACTTCCTGAAGTTGTTAGTCAGCCTAACACTTGCCAAGAGCTAGCTTTGAGCCCTACTGCCGTGGAAACAGGAGGTAATAGTATCCCTCAAGAATCTATTATTGCTGATTTGGATGATTTTCCTATTGCTATTCGAAAGGGGGTAAGGAAATGTACTGCTCATCCAATTAATAGATTTGTGGCCTATGGAAAATTGTTATCTGGTTTGAAAGCTTTTACAGCCAGCATTGACAAAGTGCAAATTCCAAGGACAGTGGAAGAAGCTTTCAAAAGTCCTGAGTGGAGGAAAGCAGTCGAGGATGAAGTCACAGCACTGCAGAAGAATAATACTTGGAGTCTAACCAGTCTACCAGAAGGAAAAAAGGTGGTTGGGTGTAAGTGGGTTTTCACAGTCAAGTATCATTCCAATGGAGATATTGAAAGATATAAGGCGAGGCTTGTAGCGAAAGGATTCACTCAGTCATATGGAGTGGATTATCAAGAAACGTTTGCACCAGTTGCTAAGTTAAACACCATCAGAGTGTTACTCTCAGTGGCTGTTAACAAAGACTGGGAGTTGCATCAATTGGACATCAAAAATGCTTTTCTCAATGGGAACCTCGAGGAGGAAGTATACATGGAAATTCCACCAGGTTTAAAGGAAAGCACAACAAGAGGGACCGTATGCAAACTGAATAAATCCTTGTACGGATTGAAACAATCTCCAAGAGCATGGTTTGACAGATTTACTAGAGCCATGGTTCAAAATGATTTCAAACAAAGCCAAGCAGATCATACCTTGTTCAGAAAGATTACGCCAAATGGTAAAATGACTCTCCTAATTGTGTATGTCGATGATATGGTTATCACAGGAAATGATACATAGGAGATAGAAAGACTAAAGATTGCTCTAGCAAAGGAGTTTGAGACAAAGGATTTGGGGAATCTTAGATACTTCTTGGGAATATAGGTAGCTAGATCTAAAGAAGGGTTAGTCATTAACCAAAGAAAATATATTTTAGATCTACTTGCAGAGACCAAGATGCTTGAGTGTAGACCAGCTAACACTCCAATGGAACCAGGTCTGAAATTCAGTAAAGATAGACTTGGGAATCCAGTGAACAAAGAATCTTACCAACGTTTGGTAGGGAAATTAATTTATCTATCACTCACAAGACCTGATCTTGCCTATTCAGTGAGCATAGTAAGTCAATACATGAGTGATCCTCGAGAAGAACACATGGAAGCGGTAAATAGGATCTTGAGGTATTTAAAATTCACACCAGGCTCTGGACTCATTTTCAGAAAAAACCAAGACAGAACAGTAAAGGTTTACACAGATTCAAGTTGGGCAGGTGAATTAACAGATAGAAGGTCAGTAAGTGGCTATTGTACATTTGTATGGGGCAATTTGGTCACGTGGAGAAGCAAGAAGCAGTCTGTGATATCTAGAAGCAGCGCAGAGGCAGAGTTTAGAGCAATGGCCCTTGGAATTTGTGAAGGGATGTGGATTAAAAAACTCATCACTGAGTTAGAACTGGGTGAAAAATCAGAACTGGATATTTACAGTGACAGTCAATCAGCAATAAGTATTGCTAAAAATCCGGTGCAGCATGATAGAACCAAACATATCGAAATAGATAGACATTTCATCTTTGAGAAGGCTAATAATGGGACTGTGAAGCTTAACTACATTCCTACTACTAATCAGATTGCTGATATCTTCACCAAAGCACTTCCAAGAGTATTTTTTGATGGTTTTGCATCCAAACTAGGTGTATACAACATATACACACCAGTTTGAGGGGGAGTGTAGGTTAATACTAGTTAGAATGGAAATATTCTATGTACTAAAGTCTGTATCTGTTAGTTATGGCATGTAGACCTTTATAGATATTCCTTAGAATAACATCTCTATAGTTATTAGAGAATATTTAGTTTCCTTTATCAGAGAGTCAACTATGTGTATATATTCTAAGTTTTCTTGTGAATAATAGTGAGAGAATTTCATACAATTCTACAAAAACCTCTCGAAAGTCCATACAAATTAGGACATTCATGAGCAGTTGTTTAGTTTTTCTCAGTAGGAATGATGTGAAAAAGGAAGATGGAATGGTGAAAATAAATTTTTCCATTGGATTAGAAAAAAATTAAAGCTAAGAGTTAAAGGTGTTTTGCAGCATAGATCTTATTTAAAGAACTTTTCCCTTCCATCTCCCACCAAGCAAAGCCCAGAAGGAATATTTTCAGTTAATTGGCACAATCCAAGAAACAAACTAACAAATCAGCTTCATCAAAGTTTTTTCCTATTTAGAAAGAAGAGCTAGACTAAGTTTAATATATCATCCTTGCCTCTACCCAGTACTTACGCCACCAGTTGTGGTTGCATACTAACTACAACATATTAATGACCCTGAGTTGCCTCTGCTACCACTATTACACATAAAATATATAATTAAACATGTTTTATTTCATGTCATCAAATATACAAAATAACCCTTTCTTTCTATGTATTTTAATTAAAGTAGCAAAAACAAGTAGCTTTAGTCAGCTAGTCATGTCCCTCATGGAAAAGTTATAATTTGAAAGTTTATTTTCATAAAACTACAGTATGATACAAATGTAGACCGAACTATAAGTGAAAATATATCAAACCACTAACAATAGAACCCTTGAACAAAAGTTAAGCAATAAAATGGGGTAAAAAGAAATTGGAGGGATGTAATCAAATTACCTGCATGTTTGCTGAAATACCCACGACATAGTCAATAGGCGAAATTTTGTCCTGATAGTGAAATCCTGTCTCGCAAACAGCCGATAGCTTCATTCACAATTAAATTAGTTTAGAATCATTAATACAATAAGATGCTGATTGCTGAGATACTGACTACCACTAAAATCAAATCATTGATGCACAAAAGGTAAATGGGACACATTGAGCAAAATCTCAACATGAATTCTGAAATCACCTTGACCAATGAGCCTATAGCTATGAAAGCTGATCAAGTAGGTTACTCTTGCTCGTATGTTTCAAAAAAGGGGGAAAAGGACCCCCGCAAAGGGATTCAAAATGTAACCAAATTAATAATAGCGTAATCAATTGATTTTCAGCTACCAAAGAATATTCAACAGAATAAATACCCTCCCCCCCCCCAAAAAAAAAATAAAGGAATAAAATAAAGGCACCAATCTGATCCTGTATATTATTTTATAAATTTAGGCTGCTTTCATGTATAAGGGAAAAACTGTAGTTCCTTAATTTCATTGCCCTAGGATTAGGGAGTCGAGTGTAGAACGTAGAATATTTGTATAACATTTATTTTCTTGGAGACCAAGTTGGTTATGTGGTTCTTTTTATCAGTGATGCTTTGAAATAGTTTAGTGTAGTCTAAAAATTGTTGAAATACCAGTTATTAGTATTTCACAATGCTTTTGATTAATAGAATAATGAATTGTAGATAAAAGCCTAGGTACTCTCTCAATGTCCGCTCTTGTTCATGGTGAAAATCACATTTCTCCAATATTATGGATCAACTCCCTCCCTTTCTCCAAGTTTTTCTCCCTTTCTTGCTTACCCGTACTTTAAATCAATTCCCATCAGGAAAAAAAACCACTCTCTCACAACTATCATATCAGGATACTGTTCCTAGCATAAAACCTCTGCCTCTGAACTGTAACTACCTTCCTTTTTTGCAGCCATATGTTCCTTTCTATTACCCTTCAACCCTTATTCTCACCCATAGTTTAACATGATTCCCATAATAAGCCAAAACCTCAATTACAAAATAAATCCTAATCTTCTTTTCCTGCCAAAATTCACAAACCCAAGCATTTGTTTTCACAAGATCTAATGAACCGCAGTATGTTATCAATCAAAATGAAGCCTATGTGGGTAAGTTAAAATAGACATGGTTGCACCCGCAAGCAACAATGACACATTCAAATGATGATAAACAGTCACAATGGAAGGTCAATAACTCCTAAAAGAATTATAATTATTCAAGAATAATATATGCATACCTCATCAAATATCCATTCACAAACGCCAGATTGCTGCAACAGCTGAATGTATTTAAATAGTAACCCAATTATGTCTTGCATGTGATCTGCAATTTACTCAAAGGGAAACAATATTAGTCAAGTTAAAAACATCAGTGTTTCCCACGAAAAGTTTACAAGCCTTTGTAACCTTTACCAATAAATAATACTTCTATGATTAAAAGCATATCAAACACCCAATGATGGAAGAGAGGATGTGAATGAAAATAAGAACTAACCCTGGCCAGCATCAGTAAGATCAATTACTACTTTGAAGAAAGAGAACTCTGAAGTCCATTCACCTTCACCAGCAGACAATCCAGTAGCCCATCCTACAAAGTTTCATGCATATGCATGTGCAAAATTCACTAAATAATAAATATACGCGCACAATAAATTCAAATAATGTCCTTACACATATAAATACATTTGAATATGCAAACATATGCAACTTTGTGCATGCCTTCCTCATAAAAGGAGAAAATAGTGGAAAAGGAAAAGAAAAAAAAAGGGAGGGGGCACAATGCCTATCTGTCCATGTGTGAACATTCAAACTTGAGCTAATGCTGCTAAGTCATTTAACTTATTATTAAACTTTTCCGCACTTGGAGCTGCAATAACCAAATATCAAGCAATGGCAAACAATAACATATCCTAGTGCAATTGTAAACATATCATGGTCCTCACAAAATAACCACATACCTAAAGGATACTTAAATTTTAAGAAAATTACTGAAGAATTCAAGTTAAATACAACAATCCTAGTTTGACACAAAACAGAGAAGCAAAATAACACTTTTTGCAAAGCATCAAATTGTATTTATAATTCCATTAAAACATATAAGTGCTGTCAATCCTATTGCATTAAATGCAACGGAAGAAGAGAATCAGCTCTTACAATATATAGAGATTAGAGGAACCATAAAATAAAAGTGTAGGAGATGTAATAAACTGAAGAACTTCAACTAAAGAAGCAACATATTTCTAGGAAAAGGAAAAGATCAAGAGGCCAGCCAAGACTAAAAAAGCCCATGATTGAGTTCAGTGTAATGAATACAGTGACACAAGTGACTTGAAGAAAAACCAAACATAAAACAAAAATCTTGTACTAGTAAGACTAGGGGTGAGTATTCAATCAAATCGAGCGGAAAAAAATTTGAGTTGGCTGAGTTGTCAAGTCATCCTACTCAATTTGATTTTTTTTAATTAAGTCAAATAAATTTGTTCAAGTTAAATTAAAAAAATATGTCAAATTAAAATCTTGTCAACAATATGACCAAATTTGAAATTAAAGCACATACATTTAAGACCATACATATTTGAAAACTATTTTAAAGTAAAATTACATATTTTAGATTTAGTAATTTATTTGTTTAAAGCCTCAAATTTATCAATTAGGAACAACTTTTTTAAAATATAACTGAACATTTTTATAGATTTCTAAAGAATTTTTATAAATTTATCAATTAAAACTGTCAGGGACCAAATGGTATTTACAGAAATTTGTTATTCGGTTTCTTCGAATTGTAAAATCTAACTACACTCGAATTCGAAGAACTCGATTCAATTTTTTTAAAATTTTTCAAGTCAAAGTTTTGCTCACCCCTAAGTAAGACCATATTTGGTTGACTTTTCCTAGGATGTAGAGAGAAGAGACAGAGTCCAAACACCTATTTACAAGACTACTTTTTCTGAGTAGGTTCTTTTACATGCATTTATTCAAGACATTTTAAGATGACTCAAATTCTTTCATATTTTATATTATAATATTATCTACCTCACCCACGTAATGGATATGCATGGACTGGGTGTTTTTTGTATATGTGAACCAAAAATCAAAGCATGCCTACATTTAACCTAGATTTTTAAAAGGATGCATCCCAAATTTTAGGGATGCAAGAATTTTAAGAAAATTTCCAAAGTGGATTATCTAAAGCATATAACATGTGCAACCTACCTAATTTTTTCAAGACATAAAATAAAGATCCTTCTCCTTCATGGCCAATGAGATGACCAAGATACCTGCATGGCCCTTCTTTGTAATGAAGAATGCTTGGAGTAATTGGCCATACAATCCTTAATTTGTGGCCTTGTTTTATTGGAACGGATTTGACAAGAATCTGAGAATTGAAAAGAAAAAATAAGCAGAAAAGGAGCCCAAAAACCCCTATTAGAATATTGAACCTTGCGGAAGAGTCTTGCTTGCTTTTCTCAAAACTTGACAAACATAACACATGGGCAACATAAACAGCACTGTATACCTGAAGATGTTCTGACGTGCAAGGCTGACCAGGAAACTGGAAACGGCTTCTATCAGAGTTTCGAATTTCCTGGAATTTGTCCTCCACCAGGCTCTGAATTTTATCAAGGCTTTCTGAAATTACAGAACAAATAAATTGTAATTTTGATGATTCAAAGAAATATAGCAACAACTGTTCTTCTTACCAAACCCCCCCTGACTTAAGTTGCTGGTAATTTTTGTTACCAACCTTTTGAATAAACAACCAGATGCATGAGGTTAGCTGAATATTTCTCTTCATAGAATTTAAGGAGTTCTTGCCTTGTGTCTACTCCCTTTGCTTTTGGTCTAACATCCAGAGTATCCCAGTTCCCTGTACGTGAACAAATGATAAGCATAAGAATATGGACTAGTGTCATTTCTTTCTTTACAAGTTTAAAACACACAAAAGAAGCTGCCAAAAGGAAGACCAGTACACTGTGATGAGATCGGGGGGTATCCGAGACATCGAACAGAATAGAAAAAAAAATAAAAGGAAGAAAACCAATTTGAGAAAGAGAGAGAAATCCGTATCTCAAAATTAAGATCCAGTTCAAAATCCCATCCTTGCATATTTAAGAAATATAGAAAACAAGAGAACACTCAAAAAGGAAGTATAGAAATTAAATTGAGCACTTAAAATCTAATTCATCCAAGAAATCCAGGTACGAGAAAGAAAATCTTAGCATCTGTCTAAAAAATGAGAAGTGTCTCAGAATCAAAGACATCCAGACAGAAGTCTTGTGGAAAAGAAAAAATGTAGAAATGCTAAATTAATCCTCATCAGGGTGATAAATGGTTTGTTATTGTCGACCTTCTCATTCAATTTTTTGATAATTTGTCTCCAATGTCACTAGGTTAATTGACCAACTTCAAAGCAGAATGCATGCCCTATAGGCAGCTTAGGCAATGAATTCAACTGAAGAGAATGTAGAAAACAGAAAACTCTCTCTTCTGTATTTTATTCAACATGACAGAACAAAGCGTGTTGAAATTGACAGACACTTCATTGCAGAGAAGACGATAGAAGGGGTCAAGAAGGAATGAAGAAAGATCAAACAAGAAAAATGTTTTAACCTGTGCTGAATTTATGGTATGGATGACTTTCCAAGCTTAGATGTTTCTGAAGCTGCATAGAAGGGAAAAAAATGCAGTTGGGAATACATCTAGAAAAACCACAATGAAGAATATTAACATGAACTTGAATCACAGAAAAGGTAAGAAGTGCGAACTAATACTACATAAAAGTTTTGAATCAACTGTTATCACTATCAATACCCATAATCCATCAAAAAAAATCTTGCACTCAACTAAAAGAAGGAATACTGAGAATTCTTAATTATTTTCAAGAAACAAAAAGATGGGGAAGCTTCTAAAAGTGTGGTTACTCTAACAATTACCTACTGTTAACCAGTTTTAACGGTATAAATCAACCACCTGAGATGACTAGATTGCATGGAGATTCGCGAACAATTGCTCAAACACAAACAGCAACCCAGTGTGTTCAATAATCACAAATATCTTTCGCTTATTAAGGAAAATAGCAATGAAACCACAATAACCATGCACACCATAAGCCCTCAACAGGACCTGAGGAAGCAATTGATGAACAGCCCTTAATGCCGGGGTACATTCAATAATCCTCATCTATCAATATCAAGGGATGAAAAAAACGCTTCCCAACATAAGCTCAGATCACCACTTAAAGGAACCAGTCACTTTAGTAAGTAACTTGCTTCTCTGTGAAGTCCGCCCAAACCCCAAATTAGTATGAGAACCTAAACATGACAAGCACAAGCAGAATATGGAATTTTCTACATGATTAATGGAAAACATTACAAGACAATCCTATGAAAGACAATATATTTTGGGGTTTGGTTTTAATCACTAAAGCAAAAGTGATAAGAATGAACACCATAAAAAGCATTGATGGGAGTGGAATCACAAAATAATAAAGTTGCAATTGGGATTTGGGAGAAGGGGGCCAATTCTAGGATCCGTTTCTTCCAGAAAAAGTAATAGCAATGAAGGAAAAAATTACTAACATTTCAAAGTAGTTCAGATCAGATATTTTGCAATCTTTCAGTCGACAAAGTGTGATCCAATAATAAGAAAATAATACCTGGCTCATTCTCCACGCATCAGACAATAAGTTTTTCTGGTTCTCTAGAAAAAGAAAGAATTGTGTTGATTAATTATAGATTAAAATAGAGGAAATCCATGTGTTAAAGTGAATTAAGAACCAAAGAGCTAACCAGAATCAACAGCTTTAATTTCCCTTGTGGTAGCATCAGCTGACATCAATGGTTTGATGAAGAACTGTGCAAACCTAAAGAGCAAGTGACACGAAAAGACCCAATCTCACATACATTACAACAACATTGATGAAAATAACAGCTAAAGAAAGATTGCACAAACAACATCTACCGGTCCAGAGCCTCTTCAAAGCAATCAGTGTTGACATCAAAATAATAGTTGGTCATCTCAGAAGCTGTGAACGCATTTGTGCTACCTCCATGCTGTAAATCAGTAACATAAAACCCCATGTAAATTTTATATCAAAGGAATATCATCTAAAAACAAGTCATACCAGTAATTTTACTTCACCATAAGCCTTCTGCTTTTTGGGCACATCCCATTAAAAATTTATTCAAAGTTAGCTAACAATTTTTTAGTTATTACATCACATACATCTTAAATGAATCCTTTCGAATTTGATGATCAATTGGCATAAGATTGTTTATTTATTATATGTGTAATTTTGTAATTATAATACAATTAAATTATTATGGGAAAAGGGATAATAATGATAATTTAAAAATACTTGCTGTTGGAATCCCTTAAATTAAGCAGATTTTCTACCTTAGTTCTAGGAATTTCCTTGTACTATTAGCTATAATCTAATTACTGATTTTTAGGGATAGGCTAATTTCTAGAGATTATTTCCTTTTTATTTTTTCTGCTATTCTTTAAAAGGTTGTATTCAGATTAGAAGAAATAAGAATTATTCTTCTTCCTAAACTTGTTCATGGCATCAGAGCATTAGGAATCCAGTTGATCCTGCTCTTCCTTTTTTTTTCTTGTTCTGGTTTCTCTGGTTGAAACCCTTCTCCCATGGGTGACACCGAAAATTCCTCTGAGAATCAGATCTCACAAATAACTCAAAATCAAAACCAAAGAATCTCTCAAGGTGACCTTAACTCTTCTCTTATAATCACAAATCATCGATTAGATGGAAAAAATTTCCTGCAATGGTCACAATCTGTCCTTATGGTTCTTCGTGGTCGAGGAAAAATTGGGTACATTAATGGAGAAATTCCTCGACCAGCATCAACAGACTCTAGTTATGCAACTTGGGAGCTTAACAACTCAATGGTTATGGCTTGGCTTATAAATTCAATGGAAGGTCATATAAGCCGAACGTATCTTTTTTTCAAAACTGCCAAAGAAATGTGGGATGCAATCAAGGAGAATTACTCGGATCTTGGAAATGCTTCCCAAGTATTCGAGATCAAATTAAAGTTGAAAGATATTCGACAAGGAACACTTGAAGTCACTCAATATTACAACAACCTAAAGATCTTATGGCAGGAGTTAGACATGTATTATGAAGCTGATTGGGGCGAGGGCTCAGAACACACCAAGTTCATGGATCATCTTAACAAAGAGCGTCTCTATGAGTTCCTAGCAGGACTAAATCGTGATCTTGATGAGGTCCGAGGACGAATACTAGGCAGAACCACACTGCCAACCATAGGAGAAGCATTTGCTGAAGTAAGGAGGGAAGAGAAACGGTGTCTTATTATGTTGGGAGACACAAGAGAACTGAAACCATTGTCCACAGCTGGTCATCGTCCCCCCGAGAACTCTGCCCTTATTTCAAGAGGCCCACAATCTCAAAGGTTCAAGGCTGGAAGTGATTTTGGTTCAAATAGGCCATGGTGTAGCCACTGCAACCGGGTTGGGCATACCAAGGAGAAATGCTTCAAACTCCATGGCTATCCTGGAAAAAACCAGAAAGAAAACAAGGCAGCAATGATATCTACTATTGAAGAAGATGCTCAAGATGTTCGGCTAACCAAAACTCAACTTGAGGCTCTTCATAAACTACTTGGGACTCCTACAGCCAGTGGGTCATTAGCTATTCAAGGTACTGCCTTAAATACTACACACGAACCTATCAAAACTTCCTGGATACTAGACTCGGGTGCATCCGACCACATGACAGGTAATCTAAGTTTGTTTCACACCTATTCACCTTGTCATGATCACTCTCGGATTCGCATAGCTGATGGATCTTACTCATCGGTGGCTGGAATGGGGACAGTTAAAATTACTGAAAACTTTTCCCTTGATAAAGTTTTACATGTTCCAAATCTTTCCTGTAATTTACTCTCAATTAGCAAGCTTACCAAGGATGAAAAAGTACTTGCTGAATTTTCTGCTTTCGGTTGTGTGGTTCAGGAACAGGAATCGGGGAAGATGATTGGCACTGCTAAAGTTGATGATGGCTTATATGTTTGGAACAAAAACAGTCCACAAGAAGGGATGGCCTTATCTACATCAAAAGAAGATTCTGTCATGCTATGGCACCGTAGACTAGGACACACGAATTTCATGTACTTGAAGAAACTGTTTCCTCTACTATTTCTAAATAAGAAAATAAGTTCCTTGAACTGTGAAGTTTGCCAACTATCTAAACATACTCGTGTTCCTTATCCTTTGAAACCTTATGTTCAATCTCAACCTTTCTCTTTAATCCACAGTGATCTATGGGGAGCCAGTCGAGTAAAAAACATCACAAGGGCTAGGTGGTTCATAACTTTCATTGATGACCACACTAGAGTTTGTTGGGTTTATCTCCTCAAAGAAAAATCTGAAGTTTCTAGAGTTCCAAAATTTTCATTCAATGATTCGAACCCAGTTCAATTCCAATATTCACACCCTTAGAACTGATAATGGGAGAGAGTACTTTAATTCTATCCTAAGTCCTTATCTTTCTGAGCAAGGAATCATACATCAAAGTTCTTGTCCTAACACCCCTCAACAAAACGGGGTTTCCGAGAGGAAAAACAGACATCTTGTAGCAGTGGCTCGTGCCCTTATGTTCACTATGGATGTACCAAAGTATTTATGGGGAGAAGCTGTCCTTACTGCTTGTTATCTTATAAACCGACTCCCATCAAAGGTATTAAACTTTCAAACACCTTTACATACTCTTCAAGAAAATTTCCCCTTGTTTCGTGTTCCTAATCTCCCAACAAAAACATTTGGTTGCAAAGCATTTGTCCACAACCATCAACCTAACCGATCTAAACTTGATCCTAGAGCCCACACTTGTGTCTTTATTGGTTACTCACCTACACAAAAAGGGTACAAGTGCTACTCTCCAACCTTACACCGGATGTTTGTGTCCCTTGATGTTACTTTCTTCGAAAACGAGCCATATTTTTCAGCCTCTCATCTTCAGGGGGAGACACTTAGTGAAGATGAGACCTTGAACAATCTTCTCATTTTACCTCAAGACTCTATCAGCCCTACCACCACTACAAAACCTGCTGAAAATCCTACAGCCACTGTAATTCCTGTTATCAGCCCTACCACCACTACAAAACTTGCTGAAAATCCTACAGCCACTGTAATTCCTGTTTTGGACCATGTTTTTCCTATCTCCACTGTGCAGCAACAAGAAACAAGGGTGATTAACCATACTAATGAAGAAAAACAGCCCCTTCATTCTGAAAAACAACAAGAAAAAACTCAGGGGCTTCGTGTATACTCTCGGAGACATCAGCTGCCTGAGACTGAAACAGCAGTGCCAATGCCATCTTTACCCGAGGACTGTCCTGGGGAAGAAGTCTCACCTCCTTCACCTTCCATCTATCTTCCAATTGCAGTAAGAAAAGGCACTAGGAGCTGCACTCAACATCCCATTTCTCGGTTTGTATCCTATGGAAACTTGTCTAAATCCTACAATGCCTTTATTTCTAATGTTGACTCTGTAGAAACTCCAAAGAACATAGAAGAGGCTCTTAAGTCAACGAAATGGAGGCAAGCTGTGTTGGAAGAAATAAAGGCTCTTGAAGACAATGGAACTTGGGAAATATCTAAATTACCTACTGGGAAGAAGACCGTGGGTTGTAAGTGGATTTTCACCACAAAATTTAAACCAGATGGGAGCATTGATCGATACAAGGCTCGACTTGTGGCCAGGGGTTTCACTCAAACATATGGGTTGGACTACGAGGAAACATTTGCACCGGTGGCCAAACTGAATACTATTCGAGTGCTTCTCTCAATTGCTGTCAACTTAGAATGGCCTTTGATTCAATTGGATGTAAAGAACGCTTTTCTCAATGGAGAATTAAACGAAGAAGTCTACATGGATTTTCCGCCTGGATTCGAAGGAAGCAAGGGCCAAGTATGCAAGTTGAAGAAGTCCTTGTATGGACTAAAGCAATCCCCTAGGGCTTGGTTTAATCGTTTTGCCAAAGCCATGACTAGTAGACATTATATTCAAGGTCAAGCTGATCACACCTTATTCTACAAACACATGGATAATGGGAAGTGTTGTATTCTCATTGTCTATGTAGACGACATAATATTGACAGGGGATGATTCTATCGAAATTGAAAGACTAAAAGAGTTCTTAAGTCTTGAGTTTCAACTTAAAGACTTGGGGAATCTTCGATATTTCCTTGGAATGGAGGTAGCAAGGTCGAAGGCAGGTATTTCAATCTCTCAAAGAAAGTATGTTCTTGATCTACTTTCGGAAGTCGGACTGTTGGGCTGCAAACCAGCCGAGACTCCTATGGAACCCAACCTTAAATTAGGAACTGATAAGGATGGAGAAGAGGTAGACAGGGGGAGATATCAACGGTTAGTGGGAAAACTTATCTATCTTTCTCACACTCGTCCAGACATAGCTTTTGGAGTAAGTGTTATTAGTCAATTTATGCATGCTCCTAGGGAAAAACATTTGGAAGCTGCCTACAGGATATTGAGATACTTAAAAGGGACTCCTGGTAAGGGGTTGCATTTCAAGAAAGATGTAAATCGAAGCATAGAAGTCTACACTGATGCAGACTGGGCAGGGGCAGTTAATGACAGGCGCTCCACAAGTGGTTACTGCAGCTATGTTTGGGGTAATCTCGTGACATGGAGGAGTAAAAAGCAATCTGTTGTGGCACGCAGCAGTGCTGAAGCTGAGTATCGAGCTTTGTCCCACGGTATATGTGAAGGAATGTGGTTACAACGGCTAATGGGAGAATTAAAATTATCCTATACAAAACCTATAACATTATACTGTGACAACCAGGCAGCGGTTAGCATAGCTCATAACCCTGTACACCATGATCGTACCAAGCATGTGGAAATTGATCGCCACTTTATTACAGAGAAAATTAACAAAGGGGAAGTTTGTGTTTCATATCTACCTACAAGACAACAAGTAGCAGATGTGTTAACCAAAAGCTTGAGCAGAAAAATGTTCGAAGAAATTATGGGCAAGCTGGGTTTGATTAACATCTACACTCCAGATTGAGGGGGAGTGTTGGAATCCCTTAAATTAAGCAGATTTTCTACCTTAGTTCTAGGAATTTCCTTGTACTATTAGCTATAATCTAATTACTGATTTTTAGGGATAGGCTAATTTCTAGAGATTATTTCCTTTTTATTTTTTCTGCTATTCTTTAAAAGGTTGTATTCAGATTAGAAGAAATAAGAATTATTCTTCTTCCTAAACTTGTTCACTTGCCTTTCTATTTATGCTTCAAAATATTGATGCTTTTATAGTTTTAAAAGTTTTGTATCAGTAAAACAACAATTCATGTGCTTATCTATATATGGTTTTATATATCAATAACCCCCCGATAACTTATCCAAATACTTTACCTCATAAAGAGGCACAGTAGCTGCAGTGGCATGATGCAAGTTACCATGCATTTAGTACGCAAGACACCCTAATCCCTCCCAAACGTGTTTTATTTAAACAATTTCTACATACTTATATAGTAATTTAGTAATTAAACACAATGGATGCCATTACTTTATCAAAAGTAACCATTAAAACTGCACGCATGCATCAACAGGTGACCATAATGCATTTAAGAATAGTAATACCTCTGTTATATACTTTGAGTAACTATCTTCCAAGGGATACTTCTCACTAGCATAAAACAGCATGTGCTCTGCAAGCAAGGACAACATGTTCAACATAAAGAAACCAAGTAAAATCATAACCATCCCACGACCATGCAATTCTTATTCAATTGCTACACCAAAGTTATTTCAACAATCAAATCAATGCAATTGCAAACAAACAATAATATCACCAATAATAATAATAATAATATCAACACATTCAATTCAAATAAATTATGATAACAGAAGTTGAACCCAGAATTCAAAGTACAAATCAATAAGCTTACTTTTAAGGGCCAAACACACACACACACACACACACACATATATATATATATAATCAGTATTACTGGAATATTTAATAACACTATGAGCAATAGAATTACTTAAATCAATTGGATAAAAAAATACCAAGAAAATGGGCAAGGCCTTCGAGGCCGACGGGGTCGCAAAAGGAACCGACATTCACATTCATAGAAGCAGCACACTGAAAAACAAAAACAAAGAAATTAGAAAAGGAAAAAAAGGGACAGTTGTGATGGATTGATAATGAAAAGCAAGTAAATAAGGAATTGGAAGATTAATTTGCCTTGTCGGTTTCGGGATCGCTGATGAGGAGAACTTGAAGGGAATTACTAAGGACGATCCTCCGATACTCCCTTTTGTCCGTTCTGGGCTTCATAATCTCCACATCTTCTCTCCCGACCGCCATTTCTCAGTTCTCGGATTTTTTTTGGGTGATTTTGATTTTGGCTATCGAAAGTGGATGAGAAGATTGAGTTGGCTTTTTCAGGACCGGATGAGACGTTTATTATAGAGGAGGAGGAAGATTCGTAAATTCTCACTATGTTTTTTTTTTTTCGGGGAAATTAAGAGAAATCCAGTTCTTGACTTTGGTCTCTCTTTTTTTCGGGGCTTCTTGTGCCCTTAAATTTGAGATCTGTGAACGGGGCTCTGTATGTTTGGCCCATACTGACTTTCGAACAAGTCATTGGAATATTTTTTATCAAAAGGAAAAAACGAAATTTGATTAAATGAAAAGGGTCCGACTCATGCACATGGAGTGCAGGAAATAAAGAGACAACATTAAACTTAAGCCAAGAGACAAACAAGCGGCAGGACACGGTATTCATACAAAGTCGAGCAATGCAGAGGGAGTACAAAACATCGAAGGCAAAGAGTCTATCCAGAATCGAGGCACGCAGGCCCACAAGGCTAAGCAAGCGCCAATCAAAGCAAAAGAAATATTCGCCACAAGAAGACTTCGGATCAGAAAAGGAATAAACGAAATTTATGTTCATCTGTGAGAGCTCCATCAGGAGTTGGGCTCCCAATCTCATAATGAGATTGGACCTTGTCACCAAAACCGCAGGAAAACGTAACCCTAACTGATATGGCTTCACTAAAAGGACAATTAATCTTAAACCCGACGTACTTGAAAGGAAAGCATGATCACCCGCAAACTGGATCCACATCAATTAGATCAAAATTGGACGGTTAGAACCGCTCGAATCACATCCAAAACTAATCACCTTCAAATCCTGGGCCTCATCATCTATCCAAGTCCCAACAAATTTTCATATCCCATGATATAAGGAAGTGTTTCGCTTAATAAGGAATTTTTTTGAGCAAAGAGCTTGATAGGGGTATTTAAGGAAAGGCACCATTGAGATGACGGAAATACCCTCGTCTCTAGGCTCCACTCTGATCCATCCAGGTGCCATGGCTTTTCCAATAAGCTAGTTCCCCTGCTGAAGGCCGGTGCCCTGTTTGGTGGAGATGAGATGCCACGATGCGGCTGCTCGCCGGCGTAACACCGACGCCTGGCGGACCAGTGTAAGATCTATCATGTGTTGCTTACTTCTACGACAAAAAGATTGGTAAACTTGACTAGACTTTTAAAACAAAAGGAGCGGAGCGACCCAAGAAGTTCTGGTGACTAAAGCGATGAAGGAAAAAGGTTTTGTACCGGTGAGACACCAAATCACCAGCCCGTTCTGTGGGAACACTCAAGCAAACCTAAACTCGTCCGGTGAAGCTTCCATCGGCAAACCCACCCGTTACCGACCAGTGGAAGCCCAAACAAACTCTGGCAGTTCAAAGATGTCGCTTGAGAGCTTCCATTCTCAAATTTGTGGGGTAACAGGGGATACGGGAGAGATCTGGTGGAGACCAGAGACAGAGAAGCAAACCGCAGCCTCCACCCAACAGTTTCCTTTTCGTCACCACTCCGTTGAGCTAAATCAACAGGCGTCGTCGTTCACTGCTGGCTATCGGCACGGAAGAGGCTTACTAACGGGGACGATGCCACACGTACGTGAGGACACCACAAACAGTGCAGGGGCACTGAATCAAAGCAACGATTGAGAGCACATGGGATTTAGACGAAGGGGAGTTTGGGGGCGCGTGTCGGCGCGTTCAAAACCCTATTCGCATGTAAATCTTATTTTCTGGTCCGAACAAGTAATTGGAGTTGATGTAACCAACCCAACTGCCATTAATTCAAATTTGATTTGATTAATTCAAAATTTATTTTTTTATCTTACTTTTCTCTGCAACGAGAGAGCTACATTTTTCTTTGTTTTTGCTTCTCTAACCGGTGGTCAACTGTCAATTTTAATATTAGTTGTTGACCACCAATTTAATATTTTTCTTGTTTTATTTCTCTTTTATTATTTTATTTAAATATTTTGTCTTTTTAACACATTTTTCTCTGTTTTTATGCTACGCTTTTTATTTATTTTTGTGGTTCGGTTTATCTGTCGATTGACATGATTTTTACCTACCTTAGCGGTCATTTGGTACTCGTACAAAGATCTTCACGGCGCTAGTTTCTGATTTTGATTCTGTCGATGGTCATAAAAAGATAGATCCCCACTCAGTTGATGGTTGTTTGCCGGTATAATCAGACCTGGTAACGGAGCATTCTGCTTGATAGTATGGTTCGCTCACCACTTCTTTTTCATCTCGTAAAGCATCTCATTTGATTAAAGACAATGAGATTCAAAAATATTTATAGATTTTAATGGTACGCTAATCTTGGTGAAAGTGTCTACTTTTATTTGCAACATTATATGAAATTTTAGTGGATTAGTCCATTTTTTCTCTTTTTGATGCATTATATTTGTAATATCTTTCATAATGATTAATAAAAGGGTTGACTACTAGAATAGTCACTCATGTTTCCCCTAGTACAAAGTTGGTCATCGATTTTGAAAAACGACCAGTAAGGTTACTTACGTTTTCGGGGCGTAAACTTTTGGTCACTTAGCCGTTTGTTGCCGTTAAACATTGACGGCTTGTTGACCCAGCAGTGAAAAAAATAAGGGTAAACTACTGTAATGCCCACTAAAGTTTATCCCATGTACATTTCTGCTCCCCAATTTTAAATAAATAAACATTATGGTCACTACTGAAAAGAGTTCTTTATAATTTCAACCTTGATTTTTTTAAAAATTATTTTTCAACCCTAAAACTTTACAATCAATTAGTACAATAATATTATGAAGGCTTAAATACTTTAGACACCTAAATTATTTTAAGAAGTAATATTTTAGGTGCCATAAAATTGTAACTATGGAAACTTTGGGCACCTGTTTTTACAAAAAAAAATACTTTAGACACCTAAATTATTCTAAGAAGTAATATTTTAAAAAAATATATTTTAAATTTAATAATAATAAAATTGATTTTACTTTATTTTTAAACTACTTTTAATTTACCAATAATAAAAAATGACATGTCATGTTATAATAATAAAAAATAATTTGGTGTGAAAAAAATAGGAGCAATTTGGGCACCTAAAATTTAAAAAGGTATATTTTGGGCACCTATTTTTCATTTAAGTCTTTATAATATTATTGTAATAATTGATTGTAAAGTTTTAGGGTTGAAAAATGGATATTTAAAAATTCAAGGGTGAAATTATAAAGAAATATTTTCAGTAGTGACCATAATGTTTATTTTTTAAAATTGGGGAGCAGAAATGTACATGGGATAAACTTTAGTGGTCATTGCAGTAGTTTACCCTTATTTTTCGCTGCCAGGTCAGCAAGTCGTCAATGTTTAACGGCAACAAACGGCTGAGTGACCAAAAGTTTACGCCCGGAAAACGTAAGTGACCTTACTGGTCATTTTTCAAAATCGGTGACCAACTCTGTACTGAGAGAAACATAAGTGACTATTCAAGTAGTTAACCCTTAATAAAATTCAGATATCATTGTTAAAAAAAACAGTTTGTTTCATGGAGTAGTCCTAGTGGTAAAGGATATTTTATCTAGGTGACTCGGGTTCGAGCACCATGTGTATACGGTGTGTGCGCGTTTAAAGGGCTAAGAAAATTTAACAGATACTACTTTATAATCACACCAAGCATATTAAAAAAAAAATACTTTACATTAATCTAATGAGTGATTCCAGTAGAAAATATGATGATATTTTTCTTAGGAATCTCGATTGAAGCATCTGTATGTGCTTAGTCAAAAAATTAATAAAACATAAACATATATTATCACGTAATAACATTAAAATATTTTTAAAAAATTAAAAAAAAATCTTTGCACGTCAAACGTTAAAAATTACATTTCACTGATTAAATTCATTGAAAAGTAAGAACTTTCTATCTTCCCAGACGACCCTCAAACGTCAAATTTAAATATCAAAATTAAATGTCAGAAATTAAAATAACCATCAAAACAATTCAAGCAAAAAGGTAAATGAATATAAAATAATTTAAACTCAAAACAAGTTTAAAATTTTATTTTAATAATTTATTTTCTCCCTTTAAATTTATTGATGGTTATATCTATGTCAATATTTTATATAAAATCCCTTCAAAGTTTGTGTCACGGTTCAATTGAAAAATATTAATAACATTTTTAAATAAAGATTTATATTTAATACACTGGCGGTGGAAACTATCAAAATAATCAAGGTTGCTGAACTGGAGGATAGTTTGTTGAGTTGTAATTTCTTGATGACAGTTTTATGTTAGTTAGTATTGTGGCATGTATATTAATAAACGTTTTGTTGTGTACCTGAGAGACGATTTTTCCCTTTCAATAAAATTCTTTACTTTACTTTCTGTTTTACTCACGTGTATTACATTTCTCTTATCGAATACATCATTCAGTCATTTTCCCCAAAATCCTAAATCAAGAAAGTAAAAACCCTAAATCGATTTCACAATAATCAATGTGGTATCAGATGACCATTCTTCTGATCGTTTTCGCTCCCAAACCTTCAAGAATGACGATCCCTCAGATGAATATTATATTCATCCGAACGAAAATCATGGTCTCGTTCTCACCTCTACCTTGCTGAACGGTTCGAACTACCATAGCTGTGCAAGATCAATGAAGATGGACCTTATCTCCAAAAACAATTTTCGTTTTATGGATGGGTCGATTAAGCAGATGCGCAGAGAGAGTTCTCGTTTTCAAGCTTGGGAGAAGTGCAATAACTTGGTTCTATCTTGGCTTCTGCGAGAGATAAATCCAAAGATTGCACAAGGTGTAATATGGGTAGACACCGCATATGAGCTCTGGGCTGATCTTTATGACCGATTCAAGCAGGGGGATTTGATTTGAATTTCTGACCTGCAGCAAGAGTTTTATTCTCTGCGTCAAGGTAATCTTTCCGTAACTGCATTTCATACTCAATTAAAAGTTCTATGGGACGAACTTTGCAATCTTAGGTCTCTTTCTAGTTGTGATTGCAAAGCTATTGAATTCCGTAAGCAAGATTTCGCTCTTAAGTTTATTAGGGGCTTAAATGATACATTCTCTCTTCCCAAATCGCAAATCTTGATGATGAAACAATTTCTTAACATAAACGAAACTTTTTCCATTCTTGTACAACATGAACGAACAATTAGCCCTCTTGTTGTTGCTGATTCCAACATCTTGTTGGTTGATAGGGGTAGTATCAGAAGAGAAGAGTCTAACACTAGAAATTCTGTTAAAAAATTCTCTGAAAATTCTAGAAATTCTTTCAATCGTAGGTCTTTGTGTGTTTTTTTGTGGTATGTATGGGCATTATGTTGAAAAATGCTTTAAAAAACATGGGTATCTTTTTGGGTTTAGGTCAAAAGGGTCAGTTAGTAAAGCTAATCAAACTGTGAATGTTGTGCCTACTAAAAATTATGTGCAATATGTTTTAGGTTATTTTATTTAAAGATTATTTAAAATATGAAAAATACAAAAGATTTTCGTATAATATTATTTATTATTTTTTATATAAAGGATATTTTATTTTTTTCAACTGAATCGACACTCAATGAATCGGTTACACTAACTTATTCAAGTGTATAAATATAACATATACATGAATAAATTATTTAAATATGAAGATAAATATACATTTATAATAATACCATCCTTTAAATAAAAAAATTACCCCATAACGGTGCTATATATAGCATAAATGGGCTTTTCTAAAAACAGGCGGCTTAAAAACAGGCTAAATACAAACCAGCATCGATACCCCTTGGTGAAATAGCATATTAAAAAAGGTATATACCTTTTTCTCTTACAAAATTGTTACAATTTGTGTACATTTTTTTACTCATTTGTGTATATGCACATTGTGTAATATTTTTGTGTACGTACACATTTTGTATAACAAATGTACTAATTTTTTTATGTCTGCCAAACCAGCATCGATACCACCTTTAGGTAGTATCGAAACCCCTTGTTATTATTGTGCTAAATTGTGTTTCCTTGTAACAAGTTGTGTACATACACATTTTGTATAAATGTACCAATTTTTTTTTGTATGTCAAACCGGTATCGATACCACCTAAAGGTGGTATGGATGCCCCTTGGTGAATTAGCGTAATAAAAAAGGTATATACATTCTGTGTTACAAACTTGTAAAAATTTATGTACATTATTTGTAATAAAATATGTACCGCTTTTTACCCAGTAAACAGTGCATCTTTGTAATAAAAAGGTATATGCATTCTTCTATTACAAAATTGTACCAATTTGTGTACCGCTTCATGTACAATTTATGTACCGCTTTTTTACATCTGCCGTTTTTTAGCCTGTATTTAAAAGTTTGTCCCTAGAATCCCCCAGCATAAATATAGATAAATGCCTATTTTAAGCCTTTTTTGCTATTTGTTATTTAATTTTTCTATTTTATAAAAAGCCTTTGAGCGTGGGATTCGGTTGAAACATACGTGGCAGGAACTGATTGGTTATATTATTGGCAATATCGTTATAGAGTCGGCAAATCCCATCTATAAAGAAAGGCGTAAATCTCCCAACCCTAGACACCTTAGTTTCGCTCGATCGGCAGACTATTCCATTTTCAACGCTTCGAAGCTTTTTTCCAAATACTTTTTCAAGGTAATCGATTTTTTTTAACTAAGCGAATCTTGTTTGATAATTGTCTAGGTGGATCTTTTAATCAAATTTCAATCTTTGTTGCTTTAATTTGTGTTCGATCTTTCGATAATTCGGTGGCTTCTATGAATTGTGGATTTATCTTTGTTTAATTAGTCGAATCTTGTTTGTTAGTCGTATTATCTTGAATATGAAACCTGAAAAGAGGATATGATGAAATTGTTGGTGGATCTCTTGATGAATTTCCAGTCTTAATTTCTTGAATATTACTGATTTGATTTTGTATATTTTTGATAAAGCAAATCTTGTTTGCCAGTCGCATCATCTTGAATATGTTGCCTGAAACGGGGTTTCTATTTCTTTTTAAGAATTTTAAATTTCTTGATTTTCTTTTATTCAAATAGGGGGCTTTTTGGTTGTTTTGCAGATTTTCTGTTCGTAAGCCTAAATTTGCTAATATAATTGATGATTTATGATTATGTGTTGCTAGTTTATGGTTTGCTGCCTTTTGATTTTTGGCTATTTTTTTCTGAGCTGTTGAGATACTAATTTGTTTTGATCCTTTGATTCAATAGATGCAAATCTTTGTTAAAACCCTCACTGGCAAGACCATCACCCTTGAGGTGGAGAGTTCAGACACCATCGATAATGTCAAGGCTAAGATCCAAGACAAAGAAGGAATCCCTCCAGACCAACAGAGGCTTATCTTTGCCGGAAAGCAGCTCGAAGATGGCCGTACATTGGCTGACTATAACATCCAGAAGGAGTCTACCCTCCACTTGGTGCTTCGTCTTCGTGGTGGCATGCAAATCTTTGTCAAAACCCTCACTGGAAAGACTATTACCCTTGAGGTCGAGAGTTCTGACACCATTGACAATGTAAAGGCAAAAATTCAAGATAAGGAAGGTATCCCACCAGACCAGCAGAGGCTTATTTTTGCTGGAAAACAGCTTGAAGATGGTCGCACCTTAGCTGATTACAACATTCAAAAGGAATCCACTCTTCATCTGGTGCTTCGTCTTCGAGGTGGCATGCAAATCTTTGTCAAGACTCTCACCGGAAAGACAATTACCTTGGAGGTTGAGAGTTCGGATACCATTGATAATGTGAAAGCCAAAATTCAGGACAAAGAAGGAATCCCACCAGATCAACAAAGATTGATTTTTGCAGGAAAACAGCTTGAAGATGGAAGAACTCTTGCCGATTATAATATCCAAAAGGAGTCTACTCTCCATTTGGTTCTCCGCCTTCGTGGTGGTATGCAGATCTTTGTGAAGACTCTTACCGGAAAGACCATCACTTTAGAAGTTGAAAGTTCAGACACTATTGACAATGTGAAGGCGAAGATCCAAGACAAGGAGGGTATCCCCCCAGACCAGCAAAGACTCATTTTTGCCGGCAAGCAACTTGAAGATGGAAGGACGTTGGCTGACTATAATATCCAAAAGGAGTCAACCCTTCACTTGGTGTTGCGCCTTCGTGGTGGTATGCAGATCTTTGTAAAGACTCTTACTGGGAAAACCATCACTTTGGAGGTTGAAAGTTCAGACACCATTGACAATGTGAAGGCGAAGATCCAAGACAAGGAGGGTATCCCCCCAGACCAGCAAAGGCTCATCTTTGCCGGCAAGCAGCTCGAAGATGGAAGGACATTGGCAGACTATAATATCCAAAAGGAGTCGACCCTTCACTTGGTGTTGCGCTTGCGTGGTGGGATGCAGATCTTTGTGAAGACTCTTACCGGGAAAACCATCACTTTGGAGGTTGAAAGTTCAGACACCATTGACAATGTTAAGGCAAAGATTCAAGATAAGGAAGGGATCCCACCAGACCAGCAGAGGTTGATATTTGCTGGAAAGCAGCTGGAGGATGGGAGAACTCTTGCAGATTACAACATCCAGAAAGAGTCTACTCTGCATCTTGTCCTTCGCCTTCGTGGTGGTTTCTAAGAAATGGTTGTCTGGGTTACAAGGTGGCCTTTTCTGGCTTTAAATAATATGTCTAAACTTGTTTGAGTCAGCTATGTTTGGGTTTTCAAACTTTCGTTTGTTGTTGGCCGTTTCGGCTTTAAATCTGGAACTTGTTTGAATTAGCTTATTAGCTATGTTTGGTTTTAAAACTTTTATGGCGTACTGCCTATAATAATAAATTTCCTTCGTATGAAATGTCTTGTTTTAATATTTTTTGCTTCGTTGGTTTGTGGCTTAATCACATCTCTGCAGGTCAATTTTTTAAAAACCAGTATTTGTGTAAATACCATAGCCACACAAGTATAGTTGCTGGGCTTCTTTTCTTTTGCTTATGAGCACATAGTTCCGTTTTCATGGTCATAGGAACTATGGTAGCTATGTTGAATGATCAGTTAGCACCAGTGCTTGAGGCATCGCTTATGGTTAGTGAACCAAGCCTATATTCATATCTGATCTATCGAAACACGATCGTAGTGCTAGCAGTGATCACTATATTAGCTGTTATGGTCAGCAGCGAAGTCCATAACAGCGGCGAAGTCGACTTCCTGCTGTAGAACGAATACCAACTTGAGAGGAAAAGAATGGAGATTCTTTACATAGATTAAATGGTGTTTGATGCAAGTGTAAGTGATTATCTGTTAGCTTAAGATGCAGTAATGGGGAATTTGTAAGTTATGACAGTGCATTAGCTCAACAGCAACAACATTTTTATTACTTGAACATGGTTACAACACAGTACAGTACTCGAATTACCTATCACTGCTAGACTAGACAGTCCTGAAATATCCCCCACGACAATGATGACATTTTCAATATGCATATGCTAATGACCTGAACCTAGCTTAGACTTGAATCTCTACGAGCCATCTGTACATCTCCGACGACACTGGCAGAGTCAGTGTTACCAATCCGGTGGCTGAGTCGTAGTCAAAGCAAGTCTCAACATTGTCTACGCGACACTGCAACGGACGCTGAGATGAGTAAGCACCGAACCTTCCACATCCCCTGACTTTGAGGCTGATCGTTGCCGTTGGACTCTGGTTGTCGTCGAGAGAAGATGTCAACTCTGAGGAAACCTCGTCATTGGGGAAGTGAGATTTCTCGTGGGATGTCATTTGTACTTCGTACTGCTCCACGGCACCACTGCTGTTGAACATGTCGAGCAGGCCAATTGGTGCAAATGAAATGTTGTTGGTAATATCCTGCACCATAGGAAAAAGCATTCAATAAGCCACCATAGCCAAATTATGAAAAAGTAGCCTAAAGGGAAGGGAAGAAACTAACCTTGACCGGACAGAAGTGGAACAGTTCATACTCGAGAACCTTGAGTGTTACCGGCACCGAAGCACCTTTAGGTAGCCTTACCACCTCTCCTGAAAGTCGAAAGACATTTTTTCGACATTATACGACATAAATGCAAAAATCAGAATAAATCCATGGTGCAAGGGAGCTACTGCCAGGACTAGGCAGAAAAAATTACCTGATCTATGAGCATAAACCACAGTGTCCCCATTCCAGTCTGCACCGGCAACCTGAGTGATCGAATCAACATCGTTGGCACAAACAGAACCTGTGAGTGTACCCGGTGATGCATCGTGAATGCGTGTTTTCTTGGAGATCTTGCACCAACCTGCACCTTGGCAGTTAAAAACACCCACCACACCGGAACACTTGTTTACATTCCATATCTTGAGCAAGCTGAAAAATAGAATTCACTGTTGGTAAAACTATACAATAAAAGACTAACGACGTGCAATAAGCAATGAGAAAGAATGCTACAAACCTGATCCCGTCTCTAGCTGGATCAGCAAACAGACAGTCAACAGTAGGCCTACCAGGCAGTTGGGAGCGGAGAACCGATCCATCGGGAAGGACTAATTTCTTCAAGAGCTCGAAGTTGTGGTTTCCAGGCTTATCGCTGCATAGAACAACACCAACACAAAATGCACATTAGAAAATGTTGCCTCCCCATTAGGATTAGTAAAATGTAAAAATCAACTTCAGCATAACATACCTGACATAGATAGCACATCCACCAATAGCACGAGCGGCAGCATGATATTCTGCAGCCGGGTGTAAGCTCTGCAAACCAACGATTTTTCATGAGTGCCGCATAAACCCTCTTGTTTTTATCATTTCTTTAACTTGAATTAACGTTGGTAATAAAGAGAACTTCACTTATTTTGACTTACATGGAACATATCCCAATCAGGTTGCATAAATTCTCCAAGAAAAAGACTGTTGTAAGCCACCGATGAAATGTGGATCGTGTGTGAAGCAGGGTCGCGAGGATAGAAGTCATCAGAAGCTCTAACAACAGCGGTCTGCTTTGTGCTGTAGATTCCATCGGTGTTATGACACATGCATGCTATGCATCCATTGTCAGGGAAGTTTCGGGCGATGGAGGCTTCAAGGGCCTGTACATAACTGCGGGTAAGAGATACTCTACCGCCGTGTCCAGCACCAAGGGTCTCGATAATGTTTTGTACATCAACCTTCACTCCATCAACACCACATGAAGCCAGATAGGCATGAAGCTCGTTGTAGAAGTTGAAAACCTTCTTCGGATGCACCAAACCCAGGCCATGAACAGAAAGGCTGTCCATAACTACATCTGGCTGGTTGCCCAACACACCAGGGGACTGAACAGGATATGCCAATGCCGTATCATAATGTTCCATACCAGCAGCTGCCGGTTTGACTCCACCCCAATAGCCAGCCAAAGCATGCCAAACATATACATTCCTATTCACAAAGTAAGCCAAAAAGTTACTTGTGATAGAAACCAACATTGTTTATAGAGAAACTGAAGAGGGTGGGCAAAAAAGAGTAGACTTTCTTTACTCAAATATACTACTAGTAGCCAATGCATGCTCTTTTGATTCGAGATCAATATAGGATGAATGAATAAGTATGTATTCCAATAAAGACCCAGAATAATTTGGACCACTTACTTTACATTATGATGCTGCTTGGCTTCATCTACAACAAGTTTTAGGCCAGAGACATGTTCATTGTTTTGGCCATTCTTTTGGAACTTTGCATTCTCTTTAATCCCAGTCAACCTACTAGCAAACCTGCAAGAGGCAATTGGACATCACATATCCAACGTTAGTAATAAACTGCAAAATGTCAAAAAAAATCATATATCCAACCTAAGCCCTGCCTCTATTACAAGAACCATATTCTACACCTGGTCTACAAAACTAATTCTAGATGACAGGTGCCAAAACCTGTCATGCATATGTGCATGTGAGGGAGTGAGAGAGATCTTACTGTGCCCCTTCTTGTACAATGCAATCACTCTCCTTGGGCTTACTTTCAATCTGCTGCCAGCCATCGTCTACGATCAAAAATCGAGGTGGAGTCCCTCCCTCTGATAGACTGCAATTAAAAGATAAAGAAATCAGCGACGCCCGTCTTATTACCATCGCAGCAGTTTCTATCAATCTGCAACTAATCAATTGCTCAAACTGCTACAATTTTTCTACTACCTTTTGAGGCCTTCCTTAACACCCTCTGCGGTGACATCGGTGTAGAAAGCATCCCATGTGCACCAGCCAAACCAATCAAGAAATGAAGGCAACTATTCACAACCAACATAAAAATATTAGAAAAGAATTGAGAAGACAATCTTAGCTTTGTCACAAACCAATTTAGAAGCATAATAAAATTTGTATAAATGGCAGGGGAGGTAAGCATCAATGCAAGTAATTATACCTTCTTCTTCTCTCGGTGATGGAAAGTTTGCATGTGTTTCTCCATAGCCCTGGTTGGTTCATGAAACAGATCATTAATAAACCATGAGAAACACAATATATTTTGGAAATCAAACAAAAATCTTGATATATGATCGTATGTAATCCATATTTTCCAGAGACAAAACACTGCCAACTTTTTTAAGGAAAAAAATATAAAAAAAATCAATTACATTTACATATTAAGAATAAAAGAATGTGAAAAAATGCATGAAGAAGCAAATCTACCCACTTTACTGCCTGGTTGATAACTTCAAATGGATTGGTCCCAGCATGCATGTAGACAAGGTAAAGGCCTCGGTTTGTTTCGACAGTGTTGTCACCTGCAAAACCAAATCACACCAAAAAGAACAAGTCGTTTCGGTTCTTTGGAACTCCCAACGGTTCAACCTATTTCTCTTCGCAAAAATGCTATGTATGCCATTTATCTTGATTTATCGGGATAGCGGCCATTCATGCTTTCTCCACCCTGGTTGTTCACACTAATGACAACTCCACCCCATGATTGATGATTTCATATGGTGTCCTCCATTTATGGCCAATAACTAAAGGTTCGCCCCCTATGCAATTACATGATATTTAGGACATATATAGCAAATGCCACGAGTGCCATAAGCTACTCACCACTCTCGAGGCATATCTCGATCTCATTCTTGTCATTTCCTTGAAGAACAGCTCGGAACTGGCCTTCAAGGAGTGGGAGGAAAACAGTGTAGATTGTTGGAGCATTAGGATCATCTTCTTCCTTGCTCTCTACGAGCATGAATTGAGTCTCCAAAGGGACATCTTTCCCACAGGTTCCCATTCTCTGAGTCATCCACCATAGTTTGAATCGGAAACAGCACATGAACCGGAGACCCCTGTGACAGGAAAAAAAAAGAACAAGTCATGACTTACTGGTTTTATAATCCTCAAGTATCATATTTCAACCAATACGAAACTCTAGATTCCAATTGATTGCATACTCATATAATTTGTTTCTTTCCAAGTTAACTGGGAAACGTTTTTTAATTGACCCAAATGAACCTTTTTCTAAAGGTGTACAAAGATCAAAAGGGTGAAAATAAAGTAAAAGGTTGAAGTGAAATCTTAAGGCAACAGTCAGTAACAAAGAAGCTTGATAATGTTAGTTATAAAGATAGGAACCATCCCTCTCTCACATAGTACTAAATTGTTGTTGCGTCGTTACGCTACGTTGCGGCCACAATTTAATACTAAGGTGACCATGATATTAAACTCGGAGTTTGAAAATGGAGGAAGTGCTTACTCTAAAACACCAATGGGAAAGACATGAAGGCTTTTGCTATCCGAAGCAGTAGCACCAATGAAAGCACCAGCAACAAGGCCGACACCGGATCCCGGGGTCAGAACGATGTTGTCCGGCATTCCAGTGAGGATGGTCTTCCCGTGAACCACGAGGTTCCCATCGTTGATGGAAATTCTCGGTGTGACAGTCATGGTTGATGATGAGCACCTGATAACTGTCCAACAAACACAATAAACGACATCAGCATATATAAAAACATAAAGAACATCATGTTCACGTTAGCTCAGAAACAGAGTTTCAATCAAACTAATTAAGAATCATGCTAGATAACAAAACAAGATTAAAGGCCACACATTTGCAAATTAAGAATGATGCAAATTAAAAAAAATCTAAAATTTTAACCTATGGGTTTAAAACATGGGTAATTATACTTGCACCGGCAGTAGAAACATTTTGGTTTTACAAGCTGGGTTTAGGTTTATGTGCTTAGAATTTAGGGAGTGCGGTTTGAATTTAGAGTTTAGGATTAGAATTTATGGATAATAGGTAAAAACTTAAATCCATATTAAATTACTCTAAAACTTAAACCCTAACACTAAACTCTAAAGTCTAACCACAACCTCTAGATTATAAACCCCTAAACTAAATTTCTAACCCCTAAAATTAAAGCGCTTTGTGAAAGCGAAATGTTTACTCCACTAGTGCATCATATATTTTCTCTTAAAACATATTATAATTTATTTATTTATTTTAACATCTAAATAATCTGCTAGAGTTTCACACTGTTTTGTTTTACTGAATCATAAGTTTTAAAATTGTTTCATGTCCGAATCAAATTTCAACTATTATTTATTGATTAAAATGAGAGAGAACCTCACTATCTCATTTAAGCTCCATAATTTTTTATATGCGAAGATGTGTGTTTAATCCCCGGCACGTCGCCAAATTGGATTTTATATACTATTTTTATGCTTTTTTGGAAGGGATATACCCTACTATTTTGAAAATCATCAACAAAAACAAAAGGCCGCCGGTGATCTATTCCGACTCCAAATAACGCTCCTGAGCACCATGGAACCGGCAACGAAATCACCAGACTGGGGGAAAACAATTCACTCGAAAAATAATCCACCGCAAACTACGATTTCAAAAAAAAAAAAACAGCAGATCACAGAAACTCCAAAATCCAAATCACGTCTCGTTTCACGATCAAACAAACGAATCCACCGTAAACTACAATTGAATTTCACATTTCACGGCTCGGAACCTCAAATGAACTCACCGGTAACGTCTTTATGCCGCCAAGAGGGCTAAAATCTTGAAAACTCTTGTTTTGTTTACTCTAAAGCAAAAAAAAAAAAACTCAGCAGACGCGAACTCCAACGAAGGGAATGCGTGTTGTTTAAAACCGAAAGGCCGAAGCACAAACGATGGCTTTGTTTTTTTTTTTTTCACTCGTAGTGATGATGAAGAAGAAGGTGGGTTTATATAGCAACAATTTCTGGAGTTGAAAAACATCGAGCAGCTTCCATTGAATGGACCGTCCCTGATCTCGCCACGTGGGAATTCCAATATACATTTTTTCTTCTGTTTTTGAATCATTGTTGTACAAGTGTATGAATCTGAATAAAATAATAAATGGCAGATGAGATATTTTGGGTGTTTCTTCTTCGTTAACTGTTGCTGAGCAATGATTGAGGTGTTGTGGTTTGAATGAGGCAATCCGGCCTTTCAAATTGCGGGAAAGAGCATCGGAACTTTAAATGATTGAGGATTCTCAGGCAAGCCGCCCTCCTTCCACGCGGTTTTTACGCCAACATACGCATATCAAGTTGCATAGATTCCGATATTTGATTTATTTTCAGGTTAAGATAATATAACTGAAATAATTTAATTATAGGTACCGTACTAATAAAAAGTAATAATTTAATTACTCAATAGAATTTTGTTGTTAAAACTAAAACACGATGTAATAAAAATAATTCAAATAAAAATTAATAATTTATATTTAAAATTTTGACATTGTACCATCATGACATATCCACCGATCACTTGTCGTACTTCATACTACTGTCTCTTAGCTCGATACTTGATAAACGTAGTTACTTCACTACTAGACAATTAGTTCAGTAATGGAATAGAGTTATTATGACTATAGTTGTCTTGAATATTTTCGAGGTTTTATGCCAAAACTCAAAAATGAACTTTTATAGAATTAAAGCATATTACAATACTTTAAATAATTAATTTAATATTTTACCAGTCTGAATTAAATATTGTAGAGACCATTACGAGGGCGACTCTCCCAACCCAATTTGCTCCATTCACAACGTCATGATTCGAACTACTGACCTTACTTAAGGGATCTAGTGCCTCATCTCACTAGATTAGGTGATTATTGGCAATTTTATTTTTATTGTTAGATTAATTAATTTAAAAAATTAAAAAATAAAATTTAAAAATAAGAATAATTATTTTTAAGGGCCTTAGACTAACTGGGGGCCTAAGCAGTCGCTCATTGTGCTCCCCTTATCAGCCGACCTTGATTATGACCTTAACTTTGCCTGTTAATAGACGCAATCATTTCACTAATTAATTTTTTTAAATATGATTTGTTATATTTATTTAATTATTTTAAATTAGGAGAAATTTTAATAGAATGTATACGTTTGATGGCTAATATAGTTATTATATCAAGCCTTATGTTTAAGTTTTAACATAAGAGTGATATGTTTGTCGCAAATGTTTAGGTTTTCTCATGTAGACGATTTTACAGTTTAAGAGAAAAATCTAACAAAAATATTATATATTTAGGTATCAAAATGATACCGAGGTATAAATTCATGGGTCAAAATGCTATTTATCCCATAAATAATAATTATTAAATTATTTGACTTAATTAATAAATTTAAAATTTTATATCTACATATTAATATATTTATACCTATTTTTTGAATTATATTTGCAAGTATGTAAAATATATATTTCGATTAAAAGGTCCAAATTGTAGCACAGACATCTATAGTTTCATAAATATCGATAAATCACAATTAAATTTAATTCAACTAATATTTGTCGTTAATATAATATACAGAAAATAGTGTTTGTATTTAGAGTCAAAATTCTTTAATCTATTCGACCCGACATATTTTACATTACTTTAATATATACTATATTATATGGAATACAATTGTAGGGTTTTTAATTTTTGGCTTAACCGTCAAATATGTGCCAAATTATTCCTTTTCTTTCAGTTAGGTACACAAACTATTTTTCGGGTCAAATTAGGACCTAAAGTTTTATTTTGTGATCCATTTAAGGTTCACCGTTAATTTCCACCGTTAAATGCCACGTGTCACCTCCAAAATTTAAAATTCTATTAAAAATAAATAAAATTAATTAATTTTAAAAAAATCTCTAAAAATTCTAGATTTTACAAAACAGCCCGCAAATTCCAAATCCCTAAACCCCCAATACCTAAATCTCGATTTGGATCGATTCTGCCACCGGTTGCCACGCCACCGCCCACCACATCGGTCGTCGGACCACCATGACCATTTCCCCCACCATCTCGTTGCCGGAAATCGACCAACGATGTGCAGATTGATGAAATTGTCGAATGGTTCTTTCGAATGATTCGCGACGAACGGCGGTATGAGGGGCGACGAATAACATGTGGGTTGTTCGGCGAGGGGAGGGTGCTTCATTCCGTCGCCGACAACGTGGCCACCGCCAGCTAGAGTGGTCGAATTTGGGGGTTTAGGGATTTAGGGACTGTTTTGAGAATATTTGAAATTTTCAAAATATATTTTTATTTTTATTTTTATTTTGTTTTAATAATTTTATTTTTTTAATATAATTTTTGGAATTTTTAGGAGATGACACGTGTCCTTTAACGAAAAAATTAACGGCGAACTTTAAATGAGTCACGGAATGAAATTTTAGGTCCCAATTTGACCCAAAAAGTAATTTAGACACCTAACTAAAATATAGGGCATAGTTTAAGCACCTAATTACCTATTAAGCCTTAATTTTTCTCTTCTCATTTGCTTCCCTCAATCATTCTCCTCTTTTCCTTGTTTCGTCTCTCTCTTCTTCCTTATTTCTTATTCAAAATTTTATCCATTTCTTTTGTCTCGCGTATTATGAAGTGTTTTATTTCCTTTTCCTCGTCAATTTTTTTCTTCGTCGCAAAATTTCTTTCGAATTTTATCTTCAATTTTTAAACCCACTAAATATTTACAAAGAATTGTCTTTTTATGCTTGGTTTTGATGTTTGCATGTTTTTATTTTTTTTAGATTAACAAGTGTTTTTCCATCAATCAGTTGGTCTAGCGGGATGAGTCGTGAATAAGGCTAAATTCGAATCATGACTTTGTGAATGAAAAAAAATTAGATTGGGAGGGTCGACCACATATTGAGCATCTACAAAAATCAATCCGAATTTATCAGCCAATAAATCGAACATCCATGGTTAAACTAAAAAAAACTAAAGAAGTGCTATGTTTTTAGTTTTACTTCTTAAAATTTTGTTACGATTTTTTTTCCCTTTATTTAAGAAAGTTTTATTGAACATGATTTTATTGTGGTGATGGTTTCCGAATTTGACATATGTGTGTTCATGTTGTTGAATGGACGATGGGTTTTTGTTTGCTATCTCCTATTGCTTTTGGTTTTGAATAAAAATTGGATGCTCATAATATTTAGTTTGAGAGAAAATCTAAGATCAAGTGAAAAAATAAGAAAGAAAGAAAAACCCCGAAACATTTGATATTATTCGGGTCAAATCAAATTAAGAGCAAATTTTTACGAAAAATTTTAAAACGGATTCAGAACGAATGAAACGCTACTAGAAATAAAGGAGATCGAATTCGAATATAAATTTATAATATTTGGATCTGAAGGGCTAAAAACCTACCACGTCACGGCTCTCCTTGTCATCCCCCTAAATAGATATTCGACAAGCATAGTAAATCAAGTGCTAATAATTTATGCTGATTGCTGAGACAAAGGGTAGAAAGCGTTGCGTGCTCCTCTTCGCCACGTCAACTGCAGATCTGGACCTAAAAAGATTGAGTTGCACCGGTGGGTCCCCCAGTCAAACATTATTCATTTGGTCACTAATAATTTGCCAACACTTGTGTCCCGACACCTCAGCTCTCACTAACACTACTAATTATTTGCCTTCTTGTTATTTTATTCACTCAAATTTCTCCCTCTCATCCCTTGCCTTATATCTCTATAATTAAATAGTGATACAATAATATTTTTTAAGACAAATACTGAGATTTAAACTTATACAAAAGTAAAACAAATAAACAATTATAATTACTAGATCGATTAATAAATATCTGTATCTGTTAAATTTTAATACTAAAATTTTTATTATCAGTCTCATTATAATTTGACTTAACTATAAAATAAGTACTTAAATTATGTTTTTTTTGCAATAGGTACCTAAAGTACTTTTTGAGTATAATAAATACATAGAGTTTCATTTTTTGTTGAAATAAATGCTTAAAGTGTTTTTTTTTTGCTGAAATAAATGCCTAAAGTATTTTTTTTTGCTGAAATAAGTGTCTAAAGCTTTTTTTGCTTGTTTTAAAGTCAATTTTGGCACCTATTTCAACCAAAAACGAAACTTTAGGCACCTATTTTAACAAAAGTAATACTTTAAACACCTATTGCAAAAATAAAACATAATTTGAGCATTTATTTTGTAGTTAAGCCTTGTAATTTTATAAAATAATATTTATTATCGTTGCTAAGATTAAATTGTTGAGTGGATAATAATGATTTTAAACCTAAATTATAAAACGAACCTAAAATATATAAAAAATAGTCTTTATATAATAAAATTTATATTTATCACATTTGTATTTATACTATGTGATACTAGTCCACTAGTGAAAATGACAAAAAAAATATTACGATAAATTTATTAAATAATACTAAGGATTAGGATCCACCATTTACAATATGTAAAATTAAATAGTTTTACACTAATTTATGACTATTAAATGAGTATAAATTGATGGTTACTATTATCGACTTTTCTTTTTCCCCTTTTAAAAGTTTTATCATTAAACTCATCAAATGATTCTAAATTAATGAAATTACTTCATCTAATTGATGTCAATATTTTTTTTATTTAATTAAAAAATGACCTCATGTAAAATTATTTGAAAAAATAACCTCTAAATAATCTAAATTAATATAATTTAAATTTAAATATATTTTAATTATCAATTTGTTCATTTATACAATATAAACCTAAACCCCAAAGATAATTCGAGCAATAAAGCATCTACCTTGACAAGATTTTAGTGCCTAATCATTTAGACTCGTAATTATATTATTCTTTAACAATAACATAAACACATCCATCCATTATTGTAAGATTTTTCATAGGATGAGTGTATCATGTTCGACGAATATCGTTAAACACTACTAATGTTAAATATTGTTAAATACTATTAAATTGATTAATAAAGATTAAAAATTTTAAGGACTCAACATATAATTATAAATTATTTAAAATAAAATATTAATTAAATTATTTTTCATACATATAATCTTTTTCAATCTTTTTCAAAAAATTGGATCAAAAATCAACTCTAAACCTTAAAACCCTAAATCATAAATATTAAACCTTAAATACTAAATTATAAACCCTAAACCCTAAATGAAAAATAATTTAGGCATATCAAGATGACTTGCACCCTGAATCCAATCCCTAAATTTTTCTTTTCATTCTGATCCTTTGACCGATAAGAAAAAAAAATGGGTATCGGAGATGGAGTTAAAGATAAAGGATCAGCCGCCGAATTGCTCAAAGTCAAGATTTAGATACAACTCCTCAGTGGTGCAAGTCGCCTTGATAGGGTTAAATTATTTTCTATTTAAAGTTTAGGGTTTGATCTAATTAGAGATTGATATTTGATTTAATTATTTAAAAATAAAATAAAAATTATATTATATATAATAATTTAATTAATATTTTATTTTAAATATTTTATAATTATATGTTGAGTCCTTGAGACTTTTAATCTTTATTAATTAATTTAATAATATTTAACAGTGTTCAACGTTAATGATATTCAACAATATTTTTCGAACGTAATTTTCCTTTTTCATATTCCTTTCTTACAATGTTTGAATACTACTCCCGTGATTATGAAGAATCGGAATTCGATTCAATCAGTTTAATGATGACAATCGAAGCTGAATCAGCTTCTAAAATTATAAATAAATTACTATAATATTCTTTGATATATATGACAAGCCAATCATTTTTATTTTAATATTCGTAAATCTCTATTTAAAAAAATTCGTAAATATAGACTACAATGGAAATAAAAAGAGGCCACGTGTTTATGACCCGTCACATTAGCACATTTCATTCTGATGTATATGATCAAGGACGAACGCAAGATTTATGTAAGGGATACGAACTATCAGTAATTATATTAAAAATATAAGGGTACAAAATTATAATATTTTAAGGGTGTAAAATTAGATTTTTAATAAAAAATATAAAAAAATATATAAAATATAAGAAAACTTAAAATTTTTAAGGGGAGCGGCTGCCCCAGCACCCCTGTGTCCGTCCCTGTATATGATAAAGTAGCAGCCGTCGTTCATTAATTAAACCAAAATGAGTAATTGAGCATCGCTTTCAAATTGATGACCAAAGTGGGTATATCACAATGATTTGTGATTATAATAGGTATTTCTTGAAAAGTAAAGCCCTGTTTTATTGATTAACTACTAATTAATTATATCTTCCCGATGACGTGTACCCGATTGTTAATATCTAATTAGTATTTTTCTTAATGATTAACAGATGCATGTAAATAAAAATATGTTTGTAGTTTAGAAAATGGTGAAGAGAGAGTCAGATGAGGACATGAATTACGTGTGGCTTTTAAGCAAAGTTTGACATTATTAGTTAATTGTATGTTTAGTGATGGTGTGTTTTCTTTCCCATGTGAAATAAATTCATATTCTTTTTCCAGAGCAAACATAATTATTGGTTGGTCAAACTGTTTATATTTATTTATTTATATCCTCTACGGTTGTGAATTTTAGAGCCGCATACACCGTGCAAATAAATTACTCGAACTCAAATATTTTAAAAAAACAACACTTTCTATTCCCAAAAGTTAAATTCTCTGCACCCAACTCCTAAAATCCTAATCCTAAACTCTAGCCTTAACCCTAAATAGAGATAGATAAAAATCTTTTGCCCCTTTTCGGTGCCCTACTTATACCCAACACTAAAAAATACCCAACACTAAAAAATATTGAAAAATTAAATTTTAAGCCATAACCCTAAATTTTAAATCTTAAATCATACACTCTATACCCTAAAAAATACACCCTACCCTAAATTTCCTAAACCCTAACCTAAAATCCTAAACCATATACCCTAAACCTAATTTTGAGTGTAGGGCACAAGTAGGGGCAGAAGATTTCCATCCAAATAAGTGTACGAAAAAGACTGGATTTTTATTCTGAGTGCAGTTGTTAAATGTTTGTTCAAAACATGGTGAAATCATAATTCCCCAACAAAACTGAAGAACAATCTCTTCACGCAAGGAAACATGGTAAAATCATTTAAAAATACCATCCTCCATCATACTAGTTAAACGTAAATTAAAAGGTTAGTCAGATTTGACTTCAAAGCCATTTTCACACATCATACATCCAAAAGAAACTAAAAGTACCAATTACAAAGCCAAGCCAAGAATGATTTGCCTGTCAACATAATATATATAACATGAGTCGAGAGTTCGTCCAGTTCGCTTGATCGAATGATCCTCCAGGTTCGGTTCGCCAATCAAACACTTGCCATCAGCAGGCCACTTAGGAAGGTTCATTTGATTGTCAGGGCCCTTTGAGACACCCCTGCCATGATTCTCTCATGCTGCTGCCTCGGACAGTCTCCTCCTTCCATTGTTTTATCGGAAAGTGAACGAGAGGTAGAGAAACGAAAACCTTGATGGTGCAGATAGAAGTCGTTGCCATTGCCGTTGCCGTTGGCGTAAATTTTTCCATTGCTGTTGTTGAATGCTTGCAGCATATTTGTTCCCTGAACTTCAGTTTCTGTTTCTTCTCGATGACCAACAGATGAATTGTCACTCACCGAGTTGTTGGCACGTTCTGATGGAAGATTTGAACTAGTGTCAATGCCTTTGTCAGGCGTGGCTTTAGATGCATCACTTTCGAGCTTCTTCGTGTTTAAGAACCGGCCCCCACATCCTCTTGCTCTTCTCATAGCATGTAAATGTCGAGACTCATGAAGATAGGGCTGAAAAACACAACAAATAGACACTCAGAACTCATAAATGCACATGAAATACAAATAGGTGCACCGAAAGGTTTCTTCACACATATGGTACTACCTCAAGTACCAATCTCATGATAACAATATGTGCATATGCATTGTTTTCATGTTATATTGTCGGAACAGTGTTGTCCCGGTTTTAAACAACAAAGAAACTATCATTTTTCACAATGGATATGCATCATTAACCATCTCATTCAATAGAACTTAACACTTCATTTGAAAGCTATAATATATGGTCAAAGCACCAGCTTCGAGTAAAGGCTCAAACATTAAGGTAGAAATAGAATGCAATAACATTGTATTCTCTCAATATACCTAATGCTCGTATATTGCCTTTGACTTCGGAACCTCTATTCTACATTGCATCAACGGTAAACTCTCCGCACTTTATGACACATGTATGCAGCACTCAAAGATTCAGACAGTCTTTTGAGTCTCAAACTGCTCAGTGTTTTCCCATTTCCCTACTTTATACAGTTTTAATCTCGATATGAAACGAAAAACTCAATGCCACCAGACTACCACATTCATTCATGTATCACATGCAAAAGGAACATGGTTGAGATTGTGAGAGACTTGCCTTAGAACTTTAACCGTTAAATTGGAAATACCGAGATGCCATGCAAAGTCGAAATATATTCTCTAGCATCATGTACAATGAAGAATAGAATCTACACCTAAATTATAGTACTGACCAACTTGTATTACGATGCAAAACACCGATGTGATGAACCAATTAATTATATGTAAGTGCTTATATTTAGACCAGAAAAAACCTTTCGAACTTTGATCACTTTCTTTTCCAGCTCAGCTTTTGCACGCGACTGCCTTCGTCTCAAAATCCCATGGTATTGCTTAGCATTCACATAAACAGGCTCCTCTGCCATTTCAAGAGGCAATGCCATTCTAGCAGGATGCACGCCGAGACTATGAGAATGTACCTGAAATGATATTTCAATACATTTCATAAATATTCATTATCATATTTTAAAAGTATATTCAACTTTTAAGAGGAATCTAAAGCTTGAATACATGTAAACAAACCCAGCATAATTACTTCCACCAATATTTAAGTATATATTTCTAAACAACACTTATATGCAATCAAAAGGTGAATATACCCATACAAAACCAAGCAATTATGAAGATAAAAATTATTTAAGGTGAATGAGCGCTGCATAAACCCATACCAAAGATTGAGGTGCATAAGGAGGCACTACTCCCCCGTAATATGGATCCGCATATGGATAGGACGGACATGCCTGCAAGAGAACTTTCCTCTTAGAATTCCATCATTGCACCATTCGAGTAAAATATCTAGGATGGCCTCAGCCTACAATATGAAAGGTGAGCATATAGGTTTTTTAATCCAATAATTATAATAGAAACACAAGATGATTTAACCATCGGATGAAATACAATCTGTCTTTCCACCTTTCGATCCTTCCTATCAAACCAAACCCACAAAAGATACATCCAACAGCTCAATATCATATGCTATGCAAAATGATTTTCATAAATTATTCATGTTCTCCCAAGAGAGGAAGAGAGAACTTACAATTGAGTGGCCAACGAGCTCCAGCTGAGTTGGTGGTGGTACATATTCACCCATTTCCGGACGTATAATAGGTATAGCATGCTGTAAATATGGCTGCTCATTGGCACATTTTCCATCTTTTTCATAAAAGAAAAACCTCCATTAGCTTCACAGCATATGAACATGATGTGCAAAAAGTTCATTGCCAAGAAAACGAAGAGAGCTGTTATTGCTGTTTGGTTATAGCGTAGCGATGTTAGTTTTAACTGGTGCAACTCAACTCCAATAAGAAGTTTGAACGAATCAAACCCCTTTTATGGTCTCATTGGAACCTGCCTTGAGACTACATCAGTTACACTAGCAAGCCTTTTAGATCACATGATTGCAACTGAAAAATACAGTTATAAGCTGAGTATTAAGCCTTGAAAACTATAGCATGCAAGAATTACGCCTTCCTTACTTCAAATCATCTAAAAACTAATAATTTAATTTTACAAGGCAATGATTTGCATGGATCTACAAGCATTAAAATGTGCACAGTCAACAAGTCGATAACAATTTAGATTATGAGCTGCTTTTACTTTTGCTTTTATGCAAACATTTTGGAATATTTTATAGCTTTTCAATGTTGATATGTTCCACACCATCTTAGCCATCATTGGTTAAAGAGAGTGGAACTGCTGAGTCTAAAGAAGTCAAACTATAACCAAAATTCCCCAATTTTTCGATTGTATGTAACATTCCAGCAATATAATGTCATGCAAGTTATGTATCAACTTCTCCGAATCTCTTTTTAATGAGCAACGTGATTCGTAACAACTGCTAAATTAAATTATTGTTTAACACGATCTTAAAGTCCACAATCTAAGATTGCAGATCAAGATCACTCAAAAATTGCAAACCCATCACATAATACAGCATATACATTACCTCGATGTGGCAACATAGTCAAAGGTTTCTCTTTACTAGAACAAAGCTTATCATCAGTCCCGACCGTGCTCCGTGACTCGGTTGTTTTAGTCACTAAACCTCCATTTGGGTGTTTGGGCGGAGATAAGCTAGTCCTGCTTTCTCCTAAAACATCCGTTAAGACAGAATCCTGCTGTGTGCTGCACCACCAAGGTTGAACCCGAATTGTCTGTGGTTTATTGTTATTTGCATTGGATTCTGGCTGGTTATTACCATCTGGCTTTCGGTGCATGCTCAGTAGTCTAAAATCTCCGGCGCCCCAACCAACTGCTTGGTTATGCAAAATACAGCTATTAATACACACAAGAAAAGCACATCATAATTATCATTACATATGTGTATGTATATATACGTCTATCTTCGAACAATTAGCTAGGACATTCAGGAGAAAATGCATATAAAAGTCAATTGCATATACACAGGGAAAACATAAAATGTCACACTCTTCAAGATGCACAGATTGAAGCATCCAATGCTTAATATTACATGAAAAAAATTAATCTCACAAAACATACCATATAAATATAACTGAGGATACAAAAAGCATTGTTGATGCAGCACAAAATGGGAAGAATATAAAAATAAACATGTCTCTTTTCTCCCTTTTCATCTTTTCATTTCTTATAAACAAACCAGAAGAACTAAAAACATATGTAACCCGCAAGCATACATGAGCAATACATCATGAACACATTTGGGGCATAAATCAAAGACACATCTAGGGACCGTATCTCAATTAAGATGCAAATTAGCTGTAAATGCTATGCTTCTTGTTGCTTTTATTCTCAAGAAACATGTACTAAACTATCAAAAAGACTCATTCCAACGACAATGCTAAACGAGACCTTAATAAACGAGCTAAGATGAACCGTATACCAAGCTTGCGGCCATAGCCAAAACACTCACTTAGCTTCATAAACAAGTCAATTAGCAACTAATAACTTCACACTTTCCTACTTTTTAGCATTTCTTCAACATTATTTTCCTATGTTATGGATCATGATTTGGTTTATACCTAAACTTGTTCGAGTTTTTCTATATTTGAAGGATCATACCGTTGTATCGCATACAATTCGAAGAAAATGAAGAGTTCGAGTAACATAACAATTCAAATAAGACCCTGATTAAGTAAGTAATTGCCTTTGATAAAGTTCTATACAATTGGCTTAGCTACTTTAGCTAGGCTAAAAAAGTACCCTGTATTTTTCATCGAAGTTCCATTTGACTGTTGCTTTTCTTCTTTTTGATATATTCTTTTATTAAAAAATTGCTATAGAAAAGCACAAAAATTACCCATAAATGAATAGTTAATGGAATAAAATATAACACTAAATTAATAATTATCCATCTAAAGAGAATTCAAATCAACTCAAGAACTTCACTTAAATTAATAATTATCCATCTAAAGAGAATTCAAATCAGCTCAAGAACTTCACTTAAATTAATAATTATTATCTTACATTAAATCCATAATATATAATTTAAAAAGAAAAAATTCAAGGAAATCTAAATTTAGCAAGAACATTTAACAATAGTAAAAGACCAGACACACCAGATCATCAACGAAAAAAATTCAAGGAAATCCATAAGCCTACATACATACATACATGCATGCATGCACATACATAGCTTGAATTCTGATCCTTAATCGACTTTCTAATCCCCAAAAAATCCATAAATAGTAATTAAAACAATAAAAAAAAGCGCACAAATGAATCAAACCATCGGAAACAATAATAAACAATAAACCGAGAAAAAAAATCAGAATCCATTAAATCAACCAAAAACCAACACGAAGAACACTTTTTATTTAATAAATAAATTAAAAAAGCGAAAGAGGAAATGGGGAAGAACTTACTCGAAAATTAAAATAAATAAATAAAATCTTCACGTTTTCGCTCTGAACTTTCAAAAGGAAGAAGATAATATATGCCACAGTGTAGTAGTAAGTGTGATAGATAGAGCAACGATACCAAAAATAAATATAAATAAATCAAAGCCGAAATAATTTATTATTTCTTTTTTTTTTTTTAATATTGGAGGTGTTAAAAGAAACGTCGTTTTCCGCCTCCCGCTTAAAAGTTTTTTATTTCTTAATTTGGGTGAGTTAACGGAGAGGGCTAATTCCGTTTAAACGGCGTGATGACGTCAATGCCCCTGCTTCTTCTATACTGACGAGATCATCTTCTTAAGTCGCAACAACAAAAGTGTACGATGTTTTCTTTAATTTTTTATTTCCCTTCTTTTCTTACCTAATTTTCAATTATTTTTGTACCCACGTTCCTTGACCTTTCTTTTTGGCTTTGTTAGTTCATAGATTTCTAGCGTGCGATTTAGTGTAGGGTTATTCTAGAGTTTTTATTTCTATTGGATTTTATACATTAGTAAATGAAATTTATTTTATTTATACTATTGAATTATCAATTGAGTATAATTTCAATGATATTATCGTTGGTACAATATACAAGATAACGTGAGACTGTGCATGCTTAAATGTAGGGACGGAATCAGAATTCAGGGTTGGGGCAAACTTAAATATTTAAAAAGCGACGGTTAAATGAGCAAATAATCTATTTTTTAAAAAAATTCTACATCATAAATGCTTAAAAAATTTTAATATATATCATAGACATATCCTATCACGTCATTCATGGTCTTAACCAATAAAAACTATCTATTTCATGATTTTTCCATGTCATATTTTTATCGAGTGAATATTTACTCATATTTACTGTAAATCAAATTTAAAAAATAATTTTTACCATGTGAAAATTTACTTGAGACTTGAGACCATAGATGTCGTGACGGGATAAGTGTGAATATTACAATATTATACATTGAATGTTAAAAAAATCTACTATCAAATTTATCAAATAATTATACTCGTTAATTACCATAGATGTGGTGTATTTCAAATTGAGTTGATATCTTTATAATATAAATTAAGATTTTTTATATTAAATTTAAATGTAAAATCAAAACATTACACCTTTAATTGATTTTTTTTAAATCATGTACAAGTGCAACTATAAATATAACATGATAATAAATCTAAATATAAACAGATAAAATTTAACTTATAAAATTTGTTTATATATTTTTTAAGAAATAAGAATGGGATAAGTAAAGATTAAAATATTTGCATGTAGTGCCACTGGATATGAGGCCAAAAAGAAAAGTGTACACCTGTCCTACTGGCTTCCACGAGATCCAGAAAACAACGTTGACACGTAGGTCCCACCACCACCATCTAGTCTAGCGCCACGTGGTCCACGCCAACAGTTCAAACGCCGTTAGGCTGTCCCGGCGTTAGGTAGCAAGCAAGGAAAAGGTGGTTTGTGGGTCCCGGAGAGAGGAGCACGGATCTCGGTGAGGGTGAGGGTGAAGACCACGTGTCCCCGAGAGAGGAGGAGTTAATTATAAGCCGCCCCTAAAGCCACTGCAACGCCGCCACGTTTGAAGCTCCTAGAAACTTTGGGAAAGTAAAGAGGGACAGCTCATCTGTCGCCGTGGATGACCACTGACTTTCCTTCTCCTTCTCCTTTCCGGCTAATTTATTAAAGAAATAACAATCAGGGTCCCACCGTTTATGATAAAGCTTGTTATTTTTCATTATTTTGACTTTTGTTTCAAGTTAGGGTCTTAGGATGAGTCTTGCATCTTAGGTTAAAAAAACACAATCTAAAAGACGAAATAATAAAGTTCTGTTTGGTAATTAGCGGATAGTTGATAATAGATTACTTTAGCTGATAGTTAATTGCATCAGCTGATTTAATTAGCGGATTGTATAAAAGTGTTTAATAAAATTAGTTGATAGTTGTTTAATTATTTGAACAAGCAAAATAACATATAAAGACATGACTATATTTAATATTTATTTGAATAGTTTATTAGTTATTAATATTTTGTATCTATTAATATTAATTAGATTATGAAAAATAATTTTTAATATAACATTACTAAGTATATTTGAAGGATCTATATATTAATTTATTATTTATATAATTATTTTTAATATAATTTAATTAATTATTAAATTTAAATACAAATATAAATGTATGAGAATAAAAAGAAAAAATACAAAAATATTGGTTTTCAAATGCCACAATGTAAATACTTGAAGTTGAAGAATTAAAATAAAAAGTTAAATTTAGGTTATTTGAAAAAAATTTATAATTATTAAAGGTAAAAGTGTCTTTATAACTCTTATATCAAAATTTCTAATTTCAAAAAGCTTATATTAATAATTTTTTCAAAATTAGAGTTCTCACCCCAATTTACCCTATTCAAAGTAATCATACAGGATATAATGGAGTATTTGAGGATGTGTTTAGGGTACTAAAATAGTTTATGCCAAAACACTTCATCATGTGGAAGACAAACTCTCTCCCATAAGCATCTCGTAGTCATAATATTATGAGTTCATGATGTGAATAGATGTTATGCCAAAGGCCTCATTTTTAGTAATTTTTTGATGATCCAGTTGTGATAAAGCTTACCCTCAGCATGCCAAAAATTGGCTTCTTTTAAAATATAGGTGTGGATCCAGACAACCTAGAGGGAGCCATGACCGGCTAGGATGCTTCGTAAGAGTTGGAGATTGCATATTTTTGTTCAACACATAAGGTTTTTAAGTTCGAGACCACTTTCTGATTTGGTCCTAATCGACCCTTGCTCCCTTAACTGGTACATTGTCGTTTTTTCAAAAGAATAACATACATATATGTTCGATCTAAAAAATCACAGATTTTGACAAGATGAGCTGTCGAATCCAATAGTTAAAAATACTAAACAAGACTGCCCGAATTAACTGAATTCTTCTCCCATAGCTCAATTTTTTTGTGGACCAAAAGTGTAGTTTTTCTTTAATTCTGTCGAGGAGAGGGGCACAATCCCTTGTTGTGTGAGCTTACGAGTGACTAATGAAACCCCAAGGTAACGTACTAGTAAGCACCCTCGTTTGAAGCCAGACGCATGGCATATGTCTTCAACAATTTTGAGGGAAATGCCACTAGTGAAAAATTTGGTCTTTGTTGCATTGAGCTTAAAACCTGAGATAGTGTAGAAACTCTCCAAAGTGCTTAGCACTCCCAAAACTGAATCGATAGTGCCATGACAGAAAATGAGGAGATCGTCAGCAAGCACAGATGCGTGATAGAAAACTTACGGCATTTAGGGTGATATTTGAACAGGCTCGCGTTCGCTGCAAGATTAAGAAGGGAGGTAGGGCGACAAAGGGTCACCTTGTCGTACTCTTCGCCCTTCTTTAAAGAACCTCACGAGACTTCCATTCAGTGAAATAAAAAATCAAAAAGTTGTGATGTAGTTGGATATCCATCTACGAAATGGTTTGGGCAATCTGATGGCCTGTAAGATTTTTAATAAAAATACCAATCAATGAAGTCAAAAGCCTTGTGTAGATCAATTTTAATTGTACACCGGGGGACATATTTGTGCGAGTGTACCCCTTAACCAGCTCTTGAGCAAGAAGTGTGTTATAAGTAATGTTGCGGCCCTTGATAAAAGCATATTGAGTTGGCAAAATCATGTCTGGGAAGTAAGGTTGAAGCCTGTTCACCAAAATTTTAGTGATGATTTTGTAAACCACCGAGCAGCAGAAGATAGGTCTGAAATCTTTAGCTTGACTGGCATTTGGCACTTTAAGGATTAAGGCATCACGGTGGCGTTGAAAGCAAGCACGAGCGAGAAAGTGTGGAAGAAGTACTTGATTGCAGCAGTGAAATCCCTTCTCACAATATCTCAAATACTTTTAAAGAATCAGAAAGTGTATCCGTTCGGCCTAGGACTTTTTTTCATTTCCTTGTGCAAAGAGTGCTTCCTTAATCTTCAGGTCAGTAACTTCTTGACAGAGAGAGTATGGGCAGAATTCGGTAGTGTGTAAGATAAAATGCGTTAAAGGTCCTCAATGGGACAAGGCTGGACTTGAGTATCCTTCATTTCTATGAGCTTTTGAAAGAAACGAAGCATCTCAGAAGCCATTGAATCAAAAGTTTCCATATTGTTGCATTCTCATCTTTTAGCGTGCGCACAATATTTTTTTTGTCATCACAGTAGAATGAAAGAACTTGATACCCATGTCTTCTTCCCGAATAGAAACTTATTGGTCAGCCTGTTGAATTATAGAACATTGCAGGTATGGCTTCCACATTATCCAAATTCGACAGTTAGCTGCATGTTCATGATTAGTAAAGTAATTCTAATATGCAGAGTATTTGGCCACGATAGTCGCAATATTATTATGTCTAATTCAAGTTTATAATAAGCAAATAATATCAAGCTATAAATCTGTACACTATTTCATCACTTTTATTTATTTCGAGGGATTGTTGAACCATGAGTATTTCAAAATCCAACAATTATTGGGGAATAGGTGGAGGAGTACCTCGAGAAGCAGTCGCATCACTTACAGCAGATCGAAGATTAGCAACAAGACCTTGCTTCACTTGTTTAATGTAAGCATTCTACCTAAGTTAAATTCGAGCTTAGGGAAATTAGGCTCCCATTTGCGTAGGATGAGTGGCTTATGTTGGATGTGCCACGGTCCATGCTTTAGCACCCAATCTCGCGCAGTGATGTTAGGGAAAGAAAAGACATAAACACTAGGGTAAGCAAGACTTACCTTAGCCATGATCGATTTTCCCCAAATTGAATCAATGATATTTTGAAACGCACTGAAATTATGAGCACCACCGATGAATTGACCGACAAGAGCATGTTTCCAATAAGAAGCTCCGTTATCAAATACTTGCTTGGGCGGTTGAATGACGGGCGAACCATCCTTCATCCTCCTCAACGGGCGAAAAAACTAATTAACAGTACTCAATCTGAATTAATCAACTAATACATCAAATATCAATAATTGTAAAATAAAAAACTTTCAAGTGCTTACTTGTTCCTTTATGAATTAATATTCATACCATTAATTTCATCTATTTTGAAAACATAATCGTGTCGTGTACTTATTTAAACTTGATCCGTGGCTGTTAAACGCTTTTCCTTCGAACTCTAATTAGGCCCATGTACACCGGTTCATTGGATTTTAGAACCGACTCTTGAATTCGACCCAATTACCTCCGAGTCTTTATAGAGCTTTCGACCCAATATCTGATTTTCTGCTTCCTTTCTTGTTTACAAATCACAATAATTTATAAAAAGATATATATATCGATTATATGCAATTTTTATTTTAAAAAATATACAGAAAACAAGTGTGAATTTTTAATCAATTTAACTCGAATTTCTATTATTTGAATTATAAATATTTAAACTCCATATATAGAATTATTTGTGTACCATGAATATCAAAGTTGTTCATTAATACATAAGAGATGATAATTACATAAATTACTATGACTTGATTTCTTTTTATAATAACTATTACTTGATTTCTCCCGAAGATAAATTGAAATTCCAATTCAGAAAGAAGTATGTCAAACATTTGAATAAAAAATTTCTATTCTTTTGGTGCCCTATCCACGTCTCAATATAAAAAAACGGAGTTTATAGATTAGAGCTATAATGTAGAGTTTATGGGTTAAGATTTAGAGTTTAATTTTTAAAGTTTAAAGTTTAAAAAATAAGGTTATAGTATAGTGTTTAATTATTTTAGTGTTATAAATCCGAGCACAAAAAATATAGGACTTTTGTTTTAAACATTCTTCATACAATTTTTTTGAGGTTTGTTGATTTCACTGCTAAAGTTTTTTTTTTTTTTAAAAATTAATCACTAAACATTCTGATTGTCATTGTTAGTCAATCTCTGTCCATCACCGAATATCATTCGTTACGAAAATAGTATCAAATATTCATATTATACTCCTTTTATTTTCATCTAATCAAATTTTCACAATATCTACTTAAAATGAATGAAATTAAACAAATATATCATGATAGGATGAAAAAGTTTATTCACAAGAAGGGACAAACAAAACTGAAGTAACAATAAGGTAAAGGTACAATCAACTTCGATCTCAGACCACTAAATTAAAGGGGAAAAAACATAGGGGGTTTTATTTTGGTGGTCAAAATCCTGAACCAGACATAAAAGATTATAATGTCCTGATCGAATCGGTCGGCGAAGGCATAGAGTGCCAAGTGTTTGGAAACTCGAATGATGTGACGTTGGTGGTTCGGTCCCCATGTGAAGGAGCTAATCGAGCCGGCCATTTGTATGTCATATCCCCACACAAATATGAGGTGGTAATTATAAATTAATAATTTCCCGTTTTAGGTTGTCTTAGTAATTTCTAGGCAAAATCACCTAGATATCCCCATTTAAATAATTATTTAATCAGAAATATTTCTATTCGGATGAAGTCGCGATTGGTCAAACACGACTTTCGAAAGTCGATTGTGTGAGAACGTGACTTTCGAAAGTCGCTTGTGAGAGAACATAACTTCCAAAAATCGCTTCATGTATATACGACTTCAGTTTTTTTTATCTCGAATATGTTGTATAGACTCAGTTTAATTTTACGTAAAAAAACTGAAGTCGTGTTATATAAGAAGCGACTTTCAAAAGTTGCGTCCTCTCAAAAGCGACTTTTGAAAGTCGCTTTTGACCGATCACAACTTTATCCTACATATTCTAAAAGGGGTATTTTTATAAATAACTTTGATGGAATTTATTTCGGTAAATAATCATTTTCAAGGGAATATTTAGGTGATTAATCCTAATTTTTATTAGAAAAAGACTTGTTTAAAAATATATTATTTATAATTAACGATATAATTTTGTAGATTTATCCGATATTTTTAAAGGTTTTGATAAAATTATATATTATTACTAAATAAAAATAACATGTATTGAAAAATAATATATGCTAACATAAGCAATGTTAGGTTAGCTGTTTAAGAAATATTAGTGGGGTAATAAAAAATTAGTACTCATATTTTAAACTAAATTGGACTTAAACAATTATGTATGATGTTGTTATCTTACATAAATTTGATCTAATCCTTTAGCAAAAAAATAAAAAAATGAATTTGATCTAATCCCAACCAAAATGATTCCGAGGCTTTCAAAAAGGGAAAAGGGCATGCAACAACCGTTTAAATATGCTTGTAAATTTTTTAACTCAACTTCAGTATTAATATTTAGGGTTAACTAACTTAAGGGTGGAGTGACAGAACTGCCACGTGGCAGCTTACGGGAAATTTTTAAAATTACATATTTGGTCCATGTTATTTACTTATTAAATCAATTTGATCATAATTTTATTTTAATTAAATAAAATTAATCATCCAATCAAATGATGACACTTGTCATCACCCAATTGAATTATAATTTAACCAAATTTTAATTTATTTTATTTAATATATTTTTTCTCTCCAACCACCTGGTAAAAGGAAAATTAATGAAGAATAAAAATTAGTATTGTGAGGGTTTGAACCTAAAATTAAGTGGAGAAAACCCAACACCTTTACCACTGAGCCAAGCTACTTTTAGTAATATATTTTGCACACTTTCATATACTTATTTTATACTTCAGTAAATGTTAGGGAAAAAGGAAGTAAAAATGATTGAAAGGGGGACTCGAACTTAGATCACTTGGGATGTGTATAATCACACAAACGTTCGATTTAATTTAAATTTTAAATTTTTTAATGAAAAGGAATATGATTCACATAGTAAATCCCGCACCAAAATAAAATGAAAACAAAAACCTCATTGCCATTGTTATAATCTATAGTTTTTTGTTTTGTTTTGTTTAATGAGTAAGTTTGACCCTAAAGTATACTCAAATCAGCACGATTGTCCTTACTTTTTAAATATATCAAATTTGCCTTCAAAGACAATTAATTGTAATAATTTTGCACTCGAAGTAATTTAATTGCATTATTTTGCCCCTAAGTAAACTTAAATCGTCAAAATCGAATGACTTCGAAGGTAAAATTAATACAATTAAATAATTTCGAGTGTAAAATTAGTTCAATTAAAAAATCGAATAAAATTACTGATTCTAAATTTACTAAAGACAAAATTACCATTTAAGTTTTTTAAAAAAAAAAGAAGATCCTCGACATTGTAGTTGATTAACTAAAACCTCAAGAGTCGGTCCAAAAAACAAAAGGTGATTTAGAAGAAGTTGAAAAGGGTGCAATCTCATCCCTACATGCCCAAATCTCCAAAATTTGGGACCATATATTCTTATCTTCATTGCATAGAATACATGCAAAGTTGCTTTCTATTTGTCAAGATTAGAGCCAATGCTCCTTCCATGTCCATTTCATAGGAACTTTGAAAATGAAATATGAAGATGGACAAAGACTTGGTCCCAATATTTGTTTCTAATTATGAACCAAACAATGTTTATAGCCTTAATTAGCTGACATTTGGTTACCTTGTTTTGGAAGGCTTCACTTAGATGTTCAAATCACATTGAATTTGATTAACTTAATTTTTTAATATATTTTTTTTGCATTTAGATCATTATTTTATTATATTTTAAAATAATGCCTTGATTATTTTATGTTAAGATTTTTCATTTATTTATTTAGAAAGAACTAAGAATATTTTATTTATTTTTATTAAAGTGAATAGGAGAATTCACACACCTTTTAGCCTCTATTTTCCTAATTTTAGACGGCTAATATTTGAACAATTAAAATATTTCCTTTTAACTAGCAATTGGCTGGTCTAGTTAGATGGGGTGCTAGGTCTCTTAAGCAATGTCAGGTGTTGAAATCTTAATATTATGAATAGAAAAAAATTAAGTTGAGAGGGTTACCTCCATATAAAATTTTTACAAAACTCGATCCGAATTAGTTGACCAATAAATTTAACATTATGGTTAAACTAAAAAATATATTTTCTTTTAACATGGGGATTTAGTCCTCTAGATTACCACCCCGGAATCTAAAATAAAGCACACACGATAGGCTTTTGAGGATAGAGGAATAATTCGATTTGACAAAACGTGCGGAATATACTTAGTAATATAATGTGTTCTATCAGTATACTTATAAAATATAATTTTTAAGGTTCAATGAGTCTCTTATAAAGTTAACTTAATTGATATATTGTTTTGGTAAAAATGCATGTCTATTTTATGACTTATGTTTAAAATTTATAGCTTAGCCTATTGATATTTTAGAAATTAGAAAGTCATATATATTTTTAATTTTTTTAAATTTCTAGAGTAAAACTCAAAATAATACATAACAGCGGAATATAATTTTAAAAAATATGATAAAGAAATTTGGTGTTTAGTCCAACGATGAATATAAATTACTCTTCAATTATTTGAGGGTTAAAAAGATTGATAATGTAATATTGTGAGTTTATATTAAAATATGTATATACAAAAATTTATTAATAAAAAACTTCCATATTTTCCTTTTTTTTGTTTTCCTTTTTATTTTTTTTAATATTTGAATCCAAAATTAATCAAGATTAAGTAAAGCTTTTGACGTAGTGACTAGCTATTCACGTTGTGGGAGTGGCTTTAACCCTTACTTTTACTGTATGTCTTGAGTTTGAGATTTTGTGTATGTAAAATTATTTTGTTGGGAGACTCACTTACCAAAATTAGATATGCGATGTATGTCAGTCCAGAATAGTTAGGGTCAAACCCTGAGGAATGGAGACGGCAACCAAAAAAATTAACAAGTAACATTTTGAGTCATTTTTATTATTTTAAATTTTAAATACTTGTTTTTACTTCATAAATGTAGCTGTGTGATTTTTAAACTTATAACCTATAAATAGTTTAAACACTACAGTTCAGATATTTTTTTTATTTCTCATTTTTTCTCGGCCTTTTTCTTACTTTTTCATCGCTCCTATAGAAATTTCAAGTGCATTCCCACCCTTACATTATATTTAAATTAAATTGGATGCAAATGAGGTTTTGACAAAGTAAATAGGGTTTATTTCGTGTGACTTTAAATGTTCAAGTTTGATTTTCATTTAATATGAATTAGATGTAGCCCTATCTAAATTTATATTCGACTTAAATATCGTCAAACTCTGTAATTTGGAATTGTAGTTGTACCCTTCCAAGAATATATAGTCCACATATTTAGCATAATTTAATTCTTTTATTACCGGTGCAAGCATATTTGGCTGGTTGACCAAGCTGTTTATCTTTGTTCTGTTAGGCTTGTTGCATGCTTGAATCGATCACTGAAAATCTTCAAGAGAGTTGATTTTGCTCATTAGATGAATTGACTAAAAACCAAAATAAAAATGGACAATTTGCAAAAGGATTTTAGAGTGGTTCGACTACCCAACTGAGTCTACATCCACTACCTTAGCACACCACTAAAAATTTCTCAATTCACTAAGAATTCATCCTCTTTCCAAGGCTTAAGAGGAAACTTTTACAACCCTATCTTTTATATGGCTAAGATAGAATCACTCTAGTTTTTGTCTAAGGCTAAACTAGAACATCTCCTTTTACAAGGGATTTGTTTGGTAAACTTAATATCTCACAAGGTGGGTGTTTACACAAATTTAAGCTCACAAGAGTACAAAGATTTACAATAAAGCTCACTCTCTAAAGACTCTTTACAAGAGAAATGAAGAGATAAGAATTTGACTCAATTTCTCTTAAACATGTTGCTTGGATGTTGTCTCTATTTTTTCTTCAAGTGTTCCACCCTTAATAATTTAGTTAGGAACAAGCTTGTGGTCGTTGGAGACCGTTGGAGATGATTTGGAGCCGTTGTGGCATTTATTTCCCGCAATAAATGCAGTTCCGGTGATGTCCGTTTCGATACGCTCGAAGTCGTATCGGAACACTCTTATTTAGAACTAGCCGTTGGGTCTGATGCAGTGTACCGTATCGAAACACATTGGGCCGTATCGAAACGTCTAGTATCGTATCGAACCAACCTGCAATTCATAAGAACGTTGAAAAATAGCCGTTGGGAGTTTTGACCGTTGAGATGAAAGTCACGTAGACGTATCGAAACACCAAAGGGTGTTTCGAAACAAACCCTATCCGTATCAAAACATGTAAGCCATGTATCGAAACGGGTTCTGGCAGTTTGAAAACGTATCGATACAGATTATGCCTGTATCGAAACGAGTACATTAAAAGCACTGGTTTGACTACCTAAAAACGTTTCAAATATTGACAAACTCTTTTTAAACATCTTCAAACTTATTTTCAAGTTGTTTTTTACTAAAAGAATATTTTAAATTATTTTTAATTAAGTCCAAAACATTTTTCAATTATTATATTAAAACATATATTTTTACAATCTCTCTCTTTTTGATATAATAAAATTAATTTAAAAAATTGTTTGAGATTCTCCCCTTAGTATTTAAAAATTTGAATAAGAGAATTTGAAATTTAAATGAAATTAAAACTCCACTTATTCTCTTGAAAAAACAATTTTTCAAACAATTTTCATCCTTTTTGTTATATCAAAAAGAATTTAAAAGACATTAAGCTCAAAATAACATGGGAGATTAATTTTTTTTTTGACAAAATTAAAAATTTAGTTTTAAAATTGGCTCCCCTTTCTCAAGCATCAATATTAGGCTTAACAAATTATCCAAGACTTTACAACGAAAATTAGATGACCAAAGAAGAAACAAAATAAAAGCTTTAAGCTTAGAGGTTACCCAATTTCTTCACTTGTGTGGCTAGAGCATTTCCATAATTTTGCTTTGCTTGTTATTTCCTCCAACACACTACAAAAGACATTTACTTGATTTTTGCTATCCAAATTGCTTTGGATTCATTTACGTTAGTCACAATGTCTTTAGTTCTCTTAGGAACACATACTTGTCTAACCCTATAAAATTTTCTTTTCTTAATAGGACAAGTATGTAAGAAATGACTATAATAATGACAATGTGAGCATTTTGTCATTATGTGACAAAATAAATTATTAAAAACAATTTATTTATCTTTGATTAAGCTTTCAAGCTTAACTTTCAAATCGAGATTTTATTTTTCTAAAACATCTTTGCTTGTTTTTGAAAACTCTAAATCATTTTTTAAAATTTCATTTTTGATTTTCAAAATCTAATTTTGTTTTCAAAAGAAAATCATTTTTAATTTCAAGTTTAAAAATTATTTTCTTAAATTTGGAATTCATGGACTCAAATTTCAAATATAATTCATTGAAAGCATCTTATAACTCATCAAATGAATATGCATTTGGATCATTAGAGTTTGAAGATACCTAGGCTCATCGAGAGACCGTTGGGAAATGTCTCGTGTCGTATCGAAATGGCCTACAATTCAAAAGACAGTTGGGAAATAGCCGTTTGGGGTTTTGACGGTTGGGATGAATGCCACATAGGCGTATCGAAACACCAAATAATGTTTCGAAACAACCTCTATCCGTATCGAAACAGGTAAGCCTTGTATCGAAACATGTACATTAAAAGCATTGGTTTGGCTACTTAAAAACGTTTCAAACATTGCCAAACTCTTTTTAAACATCTTCAAACTTATTTTTAAGTTTTTTTTACTTAGAGAATATTTTAAAAAAATTTCAATTAAGTCCAAAAACATTTTTCAATTATTATATCAAAACATATATTTCTACAATTCCTTTGTATTCTTTTAGGTCATGGATCTAGATTCATTATGAGCGCCTATTCCTTCCCCTCCCCTCTAGCCTAGGTAGTATTATGATTAGATTTATGATTTTTCAAAAAATATCTTATACTTTTCAACCAAAGAAATCTTATAAGTCACACCACTTCTTTCTTCTCTCTAAAAACAAAGTATATGACCTCTTTTTAAAAAATTCTAGCTTTTTAGCGTCGTTTTTCGCTGGTCACTAACGCCAGTTGCCAGACATAGTCCTCTCCGGCATAATAATTTTTCGGTCATCATTGTTGGGTTGTCTAACTTCTTTCGGTTGTTGAAAGTCTGGCCGTTCAGGCCCTTCTCAACACTCATTGCTCTAGATTTTTGAGGGGGTTCAGCGTCCGGTCGGTGCTCCGGGTCATGGTTGGGTGATTTTTTATCGATGACTGGAAGCTTCGCGGAGTTTCCTTCATCTGAATTTGTTCTTGTTTTGTTTCTTTTCATTTTGTAACCCCCTCGTCCCGGTCTGGCCGGATGACCGGTCCGAGTGGGCCACACGGGGAAAACCGAAGCGAAACCCGTTAAGGTTCCTCCTCGGTTAACAACCCAGAAAATTTCCTTTTAATTTAATCTTCCCTAAATGCACATTTAATTCCTATGTGATCACAGCAACGGAAGACAAGCATTCATGCAACCAAGACTCAAACAAATCAAACCAAACAGTCCATTTTTATGTGACTTAACAGGCCGTTTCGAAACACCCTCAAGGTGTATCGAAACGCCTTGACCTGGTCAACACTTCAAAGCCCATACGAGGATGCCGTTTCGGAACGGGGGTCAACCGTTCTGAAACACCCTCCCTGGTCAACTTCTTGTGGTCAACGAGAATTGACCGTTTCGAAACACCATAGACCCGTTTCGGAACACCTTCATCTCGCCAAATTCTCAAAATTCCAGTAGCAAAAGTGTACCGAAACAGCCCCTATCCGTTTCGAAACGCTCGGCCAAAAACAAAGGGACCGTATCGAAACATGGTAGCCCGTTTCGAAACGCCCTCTATCTGCAGACGGGTTTTAGCTGTTTTAAGGCACAATGGTGTCCCAAAACCTCGCTAAAACCTCCAACAACACACTAACAACAATTCTAAAGGCAAACCAACATACAAGCATGCTTGAGCATCATCATAACAAGACTAAACACCAAGGCACAACATCACAAGCCACACATCCATACATGTCATTATAGATATTAAGCTTTAACATATCCAACACTTAGGCAATTCTAGATAGCAAAATACTAGCATGGTTTCAAGCAAGGCATACATCCTAAAAGCCAAATCAACAAACACATACGGGGAGTCTAACATGCTCCTAAACAACAACAACAACAATATATTCCAAAAGCATCATAACACGACACCTATCCCATTGATTTACTATTACAATCTTTAAATTTAACTATCATACTTGAGCTAACCGTAAGCAACACTTGGAGGCCTTTCCTTGCCCTTGCCACCCACAAGCCATTGATCTGCATTGTCGAACAAAAGAGAGCGTAAGCATAAAATCTTAGTGAGGGTAAGCTCGTAAAACAAACATTCGACAATGCAGGGTCCAAGCACGAGAAATTTCCATAATGAAATGCATGTTCTTACCTCCGATCCGCATAATCCAAAATGATCATGATGCATGAACATATAATCAACATTATGTCATGCTCAACATCTCATAAGCTCAACTTACCACGATACATAATTCAAAGCATTAACCACATCATATATCAATTCATAAAGAGCGTCACATTCGTATCATATAAGCATATATGCATAATCCCATATTGGCAACATAAACCACAATCCGTATTGGCACCTAGCTATGACTCGAATACGCGGATAACCGTTGGATCTCACACCCAACAACACAACCATTACCTAACGGTGGGATTACACTCATCACCGTTCACGCGGAGGGGATTCCACTCATCCTCACGCCTCATTTCACGCGGAGGGGATTCCACTCATCCTCACGCCCGTCGATGGGATTCCACTAATCACCGACGAATATATGTATATAAGAAGATTTCCGGGCGAACCCGTACTCCATCTTGATGACTACCATCATCAAGACCACGCGCGCATTTTGACTCACGTGTGCACACTAAACATCCTAATGATCGATCATTTGTACCCAAGCATACTAGTGCCAATACTACTCATTTCATTAATCTATCACAATATCATTCCATAACAACTTCCGTGCTTAGCACGTACTCACCATGACTCACCGTCATGCACAAACCACATTTCCATGCCTAGCATGTACTCACCATGATCCTCGGATCATACAATCATCTCATAACATCATTACACATGTCAACACTACATGCATCTCAATAACACAAATATCACATCATATTTCATACATATGTATATCTCTATCACATTTATAATCAACATGCATGTAACAATGCATTAAGCCATGCCTCCATATACATGTATAACAACATAAGCATAACCACCATAAGCATGACTAAACATAAGGCATAATTCAACACTTTAAAGATCAACCAAGGTCTCTAACTAAAGTTTGGGATTAGGCCACCACCCTAATCCCAACTCTAGGTGGGTCTACCAATCCCAACCTAGTTCACATGCTTGAACCAACACTTGAAAACCATTTAAAAAAAATATTTAACCACTCACCTAAGCTTCCAAGCTCCAAGCCAAGCAAGCAACCTCCCTCAAATTTCCGGATTTCTTCCCGAAGCTTTTCCAACACGAATTCTCGCTTCTAAACAACCTCAAACACATTTCAAACAATTCCAAATCAGCCCAACATCAAAAGACCAACCCGGAACATAATTCAAATTCAATTTACAACGTTGCAAGCCATGACCAAACCCCATACTTTGCAATTTCGGACAGCCCACATACCCCTTCCAAAATCCATGTTTCCAACACCCGTTGCACCCACAAATGACCCCAAATCAACCCCTAACCATAACACTACCATTGGGCTATCAATTCCCACCTAAAACAACCCCCAAAAATCACCCAAAACCCTTCAAAAAACCCATTTTTACCCAATTTCGGGAATTCTTTTAAAATACTCTAAAAATTATATATGTTGAACTATTTGATTCAAAAACAACATATCTAACATAGATAAACCAAAAGCCTTGATAAAATCTCACAAAGTCACAACCTTTAACAAAAACTTTGAAAAACCCAAATTCTAAAACATTGATGAAAATGAAATCTATTTGTACTTCCAAGTAGAGGAAGATGAGAGCAAGTCGGAAATGTAATTACCTTTCAAAACCGAGCCAAATTGAGGGAGAAATGAGATGAAATAGTGAAATGGAGGGGGAGCTTCTCCATTGTCGTTGAAAATGGAAAAATGGGGGTGAAGAAGATGAGCACATGTTTAATTCAACAAAAAGGGGTTTTAATTTTTAAAAGTTCATTTTATTTACCCTTTTGCCATTAATGAGATGGCAACTCTCCCCTTACTTAAAAATCCATGAAGTTTTAGTTTCATTTCAAATTAGCCCAACATAAAATGTTTATTTGAAAATAAAGAAAGACACAAGGTCCAAATAATATATGATATTATTTAAATCAAGAACCGAGACCCAATAATATTATTTAAATATTATTTTCTTCCGACTCCTAAACCCGGGTGTTACAACTCTCCCCCACTTAAGAAAATTTCGTCCCCGAAATTTATCGGACATGGAAATACCACGAAATCTACTCCTCCACACTTACCTTCTCACCACAACATACTAGCCAACTCATAGACTTACCACGCAACAACAGCTATCCAACTCCAAATCTCAACTAATTTCTTCGTTGCACGCAAATTTCAAACTCAACTCAATCTCTTCTACAACATAGCATGGGACCAATCCAACTCACACCTCTGAATCATAGACAAACAACAGAACTAGCCCGATTCACAATCTCATACAACACTGTTTGAACACTTGACTAATATCTTTCTCTAACTGACCATCTGACTTCAGCAGGTAACCAAACACTATACAAACGTCTTCAAAAATAATCTAATTGAAATCTCGAATCTCTATTACTCACTTCCATTATGAACCTTCCACGGATGTAACAAACTAGAAGAAAACTGAAGCTCGGTCTTGACACGCTGGCAACTTACACACTTACTCTCATGCTGAACCACATTATTCACCCACTCATTCCGGAAGTACTCATCTTCAACCCACAATACGTCTTCATACTACTCAGATGCAATACAAATGAACTACCGTGTGCTTCGACCAAAACAATACGTCTCAAAACACTATGCCAATCAGTACAACAATTCTATCTCTAACAATACAAACTCTATCATCTCTTAACTGTATTCTGAAGGTCTTCTTTTCGCTATGTCTTGCACGGGAGGTGCCAAGAACCTGTCTTGCAACTGTTTCTCTTCAAGCATTCTGACTCAAAGTAGGTTTAACATGAAACTCGGCCACGAAACTACTATCATTCGGTAAACTAAATTCGGCAATCACATCTCGCAACCCAACTACTAATCTATCAAAAAAATAACTCGGAACATCGGTTACTACGTAGACTCTCTTCAGATAGTACTCAGTCTTGAGATCACAGTCCTCAAGCAATTCTAACAACTCATGCTGTTCAAGTTCCAACCATTCCTAAGTCTTCAAATATTTCAAGTTCTGATGATATGTACATACACACTGTGCATTTCTTACTATGCAATCTTTGTCTCTAAGTCTTCAAAGCAATTACAACTGTAGTTAACTCTATGTCTCATATCGGATAACCCTTCTCACGGTCTTTCAACTATCTTGATGAACAAACCACAATCTTCTGTCTTGCATAAGCACGCAACCTAACTCTACATGTAATACATTACTATGGTTCACAAATCTTTCTCTGATATAAGCTGATCCAAGGTCGAAGCTCTCTTCAAAGTTTCTTTTAGTTCCTCAAGGGCTCGTTGTCTCGCATCTAACCACACAACGGAACATTCTTCTGTAGCAATCCATCAATGGAGCAACTATCCTCATAAGACTATTTACAATTCTCTGAAAGTAACAATGCTAGACCTAGGAACTACAGATACCTGTCACAGTCTTCAATTTCTTCCAACTCATATCTTCTTTTGCCTACTTGGGATTTACTCTAGCACACTCGGCTAATCTACATGTCCTAGGAGAACATCTTCATTAACTCGGAGTTCACGTTGGCTCAACTTGGCATACAACTAATTCTCTAATAGAATCTACAGTACTAACTCTAAAGCTTGTCATGGTCTTCTTCGGTACTTGAATATACTCATGTATCATCTATGAGAACTATTACAAACTGATCAAAAGACTTAGGAAGATATTCTGCTCAACATCTCTATAAAAGTAACCAACACACTAGTCAAACAAAACAGCATAACTCGGAACTCAAAACGGTCACATCTTGCCTCAAAAGTTGTCTTCAATACTTCAACTTCTCTCACGTTCAACTGGTAGCAATCGGATCCCAGATTAATCTTTGAAAAGACTGAAGCACACACTAATTGATCAACAATTCACTGACACTCAGAAATGGATACTAATTATTCACTGTCACTTGTTTCAACTGTCTGAAATCTAAACACATTCTCGTACTGTCACTCTCTCTTCTTCACAAATTACACTGTAGAACTTTGAGATGATGCACTAAGCCTAATGAATCTAAGGTCTAACAAGTCTCGAAGTTAATTCTTTAACATTCTCAATTCTTCCGAGATTCATAAGTTACAGAGCAAACAAAACAGAAGCAACCTCGGAGACGGTCTCAACGACGAACTCTTTTTCTCTATCAAAAGACAAACTGGTAAATCTTCCGAACACTTCTAGGTAAACACTAACTAATTTAGCATTATGTGGTCTAATCTTCATTCAAAATCGAATTCATCACACTTGCTAAGCAAGCCTGTCAACTAAACTCAATCAATCTTCGACCTCCAAAGCTGGATCAACATTCGACAAGAAGTTCACATCCTCACTTACCACTACAGTCTCACAAAAATCTGAGTCTTCAAAGCAACTCTCTCTTTGTCTCAACGTATACACTAACTCTGTGCTCTTCAAGCCAAACCTTGTCAAAAGGTACATCAAAACCGTAGGGAGACGATCGCTTCACATCTAATAGAAACTTAGTAACTCTGAACCACCAACAAACATCTTCTGTACATCTTTCTGATCACTACTATCTCCCAAAGGCTAGTCACATGTGTCCCTACATCTAAGGTCTCAACAAGGATATCTAATTTCTTTGCATGCTCACACAAACGGACGAATCTGCAGAGATGGCAACTTCACAAGTACACAACTGATAGTCTTCGGTCCTCTTGTTTTCAGACTGATTCTTCAACAAAATCTGACTCTTCTAGACTATTCGTAGAGCATTTCAAAACTTCAAAAACGCAGTTCTGAGCACACACAGACAACCATGCTGGAAAACCACCCAGACGCACACTGGCCCCAAACACACAAATCGGTTCCCATTCACGGATACTGATCGGCTGTCTTGCATCGAAATCATAGGCTGAACTCCAACGGTCACCAACTAACACTTCTGAATTTCAGATTACTCATACAAGACCCCTACCTTGATCTTGCTAAAAGAACCAAGGTACTCACGCCTACCTCTAACACTTCGCCAGATATATTCAAGCTTGCATGCTTGTTAGCAACATACGGAAGTACGGACTCAGACCAATCGGAAGAGACAAAATCAAAAATGTACCAAGGGCTTATCTACTATAACATCGATATCACTCTGACTCCCACTCGAAGGTCTTCGCTTCTTTTCACCAACTAATACCAGAATCGGTCCCATCGTCCCTCACCAACAAGAATCAACTCACATACACACGGACTCGAGCAAACAAATTGTACCTCAACTCCGGTACAACCATACTCCCCTAACTATAGCAAAGAACTTCCTCCACATCATCCACATTTTCAAAACCACAACTTCCACTTACCGATTCACGGCCCACACATTGGCCCCAAACTTACTAAAAGCAATAAATCAATCAACAATTTAACATACAAATTGGGTTAGCAAAGGAAAGGTCCAAGTGGCTCAAGTATGATTTCCCTCACTTAAAATCCTTTTTCCGATGTAATAGAAGCAATGGGACTCTACTCAACATGTTTCAAACAAATCAACACACATACAAGCTCAACCAAGCATATAACAAGGCATACTTGCTAAACAAGCAACACATGCGTACGATCAAACAACATACATTCTCGATCAAACAATCACACATCACAGCATACACGGGTAACGAGCGACATGCTTTCAAACAAACAATCAACATACTTGTCACACAAGCAATCATACTTACAAAGCAAGCAAACACCGTACATATCAATTCAAAACTGAAACTTACCTCACTTACCTGCCCAAGGTCTCGATAACCTTAGGCTCTGATACCAACAAATGTAACCCCCTCGTCCCGGTCTGGCCGGATGACCAGTCCGAGTGGGCCACACGGGGAAAACCGAAGCGAAACCCGTTAAGGTTCCTCCTCGGTTAACAACCCAGAAAATTTCCTTTTAATTTAATCTTCCCTAAATGCACATTTAATTCCTATGTGATCACAGCAACGGAAGACAAGCATTCATGCAACCAAGACTCAAACAAATCAAACCAAACAGTCCATTTTTATGTGACTTAACAGGCCGTTTCGAAACACCCTCAAGGTGTATCGAAACGCCTTGACCTGGTCAACACTTTAAAGCCCATACGAGGATGCCGTTTCGGAACGGGGGTCAACCGTTCCGAAACACCCTCCCTGGTCAACTTCTCGTGGTCAACGAGAATTGACCGTTTCGAAACACCATAGACCCGTTTCGGAACACCTTCATCTCGCCAAATTCTCAAAATTCCAGTAGCAAAAGTGTACCGAAACAGCCCCTATCCGTTTCGAAACGCTCGGCCAAAAACAAAGGGACCGTATCGAAACATGGTAGCCCGTTTCGAAACGCCCTCTATCTGCAGACGGGTTTTAGCTGTTTTAAGGCACAAGGGTGTCCCAAAACCTCGCTAAAACCTCCAACAACACACTAACAACAATTCTAAAGGCAAACCAACATACAAGCATGCTTGGGCATCATCATAACAAGACTAAACACCAAGGCACAACATCACAAGCCACACATCCATACATGTCATTATAGATATTAAGCTTTAACATATCCAACACTTAGGCAATTCTAGATAGCAAAATACTAGCATGGTTTCAAGCAAGGCATACATCCCAAAAGCCAAATCAACAAACACATACGGGGAGTCTAACATGCTCCTAAACAACAACAACAACAATATATTCCAAAAGCATCATAACACGACACCTATCCCATTGCTTTACTATTACAATCTTTAAATTTAACTATCATACTTGAGCTAACCGTAAGCAACACTTGGAGGCCTTTCCTTGCCCTTGCCACCCACAAGCCATTGATCTGCATTGTCGAACAAAAGAGAGCGTAAGCATAAAAGCTTAGTGAGGGTAAGCTCATAAAACAAACATTCGACAATGCAGGGTCCAAGCACGAGCAATTTCCATAATGAAATGCATGTTCTTACCTCCGATCCGCATAATCCAAAATGATCATGATGCATGAACATATAATCAACATTATGTCATGCTCAACATCTCATAAGCTCAACTTACCACGATACATAATTCAAAGCATTAACCACATCATATATCAATTCATAAAGAGCGTCACATTCGTATCATATAAGCATATATGCATAATCCCATATTGGCAACATAAACCACAATCCGTATTGGCACCTAGCTATGACTCGAATACGCGGATAACCGTTGGATCTCACACCCAACAACACAACCATTACCTGACGGTGGGATTACACTCATCACCGTTCACGCAGAGGGGATTCCACTCATCCTCACGCCTCATTTCACGCGGAGGGGATTCCACTCATCCTCACGCCCGTCGATGGGATTCCACTAATCACCGACGAATATATGTATATAAGAAGATTTCTGGGCGAACCCGTACTCCATCTTGATGACTACCATCATCAAGACCACGCGCGCATTTTGACTCACGTGTGCACACTAAACATCCTAATGATCGATCATTTGTACCCAAGCATACTAGTGCCAATACTACTCATTTCATTAATCTATCACAATATCATTCCATAACAACTTCCGTGCTTAGCACGTACTCACCATGACTCACCGTCATGCACAAACCACATTTCCATGCCTAACATGTACTCACCATGATCCTCGGATCATACAATCATCTCATAACATCATTACACATGTCAACACTACATGCATCTCAATAACACAAATATCACATCATATTTCATACATATGTATATCTCTATCACATTTATAATCAACATGCATGTAACAATGCATTAAGCCATGCCTCCATATACATGTATAACAACATAAGCATAACCACCATAAGCATGACTAAACATAAGGCATAATTCAACACTTTAAAGATCAACCAAGGTCTCTAACTAAAGTTTGGGATTAGGCCACCACCCTAATCCCAACTCTAGGTGGGTCTACCAATCCCAACCTAGTTCACATGCTTGAACCAACACTTGAAAACCATTTAAAAAATATATTTAACCACTCACCTAAGCTTCCAAGCTCCAAGCCAAGCAAGCAACCTCCCTCAAATTTCCAGATTTCTTCCCGAAGCTTTTCCAACACGAATTCCCGCTTCTAAACAACCTCAAACACATTTCAAACAATTCCAAATCAGCCCAACATCAAAAGACCAACCCGGAACATAATTCAAATTCAATTTACAACGTTGCAAGCCATGACCAAACCCCATACTTTGCAATTTCGGACAGCCCACATACCCCTTCCAAAATCTATGTTTCCAACACCCGTTGCACCCACAAATGACCCCAAATCAACCCCTAACCATAGCACTACCATTGGGCTATCAATTCCCACCTAAAACAACCCCCAAAAATCACCCAAAACCCTTCAAAAAACCCATTTTTACCCAATTTCGGGAATTCTTTTAAAATACTCTAAAAATTATATATGTTGAACTATTTGATTCACAAACAACATATCTAACATAGATAAACCAAAAGCCTTGATAAAATCTCACAAAGTCACAACCTTTAACCAAAACTTTGAAAAACCCAAATTCTAAAACATTGATGAAAATGAAATCTATTTGTACTTCCAAGTAGAGGAAGATGAGAGCAAGTTGGAAATGTAATTACCTTTCAAAACCGAGCCAAATTGAGGAAGAAATGAGATGAAATAGTGAAATGGAGGGGGAGCTTCTCCATTGTCGTTGAAAATGGAAAAATGGGGTGAAGAAGATGAGCACATGTTTAATTCAACAAAAAGGGGTTTTAATTTTTAAAAGTTCATTTTATTTACCCTTTTGCCATTAATGAGATGGCAACTCTCCCCTTACTTTAAAATCCATGAAGTTTTAGTTTCATTTCAAATTAGCCCAACATAAAATGTTTATTTGAAAATAAAGAAAGACACAAGGTCCAAATAATATATGATATTATTTAAATCAAGAACCGAGACCCAATAATATTATTTAAATATTATTTTCTTCCGACCCCTAAACTCGGGTGTTACACATTTTGCCTATGTTTTCCTAATTTTTGGAGTGTTTGCCCTTTTTCTATAGGTGAGGTTGTGCCGATGCAGATATGTTCCCTTTGGTGTTCTGGTTGTCGACCTGGCTCCACTCCGTCTTCCCATGCTCTTTCAGCCTTCTCAAATCCCAGATCTGTTCGCGCCGCCATTGTTGGTCGCTCTTGTTACATCATGTTCACTGTTGAAATGCGCTAGTGACCCCTAGAAGGACATGCAGTGCAGGCTCATGGATGCTGACTTTTTTGTTTATGATCTTTGTTGTTTCTCCTCTATTTTTGGTCTCCTCTGTTGTTTTTCTACTGGTCTTTTTTATTTTGATGTTGTTTTTCTGGTCGTGTTTTTGACCGTCGTTTCTATTTTGGCTCGGTTGGTCGTTTCTCCTCTTGGCTTGTTGGCCTTGTTCTTCCCTGATTCCCATGTTATCTTCTATTGTTTGTATGTGTGTTTTTGTTATGAATGCCAATAATATTTATTTAAAACATATCTTATTATCAACATTAATACAATTAAAAAAACATTAGTCGAAACAATGAAGTTGATCCAAGTAGTAAATAGCATAATATGACTTAAGCAGGTCTCGTGTTGGAGGTTTTGTGTATGCAGAAAAATTCTACTAGGAGACTCACGCCACTAAAATTAGGTGTCTAGCGCAAATCGATCTAAATTAATCAGGACAAGACTCTAAAGAACCACGGAAAAACATTAATCGGCTGAACTAAAATTGTCGACTAATGTATATTTTTAGAGGAAAAAAATTTAAACCATGAGACTGCACTAAAATTGTTTAATAGAAAAAATAGATAGTGGTCATTTAAAATTTTAATAATCATAATTTCATGTTTTGAGTGGTAAAATAAATTTCAAACTTAATAGTTAATACATATTCTAAAAGCATGCTTAATGTGTTGCTTATTCGTACTTGGTTTTCATAGTATCATGGTGCACTCTTTTCCCTCTATTTAGGTATAGAATAATTTTTAATGAGGTATATGGTTCTATTCTGTATGATTTATTTTAATAAAATCATGCTTACTCCGATAAAAAATACATATTCTAAAAAAATTATATTATATTATTAATATTAATGGTTTAGATTAAAACACTTGAAAACAAGGATTAAAATTATTTATTTTACATATTTTTCCAATTATTTTTAATAGACAATTTAATATTAAATCTATTTATGAATCGAGTGACTCGTCTGATTCTATCTAAGTAAAAATATGGGTAAACTACCTGAAATACCACTCAACTTTAATGTGTGACTCTAATATGCCACTGAACTAAAATTCGATACTATAATACCATTGAACTTCACTGTGTGATTCAAAGTTAGCACTCCACCGTTACTCCCATTACGGAATTCTGACGTGGACTCTAACTCCCGTTACAGGGATGACGTGGCCGATAAAAAAATAATATCTTTTTCCAGATATGATCCACCTCATTATATTTTATATTTTATTTTTACTATAAAATCTCTTTTGGCTGAAAACAAAACCCTAATTTCCTATTTTCTATTTCCCAGCATAGATTTTGAAGCTGATCCAAATCAATGGAGGTAGAATGGCAAAGATCAAGTGAACGCAGGGTTAAAGTAGAAGAACCCATTTCAATTCCGGTGTGTGGATGCGGATATCCGACAAAGCTGACTACATCGTGGTCTAATGCCAACCCTGGAAGGAGATTCTTTGGCTGCAAAAATTACGGGAGTTTTCTTCATAAACATTGTAGATTTTTTTGTTGGTTTGATCCTCCAATGAGCCCACGTGCAAGAGTTGTTCTCGTCGGACTGCTAAACAAAATCAAGACGAATAACATCCAAAGAAGGAATGAGAGATTTGTTTGGATTTTTGTTTTGATTATCAGTATTGTACTACTGTGGTACTTAATGCACTAAGGGGAGTGGAAATACAACTTATACCGGTATAAGACTTAAAGAAAGAATAAAAGAAATACAACTTATACCGGTATAAGACTTAAAGAAAGAATAAAAGAAATACAACTAACTAATTGAAAAGGTAGGATCAGCCTTCCATTGTTCCAAATATTTTTTAGCCAACCACTTGTAAGTAACATTTTTATTTCTAAAATCTTTGAGACAGTTATGCTCTTCAATATAAGACTTAATCTGCCATGTGTTGTTCATAAGATCTTTAGGGTCAACCTTTGATGCCCAAATATACCAAGGACAATTTTCCTTGCAAATTACATGTATCCTACCTTTGTCAACCCTTTTGAATTTGATATCATGTCTGGTCTTAATCCCATACTCCCTTATAGCTTTTTTCAGAATCTCTTTATCACTAAATTTCATCCCCTTTTTAAATCTCGGATTTTCTATATCCACCTCAGCATTAAATACAGGACATTTGGGGTTTTTCTTTCGATCATCTTCATCAGATTCATTTGCACTAACACTATGCAATGAATCTGATCCATCACTAACATATCCATTCAAATGTGTCTCATTACCAAACTCCAAATCCATCAGATCCACCTCTTCTTCTCGAGCTTCATCATTTAAGGTATCATCATTATTTTCATATCCACTATCACTATCAGTTTGTTCAATCTCATCCTCTACATAATCATCATCCTCTTCTACATCATCATCTCCAGTCTCTTCTACAACATCATCTACAATCTTCTTTCAGAGAAAACTCAGAGAAACCCACGTTTTTCCATTTGATTTCTTTCTAACAATCGATCACTACAATCTTCTTTCAGAGAAAACCCAGAGAAACCCACTTGAATAATCAATAACAATCCATAGAAAACCCACTGATTTTTTTTTTTTGCGTCTAATTTCAGAGTGATTTCTGAAGTTTGAAATTTCATTAACCTAATTTTAAGGAGATAAAGAGTCTTTAACAAAACTACGTCGTTTTACAATAAAAATAAAACATAAAATATAATGAGGTGGATCATATCTGGAAAAAGATATTATTTTTTTATCGGCAACGTCATCCCTGTAACGGGAGTTAGAGTCCACGTCAGAATTCCGTAATGGGAGTAACGGTGGAGTGCTAACTTTGAATCACACAGTGAAGTTCAATGGTATTATAGTATCGAATTTTAGTTCAGTGGCATATTAGAGTCACACATTAAAGTTGAGTGGTATTTCAGGTAGTTTACCCTAAAAATATATATAAAATTTTGAAATGTATACATTGGTTCAACCCAACTCAATTATAATTTGAATAATTGAAAATATATTTATATTTAAAATTAATGATAATAACTCTGACTTTGCGACACGTTTTTTTCTATTTTTTGACACGTTTTTTTTATCGATTGTTTGACAATTTTGATTTTATGTCTTCTCATGATTAGATTTGACGCAGTCGCGACTGATCAAACGACACATATTTGTTATCCTGACGATCTTCATTGTTTTGGACTCTTAGACTGGATTTGAATACGTGTTCACAATTATCGTTTATTGGTTGTGATTGAGTTGTGGTAATAGTCGTTTTGTCAACATGCCTTAATTGTTATATACAATTTTTGTAATGTTATTGTTGATGGTTTTATTTATCCTTCATCACCGATTATTGGTATTGTCAGTATTTATCCTTTGTTCGGGTCATTGCATGAGCTTTTAAATTTTTTCCTTTGCATGCTCCTTGTATGATCTTAAGTGACTAATTTTTTAATTTTAAAAGTTATAAAAAATATTCAGATCTTATGTTTACTTTAATTTTATGGTTATAAACGCTAATCGTAATTTTAAATATTTTTTATTTTAATAAAACGACTTGTTCTTATCAAATAATAATATAATAATAAATCAGAATTTAAAAATATTTTTAAACCGGACCTCAGCCGATCAAACCTGGCCAGTGGCCATGGACACCTAAGGAGTAAGGAATATGACACCAATGAAGTGTTCAGATTCGTGTTGATTCATTAACAGGATACGGAGGCCTTTTTAGCAAAAGATAAGGGTATTTATGGAAAATACAATTTCCAATACGTTTCACAATCCAATGAAAACCTGCCAGGTCAGCCTTTCCTTCGTATTCTCCGTAAGAAAGTTTGCAGTTGATGATTACTTTTTTGGAAAATTTAACATTAAGGTGAATTTAGTTTGAATTTTTAAGCAACTCGACCTATTTAAATTATTACACATTTTTTTTCTCCCTTCCAAATTTATTACAAAAACTTAGGTTGTCTGTCAAAGGGCTCACCCTAGTTTAAAAAATCATAAGCCAATAAGTTCATGCCACGTGGAAAACAAGAAAATCGCGCATTTTCTTTATTGACGAAAACAACCTCACCTTTAATTTCTAGTGACATGGATTTTCTACAATTTAACAGACAAAGGGGGTATAACGACATTTCACTCCATTTGTCGTATTATATATATTTTTTAATATTAGTTAGTCCATTTACATATATTATTAATTAATTAGATGGGAAGCTGTTCATGTTCTCAGAACTCTCACCTTCTAGCTTTAAAAAAAGCACTAAAAATATATAAAATCTAATTATCATTATTTTATTTCATTTCTGAAGACTGTTCTTCTTTTCTTCAGAGTAGATCTGTATAATTCTCTCCTTTTCATTTTTGAACTAACTGGTAAGGCTCTTCTTCTTCTTCTTTTTTCTGGGTTTTACTTTAAGATTATGTTTATTTTGATTTCTTCAGAATCAGATCTCTTGTCTACTTCTTCTACTGTGAGTGATTCTTTATATTATCTTTTCTAAGTTGTTTTAGTTTGCTAGTTATGACTATTGAAAGATCCACCTTTGATTTGTTTGATATTCTTTAATTTATTGTAATTTAGCTTTCATTTTTCTAAGATTTTTAATTGAACACTATGCTTTTGTTATTAGGAATTGTGTTCTGAATCTATTTTTGGTTGTTGTTTTCTTACAGAATCCCAAGTTGATTTATCAATTTATTGTCTTCTAATTTGGTTTACCGTTTATGTTGTTTCTCAGTTGGATTCTTATGAAATGAAAGCATGTGCTGTGGATGGGAGCGGTTAAACCCGAACCCGACTCCGATAGCATCGAATACTTCTTTTGAAGATAACAGGCATCCTAGTGCAGATATGAATAACTTAACTGTAGTGACTGAAGATACTTTTGCAAGTTTGCTTGAGCTTGCTGCTAATAATGATGTTGAGGGCTTTAAACGATCGATCGAGCATGATCCTTCCGGTGTTGATGAGGTTGGATTGTGGTATGGTCGTCAGAAGGGCTCGAAGCAGATGGTTAATGAGGAGAGAACTCCTTTGATGGTTGCTTCTATGTACGGTAGCATCGATGTTATTAAGGTGATCATTTCGGCTTCGGATGCTGATGTTAACCGTGTGTGCGGCAGTGACAAAAGCACTGCCCTTCATTGTGCTGCATCCGGTGGGGCTGTTAATGTTATTGATGTTGTGAGGCTGCTTTTAGCTGCTGGTGCCGATGTAAGTGTGGTTGATGCCAATGGTCATTTTCCTGTTGATGTTATTGTTGTTCCTCCGAAGCTTCGAGATGTGAAATTAGCTCTTGAAGAACTCCTTGTGACTGAGAATTCCGGTTTCGATTTGAATTCAAAGGTGTTAGCCATAGAAAATTCCGACTCCCCTCCTCTATTTCCCTTGCAGGAAAATGGCTCATTGTCATATGGTTCAGATTCCCCGACTAAGTCTAGGCCAAGTGATGCTCCTATTTCTTCAGCATCGGAGAAGAAAGAATACCCGATTGATCCATCTCTTCCGGATATCAAGAACAGCATCTATTCAACGGATGAATTTCGGATGTATTCGTTCAAGGTGCGGCCTTGTTCACGTGCCTACTCCCATGATTGGACCGAGTGCCCGTTTGTTCACCCTGGGGAGAATGCTCGAAGAAGGGATCCTAGGAAGTTCCATTACAGTTGTGTTCCTTGCCCTGATTTTCGCAAGGGGGCATGTTGTCGGCGAGGGGATATGTGCGAATATGCTCATGGTGTTTTTGAATGCTGGCTACACCCTGCTCAGTATCGGACTCGGTTGTGCAAGGATGGTACTAGTTGTGCTAGGAGAGTCTGTTTCTTTGCTCATACGCCCGAGGAACTCCGACCTCTGTATGTCTCCACTGGTTCCACCGTTCCTTCTCCTCGATCTAGTACTTCCGGTGCTACAGCTATGGATTTTGCTGCAGCCATGAGTCTCTTGCCCGGATCTCCTTCATCCGTATCGGTTATGTCACCGTCACCATTCACTCCGCCCATGTCTCCTTCTATGAATGGCATGTCTCATTCTAATGTTGGCTGGCCACAACCTAATGTTCCGGCCCTGCATCTTCCCGGAAGCAACCTTCAATCTAGTCGGCTGCGATCTTCTCTTAATGCAAGAGACATTCAAGCTGAAGACTTCAACTTGCTGCCTGATTTTGATGTGCAGCAACATCAGCTGATGAATGAGTTATCTGGCCTTACTCAGCCATCGATGAGTTCAAGTTCTTTTAACCGATCTGGTCGAATGAAGACCCTGAACCCATCAAACCTCGATGATCTCTTTTCTGCTGAGAGCTCATCTCCACGGTACTCGGATCAATCGATGGCTGCTGGCGTTTTCTCTCCAACCCATAAGTCTACTGTTCTCAATCCATTTCAGCAACAGCAAAACATGCTATCACCTATCAATACGAATTTTTCTCCAAAAAGTATTGAGCATCCTCTCTTGCAGGCTTCTCTATCTGGTAGGATGTCTCCTCGAAACGTCGAGCCTATCTCACCGATGAGCTCACGGGTTTCATTGTTAGCTCAACGGGAGAAACAGCAACAATTTCGCAGCCTAAGCTCTAGGGAGCTTGGCTCTGGCTCCGCTGCCATTGTTGGTTCGCCCCCTGTTAATTCATGGTCAAAATGGGCATCCTCCAATGGGAAGCCGGACTGGGCTGTCAATGCCGATGGGTTAGGCAAGCATCGCAGGTCCTCCTCATTTGAGCTCGGTAATGGAGACAAGCCCGACTTATCATGGGTTCAATCCCTTGTAAAAGAATCTCCCACCGAGATCAAAGAGAAAATAGCAGCACCAGTCTCGGGTGAGGATTCTAACATGAACTCGAACCCCGTCGATAATGCTGCGTTGGGTGCTTGGCTCGAGCAAATGCAGCTCGATCAACTTGTGGCTCAGCAAAACTGAAACCGGTCTCGTTGGGCCCTCATGAGGTAGAGGCAACAAAAACGGTTTTGGTAAATAACATTCATATTTTTTTTCGGATTCTGGTGGCGATTGAATGAAGAAGGTGAAGGCAAAGAGATTGAGGTCAGTTTTAGAATGGAAACTTCAATTTTCACCATTCATTATCATTATTATTACAACAAAACAGTTAGAACAGGTTGAGGGTAATCCTTGCCTTTATGTCTTAAAGACATTATGAGCAGGTTTAGTTGTTTTTTGTTTTCTTCAAATATCTGTTAATTAAGTTTCCATTGCTGCTATTTCAAAATCTATGATCCTTTAATGATGTAACATTCAACTAAAGTATATTGCTTAATTCCTATTCCTAATAGCTTCATTGTTACATCTTATTCTTTAATTTGATAGATGGGTAATCTTTTCTATTTTTAGTACATTTTTTTGCATGGAATGAGGAATAAGTATTTCCTGTATTGTTTTTTTCCAAGTTGTAAAAACATATCACAGGAATTAGCACCCACACGGTATGCAGGGTTGGAAAAATTATTAGATGAACTTTGTTCACTACGTCATCCGTGGTCTCAGCTAATAGGATTCATCCATATCATTTTTTAAAAGTGAATCATTGCCTCTTTCTTATATGTTAATAGAGAGTGAGTAGTTAATAGGTTAGTTATTTTGAAGTAGATGGATCTTATTGGCTGAACTACGAATGATGGGGTGAACATAGTCTATGAAATAATTTCTCGGGTAGGATATGATGCCAATATTAGAATGGTCTTTTCACTTCGCAATTATATTTAAAAATAGTTTTAAAATATTTAATATATAAGATTATTTATTTTTTAGGTACAATTATCGGTATCTAATTTATTGACTAATTGATTCGAATTGAGTATTGTAGAGGTCTAGTTTCGGTTTAATTTATTTTGTTTACAACGTCAAAATTTAAAATTTGAATGTTGTCTAAAAGATCTAGCATACCGGATTTACTATTTGGTTGAGTGGTTAAAGATGTTCATGTTATCTTATTCTATATGAATTTAAAACTCGACATTTGCCTAAATATCTATTTTTTAATAAAAAAACTTGCATCTGATCCCACTAGTAAAACTAATAACCGATATATGATATGATTTATAGTTTTAAATTATTTTATTATTGAGTTCTCTCAACATTTTAAAATGAGATTATTTAATATTTTGAAATATTAAAAATTTGAGAAGTATATGAAATAGAAGTGTTTGACGAGGCACAAAATTAATATTAATTCGTTAATGATTTTTTTTGTATGATTTTTTGGTATTTGTTTTTCAACACCTCTTAATAAAATTATATTTACTTATTAAAAAAGATAAAAATTAATTTTAAATCTATTTGTAAGTTTATTTTAATATATATCTATTAACAAGTGAAATGTTTTTAATTTATAGTTTAATATTTTTAAAAATAATGTACCGTTTTTAATATAATATATTAATCTTAAAGTAGTGGACACCATTAATAAATCCACTAAATTTGAAGGATACTTGTCATAGTATCCTTTTTCTAACTTTGGAACTTATGCCCTCCATGCCAGGTGGTTCTAGTTCATAATTTTTTTTGGGCCTAGGATCTATTTTTTAAAGTGATTTTGAAAAAAAATGAAAATTTTTATTATTCAGTATGATTAATAATTGTTTTTGTAGTTATTGTTCGAACTTAATATCAATAAGGTTTAGGTGCAATGGCAAGACAGATTACTCTTCTAAAGAGAATTTATGTTTAAACTTTGGAGACATTATTGTAAGAAAAGAGATCTACAAATTCCGAACATAAACTATAAAAAAACATGTATTATACTAAAAAATACAAACATAATACAAATTTAACATAAAATTTATAGTAAATGGAAATCTTACTCAGCAAACCTCTTATTTTAGTACTAGTGGTTGAGTTTGGTAAGCACTATGGGTTTAGTTTATAGTAAATGGAAAAGGGTGTTTTTAACTGCCAGATTAGGTAATAATAAATCTCATTTAATATATGGTTTGATGATTGAGATGCATGAAATACTAAATTAATTCTATATATTAAAATAAACTAAAATTAAATAATTATCCAATTTTTTATTGCAATCAATTAAACCACTATTAGGATGAGTTTAAAACGGGTGACGCACACCGCTGAACACCACTAACGTAATACATCATTGAACACCATTAATTTTTAATTACTTTTAAATAATTTTTAAAAATTTCAAATGCACGACATGCAATTGATTATATTTCAAAACAAAATTAAAAGAAATTATTCCATGAATCATTCTCACCACTCAATCCATGGTCCTACCCAATCAAATAAAACCACATCATCTTTATTTTCCACATAATATTTTTTTATAAATTAAAATTTATTAATTATCGTCATTTTCCTCGTACCTCATATATTCATTCTAATAAATTAATAAATAAAATTTTTAGAATAAAAAAAACACTAAAAAAACTTAACTCGCGAATCAAAAGTGACAAAAATAAAATAATTAATTTTAATTTAGTAAAAACCTCTAAAATTAACATATTCCTTTGAACGGTGAACAAATTAATTAAACTTTAATTGTCAACCCAAACCGGGTACAATCGCCTTGATCGCATTTGATATCGGTTGGAACGTCTTTGATAGAACCGAGGAATGTTAGTAAGACTGGGTACAAACCTACAATTTATGGGGCGAGAAAGCTTTGAAAACCGTATGAATCTAATTGATGATTAAAGGAAATTTCGCAGTTGAAATGAATATGTTAATCTTAGGATTTTTAACATATTAAAATTAATTATTTTATTTTTGTCTAAGTATGAGAAAAAATATAATGATCAGTAAATTTTAATTTACAAGAAAATATTAGTGGAAAATAGAGATGACGTGGTTTTATTTAATTGGATATGATTATGGACTAGGTGGCGAGAATGGTTCATGGAATAATTTATTCTAATTTTGTTTTGAAATATGATTAATCACATATCGAGCATTTGTAATTTTTAATAATCATTTAAAAGTCATTAAAAATTAATGATGTTCAGCAGTGTGCGTCACCCGTCGTAGAATTTTCCTTATTATGTGTATGTGTGTAATGCATAAAACCCAGGCTTAAATGTCAAATCGGCCCTAAACGAAAAATCAGAAAACGAATTAAGCCCTTATGAAAATTTTTCACTCAATTGAGCCCTCAAAATTTAAATTATGATTAATCAGGCCTTCAAAGTTCAAATTGCGATCAATTTAACCCTTCCGTTAAGTTGACCGTTAATTCAAAAGTAGTTATTATGATAGTGACACGTGGTACATTCTGGACGTGCTCTGTCATCGAAATCGTAAATAATCATTTAAAAATTTAAAAACCTTTAAATTATAAAATAATATATTTAAAATTAAAAATATTTAAAAAATCTAAAAATATTTAAAATTATAAAATAATAATTTAAAAAAAATCAAGAAAATCTAAAAATATTTAAATGTGTAAAAAAAAATTAAAATTATGTATAAAGTTAAAAAATATTTTTTACTTAAAATCAAAAAATACAAAATAATTGTAATAATTATTAAAAAAACATATAAGTATTTATAATAAAATAATTTTTAAAAATTGTATAATTTTTTTAAAATATTTTTAATTATAAAAACTCAAAATTTTAAAAAATTTCAAAATGCCCAGAATTTTCAAAACTCTAACCCTACGTTCTCAAATCCTCAAATTAGTTTAATCAACGATGGAAGTTGTTGGTACTGTGATAGAAGACGATGGTGGTGAGAAAAAATATTGAAGGAGAACGAATTGGGCGATGCAAGAGGTGTTGAATGGTGAGAATAGATGCAAGAACGGCGGAGATAAGAGGAATTTTCTTGCGACATAGAGTGGCTGGTGCTTGAATCGGTGCTAATGCTTGATTTATGGATTTGTGAGGGTTTTTTTCTCTCAAAGAAATGAAACTTGTTTTTTTAATATTATTTTATGTTTTTTATAAAAAATAAAGGAAAATAAGAAAATTAAATTAATTTGATATTTTTATATTTTTAATTTCTATATATTTTTATAATTTTGTAGATTTTTTTAGATTTTTTTAAATCGATTTTGATGACTTGGCACGTCCAGGGTGTACTATGTGTCCTTCTATATTTGACTGTTAGAGGCATTGACGGTCAACGCAGTTAACGTAATAGAGGGGCTAAATTGGGTGCAACTTGACTTTTGAGGGTTAAATTGGGTGAAAATTCTCATAAAGGCTTAATTGATATTTTTGATTTTTCGTTGTAAGCTAATTTGACCTTTAAGCCTAAAACACAATTTTTAATCAGATAATTTTGTTTGTACATATGTAGTCTCAAAACTTTAACCTAATTTTTTCTCTACACTATTCCTAGCGCCGCAATCTCTTTTCTTTTGTTTTTTAATCGGTGGTCGGTAATTAATCTTAGCATTGCTGTCGAGCACCGAATCTATTATTTTCTTTTTTATATATTTTTAATAAGAACCACTGTCTTTGTGACACGCGTTTTCCTCTGCCTTTGTGGCATGCTTTTTCTTTGTTTTTGTGGTTTCGTTTCATCTGTTGTTTTGGCATGATTTTAGCATACCTACGTGATCATGTGGTGTTGGTACAAAGATTTTCACGACGCTAGTTCTTGATTATGATTCTATCGGTGGTCATAGAAAGATAAATTTCCACTTGGTTGATAGTTTTTTTGTCGGTGTAATCAGTCATGGGTAGCAGAGCAATGTGCCTAATAGGTTAGATCGCTAACTACTCTTTTTTCACCCGTAATGTGTCTCGTTTGGATAGAGACAAGAAAATTCAGAAATACTTCTAGATTTTGATGGTATGTTAATCTCTATGAAATAATTTATTTTTCTTTGCACTTCTTAAGATTTTGTATGAGATTTTACTAAACTAATCTCTATTATTTTTCATTCTCGATACGTTGTATTTGTGATATCTTTTATAATTTTTTTTAAATAAAATTCAATTGTCAAAAAAATTGTTTGTATATATACATATGATAATGGCGGCGGTGGTTTTGACTGTGAAAGATTATCCAAATATTTATGTATGCTTTAAACATATTTACATACAATTTTTATGATATTTCATGGTAAACATCTAGATGATCTAAACTAACACAAAAAACTGAAGATATTTCTTTGCAATATCATTGTAATGGAATATTTAACTCGATTTAAATTGATTTATCAAAATAATTTTAGATAAAATTAATTATGATGGATTTGAGCATGAAAACTCGACCTTACCATTAACACAAAATTTAATTAATAATTTTTTTATAAAAAATTGACCATACATATTTATATGCAGATAATTTGCTCTTTTAAATATAAAAAATTCTTTAAAATTATTTCCATAGTGTGAATAAATAGTACTCTTTGGAATGTGTTTTGAAGTATTTGAAAGATCTCCCAAATCTATGTTTGCCCATTGTTTTAAAGGTATACTATTAAGGAATGTCACACAATTATGAATAAAGTTATATTTTAGTCAACTAATTATTAAAAGTAACATTTAGATCACTTAATTATGAGAAAATTACATGTGAGTCACCCAATTATTAAAGGTTACACTTGGCTTACTCAATTATGTGTAAGGTTACATTCGGGTCACCTTCAGATTCAAAAAAAATACATCAACTTAGTCACTTTTCTTCCAAATCACTTGTATACACTCGTTAACACTAGAGTACTTCATTTGAAATCATTAATTAATCTAATACACAAATTGATATGTATTTTTTAAATATGGAGGGTGATCCAAATGTAACTTTACCCATAATTGAGTGACCCAAGTGTAACCTTTAATAATTGGGTGGCCAAATGTAACATTGCCCATAACCGAGTGACCTGAATGTAACTTTTAATAATTGGGTGACCTAAATATAACCTTACCCATAATTGAGTGACCTCTGTTGTAGTTTACCATTTTTTAATAAACTAAAAAAATAGGTATTGAAATTTAAAAGCGTTTAATTAAAAGAATATGTGATCGTATTGTCATGTTTAGAATTTAAGGTATATGATTAAATTTACAGTTAAGAATTTAAGTTTTAAATTTTAACGGTTGAGTTGACATGTTCGTAAAATTAATTAATTAATTGTTCGATTAATTTACTGTTGAATTAAAATTATAAATATATTTGATATTACATTTTTTATCAGGAAACATCTCAAAACTTCATTGAAGGAAATATTACAACAGAGAAGAAAGACTCGAATGAACGTTAAAGGTCCAATCGAGAGGACAAACAAGAGCAAGAGAGTTTTTAGCAACCCAATCAGTAACACGATTACAACCACGTGGAGTGAAAGAAAGAACACAGGAGGAGAAAGACATAGCCGTATTACAGATGTCTTATTCAATAGCCATGAATTCCCAAGCTGAAAGGGAACCATAAATAAGTTTGAGGATGACCTCTTGGCAGTTAAATTCTAAAATAACATGATCACAGCCTGATTGCACGGCCAAGGAAACACTAAGTCGTATCGCAGAAGCCTCTGCTCATTAAGCTGAGGAGGCCATAAGGGAAATCGTATCTCAATTGAAGAGAAATTGGTAAAATCTCGGGCAACAACAGCCACAACCGCTATGCCTGGCACCTTGTCAAAAGCTGCATCACAATTTATTTTAATTTTTTCACGGGGTGGAGGAACCCAATTCGAGAGCTCGATTGATGGACCAGGTTCGTTCCAATGATCCCTTACTTGGACATGTGAAAATTTCGTGAAGGCGTCTTCCGCTCGACTCCAAACCTTCTACGGAGATTCAACCAACACTTAAAAAAATAAAGTCGTTCCGATATTTCCACATTGCTCGTAATAAGAAGACAATAAAAGCACATTCATCGTCGAATTTTTCGAGCATGTAGAGGTCGATGATTTTTTCCCACCATTTGGCGAAATCATGAAAACCAATGGGGGAAGGGAGTAACCGAAGCCAGAAGCTCTCTACATTGCTTGAGCGAATGGACAGAAAACAGAAGGTGTTCGATGCTCTCAACAACATTCCCACACCAAAAACAACAATCAAAAGTTTAGAAAGAGCCATAAAAATGAGCTGTTAAAATACCTTTTGTTGAAACAATATTGTGATAGAGCTTCCAAATGAATGATTGGATCTTTGTAGGCACTTTCAATCCTCAAATAGCTCTCCAAACGTTTGATTTTTAACAAGGGCATCATTAGAAGAAGGTTTGCAGCTAAGATCTTGTTTCTCTTCGAGGATATTCAGAGTGAACAGTGTACGTCCCATCTTTAATCGTAGGTCTCCCAATGGGAATGATTAAAATAGCTCTTACTTCCCCGTCAATAAAAAGGGTCTCAAGCGTCCCTCGGTTCTAAGATTTATGATCCTCTCTCATGATGGTGTACACCGCAATGTCATTACACCCAATGAGATAGGCAAAGAGTAAGTGGAAATTTGAAAGTCTAGGGATCCATCTTTCATCCCAGATAGATATGATTCTGACATTTCTAACCCTTCAAAGAGAACTCCTTAAATGACTTTAATTCTCTCTCGAATACCAATCCAGGCCCATGATGGGTTATTGCATTTTGGAGCTTCGAACAAATTTCTATTGAGAAAGTAAATCCCTTTGAGAGTTTGTGCTGAACAGATTATGGATTGTACAAAATCTCCATGTGATTTTGGCAACAAAGGCACAATTAAAGATCTCGCGGTCCCGAAAACTAAGACCACCCTTGTCCTTTGGAAGGCATAAATTCTTTCCATTGATCCAGTGGATACCTCTTTCTTTGGCACTGGAATTGTTTCACCAAAAGCGTCCCACCATCGAACATAACTCATCACAGAAGGTAGATGGTAGAAGGAAACATTGCATGACGTAAGTCGGAATGGCTTGAGCAACCACTTTGATCAGAACCTCTTTGCTCGCTTGATTCAAAAATTGTGCTTTCCACCCTTTTAGTTTATTGCGAACGCGGTCCATAATAAAGTTAAGAGCCTATTTTTGCTTCTCCCCCAAATGAAATAAAGGCCAAGATACTTGCTATCCTCTTCCATAGGATTGAAACTAAGAATAGAGAAGAGATGATGTTTGAGATTCACGCTTATTTTAGAAGAGAAAAACATCGAAGTCTTGAAGAAATTCACCGTCTGCCTTGTCATGTTTTGGAAATTATTAAGGATCCTAAAAAATGAGTCACAATTTCCTTCATTTGCCCTAGAGAATAAAAGATAATCATCAGCAAACATCAGGTGGTTCAAAGTCAGGCATCTTCTCTTTATCCTGAACCCATCAAAGTAGAGAATGATTCAACTTCTCTAGCAATAAGCCAAGAAAGAATATTTGACACGAACAAGAACATAAAAGGTGAGAGAAGTTTCCCTTGTCACAGTCCCCTTTCCGGGGTGAAATCCTCAAATCTTTCCCCATTAATGACAAGTGAAAAAGCCACTGAGGTGACACATTTCATCACACGCTGAACCCACCACTCACAAAAACTCATTTGAATCATAGCAAAGCGGAGGAGATCCCAGTCAACATTGTCATACGTTTTTTTCCAAATCAACCTTAAGGGTCATAATACTTTTCGATCCTTTTTTGCTCTCTTGATGGTGTGAAAAGCTTTGTGAGCAAGAATAATGTTATCCTAGATAAGCCTCCCATGAACAAAGGTAGATTGTGAGTGTGAGATAAACTCTGGGAGAAAACCTTTAAGTCTCGAAGCAAGGATTTTCGTGTTAACTTTAAGGAAGAAGTTGCAGAGACTTATCAATCGAAAGTAATTCACTTCGCAAGGATTCTTCTTCTTGGGAATGAGAACTATATTTGATATTACATTTAGAAGTAAGTGTTATATAAGATTAAATTATTTGATAAATGTAAATTTTAAATAATAATATAGTTAAATGTTACAACATCATCAACAAAGGATTATACATTATGAAGAAAACAAAAAACACCTAAACCTAATTATAATTTCTTTAAAACATAAGACAATTATTAACCTCAACCTCAACCTAAACAACAACAATAATAATTTGTGAAAATTGAACTTTCATTGTAAAACTGGCCTCAATTTCTTTGCCTTCGCTTCCCCTTCCTCTTTTCCTTTCCTTCAACATATAATTACCAACAGAACTCGACCCCCCCCCCTCCCCACAAAAAAAAAAAAGAAAGAAAGAAAAGAATTAGAATGTCATTTACCTTTGATGATATCTGAGTCGGGTTTGGGTTTAACCGCTACCATTCACAACACATGCTTTCATTTGATAAGAATCCAATTGAGATTAAAAAAAGCACCCATTATAATCAATAAATGGAGAAAGGTTAGTTTCAAATATATGATCAAATATTCTATGAGATATTATTCGAAAAGGAAAACCCAAAATAAATAGATAAACCCACATGGGATTCTAAAAAAACAACAGCAAAGGCCAAGTCAACGGTTATCAAGAACATGTCAACCAAAACAAATAGTGAAAACTAAAATAAAATAAACACTCATTATAATTCAATATTCATCACTATCAAACGAAAATAACTTTAAAAGAAAAAATCACTGACAGTAGAAGTATATAAAAGATCTACTCTGGAAAAAAGAAGAAATTGGTCTTCTTTGAGATGTATCTTCAAAAATGAAAAAAGAAACAATAATAAAAATCTCAAATTAGATTATATATGTTGTTTTTGGAATTTCTTCAGCTACAAGGTGAGAGTTGTGTGAGAAAATGAACATATTCTCCTCCATATTTCCTATGTCAATAAAGAAAGAAGAAAAAAACTACAAACCCCGTCTCCTCAAAAAAAAAATGAAAAATAACTAGCTTAAGGGTATCATAAGCCTTGAAACGTTTAAAATTTTTAACTAAACTCCTATATTTGTTTTGCACCCAATTAAGCCATTGTACGTTAAAATTTCATCAATTTCTTCTTACCAACATTGACTGCTAAATTTGATAGAATTTAGACCAATTGATAGAACGTGTCGTGTTACAATGTTATCACTTGACGTTTTTAAAATTTTTATTTTATTTTTTTTAATTTCTAAAAACTCTAAAATATTGTAAAATAAAATTTTCTAAAAAAATTGTAAATGTCACGTGACAGAACTGTAGTTAATCACGTGGTAGTAATATCCCAAAAAACATCAAAAGTTAATAGTCAAAATCGATTAAAAAACTTAAGTAATTAAATTTATTGGTCGATAACTTAATTGGGTGAAATTTTTTAAAATTTTAAATTATTTTCTTTTTCAAAAGTCCATAGCTTAAAGCCCCTTAACCAAAATAATTTTTAATTTTTAAATAAGGCGAATGCAAGGAAATGTCGTTATTCCCCCTTTACCTTAAGCGCTGACCTATAGAACAGCAACGCCTCATTTTTATTAATAACTAAAAATCATGTCAATTAAAACTAAAGGAAATGTTATTTTTGTCAATAGAAAAATTAACGGGGATGTTCTACGTGGCATGGATTTATTGGCTTTCACTGTTTTAACTAGGCAACCTAAGTTTGTGTAATAATTTTACCTTGTCCAAGTTACTCACACATTCAACCTAAGTTAATTTTAAATATTCACTTATGGAGTGGGTGAAGCAGTTATTTTAGATGTTCAGAAATCGACTGATATAAAAGGGGTAAATGGTCAATGTGGTATTTGGACGAACCATTAATCATTAAAAAGGCTCTCAACGAAAAACTACGCAAGAGCTCAATCCATTGCGTCTCAGTGGTAAAAGATGATGTTTATTATTTTAGTGACCCGAGTTCAAGCACCAATATTGTCATGTTATGTGTGCATTCTTAAAAAAATTAAAAAAATTTGAACATATGCTACCCTTACATCACAACAGCATATTCAAAAAAAAAACTATGCAACAATAGTTAGGGGTGTTCATTTTCGGGTACTTGGTTCATCTGGGTACCTTTTTTGTCGGCCCTTGTCTCAGCTTGCTATATTAGAGTACTCGCTACTCAGGTACCTGTAAAACTCGGGTAACGGGTACCCGATCATAAAATATTACATTTAAAACACAAAAAATTTAAAAGTTCATAATACATAACCTAAACATAAAAACTAGTAATTTGGAGTTAGTTTTAAGATGAAATATTTAGATATATCTATACATATATATATATATATATATATATATATATATATATAGTTTATCACAAAAAAGACATAAAAAATATCAGTGGGGGTTTTGGACAGGCGCGACATGAGCGACCACATAGGGCTCCCAAGAGAGAGGGGCCCGAAAGTTGGGAATCTAAATTAAATTAAATATTTGTAAAAATTATAAAATTATATATATAATTATATTTATATAAAAAACTATCTAAAACTTAAAACATGCAAAAAGAATGATAATTTTGAAGTGAAAATATTTGATATTTAAATGTTTATAAATCAAATTTTTGATTCTCAAGAGGACAATTTAATAATATTTTTTGTATTAAAGTACTTTTTTTGAAAAAACACTTATACCTCTATTGATTATAAATTAAGAGCCATATTTTAATAAATTGCACAGGACCCCCAAAATTTTTGAACCGCCCCTAAAAAATATTAATCTTGTTTTTTGTTTTGAATTCCGGTATGAGAATGTAATACATCTCTATTTAATAAAAAAAATATTTAAAAATTTTAAAGTACATAATACAAACATAGAAATAATTTAGAGATTTAAATATTGTTTTAAGTAAAAATATTGAGGAATCTAAAATAAAAAATAACTTAAAACTAAAATAATAAATATATTAAAACTATCGGGTCGGGTCAGGTACCCGATAATTAAAAAAAATTGATCCATACCCGATTCAATTACCCGAGGAAAATCCCGAATCGGGTATTTTTTTAAAAGATTATTCGGAGAGTAGGGAGAAAGTTTACTAAGAGAAGTTGGTGTAGCACTCGGGACATATGCTTAGACACTCGACAATTACTTGGACTTTGACATGTGCTGAGAGAAGTTTACTTGGAATACACAATTTACATTCATCCAAAATGAGTTATTATTTATCCCAAAAAAAAGTTATTTTTTGGTGGCCGGGGAAGTTAAATTCAACGAAATTTACGAATCATTAAATTTATTTGAGGTATTTTAGGTATGATTTTAATATTTTAGTAGTTTTACAATTAATCATATTGTATATTGAAATAATAAGGATAAATGAATATTATAACTTTTATAATACTTTTTAATAAAATGTGAAACATTTTAAATGACCATGCCATATTTTGACAAATACTTTTTAAAAGTTTGTTTATTATTATTTTTTTCAATCCAACAGCAAAATAGAAAATGACTAATTTAAATTTTATCACAATTTAGAAACATCTAAAAAAAACTGTTAAAACAGTCAGAATTCGACAAAATTAGATTGTGGTTATTGACTATTTATCTACGTGATGTATAAATTGGTTAGTGTTTCTCTTTTTTTTTCTTTTTTTTAGGAAAATGCGAAACTATATTAATCAACTACCGTAAATGGCATCATCAACAAGTATGTCCACAATACAATCCGGAGAGTCATACGAAAATCTAAAGTCCTCTCGTTACATGAATATATCCACTGTGCTAAAGTATGGGCTACCCTATTTGCCTCCCGACATACATAACAAATAGAAAAGGAAGGTGTGTAGCCAGAATCATCTTTGCCTCTTCAAGCACCGTGGCAACAATGGAACGATCGGGAAGGTTAGAGAGCAACATGTTCACAACGCTAAGACAGTCTCCTTCTATGGTCACCTTGGTCCAAGCATTAGCTGCAGCCATCTTCAAACCTTCAACGAATGCTAAGGCCCCCACCATTTCTGCTGTGAAGGTGCCAGTCAAGATCTTTGCGCAACCATCCACCATTAAGCCATAGTGGTTTCTGGCCACCACTCCAATGGATGCAGCACCAGAGGTCGGGGAGAAGGCTCCATCAACATTAATTTTAAAACTTCCTTCAGTAGGGCATCTTCAAGAACTGGACCTGTTAACAACAGTTTGATCGAGATTGGCATCATTTGCATCTAAGTAATTAGATACAAGCAACTGAACATAGTCAATTATAACACATGATGACAGTAGCACAGATTTATGAATCAAGGTATTTCTCATATTCCATAAATTCCATAGCAGCACACATAGAAAGGTGAATTGATCATCATTCAGCTTTGTTACACAAGCCTCCAACCATTGCCTAGCATTCAAATCTGGGTTCATGGGAATCAAATTCATGAGGCCACAACTGTTAAACACATCAAGCACCAAATGACAGTCTCTAAATGCATGCAATATAGACTCAGGGAACCTAGCACACAGAGGGCACATTCCATTCCCAATTCCTGCTTTCCTTAGCTTTACACCAATAGGTAAGGCATTGTGGCATACTCTCCAAATGAAAATTTTTATTTTTGGGAGAGTTTTCATATTCTGCAACGCTTTCCAGACTAGAGAAAGGTCTCTCTCAACATTTCTATCCTTTTGTATCCAATTATATCCAAATTTGGTGGAGTAAACTCCACTCGAGTGATGATTTCACAAAACAACATCTCCAGTTACAGGGGCAATGGGACAGCTAATGATTATGTCTGCATCAGCTTCTTCAAAGACATTCTTGATTTTCTCAACATCCCATCTATTCTGGCTATGGATCATAAATTCACTGCAGGTAACAGGATTGATCATTCCATCAAGATAAGAACCTTCTAACTAAACCACATTGTCTGCTCCCCACTTAATGGTGAACATTGGGGCTGAGCTATCAATGCCTATTCTGAAATGAAACTCATCCTTTAACACTTTCTTAGCTTTGAATATGCAATTTCAAACAAAGGAGGCTTTATCATGGTGTTTTGCCTCCAAGATGTTGCCATTTGGGAAGTACTTAGCAGATAACACCTTGTAGCACAAGGATTCCTTATTTGTCATCAATCTCCAAACCTGCTTCTCCAACAATGCCAGGTTGAAAACCTTCAGGTCCTTGAGCCCTAAGCCTCCATCTCTTTTAGGCCTACAGATTTTTTTCCAAGCAACATGAGCCCATCCTCTTTCCCCTGCACAGCCAGACCACCAAAAGAATCTCATGGTGGATACAATGGGATCAAGAATACAGTCTGGGAGCAAAAAACAGGCCATGGCATAAGTGGGTAATGCTTGAGCCACAGATTTCAACAAAACCTCCCTTCCTTCAAAAGACAGAAGGTTCTTTGTCCACCCTCTGACCCTCTTGTCTACATTTTTTGAAAAAAAAAAACTCAGGGATTCAGTCTTGTTCTTCCCTAAAATCAAAGGAAGTCCCAGGTAAACTCTCATGTCTTTCTCCTCTCTTATTTCTAAGATTTGAAAAAGGTTTTCCTTATGTTTTTCAGCCATGCCATTGCTAAAGAAAACAAAGGATTTGTCAAGATTCACCTTCTGCCCTGATGAACATTCATAGACCCGCATTGCTTGTTTAAACCTTGTAACTTCACTGATTGAATTTTTCACAAATACCAGGCAATCATCAGCATACAAAAAATGGTTAACTCTTGGCCCATGCATACTGGCTCTAAGCCCCTTAATATTACCCAAATCTTGTTCCTTCAACAACAAGGCAGTGAGACCTTGGGCACAAAACAAAAAAAGATAGGGGGAAAGGGGGTCCCCCTGCCTAAGCCCTCTTTCAGGTTTAAAGGATCCATACAATTTTCCATTAATTTTCAGCTGAAATGAAACTGAAGAAACACAATTCATAAGCAATTTAGTCCAGGCATCATCAAAACCCATTCTCTCCATAACCTTTTTAAAAAAACACCATTCTACCCTGTCATATGCCTTTTCCATGTCCAGTTTTATAGCAGCCCCCTTATTAGGCCCACTCCTAGCACTCTTTAAGTAATGCAACAACTCATGAGCAACCAAAACATTATCAGATATAAGCCTATCTTGAACAAAGGCAGATTGATTCTCAGAAATGCAAAGGGGCATAACCAGTTTCATTCTATTCACAAGAACCTTGGACATTGTTTTGTAAATTACAGTACATAGGCTTATGGGCCTATATTGCTTAATCAAGGTAGGGTTTACTAATTTTGGTATAAGAACTATAACTGTTTGATTAACATCAGATAAGGGAATGACACCATTAAGCAAATCAAGACACAGTTTAATAAATTCAGCCCCAAGAACATGCCAGAATTTTCTAAAAAAGGAAGAAGGGAAACCATCAATACCTGGTGCTTTTGAGGGGTGGATTTGAAGAAAAGCCACTCTAACTTCCCTAGCAGTGAACTCTGAGCACAAGGAAGCATTCATGGAGGGTGTTACACAATGCTTGATTGCATCCAGGATCTGATTTGATGGAGAGGTATTGTAGCACATAACCTGTCTAGCCTTTCTTTCACAAGATGGTTTACCTGGCACTGTGGCTCTGACAGAACCTCCCCTATCCAAAACGATTCAACCAAGGTATTGTAGCACATAACCTGTCTAGCCTTTCTTTCACAAGATTTTCTCTGTTAGAGCCACAGTGCCAGTTAAACCATCCCTTGCTTGGCTTAATATCCCAGAGGCCATTCCTTTCAAGTGCTTCTATAAATCTATCAATTTCAACTCTAGGTTTCCTTCTGCCACCCTCTTTCTCATTGTAGTCAAGGATTTCATTCATATCACCCCAATAACCCAAGGTAAGCTTGATCTGTTTTTGAGGGAATCCAAAAGCTCCCAATCTTCCTGTTTCCTAACTCGATTACATGTTCCATAGAAGCCTGTGAATCTAAAGCTGTTCTCACCTTGTTCAATTTCAACATCTATGTGAGAATTCGAAAAGGACAATAAACTGACATTCACATCCTCTTTCCACATTAACATCAAACCCATACAGTTGTCTGATCTTTCCACAACCACATTTCCATACATACTCACCCTCCTCTTTACATCTTCTGCTTTTCTTTTATTTAGCCTAGTGTCACTTAAAAACACAATGCTGGGAGCTTTCGAGGCCACCAACTGCCCCAATGTTCGAACTGTCTCAGGGTTCCCAAGCCCTTGACAGTTCCAGCATATGATTTTCATGGCTCTTGGCAGGGCTGAGTGTCAGCCTCCACTGTTGGTTCAGGGGTTTTGATTGGAGATACTGCCTCAACACCAACCTCCAAGGTGTTTGACACAGCTGCAGAACAAGATATGGTCTTCTTTGGGCCAAAAGGATGGCTGACCTCATTCTTGCCTTGCAAGGTTCTCTTCTGTTCTTTGTTGCAGAAATGGAAATGGGCTTACCCTTCAATGAATTTACACCCAGCATCAAATCATTTTCTCCCATATCCTCAGCGGGTTTTTTTCCTTGATCTACCTTCCTGTTGTTACTTCCATAGTGGTGAATTCCAGGTTTGGGGGCAGCATTTGAGAACTTTGGTTTAAAAGCAACTTTCAACCAAGGTCCAAATTGGAAGGGTCCATTTTTAAACTCCAAGGGGACCATGGTGCAGGAGACCAATTCATGGCCTATCACTCCACACCAATAGCAGAAATTAGGCAACCTTTCGTACTTTGCCATACAGATTCGAGGGGCACCATTTGGCAGCTTTCCAAAGTGAACACATCTTCTAAGTGGTTGAGAAATGTTGATCTCAACTCTAACACGCAGGTATTCTCCCATTCTTCCTTCCCCATCCCTTAGGTCAGCACTCAGACATTGACCAAATCTCCCTCCAATGGATTTCCCAACCTCCACTGTCATACCAACCAGGGGGAGCTTGTAGATTCTAATCCAGATTGGGAGGGGAGCGAAATCATATTCATTTGGAATCAAGCTTCCATCAAAGGCCTTCAGAGCAAGCAGATCTCCATTGAAGGTCCAAGGGACTCTATCAAGCACATAGTCACGATCCTCCAACAGTTTGAGCTTAAAAAGAAACATGTTCAACCCTAGTTCAACTGCATCCTCTAACGGTTGATTTTTTCAGACTGCTTTAAAAACTCTAATCAACATAGGGCCATCAACATTAACAGGGGAGATGAGTTTACCTACAAGCCATTTTTCAGACCCTGGCATTTCAGATTGCAGCAAGCTCTCCGCTTCATCGATCTCTGCCATTTCTTCCTCCGTGAACTTTAATTCACTCATCATCTTCTCCACTTCATCCTCCATGGACATCATATCTTTCACGAATTTCAGATTAAAAACTCTGCAAGAACTTATGAGAAAGGGAGGGTTTACAGCGCACAGCTTCCTTTCCAGGCGGCTGGTATATCTTCCTAGCCCTTTAGGTCGAAACAATTCTATAAACCCCGGAAAAGACCGTTTTCTCCTTTTTTTATCAACTAGCAAGAAATCGGTGTTAGAGGCAAAAAGGACAATAAACCCCTTTAATGAAACTGTGCGTTTCATAAAGGCCTCTATATCCTCATAAAAATATAACCACCCCGGTTTGAACAATTTTCTACCCGTTATAAAATATGGGCCCCCCTCCGCAGGAAAGTACCACGTGTCATCCGCCCATATTCTCTGCGTCTGTCCTACTGACCCAATCCAGGGAATGTTCCCCCGACATGCGCAACGACCACGGAAATGCGCGCTCCTAAGGAACATGTATTCTAAAAAGATACGCGCCCAATCGTGTAACCTCGAACGTCTCCCGTCAGCCTCCCATGCATAACGAACCAGAAAGTTTTTCCACGTCATCATCTTCAACCTTCCGCCAGGCATTTCAACAAACACTCTGTATACCAAAATTTCCAGAAAAAATTCTTTACCCAGAAAATACATTCCACCACCACGAACCTCAACAAAACTTTCCCCAGAATAATCCTCTACTTCATCTTCTTCATTTTCTTCCCAGGAACCACGAAACCAAACTAACCCAGAAAATCCAAATTCCCGAATCAAACCAGACGCCATGAAAACTCCATTATCAGCAACCTTCTTCTCTGAAACCTCATTAAAAACCCACAAAACCTCAAACACCCTTCTGACCAGAACCAACACAAACCTTGATGATCCTCTGTCCAAACCCTTCGTCTACACAGATTAAAACCAACGAACACCTTCCAACCATGAACCCTGATCTGAAAACCTTCACACAATCCATCATCCCCATACTCTGCTTGTTCTAATCCTTGGTACCATCACCGCAAACCAAACCCTGCAAAGCAAAAAACCAAGCATTAGAGTTACACCTACCATTAGCGCCGCCGCGTCACTCTTCATTCCAAGCCTGACTGCAGGGGCGACTCAGGTGCCTACTGCCGTCAAACGGCCTAAAACTCATCGCTCACCGGCCAGAGACAGACCGGAACCCTCAAGGAGCCGAACGTCGTACTCTAGATGCGAAGGAATGACCCTCACCGAAACCTCAAACGAAAAACCCTAAGGAAAAATTCAGAGAGAATTTTTCACCGTACGGACGCTCCCAGTTAGTGTTTCTCTTCCAATGTTAAGGATTGTGTCAATTTATCTCTTTCCTCTGTTGTATTATTTTTAAAATAAAATTATTTAAACATTTATAAATCATTATTATAATTTATATTTTGTCACATATTTATAGATTGATTTTTAAATTTCGTCTCAATAATACAAACAGTGGTAGATGCATAAAGTTTCTGCGGAAAACATCATCATTTTATCTTTTTAAAAAATAAGTATAAGTTAATGTTATTATTTAAAAAATTAATGTATAAAAGAAAAAAATGTATTTATTTTTTAGAAAAAAGTTTAGCACCAATAAGTGTCAGACTGTCAGGTGCAATGACAAGGCACATTGTTTTCCTAAAGAAAGAACCCTCAAACTTTAGAAAAAATATTGTTGAGAGGGCAAGTCACGAATCTCGAACATTAATCACAAAATAAACATTTAATTTACGAGAAAAAATATAAACTATATTTCTTAAATTACTGGATCTACTACTAAATACAAATTTATTTTAATTAAAATGATAATAGTAATAATATTATTAAAATCGTGGGTTCCCTTTATCTATTTCGTGCAAATGGGGCGGCTGCGAAAGTTTCTCTTTAATTAAACCATCTTCACTATGTATAATAATCAATTATCTTTCTTGGCTAAGTCAAAATATTATTTAATGAGGTTTACCGTTGTCCGCATATGCAAGAAGACGAACAAAGTATTTTATTGAGCAAAATCCAAAACAATTAGAATTGTGTTTGTATGTGAACACAAATTATTTTAATAACAATAATTTTTTTAATTGTATAATTTTAAAAACTTTAAAGCTCATTCACATGAAGACATTTTATCATTAAATTTAGATAATCAAGTTTTTCACAACAATTTCTTTTAACACTCGCAACAACAGCTAATAACAATACAATACAATGAAAAATTTTATAGCGCTTAACGAGCATCGACGAGCACCACTATTGACGAGTACTGATAAATTAATTTATAAAAAATTTAAATCCAAAGGACTTAACTTGTAATTATAATTTTAAAAAAATTAAAAGTATAATTTAATTAAAAAATATATTTTTAATTTTAATTTTGTTTTAAACATTATTAATCAAAATTATCTATCTCCATCAAAGAATCCTAGGTATTTTAATTAAATTGCATTTTTAGTTTTTTTTTAAAATATAATTACGCATTAAGTATTTTAAATTTAAAAATTTTATAAATTAATTTATCAATGCTCATCGGTGCACGTCAATAGTGGTGCTCGTCAAAACTCGTCGAGTGTAGAAGAAATATCCTAAATCAAGTTCAATTAATCTAAACTCTTTTAAGTAGCCTATATTTCTTCTTCAGGAATCTTATACAAGTTTTTTTTTTTGAAATGGTTTGGTTTATTATTAATGAAAGAGAAGAAAAAGTTACAAACAGAAATTCTTCTCTAAAGCCTAAAAAGAGCAAACTATGAAGACAAAAACCAGCCCTTAAATCTAAAGAAACTCGGGATGCATCTAACGAATGCAGATGAAGTAAGTATCCGAGAAAAAAACTGAAGCCAACTACAAACTGCTATCGTTGATTCAGATAGTAACCAAATAGAAAAGAAAACGGCAGGGTTCTTCGAAATTGATTAGATCTGTTGAAAAAGTTGCTGACGTTCTCTGTCGACAATGTCAATGATAACAGTTGGTGCCTCTTCTACCCAGAAAACAGGTGTATCATATCGTTTTCCATATTGTGCAAGGGCATGTGCAGCCCTATTTCCTTCGCCTTTGACATGGCAGAAAGCATGCTCACGAGTGTTACGAATGAATTCTCTGATATCATTGATTAAAACCCTTAAGGACGAGTAATCCTCAGTTGTTGAATTTAGTTTCTTGATGACAGTGAGAGAATCTCCCTCGACTACTACCTTGTTAAATCCCATGTCAAGGAGAAAGGTCACAGCGTCCCTGCAGGCTAAGGCTTCTGCTACAAATGCATTGGCTACATGAAGGTGAGGCATGGTGCAGACGCCCATTATGAGACCGTCATGATTTCTGCAAATGACACCTGTGACTGAGAGATTAGTTTGTGCACAGAAAGCAGCATCAAAGTTAACTTTAATGGTGTTTCTTTGTGGAGGAGTCCATTGTTGTAGTAGAGGACATGGTGAAGGGCATACAACAATGTGGATAGTTTCTTGTTCCCTGATGTAGGCTTTGATGAAAGAAACTGTTTCTTGAAATGTGGTTGTATGATCATCATGAGCTGCCTTGTTACGAGCATACCATATAGCCCAACAACACACTAGAAAACTTGTTCGATCATGTTCATTTAACTCACTGAAAACGTGGACTAGCCATTCCTTCCATGATAGAGGGACAGTTGATGATGAAAATGAGATACCTTGAGCTTCGAATATCGCTTTGGAGTACCAGCATTCACGAAGCAGATGTTCAATTCCTTCCTTAGCAGAATGACAAAATAGGCAGACATTTTGTACTTGCAGTCTTCGAGTCTCAAGATTTTCGAATGTGGGGAGAAAATTATTCACAATTCTTCACATAGTAATTTTGATCTTTTCTGGCAATTTCAGACTCCACATAGAATTATAGAACTGCCTCAAATTCAAGTGTGATGTACCTGAATGATGTGGTGGAAGTGTATGCAGGATTTTGTAACCACCTTTCACGGTGTAATTTCCTGTATGATCATATTTCCAGATCAGAGTGTCACATTGTTTGGTAGTTGCTAAAGGGATAGCACAGATATTGGACACGAGAGAGGGTGGGAAGAGGTGATGAAGCACATCCATGTTCCAGCAATTCGATGGCTTGTCAATTAGATCCGCCACCTTAGTGTAGTGGATGTTTATAGCGGGAGTCTGAGGTCTGCCGTCTTCAGTGAATGGAATCCATGGATCGTTCCAAATATTAATGGACTCTCCATTTCCAACATTCCACATGAGACCCTGTTCGATTAATCCCCTTGCACACCACAAGCTTCTCCATGTGTATGAAGGATTTGAACATAGATTGGCATGAAGAAAATCCGATGATGGATAATATCTAGCTTTCAGAACTTTAGCCAGCAAAGATGTAGGTTGTTTGATTAACCTCCAACATTGTTTGGCCAACAATGCCACATTGAATTGACGTAAATCCCTGAAGCCTAATCCTCCTTCACACTTCGGTAAAGCCAGATTAAACCAAGAAGTCCAATGTATCCCTTTTTTAGTCCCTGCATTTGTCCACCAGAATTTTGCCATGGATTGTTCTAATGCATGACAAAGCGATGAAGGCAATAGGAAACAATGCATGGCATACACAGGAACGGATTGCAAAACACTTCGAATGAGCGTAGCTTTACCGCCCATAGACAAGAACTTAGTGCTGTACGAATTGGATTTGTTGTTAACCTTGTCTAGATAGAAGCTGAAAGCTTCTTTTTTATTTCGACCGACCATGGTGGGCAAACCCAAATAACGCTTTGGATTGGAAGAAGTACGAACTGACAGGATTGAACCAATCGCATGCTGAAGTGATGTGGGAACATTGGTGCTGAAAAATAAGAGTGATTTTTCATAGTTCACCTGCTGACCAGATATGCTCCCAAATTGTGTGAGAATATGCTTGAGAGTTGCAGCAGCTTCAACAATCGCATGGGCAAAGCAGATACTATCATCGGCAAAGAAAAGGTGTTCAAGTTCCAATCGTTCCCTACCTATTGTAACACCACGTAGAGTTTTGTTCAACATGGCTGCATTCAACAAATATGACAGGCCCTCAGCGCACACCAAGAAAAGATACGGGCTTAAAGGGCAACCTTGCCTTAAGCCTCGAGTTGGATTGAATTGCTCTCCCTTTATTCCATTGAAACACATAGCATAGTTCACCGTTGATACACAGTTCATGACAAGATTTACCCAACGGGGAGCATAACCCAATTTTAACAGCATATACTTCAAGAATGGCCACTCGACACGATCGTAAGCTTTGCTAAGATCGGCCTTGAGTGCAAAAGAACCAGATTTCCCATATCTCTTAGACTTCATGGAGTGCAAAACTTCATAGGCAATCAGAACATTATCCGTTATTTGTCGAGAGGGAATGAAGGCTCCCTAGCATTCATTAATACAACAGTCCAATGTGTGAGAGAGACGGTTGGCTAGAGCTTTGGCTATGACCTTGTAGAGAATGTTACAAAGACTTATTGGGCGGAAATGGGCCATGGCTGTAGGATTTTTAGTCTTTGCTATTAACACAATCAATGTCTCATTTAGCTCTTGAACGTCACAGGTGCCATTCAACTTTGACAAACAAAAATCTGAGATGTCATGGCCAATGATGTGCCAATATTTCTGAAAAAACAATGCAGGGTAACCATCAACCCCACTTGCTTTTAAAGGAGCCATGTTTGTAATTGCAGTCAGTATCTCACTCGATGTAAATGGCTGTAACAGCTTTTCATTTGTCGAGGCAGTGATTTTAGGTTGCATGTGATCAAGTAAAGAAGAAGCATCATTAGGAGAACTTGTGTTGAAGATTTCTTCAAAGTATGAGGTTGCCAAGATGATCATTTCCTGGTCCGAGGAGAGCCATCTACCTGCAGCATCATAGAGTCCCTGGACTTGATTAATCTTTTTTCGGTGAGATGCGAATTTATGGAAAAAGGAAGTGTTGCTGTCGCCATGGGTTAGCCAGTTTGAGTGTGCTCTTTGTTCTCAGAAAAGTTCTTCCTTGTCGGCTTCAATGTTCAGCCCGAGCTTGACTTCAATCAACTCCTTGAGATTATCATCATCAGGTTCCTTATTCATCAAGTGTTGCAGTTTGGATAGAAGGTCTTGTTTTGTTGCTCTTTGTTTATGTCTGTTATCTTTGTTCCAACTAGAGAGTGTAGATCCCAAAGAGGCCAATTTATGGGGCACAGGTCCAGGTTCCCCCCACGCCTCCTTGATTATGTTTTCGACCTCTTCATCTACTACCCAGTGTGCCTCAAATCTGAATTGGTTTTGCAGCCTGCTTCGACGATTCCTGTCATTCCCTAAAATGTCGATTAATACGGGGCAGTGATCTGATGTGGAATGAAGAAGGTGTTTAACACAGTAGTTTGGATAAAGGTCCCACCAGCCTGGGTTTGCCAATGCCCGATTAAGCCTTTCACGCACGTTTGTATGGGGGAAATTGCCCCTTTCCCAAGTAAACCACACACCGGTAAAGCCTAAATCACCAAGATCACAATCATTCAAGGTATCACGAAACTGTAACATGTTTTGTTCAGGCCGTATTCTCCTACCCTTTTTTTCAAATGAGTATATAATCTCATTGAAATCCCAGCAAGCATCCAGGAATCTTATACAAGTTTTTTATTTTATTTTAATTTTGAATATTTTTTTTAATATTGATCTTAGAAATCAAATACTAAATAGATAGACTATGCATTGAAAATTTTCCACGTGTTGGCGTTCCACGCCTTTTCTGTTTTACTTAATTTTGTGATTCGAATCCACAATTAAACCAGATTTGATTGAGGTCTTTGGAGTCCGCCCTTATACGATTAAAAGAGTTCAATCCCACTTCTCGAGCATGCCCGCGCTTTCACCGGCACCTCCGGTTCCATCCCCTCCTTTTACTCACCTAACCGGTCATCTCTCCCACCTTTCCACTTCCTCAACCAGTTCTCGGTTGCCCTTACACTTTAGTAAAAAGCATTTTTTTCTACTTTCCCCTAGTTGACACCTCATGAGATGTCAGAATCGTATGGGTTCATACACAAGGATACGGATGCCTTTTCACCAACTAATCAAGGGTATTTAAGGAAAACAGAAAATCCTTACGTTTCACCAGTCAATGAGAACTTGCCAACTCAGCGTTTACTTGGTGTTCTCCGTAAGTGAAGTTGCAGCCGATAATCACTTTATTTTCTCTCGAAAATCTATCCGTCATGTAAGGTGAATTTAAGTCGAATTTCTAAGCAATTTGTGGGGCGGACAATGAAAAATTATTACACAAAACTTAGGTCGTCCGTCTGTCAAAGGAGTTGTCCTAGTTAAAACAGCACCAGCCAATAAAATCGCACCACATCGAAAATAAGACAATCCCCATGACGAAAGTAACCTTGACTTTAATTTTTAATGACTTTATGACGACGTGGCGTTACAATTTCATTGGTCAAGCAACAGGGTGAATAACGTCATTTTCCATTTTGTCTTATTTTTAATTATCTAACAAAAATAAAAATAATAATTTTAATGAAAGAAAAAGTAGCAGTAACATAGGAAATGGAGATGAGAAGTTGCTCTTCATTTTCTCAGAACTCTCACCTTCTCACTCCAAAAATACCCATAAAAAACAGAAAAATCTAATTTAGATTATTATTTTCATTTTTGAAGATATATCCGAAAGACTCAGTTCTTCTTTTCCGAGTGGATCTATGGTTTTTTTTTGAATTGGTAAGGATTTTTATTTTTATTTGTGTTTTAGTTTAAGTTCATTTTAGCTTAGTTTTTTAGTTTGTTTTTATTTCTCCTGAATCCGATCTTTTATTTACTCCTGCTCTCACTATAGTTTGAAATTGAAAGATTTTTTGCAAGATCCTTTAAATTTTAATGATGATATGTGGTGACTGGTGAGTGTTTAATTTCTTTTTCAACAAAAAATATATTTATACTGATGTTCATGTTCATGCGTTTGATCTTTTTGTTTTATTTGATATTCTTTTTTGTATATAAAGCTTGTTCTGATTTTCTGATATTAGTTCAATTTTCATTTCTCAATTTTTTAATAGAACACAATGTTTTGTTGTCCGTAATCATGTTTGAAAGCGTATGTTGCAGCTTTATTTTCTTACAAAGTTATGAAGATCTATCGTGTGTGTTAAATATCTTACTATTAGTTTCACTTTTGTTCTAAATCTATATCTTTTGGTTAACATGTTCTTGATAATCACTGACTTGGTAGCCTTTTATGTTGTTTTCTTATGGAATATATATATGAAACTAACCTCTCTCCATATGTTGATTCTGATTTTTCTTTAATAAATTCTCAGTTGGATTCTTATCAAATGAAAGCATGTGCTGTGGATTGAAGCCGATAAATCCGAAGCCGTCTCCAGTAACATTTAATACTTTCTTTCGAAGTTAGTAGACATCCTAGTGTAGATATGAATCACTTGACTGTAGTGACTGAAGATACTTTTGCAAGCTTGCTTGAGCTTGCTGCTAATAACGATGTCGAGGGCTTTAAACGATGGATTGAACATGATCCTTTTGGTGTTGATGAGGTTGGATTATGGTATGGTCGTCAAAAAGGCTCGAAACAGATGGTTAATGAGGAGAGAACTCCATTGATGGTTGCGTCTACCTACGGTAGCATTGATGTTATGAAGCTGATCCTTTCATCTTCGGATGCTGATGTTAATCGTGTGTGTGGCCGTGACAAAAGCACCGCTCTTCATTGTGCTGCATCGGGTGGGGCTGTTAATGCTATCGATGTTGTGAAGCTGCTTTTAGCGGCCGGTGCTGATGTAAATATGGTTGATGCGAATGGTCATCTTCCTGTTGATGTTATTGTTGTTCCTCCGAAGCTTCAAGCTGTGAAATTAACTCTTGAAGAACTCCTTGAAACGGAGAGTTCTGGTTTTGATCGAAGTTCAAAGGTGTCAGTGGTTGAGAATTCCGGCTCCCCTCCTCTGTCGCCTTCGCAGGAAAATGATTTATTGTCATCTGGTTCAGATTCTCCCATGAAGTCAAGGCCAGGTGATGCTCCTATTTCTTTGGCGTCGGAGAAGAAAGAATACCCAATTGATCCATCTCTTCCGGACATTAAGAATAGCATCTATTCAACCGATGAGTTCCGAATGTATTCATTCAAGGTTCGACCTTGTTCGCGTGCCTACTCCCATGATTGGACTGAGTGCCCGTTTGTTCACCCTGGAGAGAACGCTCGAAGAAGGGATCCTAGGAAGTTCCATTACAGTTGTGTTCCTTGCCCTGATTTTCGCAAGGGGGCATGTAGGCGAGGAGATATGTGTGAATATGCTCATGGTGTTTTTGAATGCTGGCTACACCCTGCTCAGTATCGGACCCGGCTGTGCAAGGATGGTACTAGTTGTGCAAGGAGAGTCTGCTTCTTTGCTCACACGGCTGAGGAACTCCGGCCACTTTATGTCTCCACTGGCTCTGCCGTTCCATCTCCTCGATCTAATACTTCCGGTGCTACAGCTATGGATTTTGCTGCAGCCATGAGTCTCTTGCCAGGATCTCCTTCATCCGTATCGGTTATGTCTCCAACACCATTCACTCCACCCATGTCTCCCTCTATGAATGGCATGTCTAATTCTAATGTTGGCTGGCCACAACCCAATGTTCCAGCTTTGCATCTTCCGGGAAGCAACCTTCAATCTAGTCGCCTGCGTTCTTCTTTTAATGCGAGAGACATTCAAGCCGAAGATTTCAACTTGCTGTCTGATTTTGATGTGCATCAACATCAGCTGATGAACGAGTTTTCTGGCCTTAATCAGCCATCAATGAGTTCAAGTCCTTTTAACCGATCTGGACGATTGAAGACCCTTACCCCATCAAATCTCGATGATATATTTTCTGCCGAGAGCTCATCTCCTCGATACTCTGATCAAGCAATGGCTGCCGGTGTTTTCTCCCCAACCCATAAGTCTGCAGTTCTCAATCAATTTCAGCAACAGCAGAACATGCTATCACCAATAAATACAAATTTTTCTCCTAAAAATGTTGAGCACCCTCTCTTGCAGTCTTCTCTATCCGGTAGGATGTCTCCTCGCAACGTCGAACCTATCTCACCAATGAGCTCTCGGGTTTCAATGTTAGCTCAACGCGAGAAGCAGCAGGAATTTCGCAGCCTAAGCTCTAGGGAGCTTGGCTCTGGCGCTGCTGCCATTGTTGGTTCCCCAGTTAATTCATGGTCAAGGTGGGGATCCTCTGATGGGAAGCCGGACTGGGCTGTCAAAGCCGATGGGTTAGGCAAGCATCGTAGGTCCTCCTCATTTGAGCTTGGTAATGGAGACGAGCCCGATTTGTCATGGGTTCAATCCCTTGTTAAAGAATCTCCCACTGAGATCAAAGAGAAAATAGCAGCAACGGTCTCAGGTGAGAGTTCTAGCATGAACTCGGATCCGGTCGATAATGCTGCGTTGGGTGCTTGGCTCGAGCAAATGCAGCTCGATCAACTCGTGGCTCAGCAAAACTGAAACCAGTTTCGTTGGGCCGTCATGAGGTAGAGACAACAAAAAGGTTTTGGTAAATAACATTCATATTTTTTTCATCGGATTTTCGGGTTCCGCTGGTGATTGAATGTTGAAGGAAAGGAGGTGAAGGCAAAGCAAAGAGATTGAGGTGAGTTTTACAATGGAAACTTCAATTTTCACCATTTACTATTATTATCATTACAACAAAACAGTTAGAACAGGTTGAGCATAATCCTTGTCTTATGTTTTAAAGAAACTATGAGCAGGTTCAGTTGTTTTTTGTTTTCTTCAAATAGATTTCCATTGACTGCTCATTCAGAATGTATGGTCCTTTAATGATGATGATGTAACATTCAACTAAAGTTTTATTGCTTAATTCCTATTCCTAATAGCTTCATTATTACATGTATTTCCACCATAATATTCTTGTTCACTTGTTATTATGCCATTATTGTTCAATATTTGGATTCTAACAATTCCCAGTTGTGGGATCCGAGGATTGTTGTCCTAAAAACATTTCTTAAATATTTGTAGGAATATTCGATGTTTTCTAAAATTATTTCTTGTGCATACAATGGAACGATTATTTCTATGTCATATATTTTATTGAAGGAATGGAATTTACTGTTTAGAATTTTAGGTTTTTTAAATAAGACGCATGATAATATTAAAAGTAATCATGCATTAAAAATTAGTTTGTGAAGTGAATATTGTGCATAAAATATTTTTTCATTTTATACTTCAATTCGACAAATGAAATATCGTTTCCCATTTCTTCCATTTAGGTTTTCTTAGTTTTTTTTGGGATTAAATGGAGGTATATATTCTTATTATGAGATTGGAACGTATCCAAAATAAAATAATATGAATATTTTTAACTACTGATTCGGATGGGTTTTTTAGTTTAAAATTGTGGGTTTTTCTATAACTAAAATTAAGGCTTTTGCTAAATGTATATTCCTCCTTTACATTTTCTATAGAAAAAGGGGTAAATTACACTACATGTCACTCAACAATTAATAAGATTTAAATGGACCACTCAATAATTGATAACATTATAAATGGATCACTTAATTTTTAAAATTTATAATGAACCTCTTAATTAATCTATTATTACAAGAGTAATTAATTTCATGTACAAGCGTTTGTAGATTTTTTTTAAATATTTTAGATTTAGGGTTTAATAATTTGTTTAGGGTCTAGTGTTTAGGGGTTTTAGTGGACGGGTTTTGAGTTTAACGGGTGAGATTAGAATTTAAGGTTTAGAGTTAAAATTTAGAGTTTATAGGTTAAAACTGAAATCCCTAACCATATTACCCTAAAAGTAAACCTTAACATCTAAGCCTAAACCCTAAATTCTAAACCAATATACTTAAACCCATAAACCATTAACTCTAAATTGAGTCCTTAAAACCTAAAACTAAGACGCTTGTAGAAATTTTTTATTTTCACCGTCGGTGCATGAGATATTTTCCATTATTACAATAGGTTATTGGGTTGTTAAAAATTAAAGCGTACTTTAGAGTTGTGATGTTTGGAAGTATTTTTTTAAATGATTTTTAATAGATAAATTCATCATAGGTCATTCGGTTATTACTAATATTACAAATGGTATTAATATGATTACTAATAGATCAATCAATCAATTTCCACAAACATGTCGTTGGATTATTAAAAATGAAATGGGCGTTAGAATGTGTTGTTAGGACATATTTTTTTAATGATCTTATTGGATAAATTACACCACAAGTCATCTAAACTATTAGTAAGATCATAATCGAGTCACTCAGTTATTAATAAGAGTAAAAATGAGGTATCCAATTTCAAAAAAGTCACAAACGAGTCACTTAATAAAAAGGAAAGTCCATTTTTAGGTTGTGGGCTTCTCAAAGATCGAGCGCTGCATTTGACGAACGGTGAAAATGTTACCGTTAGTGAGAGGAAGAACATATCTCGTTATAGGGGCCATCTAATGATAAAACAACGAAGACCATGGTTCAAGAAGTTTAAAAGTTTTAAGGTGATTTCATAGGTTTTAATAGAGTTCATCTAACGATGAATTGAATGAAAAGATTAAGGTGAATTTTATGGTGAAATTTGGAGTTCATTAATCATCGTATACTACGGTTGACGCGGTGGCACATGACTTGACTATTAAAACTAATTAATTAAGTGATTTGATTGTTATAATCAATTAATTTAGCGACTTGATTGCAACTATATGGAATCTAATATTTTCTAATGAATAAAATATTCTGTCTTAAAGTCATTTGATATTTAACGTTGTCTTTTTTAATGGTCTAATAGTGATTATAAGGTAGTATCTGTTTATACATATTTTTAACCCTTTAAAAATATACATACACCTTGTAGGCAAAGCGATTTAAATTCATGTCTCTTAGGATAAACATCATCCGTTTTTCTACTAGGATATTTAACGTTCTAGTGACTTATTTGTGAGAATCAATTAATTGAGTTTTTATAAAATTTTGAAATCGGATAACTCATTTACAATCGCATTAATAATTGAGTTACATATATTTGTTTGTAATAATCAATTATTGAGTCACTTTGTATTTAAGGTTATTTGTTGTTTACAATTACAATAAAGCTCTCAACCGGCTTCATCTAACAAAGAGATAACTTTTATAACAACCTTTGAGTAATTCTAGAGGAAAAGAGTTATTATTTTTAGGTTACAATTAATTGAGTAGGGAAAAACATAAGTTTGTAAGGGTTTGAACCAACATGACGACAATTAACTGAAATTTTTATCTACGAAGATGAGCATGAATTTTTTTATTTTATTTTCGAAGCTTAAATGTGAATAAGAAAAGAGATTGTTATATCCGTATTATGTGAATTTTCAAATTGTACCAGCATAAATTCTCATGGGAATTCCTAAAAAATATTCGCAGTGATATCTGCAACAAAGGAATTATATTCATTGTTTGACTTAGCAATGATAGAGTGCCATTTAAAAAAAATAAAAAAAAATTAAAGCTTTTAATTTATAGATTTAAGGTACATGGATTATGTTTGGTTGACCAACATATAAGTTTAACTTCTTTCAAAATTTAAATAGATAAATAAATTTACAAATTTAATTTATTTAGAACAGTTTACATTGAGCTCGGGTTAGGATCATAATCAATTAATCATTTTAAAGTTTATTGTCTAAGAATTAATAGTAAATTATCTGAAAGTTTATTATTTATCGATTATAGGTTTAGAGATTTAAATTTAATGTTTCAGATTATAATTTAAATTTAGTGTTTTAGATTAGAGTATGTGGTTTTATATTTAGGGTTAGAGATTTAGATTTTATATTATATAGTTTAATAGGCACACTTTTGTAAAAAAAAAATTATAATGATTGTGTATCAAACACTAACTCTTCTAAGCTTCTTCGATACTACTTTTTGTTGTATAATCACAATAATCTATTAGTCGACTAATTTCAATTGGCTACCGTAGAGGTTTATTATAGGGCGGTCCTCTCAACCCATTTGCTCCATGCACAACGCCAAGACTCGTACTCCTAACTTTATTTAATAAATTTAGCAGCTCATCCCACTAGAGCAATTAGTTGTATCATCACTCTGATTGCTTCATTTTAGTTTTGGCATAATGATAAAAAGCCCCTAACCTATGTAACTATTTTCAATTATGTCCCTGTTTGGAAGTATTTTTTTAAATGATTTTCTTAATAGATAAATTCATCCTTTAGATTTTTAATCTTTATAAATTGAATTAATGATGTTCATCGGAGCTGTCGTTAGTGGTTCTCATCGGTGCTCGTCGAGCGTGGTAAAATTTTCCTAAATATTAATGGCCCTGTTTGACAATTAACGGATAATTGATAGTAAATTACATTAATTGATAGCTAATAGCTGATTGTATTAGTTGATTTGACTAACATATTGTATTAGCTGATTGTACAAAAGTGTTTGGTAAAATTAATTGATGGCTGACAGTTGTTTGATTATTTAAACAAGAAAAATGACATATAAAAACATGATTATATTCATACTTGTTTAATTAATTTGATTATGAAAAAACTATAACACTACTAAGCATATTTTAAGGATCTATATATTGATTTATTATTTATATAATTATATTTAAAACAATTTAATTAATTATTAAATTTAAATAGAAATATAGATGTGTAAGAATAAAAAAACAAAAATATAGATGTGTAAATACGTGAGAGTGGAGAATTAAAATTTAAAAGGTTAATGTTTGGGTTATTTTGAGATTTTTTATAATTATTATGGGTAAAATTATCTTTATAACTCTTATGTCAAAACCTCTAATTTAAAAAAAAAACTCATATTAGCATTTTCTTTCAAAATTAGATGTTTCACCTCAATCCGCTATTATAATCCGTTATTCACCAAACATCCAATTAGTGGGTTTGACTCGTCAAACCTCTAATATTGTCTCAAACCTCTAATTTTAACTCAAATAATTATTTACCAAACATGGACTATATACGGGTGAAAAATATTTTATAGTAAGAATATATTTATAGACAACTATTCAATGACTGATATATAGATATACTAGTTTTGTGCTCGTTCATTAAGCAGTGATTTTTAGTTGTTTTATTTAAAGATAAAAAAGCGCAATAGCCAAAAAGTTTTAATGTTTGGTTTTTATTATTAGATTGAGAGGCATTATATTTTTATGTTGAGATTTGAATTTGATAAAACAATATAAACATCCTTACCCATTAAGCGAATCAGTAGATCTGAACATTTGTTTTTTTAATATATTAGTGTGATTACTAGGTAATATTTGTTCAATTTTTTTAGCCCTTTAATAAGACACGCACACCGTACACATATGATGCTTAAACTCGAGTCACCTGAATGAAATATATTATTCTTTACCACTAAGACCACTCCACGAATTCGAACATTTTTTCTTCAATAATAAACTAAAATACTACATTATAATTAAATTAGACTCCTAAAAACAGGGGGGAAACACTGTGATGACCATTTTCTTCCACCTTTTACACCCTTCAGTCATCTTGAACTCTTGTTGTTCTCTTTCTCTCTTTCAATCTATAAAAACAAATCAATCAGCCTCAAACTGTTCATAATTTCCATTCCTCCAGGAAGAAGAAGAAACCTTGTTTTCCCCATCCATGGCTGACAACCCTTACTTCAATTTCTTCTCACCAGCTTGGTCCAACTTCAACCCTAATCCCTACCCCCAAAACTCCCATCCAAACAAAACCACCAATTCCAACCCTTTTCTTCTCCATTACCAATTATCATCACCATACCCTCCTTCCCCACCCATTAGAGAAGCTCTGCCACTGTTGAGCTTAAGTCCCACGAGTCATTACCAGGAGGAACAAGACGACGACGAAGATCAACGAGAGCGGTATTCATGCACTGCCGTGGATGATGAAACTGTTACCGTTGCACTTCACATAGGGTTACCGAGCCCTAGTGCTTCGGAGTTGGCTTCGGTTTTATCGTCTTCGTCGGAGATGACCGACAAAGACGATGAATTCCGGGCCAACAAAGGACAGTACTGGATCCCTACACCTTCTCAGATTCTTATTGGCCCTTCACAATTCTCTTGTCCCGTTTGCTTCAAAACTTTCAATCGATACAACAACATGCAGGTAACATTAATCAAGGGTATTTTATTGGGTATACTTCAATTGTGAACTGAAGTTTTCCAATGATCGAATCGTTTTGTGATTCGATCATTGTTAAAACTTTGAGATAACCGACACAAAATTTAACCCTACATGACAATTGTACTGTGAATTTTGTTGTTCAGATGCATATGTGGGGGCATGGATCTCAATACAGGAAAGGGACGGAATCACTGAGGGGAACTCAGCCAACAGCAATGCTGAAGCTGCCATGCTATTGTTGTGCGCCGGGTTGCCGGAACAACATCGACCACCCGAGGCCGAAGCCGCTGAAAGACTTCAGAACTCTGCAGACGCATTACAAGAGGAAACATGGGATCAAGCCATTTATGTGCAGGAAATGTGGGAAGGCGTTTGCAGTGAGGGGGGACTGGAGAACCCATGAGAAGAACTGCGGGAAGCTTTGGTATTGCATTTGTGGCTCGGATTTCAAGCACAAGAGATCTTTGAAGGACCACATTAAAGCTTTTGGGAATGGTCATCGAGCTTATGGGATGGATGATTTGGAAGAAGATGATGAGCCTGAGCCTGAGCCTGAGCCTGCGTCTGAAGTTGAACAAGATAATGAATCCAATTCATGACCAAAAGTGACTGAAAATTACTCATTGTTTTTCTCTGAGAATGAACCATGCAAAATTCTATGATTAATTAAGAAAGATGAAGAAAGTAGAAACATCTACCGCTTCTGTGGAGAATCGGTCACATCACATGTGATGGCTTAGACTCCTGCAAAGATTGTTTGGGGTATTACCCATTTTTCTGAAAGAAAAAAAAACTAAAGTAGAGAAGGTAGGGTTTGTTATGCAGCAAATAAATCAGCTCTTGCATGTTTATGGATTGAACATATAGAAATTATCTGCCATTTTTGATGTACTATGTACGTAGTTTAGAGTATATCGTTTAAGTTTAGTTTAGAGTTAGATTTTAGAGGTTAAGAGTTTATAAGGTTTAATATTTAGAAATTGAGCATTTCTCTTCACCTTTATCAACACAACCAAATCCTGGTTCTAATTCCAAGTACTGTGAGGATGAGAAAAGGGATGGGCACAGAAAGCTGCAGCATCCATTGATTCCCCAGTTACAGTATATGAGTATATAAACACTGAGTAAACTGTAGCATGAAACGACGTTTCAATCAGAAATTGACCATTTCTCTTTCTCTCTCTCCAAAATAGCTTTCCAGAAACTCAGCAGTACTGGAATCTGTATCTGCTCATCATATAACAGTGAAGGCAAACCATATCCAAGTCATTAACAAATAGCGTAAACTACTTAAATGGTCACTAAACTTTTAAGACAGATTATTTTGGTCACCATACTTTTAAAATATTTGATAAGGTCACCAAACTTTTAGATCAAATTCAATATAGTCACTGAAGTTTTAGTTCGCTTTCAATATGGTCCTTCCCTTAAAAGATGACGTTAGTTTTCGTTTTTCCTTAATAAAAAATGGGTAAACTACACCAATCATCACTCAACATTCTTCTCACGTCTATTTTGGTCACTAGAGTTAAAAAAATTCAATTTAATAACTTAACTTTCGAATTGTTCATATTTTGGCCACTCTCAAATGACATGTTTATACAAATAGAAAAATTCGATTAATTCTTAAAAGATTTATCTTGGTTAATTGATAAATTTAGATTATTCAATTCTCGGTCTTATATTGTATCAATTAAATCAGATAATCGATTAACTAGTTAACTGAAATATTTGATTATAGAAATTATTTTTTACCTTGTTTATTAAAATAAAAAATATGATAATATGGTAAATTTAATCAATTTTCGGTTGTGATAAAAGTGTAAAAACAACTAGAAAGTCAAAAACTGAAAGTTTACACCTATTAATTCTACCCAGAGCCAAAACTTAAAAAATCAGAAGGGCATCAAAATTGTTGAGTGGATCGATTGAATGATCAAGACCAAGAGGGGGTGAATTGAGATTTTAAAACTTTGTGGGAGTGAATGGACAATTAAAAATGAATAACAAAGGATTTTAGAGTGGTTCAAGTTCCAAATGAACTCTACATCCACTACCTTAGCTACCACTAAGGATTTGCAACAATTCACTATTTGTTCTTCCCCTTTTCAAGGTTTAGGAGGTAACCTTTACTGTAACCCCCTCGTCCCGGTCTGGTCGGACGACCGGTTTGAGTGGGCCACACGGGGAAAACCGAAGCGAAACCCGTTAAGATTCCTCCTCGGTTAACGACCCAGAAAATTTCTTTTAACTTTATCTTATCTATAGGCATGATTAAATCTTATGTGAAGCACAACAGCGGAAAATACAAACCATCCAACATCGGCCAACCAAGACAACACTTTAAACAACTCATTTTAACATTTTATAGAAGGCCGTATCGAAACGCCCTTAGGGTGTTTCGATACGCCTTGACTTAGTCAACAGGCCAGGGTCAATCCTGAGGAGACCGTTTCGAAACAGGGGTGACCCGTATCGAAACGACCCCAACGGTCAACTTCTCGTGGTCAACGAGATTTGACCGTTTCGAAACATCAAAGACCCATTTCGGAACGCCTTTATCTCGTCAATTTCTCAAAATTTCAGTAGCAAAAATGTACCGAAATAGCCCCTATCTGTTTCGAAACGCTTGGCCAAACACAAAGAGACCGTATCGAAACAAGGTAGCCCGTTTCGATACACCCCCTGTCTGCAGACTCGTTTTGGCTATTTTAAGGCACAAGGGTGCCCCAAAACACCACCAAAACCCCCAACAACACACTAACAATTAAACCTAAGGCAAACCAACTATATAAGCACGCTTTAACTTCATTAAAACGAAATCAAACACCAAGGCATAACATCACAAGTCATGCATTCATACAACTCATTTAAGGAACTAAGCATCCACATAGCCAACACTTAGACAAATTCAAGATAGCAATATACTAACAAGGTTTCAAGAAAGGCATACATCCCAAGCCAAATAGCAAGTACATACGAGTAGTCTAACATACTCCTAAGCAACATCAACCACAACATAATCCAAAAACATCATAATACGATTACATGTCCCATTGCTTGACCATTACATCTTAACTTAAAAGTTCATACTTGGTAGCTAAACAAGCACCACAAGCACACTTGGAGGCCCCCTTCTTGCTCCTAGCAACCCACGAACTAAGGATCTGCATTGTCGAACAAAGAGAGAGCGTAAGCAATAAAACTTAGTGAGGGTAAGCTCTTTAAAAACAAACCTCGACAATGCAGGGTTCGAGCACGATCTTAGCCAAGGCAAAATACATAATTACCAAGAATCCTCAAGAGCCACAAGTTAAGATGCATGAACAATATTCAAATAAATGCCATGCTCATAAAGCTATATTCCACAACACATGTAATCACATATAAGCATCCAAATAAGGATCATATTTCACAACACATTGATACACGTATCAATCAATATTGGCACCTAGCTATGACCCGAATACGCGGATAAACACGTTGGAACTCACATCCAACAACCACTTTACCTCACGGTGGGATTACACTCATCATCGGTCTCGCGGAGGAGATTCCACTCATCCTCACGCCCCGTCGATGGGATTCCACTCATCATCGACTATATATAAATACAATTTCCGGGCGAACCCGTACTCCTCCTTGGTGACTTAAGGCCACCAAGGCCACGCGCGACTTCAGACTCATGTGTGCACACTAACATCATAATGATCGATCATTTGTACTCAAGCATACTAGTGCCAACATTTAACTCATTCCACATTATTCATTTCAATCAATTCCGTGCTTAGCACGTACTCACCATGATCACAATCATGAACCATTACCATGCATGCCTTAAGCATCACAAATCATGCCTCATCTCACATGTATAACACAATATACATAAGCAATCATATCACGAGTCATACGAGGCATAAACATCCATATATATAAGTTCATCCAAAGGCTCTATATCAAGTTTAGGATTAGGCTACCACCCTAATCCTAACTCTAGGTGGGTCTACCAAGCCCAACCTAGTCCACATACTCGAACCAACCATTTAAAAACCACGTAAAACGTTTAACCACTCACCTAAGCTTCCAAGCTCCAAGCCAAGCAAGCAACCACTCTCACAATCCCGAATTTCTTCCCGAAGCTTCTCCAACACAAGTTCCCGCTTCTAAACAACCTCAAACACAATTCAAACAATCCCAAATCAGCCCAACATCAAAAGACCAACCCGGAGCACAATTCAATCACAATTTACAATGTTGCAAGCTATGAACAAATCCCATTTTTAGCAAACTCGGGCAGCCCCAAAACCACATCCAAAATCCATGTTTCCCACATCCATTACACCCACAAATGATCTCAAATCAACCCCTAACCATAGTACTATCAATAGCCTATCAAATTCCACCTAAAACGACCCCAAAAACTCACCCAAAACCCTCCAAAAACCCCATTTTTACCCAATTTCGGGAATTGCTCAAAATCATTCAAAATTCACATATGTTGTACCATTTGGCTCCTATATTCCATAACTAACCATATTATATCAAAATATTAAGTTTAGCTACACAAAGACACCATTTTTAATCAAATATTTTGAAAACCCCAATTTCAAAACTTCAATGAAAATGAAAACAAATGGTACTTTTAAAGAGAGGGAGTTGAGAAGAGGTCAGAAATGATGTTACCTTTCGAAAATGAGTTGAAATAGATGAGCTTTTTGATGGAATAGTGATGAAGAGGAGAGAGCTCCTTTGTTCACGTTAAAATGGATGAGGAAGAGAGTGAATAGAGTTCATTTTGTGAAAAGGGGGATTTAAATTGAAAAATGGGCAAATTACCAAAAGGCCATTAATGAATGGCTATCCTCTTTATTCTTTAAAAGCTCTTCGATTTGCAATTTAATTAATTTGGTCTCATTTCAAATATTTATTTTTGAAACCCGAAACATAAAGGATTATTTTAATTATAAACTCGAGCCTAAATAATATTAAAATATTATTTTCACCTAACCCCTAAACCTGAGTGTTACAACTCTCCCCCACTTAAGGAATTTCGTCCCCGAAATTACCTGGCGGAAACAAATACGGAAACTGCTCAACCATGTCAGCTTTCCTCTCCCACGTGGCCTCTTCCACGCCTCTATGTCTCCACAACACCTTGACCAACTCTATGGTCTTGCCACACAACACCTTGTTATCAGAAGCAAGTATCTCAACAGGCTCTTCATTATAAGACAAATCCGGATTCAACTCTATCTCATCAACGGGCATAACATGAGAAGGATCCGATCTATATCTTCTAAGCATCGACACATGAAAGACATCATGGATCTTCTCTAACTCAGAAGGTAACCTCAAACGGTAAGCTACAGGCCCAATCCACTCAACTATCTCATACGGACCAATGAATCTCGGACTCAACTTGCCCTTCCGGTCAAATCTCATTACCTTCTTCCACGGAGATACTTTCAGAAACACTTTCTCACCCATGGAGTACTCAATCTCTTTCCTCTTCAAATCCGCATAAGACTTCTGACGATCGGAAGCTGCTTTCAAACGGTCACAGATCAACTTCACTTTGTCGATAGTCCCCTTAAGCAAATCCGGCATAGGTAACAATCTCTGACTTGTTTCAGCCCAACAAATCGGAGTCCTACATCGTCTACCATACAAAGCCTCATAAGGAGCCATCTGAATACTAGACTGATAATTGTTGTTGTAAGCAAACTCAACTAACGGTAGGTGATTCTCCCAAGAACCCTGGAAGTCAATCACACAACAACGAATCATATCCTCTAGAATTTGTATCACACACTCTGACTGCCCATCGGACTACGGATGATAAGACGTACTGAAATACAAACGGCTACCTAGAGCACTATGCAAGCAACCCCAAAACCTCGAAGTAAATCTAGGATCTCTATCTGAAACAATAGACTTCGGAACTCCATGAAGTCTCACAATCTCACGGATGTAAAAGTTTGCCAACTTGTCTAAGGAATCCGTAGTGTTCACTGCTAAGAAGTGAGCACACTTCGTGAACCTATCAACAATCACCCAAACAGAGTTCTTCTTCGAAGGAGACAAAGGTAACCCCGACACAAAATCCATGGTGATCCTCTCCCATTTCCATTCTGGAATCTTCAAAGGCTGTAACAAACCTGAAGGAACTTGATGGTCTGCCTTCACTCTCTGACAAACCATACAACGACTCACATACTCGGCTACATCTTTCTTCAAACCAACCCAGAAGTAATCATTCTTCAAGTCACGATACATCTTGGTACTACCCGGATGCATAGAAAAATGACTCGAATATGCTTCACTTAGAATCTAACGTCTCAACTCAACATCTTCTGGTACAACAATTTTATCTCTAAAGCACAACAAGCTCTCACCACTGAAACTATATTCGGTCGGTCTTTCTTCGGCTATGTCCTGAACATGAGGAACTAACGTCACATCTTGCATCTGCTTCTCTCTAATCAATTGAATCAAAAAAGGATTCACTTGCAACTCGGTGATCAACCCACCATCATCGGACACACTCAATCTAGCAAACATAGCTCTCAACTCAACGGCCACTTTTCTACTCAAAGTATCGGCTACTACATTTGCTTTACCCGGATGATACTCAATGGTCAAATCATAGTCTTTTAACAACTCAAGCCATCTTTTTTGTCTCAAGTTCAACTCTTTCTGTGTCATCAAGTACTTCAAGCTCTTGTGATCGGTGTAAACTATACACTTCTCACCATACAAGTAATGACGCCAAATCTTCAATGCAAACACAACCGCCACTAACTCTATATCATGAGTATGATAGTTCTTCTCATGAATCTTCAACTGTCTAGAAGCATAAGCAACAACTTTTCTTTCTTGCATCAAAACACATCATAAACCTACGTAGGAAGCATCACTGTAAATCACAAACTCCTTACCTGAAAAAGGTTGCACTAACACTGGAGCATTTGTCAAAGCTTCTTTCAATTTCTCAAAGGCCTTCTTTCTTGCATCTGACCACTCAAACTTAACTCCTTTTTGCAACAATTTAGTCAAAGAAGCAGCTACTCTAGAGAAACCATCAACAAATCTCCTATAATAACCGGCTAATCCTAGGAAACTCATAATCTCGGTCATGGACTTAGGTTGTTTCCACTCAACAATAGCCTCAATCTTCGATGGATCAACACGGATACCTTCGACCGAAACAACATGGCCAAGAAATACAACCTATCGAATCCAGAACTCACATTTACCAAGCTTCGCATATAACTGATTGCTCAACAATCTCTGTAAAACAAATCTCAAGTGCTCATCATGCTCTTCTTCTGTCTTTGAGTACACAAGTATGTCATCAATGAAAACAACTACGAAACGGTCTAGATAGTCTCTAAAAATTCTGTTCATCATTTCCATGAATGCTGCAGGTGCATTCGTGAGCCCGAACGGCATCACAAGAAACTCATAGTGACCATATCTAGTCCTAAAAGCTGTCTTCGGAACATCACACTCTTTCACCTTCAACTGGTAGTACCCGAATCTCAAATCTATCTTCGAGAACACTGAAGCACCTCTCAACTGATCAAACAAATCATCTATGCGAGGCAACGAATACTTGTTCTTCACAGTCAACTGATTCAACTGTCTATAGTCAATACACATGCACATACTACCATCTTTCTTATTCACAAACAATACGGGAGCACCCCAAGGAGAACTACTAGGCCTGATAAAACCACGGTCTAATAATTCTTGCAACTGACTCTTCAATTCTTTCAACTCTTTCGGAGCCATACGATACGGAGCTATCGAAACTGGAGTAGACCCTGAAACAGTCTCAATCACAAACTCAACATCTCTGTCAGGAGGTAAACCCGACAACTCTTCAGAAAACACATCTGGAAAGTCGCAAACTGTTCTGATATCTTTCGGTCTAGCTTCACTCATATTCGGATTCATAAAATAAGCTAAGTAAGCCCCACATCCGGAGTCCATCAACCTATGAGCCTCTAAAGCTGACACCACATTAGACAAGAACTTAATGTTCTCGCCTACTACTACCACCTCGTAGTCATCAGAAAGTTTCAAGGAAATCCTCTTCGTCTCAAAATCCACACTAGCCCGGTGCTCGACTAACCAGTCCATACCCAAAATAATATCAAAGCCATAGAAAGGAAGTTCCATGATATCAACAGAGAATACATGACACTGAATCTTCAGTGAACATCTCCTATACACACATCTAACCACAACTATTTCACCAAAAGAACTAGTAACATGCATACCTATATCTAAGATCTCAACAGGGATATCTAACTTCTGTGCATGCTCACTCAAAATGTAGGAATGTGTAGAACCCGAATCAACCAAAGAAACAAAGATATAGACTGTAACTCAAAATTACCTGCTATCACATCAGTGTCGTTCTTGGCCTCTCTCTGAGCATAAACTCTCGCTGGTCCTCCCACCTCTGGCTGCACTGCCACAACATGAGCAAAGTTCCTCTGAGCATCTACCCTAGGTGCATCAGCCCTAGGCTGGAAGTAGCCACGACCGCGCCCACGGCCTCTCTGAAAATCATTCGCTCTCGCAGGAACCTGAGCAATGTTCGGTGCATGTGCCGCCTGATGCGGACAATCTCTCCTAAAGTGGTCCCTCGAACCACAGTTCCAACAAGCATAGAAGTTACCCCAACACTCACCAGCGTGTTGTCTCCCACAACGGGTGCACTCAGGCAAACGCCCTCCTTCTCTATGGCCCTGATGGCCTCTACCATGATGGCCACCGCCACGTCTCTGGTCAAACTGATGTCTGCCACCTCTATGCCTCTTGGCATCTCTACCATCAAAGTGGTTATGCCTCTTACTAGAACTAGAACCACCAGATCGTTTGGCCGAACCCAAACGTGCTCTAAATCCTTGGCCCTCGCGACCAATACATCAAAGTCTGAGTAGTCAGAAGCTAGCGTGTACCTCTTCATCTCCTCACTCAACCCATTGTTGAATGTGTAAAAGTACTATTATTTACACCCTTTTTAACCCATATTTCTGCTGCATTCAAGCATAATTTCATTGCATTTAGGTCAATTTACAGCAAAACATCACAAATATATAAAATGCACAGATTCTACTAAAAATGGCTGATTTTGGCAGGTTGCCGCCGTCGTAGACGGTGAAGGCAGGCGCAGGGCAGAGAAGCAGGAAAGCTGAACTGGACAAGCAGATAAAGAGGACGATGCTGCCATGGTGCTGTCGTGACAGGAGGACGACAGCAAGTTAGTGGAGAAAAAGCAAAGTGGACCTCGATAGATAGAGAAAAATCTGCTCGTCTGTCGTGTGAAAACCAAATATTTTTCCAAGCCCCGGATCAAAAGATATGTCAAGCCAAAGCTCAAGGAGAGGAAATCCCAAGAAACAAGGAGGACGGCTGAAAAGTAGGATCCTTGAAGATTAAGTCTTTATTAGAATCATACTTTTAATTAAAGTTGTAATCCTTGTTAACTTAGAATACTTGAGCCCAAAGCTTATATAAGGGCATGTATTTTAACCTAGGGCATATATCCCCATAACCCATAGCCGATTTCCCTTTAAACCGACAACCAAAAACCCTCCGCCGTCGACCCGCCGTCTGCCCGTCGCCGACATGTTCTAAATTCCCCCTAGGGCCACGGGTTGTTTTGTAAAGTAGTTGCAAGGGTTGTTTTGTTTTAGGATTTTCCAAGTTCAATAAAATAAACTTCAAGTTCTCTTATTTTGGTTTTTAATATCTTGCAAGAGCATCGGGAGAGCATTGTGAGGTTATCCATTTACTTAGCATCGGGAGAGTTAAGTATACGAAAGAAATAAGAGCGAGTTCTCTAGTTTATAGTTGAACTATCTTGTGCCTAGGGATAGGGCAAGGTTAAGTGGCTAAGGAAGAATTCATACACATCGGTGTTCATCCTTCGATTCACGCCGGGAGGTATCATCAAAGACGTGTTCATCGACAGACTTGGACCTAGGGATAGGCCAAGGTAGATCTGGGATTCTTGCCAAACTTGAAGTACGGAGTTGGTGTGTTTGCTGCCGCGACAGCCAACGGATAGCCGCCGCGACAGGTGCTGCCGCGACGGGCACGTGACAGAACTGGATTTCCTAAACTCTGCAATACCTGCACTACTGAGCAATTCAATACCAGCCCATTCTCTCTATCTTGATATCTTTATTCTTTTATTTACGTTTACTTCATTATTTTCGTGACAATTATCTTAATCTATTCTTTTCCCCTTGTGCAGAAAGCGAAGGAAAGAGTTAGCTCAGTCCCTGTGGAGACGATATCCGATACTCTAGTATCACTTTATTACTTGCGACATGTACACTTGTACTCAATTGCGATAGACACTTTTACACGCAACAAGTTTTTGGCGCCGTTGCCGGGGACTGGCAACACACTCTTACCATAGCTTCTGCACTTTTCTTTTATTATTATTATTATTATTATTATTATTATTATTATTTAACAAAAAAATAAAATTCAGGTGAAAATACAGGTTCAAGGGCATCAACATGCCAGGAAAAACCATTCGAGAGTTGATGTGGGAAAGTTATTGCAATTACCGTAAAGATATGCTGCCACGACAGCAACAGGGGCAGCAAATGCCGATGCCGCAGCAGCAAAATTTTATATGGTACGATCAAAACCCACAAAATTTTTTATACCATAACAGTTTTGCTGCAGAACCCGACCTGCCCTGGCAATGTCATCATCCTCAAGAGTAGTCAAAATCCTTAGAAGACACACTGCAAGCCTTCATGACACTCACTCAAAAAGTGTCGGCTTCTACGAACGCAAGTATCGCCAAGATGGATGAACTCTTGAGCAGACCCGTCCTCATTCATGCCACGACTGAACCTGAAATCCCGAGGCAAGATGACGAGGACGCCCATGTGAAGGAATACCTAACATATAATGAGTCTGAGCAACAACTTGCCATGGCAATGATCAAGGAGCCGGAATGGAGCAACACCGAGACAAAGCTGAGTGAAATTCAAGAGAATGTCACGACAACAACCACTTCTAAGGCAGAATCCCCAGTCAAATCGGAAACTGCCGCCTCGGCAGAAACTGTCGCCTCGGCAGCAACTGTCGCCTCGGCAGCAACTGCCGCCTCGGCAGCAACTGATACTGAAGCAGCAACCACATCAAAGATATTAGAGGAACCAACACCGATGGACTCAGAATTATCAAAGTCTCTACTGATGGAGATCTACGAGTGGTCAACAAAATTTGATATAGAGAGTGATGGCACTTACCAATGTCCCATTGACCTGCAAAGTAACCTGATAAAGAACTGTCAAAATAACTGCCTGCCGCAGCAGCGGGCACGGAAGCAATGGATACATTCAACCACAACAACATCCAACAAAAACAAGGTAAGTTTATGGTCGAATGTCAATTTGATATTTTCTAATCATATGTTCATGCCCTCAGAAACATTACCAAGAAGGGAGGACTTCATGGACTACAAAGAGAAGAGAAAGAAAGGAGTCCCCATCATGAGAAAAATCACTAGATGGAGGGTACAGATGGACTTCAAGAAGTACCGGAAACGACCCATCAAGCATCAATAGAACATGGAGTATTTTTATTACTTATTTATTATTAGGAAATAAGGTTTATTTTATTCAAATAAAGTTTTTATGTTTTTCTGTTTTTAGGAAATAAAGGAGTCAAGAAGAAAAGAAGAAGTGAACCAAGCCCACCACCCATCCATCAGCCCAACAGAGCCCATTTGTTGAAGCCTGTCGTTTCAGCTGCCGCCGCAGACGGATAAGACAGGCTGTCAACAGACTGACACGGCAGACGCAGAAGCGTGTGACAGACGCGTAACAGACGCATTAATGTGTGGCAGACGCGTCAGACACGCCAACTCTAAACAGCCGCCCCGTTATTCACGCCTGCCGTTACAGCATTAAATGGGCAGCAACTCGACCGCTATAAAATCCCATTTTCATTTTCATTTTTCATCACTTCTGCTTATTCTTAATTGCTTCCTCCTCTTGTTTTTCTTTACTTTCTTTATTTTCACAACCTTTGCAACTAATATGTCGTCTAGACAGACCCGCCGCAGTGCTGTCTCAGCCTCTTCTTCAGCAGCAGCGTCGCCCTTCGCAACCAAGGAATTATGGGAGGAAAGAGGATTCATCTATGTCCGCAAGGCAGCCAACATGGGGCTCCGACCATTCATCGCAAGGACAATCAAGGCTCAACTATGGGAGCAATTCGTCGATCAACCGGCAGAACTAAATGATACATTAGTCCGGGAGTTCTATGCTGCCATTGACAGCAGAACGACAACATTTGTCACCGTCCGAGGAGTAGAGGTGCCATTTACAGTTGATAGCATCAACCACATGTATGGCATATATTTTGGCCTCGACGATGATGCCCACCAGAAATTTTTAGATACCCTCGATGCTGCCGCCTACGGTGCTGTCATGGCGGAGGTGACAGAGGAAGGAACAACATGGACAACGAGCAAAAAGAACCCCAACTCTGTTAAAAGGGGGCAGCTACTCCCAGAAGCCAAACTTTGGAACGCTTTCATCAAAAAGCGTATCCTGCCGTCCTCCCATCACACGACGGTGAACCAGCAGCGGCTCGCCATCATTCATTCGATCATGCACAACCAGCCTATCAACGTGGGCCGCTATATGAGGGAAAGCATCTTGGATTGCACATTCCGCTCCGCATCCCGCCTTTGCCTACCATTCACAATCACTTCCCTCTGCCGCTGCGCTGCTGTCCCCGAGGCATCAACCGACAAACTAGTCCAAGGTCGAGGCTGGACCGACAACAACATCACCAGCCTCATGGAGCTGATAGTGGCAACACCTATTTCTTCCTTCAACCCAGCCGGCTCCCTAGCAGAATCATTCGAGGAGCCTGCCCCTGAACCTGTCGCCGCCACCACTCAGACATACCAATCTGCCCACATCCTTGCTGCAATACAACGAGTGGAAGAGAGACAAATGGGGCTGATGACATTCATCCGGGATTTCGCCAACTCAACGGTAAATTTCATTACCAACACTTTAATATATCCCGATGTTATTTTCCCTACTTTTCCTGCCCACTATTTCCACATCCCCTCCCCTGTCCACACACCTACACCACCTGCCTCCCCACATACCCATTCCACCGCTTCCACCCCATCACCTGCCCCAACGGCAGCTGCGAGTCCTCCGGCCGACAGCCCCGCACGTGGCACGAAGCGGCCAGCCACAGCCGACAACGAGGAAGAACCTCTGATTAGGAGGAATTTGGAGAGGGAATTTACGCCTGTAAAGAGGCAGAAGCACGTGGCAGACAGAAAATTAATGCCCAAGGCTAGCACCTCCACCAGCAGCACTTAGAATAGCGGCAACAGCTCCGACATCCAGCTCGTGGAGCAACTTGTCCAGCCACCACCACAGCCCAGACGCCGCCGCCAGATCCGTGTCAGCAGCAGCAGCGAAGACAGCGATTAAAATTTAAGTCTTTTATTTTTCTTTTCTTGCTGCCTGCTTATATATATTTTTTGATGTACCCGCCTTCATTTTATCTGTCATTTTGCATTGAGGGCAATGCAACCCTCGGGGTGGCACCCTCCATAGTAATGGAGTCTTAGCACATCTTTAAATTATTGTTGTGTCTTTTATTTAATTAAGTTCTCTTAAAAAAATCAGAAAAGATTAAATTGTTGGCTTAAAACTGTGAAGTTAACTTACATGTCATGACAGCTCTGTTGTGGCAGCATCTTTAGGACAGGTTAAGGAGAAGTTTAGAGCCTTTCTATAGTTCTAAAAACTTAAAACACCATTGTGACTGTTATATTGCTCAGATTTCTTTTAGCCAAACTAGAATAGAAAGCTTAGTACTTGAATAGCCCCTAGAGGTGCCTAACACTGGCTCTAGGAAAGAAGTTTAGCAAAAGAAAATCAAAAACCTAGAGGTGCCCGAAACCGGCTCTAGGAAGCTAACTAGAGGTGCCCAAAACTGGCTCTAGTAAAACCTAGCTTGAAAATAGAAGAAAAAGAAGCATGAAAATGTGTCTTCAAGGAAATAAACTTTGGCATAAAAATTCAAGTTAAAAGGTTGAATATTCTAGTGAAACTAAGAGAGTCTTAGCATATAACTGTTCACAAGCATGCACACACTGCACGAGAACTATAGGGAGATTCCGGACAGATCCTAACCTTTCCGACAGGTTGCTGCCGCCATAGAGAGTGAGCGACGGGTAAAGGACAGTTCACTGTTTGAAGGCCAACACAAAAATAATCATATTTTCTTTTAGGTTTAATTGCTTGAGGGCAAGCAAAAACTTGAGTTTGGGGGTGTGTTGAGTGTGTAAAAGTACTATTATTTACACCCTTTTTAACCCATATTTCTGCTGCATTCAAGCATAATTTCATTGCATTTAGGTCAATTTACAGCAAAACATCACAAATATATAAAATGCACAGATTCTACTAAAAATGGCTGATTTTGGCAGGTTGCCGCCGTCGTAGACGGTGAAGGCAGGCGCAGGGCAGAGAAGCAGGAAAGTTGAACTGGACAAGCAGATAAAGAGGACGATGCTGCCATGGTGCTGTCGTGACAGGAGGACGACAGCAAGTTAGTGGAGAAAAAGCAAAGTGGACCTCGATAGATAGAGAAAAATCTGCTCGTCTGTCGTGTGAAAACCAAATATTTTTCCAAGCCCCGGATCAAAAGATATGTCAAGCCAAAGCTCAAGGAGAGGAAATCCCAAGAAACAAGGAGGACGGCTGAAAAGTAGGATCCTTGAAGATTAAGTCTTTATTAGAATCATACTTTTAATTAAAGTTGTAATCCTTGTTAACTTAGAATACTTGAGCCCAAAGCTTATATAAGGGCATGTATTTTAACCTAGGGCATATATCCCCATAACCCATAGCCGATTTCCCTTTAAACCGACAACCAAAAACCCTCCGCCGTCGACCCGCCGTCTGCCCGTCGCCGACATGTTCTAAATTCCCCCTAGGGCCACGGGTTGTTTTGTAAAGTAGTTGCAAGGGTTGTTTTGTTTTAGGATTTTCCAAGTTCAATAAAATAAACTTCAAGTTCTCTTATTTTGGTTTTTAATATCTTGCAAGAGCATCGGGAGAGCATTGTGAGGTTATCCATTTACTTAGCATCGGGAGAGTTAAGTATACGAAAGAAATAAGAGCGAGTTCTCTAGTTTATAGTTGAACTATCTTGTGCCTAGGGATAGGGCAAGGTTAAGTGGCTAAGGAAGAATTCATACACATCGGTGTTCATCCTTCGATTCACGCCGGGAGGTATCATCAAAGACGTGTTCATCGACAGACTTGGACCTAGGGATAGGCCAAGGCAGATCTGGGATTCTTGCCAAACTTGAAGTACGGAGTTGGTGTGTTTGCTGCCGCGACAGCCAACAGACAGCCGCCGCGACAGGTGCTGCCGCGACGGGCGCGTGACAGAACTGGATTTCCTAAACTCTGCAATACCTGCACTACTGAGCAATTCAATATCAGCCCATTCTCTCTATCTTGATATCTTTATTCTTTTATTTACGTTTACTTCATTATTTTCGTGACAATTATCTTAATCTATTCTTTTCCCCTTGTGCAGAAAGCGAAGGAAAGAGTTAGCTCAGTCCCTGTGGAGACGATATCAGATACTCTAGTATCACTTTATTACTTGCGACGTGTACACTTGCACTCAATTGCGATAGACACTTTTACACGCAACACCCATAGCGGAAACCAACTCTGGAGCGTACTGACTCAAGCGAACAAAACAGATCTCATAGTCAGTCACAGAAGCATCTCCCTGAGTAAGGGCCATAAACTCTCGCTTCTTCTCATCTAAGTACCTCGGTCCCAAGTACCTCTTCCTGAAAGCGGACTCAAAGAAATCTCAATCAATCTCTGCCTCTGAAACCCCAGTAGTAATGGTGACCCACCAGGTGTAGGCATCACCCTGAAGCAAGGAAATCACACAGCCCAATCTACGTGCGCCCGCACAACCCATCTGAGCCAATATACGAACTGTCTTCTCCAACCATAACTATGATCTCTCTAGAGTAGATCCCCTGAACTCTTCGGCTCCCAAGCTATGGAGCCTCTCCAAAGGTAGACTAGCATCGCCACACCTAGGCTGAGCTGCAGCCTGAGCTCCCGCAACCGCGGCCTGAAATGCTCCCGCTATAACTTGCACTAGCGGAGTCAAATCAATTCCAGTTGGACCTTGGCCACCTTGGCCACCTTGAGGTCCCTCTCCTTCAGTTCCATCCTCGCCCCCAGCTCCAAGCGGAGGAGGTGGTGGAGGTGGAGGTGGTGGAGGAGCGCCAACTCCCGCGGCCACCGACCCTTCTATATGAGCCTCCACACCAATCACTGGCTCAACAGGAGCCGCAACACGTGGTTCCTGACGAACCACCCTCAGCCTACCCCTCGGCCTAGACATCGCTCTCAAACGATAACTACAACCACAACAAACAAAATATACAAGATCGGGTTAGCAAGGCAAGGCTTATAAGTGCTCAAGTACGTTTCCCTCACTTAAAAATTCTTTACCGATGTAATAGTACCAAATGGGACAACCAAACAACATGTTTTTAAACAAACAATCAACATACTTGTCACACAAGCAATCATACTTACAAAGCAAGCAAACACCGTGCACATTAATTCAAAACTTAAACTTACCTCACTTACCTGCCCAAGGTCTCGGTAACCTTAGGCTCTGATACCAACAAGTGTAACCCCCTCGTCCCGGTCTGGTCGGACGACCGGTCCGAGTGGGCCACACGGGGAAAACCGAAGCGAAACCCGTTAAGGTTCCTCCTCGGTTAACGACCCAGAAAATTTCTTTTAACTTTATCTTGTATATAGGCATGATTAAATCCTATGTGAAGCACAACAGCGGAAAATACAAACCATCCAACATCGGCCAACCAAGACAACACTTTAAACAACTCATTTTAACCTTTTATAGTAGGCCGTATCGAAACACCGTATCGAAACGCCCTTAGGGTGTTTCGATACGCCTTGACTTAGTCAACAGGCCAGGGTCAATCCTGAGGAGACCGTTTCGAAACAGGGGTGACCCGTATCGAAATGACCCCAACGGTCAACTTCTCGTGGTCAACGAGATTTGACCGTTTCGAAACATCAAAGACCCGTTTCGGAACGCCTTTATCTCGCCAATTTCTCAAAATTCCAGTAGCAAAAATGTACCGAAACGGCCCCTATCTGTTTCGAAACGCTTGGCCAAACACAAAGGGACCATATCGAAACAGGGTAGTCCGTTTCGATACACCCCCTGTCTGTAGACTCGTTTTGGCTGTTTTAAGGCACAAGGGTGCCTCAAAACACCACTAAAACCCCTAACAACACACTAACAATTAAACCTAAGGCAAACCAACTATATAAGCATGCTTTAACTTCATTAAAACGAAATCAAACACCAAGGAATAACATCACAAGTCATGCATTCATACAACTCATTTAAGGAACTAAGCATCCACATAGCCAACACTTAGACAAATTCAAGATAGCAATATACTAACAAGGTTTCAAGAAAGGCATACATCCCAAGCCAAATAGCAAGCACATGCGAGGAGTCAAACATGCTCCTAAGCAACATCAACTACAACATAATCAGAAAACATCATAATACGATTACATGTCCCATTGATTGACCATTACATCTTAATTTAAAAGTTCATACTTGGTCGCTAAACAAGCACCACAAGCACACTTGGAGGCCCCCTTCTTGCTCCTAGCAACCCACGAACTAAGGATCTGCATTGTCGAACAAAGAGAGAGCGTAAGCAATAAAGCTTAGTGAGGGTAAGCTCTTTAAAAACAAACCTCGACAATGCAGGGTCCGAGCACGATCTTAGCCAAGGCAAAATACATAATTACCAAGAATCCTCAAGAGCCACAAGTTAAGATGCATGAACAATATTCAAATAAATGTCATGCTCATAAAGCTCTATTCCACAACACATGTAATCACATATAAGCATCCAAATAAGGATCATATTTCACAACACATTGATACATATATCAATCAATATTGGCACCTAGCTATGACCCGAATACGCGGATAAACACGTTGGAACTCACATCCAACAACCATTTTACCTCACGGTGGGATTACACTCATCATCGGTCTCGCGGAGGGGATTCCACTCATCCTCACGCCCCGTCGATGGGATTCCACTCATCATCGACTATATATAAATACAATTTCCGGGCGAACCCGTACTCCTCCTTGGTGACTCAACGCCACCAAGGCCACGCGCGACTTTAGACTCATGTGTGCACACTAACATCCTAATGATCGATCATTTGTACTCAAGCATACTAGTGCCAACATTTAACTCATTCCACATTATTCATTTCAATCAATTCTGTGCTTAGCACGTACTCACCATGATCACAATCATGAACCATTACCATGCATGCCTTAAGCATCACAAATCATGCCTCATCTCACATGTATAACACAATATACATAAGCAATCATATCACGAGGCATACGAGGCATAAACATCCATATATATAAGTTCATCCAAAGGCTCTATATCAAGTTTAGGATTAGGCTACCACCCTAATCCTAACTCTAGGTGGGTCTACCAAGCCCAACCTAGTCCACATACTCGAACCAACCATTTAAAAACCACGTAAAACGTTTAACCACTCACCTAAGCTTCCAAGCTCCAAGCCAAGCAAGCAACCACTCTCACAATCCCGGATTTCTTCCCGAAGCTTCTCCAACACAAGTTCCTGCTTCAAAACAACCTCAAACACAATTCAAACAATCCCAAATCAGCCCAACATCAAAAGACCAACCCGGAGCACAATTCAATCATAATTTACAATGTTGCAAGCTATGAACAAATCCCATTTTTAGCAAACTCGGGCAGACCCAAAACCACATCCAAAATCCATGTTTCCAACATCCATTGCACCCACAAATGATCCCAAATCAACCCCTAACAATAGTACTATCAATAGCCTATCAAATTCCACCTAAAATGACCCCCAAAACCCTCCAAAAACCTCATTTTTACCCAATTTCGGGAATTGCTCAAAATCATTCAAAATTCACATATGTTGTACCATTTGGCTCCTATATTCCATAACTAACCATATTAAATCAAAATATTAAGTTTAGCTACACAAAGACACCATTTTTAATCAAATCTTTTGAAAACCCCAATTTCAAAACTTCAATGAAAATGAAAACAAATGGTACTTTTAAAGAGAGTGAGTTGAGGAGAGGTCAAAAGTGATGTTACCTTTCGAAAATGAGTTGAAATAGATGAGCTTTTTGATGGAATTGTGATGAAGAGGAGAGAGCTCCTTTGTTCACGTTAAAATGGATGAGGAAGAGAGTGAATAGTGTTTATTTTGTGAAAATGGGGATTTAAATTGAAAACTGGGCAAATTACCAAAAGGCCATTAATGAATGGCTTTCTCCTTTATTCTTTAAAAGCTCTTCGATTTGCAATTTAATCAATTTGGTCCCATTTCAAATATTTATTTTTGAAACCCGAAACGTAAAGGATTATTTTAATTATAAACCCGAGCCCAAATAATATTAAAATATTATTTTCACCTAACCCCTAAACCCAAGTGTTACATTTACACAACCGGTCAAAATTTCTACCCAAAATTTGACCAAACCCTCACAAATGAACAAAGAAGAAATTGGACAATAAGTATATCTCTCAAATACAATTGTGTCCCTTGAAGTACAACACTCAACTCAAATTTGAAGATAGAATAAGAATTGGATACAACTCAATTTGGGGATTACAAGAAATTGGAAAATAAGCACACTTGAGGTTGGATTTTTGCTTTGATGTTTTTCTTTAATGCAATAGTTGTTGTTGGTCTTCAAAGAGCTTCAATTTATACCTCGTCTATCAATTCTAGGCGTTTGGGTGGTTAGGGAATTGATTATAGTCGTTGGGACCCTTTCTTTTCACCATAAATGCACTTTTGCAGCTATCTGTATCGGTACACGGGGAGTCGTATCGATACCTGTCTCAAAATAGAAAGAGCCGTTGTACATAATAAAGAGGGCGTATCGAAACGCACGTAAGCGTATCGGTACGGGACAGAGACCGTTTCGATACGGAAGAGACCGTATCGATACATTTTTCTCAACTTAGCTCACTGGAAGTTTCCGTTTTGATACGAGGGTTTACCGTATCGATACGGGTCAACTGTCACTTTAAATGTTAGTTACCTAACGACTAACAACAACGGTCGAAAACATTTAAAACACTTCGAATTAAAAATTCAATTAAAATCGTATCGATACGAGTGAAGCCGTATCGGTACACCATTCAAACTCCTTCAGTTTTGTAGAGGGGCGTATCGATACAGATGGAATCTGTTTCGATACGTTGTTTCGATACGGTTAAGAGCGTATCGAAACGCGTCTTTCCAGTAGCCAACTTTGTAAAAAATGTATCAATACGGCTGGAAGCGTATCGATACACCTGGACGGTTTTCAATACTTTGGCTTTGAAACACTTAGAAAATATTTGGAGTTTGAGTTTTTCAAATCAGTTTTAAAGTGTTGGTGATTTATAAATTATTAAAGGGACTTAGAAATCAATTTCAAGTTTTCAATTTAATCCTTAACAATTTAATTATATCAAAATCAAACATAGGTTTTACAAAAATCATTAGACTATAAGATATTGCAATGCATAAAATTTAGAAATATTATATATACTAGATCAGATCAGTTAATCAATTTTGCTTAAAACTGTGAACCATAATCGAATTGAAATAATTTATTTTAAAAATTTGTACCAAAATCGGGTTCAATTAATCCTTAAAAATTATTTTGGTTATTTGATAAATTCAAATTATTCAATTCACAATCTTATATTGTACCAATTAAATCGAATAATCGATTGTCCGGTTAATTGAAATATTTGATTTGAGTAATAATTTTTTACTTTGCTTATTAAAATATCAAATATGGTAATATGGTAAATTTAATAAGAAAAGTAAAAAAGGTCATTACCCAAAAAAAATTTAGGATTAATCGAATTTTTGTATTTGTATAACCATGTCATTTGAGAATGATCAAAATATGAACGATTCGAAAGTTGAGTTATTAAATTGAAAATTTTTAATTCTAGTGACCAAAATAGGAGTGAGAAGAATGTTGAGCGATGATTGGTGTAGTTTACCCATTTTTTATTAAGGAAAAACAAAAACTAACATCAACTTTTAACGGAAGGTAATGGGAGGGACCATATTGAAAGCGAACTAAAAGTTCGGTGACTATATTGAAATTTAACTAAAAGTTGGATGATGTTATCGAATATTTTAAAAGTACGGTAACCAAAATGAATCCGCTCTAAAAATTCGGTGACTATATTGAAATCAAACTAAAAATTGAGTGTCTTTATCGAATATTTTAAAAGTACGAAGATCAAAATAAATCTACCCTAAAAATTCGGTGACCATCTATGTAACTTACCCTTAAAAATAATATGAAATAGTAAATGTATAAACGCCCTTAATGATGTTTTATGGAGAATATGACCAATCCGCATTTATGAAGTTTTACTTTACTGGGCAGACAAGTTGGTATTGGGGCCATTAGATTTCCTTTTTTCCCCTTCCCCTTACTACTCCTACCCATGCGTTTCACTGTTTTTCTTTTCCTTTCCTTTCTTTTCAAATCAGTTAGGCCAAATGTGCTTGTTGAATTTTTTTATATTTTTGTATTTTTATATATGACTCATTATTAAAAAATTAAATCATGTACTCTAATTTTAAATCACAAGCTTTAACTCATAAACTTTAAAAACTAAATTATATACAATAAATCCTAAAACATAAACTGGTAAAATATATATAAAGACATCAAAAAAGGTAGATAATTTGTATTCAACTACACAACATCCGTGATCCGTCGTATAAAACTTGCAATCTACAAAAATAAATTTAAATTAAAGGTAATTGTTTGATGCTTTCATTAGAAAGTTTTTTTCTTTTACAAATCTCAAAATATATTATAAAACCTTAATACTTAATGCAAACATTAAAATTTTCACCCTAATCTTTATGAACCAACTCACTGTATCATCTATAATTTTCATGTACTAAAAATTAATCAACTAAATTTTTTAAGTTATTAATCTATTTACAATCAACTTTTATTTAACCACCCACTCCCTATTTACATAGCATAGAAAAAAAGAAATTAATTAGCTGATTTTTAGTAGACGATACTATAAATAACGTGGTGGACCATGACCATATGTTCAAGGTAACCCACTTCACTTTTTTTTATACAAAAAAAGTAACTTTAGAACAATGTAATTAAAAGTTTTAGATATGCAAGTCTTAGAAAAAAAATGATTAAACCTTTGGAGTAGTTTTTCTTGCTTAAATAGTTGTTTTTTTTGGATAGATGGTTCTTAATAAAATAAGGCACAATGTCAAAAAAAATGTCTTTAACGTTTAATTGAATTGTCATTTTACTTTTATTATTTTTTTGGAAATAATTTAGCCCTTAATGTTTTATGTTAGGTCAAAATGGCTCTTCTACGAATGAAAATTGTTAGTCAACCAACGATAAATGGCTTGAAATGATGTGACAAACCTACATGGCAGTGCACGCCGCGATAATAGTGTCATATAGCCAAATATGTTGTCTTTATAGAATGACACATCAATAAAAAAATAATTTTAAAAATAGTGCAAAATATAAAATATTTTTTTCTTCTGATGTGTCATTTTACCAAGTTATTTCAAGTTGTTTAGATCACTAACAATTTTCATTCATGGATGAGCTATTTTGACCCAAAATAAAACATTAAGGGCTAAATTGCTTAAAAAATATGGGTCAAAATGACAATTCAGTCGAACATTGTTGGCATTTTTGATATATAATGATATCGAGAGGAAATTATTATTTTTTGAACAATTTTTACTTAGGGGAGAGGGAAGAGAGAATATGCTCTTAATGGGTTTCAACCCACAACCTAAGAAAAAAGAGAAGACGTCATCTTTAACCACTTGCTCTAGAGATTATTGACGAAAAAAAATTATCTTTAAAATATGAGTTAGCAGGACATTATATATTAACCATAATAATTTATGAGTTATTATATCATGCACGGACAGTAAAAAAAACTTTTCTACAAACATATTTAAATTCATTTTAAAAATTAAAGTTCAAATTCTTAATCTCAAAACTTTAAAATCTAAACTATATATCTTAAACGCTAAAACTTAAATTTTAATCATAAACACTAAATTTTAAATCTTAAAATTTAAACTCTATTAATTTAAACCCTAAACTAATTCATAAACCCTGAATTAATCCACTTATGAAAAAGGTTTTTTTTCTACTATCACTCAATGAAACATTTTCCCATGATTTATTAATCAGCCTCTTTTGTTTCCCTCGTAAAACATTAAATGAATAATGTTTTGTTCTTATTGTTTCTAGTAAATAGTATTAGGTCAAGCGCACATGGGCAGTCACGGGGTACCTAAAATCATGAATACATAACCTAAACATTCCCCATGGTTCATTTGTTTCTACTGTTTGCTTCTTCTTCTTACCAAACATCCCATCACAATGTCAATGTTCAAACTCAAGACCATTAATATTAGGGGTGAAAATTGAGAGAATATCAGAAAATCGTAGAGATCTAAACCGATATGAATAGAAAATAACCGAAATTTTTACTCACGAGAACGGTTTAAATTTTATCACCAAAGTTCAAATAGAGATGGGGAGTGAGGACGGAGATTGTTATATTTGAACTGTGCGTATAATTGAACCGTAACCGTATAAATAACTATGGGGATCCCCGAAAAATATTCGTAAAGATCTCGATATTTTACATAATTTAAATATATATAAATATATATATATATATATATATATATATATATATATATATAATTAACTTTCATTTACATGTATATCTACTTATCTTATTATCAATATTTCAACTCAAGATATGTGTGCCTTTTGTTTAAACCTTATTAAGTTTTGGTGATTTCTCTAGTAATTTACCTTTTTTTTGTTAATTAAGAGTATATAATATATTTATCTCTCAATTTATCTTATTCGCCTTCATCCAATTTTTTAAGTGTTGAATATATGACTTGTAAATTAAAATTGACCATATATTTTGTTTAATTTTGTTGGGTTGGAGATTCTTCAAAAATCGTAGAGATCCAATAGGTATGGAGATAAAAAAAATCCTCAAAACATGTAATAGAGATATCCTCAAAACATGTAATAGAGATATCCCAAAACTAATTCTGCAAATATTGGAGACGGAGTGAAGAATGTAAAATTGCCCCACGATAGAAACTGAAAAGGAATGAAAATAAAATAAAATTGTGTGAAGTGTGTATTTTTATGATTAAATAAATATAAATTTTAAAATTTATTTTGAACAACTTTTGCACCTTCATGTCAATCACTTTATAATAGTACAGATATAGGTACATAATAGAAGTATAGTTTGAACAATTTTTTGAACTCACAAAATTATTCTTTATTATATATTATATTACTAACTTGAAATTAAAATAATACTTTTTTATTATACTACTTTAAATATATTCATTTTAAAATGAAATTTTAAAATATTTTATTAAAACTGGAACTATATTTTATATCCATGTTAGGTAACACTGGTTGAAGTACGAGCTAAAATTAGAGAGAACAAATCAATTTTCAGTATTATTTTTATCCAAGATTCAATAATAATTTGAAATTTTTCATTATCATAAAATCTTAATTACCAATATAGCTATTTTTTAAATTATGTTTAAAGTTTTAAAAATATTACTTACATTTATACAAGAATAAAAAATATAATATTTAATAAATTAGTCGATTAATAAATTAAATACCGATACTTAAAAAATATAAACATATAAAATCACATACAACTTGACCAACAAAATAAAATTATAATACAAATGATTGCATACAATTATTATTTAATAGGTTATATAGATATGACAAATATAGAGCTTTTTTCATCGACTTAACTCTGGCAAAGACAGACGCATAATTTTATGTTAGGGGAGTGAACTTATAAAATTTTAGAGGGCGAGCTTATAAAAGTTTAGGGGAGGTGAAAATAGATTTTCAGTAGAATATACATAAAAAATTATAAATCATATATGAATTTCAAATTTTTAAGGGACAACTACCCCCTCCAACCCTTCCTCGATCCATTCTGAAACCCTGGTACATTCAATTAAATTTTAACTTTATTTTGAGGTACATAATTTTCTAATTATCATAAGAACTTAATTATAAATCGAATTGAATTTGAGTCTTCAAAACTAAAAAGTTCTTCATGCATTTACTTTTCCATTTCTAACTTTATAGAAATTATTGTACTTTCTCCTTATAAAATAAATTATTGCTTTGTTATGACCTTGTGAGGATAAGCAAAGCACTCATGGAGGGATATATTTTCCTGTTTTCCCTTCTAACAGTAGAAAAAATTGCCCTTTCCTAAATTCAAGCTACATTTCTGTAGCTTCCTAGATGTCACATGAAATGTTAGAGAAAAACATCATTGCTTAGTGCATACGCATGTGATCAAAAGAAGAAGAGTGGTTCGTGTTTTTAATGTTGTTTTAATGATAATTTTAGTTTTGTTAATTTGGAATACTTGTTAATTAAATGTTGTTTTTTAATTTTTAAATTAATATTGTTGATGCTAAAATGAGGAAGTACTAATAAAGGAGGTAAAGACGTAAACCAAAATATTTGTAGCAAATTCAGACGGTTCACCTCTTATAGATTAGAGACGAAAAGTCGCAGACAATATGAAGTGTATAAGGAGAGATGGTGAATAAGTGGGGTATTATTCTTGTAATCATGCTTGACCTCTCTATTTGCTAGTTCGAGTATTTATAGTCTTTGAAATTGTAAATAATGTGAATATGGTTCAAAGTCAAACCATGGATAAAAAGAAATTAATATCATTTAACCATTCTAACTAATTTTGCACTTGTGAACCCGTGGAGTGGTCCTAGTAATATAGAATGATATACTTTATTTAGGTGAATCAGGTTTGAGCACCATGTATGCACAGTGTGTGTACGTTTTAAGAACTAAAAAAATTAAACAGATACCACATTATAATCACATCAACATATTAAAAAAATTATTTTGTACTTGTAATTTTATTTCATCACCCTCTTTAATCTATATTCTTATTAAGGTCACGGGTTTGTAAAAATAATGTATAAATGAGTGATTTAAAGCTTACCAAATGTGATACTTAAATCTTTATTGTTCTTTGAGTTATTTTAAGTGCATAATTAATTTTTGTTTGACTTTTACTACACTTTAATAAAAAAGCCCTTTACACTTTAATTTATTACATCCAAATAAATTTTATTTCATCCTCAAACTACAACTCTCATTTTAAATTGTTGTTTAAATTTTTAAACATTATTATATCATCTTTAAATTACCAGTAGATACTAATTATATATTATGTTAATAAAACGGTTATAAAAAATTTAATTTTCATGAAACATTGATGTGTATCATGTAATAATATGATGTGATATAATTGATGATTTGAGGACGAAATTGAAATATTTAAAAAGTTTGGGGACTAATTTAAAATGAGGGTCATAGTTTTGGGATGAAAATGGAACATTCAAAAGCTTGGAGACCATTTTAAAATGAGAGTTATAGTTTGAGAAATAAATTAGAACATTTAAAAGTTAGGGACTGATTTATAATAAAGATTATAGTTTGAGAACGTATGGTGCAATTATCTCAAAATAAAAACTAGAAATGGTATTTTTAATTTTTATTATACAGTAAGAAATGGGCCTCAAACGTTACTTCATTGCTTATTATAAATTTTCTCAATAAGCCATTGGGCTAGGCTATGTTGTTAAATAAGCAAATTGTTTGATATATATATTGGGTTTTCCTTAAGAATTTGCTATATAATTTTTTTTTGAATAGAATTTTTAATTTTTATACGCTTAATAATAATCAAGATGAAGAGTAATGTTAAAACTATATAATTTTATTAAGTGAATATTTAGTGTTATATAAATTTTTATAATGTGTAATTATATTATATTTAAATTGTTCAAGTGGATGAAGGTGATCGGTATTTAATTATTTTTGTATTATGTAACCGTATAATAATTATTAAAAATCTTATTTTTATCAAGTAATTTATATACTCACATAAACTCTTATTTCTAATGGAGATTTAGTTTATGTTTTTTTTTAGGTTAAATATCGGTTTATGTTAAAATTTCGTTTAATGTTTTAGTCAAACTTTGGATTTAAACAGGGACAGATCTATATATATATTGTGTGAGGGGCACCCCAATTTTTTTGGGTTAATTATATTTTAACTCCTAATAATTTTGCAACCATTGCAATTAGGCCATTTTCCCTTTTTTTCCCTCCTAAAATTTGTATGGTTTATTATTTTTTAGGACTTTGTAATTTAAAATTAATAAAATTGACTTTGACGGCTCATTTTTTTAGTTTAATTATTTTTTAAGACTTATTAAATTTAAAATTTGTAAAATTAAATTTAAACTCCCTTAAGTTTTACGATTTAATTACTTTTTAAGACATTATTCGTTTCAAATTTAATCGGTCTGCCCCTCTCGCAATTCAATCCTGGCTCCGTCCCTGGATTTCAAACAATAAATTTATATTTCAATTTAAAAATATGCAATTATATGATGAATAATTGTAATTATTATGCAATTTAAATAATCAATGCAAAAAAGTATTATTAACTATAGCAATAAATTCAATATATACGATACAATATAATGAAATTATAAATTCAACAGAGTGATAAAATCAATATAAGACAATACACGATCACTTTCAAAGCGTTAAAAGAGATATAATAAGGCAGAACATAACGGCGACACCGTATACCGGCAGCGAGAATGCAGTTCCGGTGTCCATTGACGGAGCAGGCGCCATTGCACCGTCCTCAGCTGATACAGTGGTGGCGACTGTGAGCATAACGACAGCAAAAATAATCATAATGGCTTTAGGGGAAAAAAGTTTCGCCATTTATGAAAACTAAGAAAGAAAATAAACAATTTTCTAAAAAAAAAGAATTTACTCAAAGTTTTTATGCAATTTGAGATTTGAGGGTGTGGGGTTTCATATATTAACAAGATTTTAGGGTTTGGTAGTTCAACTAGAGAAATGAAGAGGAACCAGCTTGTACAGGGGGGGTGCTTTGAACAGCTCAACGTTGAGGGCGGTAGGTGTTTGATGAAATGGCTGAAAGAATGGGCGGCGGCCAGTTTGATGCAGACACGTTGCAAATGTTAGCTGTGGTTTCAACGTTTGAAAAGGTTATTGTCGGTTGGCGTGTTCTCATGTGAGAATGTGAAACCTTACCCAACAGGCCAACACCATGTGCCGTGCGCGGCATTATTAGACCATGGCAGCTTGGCCTCCTAACACTCTTCCCCTTTTTTCCAATTCCATTTTTTTATTAAAAAAATCTTCAAGTTTTATTTTATGGGTGGACAGGAAAAAGAGTTAATTTATTCAGACATTATAAGTGGGTAGTGAATTTTAAAACATTATAACCAAGTTTTTAAAGAAGCTTCATTGTATTAACAACGACTTAATCTATTAAGATGATATATTAGATTTTTTAAACGAGGTCAAATGCTCGAATCATGACATTATAAATAAAGTAAATTAGATTAAAAGAGTTACCCAAAAACAAAACTTTTATAGTACTCGATTTGAATTAACCAGGGGTACGTATTGTTTAGTTTTTTTCTTTTATTTTGTTAGATTGGTATCACTTGAATTATAATTTAAACTCAACTAAAAAATTCTTTTTATAATGTACATATTTGATATAGAACATGGCACGTAGTTAATATACAAGTATACTAAAGTTATTTTAATTTTAGGCTTAACAGTTAAATAAGTGTCTAAACTATATTCTTTTCTTTAGATAGATGTTTGAATTATATTTTAGGCTAAATAGGTGTCTAATATTTTATTTCGTGACTCATTTAAGATTTTTCCGTGACAGACGTTATTTTCCCGTTATCCAATAAAATTCTAACACGCGGCATGGTTGGTCATTTTCTGAAATTAAAATTTGAAAAATAAAAATATAAAAAAATAAAATATAATTAACCTGAGAATCTTTAATTTCTCTAAAACCTCCAACCCCAACCTTAAATCCATAAATTCTTCCACTCCGACCATCTATTCAACCACCATCGGCCACCATTGTCTTCATCGCACCCCGTCTACCGAAAGCTATATCATCTCGTCGTAAAAAATCAACGAATGAACCACTGATTGCACCGCCGACGAACACCCAATAATGAAGAAAAAAAATAGGCCGGTTGGGTTCCTACCAACGGTAGAGGATGGTGAATGTTGAACGGTAAGGTACACAATACTTTAAGCGGTGAACTACCAACTTGTAAGGATGCTCGGTGATGAGGGCGGTGTAATTTATGGATTTGATTGAAAGAAATTAAGATTTTAAGATTTTTTTAAAATAGATTTTTAAAGAAATAAAATGTTAAACAATTATTTAACTTGCTGAACTCGAATTCTTAGAATAACGTTTTTGAATTTGGACTCATTTTGGCACCCTAATAACAAAGTTAGTCAAATAATCTCAGTTCATTTCAAATAGAGAGCGGAGTATATTGCTTTGATTCAAGAATTGTTTAATCGCTTAAATAAAAAGAAATTCCACAAAAAGTATCGTACATTCATACCGGAAGCATTTTATTAAATGAATCGACTTCATTACAACAATATAATGAAGTAAGAAATAATTGTATCATAAATAAAATACATATATAAAAACAGTGGAAAAAGCACGGCCAAACGAATTTAATGCTTGAAGAAAGCAAGAAGAGAAACGATCAAGGAGAAGCCAACGGCGGCGGTAGAAACGCCGACGGAGAATCCGGCTCCAGCGTCTGGTGAGGGCGACGGAGCCTCACTAACCTGCGCAGAGGCAACGGTTAAGATCGCCATTACCAAAGCCAACAAGAAGGCCTTCAACATGCTAACTTGCGCCATTTCTAGAAGAGAAGAGAAGTTTGATTAGCTTGATGGGGTTGGGGAAGGGCTGGTCGTGTGTTTTATAGGGAAAGTGAAGGGCGCGTGGGGTCTACGGAGCGGGAGAGTTGCAGCTGGGAAACGTTCACATAACAGCTAATAAGTTTTTTGTTTGAATAATAATAATAAGGGTAAACTATACTAATGACCACCGAACTATGTGGTTGGTGTCGATTTGACCACTATATTTTCAATTGTGTTAAATATACCACATAACTATTTAATTGGTTTCAATGTAGCCACCTGCCGTTAAAAAAAACAAAAAAGTTAACGGAACTGTTAAAATAATTGGTATAATTACACATTTTGTCCCATTTATTTATACAATCATTCAATTTAGTTCTAATTTTAATCTAACAAAATAAATTAATTATTCAATTAGGTGATGACACGTGTCACCACCTTATTTGAGAGATTTATCTATTTTTATTAAATTTATTTCCCTTTCCCAATCAGGTGGTGACACGTGTCGCCACCAATTGAAGTAAGAAAAATGAAATGGTGAAAATTAGCCCCAAGGGGAATCAAACTCGGGTTCTTAGGTTGAGAAAGCAACGCTCTTGCCAATGTGCTAAGCGTTTTTCTAGTATGTGGAATACCAAATATATTATATATCGTATGTTGGGTTGGGTGAGGTGTTGGAGTGTTGCAGATCATCTGCAACTGCAGTGGCCACCCTAAATCATTACCACTAAAGAGATGAAACCCGAAAGATGCTATCGAGTTGGTTTCAAATTTGGATACAAACTAGGAATGCTGATATTAGTTTTTACTAGACTATGGACTGTTTCTTATTTTCAATCTGATTTGTGAAGAATTTTGGTATATATTGCAATTTGAAAACTGGTTTCCCGTGTTTTGAAAGTTTGATACGATTCTTGAGCCGTTCATCAATCTCGTACTCAAACTATAATCTATCTACAGTGCCCTTTAGTGTTTCAAATAAATGTTTCTAATAAGTTATACATCACCAGGCTGACAATCTTCGATAGCAAACACTACAACAAATGCACCGGATATTGACAACCCGCCAGTCAGCTCGAGCACTACTTGCGATACATGATTATTTCTCGAGATTACGGGCTCTTAGTTCCCTCTGGCTCGCCCGACCACGAGAGTAAAATTGTCCTGTCGTGTTTTGACTGTTCCAATGTGTTTAACTGATATAGGTCCTGCCGACTCAACAATGGCGGGATATATATATTTTTGATCAGGCACTGGCAGGAGCATTAGACCTAATTAACTCTTCTTTCAGTCTAAAACTTGTGTTTCAGTTTCAGTAATGCTTGTGATATGTTGTGTTGCCTTTTTTGTGAAATGGTTATAACCTTAAGTGCATTTTCCTCTAACTCGAAAATCGAATTTGTCATTTACATCTATTACCACAATCTATCATCGTCAAGACATTAATAAGAACACAACTCGAAACAGTTCGAGTGTTGGATACGAGTAAAGGTGGTGTTGAATCTGTTAAGTTTGATCCCATGAATATCTTTGTTGCATTGTTGTGCCTTGAGGAAAGCCGAAGAAAGAGCATTGGCCACTGCAGTTGCAGATGATCTGCAACACTCCAACACCTCACCCAACCCTATATACGATATATAATATATTTGGTATTCCATATATCGGAAAAATGCTTAGCATATTGGCAAGAGCGTTGCTTTCTCATTCGAAAAACCTGGGTTTGATTCCCCTTAGGGCCAATTTCCACCATTTCATTTTTCTTACTCCAATTGGTGGTGACACGTGTCACCACCTGATTGGGGAAGGAAAATAAATTTAATAAAAATAGATAAATCTCTCAAATAAGGTGGTGACACGCCACCTAATTGAATAAATTATTTATTTTATTAGATTAAAATTAGGACTAAATTGAATGGTTGTATAAATAAATGGGACTAAATGTGTAATTATACCAATTATTTTAACAGTTCCGTTAACTTTTTCGTTTTTTTTTTACGGCATGTGGCTACATTGGAATCAATTAAATAGTTATGTGGTATATTTAACACAATTGAAAATATAGTGGTCATATCGACACCAACCCCATAGTTCGGTGGTCATTAGTATAGATTACCCTAATAATAATAATAATAATAATAATAATAATAATAATAATAATAATAATAATAATAATAATAATAATAATAATAATAATAATAATAATAATAATATGTGCTTTTGTTGGCTGTGTGAACTGGAAAGGTTTGATTCGCTGTTTTTTTATTTATTTTAAACATTTGTAGGTAGTCAAATTAGGTTAAAATGTCCTAAGAAAAAAGAAAATGGTTCAGTGAGAGATAGCAACTAGTTGGATATATGAGATTTGAGTAATATTTGAATGGCTTCTTTTCGTCTAATTGTACCTAAGATATTTAATTTTCATCTTCAATTATAGATTAATTGGACCGTCACTTAAAAATCATAATCGATTAAAAGTTTTAGTTACAGTTGTTGTTAATCATACTAATTGATTTCAAGTTTATTATCTGTTGATAATAATTTTGTTAGTTAATGACGAAATTGATATAATTCAAAAGTTTGAAGATTAAATTGATGAAATGAAAAAGGATGGAGAATATTATTGATTTTAAAAGAATAAAGATTAAATTGATGCAATTAAAAATTAAGTGCAACGTACTTATTTAAGATTATTACAAGAATAAAATTAACCATTAAAGTTAAACCTTTTCATTATTATAAAATTATGAATACATCTAAAATTAAATGAAAATTATGAATATATATATATATATTTAAATGGAAATGAAAAATGGAAGTATCAGAAATGCCACCCATCTAAACTTAGGAAAGCCTTTTCATTTTCAAATATGATGCAAATAGATGGCAAGGATAGAGAAAGGCCTAGAAACTAGAAAGTATGAATAGGTGAAACAATTTTCTTATAAATTAGAAATTAAAAATCAAATGAATGTTTTAATCAAATCAATAATGCAAGTAAATAATTCATTTAAATTCTGATTGATATTAAAAATTACCATGTATATTTTTCTTATCATCTTAAAATAATAATAATAATTTAACATTTTTTTCTTTCATAGGCTTAACTGGCAAATAAGTGCTTAAACTGTACTTTTTTTTTCCAAAAAGGCGCTAAAGTATTTTTCGGGCCAAATAAGTGCTTAACGTTTTTAACGTTACTCAAATAGGTGCCCACTGTGATTGTTCGTTAAAAAAAATCTAGTTATCCAATAAAAACATGACACGTGATAGTATTAAACATTATTTTAAAAAAATCAGAATTTTTAAAATGTCATAAAATTTTCAAATAATCCCAAAACATCCCCAAATCCCTAACCCCTAAACCCGATCACTACCACCGGCGTTGGTTGCATTTCCGGCGATGGACTGAAGCGCCCTCCCCTCGTCGAACGATCCACACACCGTTCATTGTCTGTTATGCAATCGTTCATAGCGAATTATTCGAATGAAAAACTTGACAATTTCGGCGTTTCGCACTGCGTCAGTTAATTTCTAGCGACGAGGTGGTGGAGTAGATGTCGTAATAGTCTGACGACAGATGTTGTGAGCGACGACGTGGCAATTGACGGCGAAATCAGATCAAATCAAGATTCAATCTTTGGGTGGTAAGATTTCAGATTTTGGGCTATTTTTTGAAATAAAAAATATTTTGTTTTATTATTTTATTTATTTTTAAATATAATTTTAGAATTTTAAGAAGTTAACATGTGTCACTTAACGGACGTGACAATACACTTACTTGAATAACGTTAAAAATATTAAATATCTTTTTTAGTTCGAAAAATACTTTGAGCACTTATCTGAAAATAATGTATAATTTACGCACTTATTTACCACTTGAACCTTTTTCTTATTTTGAAAACGGGTTTCAACTACATTTTTTAAAAAATGTCCTATTATTTTTTGATTGAGTAAAAAACTAATTATTTTCTAAAAAATATAAAATAAATGTTAAAATTAGAGCATCGTAATCATATTGTATTTGAAAAGAACCGTTGCTTTATTATGAGCAGATATGCTGCTGATTTGGGACCGCACCCAAGGGTCGACGCGGTGCGTTTCGAGACTTGCGGTTGTAATTCCGCGGTGCAAATAAACCCAAAATGCTTTTTATAGGTAGAATTTACTTGGTTTTGAAGTAGCGATCTCAACTTATAAATTCGGATTCAAGAATCAAATTATTCGTCACATTTAATCCCATGCCGAGAAAATACACACTGGAACTCATTTATTCAAAGAATCAACTCCATTACAACAATCTAATGAAGTAAGAAAGAATTGTATCATAAAATCAAACAAACACAAAATAGAAAACCCAAACAAGCCCTCAAATTTAATGCCTGAAGAGAGCAAGAAGAGAAACAATCAAGGAGAAGCCAACGGCGGCGGAGGAAACACCGACGGAGAATCCAGCTCCAGCGTCCGGTGATGGCGACGGAGCCTCGCTAACCTGCGCTGAGGCAACGGTTAAGATGGCCATTACCAAAGCCAACAAGAAGGACTTCGACATGCTAACTTGCGCCATCTCTGAACAAAGAGGAAAGAAGAAGAGGCTGAGGAAATTTGGTATTTTTTGCTGCTTGTAAAACCGCTAGGGAAGAACTTTGTTAGAACTTAGATTGGAGTTTAGGGGTGGGGAAAAGTGGAATTTTATAGGGAGGGTGAAGGGCGCGTGGGGTCTACCGAGCAGGAGAGTGACAGCTAACGTTCACATAACAGCTAATAAGTTCAAAACCAAAAAAAGAAAAAGAAAAAAGGAACAGCTAATTAGTTGAGTGAACATGACATAAATATAATGGAAGATATTGTTTTTTTGTTGTTTCTGAACTGTAAAGGTTAGCTTTGCTTCGAAAAAGGAAAAGTACAGAGAGGTTAGCTTTGCTGTCTTCTATTCCTTTTTTCTAACATGATGTCGGTAGGTAATTATATAAATTTTTATTAATAGAAAAATAATTTGTATAAATTTTTATTAATAGAAAAAGAATTTGTACAAATATTTGGTTTAGGTAAGAATTTGTACATCATACAAATTTTTATATTATAACTTAAAATTGTAAGAATTTGTATAAATTGTAAAAATTTGTGTAAGATCACCTCATTTTAGCCGAACTGTAAGGATGCCTCACCCTAAAATTACCTATTGGGCTGCAATCGGTAGAAGTGTTCATTGTTGGGTTGGGTACTTAATTCATCAAGGTACCTTATTGCTCGGCCCGTGTTTTAGTCCATTATTTTTGGGTGCCCGTAAAATTTGAGTACTTGGGTAATCGGGTACCGGGTTTGTATTTTTTTAATTCTAAAATTTTAACAAAATACATATTAAACACAAAATATTTATTTTTAAAAAAAATTAAACTTAAAACTTAAAAGTATATAATACAAACATAGAAATAATTTAGGATTTAAATTTAGTTTTGGAGTAAAAATATTAAGAAATTTAAAATAAAAATACAATTTAAAATATAAAATATATATATATATATATATATTAAAAATTGTCGGGTCGGATACCCGAAAAGGGAAAACTTCCGACCCGTGTCTCGAAAAAATTATCGGGTCGGGTACCTGACCTGATCGTATATTTTTTTTAAAAAATTACCTATTTTTTTAGGGTTAGGTCGTCGGGTCGGATCAACAGGGTCAGACATTTTTAAACGCCCTAGCAATCAATGATAGTAAGAGATATGTAATTTTTTCTCTGTTATTTTAATTTTTTAATATTCTTTTAAGTCGTTACACAGTAAAATCAAAATAGTTATTAAAAAGGATTTATATATTGATATTTAAATTTAGATTAAGTACCACGAATGTATTGGTACACTCGAGAATATCTTTGAAAATTTAAAATTATTATAGATTTTATAGATTTGTTTGAACTTTAATTTGATAACATAATTTCGTATTCATACAGTTTTTAAATATAAAAATTCATACTCTAACATAAAATTATGTGTTAGTCCTGACAATCTCTCCAACAGAGTATAACAATTGTTGGCCAAATAACAAAATAGTTAAAAGAAAAAAATAATCAACATTAACTTGGCAGCAAAGGTTTACAAAATTACTTAATAGTCTAGCTAAAGCATTCGCACAACGATTCCCTTCACGGAACGTGTGCTTCACCATGCATTGCTCAAACGATCGGAAGTGCTTTGGTTCATCAGTCTATACGATCTTTCTTTGTCGTTTTAGTCGATCCGACCTCTTGAATTACTCGTCGGAGATCCTAACTCTTAGGATTTAGGAACTTTTCGTTTGATAGACTTTCTGTTGATCTCACACTTTCTCAGTTGCTTCAATTAGAGTTTTGGTCCCTCTAGGAATCTGTTACGATCTGGGCCTTCGGGTCTTTTTTTTTCCTGTTTCTAGGCTTCTGATTTTGCCCGTTTTTCAAATTAACTTGGGGTTCAAGAAAGCAAGAAGAGAAACAATCAAGGAGAAGCCAACGGCGGCGGAGAATCCATCTCCAGAGTCCGATGATAGCGACGGCGCTTCACTAACCTGCGCAGACGTAACGGATAAAGATTGTCATTACTAACATGCGCCATTTCTGGGAAAAAGAGAGAGAGAGAGATAAGAAGCTGGGAAAATTCAGTACTCTTTAATAAGTTTCCCGGTGAACATAATTGAAGATTTCGTGGTTTCTACCCCATATATTCAGTAAAGAAGTGGTTAATTAATTAATTTGTTTTTTAATTTTAAAAATGATGTTAACCGCTAGATTTAACAATTTTTTAAAAAAACTTTTTTTTCCAAATCAAAATTATAATATTGTTTTTTAATTTTAAAAATGATGTTAACCGCTAGATTTAATAATTTTGCATGGAAAATGAGGAGTCAAAATGTCTATCCTAAAACCATGCAAAACCAAACAAACAAAACCGAAACCCTAATTTAAAGGGAGGAAGAAGGCGTATAAAACCAGCCAGGAACTCTCCTCCTTCTCACCTGCAGAAAAATAAAAACAAAAACCAGAGAGCTAAAAGCAACAGTAAGTTTTTCAGCACCAAACTAAGGCAGGTCCCTCCAACACCATGGACATGAAGAAGATCTCTTGCGCTGTCATCGTCGTCGCCGCCTCCATGAGCGCTGTCATGGCTTCCGGCGCCGCCGCCCCAGCTGCCTCTCCAGTTGCCACCCCGGCCGATTCCCCACTCGGCTCGTCTTCCTTGGGTGGTGCCGCACCAGCTTCTGCACCAGGCCCAGAGTCCAGCGTTGCAACCTCAACCTTGCCTGTTCTTGGGTCCTTGCTTGGAGCCTTCCTTGCTTCTTTCTTTGCTTAAGTACATGGTTAGCTACACGAAGCCGATGGATTATATATGAAAAGTATATAAATCCAAAAATCTATCTATATTCTATTCTATATGTATTGAAGGCTCAAATTTGATTACTTGGGTTCAACTGATTGGAGATAGTTTCTTCACTTCATTTGTAACATGAGAATTTGAATTCCTTCAGTCAAATTTCATCGCCATTATTATATTCTATTACTGTTTTATGATATACTTAGCGAATTCAATTTTAATTATATATACAAATATAGTTTGCAAAAGTAATATGAAATGTTACAAAATGACAAAATGAACTAAAATTTAGCTTAACATTCTTCCCACCAACAATCCCCCAAGAGGCTAAACAATACTTTGCAAATGGAACAATTGAAATTTTTGGAGAAGTTGTCACATTGAATTTGAACCCGTAAAACAACGAAATTCCATATGAATCTATTAAATGTATACAACTATTTTAATTCAAAACCCAGTTTTAATTAATTAATTGTTAAAAAAATAAGATTAAAAGGCATATCTTCTTCACAATCATTGTACCGTTAACTCTGATTAAATTAATGGCGTCATATGTTAGTTAAAATAATTAATTTTAATTTAACTCTTAACCGTTAGATAAATTGACAAGACAACCCATAAACTTCTTTTTACTTCGTCCAAACGCAGCATATTTTTTAATCTATAAGATTCAAACTCGTTAAGAAATTTTTTTCACGCTCGAAGAGCATTGCTAAACACCAGTAACGTTGAACACCGCTGAATACTATTAAACTGATTAATAAAAATTAAAAATCTCAATAACTAAACATATGATTATAAATTATTTAAAATAAAATTTCAATTAAATTATTTTTTATATATATTATATTTTTAAAATTTTTTAAATAATTAAATCAAATACTAACTTTAGTCGATTTATAAATAGAAACTCAACACCCTAAACTTCTTTAACCACATTGAGAAGAGATTGAAATTGCAACCTTAGAATGAAAATCTTGGCCGACTCTGACCTTATTATCTAAAGAAGTTGAACCACGCAATCCTGAGAAGCTACCAATTGTTAATCTAGGTGTTCTTAAACTGTACATCATTTTAGCAGACCTTCGATTTTCCAGATTGTCTGGACGGACCATGACTTTGACCGATAACAACAACGGCCGACTGAGGCAAGAGTTTAGGTTTTAGGGTTTAAAATTTATAGTTTAAAGATTTTTTATCTTTTAAATTCACTGAGGTTGGTATTTAATCCAATTATTTTAAAAAATAAAAAATATATAATATATAAAAAAACAATTTAATTTAAATTTAAATAATTTATAATTATAGGTTGAGTTCTTGAGATTTTTAATCTTTATTAATCAATTTAATGATGTTCATCGATGTTTAACATTAGTGGTGTTCAGCGGTGTTCGTCGAGCGTGGTAGACTCGTCCAACTCGTTATCATTAGACTCTAATAATAATAATAATAATAATAATAATAATAATAAATCTACCCATTTACCAATGTATTATTTTTATAATTAGTAAGTTAAATTAGTTAATTAAATAATAACCAGTGGGGTCTAGCAAGGAAGCAGTATTAGCGATCGCTCAGGCCTCACCTTCTATTTTCATAATTTTACAATTTTTCTAATCTAATAAGTTGGATGAAAATTCTCTACCCCTTTTCGATACCCCTATTTATGCTCTCATGTTCAAAATTAGGATTAGAGTTTAGGGTTCTAGGTTTATGGTTTAGGGTTGGGTGTATTTTTTAGGGTATATGGTGTAGGGTTTAGGATTTAGAATTTAGGGTTAGTGCTTAGAATTTAATTTTGTAGTTTTTTTAGTGTTGAGGCATAAGTAGATGTACCGAAAAGGGGCGGAGAATTTTTATCATATTAACTTAGTGATTGTCCCTTATTTTTTAGTTGTATTTAGGTGTTTTCTTAACAAAACAATAAAAATAATATGTTTGATCAATTTTAATCATGTTTTCTATGGTTTATTATGAAATATTAAATTAAGGGTAATTGTTCTATACACAAGCACTTGTGGAAACTTTTTTACACAAGCGTCTTAATTTTAGGGGTTAGGGACTCCGTTTAGGGTTTAAAATTTAGGGGTACAAGTGTAGTAGTTTTGAATTTAGGGATTGTTAATAGAATTTTGGGTTTAGGGTTAACATTTAGGGTTTATAGATTAAAACCTAAATCCCTACCCATATTACCCTAAAACTAAACCCTAAACCCTAAATTCTAACCCTAAATTCTAAATTTTAAACATTTACACTAAAACCCCTAAACTCTAAACCCTAAACTCTAACCCTAAACCCTATAATTGAGGCGCTTGTGGAAACAAAAAATTTCCACCGCCAGTGTATAGGATATTAATCCTTAAATTAATTGTTCAAAACAATAGAACATATTTTTGTTTTGTAAAAGTCCATTTTTAAATTTTTATTTAGGGTCCCGAAAATATTTGAGACAACTCAAATAATAACATTTAGCTTAATCCAAAATAACATTGAAGAGGTTTTTTTAAGATTTTTTTTTTGGTTTAAGAGGGTGGCCTCGTAGGCTTTTTGGCCAAGCAACTGCTAGTTATATTTGAACTATTTTTTTTGTGTAATTTGGTTTAATAAGTTTTTTTTTCTTATATAAAATGTTGGATGTGATAGTTCATGGTTGAGTTTGTAAAGTCAGTTTTGTTGTAAACTCAATTTTTTTGACAAATTTTAGTGTACGAGATAGTATTTGTTTATCAATTATAGTTTTTTTTTAATAGTGCACGCACGTCGTGCAAACAATACGCTCAATCTTGAGTAAATTAGAAATAATAATATTTTCATTTTCCCACTGAAATCAATTGATAGTGCGCATTACTATGTTTAACGTTCGTAGTTATCATTTTCATTAAATTCATAGTAATTTGATTAAAAAGTGTTGAAGATGTATTTAACTTAAAAAAGAATTAAATTGATAAAAAAATCAAACAATGATGACTAAATAATTATTATACCAAAATACAATTAACTTATCTAAAGAAGTAAAATTTAATGGTTTATTTAATGGAAAATATCTTGATGCATAAGCTTGTGTAAGTTAAAGTGTAATTTTAAATTTACACAAACTGTTTAATTTTAAAGTTTAGAGATTTAGATTGTGGTTTAGGGTTTATGTTGTAGGGTGTAAAATTTAAAGTTCATGGCTATAATTTAGAGTTTAGGCTTTAGAGTTAGAGATTTAGATTTTAAATTTTATAGCTTAAATATGAAGGGTTGTGTAAAAAAAATTTAAGAGGAGGGGAAGAGAAAATTTACTTCTACCGGGTCTAGAACCCACGACCTATAAAAAAATGTCGAGAACTTTTAACCACTTATTTTAGAAGTGGTTGAAAAAAATATAATTATTATTTAATATCTCAATCTTATTGATATGTCATATGATTATAAGAAAATTCATATTCTTCCCATCAATCAAGTATTTCAAAAATCTAAATATTAGCTTCTTTTTTTACATTTTGTTGGGATTATAAATAGTATTTAGTTATTTATTTTTTTGAATATGCTGGTGTGATGCAAGAGTAGCATATGTTCAACTTTTTTAGTCTTTTCAAAGATGGCACACACAATATGCATTACTGGTGCTCAAACCCGAGTCTCAAGAGATGATGAACATCAACCTTTGCCACCAGGACACAAGGGAATGAGCAAATAGTATTTATTTTTTAGTTTTAGTCTTTCGAAAACGCACATTGTGTGGACAAACGGTTCAACTTTAAATTTTTAAAATAGGATAATATTTCATTTTTTACTGAAATAACTCAATAAATTTAAAATCTAAATACTTATTAATTTAACAAGATAAAACCGTTTAAATAATATTAAAAATTCAGAAACTAAAGTAATGACTAACATAATAGACCCTGTTGAAAACAATCCAATCAAAATCCAAAGCAATAGCAAAGATTGAAAGAACATTCCAATTTACTCAATCAGAAAATGTTTTTTTCCCCCAGGTTATGAATTACACGACACTTTCTTTTCTTCCACTTTCCAAGATATTTCTCTTTTCAATTCTCTGGCATCTTTCCTACGCAAAAATGCAATACACAATCCATCATCTCTCTATAAAACACCCTCCGTTTTTCTTCTAATAAAAGAACCGGGTTTATGAGGTCCTCTTAAACCAGCTATGAACGATCTGTTGTCAAAGTCTTTCTCCGGCTCCCCAACCCCAGACGCTTCCCCTAACATCCAGATGACTCAACCCTCCGCCGCCGGCCTCGACCACCTCCACAAGTTCTTCAAAGACGTCGAGTCCATCAACGACGACCTCAAAGAACTCGAGAAGCTGAACGTTGATCTCTCGTCGTCTCACGAGCAAAGCAAGACGTTGCACAAAGCGAAAACGGTGAAGGAATTGCGAGCAAAGATGGATTCCGACGTAAACATGGCGTTGAAGAAGGCCAAGCTTATCAAGGCCAGACTCGAAGCGCTTGATCGGTCCAACGGAGCCAGTCGGAACATGCCGGGGTGTGGACCGGGGTCGTCTTCGGACCGGACAAGGACGTCCGTCGTGGACGGGTTGAGGAAGAAGTTAAAGGATTCAATGGAGAGTTTTAATGGTTTGAGAGAGAAGATATCGTCTCAGTATAGACAAACTGTTCAGAGGAGGTATTTTACGGTCACCGGAGAAAACCCCGATGACCGGACTCTTGATCTTTTGATTTCAACAGGTCAGTTTAATCATTCCTTTTCCCCGTTAAAACTACCCTAGATATGGGTAAAAATCTCTTGCCCCTGAACTTGCCTCCTTCTATGCCACTGCCTAAAAAATAGTTAAAAATTAAATTTTATCTCATAATTCTAATTTTCATATCCTAAACCCTAAAAAATACACCCTATTTCTAATTCCCTACACCCTAATCTTAAGCCCCAACCTTAAACCCCAAATCCAATATTTTAAAGTGGGGCACAAATAAAGGCATACTTAGGGACAAATGATTTCCACCCCTAGATATATGCTATATTGAGTTAAATTCAAATTTTATGTGAATTTTTTTAGTCGAATTAAGTTTACGAAATTCAAATCGAATTATTTGAGTTTATTTTTAAACTTAATTATAAACATTTTTATAATAGTATGATACTAATTAATTCAATTCAAATATTTTTTTATAACCATATATATTCATATTTTTTATATGTGATATATATATATATCCCACCTAATGTGTCCATTGTTGACTTTTCACGCAGTTTTAGGAAGAAAAAATTTGTATAAAAGATGTGATGTAAATTAATTAAAATGACAATTTTATTCTTGAAAAGTTGAATTTTGTTTTGTTGGAAAACTAAAGAAAAGGTAACAAGGGAAATGCATCTTGTAAAAGTCGTTGATTTTTTCAATGAGACAATTTCAAAACACAAAAGGGACATCTTAAGTGGGATGGAGGGAATATCAAATACAATTTGAGGACTCGACTCGAGTTTGAAAACTTATCCACTAATTACTAAAAATTTTCGAGCTATTCGATTTTTTATTTTATAATTCAAACTGTATTTAAAAAAATTTCGAGTTGAGTTAAGTTTGTAAAATTACAAATTAATTATTTTCGTATCAATTCGAGTCAAATAATTTATTTATTTTTTTTAAGTCGAGTCAACTTTTATTCATCCGGTTCATGCAGTTTTGACATATTTTCCCCTCATTGAACTTGGTTTTGTTTGAAGGTGAGAGTGAGACGTTTATGCAGAAAGCGATTCAAGAACAAGGGAGGGGAAGAATCTTGGAGACGATGAATGATATACAAGAAAGGAACGACGCCGTCAAGGAGTTGGAGAAGAATCTGAAAGAACTGCACCAAGTTTTCATGGACATGGCGGTGCTGGTCCAGACCCAAGCCGGAGAATTGGATGACATCGAGAGTCAAGTGAACCAAGCCGATTCCTTCGTGAGAGATGGAGCAAATCCGCTCCGAACGGCTAGAGATTACCAGAAAAACAGCCGCAGGTGGACTTGCTATGCCGTCATACTTTTGCTTCTCATCATCTTGTTCGTGGTGTTGTTCCTTATCAGACCCTGGTAAAACAACCGCCACGGTGGTGCTGGGCGGCTGGCTCTATCTCCGCCTACGGCTTCAACATCACTCCTTATTTAGCTTGCAGTGTGGAATGTGGATGGCTACACAAAAATTTTAAACAAATATTTAAATTTGTTTTCTCCTTTAGAATATGAATACAATGTACTTTATAAAGGTAAAATTCCTCGAACCTTAATCATGCAACTTTTTATGTCACACACTAAAAATCACTTAAAAATTAAATTTTAAACTTAAACTTTAATTTTTATATTTTAACTCTTAAATCTTACACATTAAAAAATACACTCTACCCCTAATTTTCTTAACCCTAACCACAATTCCTAACTTTAAACCTTAAACTTACTATTTTAAAATGAGGGCATAAAAGGTGACATAATAAGGGGCAGACGATTTCCATCCCTTTATAAACGTACCAAACACTTATCTAAGTTTGAAAACTTTAAATATATAACATGATTCTACGAGAAATTATATCATGAGTCATTTTCGCCACATCATCTATGAACCAACCAATAAAAATTATTCATTTTATTATTTTTTCCATATCATGTTTTTTACTAAATGAATCTTCACTTAAAAACTGTTTTTAAAATTGATTTATAGTAAATATGAGTGGAGATTCAATTGGTAAAAATATGACATGAGAAAAATAATGAGATGAACGATTTTTATTGGCTGATCTCATAGATGACGTGACAGAAATGACCCATGATATAATTACTTTGTCAATTTTTTATTTGTCATTTTTGGTCAAAAATCATTGAAATTTAACACCTACTATTATTTGCATAAATAAAATGAATTTAAATAATTAACATTTAATGATTAATATTAGCGTCCATTTCATTCCTAATATATATGTAATTAGAATATATATCACTCGAATATAAAATATTCAAATTCTTAAAAAAACAAATCGGAATATCCGTAGTACAATACTCAGAGTCTGACCACTTCTAGAAATTCATATAGTAAAATTTTCCCCTAATGACTTATTTTTGCTGATAATGTTTAATTAAATTTGGATTAAAAATCTCGTCAAAAGAAAATGGCTAAGATATTAAAAGAAAAATCTAGAGTTACATTACTTTATAATTTAGATAATTCCCAATGCATAAAAATAAGCCGAGGATTAGTTTATATTAACAATTTATTTTAAGTATAAATTAGATATTAAAATATGAGTGAACCCAACAAGTGCTTTAGTGAAAAAACGGATGATGTTTATCTTATAAAACACGAGTTTAAATTACTTGTCTACGAGGTATATGCACATTGATAAGAATTTGGTAGATTAAAACTTAACACACACAAAAAAATATCAAAGAAGATAACCATCAAACTATTAGCATTTTTTGTGCTTTATTGAGATAAAAAAAAAAACTTAAATACGACACTTGTAATTCTCATTTGGCACTAATCATCTTTACAATAAATAGTTAGAGCAAGAAGTGTGACGGGCTAACCAAATCTGATGGTTGCTTTCCCCTGAAGCTCCTAAACCATAATAATGGGCCACAAACATACTTGTTTGGGATTATCTTAAAACAAAATATCTTCTTTCCATATTATAAATATAATTAATAATTATTTAAATGAGTCCGTTTACTAGAAGTTGAGATGGCCGAGTTGGTCTAAGGCGCCAGATTAAGGTTCTGGTCCGAAAGGGCGTGGGTTCAAATCCCACTCTCAACAAAAGTAGTCTTTTTTCTTTCCTTTTTACAATTTTACTGAATTGAAATGTTAATTTTGACCATAAAAGTTAAAAACTGAATCGGCCCATTTTTTACTGGGGTAAAGCCTGAGGAAAAATCACTGGGTCAGAAGTTCTTGATTGATGTAGATGCCTGGATGGATCTTCGGAGCGCCGGTAAATCCGACGACTTATCCGATACCATTAGTTACACCGCTATTTACCGGTGAGTAACCGAAGATATTATAAAACATTGGATGAATTGTTTAGCTTATTCTTTGATAAAAATTGATTTTTGACAACTTATATAATATATAGCATAGTGAAGGAAGTAGTGGAAGGGCAATCTGAGAATTGTTTAGTTTTTACAAACGCTTTAATTTTAGAGTTTGACTCAATTTATAATGTAAGGTTTATGGACTAAGGGTTTAGTAGTTTAAAATTTAAAGATTGTGAATATAATTTAGGGTTTAGGATTTTAGATTAAAACCTAAATTCTTAACGTATTACCATAAACCCTAAATTTTAACCATTATCCATAAATTCTAAACCCTACACCCTAAACTAAGTCCCTAAACTTCAAAACTAAAGCGCTTGCGAAAACTAAAAATTTCCACTGCCAGTGTATTAGATATTAATCCATTAAGTATTAAAGCCTATTCGAATTGTTGTGTTTTTTATATTTTTATTAATCATATAACTTTATCAAAAGTGACAATGAAAGTTAAACCGCATACAGTTTTCCCCCCTCTTTATAAACACATGAATTTGAAAATTGGAATTTGATATTACTTGTGATGTAAATATTTATGTATTTAATTGAAAATTCATTATAATTGAAAGCAAAAAAGCACAATTTAAATTCAGTATTTCAGATTATCATTACACTTTGATTAAGTTCAGTATACATCTAATTTTTTAGATTCATTTAGTGAATTAACACTAAAATCAACAATCAAACTGAACTCATTGATTTGTCCCAACAAATCTTCAGTTAGAAGACAGTAAGAGTTTAATGTTCTCCTTTATTATTGTGGACCCTTCTTGTCCCGAAAAACCCAGCTAACATCTATTGTAAAGTTCCATAAGAAAATCCCATGTTTATTTTGTGTTAAGGGGGTCCGAAATCAAGTTGCTTTTTGTATCTCTCAAATCTGAGATCTGCAGCATTTTCTGATTCTGGGTTCTTCCCAGGATTTCCATTGAACAATTTTTTGTTTTGTTTTGATTCCCATTGTGCTTCTTGTAAGTTGAACTTCTTTGATTGCTTGCTTTTATTTCAACAATATATGCTTTGGATTTCCAGAAAATTTTGCAGTTCTTCAATGTCATTTGATGGGTTATTTTAATGTACTTCACCTTTGGTCTTCTTAATATATGAACTCGATCAGCATTGTCTTTTACTATTGGATTTGCTGCCGAGAACTTAACTAGAAATCGATTTCGTTCATGATTTTCGTGTTTGAGGCTTTTAGCAGTTATGGTGATCTTAGTATATGAACTTAATGGAACATTATCTTTTACTGTTGCATATGCTGCAGAATTCTTGAATAGAAATCGATTTCGTTCATGATTTCCGTGTTCGAGGCTTTGAGCTGTCATGGTTATCTTAGTATATGAACTTAATGGAACACTATCTTTTACTGTTGCATATGCTGCTGAATTCTTAACTAGAAATCGTTTTCGTTCATGATTTCTGTGGTTGAGGCTTTGAGCTGTTCTGGAGATCTTACTACATGAACTTAATGGAACATTGTCTTTTACTGATGCATATGCTGCAGAATACTTGAATAGAAATCGATTTCGTTCATGATTTTTGTCGTAAAGCTCAGGAAGTTCTCAATGAAATTGGTTTTCATTCACAAGGTTAGTTGCTCCTTGGAATGCTTGAGAGGGAGCTGGATGCTGTTTGTTCGTGGATGTAAATATGGAAAAGAAAAAGGAAATCTCTCGATACCGAGAGAGGCTGGACAAGACGCTGTCCTCTGCTGAACTGACTGATCCGGAGATGATTAAAACGCTCGTCAAGAATCAGATTGTACGATATGCACACAATGAGAAAGAAGGTTAAGAGTATTTCTTCAATTCAAACGCCCCATGATATACACACTTTGGTCCCTCTGTGCACATTTTCTTCTGATTTTCTTTTCGGTCTACAGATTTTAGTGAAGATTTGCTGGAAAAAAGGGCTCGAGAAGTATCGAATTTTCTTGACATGTTAAGGAGTACATCAATAGATGATCATCAGGTGTCTATATCCAGTGAAACATCACACGGAGAATGGAAAGTATGCTATAGTTTTCTTATATAAATGCCTTTTTTTTAAACATATACGAGTGAAGTGAACTTTATAAGTTATATGATTAATTTTCTTCGAAAATGCATTGCCAACTTTGTTTGACAGTTGCAGCACGATAACGAAGAGTTCCGTGTTATGTACCGTGAAGGACCTCATGGCACTCCGTTCCACACGTTACTAGTTGAAGGCTATGTAGATGGGCCTTTGGATGCTTGTGAGTTCATCTCATTCTTCAATTACTTTAAGAACTAACCCGAAATCGCAAAAAGACTTTTCAATATCAGTCATAATTGGATTAAAAAACTTCTAAACGAGCTGTGCACTTCATTGCAGGTTTATGTATCTCTTGGGAGTCAGCTCTGTACAAGAAATGGTGAGAATTGTTTCCATTGTTTTATTGTATATCCTCTGTAGAAGTAATATATTGTGTCGTGTTGCACAAGCAATATCTTTTTTACACTTTCCCAGGTGGCCTCAGTCCAGTTTTCCTTCTTTCAAAGTAAATAGTTCCACCTGTTTACAAAAGGTCCGAATTGGCGAACAGATATCTCTAGTGAGGTTTGTCGAGCCTAAAATGACAACATTTTATTTAAATTTGTTTCCCTTTCTTTAAATACCATGTTGAAGTTTGATGCTTACTTGTTTTTGTATTTTTGGGAGAAGGATGAAGGTTGCGTGGCCAATGTCAGCTAGGGAGGCTCTAGTTCACTATTTCTTCTTCGAGTACTTTCAAGATGATCTGATTGTCATTCTCGTGAACACGGTAGTGACTTCGAATGCTTGAACATGGCTTCATATTGGAAAATATATCCAAGTACTTACTTCTGCTTTTAGATCTCGGATGTCAGCAGCATTGATAAAGCAACGCATGGATTTACTAATGACGGAATTCCCGAAGTAAAGGATGTTGTAAGGATTGACTTGATCGGAGGCTTTGCTTTGCAGAAGGTGAACGATGAACGAAGCTACTTTAGGTCAGTTGTTGTAATACATTCAAGCTTTCATATGAGTATATGGAAGTAGATGGTTTATGTATGCTCTTCGAGAAAGGGTCGAAGGGATTAGGTCCTCGGCACAAGCTCCAAAGGAGTTTTGCCATCAAAGATAATGGATTTGAAATCCGAACAGGTCATGTGCTTGAGGACTTTATTTTTCAAACATCCCAAAACATGAGTGGCAGGCATGACCGGATTTGTTCGGTTCAGTGTTCATGTGGCTCGATGCTTCGGATCATGAGGATTATATATATATAATCTTCATTTTTCTTCTCAAAAGATCTAAGTTTATTAATTTTGTAGGACAATAGCAAACATGGATATGAAGCTGGATTTTGTCCCTCCATCTCTTGTAAACTTCATCTCGAGGCAGCTTGTTGGAAATGGTTTCAGACTCTATCAAAAGGTTTATATATATATATATATAACTTATCACTAAGCTTCATGATGCAGATTATTATGATGAACTGGTTATTCTCAGTTTTTTCGGATTTACAATGCTTGCAGACTGTAGCTTCTGTGACGAACCGTGATGAAGATTACAGCAAGGCCTTGGGAGATCCTTTGTTTGCTCTAATACGCGAAGCACTTTACACCGGTAACAAATCAGGGGAAGTTCATGAAGTGCACGAGCTTGAAAGTGAAGCCCACATTTTGCAGGAGAACTTAATTGAAGGCTCACAGAATGACACGCATGATACCGGACAGAAGGTTCATCATGCTAATGACCAAGCTACTGAAACTCCACTGTGGAAAGAACAAGACACGAAGAGAAAAGGTTTCGGCGAAATTGAAGAAGAAAGTGAAAAGAGTACATATTCAGAGGAGGGCGTTAAGGCTGCAAATAAATGTTCAACCAATGAATTTACCAATGCAAATGGTGTAAATGCTAAAAGAAAGGTTCCTATTCGTCCCGAGGTGGAAGATGCTCTAAGAACACTGGAGAAGGTCATTTCAGTAGTACGGCAACATGGATTTAATTCCCGGAGCAGTTCTTCCACTTTCTGTGATGAAGAAATGACAAATTCAGAAGGTGTTGTGAAGAACTTAACTTATGCTGCAGATGGCAATGCTAATTTAAAAGCGGAGGTTGACGTTAAAGCTTACTCCAAAGAGTTTGTGTTGAATCCGGAGACGACTTCGGAGAAGTCTCGGAATAGTAGTGACATTTACGACACGAGGTAACCATGTTAAGATACATATTTTCATATTCAGGGTTACCGGTTTTGATCTGTGAGTTTCCTGCAGGCATGAAGATTCGAATTCCTTTGCAAGGGAAGTTAACCATGACAAAGTTGTACCGGCTTCACCTCGGGCAAATGCATCAAAACCCATGGCGACTAACAAGGTTGCCTTGAGTTCCTATGGAAATGGAACCATCAAGGCAAATGTGTTCCATGAAAATGGCCTAAACGAAGTTAAAAAGGCGAGTAACCGGAGAAAGAATAGGTTAGGCTGCTTCCGCTTGAGTTACGGGTAACCAATGCTTCGACCCTGAAAGAAGACCTAGATGGCTAATACTAGTTGACTTAATCATCAAGGCACTTGAAAATTTGAGGGTAGATTTTCTGACATCTTATACAAAAACATCCCTAAAAATAATGTAATCTAATATTATGTATACCATAATGTTTTTGTGCAATAAGTGCTTAATGCATTGCCTAATTATTGGTTAGAGTTTATATACAAAATTGAAAATACTTTGTGATTTGCTCAAATAACAAATTACTGTTTCTGCATAATTAACCATAAATATTAATCATAAAATTTTGAAGTTACTTAACGTGTAAACGGATGAATTTTTTTAACTATTCCCGTTTAAACATGTAAAATTTAGAAACAATTTTAACAGAAAAACCTGCCCTTTTTCTTTTCTTTTCTTTTTCTCTTTCCTTCCATTTTCTTTCTCTTTAGAATGGAGAAAGAAAAAATGCAGAAAAATCCACACTTTATTTTTCCTTGATTATACATATAAATGAAAGAAAAACACACATTATTTTCCCATTGTTTGTGATTCAAAGTATTGTTTTGACGTTGAATTTGTCGATTCTGGTTGTTTATTTACATTGGGTTATTGGAAATTTTCTTCCTTTTGTTAATGATTATTGATTATTCTAGGAAAATATCTTGTTTGTAATGATCATTGATCATTGTGGAGGAATTTTGAGAATATTTTGTCGATTCTTCTAATTGATTCGTTACATTCATCATTGAGCCATTGGTGTTTGTTGAATTGTTTCTGTGAAGATATAGGGGTGATTTAGATTGGCTAAAGCTTCCATTTTTATGTTATTTTGTTTTTTAAAAGGGAACCTTTTAGGGAGATAAGACATGGGATTATAGTTCATGGGAGAATTTAGATATTATTGGATGGTTAAAGAAGAAAAGGTGTGAGAATTTAAGTGTTCAAATGGGGAATGCCTGTGCTAAATCAGCCGAGGAAGCCGGAAATGATGGAAAAAAACAAGACGGCGATGGCAATGAGGGTGAAAGTAGAGATCAGGGTCAGGGTGAAAGTAAAGAATCCGACACGGTTCAAAAACAACCCCCGGAAGAAATGAAGATTGTTACGGAAGAAACAGGGAAGGAACAACAATCAAAATCAACCGAAACAACCCAAAGACAACAATCCAAAGTCCAGGAAACAACACAAAGACAACAATCGAGATCGCATCCTCAAAGACTTAACTCCAAGCCATCTCAACTTGCAGCATTCGACGAGGGTAAAGCTGAGACTGGAAAAACCAAAAAGGCTCATAATGTGAAGAGGCAATCCTGTGCAGGGTTGAAGGTTGATTCAGTGTTGCAAACCAAAACAGGTCATTTGAAGGAATTCTATAACTTGGGGAGGAAGTTAGGTCAAGGACAGTTCGGAACAACTTTCCTCTGCATCGAGAAAGGTACCGGCAAAGAGTTTGCCTGTAAATCGATCGCAAAAAGGAAGCTTACGACTATTGATGATGTCGATGATGTGAGGAGAGAGATTCAGATAATGCATCACTTGTCAGGGCACCCTAATGTTATATCCATCAAAGGGTCTTATGAGGATTCCATGGCGGTTCATGTTGTGATGGAGTTGTGTGCAGGGGGTGAACTTTTTGATAGGATTGTAAAGAGAGGACATTATAGTGAAAGAAAGGCGGCTGAGATAGCGAGGACTGTTGTTTCTGTCGTTGAAGCTTGCCATTCCATGGGAGTAATGCATAGGGATCTCAAGCCTGAAAATTTCCTTTTTGTGAATCAAGAGGAGGATTCACCTCTTAAAGCCATTGATTTCGGATTATCAATATTCTTCAAGCCTGGTATGTTAAAAAATAATTCTCTTTTATCGCTTCCATTTATAGTTAAAATAAACAATGTTGTGAAATCACCAATGTATTGTTTTCTTAAAGAAGCTCTTGAAATTTTTTAGGGGATATCTTAACCGATGTCGTTGGAAGCCCGTATTATGTTGCTCCCGAGGTATTGCGAAAGCATTATGGTCAGGAAGCGGATGTGTGGAGTGCTGGGATAATCACTTACATTCTCTTAAGTGGGGTGCCTCCATTTTGGGGTGGTAAGTGTTCACCTGATATAGTTTCTGTTAGTGTTTGCTTTGTTTAACTCTTAAGTTTTTCTAGCAATCTTGTTTTGAACATTTGATCTATTTCTTGTTATTTTGATATAGAAACTGAAGAAGACATATTTAATGAGGTTTTGAATGGTGAGCTTGACTTCTCATCTGATCCATGGCCTAATATCTCCGAAAGTGCTAAAGAATTGGTGAGGAAAATGCTTGACAGAGATACGAAGAAGCGGATAACGGCTCACGAAGTACTACGTAAGTCTTGTTATAACTTAGACGTTGATAAGTGATTTGAAGCTTGTTTTAACTTTGCATTCTCAGCTCCTGTTCTTTTCTGATCTTTTCATGTGTTTACCTGGCTCTTAGCAGGCCATAAGTTAATTTGTCACTAATCGAAACCATCTGAATTTCGAGACTAATGGATTAAACTTGATGATCTATAGCTGTTCCACCATGGGATTTTGAGTAATTAGCTTAATTTGATCTTTGATAACTTGCAGGCCACCCTTGGGTTCAAGTAGATGGGGTGGCACCAGACAAGCCACTCGATTCTGCTGTCTTAAGCCGCCTGAAGCAATTCTCTGCAATGGATAAGCTCAAGAAAATGGCCTTAAGAGTAAGTTTCTGCCATTTACAATGGCCTGTAAAGCTTCAGAATAGTCACATATTGAATTCAAAACTCATTTTCAATGCAGAAATCCCACATTTAAATGACATTTATTTGGTCAAAATCTCAATTATTTGATTGTGTTTTTAAGGTCATTGCCCAAAGACTTTCTGAAGAAGAAATAGCTGGGTTGAAAGAAATGTTCAAGATGATAGACACAGATGGTAGTGGTCAAATCACCTATGATGAACTCAAAGTGGGATTGAAAAACTTTGGTGCTAATCTTGCTGAATCCGAATTTCGTGCTCTAATGCAGGCCGTAAGTTTCTTCGACTCTTCTCTTTTCGATAAAAGATTCCCTGTTAGACCCGAGTCCGAGTAACATATATCGATACTAAGGACTTCAAAGTATCTTGATACCATTATCATACCAATTTGACACATTTATCTTCTGTTTATTTGGGAATCTCAGGCAGACATTAATAACAGTGGTACAATCGATTACGAAGAGTTCGTAGCTGCAACATTGCATCTAAACAAGATTGAGAGGGAAGACAATCTATTAGCAGCCTTCTCGTATTTCGACAGAGATGGTAGCGGCTACATCACTCCCGATGAGCTTCAAAAAGCTTGTCAAGAGTTTGGTATCGAAGACATCCGCATTGATGAAATCATGAAAGAAGTCGATGCAGACAACGTAAGCATATCTCTAATCCATGTCCTACATGCATATGCAAACTTGTTTGTTTTCGCTCGACTTAAACCGCAATAATAACCGCATCCCTCGTGAACAAATGTTCATGTTCGACTCATCTCGTGTTCGGGTTTTGTTTTTGTTCACAGGATGGTCGGATTGATTACAATGAATTTGTAGCCATGATGGTTCCTAAAGTTGGCAAGAAAGGTACATAATAGATATTCTTGGCAAAGATATTGTATTTTCCTAGGGCATTTTTATTTAGGTAATTTCTTGAGTTTAGCTTTAGTTTAGCTCTTCAAAGTTTGAGGGGAAATGATTTTCCTTATTGTTATTGTGACTGGAATTTGTTGTATACACATCTTTGCTCCCATGTATGTATTGGCACTTGTTATTCGAGTGCATTGTATTAAATTAACAATGTGATATATATTTGTTTGAATACACTAGTCTGATTACAAGTAGTATCTGTTTAATTTTTTTAGCATACACCGTACACACATTTTGCGTAAAAATAAAAAATATTTTTAAAAATTAAAATATCTTAAATAACGTAAAATATTAAAAAAATGTAAAAAAAACATATTCAAAATATTGAAAATTAAAAATATAAAAACTATAAAAATCAAAAGAAAAAATTAAAATATGTTAAACAAAGTATAGAATTTATTCAGATTCTGTTACTTTTTCGTTAATTTGTTTAAGGCTTAAGGGTGTAAGAAGCACTTGAATTTTTGAAGAAAAAAAAAATTAAGTCCTTCATTTTTTTTACACCCAATCAAGCCCTTGAACCAAGAAATTGAATTAATTAAGTTTTTTGACTAATTTTGACAATTAAATATTGACAATTTTTTTTCTTTAGATATTATTGGCACATGATACTGTTAGGCTCGATATTCTTCAACCGAATTGCTTACCAAGTGTGAAGATGATTGATTTTTGGGTGTTTTTGGTGGAAGCAAAAGATAGACAAAATAGACAAAGAATTTATAGTGGTTCAAGCTTCTAACAAGTTCTACATCCACTATCTTAGCTCCCACTAAAGATTTCAACCAATTCACTAAGAATTCTTCCTCTTTTCTTGGCATAAGAGGCAACCAATTACAACCTAGACTCACTCACCAAGTCTAGCAACCAAAGCTCACAAATCGAGCTTTTGGATCATTCTCTAACAAAAGAAAACTTAGCAAACTAAAAATTCCTCAAAAAGGTTGATGCATGCACTCTTAAGCTCTCACCCAAAACCTAATACACTTGAGCGTACATTGACATTTAAGCTCACAAGTGTTGTCTATACAAAGAATGAGAAATTAAGCTCTAAGATAAATTTTCACCATAATGTTGTTGACTTGTGGATCTTCTATAGATGCTTAGAGGTCCCTTTTATACTCCTAAATGAGTTTGTAGCTGTTGGAGACCGTTGGGATTGAATTAGAGCCGTTGGAGCCTTTATTTCCCACAATAAATACAGTTCTGGACCATATCGATACGCATGTAGGCATATCGGTACGCCCTTCTTCAGAACTAGCCATTGTGCTTTTCTCAGTTGATGTGTATCGGTACACGTTAGAGCGCATCGGTACGGCCTGCAATTCAAATAGTCATTGGGAAAATGATCGTTGGGAGCAGTTAGGCGTATCGGTACTTGATACAATGTATCAGTACGGGTACTAGCAGTTGGGGGTTTTGTATAACAACCGTATCGAAACGCCACGTAGCGTATCGATACAGGTCCTCTCCGTATCAATACGGTCAAGCCGCATCGGTACGAGTTTGAGCTATTGAAATTTTCCTGTAGCTGAAACCCTAAAGTGTATCAATAGGGATATACCATATCGGTATGGTTACTTGAAAAACTCAATTTTTGCTACTTGAAAGACATTTTAAATCATTCTAAAGCCTTATAAAAACCATCAAACATATTTTCAAGTTGTTTGGACTTATAAACATTTTGAAATCTTTTCAATTTAGTCCAAAACAATTTTTCTATTATTATATCAAAACAAACATCTCAACAATCTCTCTCTTTTTGATATAATAAAACCAGGTTGAAAAATTATTTGTGATTCTCCCCTTAGTATTTAAAAATTTGAATAAGATGTTTTAAAAATGAAATGTAGTTAAAGCTCTCCGTTATTCACTTGAAAAGTCAAATTTCCAAATCATTTCTCCACTTTTTTATTATATCAAAAAAAAATTAAATGACTTTAAGCTCAAAATAACAATAAAAGTTTAAAAGATTTTGAAAAAAATAAGAATTTGGTTTTAAAATGGCTCCCCTTACTCAAAGAATCATCAAATGGTTAATCCAACAAATATGATTATCTAGTTGAATTAAAGTAAATAAATCAAATAAAAAAGAAAATAAATTCAACTAAATTAATTTTATCACTTGAACCAAAGGGAGGACATGAAGTCTTCCTTCTTCAAGTGATCTTCCTTGTGTGTATGAAGCTCCCCCTCAATGTTGTACTTTATTGACCAATCTCCATTACACTGAACACAAGACAATGAAGTAATTTTTGGTATCCAAATTGCTTTGGATCCATAAGCGTTAGTAGCACATAATTTAGTCCCTTTAGGAATTCATTTTTCAATTTCATCATTTTTAGTTGAAGTAATTAGTCCTTTCGGGACCCAAATACTTCTAAAACATTTACCATTTAAAAATTTAGGGACATTAGATTGTCTTTGATAAAAAAATAATTTTTTAAAATTGGTTTTCTTTCCAAGCTCTTTGAAAATCAAATCTTTTTTTTCTTGAACTTTATGAAGCAAATTTTGTAAATCAACACATTTTTGTTCAAATTCATTGAGTTTTGTTTCAAGTTCAAGTTTGGTTTTAGAAATCAAATCATTTGGAATTTTTAAATTTGAAATCACTTTCTTGTTTTTCAAAATGTAATTTTTAAACTCTAAAACCAAATCATCGTAGGCATCTTGTAATTCATCAAAAGAATAAGAAGTTGAAATAGATGAATTAGAAGTTACTCTTGAATCTTTTTGGATGGCCATAAGGCAAAAGTTGATTTGTTCATTATCGGTGGAGTCATCATCACTCTAAGTAGCCACATATTCATTCTTCTTATGGTTTGAAGAGCTTGCCCTCTTCTTCTTCTTTGATTCATGCTTGAATTCTTTCATTTTGCTCTTCATGAACCGAGCACATTTCTTGAAGAGATAGGCTATCTCTTCTCCTTTACTTTCTTCCTCACTTGAATCTACATGTAGGCATGTAGAGGATGGAAGAGCAATGGCATTTACATCAATGCCTTGCTCTTTGATCTCCTTCTCCCTCTTCAAGGGTGTAGACATCATTTCATGGGTAAGAAGGGACCCAATTAGCTCATCAAGTTTGAGCTCCTTTAGGTTCTTGACTTCGATGATAGTCGTCGTCTTGCCCTCCCATGATTCGGGAAGTGAATAAATCAACTTCGGAACGAGCTTGTCTTCCGAAATCTCCTCTCCAAAACCTTTGAGTTTGTTTATGATTGTAGAGAACCGATCGACGTGCTCTTGATGTCTTCTTCCAGGTTCATCTTGATGTTTTTATATTCAAGGTTGAGAAGACCGATCTTGGTATCCTTTACTTCGTTTGTTCTCTTGTATGTGACTTCAAGCTTGTCCCATACTGACTTGACATCTTCAAGCTTGTCTTCTTCCTTGGCATCTTCCTCCTCCTTGTTGACACGAACGTTCCATCTTCAACAAGATCCTAAAGTCGGTAGTCCTTGGCCTTGATGAAGTACATCATCTTATTCTTCCAATAAGCATAATGTTCACTGTTGAAGAATGGTGGCTTGTCGATTAATTGTGCCATTTATCATTGGTTGACTTGTTTGTTGATCAAGCTTTCGGATCGTCTCAATAGGTGATTAAAACCTTCTCGATTGAGCCTCGCTCTGATATCAATTGTTAGGCTCGATATCCTTCAACTTAATTGCTTGTCAAGTGTGGAGAAAATTTATTTTTGGGTGTTTTTGATGGAAGTAAAAGATAGACAAAATAGGCAAAGGATTTATAGTGGTTCAAGCTTCTAAAAAGCTCTACATCCACTATCTTAGCTCCCACTAAGGATTTCAACCAATTCACTAAGAATTCTTCCCATTTTCTTGGCTTAGGAGGCAACCAATTACAACCTAGACTCACTCACAAAGTCTAGCAACCAAAGCTCACAAACCGAGCTTTGGGATCACTCTCTAACAAAAGAAAACTAGAAATCCCTCAAAAAGTTTGATGTTTGCACTCTCAAACTCTCACCCAAAACATAATACACTTGAGCATACATTGACATTTAAGCTCACAAGTGTTGTCTATACAAAGAATGAGAAATTAAGCTTTAAGACAATTTTTCATCATAATGTTGTTGACTTGTGGATCATTAGTCTTCTATAGATGCTTGGAGGTCCCTTTTATACTCCCAAATGAGTTTGTAGTCGTTGGAGACCATTGAGATTGAATTGGAGCCGCTAGGGCTTTTATTTCCCGTAATAAATGTAGTTCAGGAGCTGTCCGTATCAATACGCGGGTAGCCGTATCGGTACGCCCTTTCTTTAGAACTAGTCGTTGTGCTTTCCTCAGTTGATGCATATCGATACACATTGGAGCGTACCGATACGACCTGCAATTCAAATAGCCGTTGGATAAATGATTGTTGGGAGCAGTTAGGCGTATCGGTACTCGATACAACTGTATCGATACGGATACTAGCCGTTTGGGGTTTTGTAAAACAACCGTATCAAAACGCCACATATTCTCTCTGTATTGGTACGACCAAGTCGTATCGATACGAGTTTTGGCTACTGAAATTTTCTTGTAGCTGAAACCCTAAAGTGTATCGATACAGGGTATACCGTATCGGTACGATTACTTGAAAAACTCAGGTTTTGCTACTTAAAAGACATTCTAAATCATTCTAAAGCCTTATAAAAATCATCAAACATGTTTTCAAGTTGTTTGGACTAATAAATATTTTGAAACATTTTCAATTTAGTCTAAAACATTTTTTCTATTATTATATCAAAACAAACATCTCAACAGATACACTACACTTCTATCATGTTGCATTTATAGATTTTTTTTCAAATTTATTTAATAAATTTTATAAAAATTTTAGAACTTTGAAAGAATTTTTAAATAAAATAAAAAATCTGAAAATGTCAGGTGAAAACACTGTGACAGAATGTATTGCACCAACAGATCCAAAAAAAACTGTCAAGGTTTAATGGTCAAAATTGGTCAAAGGGCTTAATTGATTCAATATATTGTTCCAATGACTTAATTGATTTGATTTATTGGTTCAATGGCTTAATTGGATGTAAAAAAATCACAAGCTTACTTGATTTTTTCTCAAAAGTTCAAAGGCTTCTTACATCCTTAAACCTTTATTCACTTCGATAAAAAAAGAAGTTTGAGGATCAAAAGATATAACAAAAACAAAGACTAAAATATATTTTTTTAATTCGAGAGCCACAAATATCATTAGACCAACGAAAAATTCTCATATGTCGGCTAAATCTTAATAGATACCATTTAAGAATGTATTTTTAGAGCAAGTTATTTGATTGGTTAGTTAAGCTATTCATATTTCTTTTCTTATATATTCTTTTAGGTTATGAGCTCTAGACTTATTAAGAGTACTCCTTCTTTCTCCTAGAATTGCTTTTCCTTCCTCTCTGCTCTAGATAAGAATAGGATTAGAATTAAGATTTATAAAAAAAATCATGTGTTTTAATGTGCAATTTAAACCTGGCAAACTTGACCGAGACCCGAAAAGATTTACCCGACTAAAGATTCGAACATGATGGTCTAAACTTAACCCGAATCGAATTGAACCAAAACCGACTCAAATTTTACTGAATAAAAAATCAATCCAAACTAAAAGTAATCGAAATCGAAAATAACTGAAATCAAAATTCAACCCAAACCGAAAGTTCAATGGTTTAATATATCTCCTCTCCCTTAAAAACTTCATATCTGATTTGATATTTTTTTCATTTGATATGAAGAATTGTAAAATAAAATTATTATATTTCACGCCAACTTTCACACACACATATGTATATATATAATTTACATGTAATTGTTTATAAGGTTTAGTCTTTTATTTAATTTATGATATTAAATAAATATCTAAGCTAAAAGTTTAAATATCCAATTAAATATCAAACAATTAAAACATACCTAAATTCTTTTAATATTCAATTTTTTGTTCTTTTTAATTCTTTAATTTTTTTGTCAAATTTAATCAAGTAACAAAAAACATACTAGTAAACTAATGTCAATTTTTTTTTTTGCATACTTTTAAAAAAATATTTAAACAAATATGAATATATTTAACTTATCAAACACATTAAATATGAAGAAAAAATCAATTAAAAAAAATAAAATTTACACATAAATTCCAACAACAAAAAACTGGAAATATATCTGAAAACTGAAAATGTTCGATGAAGATTACACGAATATTTTACATACTACAACTAATACTAGAATCAAATTAAAAAAAAATTGATCTAACACTCTTAAGTTGAGTATAGTACAACGAAAAAAAATATATTATGAATACCTGAGAAAAGAAAGAAAGAAATCACGTTCATTTTCAATTTAAAATTTAAATATTGAGAGTTAAATCGAATATAGGGATATCAAGCTTAATTATTAATTGGTAAGGATTAAAAAATGGATTTAAATCGAATATAGAGATATCAAGCTTAATTATTAATTTTTAAATTACTAATGATTTGAGAAATATTTAAGGATTATTATTCTATACATAAAAACTAAAAGTTTTCACAAGCGCCTTAGTTTTAGGTATGATTTAGAGGTTTAGTTGTATGGATTTAAAATTTAGGGATATTGGTTAGAATATAGTGTTTATGGTTAAAATTTATGGTTTAGAGGTTAGAATAATATGTTGAGGATTTAGATTTTAATCTATAATCCCTAAATTATAACCCTAATTATAAATTTCAACCACAATCTCTAAATTGAAAACTAATATACCTAAACCCCTAAATCATACACCCTAAATTAAGTCTCTAAACCCTAAAACTAAAACGCTTGTTAAATTTTTTAAGTTCTACTGCCGTTGTTTCAAATAATTACCCAATATTTAAACCGAAAAATGAGAGGTTAGAAGTTAAATTTCTTAGTTTCAAAACTGAGAGGGGCTTAAAAACAATTAGACACAAAAATCTGTGTCTCTTTGAGAAGGAGTACGCCAAAAACCAGTGCCACGGAACTTTTCCCGCATCTCTTCTTCAAGTTTAAACAAGGCTTTATCGTCTTCCTCCGAAACCTTCACGTCTAACAAAATATCTTCAACACAACCCATCGGCTGATTGCTTAATTCTCCGTCTTCACACCCACAGCCATACCTCGGTTGAAACAGCCCTTTCTTCTGCGACTTCCTCCGCCGTTTCAGGCGGAAAGCACGGCGGCATAGCCCCGCTGGGACTTTATAAATGACTAAGACCAGGAGGTTCGCTATCCCGCAAGGGAAACAACAACAAACAGCCGTCGCTCCCCCACAAAACTCCCCGAACTTGGCACTCTTCGTGGAGTTGCTTCTGCTGATCACGCTATGGCTGCCGTCGTCGAAGCCGGAAAGAGCGGATGACGTGGTGGAATGGCTTTGCAGCAGCGGTTGCCGCCGGTAGATGGTGCTGGTTGGGGTCGTAAGGATTATCCGATGAGACATTAAATAATAATGAATTAAATCAAGCTAACATATATGGCCTGGAAATGCCAAAAACAGATGAACAATTGGGTAAAGGAAATCGGAAACAAAGAAAGAAAAATCATTTAAAAAAAAAACAACTGATTTTCCTGGGATCTCTGGTTTTTTTGGGTTCCTTTGACTTGTTGCTCCCTATTATTTAGGCTAACCATAGACAAGAAACCAAACCGTCGGAGCCCGTGTCTGATTTTTTTTAAGTACAAATTAAAGAAAAATAATAGATTTGATTAAATATATTTATTGACGACTAGTGGTAATTATTAATTAGAATGTCTGATTTTTCAAATACCCAAATCTAGACTGTATTATTATTTGTATAATAAACTATAGAAAAATAATTTATCAATAAATAATTAGAATTTGTTAACATGTGAACTCAGATAATTAATTATTAAGTTGCACTAAAATTGAAAACCACGAGAAATGAGCCGCCAAGTGTTCCAGAATGAGGTGCTTCCCTAAGTTTATATACATTAAAAATAATAATGTAATATAAGAAGATGTTCTAGAGAATTAAACATTTCATATTGTCCTTGGTTTAGTCCACTAGCCGTCCTCTTTGATCTACTATTAAATAATTTGATAAAAATAGATTAAATCATTAATATTAAAATTTCAAACAATAGTTGATGAAAAAACCCTAACCGCTCTTTTCTTAAAATTATTTTAATTCTAATCGGTTTTTTTGTTCAATTCTTTTAATCGGTGGTCGGCAATCAATTTTCGTATTGATTGTCGACTGCTGATTTTATAAGTTTTCTTGTTTCTATTTCAACAAGAATTTTTGCTTCTGTAGCACGTTCTTTTTCTGTCCTAGTGACACGCTTCTTCTTCTGTCTTTGTGACATGTTTTTGGTTTGCTTTTTGGTTTGGTTCACCTGTCTTCGTGGCAGGTTTCAGCATACCCTAGCGTTCGATTGTTGTTCGCACAGAGATTCACTCGACGCTAGTTTCTGATTCATGGTGTTGTCGGTGGTCACTTGAAATGCTTTATCCCCACTCGTTGATGATTGTTTGCCGATAAAATCAGTCCTAGGTCGCTACCTTTTGCCTGACAGAATGGATCGCGCACCAATTCTTCCTTATTTATGCGTCTCGTTTGGACAGAGACAAGGAGATTCTGGAAGCTTTTGAATTTTCGTTGGTATGCGTATTTTCATAGAAATTTTTATTTTCATTATTTTTGAGTTGTAAGAATTTTTTGAGTTATTTTAATCTAAATTTTCTTCTTCTTGATTGCGTTGTAATTAAATTTTTCTATTGTTTAATGAAAATTCAGTGGCTATTTAAAAAAAAAATCAAACAAGAGTTATTACAATATTATTTAGATAGGGGAAGTTTTTTTTTGATCGAAAGAGTAGAGATATTTCATATCACAAAAAAAGTTACAGGAACAAACTAAAAAAAGGGGAGAAAAATGTCCCCAGAAGATCTAACCCTGTTGATTTCTAGCTAGTTTGGTTAGCCAATCAGCAGCCCGGTTACAAGATCATGGAGCAAAGGAGAACATACAAGAGGCAAAGGATCCAGCTAGAGACCTAATGTCCTCTTCCACTGCTGACGAGACCCAATCAGAAAGGGTTCCTGAGCTCAGCCTATTGATGACGGCTTTACAATCAGTTTCGATGATTATCTTTGAAAAGCCATTTTTGAGAGCCAACGAAATACCAAGCCTGATGGCTGCAGCCTCCGCCACTGCAGCAGACAGTGCGAGTGAGGGTTCAGATACTCCTTGTATAAAGGAACTTGTACAGTCGCGTGCAATTGCCGTCGCTGAAACCTTTCCCGATTGGGCATCAAAAGCGGCATCACAATTAATTTTAATCGTATTAGGAGGGGGAGGGGACCAAGTCCTTGATTCCTTAAAGGGTTGGGGTTTCTTCAGAGAGCTAAACTGTGTAGCAAGAGAGAACTCCATAAATGCTTGTTCAGCACGCAACCAAACATCCCAGGGAAGGTCTATCCTTCCTTTAAAAGCTAGAGCATTCCTCGACTTTCAAATTGTCCAAAGAAAAAAGTCAATGAAAGCGCTGCAATCCTCAAGATTCTCCAGTTTGCGGAATTCAATAATCTTAATCCACCATTTGGGAAAACCAGAAAAATCAGGGGAGAAAGGAGAGTAATGGAAACCTGATGTCTTCCAAGCCGCTTGTGCGAAATGACAGAAAAAAGGAGGTGTTCAATATATTCCCCATGTTCTCCACATCTAGGACATCAGTTCGAGTCCTGAAAATTACCATAGAAATGCTTCGCCAGAGTTCCTTTGGTAGGCACTATATTATGACAAAGCTTCCACGAGAAAGCTCTTATCTTGGATGGAACTTTTAAGTCCCAAATGAATTTTCAAAAAGCTTTAATTCTGTCACGGGGATCGCTTGAAGAGGCTTCTGAAGGAGATCCAGCTCTATCTTCGATGAATATATAGCCCGACTTGGCTGAATATTCTTCGTTCTTTGTACCCGCCCAGACAAGGGTATCTTTGACACCCGGTCCTCCAATAGGGATAAACAGAATCGATTTAGCCTCACCCAGATGAAAAAGACCCTTAATCTTGGAACTGTCCCAAGATCTTTGATTTGGCTTCATGAGGCTGTTGACTGAAGGATATAGAAGTCCTGGTGGAGGCTGGGAAGAAATTCAAAAATTTGGAAGTTTTGGACTCCAGCTGTCATACCAAGTAGATATGCCTTTTCTGTTTCCGACCCGCTATAAAGATCCCTCCCTAATCACTTCAACTCCCTCCCTTATACCTGCCCAGGCCCAGAAAGGATTGCCGCACTTTGGAGCATCAAAAATATTTTCGTTTGGATAATAAATTTCACGGAGAGTCTGAGCAAAAAGGGATTTCGGTTGCTTAATCAATTTAGATAAGGGAAGTTACCAGGTCTGTTTACGTAATAACTAATAACCCACCAAACAGCTCCCCGCTATTTAGCTAAAGCTAGATCGTCATGTCTGTTTCTGAGATTTTAATGGTCTTAGGACGAATTAAAAAATTAGGCTCTCAATTAAGAATTTAAATTACAGTTGCGATCGCATTGCATTTATCGCGATTGCAGACATAATAGATTGTCATTGCGGTCATGGTGAAGAGTATTGTAATTGTTGTTTTTTTTTACTAATATATACTATTATAGACATAAGAGTTACGGATATCGCAGTTTCGAACGATGTTGCAACCGCTCTATAATGACTTATGTTGCAGTTGTGCACCATTATTTAAATCTTTTTCTCTAATAATGAGTGTTGAAAAAAAAACAATTTTTAAGAGTATGTCCATAATAACAAGTATTGAAAATTATTGGGCTCCTAATAACAACTATTGAAAATTAGACCCTTAATAACAAGTATTGAAAAAATTTGACCCTTACTAACAAATATTAAAAAAATTAAATTTTAAGAGTATGCTCTAATAACAAATATTGAGAAAAAAAATTAGGCCCTTTACTAACAAGTGTTTGAGAATTTTGAATTTTAATAGTATGCCTATAATAACAAATATTAGAATAAAGTTTGGACTCTTAATAACATATATTAACATAAATAAATAAATTTTAAAAATATACCACTAATAATAAATATTAAAAAATTGAGCATCTAATAAGTATTAAAAATGGCTTTATAATTAATATAAAAAACGGTTTTTAAAGATATTTATGGCCCACTTTATAATTAATATAAAAAACGTTTTTTAAAGATATTTATTGGGCCATATAATAATTGTATTCTTTTTACTGAATTTCTAATAACATAAAAATAGTCTATTTACATTTAGTACCATGGCAAAGGGGGATGGGGTTAAATTGCGCATCCGGGGAATAGAACCCCGGTCAGTACCGTGGGAGGGTACTATGATACCACTGCACTAGATGCGCCTGGTTGGCATTGCTAATCCATATAATTTTAAAGTAGGCTAAAATAACGTGAGCTTAACCTTGGCTTGTAAATTGTAACCCACGGATATTAAAGTTTCATAAGAAATATTTGTAGGGATTAAAGTTGTAATGGCTGTCAAACCCATTACAAAAGCAGGCAAAAGTCGCAATCGGCATTGGCCAACTTGAAACACAAAGTGGATTGAATTGTAGTTGCATTAATTAGAATATTGGATACTGTTTTCATTTTAGTTTATTGCACAACTAAGGCTGGCCATTGGATGATATACAGTTACACAATGTAAAACCATTATTAATCTATGACCATTGAATGAGTGAAATAGATAGGTGAGATTAATAGTAGAAAATGTAAAGATTATCATTTATAGAAAAAAATAAAGAAATAATCTTAACCATTAATTACCATCATCCAACGGTCCAAAAAAATGTAAAAGTAATTGAGTTTTACACAATTGTAAGTTGATCTTAACCCACATATATATATATATATATACACGGAGGATCCTTGAAATGTCGATATGAAACTAGCCGCAATAACTCTTGCGAACAAACCATTGCTCAAATTAGAAAGGCGTAAACACAGCATACTTGAAATGAAAATCATACAAAAATCTGAAATATACAGGAAATCTGGCAAACCATATGAGCGAGTATGCTCACATCACAGCTTTTGTTTTTTGCTGATCGGACAGCAAAATGTATTCAATCAAAACGGAAAAGAAATGTAAAATGAAAAAACGTTGAACAATATACCAAAAGCTGCTCCAAGGAATCCATAAGAAAGGATGCAATGTCTATACATGATAGCTTATTCAAACCCACTCGGCAATCACCATTACGATCATCAGCTTCATCTTTCAAATGCAAGTGGATGGATCACTTTCACACTTGTGTACTCGAAAGGCATCTCCACTGCCTCAGTCGAGGGCCCTTGTCGAGAAGCATTAGCAACCCAACGTTGTTTGGTGACAATCCATAAAGGTACCTTTATAATTACGGAGAAATATGAGCAAAAATGAACCTATATAATTATGCTGATAAACTTCAATATCAATTTCTAATATAGAATACAATAAAACAATTTACATGAGAATATACAAATTTATGCATCTAAGTGCATGTCCCTCCCGACACTTGCATCTCTATCGATTAGTGGCCTAGTTCTAAAATGCCGTAAAGTGGAATAATAAATTTGTTACTTTTAACCTACTACTGCTAGTCCTCAGATAAATTGAACAGAATGTCAGTTTTAAAACACAGGTAAGTCCAACAGTAATCATTTATATAACAGGTATACTACTTACTTGTTTCGACGAGCCTTCCGCCTCCATGAAAGAAAGGACAGAATCCACTGAAAAAAATAAAATCAAAAGAAAATAAATTTTAAGTGGAACTATGATGTTTAGATTTGGAAACATAGAACAGCTCTATTGATGATGCTTCCAACAATGTAAAGAGCAACACTCTAATGAGGGGGTTCCAGAAGAGAATTCAATAAAAACAAGTGGAGCAAAATTGATATTAAATTAGTAAAAGAAGTGAACTTGTTCATGAAAGCTTACTTCATTCAACTCCTATTGTATCAAAACTTGGATAAACACTAAATTAATACACGTAGTAAAAAGAGTAAAAGAATGAAACTTAAAAAGGGGTAAAAAGAAGATACATATATGAGATGAAAAAACAAGAACCAAGCTTTTGATGCAACAAAAGATGAAAGATGAGGTGCGAGAAATGGCCAATCGTATAGGTAGGCAGTTTTAATGTCAATTACTTTTGGAAACATGCAACTCATCTTGGAAAACACCTTTAGAATAGTATATTTCATCTATTTCAACAGTCATATAGAACATTACAAATAAAAGAACAGTTAATATGGAGAACACTTAGCGAAAAAAGCCAAAGTAAATTGTAAAGTTTCAAGAATAAGGCATCGCGAGATTGAATAATGCAAAATATACGGACATGAGAATGTCAATAATAGAGCTAGATGGTGTAAAATATATACAAAAAACAACTTTGTGTTCAAACAAAGATTACCTTGAAGAATGACATGAATGGAAGGCTTTCAAGAATAGATGGCTTCCTCACAGTCACTCGTCTTTCAGGTGACATTTCCTTGCACAAATGTTGAGCTATTTCTTTAAGTAATACCAATTGTGCATTTTCGGTTCGCATCGATATTATTGCTTGTCTCATTGATTCCCTATCAGCCTCAAGGGCCTGAAGCCTCGAATAGAGCTTCTTGATATCGGGATCACAAACATCAGGCAGATCAAGCGCATCACTTGGAGTGTGTGCATAATCATCACGATCTTCAGCTCCAGGTTTAGGCTCAGAGGCTCCCTCATATTGCACCCCAGGATGGATCGAATCAATCGTATAAACTCTGTCACTCATATCATCTCCAACTTCTGAAGCATTGTCCATTCTTCTTGAGCTGGAAATCTTGTCCATTTCTGAAACGAACTCCGTCTTCTTGAAGCTAGTATTAAACCTGGGAGAATCACCAGTAAACTCCGAACTGATCTCTTTAGGCAGGAAAGAGTTTGAACTATCACCTGAAAGCTCCCTTGAATGTCTTTGTCGCCTAGGAGAGTGACCAACTATTACCTTCTCCGAAAAATTCTTTGTTCCAGGGAAACATCCATCCAGTTGACTCAGCTGACTGCTGCTCAGATTCCTCTCCATTCGGCAGATCCTTTGTTCCAGATTTCTCAAGTGTTCTCGGGGGGTCTCACCAAATGCATATTTCTCAATATCTTCAACATCATCAGCAAGATTCTCGTTCAAATTGCACTTTGGAGGTGGATAATCATATGGAAGAAGATCAACTGAGTCATCAAAGTCCTCAGCCACGTTTTGAATCTGCCCATTAGGTTCACCTTCAACCTCTTCCTCGGTAAACCCATAACTCAACATCCTATGCTTGCAAGCCTGAACTTCGAATGTAAGAGCTTGAATAGTCTGCTCTCTCTCATACAACAGATCCTCCAACACCATTATCTCCTGCTGTTCATGCACCATTTTCTCCTCGGCATAACTCTTAAACTGCCGTGCCTCCATTTGGACTTCAGCCTTATCTCTCTGCAACTTCAATATCATTGACATGGCTTCAGTAGCAGCCGATGATGAGGCATTTCTCTCTTCCTCCAATTCTCTATTCAAATCCTGTATTGTGGCCTGTTGGCTGCTAACTGTCTCCCGCAAAGCAGCACATTCATTCTCGATTTGGACTTTGGCATTGGAGTTAAGATCAAACCCCGGAACATAAAAGCTGTTTGTTGTCTCAAACTCATCGTATTTTCGTTTCACAGACCGAAACCAAGTACTTGAATGGTCACCAATCAAAGAACCGGTAGCACAATCACAATCACAACATTTCACCAAATCTCTTGGAATTGAAGATGAATAAACTTCTGACTCCATCTATCAATATATGCATTCAAACTCAAGCAATCTAATTATTTACTGACAATTAATACCAAAACAATAGAATCTAAAGAAAATCTAAGAACTTATTAAAGTTCTCCCTTGAACCTTGGATCCTTCAATGAATATTTCCCCTCCCTTTTTTTACTCCACTCACCACCCACGTAAATTCCTCCTGGATCAATCAATCACAATGAGAAGTTCCTGAAAAAAATAATGAAAGATATGCAACTAAACAGTTCCGTTTTGGACAATTTTTCCAGGAATCCTTATAAACAATGCAAAGAATATACGAATATCGCGATAATTCTCAGATAATATTAAAAGGATAAAAAAATCTCCAGAAAATCTAATCGAAAAACATTTTTTATGAAACAGAGATAAACGAAGAGCAGGAATGAAACTAACCGTGGAAGCTGAGATAGAGCGAGCTGGGAAAAGGAAGCAAATTTTCCCGGGAAAATAAACCTCTAGAGAAGAAAAGTCAAACTCTTTCCTGTTTCTAATTTTATCAAACTTCTTTGAAAGAAAATCAATCGCCTGACACCAAGCCCAATAGCAAAAAAACTGTTTCCCAACCCAAAACTGGTAATCAATCCAATTGTGTTTGGGAGACGGGAAAATTAGGAGGGAAAATTGAAAAAAGAAAACAAATCAGGAAGTGGAAAAACCCTAACTTTTTTTTTCTTTTCGGGGCGTTTGGTTGTCTGTTTGGTGGTTGGGGGAAGTGATTTCTCTTTTATTCAGCTTTTTTTTTTTCGTGTCGACCATAAACGAAAACTATCTGAGTTATTTTAATGAGTTCCGATTCCATGTGGAATTGCTTATAAAATTGATACTTGCAACATCCAATCAACTGTTGCCATGTCAGATAGTTTTTAATTTTTGTATTTAAAAAATAATCAACAAAAATCTAGGAAGATAATGATGAAATAGATGATCGGACGCTAAAGATTAGCTCCCGTAATCTTTTTTCCTAAAAAATACTTAAAATAAATATACTTTGATTTTAAATATCTTTTGTATAGTCAAACTACACTTTTGATTTGTTCTAAATGCTTAAAATATTTTTTTCGAATGAAATAAATGGTTTTGTCCATTTTTTATTATATGTATTTGTTGATTCTTCTTGTGACATATATATATATATTTTTTTTATGATTAGATTTGATATTATCTTTTTAAAATGATGTTTATAATCTTATTTTGTTGATTTTTTTTATTATATACTTTCAAGATATATTGATAGATATTTGTAATCACTAAAGATAAGTCGTGGTTGTATTGTGTAATGTTAGTTTGTTAATAATATATATTTTTATATTTTTGGTGTTGTTTTATCCTTCATCACCGACAATGACATTTGTTTGTATCTATTACCAAATTGAGTTGTTTGATTAAGTTTTTAACCTTTTTCTCGATTAGTCATATTTTTTAAGTGTTAATTTGTTGTGCATTACGAAAATTTAAAATAATAAAAAAAAACTCAAATAGTTTATTATTATTTTCTAGACATTTCTTGTTATTTTCTCTATATCCCATAAAGGTAATGGTTATTGTTTGTTTTAAGTTATTACTATATATATATCTATATATCTAATATTTACTTTAATTTCATATAATTTAATATTATCGCTTCTATAATGTTACTAACAAGTTTCACCACTCAATTATTATATAATTTAGTATTAGTTGAATGTTATTGATTAAATATTTTTAATAATAGCTACTAAATTTTTATTAAAATATAGAAGATAAAACAATTACAACGTATCTAGAAAGAAGAATAAAAAGACTAATTTACTAAAAACTCTTACAACACAAAATAAAGAAAAGTGAAATTTTCTATAGAGATAAGCATGCTATCAAAATTCAGAAGCTTTCCCGAATCTCCTTGTTTCTATCCAATCGAGACACATAACAGGTGAAAAAATGAGTGATGAGCAACCCAAACTATCGGCAGAAAGTTTCGCTACCCAGAACTGATTACATCGGCAACCAACCATCATCCGAGTGGGGATCCATCTTTACAAAATTCCCGACAAAACCATAATTAGATTTAGTGCCGTGAAGATCTCTGTGCGATTACGAACTTATTGTCAATGTATGCGGAACTCATGCTACAATGACAGATGAAACAAATTACAAAAAATAAAGAAAAACGTGTCACAATGACAGAAAAAAACACGTACCACAAAAGTTAAATTTTTTTATTAAAATATAAAAACAAAATTTTTACATATACTTTATTAATATAATAATTAATATTCAATTTATTATGAGGATAATTTTCTAAATTAGTATGCTCTATTCACATCGTGAAGATTTGGGTCGTTGATATTTGTTTCAAATGGTAATTGGTAATTTACATGGGTTTAAACTATGCGATAACGGTAGAAAAAGGTCGTGCATCATGAATGTACTAAATTACAATAGAAAGGTTAAATCATAAATTTTAGGCTAAAGGGGTACTTTTGTCCCTGAGTTCGACCCAAAAATGCAATTTCGCCCCTCATCGAAAAGTGCACTCAATGTGGCCCTCCAGTCCATGAAATTGATCAAATTGGCCCTTTGACCGACATTGACCGTTACGGTGTTGACGTGGCAGTTAACGGTGCTAACGTGGCAGTCTATGATGCTGACGTGGTGGTCAACGATGCTGATGTGGCAGTACACGTGAGATGATGATGTGGCAGGAGGGGCTGAATTGATTATTTTAACCGAATTCAAGGGCATAATTGATTTTTTTCCTTAGTTTAGGGGCATAATTAAAAGTTTAGTAACTTATTTAATCTTTAAGCTAAAAAAATAAAAACTATTAATATTTAAATAATATTTAAATATTCATAAAATATTAAAAAATAAAAATACCATAATGAATTAAATATAAGCAAAAACATTAAAATTATAAATATAAAAAATTAAAAAATATTTATAAACCATTAGAGAATCTTTCGATTGTTTCTCGTTATGCTACGCGTACTAATGTTCCTTGAACATATTTTCAATTGAGACATCCTTGTATTAAAGTATTAATAAAACCGAAATTCTCTTTCATTTATGTACATCAAATATTAATGAGCATCAATTTGATGTAAATAAGCGGGAAAAAATGAATTCTATTGTTACTCTAATACAATGTTGATTCCACTAAAAAAATTTAACGAATAGTAATACTCAAAATGACGAAGTCGAATTTTTTTCGATAAAAGTGTTTAATTTTTTAATAAGTTATAAAAAAATTATTAAGTTTTTAGTTTAAATTTTATCTTTTTTTAATTCATAATATATTTTAATTTTTTATATAATTTTTATTTTCAATAACTTTTAGAATATTTTATTTATTTTTATTAACTTTATGAATTTTTATAAAATAAATTGAAGAATATTTTGATCTTTTGTAAGAGTCTTCATTTTGTTTTTTTTTAAATTATTCTCACTTAATAAATTTATTTATCTAGTTTTAATATTTTAAAATTTTAATAATTTCATAAATTCTTATTTTCAACTTAAGTATTAAATAAGTTATCGAACTTTTAATTAAAATCAATTATGCACCTGAATTCAGTTAAAATAATCAATTCAGCCCCTCCGCCACGTCATCATCCCACGTGTACTGCCACGTCAGCATGGTCGACCGCTATGTCAGCATCATGGATTGCCACGTCATCACCGTTAACTGCCACGTCAGCACCGTAACGGTCAACGTCGGTCAAAGGGTCAATTTGATCGATTTCATGAACTGGAGGGCCACATTGAGTGCACTTTTCGACGAGGGGTGAAATTGCATTTTTGGGTCGAACTCAGGGACAAAATTACCCCTTTAACCTAAATTTTAAGATAATATAGCGAATAAAAATGAAAATTCATAACATAAAAACACGTGGGAAGGAACTCAATTCACCATCATGAGCATCAATAATTAACCTATTTAACCCAACAGAATTGATCTAAGTGATAATTAATTTAGTATTTTATGAAAATAATAATAATAATTAACTAATTAAACAAAAGCAGTATGTAATTTCCATTTTTTACGCGCCAGATAGGGGTCGAACCTATGACTTTCTGCTTAGGAAACAGACGCTCTATCCACTGAGCTACAAGCGCTTGATATTTAATACTTACTATAGCATTTTTAATTACGTTTTATATTATATATTACCCCACCAACTCGAAGACTTAACTCTAATCTACCCTCGGGGTCATAATTATCTAGACATTGAGAGGCTTCTGCCACTATTTTTTTAGTATAATAATATCTTAAATTATTTTTAGTTTAAGTACTAATTAATTTAAAATTTTTGTATTTTGTATTTTTACATTCAAATACTTTAATTTGATAAAAAAAATAATTTAACTCCATGTCCTTTGGGGACGGTGCCCTCGATTTTTTTACTAAAAAACTAATAGAATTATTTTACGTATTGAAACTCTCAATTTTCAATTCATTACAATTTTATCTTTTTTTTTTTATTAATTATACCTTACACTACATTACGAAAGACCATGGGCGAATTTAAGTAGAATTAGTGGGGTTAATATTTCAGAAAATCTTTGTAGAAATAGAAAAGTTTGAGGGTAGAGGGGAAAATTAAATATATTTAAACCCACTTGACTTTTTTAATTTGTTTAAATTTGACTTTTTTAAACCTACTTAATATGAAGTTTAGATCCACTATTGCGAAAGACGCAATCGAACACCTACTGCAATGCCATGCAATGCCCAATATTACATCACAATTTAAAGCATACATGTACATATACCAATCAAAGAATATGATCTCTCGATATATAGGCTTTTTCTTAATTAATTACTCGAGGAAAAACAATAAATTTAGGTATTAATTAATTACTTAAGATGGCATAGTGTAAAAAGAAATGAAAGAAAAGTAAACTTTTTAAAATATTCTCATATTTGTGAGGGATAAGATGACAAGCCAATTAGCTAGTTAGAAAATCAGGGACCTATTTTTTTTTTTGGAGGTAGGTTAACTCTAATTAAATCTGTTTTGTCTTCCTTATCAATTTATTTCTTTTTGTTTTTTAAAATGTCGAAGGCAGTGTATTAAAAATTAACCTAAATAATAGCAAACTTAATGTGGATAGGAAAAGGATTGGTTAAATTTACGTAGAAAATTTTGAGTGTTTTATTATGCGGTTTCTTTTTTTTTTCGTTTTTTATTGAGACTAATTGTAATTCTTATTGATAGTATTAATATATTATTGGACACTCTTTTCCCCTATCTAGATTTAAATGGTGATTTTAACAAGACCTGCTTTCCTATAAAAAAAAATCCTATCAAATGATTTTTATTTTATATTATCGAATGTGTTTAAAAATTAAAATTACTGAAAAGTGATTGAATTTTCTAAAAGAACTTTAGATATATGTATATATATTATTTATTTTTTAATGTCTTATGTTACTCATATTCTCATTTCATTAATTACGACTATCGTTACTTAAACTCAAATCACCAAAAAAAATTAGCAATAATACCATTTTTTGAGTTCCAGTAATATATCCTTGCTATTTGAATATGACACTTAAGGCCAAATTATGTCCTTTTCCCCCTCATATTACGTTCGGGTTCAGCTCTTGTGACCTAATTTAGTGCTTTTATTATTGTTGAAGTTACGTTTCACTCCAAATCACAAACTCCTGGGAAAAAGATATGACCCTAATTTGAGTAGTTATATTTGTAAGATGTGCATGAGTTATTTAGGATTAACAAAAAGAACATATACTATATGAGATGAGGCACAAAAATCCTTAAGCAAGGTTAATAGTTTGATCTTAAGATTGTGAATGGAACAAATTGAATTGGGAGAATCAGTCCCGTAACGAGCCTTTGTTATTGTACCTAATCTAATTTAGTTAATCAATAAGTTGAATACCAGTGATTAAACCAAAAAAAATCATTAATTTAAACTTTTTGTATAATTGTCAAAACAAATGAACTCATTAGACCAAGTCAATAATTCAATAAATACATTATGTCATAAAAATAAGTTATTGTTATTATATTGTTATTACTTATTATACCAGAAACGTAATAAAAAAGATATAACATTTTCTTAAATAATAACAAACAATTTTAAAAAAGAATAAAGATTAAAATATGAAAATTTTAAATATTAGGAGTTAAATTTATTGGCTTCAAATTAAAATCAATAATAAATAGTAGGCAAAATGACAAAAGATGCTCCCAACGTTTGCATGTTTTGTCATTTAGCTCCCTATTCTTTTTTTTGGTCCAAATATGCCCCCAACGTTTGTCTGTTTTGTCATTTGGCCCCCTATTCTTTCTTTTGGTCCAAATATGCCCCCCAACGTTTCATTCGTAGTCCAAATATGCCCTCAACGTTTCAATTTGGTCCAAATATGCCCCCGTTAGATGGAAACTGTCAGTCAACTGACGTTCAACAACTGATGCTAACTGGACTTGCCACGTATTAAGATCTGCTGATGCCACGTCAAAATTTTTTTATAAGCCGTTGATCGTCAGTTGATTGACAGTTTACATCCAACAGGGGCATATTTGGACTATGAATGAAACGTTGGGGGCATATTTGGACCAAAAGAAAGAATAGGGGGCCAAATGACAAAACAAGCAAACGTTGGGGGTATATTTGGACCAAAAAAAAGAATAGGGGGCCAAATGACAAAACATGCAAACGTTGGGTGCATCTTTTGTCATTTTGCCTAAATAGTACTAGTATTAGAAACAAAATGTTATTATATCATGTCATTTAAGTACATGTTTATAATAAATTTCGAGTAAACTACCACAAAATTGACTTAATTATAAGTAAAGTAAATATTAAAAGTTACAAATAAGTCACTCAAGGTAAAATATTTTATTTAAAATTATTAATTAATCTAACACAAAAATTAATATTTTTTTTTCAAGGACAACATTATCTAAAATGTTAGAAGTTGACAAAAACCTAAATAATAGAGGAAATATGATTCACAAAATATTTTCAAAAAACGTAATTGTTAGTGTTGAAAATAATCTTTTCAACCCTTGCGGGAAAGAGAACAAACACCAACGTATAAAATTATTAGTACTTACTAAACCACCACTCACCGTAATCAGTACCCAATCCAGTGTGCAAGGAAACATGATAACTTCAACCAGTAAAGGTAAAATTATAATTCAATATAACAAGCATATTTCATTAAAACCACAATCAGCAAAATTCTTTAATTCCAATAATATCCACTGATTAACTCCATTAAAACCAGAAACTAACATGTCTACTCAGATAGCAAACAAAACATTACTGCATGTTTAGGAGCCAAAAAAAGGGTAACCTATAAAGTACTGATTAAAATAATCAAATTTCCCAACAGACAAGGTGTCATAATCTCGTCCAATGCCTCAACGGTTGGCCTTCGCGACTCGCTCAATTTCGTCCTTCTTCTTGATGGCATAGCTGCACAATCAAGTATATCCTTAACATCATCAGAAATGGAGCATACAATGATCCACAAACAAATTGAGCAACAAAAGAGACGAGAAGTAGTGTACCTGTTAGACGATCCCTTTGCAGCATTAATAAGCTCATCAGCCAAACATTCTGCTATGGTTTTAATGTTTCTGAATGCAGATTCTCGGGCACCGGTGGTCAAGAGATAGATGGCCTGATTAACCCGGCGAAGAGGAGAAATATCAACAGCCTGACGTCTGACAACACCAGCAGAACCGATACGAGTAGCATCTTCACGAGGTCCACTGTTAAATCAAACAAAAGGTACAAAAGCTTATTAGAGAGATACGATAAAGATACCCCAACAGGCAACATCAATGGATGAATTAACTAAGCTTAAGGTTTCATATATGCTACCTGTTGATTATAGCATCGACAATGACTTGAATTGGGTTTTGATCAGTCAGGAGATAAATAATTTCCATGGCATGCTTAATAATCCTAGTTGCCATAAGTTTCTTCCCATTGTTCCGGCCGTGCATCATCAGTGAGTTTGTAAGCCTCTCAACAATCGGACATTGAGCCTTCCTGAAACGTTTCACAGAGTACCTACCAGCAGTGTGCGGCACATAGGTTGCATGCTTGGAAGCTTGAACACCAATGTAGTCACTCAAAGAGATATCAGTAACCTAAAACCGATAAACATTCAGCTCAAGGACCATGGCAACAAAGAGTTACAATATTCACAGGGAACAGCAAATTGAGAAACCAAATTAATTCGAATCAATATCTCTAGTCAATAACCATAAATCATAGATCATAATTCACAAACATGAATCCGCTAACCGTAATTCATAAACCAACTCAAAAACCATAAGTCAATTGATATGGACACTTGAATTCCAATCTACTTAACAGTTAACATCTTATCAAATCAACCTAAGCCACAAAAATCAATTAAGCTCAGCTTATAGACAAATAACAGCTAAATGAAACAAGGATTTCATTTTCCATCAAAATTATAAAATGATGAAACAATAACAATTCTACACTAAATCCAGTCGCCAAAATGAATTTTGCAGATAGACCTACATAATTGTAACTAAATTAGAAAGTTAATATAAATTAAATGAGACATTTCACATAAGAAATCAAAACAGATCTACGCATAGGGAGACAAAAGGTAAAGAAGGAAAAACCTGAACATCCTCAAAAGACCAGCGATTGAAAAGCTTGACTTCGTTGGAAGGTTGAGTTGGTTCCATAGGGAGCTCGGTGGCTGCCACGGCTGTCGCCATACCTGCAAAAACAAAGGATTCTGTATAGAGAGAGAATCAAAGTGAGTATTAAGAAGGAGATTGGAGTTAAAAATAAAAACTAAAAAAAATTAAACAAGAAAAAACCTCTGTATAGATGGATGGAAAGAGATGAAGAGGGAGTGGCTACAGAAAACCGAAGAGTGCGTGTTTCAGTAGGAGGATGAGGAAATCAAAGGAAACCCTAATCTAACCATTATTTTATATATGGAAAAAAATACGCATGCTAGGGTTTCCTATGGATCAAATAGGCGTTGGATTTAGGGCTTTTTGATTGCTTTATTACTATAATCCAGCCCAAAATAGTAATTTTACGGCCCAATGACTCAATTTAATCTCTAATACGGAGTTTTGGCAAGACAATTGGCGTTTGCTCGGTATTTGAAGTTGAATTATGGGGCGTGTTTGAAGATCTCTGATGTGTAAAGACATTGGGTAGAATGATTGGTAATTGAGGTTGATAGTTTAGATGTGGTTCGTGCACAGACAACATAATAGGGACAATACAAGTTCATTTCTCCGACATATCCGATCACTAATACAACACAGACGTAAATCGTGAGGGTAATGTTGTGGCCGATAACTTGAAAAATTGAGTTGATTTTTTAATTTTAAGTGTCAATATTTTGATAGTTTGTTGGATGAGATACTGAGCCTTTTGTATGAGGATTGTACTACAATAACTCATTAGTAGCCTTCAATTACTGTTTTTTTCTTTATAAAAAAATAATAATAATAATAATAATAATAATAATAATAATAATAATATAAAGTATTACTTAGTTTAGAAGAATAAGTGAAATTTTTAAGGAAAATTGTAAATAAAATATTGAAATGATCATCTTATAAATGAGTATTTTGAGGTGAATATTAAGTGATTATACCAAAAGAACCATTTAGTAAATTTAAGGAATAATTTATTTTTTATTATATATATATGTTCGTCTTACAATTTATGTAGTACAATATAACTTACCAATGCACCAACACTTGTCGATAATAATGCATCTTTTATTCCTTGAACTTGATAATTTTTTTCAATTTAATTCATGGACTTTATTAAAATATGACCAATTTATTTTAGGGATAAAATTAAAAAATATGTTTAAATTACCTATTTAATCACTTGATTGTGAAGTCGTCATATTTTGATAATTAATCAAAATTTTATCAATTAAATAATTAACATTTTGATTTGTGATTAACTAAATCACCAACTGGTAAGTAATTAACAGAATTGTTGGCGTAACAAATTTATTTAGGATGATAGTAACACACTTAGTCGACACTTACATATACTTTCATTTGATCGTGATTTTAGATAATTCGATGAAATTAGATTGAGCAAAGCATATTCATCTAGTTGGCTAAATTGTCAATCTTTATTCTCTAATAGTTTATAAGTCATAGGTACTAAATCTATTAAAAACATCTATTCCTTCCGCTAGAGTCTACTTTATCTTCCTATTTGTCAAAAATAATAATTCAACAAAATTAATCCCTTAGGTTTACAAATTCAATTAATTTAACAACGAAACTATTCTCAACCACCACCAATGAGTCCTAGTTCCGCTTGGATGTCCAAATAAAACAAGATCAATATCCTGAACTATTTTGCCCAATAATTTTAACCAAAAAAACCTCTAAAGCTGCGTTTTAAGCTAAATTAAAAATAATTATAACACAATTATTAAAAGATTACACCAACTAATCACTTGATCTAGTAAAATTACATTCCTCAGCGGTTAGAAATTTAAATTCTATCATCGCAAAAAGAACAAATTGTGTTGGGGAGTTCAGCCTCGTAATGAACCTCATCGATACTCAATCTAAATTAATCAATCTAACGAATCGAATATCAATGCTTATACCAAAAAGAATTAAAAGAATTCAACACGATTAAAAGATCAAAGAGATAATTAAAAACAAATTCAGTTCATTTCAACATCATAAAATCAAGTTTTCTAGGACAACCATTCACCCAAATCGTAAGTCTCGATATTCGAAAACATCTATTGAAAGTGATTCAAAAAACACAGTAGATAATTAAAATCAAGCTAATGCCCAAACATCAAACAAAATTCATATTAAAAAAAACCCCGATCAACGAAGCCTCCTAGCTTCTCTCTCAGACTCGAGCAACGTGAGAATATCTCCTTCACGGACCGGTCCCTTCACGTTCCTCATGATGAACCGGTTCTGATCATCCAAAAACTTGACTCGCACTTGAGTCACTTGACCTCGGGAACCGGTCCTTCCCATAATTTTCACCACCACAGCAAACTTAATCTGGCTATCCATTCTGCAAAAAAGGGGGTAGAATCATGTCTTCAACCCTTAAGAATCAGATTACAGAGCAAGAATTTCAAAGCCCATTTCGCAAAAACAGACAACGATCGCAGAAAACAGATTAAGAACTAAAAAATTCCCGGAAAAAGCTAAAAAATTAAGCAAAATATTCCTTAAAATAACTAAACGGCGGCAAATCTATAACGATAACATAAAAAGCAAGAGATTAATAACTAACATGATTGAACCTCGACGAGGGGATGGATAGGGGAGCGGCTGCTTTCTCTCGACTGTTTGGATGGGCGCTTGATAAACCCTAGATATGGTTTTTTTATATAGATATATCTTTTGGAATGACGGTTATGCCCATTCTGTTTAGCCCTTTTGAACCTGCCTATTTTAGTCATTTTGTTGTCTGATTTAGGGTTTCAGCGTACGTGAGGTCCATGGTTATTTATTTGTAGGTCGTTGATCTGGCATGTTTAGACCGTCCGATCTGCATACTTTTTTTTAATAAAAAAACCCAAATGATTGTATTTTTTGTATTAATTTGACACGATAATTTGTTATATAAATATAAAATGTTTTGTAAATTAAATAATTATAAATCATAATTTGAGTAATTGATATAGATAAATAAAATAAAATCAATATTTCTTTAAACAAATAAATAACTTACTTTGTATGTATAGAATTTATTTATTTATTTTTCCCTTAAAATATTTATTTTAAATATATTTATAAACTTTAATATTAAAAATAAAAAGTAATATCATATTATAATAAATTAAACAAATGTAACATTATAATGGCCCGTTTGACAATTAGCGGATAGCTGATAGCTGATAGCGGATTACATTAGCTGATAACTGATAGCTGATTGTATTAGCTGATTTGATTAGCGGATTGTATAAGAGTGTTTGGTAAAATTAACTGATAGTTGATAGTTGTTTGGTTATTTAAACAAGCAAAATGATATATAAGGACATGATTATATTCAATACTTGTTTGAATAATTTATCAGTTAGGAATATTTTGTATCTAATAAATATTAATTAAATTTGTAAACATTATTTTTAATATAAATTTTCTAAACATATTTGAAAGATTTATATATTAATTTATTATTTATATAATTATTAAAAAATTATATGTATATATAAATATATGATAATAAAAAAATAGAATTAGCTTACAAATGTCGCCATATAAATTAGTAGTAACAACAAATAAGTCTAATATTTAATATGTTATTATTTATATTAAAAATGTTATTATTTAATTTAGGTTATTTGGAGATTTTTGGTAATTGTTAAGGGTAAAAGAGTCATTACAACTCTAATATCAAACTTCTAATCTCAAAAAGCTCATATTAGAAGTTTTTTTAAAATTAGCTTTTTTACCCCAATCCGCTCTTTCAATCCGCTATTTACCAAACAATAATATTAACGGATTTGACTGGTCAAACCTCTAATTATACCTCAAACCTCGAATTTTTGCCCAAACCTCTCTTTACCAAACAGGGTCAATATTATTTTATCTTATATTATCATCGATTAAAATAATCTTATACTTTTAATTATAGGGTTTAGGTGAGATGGTAAAAAATTCTCGTACTAAGATCAATAGTCGAGAATTCGATTCTCATTCAGAATTGAACTTTATCAGATTCTGTATTTTTAATCTATGGTGTTTTGTTTTTCTTTGATTAAAAAAATATCCCAATATATAAAAAATGAGATACTATGTGGGGAAAAAAACGTGTAAAAAATAAAATAGTTTAAAACATAAAAGAAAATCCGAAATTTATTTATCTTCTAAATTTCTTCTTATGGAAGAGATTAGAATAACCAAGTTTCCTCTTTAGTCTCTCAACATGCTAAAAATGAAATTTTAAGTTAACGGAAAGATCAAGGGTAGAAATATTAACCCAAAATGAAAGAAAATAGGGGAAAAAATCCACATACAGTTATATATTGCAGAGGCTGAAGCTTTCTTCATCTCAAGTGTATGCCTGATTAAAATCAGATGGTATGAAAGTGCCTTTTACCATCTTCAATCTTCGTTAGTTTCATTCTTTGAGTCCTTTACCGAATTCTCAGTTGTTGCTTCGGCATCCTTTACGACAGTTTCCGAAGCTTCTTCACTGTCTTCCTTTGACGGCGGAACTTCTTGCGATGACGGCATTGCCTCAGGATCCTTGGTTTCGGTTTCGGGAACTTCTTCACCGTCTTTCTTTAATGGTGGAACTTCTAGTGACCGTGGCTTTGCTTCAAAATCATTAGTTTCAGTTTCTTTAGCTTCTTCACTATCTTTGCTTGATGGAGGTGCTGCTTCCGAGTTTACGACTTCTTTAGTTCCAGCAGCATTTTCAGTATTCTCATTTGTGCCACTAACTTCCGTAGATTCAGGCTTTGCTTCTGTCTCTGAAGGTTCTTTAGCTTCCTCCTCTTTCTTTGTCTCAATTACCAAGGGTGGGAGCTTTGCATCAACATCCTTAACTTTCGTTGTCAGAGATCGCACAGTTTTGGCATTCGCTAGCCTACCAGCGGCTTTCTGCCATGAAAGTGTAAATGTAAGAGCTTTGAATAAAATAGAGAAGAAATTGTCATCTACGTGTAAACAAAAGCAGATAAAGACCAGCATAGCAGCATGGTGATTAATGACGTTCATAAAGGAAAAGTGCACGAGGCTTGGGGTTTGGGAAACAATCAGTGATACGCAGCGACAACAATGAATTCTGCAAGAATCAATATCACAAGTATATGTTCTATAATGCATGTACTGAAAAGCAATTGACCATATGTGAAAGAAATGCTGCAAAATATGTGCATTCGATCTTGATAACCTAAATCTTGTAGGAACCTTTTGATGCAACTTTCATTAACATTGTTCATCTGCACAAAGTTGCTCTGGTGTTGTAAGTACATACTAGCTGATTGGTTCAAGACACCGGGTTCATAAACATCTCTATAAGTTCTTCATCATGATGATTCATTCGATGACTTAAAAAACAGTAAAGAAAGATATTCAATGCTTAAAGAAATATATGTATTAAAGCAAGGAATTCTCAATCACACATCGACTTACCTCTTCTAATTGATCCACCCGTTCTTTTAAAACCTCCTCAGATGCTTCCTTGTACATACCTTGAAGAATATAAAGGATGTGATAATGGAGCTCTTCAGCTTGATGTTCTTCAATCTTACAACTAGGTACACCTGCTTTGCAACCCACTGAAAAGAAAGGACAGTTCACGAGCTTCATCGGACAGACAGTTATGCAGTGTCTGTCCATCTCGCGTCTCATGAGGAAAGCTGGGCACTTTTGTTCACATGGAATTATCTTGAAAGGGCAAACTGAATCGTGCTTCTCCAATTTATTAGCCGAAAATCTTGCGTCACACCCTTCATTTTCACAGGTCATTACTCTAAAGCTGCAAGTTGGCATGTGCAGCGAAAGTTCTTCTTCAGTTTCAAATTTCATGTTACAGTGATATTCGTTCTTGACATCAACATTCTTCAGCAAAGTTTGTACAATCGCCTCTCTCTTGTCAACCGGCCAAAACCCATTAATTTCCATCTGTTGAGCAAAATCGTCGATGCTGTCTTCTCTCCTCTCGCTTAGTAGCAATGCTGAAACCCGACTAAACAAATTCCTCTTTGAAACAGCAAACTCATCAATAAGAAAAGCAATGATATCATAAGGGTTGTCAAATGTTTCCGTCTCTGGAGCACCTTCCAGGACAACAGTTTCAGCCACATAAGTTTCAGTTCTTTGTGTAAGATACTCAACCAATTCTTTTCTTATGTCCGCAGCTACTGAACCCGGGGACCTGAAAACACCTCCGGTTGTATTGTCGACACAAGCCGTAGCTAACCCCGGGAGGAGTGCTTGAGTTATCTTGAAAAGCAGTTCTGCATCACAAAGATCACAGTGAAATGCAGGATCTTTGATCATCTCCGGTACATTCTCCACATCACCCGCAGGCGATTCTGTACTAGCAGGCGGATCCGCATTAGCAGGCGGGTTCGTAGTAGTAGGGGGATCTGTAGTAGCAGGCGGATCCGTGCTTGGTGATGCCTACAAAAATGATGTCAACCACAACATATAAGTATCTGGTTTGATAACAAATCTACTTGACAACCAAAAAAATCTCCCAAGTCTAATACCCTTTCTGAAACAAGAAACCTATTGATTGAACTTGTAAGACAAAATCAAAGACAGAAAACAACTTATATCGATAATCAAATTCCATCCGAAAACAATGCCGATCGCCAAATTTAATACCTTTGATCAATCGATCTGTGAAATATATTTAGCTAGCTATTTGACTATTTAAGGGGTAAACAAAAATTAAGAAATATTTCAAGCAGGAGAAAAGCAACCCAGAAAAATCTATGTAAAATAAATTAAAACCCAAGGGTCCAACTCCCAACCTAAGAACAGTTTTTCAGGTTCTTTAATCTTTTAGCTCATTATCCGTGCTTAATTTGGTCTTAAACGAATCTCAATTAATTTTCTAAAGATCAAATCACCAAAACAATATAAACAATCGGAATTTCGGGCAACGAAAAGGATCATAACTGGAGAATCAAATTCTAATTATTCCATTAATCAAATGTAACACGAAAAGTTTTGGCTTTAATCTTTTTCACCGCTCTGGTTCTCTCAAAAGTATATATTCAACTAAAAGGAATAATTCGAGCCTTACCTAAGAGCAAATCGCAATTAATTTTCTACAGATCCAAACATCAAAACTTTCAACAAAATAAATTTTAAAAAACATAAAAAAGAACGACATTAAATTATTAATCTTAGAAGGATCATAAATGGAGAATCAAATCCTAATTACTTCAATAATCAAATAAAGCACGTAAAAAAGGGGGGAAAAGTACCTCCATCATTTTGAAATGTTGAAAATTAAGCGATTATGATAAAAGACGAGCTCTCGCCATCTGAATAAAGAGAAGAAAAAGCTAAAAAGAATAGGCCTGAGACCGCTCCTTTTTTCATTTTTTTTATATTCATTGTAACTGTTTTTAACGATCCTTTTGGCTTTTTTCCGTTTGACTGAAAACTCCGACCTTGCGCTTGCGTTTTAAGTAGACGTGTTTGCTCATGTCCTGTTTGGCATGCAGAATTTCGGGCTTCCCCTTTTTAATGGCTCAGCAAATGATCCATACATGCCTTCATAAGGTAACTTTTTGATAAGTATATAATTTTTTTAATATTCTAATCTAATTATAAAATAATATTTTTGTTCAATTTTATATTTTGATAAATTCACGCACACCTATAAACTAAATTGTTTGAACATAGAACACTTTGGCATAAAGTCAAAAAATGTCTATCATGTTTGACTGAATGACCTTTTACGGATGAAAATGACACCTCTGCGAATAAAAACTGTTTGTCAACTGACGATAAACAATTTGAAATGACTTGACAAATGACGCATCAGGAAAAAAATTATATTTTATACACTTTTGTAAAATTATTTTTGACTTGTGTGTCATTATGTAAAATTAGTATATTTATCTGTATAATACTACTATTGCATCGTACACTATCATGCCAGTTTGTCACGTTATTTTAAACCGTTTAAAATGTTATATAACATAGAGTATAAAAGAGAAATTATAGCCTTCTAGTGGAGCCAAATTCTTCTTCCTCTTATCGTCCTCTTTTCTCCTGAATCATCTTATATCATTTTTTTCATCTTCTAACTATTGTTTTAAACGATTCTTTGTCCAAATTTATTGGGACGAATTGTTGTTAAACATTATCTTCGATCCATCTCATCACACTAGCTAACAGAGATGTAAAATACTTGTTATTCGTAAATTATTTGAATTGAACTTTAAAATAATTTGAATTCAATATGTTTGTCGAATCAATTTCAAATAATTTTAATGAGGCTTTAACGAGATCTAATTTCTTGTCAAAAATTTTAATCAATTTAAAATATAAAATGGGTTTAATTTAAATATTTAATACTCAATTTGTACAACTTGTGAACCTTAATCAAACTTTCCCTTTTTAAAAAAATTAAAATTTCTTACCTTCTCATTTAAAAATTCTAACCCATTAGTGATACCTTAAATATTTTTTATCAAAGTTTATCATCAATATAACGATATAATAATATCAGCTTCACTATTAACACAATAAACATACATAATACTTTAAAATAAATAAACATGCATAATAGTAATTTTTTTAATAATGTCAATAATTAAATTAATTTTTAAATAATCCTTCAAGAGGATTTATTTTTTAAAATAAATAATTAAATCTTAAATTTTATCTAAGTATAAAGATTAAGCACAATTTTTTTTTAATCTACATTTTAAATATCCAATATTTTACATTAAAAAACTTAATACAAATTTGAGCTCCAACACGTGAATCAAATAAACAACTTGAACTTGAATAGTTGATTACTATCTTAAAAGTTAAAACGCATAAATTTAAAAAAAAATGATACCAAATCAAAAATGATACCATGCCACTCTGATTTTGCTCTAACTCTTTTTTTTTGGCTGAAGAAATTATCTTCCACATATTTCTGGGAATAGTTGTGATTGAACAAACACATATGTTAGATGCATACTTATATCCGACGCGCACACCCGAGACCGAGTAACATAGAAAACAACCACTAAACATAGTACTTTTCCATATCCGGTACAGAGCCGAAAAAGATAGGATGGATGAATCAAAATAAGACAGGAATACAGAAAATCGAAAACAAACACAAAAATCTACATTCTGATGGTGTGTACTTTCATTAGCTATGCAATCTTTTCGACACAACATTCAAGTGTAACGTTAAAGGCCATCTTCCTAGCCTAATACACATGTTTTTGGTACTCATCATCATCGTCGAAATATTAAAATAAAATAAAACATAGAATGTAAAAAACTGACAGGTAGTAGATGCAAGAGACTTCGGCAAAAGATCGACGGCTACCTGACTATGTAACAGGATGGAGGAGCGGAGGAAAAGTGAAGTATCTTGAACCAGTTATCGCAGAGTTTCTTCAGAGGAAGTAATCGGGTGTTCTGCGAGTAACATCGGGTTCTCCTCTCCTTGGAGCTGGCTCAAACTGCAGCAAGATGAACTTAAACAGTTTTACACACAGATGAAAAAGACACCCGGGAATTCAATTTCGTAAGTTAGTTGTTGATCTTTTAAGTTTTACCTTAATTTGCATATGCATGTGTGTGCAATGATAGGAAAATGAAAAGAGCGAGGAGGGAAAGAAAGACCTGGATGAATGTGTGATTCTTGCAATCATCAACTTCCAAAATCGAAGCCATGTTCCCGCAGCGATAACAATAATTAGGCGCACTAAATATAGTCACCACCTTTTGTTCCTGTTACAAGGAAATAATTGGGAATTAAACCCCCCGGAGCATTTTGTACCGTGTATACAAGCAAAAATAATAATAATTTAACGAATAAAAACAAGAATGATTACATGTGCCCAGTTAAACCCATCCATAACCAGCTGATGAGCTCTAGCAATCAATTTTAAGCTGTTTGTGTGATTGAATTGTTCAGATATATCCTGCAGAGATCAACGCAAAATTTTGATATTAAAATACTGAAATATAGAAAGACAAGACAACAACAAAAACTTGAACAATGGTCACTCTGTACATTAATTACCTGGCCAAAAGTATATCCAGCACCACGAGGTGAGATGCCCCAACCACATCGATCATCTGGATCAGACCACAATAAATCACACATGGGCCCCTCGTGAGGAACTTCTTGAACACGATCGAAGTTTCTTATGTTATCCAGGGTTTCAATTGAAGGGGACAATCCACCATGCAGACAAAATATTTCTGACTCCACCTAAAATGAAGAAAACGGCACTACATCACCGAATGGAAACACCTGATCATTTTAACAACCACAATTTCCCTTCGGTTCTAGGAAGTACAAAGTTGACTTGAACATTACCGAGACAACATATCTCTTCAGCTGGGACTAAACCAATACAGTAATAAAGTTGGTTATCTTGATTTTACAATAACCATCAAATACAAGAAACAGCCAGTTGCTTCCATTACATTCCAGAAAGATTTGGTGTCATTTTTAAGAGGTGCAATGCTATAAATACCAACCTTTCTTGCCCAAACGAAAAGACCACGGAGCACAAGAATAGTATTAAACTACAACGCCAAATGAAATAGAACTAAGACATAAATATCAAATATCAAAGATACTAAGGTCGATGTATGCCCTTAGTTCTTTCTTTCCTAGAATTTAGGTTTGAAATCAAAATAGTTGGTACCACATATTAGTTCTACTTACCAAAGCAGTTAATGGAAAATAGTCAAATAGGTCCGTAAAGATCTTCCAAACATTAGCATTGCCGTACCTGTAAATAAATAACCATAAAAAATATTAACATGGATTTGCAAGAGGAAGAAGAAACTAACCGTCTCCATACGACTCCAATTTCTCTTAAGAGTATAACTCCAAAAACTCTAATCCACTAGTTTTATTGATCATATCAATCAAAGCAATACTATAGCAGTTTAATATCTTAACTGGAAAAATGAAAAAGAAAAGGGAGTAGTTTAAAAATATCATTGAAAGGGCAATAGGCAAGTATGAAGACTTTTAGTAGAGCTAATACATCAATGGCTCATAAAACTACACCCTTTCAAGTGAAGGTTGTGCAGTAGAAACTCACTTTCGTAGGCATTCATCATAAAACCCATAAACTTGAGTGATCTGCCAAAAAAGAAAAATGCCTCGAGAATTAGCTAGACATTCACATTATAGTTTATCAAATTTTCATATCAAACATTGAATTAGGACTCGTATATACAAAATATAACACCATGTCAAAATTTTGGGTGTGTATGTGCATACATGTTTGGACAAGTCGGGAAGGAGTAGAAGAAAATGCAGACGTCATACCTGGCGGCTTTCATGATTTCCTCTGAGAATGGTAATCCGCTGCGGGTAACGGACTTTTAAAGCCACCAATAGCTAAAAGAGAAGAAAATAGTGTCATCCAAATGAAATGCACAAATGGCTTACAGCTTAAATTTGTTTATTTCAATTTTAAATGATTACACTAGCAAATGCAAGACCAACTACGAAGAAAGTAATATAATGCATCTTTATGAACAGAAAAAGTAACAATAGGCAACAACATTTGACTCCAGTGATTTAAATATCTACCGTCAACCTAGCATGGAGTGTAGTTTCATTGAAGTGGAACACAGTGATAAAAACCACCAGTAAAATGTTTCGCATCAGCTACCTGCTGAGTTAGGTCAAAATGAAGTGCATCCACCACAGAGAACCAAAAGTGTTAAATAAGATAAAATGCAGTTACTCTGAATCCAAAGCACCCTATCCAAAGGAAAATCTAAACTCGTCATCTCTCTAACCATTGTTTAGCCTAATAACAGAACAAATCTTCCAAAAGGCAGAGGCATCTCAAATCCATGGGGTCAATAATATCAAACCATGTCGGTTCCCCTCACCCTCCTCCTCCCCATGTGTTGAAAGGAGGATGTGATCATTTCAGTCACGCAGTTGGGAGCCAGAAACCATAGAATTCATATATTGTTTCTGTCTCTAGACCATGCTTTCGCAGAAATAAGAAACATTTGTTTAGGGAAAAGGTAGAAAATGCATTTTGTAATTTAAAATTTATAATTGTACATACCGTAACAGTTTCAACAGAATAGTACCCACGATCAACATAATCTCCCATAAACAAGTAGTTTGTATCTGGACACTGTCAATTAAGATAAAACCAACTGTGAGGTATAGGCTCAATAGAAAATCTGATAATGAACATAGAAAAAAGAAAAAGGAAGCAAAAGTGTATAACATATGAGGTGAATCAAGTATATGATAAGTTCTAATACATCCTAAGAATCCCCTAATGACACTCGTAGGTCACTATCTAACAATTAAAAGAGGAAAAACATTAATCAGAAAGGAAAAAATATCAAAACATAGCTCTTATGCATGAAAAAGCCAGAGAAATTTTTTAAATGGCTGACACTTTCAACAGAGCATAAATTGAAATATCGGTGCTACAGCTACAAGATACATCTGCATATCTCCAATTTTCAAAACACTGAGTTCCCAAATAATGATATTACACACTACCTCAGCTGAAACAGAACTGAATACAAAAAAGGGGGTCACAGTTAAAACAAGTACCTTCCCTCCAATTCGAAAAAGTTCAGCAAGATCATGAAATTGTCCATGAATATCGCCACAAATTGTCACAGGGCTTTTCACAGGCTGTGATAAATAAAATAAAATGAATCTACATCTTCCCAGTTCATAGATGAGCAATCTCAACATTTCCAAAATTAACTGATAATTAAACACATATAGACCAATGTCTACTGGAATTAGAGACTAAAGACCAGCTAAGATAATAAACCTGGACGTTGCTTTCTTGCATTAATATTTCCTTTGCCTTGTCGCATAATGCTTTGACCTGACAAGGCAACACACGAATAAAATTCCTAACAGTTACATTCATTCAAGATATATATATACAAGGACTTCCATTTATCAAACTGAGAACAACATTTTTTTCCCGTGAAAATGCCTTGATTTCTCTTGAAACTACCAAAATCAAACAAATCAAAATTTGAATTTCTTTTCCTCTAAAATGAAGAGGACAAAAACTTGCAATTTTATTAAATAACTTAAATAAATGTAAATCATACATTGAGTACAGCTTAATTTTTCCGTGCAAATATGAAATAACCTGATTTCTTTCAAAATTACCGCCATAGAATAGATCGAAATTTGATTCTCTTTCTGCTTTGAAATAAAGAGGAAAAAAGCCGCAATTTATATTGAATAACTCAAACAAATGAAAATACCGAGAAAAATAAGTACTCCATACTGAAAATTTGAAATAATAAATTCAATTCAAAATTATTTTGGATATTCATTTCTCAGCAGAACAGAGCCTACTAATAGATCAGTCACAAATCAAAATGACCGTTCTTTCTAGGGAAACAAACAGATCGTGAGACATACCTGCTGCTCAGAAAGCGGCTTACACTGCATGAGCTGCGAGATCTGTTCATCAAGATCGGCGGTTGAGTCCGTTGGTGACGGATTAGCCCCCATCTTTTATTTCTCGGTTCAAATAATCGAAACTGATTTTTTTCTTTTTTTTCCGGTTTTTTTTCTCTATACACTCTTTCTGCGGACGCTTTTGCTTCTCTCACGAAGACGAAATGAGAGAGCGCGTTAATCGAGGCCGCGAATGGAGCGCGTATGGTGCGAGTGTCCGGGTAGCACACATGAGTTCATCATTATTTATGAGCTATTGGGCCGGATAGGATTAAGTCAAGCCATACATAAAAAAATTTAAAATTTGAACCGGCCGGATCTATTTTATTATTATTTTTAATAAAGATCTATATTTTATTATTTAAGAATTATATAATATTTCAAAATTCACAAAGAAAATGTATATTTGTTTTTGAATTTTTAAAAACAATAATAATATCGATTTTATTAAATAATTAAAAAAAGAAATATAACAAAGGTTAACAATCTTAAGAATAGTGTTAAAATTTTAATCAAATAACTTTGAAAGAATAAAAGATAAAAAATAAACAAATAATACACTGACAATTAATTTTATCACAACTGAATATGATTACAAATATTATTAAATTGTCATGCTACCAAAATTATACTGAATATCATTGAAAACAAAAAATACTAAAGATTAGAAAAAACAATATATAAAGTTATCAAAATTATGTTAAAGATTACAAAAATTACATAATTTTTACTCCTTTTTTAAAAAAAATTTGCATAATTAATTTTTTTTAAAAAAATCGGGTGTAATACTAGTTTTACCCCATTTTCAATTTTTTAATGGTTGCAACTGTTAATATTTCAAAAAAAAAACATAACAGTCAAAAAGTATTTAACTTATAACTTTTTCTACTTTGGTGTCTAACGTTTTTTTTGTCATCCTAGTGTCTAACGTTTTATTCTATAATTAAAATCAGGTTTTTCCGTCAATGATTGTTAAAATTTTTTCGTTATCCAACAAAAATATGACACTTGGCCTTATTTTTTTATTTAATTTCTAAATTTCTTTAAAAATATAAACTAAAAAAACCTAAAGTTTTAATTTCTTTTAATCAAACTTTCAAATCACATCTCTTTCACCGTTTGTCATTCTTCACACGTCAGCGGTTCACCGTTCACCACCCAAGCATCATGTACCTCGCCGTTCAACATCCCCTACCCTCTAGCATCGATTAGAAACCTAATTGATCTCTTTTTCTTCATTGTAGGATGTTCGTCGACGAAGCAATCGACGGTTCATTCACAGGTTTTTGACAACGGGATGATGAGGGTTTCAATCGTGTGACGACGGGATGATGAGGGTTTCAATCGTGGGGGCCGACGAAGGCAAGGGTGGCCGGTGGTGGGAGGAGAGGAATTTAGAGTTTGTATTTTGGGGTTTTAGAGAAATTAAAGATTTTCTAATTTCTAAAAAATAAAAATTAAAGAAAATATCAGAAATATGCTACGTTTTATGTTTTTATTGGATAACAGAAATTTTTTAATTTTCGTTACAAAAAAACCTGATTTGAGTTACGGAATGAAACGTTAAAGCATTAAAATGGCCTGAAAAAGAAAAGTTAAACACCAACCTAGAAAAGATATATAGGTTGAGCACTTTTTTTACTATTAAGCCAAGAATGAAAAAAAAAATGGTTGCAAACAGTTAACATAATTTTCGATTTTATCTCACCAATTCGACCTGATTCTGTAATCATGGTCCACAACCATCGAGCTAGATCACGACCCTATATTTATTGTTTTTTCACCCAAGTCCATGTTTGATTAGAATTTATCGTTCATGTGAAATAAAATATTTTTAATCATTACTTATATATTTTTATTAATTAAAGTTGAATAATTTTAATTAATAAACAGTTGGGTAGAAATAACAAGAAGTCTCGGCCAGCATGAATTTAACAACAAAGATGGGGGTATAGGTGAAAAGTCGATAAGAAACAGAATTGACAAAGAAAATGAAAGTACAAAGATCGGTATGAAATTTGACAATGCCTAAAACCATGCATAAAAAAGTATAAACTGGAGTTTACATATTGTTATTGCACAACAAAGTCTTCATGTTAGCATTGAAAACAAGCTAAACAAGGGCCATGTTACCATTAACAGACCGGAAAAAATCTTCCTACTCAGAACTATGTCAACCTGACATTATGCAGCCAGACGTCCGAACATGCCAAAAATGATACAATCGTCGAATCGCGTTAAGGTTAGAGATGAATACCTTAAGCTTTGATTGTCTTTCCCTTTCAATGTAGTTGCAATATCGATGACTCTGTCAGGTAATAATTGTTACTTTTTATTGAAATCATCTTCTGCATCGGAGGTCTCCTTGTCGGATTCATCATCTGTTCCAAACTCTTCATATTCTTCATCTTCATCTTCATCGTCATCAACGTTTTCATCTTCCTCTTTGTCTTCCACACTATTCTCTGAGTCTTTAAGCAAAACGTCTTCCCGAGGGATTAGATTCGTATCTTTACCACGATAAAGAAGGCCGGTCCTCATTACATGATAAAACTTCTGTCTTATACGAACAAGAGGATGTGGGTTCACGAGTTTTCCCCGCCTGTACCCTTCCTTGAGAGCCACAGTCGTTGTTTTGCACTTCAAGGACAGGTAGAAAATCCCGGGATATCTAGTAAACAATCGAGTAAACTTATGCGGGATGTTTAGTTCCTCTCTCAAGCTTCTCAAGTAGTTCCTCTTGGTCTTCTTATGGATTGTCAAGCTCAAAAATTCGTGCAATACACCAACAGCCCTTTTCTCCATAAGCTCACTATTCGGATCAATATGCCGAGAATCTTCATATGGAGACATATAGGGAAGTTTCTGAAACTCCTCCATCCAAGCTCTCACCTTCTTTTGTGCTCCATAACCCCTCGGGAAATTCATCGGGAATGCCAATGTGGTTTGGCCCCTCTTAAATTGCCTGTACTCATCACCCATCTCACTGCCCTCATTACTTCTTTGCAATGCCGAAACAGCAAATTCCTCTCGCCACCGTGCAAGTCTCAAAGTTGAAAAACCGGTCGGTGCCTTAACAAAGCTAAAATGATCCGGGTATTTCGGGATCAACACTTTCTCAAAGTTATCCGGCAAACCAAGATCCCATTTCAAAGAATGAAGGGACTGAAGAGGTGCAGTCCTACTTCTCATCATCATAAGCACTCTGGAAAGCCTCTCTACTGTATCATTCTCGTGCGCCTTGTGTATGCTTTGCTCTTGTGAATCTAACAAGAGTGCAGTACCAGTCAACCGAAAGCAAGGCAAATTAGCATAACGCGGATGTGGGAATTCTTCGAAGAGAGTAGGGTACCTAAAACAAAGTCAGAATAAACAATTTGCAATCACCAACCACCATACTTATTAAATTCAATAGCTAATATCAGTTTATCGAACAAGGAAAACCACTCTCTTGTTGGTGCCTCCAAATTCATGTTAGGCTCGAGGTAAGTGCAACACACGACTATGCGTACGGCACGAATGTGTTCAAAATGTTTAAAGCTTTTTTCCATACATTTGAAGGATATTACTCCACAGGTTCAAACATATGGTGTCCACTAACAATGCCAAAACCTACCTAAAGGATACTGTTTTGTGCTTCTGCCATTGAGCATATATATATATATTGACTAATCAAAACTAAAAGCACAATTTTTCCCAGAAAAATGTGTGATTTTGCAATACATTTAATCAATTTTCATACGGAAGCAATCATGATTTTAGTTTCTACCATATGCTCTTATCATATTCATATATAAAAAAATTCTACATAACAATGAAAATAGTAAACAATTAAAATGAAGTCATTTTTATCTACCCATCGTTGCGAAACCAGGAAAAGGGTATTGAAAAATGGAGGATATAAGGCCAAAACCTACCTGCGCAAAAAGCGAAGAACGGGGACAGTGAGGCCGAGGAGCTTCTGCCAATCGGCGAAAGACTTGGCCGTGAGAAAACCGGTCGGCGACCGTTTTATAGCATCCTTCAAGAGGCAAGCCGCTTTGAGGTCAGTCTCGGTGTCGATGACATGATCGAGGCTCCGATTCTTGACCCATTTCAGCCTCACTTTCACTATGCTCCTCCATTGTTGGTGATGAATTTGGGGATGTGAAAGTAGGTTTTTGATTGACGAAACAAAGGTCTGGGCTTTGAACATTAATTTGTAGCTGTAAATGAATCACCGATTAAGGCCAAAAAAAAAAGCTATAATCTTTGGTGATGTTTCCTTCTTTTCTGTTCTTTCTTGCTGCTGGGAGAAGAACTGAAGCAGTACTTGTAGCTAGGGTACTTTGAGTAATTTTTAATAAGTTTGAGCTAGACTCGGTTGGTTAAGAACTCGATTCAAGTTCGAGTTTGAGTCTAATTTAATCGAGTTGAATGTTGACTGAATTTTGATCCAATCGAGTTTGAGTAGCTCGTAATTTATCTCGTCTCATTTAAAATCTTATTAGAAAAAAAACTTTAATACACAAAGTTTACCCAAGCTTGATAATTCTAGCCTTAGTTTAGAATTTTGAGGTTTAGGTTGTTGCCTTTAGACTTGAGGTTTTAGATTTTAGGGATTTAAGACTTATGTTTAGGTTTTAGGTTTAAGAATTTACATTTTAAAATTAAAAAAATAATATATTATATTTTCAAGTAGCTCGCGAGTTTTTTAAGTCGAGTATTGAATAACTTAACTCGGCTCGTTAAAAATTCGAGTCGAATTCGAGCCTTAGTCTAATTAAATTGAGTATTGATCAAACCGACCCGAATAACTCGCGGCGTGTCTCGTCTCATTTACAACCATACTTGTAGCCATTAACGAGTGTTTTTAAGTTTAAACCCAACAAAATTTAGCTTTTTTTCTGTTTACATGTTGGATTCACTGTTTAGCCCAAATCCAAATGCACTTTATATTTTATTATTCTTAGCCCAAGGGCTAAGCCTCAAACCCGTCAAATTGTGCTTGGGTTGGTCAGTTCATTCTCATTGAAAGTTTCAACTCTGAGATATTTATCATCTAATGGATCATTTAAGTGGGTTAATTCTCAGTGACGGGTCTAAAAATATTTTTAAAAGTACGCACAAGTCATAAATTTTTTTAGATTAATTTATAAAAATTAAAAAAATTACAATCAAATATGTAAACTCTAAAAAGTTCAGGTGAGCACAGACCCACACAACCATACACATACATCCGCCACTGCACGTTACGGTTAAAGTAATCAACACTAGAGGGATGGATGCATGGTTTTTATTCTAATATCATATAAGCATGAACATAGAAGAAGATGAAATTACATGGGGGGATCCTTGCAATAGTAAGTGCAATGACAAATGTTGTTGTCCCTGCAATCTCCAACACCAGCAGGTTCCTTGGAACATTCATGCATGCATTCCTTCAACTCACATGTGCTTCTCTCAATAACCTTATGGCATGTGTGTTCCGGGATCCTTGCTTCATATCCACCGTTTTTACCCATTGGAGCCACTGCCTCATCACCGGTTGAGACTACACCCAAAAAAAAAGATCATATCAATGGAGAAAATGCTCCCGGATTTCGACTCTTAAAACTTTAAAATTAAAAACAATGAAAATTTAACTTGAAAGGTTTGAAATATCTGTTTATAATCGGATTTCATTTTCGAAATCGAAACATTAAGATACGAACCTGAGGCGAAAACCAAGAGAGAAAGAAGGAACATTAGGTATATCCTCATCCTTGATGTCGTTTGGTGCCCCAGAAAAATGGAGTTGTTTTCCGGCATATAGCTTTGATTACGTGTGTGTGAAGGCAAAGTGTTATTGAAAGAAATGTGGTCAAAACAAGATTAGGTTAAGAAAATAGGATGGAAAAGGTGTTGTTGATTCAAAGAAACTTTGTTGATTTATACATGTGACAAAGCTAAGAGCTTTCTTCACATATTCTTTTACTTTCTGAAACTGAAGCTTCAAAAACCTTTTGATTTCAATGTTTCAGTGAGTTTCAAACTTCTGTTTAATTTTTTTACGTTTATCTTTCATTTGGTCTAATTTCGGTTTCAGTTCCTCTATTAAGCTAACGTTTAGGATTTGAATTCTATACTTTATTTTAGAATAATTTAATCTTTTACTCTTGATATAACTTATTACTTACTCAACTACTTTTCAATGTTATTAGTATGTCTCAATCGATAACGGTGACATAAATAAGTGCTCGAATTATGCTTTTTTTTAGTTAGGTGTCCAAACTTTCGTGACCTATTTAAGGTTCTCCGTTAAAGGGCACATGTTATGTCTTGAAAATTCTAAAATTACATCAAAAATAAATAAAATTACTTAATTTCAAAAAATCTCTAAGTTTTCCAGATTCACAAAACAACCCACAAATTCTAAACCCTAACTCCCCAAAAATCTAAATCTCGATTTGGGTTGATACTGCCACCGATTGTCATGTTGTCACCAACCACATCCGTCGGACCATCACGACTATTCCACCCACTCTCTTGTCGAAAATCGACCGACGCTGTGCGAAATGCCAAAATTATCGAATGGTTCCTTCGAATGATTCGCAACAAATGGCGCAGGATGAACAACGAACGACGTGTGAGTTGTTCAGCGAAGGGATGGCGCTTTATTCCGTTGCTGGCCACGCGGCCAACGCCAACAGGAGTGGTCGGATTTAGGGATTTGAGGACTATTTAAAAATTTCAGGATATATTTTTATTTTGTTTTATTAAATTTATTTATTTTTAATATAATTTTAGAATTTCCAGGAGATGACATGTGTTCTTTAACGGTGACAATTAACAGAAAACTTTAAATGAGTCACAAAATAAAACGTTAGCCACCTATTTGGCCCAAAAAATAGTTTGGACACTTAACTAAAATACAACATAGTTTGAGCACCTATTTACCTAGTAAGGCTAATTAAAATGATAAATGTGAATTTGTTAAAACTATTATCAATTTCAAACTACTGATAAAATTATAAAAATAGATAATCGACCTATACTATATTTTAACGAAATAAATAGATTAAAACTACAGATAAGTCCCTTTCACTTTGTAATAATGATGGAAGTCTTTTACCACATACATTATATGTTAAAAGTGAGAGATCTAATGATTTTTTAATCATTTTGTAAATTAACTAAGAATTACATAAACCCTACAGTTAAAAATATTTTTTTTCTGATCGAGTACATATTTAATTTATGATCCATTTACCCTAAAAATTCCTAACAATTTGTCTCTAAGATTCAAACAAATCAAAAGTTGAATATGGCAAACTTAAACCTAACTATATTGAACACTTTTTCATATTCAACACTCTCAAATAGTTGTGCACCCCAAAATAATTTATAACATCATGCATTTAAAAGCATCCTTCATCTATTAAAATCTCTGCAAAAGCAGTATCTTCAACAGAAACTACTATCGAAAACAAGCACAAGCACAAACAAATAACTAATCCAGTTTCACTTCAAGTTTATCAAAAATAAACCAAAAACCGCGAAAACGGGGTAGGTTTAATAACCACCCTTGAGATCATTAACAACATCATATGGAATAGGAGTGACTGTTTCCAATGTAGCACCTTCCACCATGAAACCGGGTTTAGGTCCCTCTGGTTGCCTCTTTGTGCTAATGACTTCACCCTTTGCCTTAGCCTCTGCTTTTAGTTGATCATTCTTCACTTTCCTAAGCTTGAATTCCTCGGCGCATCGTGATGGCTGAACATGCTCCACTCGTACATGAATCCTCTTCCTGATTATCCTGTTACCTACCTGAAATCAACAAACATAAAAACACAAGCACACCGAGTTCAAATATCCAATATACGAAGCGTGATGACATGAGTGCCGGGTTGGCTTAAAGGTTGAACAAGACAGTAAAGTTATAACAAGATCAAAACCTCAAATGCAGACACATTCAATAAAAAACGATGCAGATTCACATCCAATCTTACAGAAATGTAAATTTAAGCTCACCCCAACGAGAACACGGAATCGGCACAAGGGTTAAACAAGACAGAAATGAATGTCGGGAAAGTTCTAACATGATTACAACATGAAATGCAGGCAAATTACAGCACATTTCAATAAAAAATTATGTAGATTTGTATCTCATCTTGCTGAAATCTTTATTCAAACTCACCCAAAGAGTGATTTTAGATTCTTTTTCTGTGACAGCTATATTACCAATCTAAACCAAGCAAATCCACCATTAAAATACCAGAATTCAACACAACTATATATATAGCAGAATAATATCATACAAGTAATCCGCATCTTCCTTTTCAATATACAATATACCCTATTTCAAACAAAAAAGTAAACATTTCGAAACAAATCAAATCAAAACAAAACAAACCCAGATTTTTATTTATACCTGCTTGTTGACTTCAACGCCGATAGCTCGTTTGGTGATGTTCCAGACACGACCGGTGCGGCCATGGTAAAACTTGTGGGGCATACCCTTGTGAACGGCGCCGTTTACCTTGACATCAACATGGTCGCCGATCTTGTAGGTCCTGAGGTAAGTAGACAAAGGGATGTAACCCTTCTTCCTAAAGGGCCTGGAGAACGAATCCCTTGTTCGAGCGCGAACACCGTGACCTGCTGGCATTTTTTACACTCTCGCCGTTTCTCCTTTCGGCTGCAATGATCTTTATGGATAAACAAAACCCTAGTTTTGATCTTCTTATAGCCGCTGCTTTAACTTCTCTAGCGTGAGGGTTTTTTTTGGGCTTTGATCATATTTTGGGTTAGCAAAGCCCAAAGCTGTCACATTGTTGGGGCCTGTCGAAGAGATTTTAATAATAAAAAAAGTAATAATAATTTTCTTTTTTCATTAAAGGAATAGAATAAAATCCATTTTGTTCGACAATTAGCAGATAGTTGATTGTATTAGTTGATTTAACTAGCATATTATATTAGTTGATTGTATAAAAGTGTTTAGTAAAATTAATTGATAGCTGATAAATGTTTAATTGTTTAAACAAGCAAAATAACATATAAGAACATAATTTTATTAGTTATCAATATTTTGTATGTATTAATATTAATTAGATTATGAAAATATTTTTTAATATAACAATACTAAGCATATTTGAAGTACTTATATATTAATTTATTATTTATATAATTATTTTTAATACAATTTAATCTATTATTAAATTTAAATACAAATATAAATGTGTGAGAATAAAAAGATAAAAAAATTATTAGTTTACAAAATGCTACGATGTAGATATGAGAGGGTGAATAATTTAAATAAAAAATAGGTTATTTAGATATTTTTGATAATTGTTAAGGTTAAGATGATCTTTATAACTCTTACATCAAAAGCTCATATTAGCAGTTTTTATATAAAAAAATTAGAGGTTTCACCCTAAAACGCTATTCAGTATTCACCAAACATTCAAATTAGAGGATTTCTCTGGTCAAAACTCTAATTTTAGCTTAAACCTTTAATTTTGGCTCAAACCCGTTGTTTATCAAACAAGGATATTTGAATAAAAACATTCCGTTTGAAAATGGTTTTAAAAAGGATAAAATTTAGGGTAAACTACTAGAATGGTCACTTTATGCTTAGTAAGTGTACATTTTTGTCACCAATTTTTAAAATTGACTGTTATGATTCCTTACGTTTTCGAACGGTAAACTTATGGTCACTGAAATATTTTTTACTTTTATACGTTAACAGGAGATTGATCTAACAGGTGTACAAGAAGAAAACTTATTGAGTTCCTTAAGTATTCTACCACCCTGTACATTTCAGAAACTTCATGAATCTAGTTGCATGTAATGAAATGGTTAAAGCTTAGAAGCTGTCCAGTGTACTAAAATGTGATAAATAAGAAATTCATGGGAACATAACATTTGAAGTTTTACAGAGGATTTTAAACAAGATTATAAAATCAGTCAATTCATCCAATGCTACCTATGTAATAATCGATTTTGCCCAGAGAATGAGCTCTAGAATCTCTTTCGATTTCCCCCAAATCTTTTTCTCACCCTAAACCCTAGAGTAGAATGAACCTTCTGATCAATTCGATTTTCCTAAAAAAATTTCTTTTCTTCAGAGACTATTTAATCAAACGTTGTTAGGAAGTCAAATAGTCAAGCACGTGGAATACACATTGATTTTATTTTATTTTCCCATGCCATATTAGTCTTCCATTAACATTTAACGGCAAGAAACGTTACAGCGACCAGAAACGTAAGTGACCATAACGATTAATTTTAAAAATCGGTGACCAAAAGTGTACACTTACTAAACGTGAGTGGCCATTACAGTAGTTTACCCGAAATTTTAATACACATATTTCGTAAATTAAAAATTTATATAAAGTTTTTTAAATTTTAGGGATTAAGATTTTAGTTTAGGGTTTTATGACTTAGAATTTAGAATGCAAGGTTAATTCTTAGAATTTAGGGTATATATGGTTTAGTGTTTAGAATTTAGTTTTTAGGGTTTATGGTTAAGAATTTTGGATCTGAATTTTATAGTATAAATATGCAGTCTTGTGTAAAATAAATTTTACACATCCTATATATAAAAAATTTATCCTTTTAAAAATAGAAAATTTTAAAATACGGTTGTGCTTTAGTTTTAATATTTTAGTACTGACTTTACTTCTTTTTTTTTAGAATATGTTGGTGTGATGCAAGGGTAGCATCTGTTTTAACTTTTTTTTAGCCTTTTTTCAACGAAGGCACACACAACATGCAATACTGGTGCTCGATTTCAGGTCCCAAGGGATGATAAACATCAACCTTTGCCACCAGGACACAAGGGGATGAGCCTGACTTTACTTCTTTTTGCTTAAGTAAGGAGATAATTATATTTCTCAAGACAAAAAACTTTTAAAATTATATAAATTGGGACAACATTAGCAACTTTGAGTACTCAACCAATTAATCGATCTCTAGTCTCGACCTAACTTGTTTATCAATTTATAATATTTTTATTTTTTTATATACTATGTAATATGAAAATAAGAGGTTTAAGGATTCCAAATGTCCTTGAATTATTTTAAAAAATCAATTATGGCCTTATTTTTTGTATTTGATTGGATACTTGAATTGATAAAACAAATTAAGTATGCCTTTTGACCGACGCTGATTATTACTGTGCAAGCATAGTCATTAACATTGTTGATATGACAATCAAGGTGTAATGATGATATGGTAGAAGGGCTTGCTTGATTTTTTTTAGAAAGATTAGAGGCGGCTTGTTTAATTCCTAAGAACAAAGTTACAAAAGTGAAAATATTTAAAATTAAAATTTATATTCTTTACCAGATAAGTCTTCGTTCTTGCTAGTCTAGTTTCTTTCTATTGTCCTCTCTCAAACACATTTTTATGAGTAAAAATTTTCTGCCCCTTAACTATGCCTCTTTATACGCCCTTACTAAAAAATAACTAAAAATTAAATTTTAAGCCATAACTTTATTTTTTATATTTTAAACCTTAAACTCTAAAAAATACACTTTACCCCTAATTCCCTACACCCTGACCCTAAGCCCAAATCATAAACCCTTAACCCTAAACCCGCTATTTTAAAATGGAGGCATAATTAAGGGGTAGACGATTTTCATCCTATTTTTATTGAGATTAACATTTCATTGGAGTAACTTAAAACTAATATTGAGATCCAACTTACATAAGGTGAAACAATATGAGTATTATTGACCACTCATGCAATTGTAGATCTCAAATAAGTTAAACTCCATTTATGAAACAAGAAGATCAAAAGTCAAAGATCAGCAGATTGTTAGAAATTTTCATTGAATGACGTACCTTAAAAGCCTACAGTACAAAGAAAAGGTGAGAAAATAAGATGACAGACTAATTAACTCCAACTCTTCATAATTCATAAGATCAAGATGTTGCTCATGCTTTAACACGATCACTACAAATGTAGATCCAAGCTAACATGATCTCTAACACTAGGTTTCGATTCATAAACGTACAGACGACTCTGGGAACTCGAACCACCGACCACCACCTGCGACGGAGGCTTCAACTCATCGCCGGTGAACAACGGCAACTGATGCGTCGATGAACGGTCACGGTTGAAATTACACGAGTTACTTTGAACTGTAGCAGGGATTCTCCATAACCCCAGTGGGCTGCCATTGATGAGCGGTGGCTGAGAAAATAACCTACCGTTACTGCTAAGGCTATTGTTCCACGAAGGGTAAACCGCCATTGACGGCGTTGGTGGAGCTGAGCCTGAGGCAAGCTTATAGTTGAAAACCCCATAAATATTATGAGCATTGGACGAAGAAGAATTGTGGAGCATGGTTAGGTGATGTCGTTTCGCTTGTTGGCGTTCCCTTTTGTGAGCGTTTTGGTGACCACCTAAAGCTTGGGAAGTGGGGAAGTTTCTGCAACAATAGTGACACTCAAATCTTCTGTTGCTACTATTGTTGTTGTTATTATCTTTATCTTCATTCTCGTTATCCTTGGTCGTGTCTGAGTCGTTGATGGTGGTGGCCTCTGCAGCCCAGTGAACGGTACCACCGTCGCGGCGGCCGAATTCCTTGCCGAATAAACGGATACCCTTTTCTTTAATGGGGCAAGGGCGGATAAAGGGGAGCTGAGAGAAGGATTCCACGTTCATGAAATCGTGTGTTTCCTTCTCATTGTTCTTCTCCATAAAAGTTCTTTTTCTTTTCTTTTTGAGAATGAGAATTAGAGAATCAAAAATGGGAAGGAGAGGAAAGAAAGAGAAATGGAGGTAGCTAAGATGGGAAGAGGTGGGGCCTATAAAAGAAGGGATTTGTCGATGGAGGAATGAGGCAGCCATGGCCATGAATGTGAGAGCGAGTGACATATCTAAAAATATATTTGAAATTGAGCACATATAAAATTTTAAAATTTTAAGATGTACACAAATTATAAATATTATAAAAATTTAAAGTCGAATTTGTAAAAATTAAAGATAAATATGTGAATTTTAAAAAATTCAGAATAAACACGGCTCACCCTATATTACCTTTGGGTCCGCCGGTGATGACTGAGAATAGGGATGGCGAGGATTAGAGATCTTCTATTTTTGACGCACTTATTTATTTTTTAACACTAAAATATTAGGTTTAAAATTAAAAATTAAAAATATAAAATATCAAGCGTAAAATATATTCTTAAGATTTAAAAATTAGAGTTAAGATTTAAAAAGTAATATAATTTTTTTCCGATGATAAGGGTTAAGTGAGTAGTAACTATTTTTTTTCCTCATTTTAATTTAGGTAGTATTTGAAAATTTATATATGAATTTAGAAGGTAATGTAAAACAAGTAATAAAATTTTCGAACGTAATATTAATGATTATTTTTTAATAGTATTAATGATTATTTTTAGATATTCGACTTTGTTAGATGCTTATATAGAAATGATATTAATATTTTTTTTGAATAAGAGTAGAAAGTTGTATTTAATTAAAAATAATTAAAAGTAAATAAATACAAACTTTATTCATATCTTTTTTAGTGTTATATTCTGTATAAAAATATTATGTCATTTTTCGGTGCTTTTAATTATGCTTCAACACTAAACAAACATTAAAAAAATTTAAGTACTAACCCTAAATTTAAATTCCAAATCATATGCCTTATACCCTAAAAATACACCATACCCTAAACTCTAACCACAACCCCTAATCTTAAACCATAAACCATAAACCTAATTTTTAGTATGGGGCGTAAATAGAGGCACTGAAAAGGGGCATAGAATTTTTATTTGTCTTATGTATGCTTCAACACTAAAAGAACTAAAATTTACACTTTAATCTTAAATTTTAAATTATAAACATTAAATCCTAAATTATAAAAATTAGACCATATAACCTAAATATTAAATTATAACCATAAACTTCAATCATAAACCCTAAAATTAATTTTTAATATTAAAACACACATATAGAGACACCAAAAAATCCATAAAAAAAGAAATAGAACATGTTAACCCAAAGGATGTGGATAAGAAAAAAAATGCACATTATTTTTCATCTTTCATGAAAAAAATCTAGCAATCGTCGTTAAAATCATCTTTATCTCTATCTAACAAAAAATGTATTGATGTGGAGTGGAGATGAGACGATAATTCTTTTATACAATATTAGAGGTTCGAATCTTGATGTTGTGAATTAAAAAATTCAAGTTTTAATTGTACTATCTCGAAACTAGATTAAAAAAAAGAAGAGGCTATCCCCGTATGATGGGAATCGGTTGGAACCAGCCAGTTTTTTTTTTCAGAGGTTGGAACCAGCCAGTTTCGTAGGTTATACTGTGAGATTATTGATTACTAGTTATTAAGTATAGCCTATTTTTAGTTGACCAAATCACTTTTGATCATTAAATCGTTATTACTATAAAAGAAAGTTAGGAGGAAAACAAACAACACTTTAAATAATCACTATAGCAATAAATGTACATGTCTATGTACTATGATGCCAAAACGTGAGGCCATGAGAAAGTTAGTGTGTCCTATATGGATATGTATCAATCACATTTAAAAGCAAAATTTAATGAGTTACCAAAGGATATTAATTAATCAGTACAACTCTGCTCTCAATACTGTTTTCCAATATTAAATCATCTTATTTTCTTTATATAGAGATAAGATTAAGTTACGCGAGGTAAAATTTATTTAGTTTTACACCAATTTACATTTTTTGAATGAATATATATAAACTCATGTTAAACCCATCGAGTGGTCTAATAAATGATGATGTTATTTATCTTAAATGACTCGAGTTTAAACAACGTAATTTGTATAGTGTATGCGTACTGGTAGAAATATGAAGCGACTAGTGCTCCCCCAATATTAAAAATTGGAAAGATTTTATGGTAAAATGGCCTTGAAAATACATATAATTCATTGTCTTTTGAGCTTTTGGTTTTTTGTTATCATATCATATTTGAATAAAATAAATGGTAAAGTATATAGATGACCATTTAATTATGAAGTTGACGTCAATTTGACAACTATACTTTTAGTTTTAGCTAATTTATCACGTAACTATTTAAGTGGTTCCAATCAGGCTACTAACCGTTAAAAAATAATGAAGAGACTGTCGTGGTTGTTAAATAAACTGATATAGTTACACATTTGGTTTATGTTATTTACATAATCTATCAATTTTGTCATAATTTTAATTTTAATTTTAATAAAATAAATTAAATGATATATAGTTTAATTTTTAAAAGAAATTTTATTTTACATACCTATTTATAAAGGAGAAAATGTGCATTGAAATTTCGGACCTTAATTTTGAGATTTCGAATTCGCCACTGGTTTGTATTGTTCTTTTATATGCAAAACACAATACAAACACACACACTCAACTCTCAAGGGCCAGGGTTATGGATGAAATCGTTTATCCCTAAACTATGTCTTTTTTAGTGTCCTCACTTTACAAAGTAAGTTTAGGATTTAAGGTTTAAGGTTTGAGGTTAAGGGTTGTGGTTATAGTTTAGAGAATTAGAAGTATGATGTATTTTTTAAAGTTTAAGGTTTAAGATATAAAAACTAGGGTTAGAATTTAAAATTTAATTTTAAAATATTTTAGTGTGTGAGGCATAAAATGTGGCCGATGATTTTTGTTACGGGTTATATTAGTTGGTATTGGCTCTTTTAGTGGTTGGCTGTTTTATATCTGCTACTGGGATAAGCGTTCCACGAAACACGGTCCTCAATTTACACCATTTATCCAACAACAAAACTGTAACCGGCCTCAACCTATTTCTAATTTCATGCATTTTTTTTAGGTACGATTAATATTTGATCTATCGACAACGATTTTAATTATATTATAATACTATATAGTATATGGGTATATTAAATCGAATCAAATTAAATCGATAAATAAATAATTTATTTTCAATGATTTGAAACTTTTCATTCCCATGTTTAAGTAATAATCCTTAAAAAAAAGAACCTTTAGGTTTTGGCTGCTTGAGTCGTGGGTGTTGCAATTATTGTCAACCGCATGCCTTCACTTGCCGATCATAATTCTTCCCACCTTTGGTTGCCATTACATGACATTGACATGTCACTGTCCTGTTGGTTTTTGTCATTAAGGTATAACGTATTTGTATGGATATGTAAGCAGGGGCGGATCTAGAAATTTAAGCTTGGTAGTTCACCATCGATAATAAATATAATCATATGTAAGTAAGATAAGAATAGATTGAATAAGTCATCAAAAATTACTTAAAATGTTCATAACTGACATGACAAAGAACCATTCAATCACACATAAATACATATGTAAGGGGTCCACTATGATTTAGTTACTAACTCTCTTTAATAAAACATGTATAGAGCAATTCACATTTGTCTATACAAATTTTCTCCCTAAACAAATAATTCTAAAACATCATTTTTACAACTAATGCTCTGAACACAAAACATTTTATATTACTTGTAAGTAACTTAAACCATCTAAAATGACTTCCCGCACTTTATATGAATAATCACTAATCTCTATCACCAAATCTTTATAACTTCATTTTTAATAAAAATACACAAACTTGCTAAGAATCTAAGAAATCTGTTAAATAATAAAAATTCTGTAACTTAAAAAGTTTAATTATTAATTTGTTTTAAAATAAAAAGGAAATAATGAAGTCATTTTAAAATATATGAAATTACTAAGAAAATTATATAATAATATAAAACTTTAATTTTTGTAGAAAATTACGGGGTAACAATAACTAAAGTAGAACGTTTTCATAAATAATTTTAAATAGATTTCAATGAATTTAATTCTAATGTAGATACTAATTATAGATCTAGCATTAAAAATAATTATAAATACATTTACATTTATAAATTTGTGTACTAGATTAATTAATAGTTTTAAATGAAATATTCTAGTGTTAACGAATGTATACATGTGATTTGGAGAAGAAAATGACTAAATTAATGTCTTTTGTAAGTATTAATGGTTAAATTTTTTGAATTAATTTGAATTAGGATTAAATTGGTAGAATATATAAGTTTTGAGGACTGAAACTATCATTATACCAAACCTTGTTAGATGTTCATTTGTATTTTAACGGAGGAGTGATCTGTGCATAACTAAAACTTGAATTAAGTGACCCAATTGTAACTTTTAATAATTGAATAACTTAATTGTAACTTTATTAATAATTAAGTGACATCTAAAGTAGTTTATCCATTTTTTTATGGTAGGTCAAGTGACCTACCTTGACCTATGGTAGATACGCCCCTGTATGTAAGGATAGCTGTTTGAACTCCTTGGAGTTAAAGCTTGATGACTAATTGTAAATGATTTTGTTTGTGTCCTATGATTGGAATCACGAGGTTTATGTAAGATGGGAGGTTTATTTTACGACTTCGATTTTATAGGGAGCATAAACATTTTTAGAATTTGTGGCCAACGTCTATCCCAATATGAGTTAACAGAATATGAATGATTAGTCATTGGGATTGCTTCAGTTGATACATTAAGAAACTAAAAAAATGATTTGGGCAATGACGGTTTCAAAAATATTTTTTTGAGGATGAGCACACATATATTATAAAAATTTGACTTAAGGGTTCTTGAAGCCCTTAAACTTTTCCAAAAAAATTAATTAAGCCCTTAATTTTTTTGCACTCAATTAAGCCCTCGAACTAATAAATTTAATCAATTAAGCACTTTGACCAATTTTAACGAGTTTTTTCTTGAAACATTACTGTCACATGACACACTACAATTCTTTCATGTGACATTTACAGATTTTTTTATAAAAACTAATTTTTATAATTTTAAAGTTTTTTTATAGAACTTTTAAAACTTTTAAAGATTTTTTTTAATAAAACAAAAAATTCTGAAAAATACCAAGTGACAATACTATAACACGATATGTTGCACCAACTAATAAAAAACTATTAAATTTAATAGTCAACATTGGTCAAAGGGGTAAATTGATGAAATTTTGGAGTATAAGGGATTAATTGGATGAAAAAAAAAATCAAAGGCTTAATTAATTTTTTTCTTCAAAAGTTTAAGAGCTTATGATACTCTTAAGCCTAAAAATTTCAGAGTGGACACAACTCGTAAAATAGATAACTAACATAACAAAAATTAGATTTCAAAGTGCATACAATCAATAAAATGAATAACTAACCGAAGAAATTTTAGATTCTAGAGTTAGGGTTAGTTTGCGGTTGCTTTTAAAAAGTGCGGTGAAAAAAGTGATTTTCAAACTAACTGTTGAAAAGCTGGTTAGTGTTTGTCATTGATGTCAAAAAGTGATTTTGAGGAGATAAAATGTCTATTTTAGACATAATATTGGAAAGTAAAAGTAAACTTGGGTGATGTTCAAATAGTTAATGTTATGATATATGAAATAAGTCAATTTTAATTATAATAAAAATTTTATTTTATTTTTATAAAATTTAATTTGAAAATATAAACTACATTCTATATTATATACGAACATATCACTTACAAATTAATAATAAATATAAAATAAATTATAAATAAAATAATTTTATTCTTAATATAAATATTATAAAATATATACTATTTTACAATTATGTATGTATAATGTACAATAAATTATAATTAAATAATAAAGGTAAAAAAATAATTTTATTTTCAAACTAACTTTTCCACCCAAAAAGCTATAAAATCTAACTTTTTGATTTGAGTGAGAAAATTAGTTTTAAAAGCAACAAAAAATAAGTAAAAGCACTTTAAAAAAGCCCATTTGAGTTGCCAAACGCAACCACAAACGGGTCCTTAGTTTATGTCCACACTGAATACACATGAATACGCCAATAAATTTGAATTATTCCAACTTAACTAAATGTCTCAAGTTTGAGTCTATTAAAATGCAACTATATTAAATATTTGATTTTGAAGAAAGAGTTTTATAGTCCAATATTTGTATGATAAAAAACATTATTATTAATTAAAAAAAGCTAGAAAAAACATATTTTTTACTATTTATAATAACCTCGTCAGAAATAAAAAAAAAAGCCATTAAAGAAAAGTCAAAGTTCCCCCAAATTTTTTAAAATAACCTTCTTCTCAAATCACCTTGGCTGCCGACTATGCTTCAAATCACCATGGTTGCCGTCGACGAGGGGGCTCTGCAACGATAATTTTGCCTACGAATGGCAAAAGAAAAGAAACGATGGTGCTTTCCTTCAATAATGAAAAGCTTTCAAAACAAGTGTGTTCATTGTTCATTTCTATAAATTCATTTGGCAGTGAATAAAAAGGTTTAATGTTAGTGAATAAATTAAAATTTTTGAATTTTTAGTGACTAAAACGATGGCGTTCTGGTTGTTGGCGGTTAGGTTTTCAATTATGCTTTTTCAGTTTGTTGTTAGGTCTTGCTTGAATCTTCGGTTGGTTTTGGCTATCAGCTGTTTGTCTCCTACGTTTAGGGGACCCTTAGGCCCCTCCTGTTTATACTTTTTCGTTGTTTATTGAAATTCTGCTTTGATAAAAAAAATAAGTGAAAAAAATATTAAAATAAGCTAAGTCGTAAGGCGTTATAAAGTTATCGAAAGAGTGATAAAAAAAATTTAATGTGTAAAATTTAGTGAATAAATTAAAAAAATTAAAACTTTAGTGATCAAAATAAGAGTAGAAAACAGTTCAGTAATGATTTATTTAATTTACACGTAATAATAATAATAACACACTTGTTTGTGGACAGTGGTTTCCTATACGACGACGTTGTACTCCCCGAATTTTCGAGGTAAAAGACCGTTAGGTGTAGTTGTTTAAGAAGTATACTGGCTTTGTAGATTGAAAATCAATTCTTTAGATTTGGTACCCAAATAAAGAATCAGTAGAATTTTGTTCTCCGAATCCCGCATAATAAAAATGTTGAATTGCCCAGGTATTTTCTCTTTCGCAGTTTGCATTCAGTTTCTTGGGCTTGATTTTTACTTTTCAAACTTTTTTATTGACAATTAATTGAAAACCCTAATCTCATCAATCCACGGAAAATTATTACTTCCATTTTTTTGTTGAAAATTATGGTGTATGCCTTTTGTTCCTTTTTCAGAGTTGTGGATATGAAAGAAAAGAAAACAATCTCTCCACTTAGGCGCATTTTAGCGAACTGTACTGCACAGGTTTGTTGATAAGGCCTTCATTTGACTTAGTATTATTACATTTAATTTTGGAATTTTGTTGTTGTTGTTAACACTTAGCATTACGTTTTAAGTTTATGTATAACAAGTAATTGAGGTTGAAACTTGAAAATAAACTGAAACGTAATTGCATAAAGATATTTCCTTGAACCTGCTGTTAAATTCTGTTTACACTTAGCTCATTGTTTCGACTAAAATGTTGCCTTCGCAGGCAAAACAATACGGGGCCTGTGTTTCAGCTAAAGTTCCGGAAGTTGAACGTGATATGTGTTTGAAAGAATTTCTTGCACTGAAGACTTGCATGCAGAATACGGTATCTATATTCTAAGATTGCTTAGAAACTTATTTTTATATATTAAGAGAACGAAGTATATAGTGGTAGATAATTGGGTTGCAAAGATCCTAGTTTTCTTCCTTCTTGAAAAGAGTGTGCTAACATTAATGTTTTATTCTTCTTTTTCTTTGGTTTATAGCTCCGGGGGAAAGGTGTAATATTTTGAGCTTTGGGTTTGAAATTTGTATGATAAGGTAAATCCAATAAGATTTTCTGTTTGTTCTTTGATGCTAGTCTTTAAGCTCTGATACATTCTTTATTTTACTGATACCATCTTTTGTGCTTTATATGCGTTATTATTCTCCAGAATTTTGAGTTTTGAGGTTAAAAATACAACAAAACCTTTGAAAAAATGGCTGGGAAAGCTTCATGTTCACAAGCCAGTGTTGGTGGTTTAGGATCTGGTGCTGTGTCACATGTTTTCATACAATATCCCCCTCTGCGTTGCAACATTCCTGGGTCAAGAGGTTTCTATTATGATGATGGAAATAAATTGCTCCTTTCTCCTACATCTGACCAGGTCTATTAGTTCTGAAGTTAAATAGTATGGTAGATTTTTTTTTGGATATTGCTGTTTCATATTTTACATTGCTTTCTGCTCAGGTCTTTTCATGGAAAACTGCTCCATTTTCTCCAAATGCTGCCCCTGACATTGATTCAATAACTGAAGGGCCTATCTGCTCCATCCGATTTTCTCTAGATGAAAAGATTATAGCAGTTCAACGGTCTAACACTTCTATACAATTTTTTCATAGAGAAACAGGGGAAACTTTCACTCACAGGTGCAAGTCTGAGTCAGATAGTATACTGGGATTTTTCTGGACAGATTGTCCATCATGCGATATTGTAGTTGTGAAGACCAGGTAGAGAGAAGCTTCCTGTCTGTTTTATGTGAACATTGGATAATGATTTTGTCACTGTGAGTATCTTAAACTGATATTTTATGTAAGAACTAAGAATTCAGCTTCAATCGGAAAAGGAATAAAATTTCATGTAATAGGAATGTTTTTCTCAAGCTGAATGCTTAGTTTCCTCTAACTTGGATTTATAAACTTTCCAGTCTTATTCTATTTGCTATAATTTTTTATTACCTGGCAGTCTTTCTCAATCCAACCCCACCCTCAACACTTGAACTAAGTTCGAGTGTGAAATTTGGAGTTACCTACTATTTAGCATGCATAATAAAGATGTTAGTATTACCTAATCATCCTTTATCATTCCCTTGTTATTTATAGCCATGATACTCTTCCAGGCCATGCAACCAGATGAAGAAGCCTGAGAACGTTTGTATCAGTCATGGCACTGTGGATTTTCTTTTGCTATTGATGCATGGAACTCTGCTGTCTTTGCTGCATGATCAAAGACATAAGTAATAAATATGAACAGAAAGGAAAACAATTATTATCTCAGAAAATATTTGTTAGAAATTTTATCAGTGCCTCTATGAAGGAGAACGGAGTATGAAAGTTATTTTTGGGGAGGTACTGCTCGAGCATGGATCCGGATTAAGTAGCATTTCCCTGGCTAAAATATACAATCTTCGTTATATTTTATACTCTTAAATTTCATTTAGTTTAAATGGATAATGCATTCAAACATCATCAAGTCAACTATCAAGACCTGCAATTACCGTTGTCCGTGTTATTGAAAATAATCATCCTTCTTTTTACCTTTTTGAGTTATATTGTATATTCTTATTTATACTTTTCCTTTTCATGTTTCTACTTTTATTGGAAGCAAAGATTTGATGTACTCTATTTACTGAAATGGAATTTAATTGCAGTGGGTTGGACTTGTTTGCTTATGATCATGCCTCGAAGTCACTTGCCTTGGTTGAGACAAAGAAAAGGACTGTTAGTTGGTATGTCTATACACATGAGAGCAGATTGGTTCTTCTTGCTTCAGGAATGCAGTGCAAGATATTCCATGGATTTCAGGTATGGCTATGAGCTTCACTAGCTCAATCTCTAGAATTCTAATAGATTTGTTCTCTACTTTGGTTAGGCAATGCTTCCTCCATGCAAGGAAATAAACATTGAAATTGGTCTTGGCGGTAAATGTGAGAAAATGGTAAAAAAAACTGAAATTATTCAACTACTAAGTGTACATGACTATGTAGCATTAAAGTGCCTGACTCCCTTCTGACAGGGAGCTTTTAATGAACAGTAAAGATAGATTATGGTCCTTTTTGTCCCTAATTCCATTGACTTAACAAGTTGGTATCTCTTATCTTCAGCTTTCATCTGCTGGGATTGTTCGATTACCAAAGTTTGAGATGGTAATGGCTAAACCTGAAGCTAACAGTAAGCCTGTCCTTGCTTCTGAAGATGTCTATATTGTCACTGTGTATGTTTCTTTTATCTGTTTTTGCTAGCACACGAAACTGCTTGGTAATTCATATATATGTTCATTATATCTGCCTTTTATACTTTTGACAGCTATGGCAGAATATACTGCTTGCAAGTTGATAGAGTTGCAATGGCACTGCATTCATATAGGTTTTACCGTGATGCTATTATCCAACAGGTAAGTGTTACTCAAAACTCCCTCTAGTTTATTTTCAGGTACATGCTTTATTGAATTGGTTTTGTGTTGGAATTGTAACCATACTCATTCCATTTGCAGGGTTCATTACCAATTTATTCGCATAAGGTTGCTGTGAGTGTGGTTGACAATGTGCTACTCGTGCACCAAGTAGACGCGAAGGTTGTTATACTCTATGACATATTTTCAGATTCTCGAGCTCCCATATCCGCTCCACTTCCTGTACTGTTGAGAGGTTCTCCAAGATCCGATAGTTTTACATCTCGACCTGGCACCAAAAAAAGTGAAAGTTTAGAGGTCTCTGGTTCAAATGATAATCAAGCAATTATTTATGGAGATGGCTGGACCTTCTTGGTTCCCGACCTTATTTGTGATGTTGCAAATAAGCATTTATGGAAGATCCACTTGGACTTGGAGGCAAGTCTTGTTGGTCATACCTTTTTTAATCTGTTATAGTTCATTCTCCTAATTATTACCCCTTTCTCTCCTTGCAGGCATTTGCTGCTATTTCCTCGGAAGTTCCATCAGTATTGGAATTCTTGCAAAGACGAAAGTTGGAAGCCAACAAGGTCAATTCTCAGCTGACTTTCTTTCTCTTTCCACAATGAAGGGTGATATGATCGACTAGTGTTAATATATATTGTTCCTGATATTTCAGGCTAAACAACTATGCCTAGCAATTACACGAACAATGATTCTAGAACGCAGACCTATCAACATGGTTGCCAAGGCAATGGATGTATTAGTCACCTCATATGCCCTCTCTCTGAAAACTGGCAGTTATTTCAAGGGAATAAAGACTGAGGGGACCACCTCAAATGTGCCAAATGTGAGTGGCCCAGGTCAAGGCGTAGATGTAAACACCCGGAGAACAGATGGACTTGGAAAATCTGTCCAACACGAATCTGCTTCCAGAGTCAACAGTGTATCTGTCAGTATGCCTTCAACTTATTCGTCTTCAGAGACGGATGATAGTGCCAGCTTTGAACCATCGAAAATCAGCTCAAATGATTCTCAATTCGATGGTGTTAAAGTGGATACGGGTGCAGAAAGTTCTGCCACTGGTTACCCGTTAAATGCTAGTGTTTCTGAGCAGCAGGAGTCTCAGCTCAGTTCACCTGCAATTTCACCTGACGAGATGTACAGATTTGTCTTTGCTCCTACTGAGGAAGAGATGATTGGAGAGCCTTCTTATCTAGTTGCCATCATTCTTGAGTTTTTTCGAAGGTACGGTAATCATTTAAAGTGGTTTATGACTCTTGTGTATAACAATTCTTAAAGTGGGCTTTAATCTTGTTAAGAGCTACCATAGTCATATTCTGGATATATAAACAAAGCTCCCTGTTGTCTAATCACGTTTTCTTAACCATTTACGTAGCCAATAGAAACATAGGTTATTCAATAAATAATGACCTGGTTACAGTGAGGAAGTCCTTGGCCTGCCCTTCATCCAAGTCTTTAGAACTTAGAAGTGTGTGATATACGCATCAAATAAAGTCTAACAACATATAGCTACCATCGTTTTTAGATCAGTTATAACGAGTCATGAAAAAAAGGGAAGGAAAAGAATCTTTTTGTATAAATGTGTCAAGAGCAGGTAGACTCCTCTGCTTATTGACCTCCATGGCTATGGTACTCGTATGGGAAAGGAGGTGTGAGTTTGGTTTGTAATTTTTTCCATGAAATCTTATGTGTTTACTTTCTGCAGTGCCAATTTAGAAAAGGTCAAAGTGCATCCAAATATGTACGTGTTAACTATTCAACTATTGGCCCGCAGCGAGCAATATGCAGAACTTGGTTTGTTGGTGATAAACAAGGTTTACAAGTCTCTTTTTACCTTCACAATAAGTGTTCCTTGCAAAAAAATGAAAGTATTGATGTTTGAATATTAATTAACTTTTTAAGACTTCATTTTTTTCTGTTTCAGATTATTGAGCCCTCGAAAGAAGTTGCTCTACAGCTGCTCGAGTCTGGTCGTCAAAATTTTCAAATTAGGAAACTGGGCTCAGATATGCTGAGACAGGTTTCATTACATCAGGATTATGTATTGTTATTAGTGCAAGATGGATATTATCTTGAAGCTTTACGGTATGCACGGAAGCATAAGGTAATCGTTTATTAGATGACTGCATTCGAAACTAGATTTGTTTTAAAATGCCAGTTTTGTGAATCTAGAACTGTATGCATAAATATTTCTTCATCCAAACAATGGTTATTAAAGTTTTCCGAGATTTTTTAGGCTTTCATTGCCTGGAAAAGCATGCTTGCCTTTTTTCACCATTGTCCAACTCATACCTGGACAAGTGTATGGGGATATGGCCCTCTAAGGATCCTCCAAATGCATTGAAATTTTAGGATAAAATACGTAAACATACCCGTGTCGGGCTGTGTGATATTAGGGGCTAGGGAATTTCACCAAATCATAGTTTAAATTGTTTCAGGTGACTACCATCCGGCCCTCGATGTTTCTCGAAGCAGCTATGACCTCCAATGACTCGCAACACCTGGCTGCAGTTTTGCGATTCTTTTCAGATTTCATTCCCGGCTTTCGTAGCACTTCCGATTTCTTTACGTTCTACCACATCCTGAATGAGATGAATTCTTCTTCAGTGGTTGCATGAGAGCGGATACGATGTAATTATAGGTATGCAATTTGCAGTTTATTATTATTTTTGAATCACTTTCTGAATAAAACCATGCCAATCATATGAAATGTGGAACCTAAAAACATTAGAACAAAAATACTCAATTTGTAATTTTCATATATTGTTTTTTTATATGATAAATTTTCATAAATTATTGGGATTTCTTTTAGAATACATGCATACAATACACATACATGTGCATCGTTTGCTTTCAACTAGCAGGAAAAGCATTGGTTGAAATAATGGTCAAATTGGTTGTTTTTTTTTTGGTTCGATTATCTTGAAAATTTTAAAGCACAAATCTAATAGCAATTCTTAATAGATTTTTAAAAGAGGAAAATAAGAAAAAAAGAAAAATAATAAGGGTAAACTACACTACATACCACTCAACTATGACTTGAAAATACCACCGAACTTTAAAAATATTAAAACTAACACTGAACTTTAATACGTGACTCAAAAATACTACTCCACCTTAACTTTTAACGCCACCCCGTTAAGTCAAAACGACGTCGTTTTGGTGTGACAGTTTTGAAGCATATGATTTGGCCCAAAACGTCGTTTTACTAGAGAAAAAATATATTATTTTACCACAAATATTATATATCTCAAACTAGCTAAGATTTTTATGAAATAAATAATACTATAAATACTATAAATATATATTATTTGTATATATATATATATATTAATATATGTAAATAAAAACATATTATTTTTATATATTATTAATAATATAAATATATTATTTTAAAAACTTAAAATATTTATAAAAATATTATATTGATATTATTAATAATATATAAAAAATATATAAATAAAATATTTTATTTAAATTATATAAATTTACCCATTTTTTTAACCAAATTATTTTATAAAAAATAATACTATAAATAATTTAATAATAAATAATATAAAATATATTATTTTTACGTATATCAATAAAAATATATTATTTAAAAAACTCACAAATATTCATAAAAATAATGTATTTATATTATAAATAATATATAAAAAAGCATAAACCCAAAAACTCAAATCATAAGATTTAGAGTTTGATGTTTGGACTTTGTAGTTTAAAGTTTATGATTTAAAGTTTAGATTTTTATATAACATTTATAATATAAATATATATTTTTTATGAATGTTTTGGAGGGTTTTTTAAAATAATATATTTATATTATAAATATTATATAAAAAATAAAAACAATATACTTTTATTTATATATATTATATATACAAATAATATATTTTATACTATTTATCGTATTATTTATTTTATAAAATAATTTAAATTATTAGACTTCAAAACAGCCACACCAAAATGACGTCGTTTTGGCTTAACGAAGTGTTAAGAGTTAACGACAGAGTGGTATTTTCGAGTCACATATTGGAGTTCAGTGTTAGTTTTGAATTTTTTTAAAGTTCGGTGATATTTTCGAGTTAAGAGCCATAATTGAGTGGTATGTGGTGTAATATACCTAAATAATAATCATTTTAATTTATAGAACTGAATCGTGGATTTGATTGAATTAGTTAAACCCACGATTTATTTGTTCATACAAAGTGTGAAAGGGAAAGCATTCTTCAATTTTGGTAGGCAACAATGAAATCAGGGACGGATGCATGACTTTAAGTTAGGAGTGTGAACTTATAAATTTTTAAGGGGTGAATTTATAAAAATTTAGAGAACGAAAATAAATTTTTAATAGAAAATACATAAAAAATTCTAATTTTTTTAACTCTTATAAAAACTTTAAAATTTCAAGGGGGAGACCACCCCCACCAGTCCCCTCGGTCCATCCCTGAATGAAATAAAAATCAGTGCACAGAATCCATCGTTTACAAGAGTTTCTAATCCTTCTTCAGTGGTTGCATGAGAGCGGATACGATGTAATTATAGGTGTGTAATTCGCCGTTTATTATTATTTTTGAATCACTTTCTAAATAAAACCATGCCAATCATATGAAATGTGGAACCTAAAAACATTAGAACAAAAATATTCAATTTGTAATTTCCATATATTGTTTTAAAATAAATTTCCATAAATTGTTAGGATTTCTTTTCGAATACATGCATACAGATATACACATACATGTGCATCGTTTGCTTTCAACTAGCAGGAAAAGCATTGGTTGAAATAATGGTCAAATTGGTTGGTTTTTTTTTTTTTGGTTCGATTATCTTGAAAATTTTAAAGCACAAATCTAATAGCAATTCTTAATAGATTTTTAAAAGAGGAAAAAAAGAAAAAAAAAGAAAAATAATAAGGGTAAACTACACCACATACCACTCAACTATGACTCATGACTCGAAAATACCACCGAACTTTAAAAATATTAAAACTAACACTGAACTTTAATACGTGACTCGAAAATACTACTCCACCTTAACTCTTAACGCCACCCCGTTAAGTCAAAACGACGTCGTTTTGGTGTGACAGTTTTGAAGCATATGATTTGGCCCAAAACGTCGTTTTACTAGAGAAAAAATATATTATTTTACCACAAATATTATATATCTCAAACTAACTAAGATTTTTATGAAATAAATAATACTATAAATAATATAAATATATATTATTTGTATATAAATATATATTATTTGTATATATATATATTAATATATGTAAATAAAAACATATTATTTTTATATATTATTAATAATATAAATATATTATTTTAAAAACTTAAAATATTTATAAAAATATTATATTGATAATATTAATAATATATAAAAAATATATAAATAAAATATTTTATTTAAATTATATAAATTTACCCATTTTTTAACCAAATTATTTTATAAAAAATAATACTATAAATAATTTAATAATAAATAATATAAAATATATTATTTTTACGTATATCAATAAAAATATATTATTTTAAAAACCCACAAATATTCATAAAATAATGTATTTATATTATAAATAATATATAAAAAAGCATAAACCCAAAAACTCAAATCATAAGATTTAGGGTTTGATGTTTGGACTTTGTAATTTAAAGTTTATGATTTAGAGTTTAGAATTTTTATATAACATTTATAATATAAATATATATTTTTTATGAATGTTTTGGAGGGTTTTTTAAAATAATATATTTATATTATAAATATTATATAAAAAATAAAAACAATATACTTTTATTTATATATATTATATATATAAATAATATATTTTATACTATTTATCGTATTATTTATTTTATAAAATAATTTAAATTAATCTCAAGTAACTTGAGATATATAATATTTGTGGTAAAACATAATATAATATTATGTTTTTAATATTATTTCTTCAGCAAAACGACGTTGTTTTGGTCTAAGTTAGACTTCAAAACAGCCACACCAAAATGACGTCGTTTTGGCTTAACGAAGTGTTAAGAGTTAACGACGGAGTGGTATTTTCGAGCACATATTGAAGTTCAGTGTTAGTTTTGAACTTTTTTAAAGTTCGGTGGTATTTTCGAGTTAAAGGCCATAATTGAGTGGTATGTGGTGTAATATACCTAAATAATAATCATTTTAATTTATAGAACTGAATCGTGGATTTGATTGAATTAGTTAAACCCACGATTTATTTGTTCGTACAAAGTGTGAAAGGGAAAGCATTCTTCAATTTTGGTAGGCAGCAATGAAATCAGGGACGGATGCATGACTTTAAGTTAAGAGTGTGAACTTATAAATTTTTAAGGGGTGAATTTATAAAAATTTAGAGGACGAAAATAAATTTTTAATAGAAAATACATAAAAAATTCTAATTTTTTTAACTCGTATAAAAACTTTAAAATTTTAAGGGGGAGACCACCCCCACCAGTCCCCTCGGTCCATCCCTGAATAAAACAAAAATCAGTGCACAGAATCCATCGTTTACAAGAGTTTCTAATACTCCTTTATTCTTAATGTTATGTCCTGATTCAAATAAGTTATTTTAATATATAAATCCGAATATATTATCTGAACCCACAAAAACTTGAATCAAATATCCATAAATATATTTGAATCTACAATTCAAATTGTCATCCTGAACTATATTGCAAGTGTAAATGAGTGTATTACAGGTGTGATTGAGTCGAATTAAATTTAAACGATTGAGGTTTTTTTTTAAAGCTCAAACTTATTTGATTAGATTCAACTGAAGTTGTTTTAATTCGATTTTTCATACTCGACTTCAAACGTGATTATTTATAATCGAGTTCAATTATGAATTTAATACTTATAAAGATAAAATTCGAATGATCATAAGCATTAGGGTGGTAATAAGTTCCATTTTGAGTTTTTATGCTTGATTTCATATTCAATAAACTAGAGTTTGCTTATAATTCCAATACTAGGGGTATAAACGAGCCTAGTCAAATTCGAGTAGTGCTGAGCTCGGCTCGTTAAAAACTCAAACCAAGTTAAAGCTCGAGCGCAATTGAGTTGAGTATTGGCCGAGCTTTGACCGAGTCGAACTTGTGTAACTCGTGATCTGTCTCGTCTCATGTACAGCCTTATCCAATACCGTTTTCTTTATATAAAAACGGGGAAGGATTATAATATGATACAATCTAAAACAAATCCAGATGAAAGCAAAACCTCAAACCAGCAAAGCTTCATTAATCAAAACAAAAATACAGAAAGCCTCAAACCAACATTTTCTTCCTTTACATTTTAAAAAGAAAACAAAGAGAAAATTCAGGGTAACAATCTACTAAATAACTCTAAAACTAAAATTGGGTTTCCTCTCACAGTAGACATTATTGTATGCTGAATTCACAAACTTCCATTTTCTGTGAAATAAGGTAGGGACTGAAGGGCCAAACGGTCGCCTTTACCTTAGCTAATTATATTAGAAGAACGAAAACCTTATGCCATTACTCGCCGCAAACAAACTGTACTCTTCGACTGTAGCCTCTTTTTTATTGCAAGAGTGATCATTTTCAACTTGAGATGCTGAAGGTTGAGATGAAAGTTCTCCAGCAATCTCGTCTTTCTGAGGGAAGGGATTAGATTTGCATGCCGTTGAAAGAGCCACCGGCCCATCGAAATGGAACAAGGAAAAGCTAGTGTCATCTCTGCGTGATCTGGACGAGACATCATTTTGCCTACCTTCTCCATTTGCAGATTGTTCCGTTGTATGCAAACTGCCAGGAGTAACCCTCTCTGTATTAACTTCAGTGAAAGCTTCTTCTTTTGTTGTAACCGGCTTGAGAATTTGAATATGGTCCTCGACATACAAGCCATTGACCTTTGAAACTGGCTGATAGAGTGGAACTGGACCAGGATTAAGCATGGGGGTAGCAAAATGCTGCAGAGTTCCATAAGGCATGCATAAACCTGAGTTCCCATTTAAACCATAGCCAAGAGGGCTGGTATAAAAATAAGGATTCGGAGGAGTGAAAGGAATTAATCCATTAGCAGGTGTTGCCGGCCAAGAAACGGGATTCTGATGGTAGTAATCCATGGTTGAAGGAGCTTGATATACAGGAAATTGTAGAGGTTGGTTATGTACTGATGTAAACATTCCTTGATGTTGAGAACCCATAATAGCAGTTGATTTCTCATTATCAGAAATTTCAACAGTTGACAGTGGATTTCCGAAAACCTTGTTCCCTCCATCTGGTGAATGTGCAAACAATGGCTGGCTTTCCAAAGCAACCCCTCCATTGACATGCTGTATGTTATCAATCCCTTTCACCTCACGCTTGGGGAAACCATTTTGAATGCAGATTGAAGTATCTCTCCCGTCTGATTGTTGACTGGCCTCTTCAGAATCAGATGATGAAGATTCTAAGTTTCCATGATTCGAAGAGGAGGTATTGCCATCTCCTTCACTAAGGCATGAAGAGCAGTTATCAGAACTAGAAGTGCTACTCATCGTAGAATGAGAAATTCCATTCAAGGTAGGGTTTTTATTAGGACAAACTCCAACTTCCTTGGATGCTGCATTCTCTGAAGAACATGTATCCTTTGTTTCAACATGGCAATCCTCATCTGTTGCAACGCTGGTGCTTGATTTGTTAACTTTGCCATGCTCTTGATCAATTTTGCCCAAATTTACACCAGCTTCGCTTGAGCATGTCTCACGAGAGGACTTAACAAAGTTATGATCAAGTCGAGCTCCTTCATTGTAAGTAGATGACCTCAAAGTAAAATCCGTATCAGAGTTGCTCCGGGGGTAATTTCTCTGGGCTTCTGCTGGCTGCCAAACTTTCTTGGAATGAAGTGAATCTTTACCAGAAGGGTTGTTTCCTGCAATAATTTTATTTTTTAGTCTTCCACAATCTTCGCGCATGTACTCTTGTTGATTATACTTGTTACCACGATGTACTTGCTTGGACATATCCAATGCAGATTTTGACTTGCTTACAGACTTCGGTTCTCGGCCTACTCTAGCAGAAGAAACATATGGCTCAATCTTGGCTCTGTAATCATTGTGTTGGCCGCAACTGCAAAATTCACATCTGTCACTCCGGCTGTTTGGACACTGAAACTTTTCAGTATACTTAACACCGCAATTCCAGCCATTGGACTTGGCACTGCTTATCCTGGACTGCCTATTTAGTCCATTGATGCTCCTTGAAGGAGCCTCAAAACTTTCACTTTTATATCTAGCTTCACACCTATTAACAGGAGGACTTTCAGAAACAGAAAACCGGCGCCGATCAGACCATTTCACAGACGTATCAAATTGACCATCCTTGCAAAATTTTAATCTCCGTCGAGAAAACTTTGATTGTTCCATCGTGAAAGAGCCATTCCCGTCTTTTACTTTAGCATCTTCTCCGTCTGGGCTATGTAAAGAGTGAGTTTGCAAACTTGAATTTGAATGCTCATCTAAAAATTGTTCTCCTTGATCGTCTAGAGAACCAAGTGTAGACACAATTATATCACCTGTCTCACTCACAGTGTCTCTGCAATCAATAGCAATATTTTCTTCAACCTCGATATTTGTAGAAGATACTTCCTCGGATAAATCAGGAGCAGCAGGTGTGATGCTCAACTCTGCACATTTTTTCTCTTTCTCTCTTTCTTTTCTTTTCAGTCTCTCCTTTCTCCTGAGCTTTTTCTCTCGTTCTTTTGTTCTTTTCCTCTCCTTCTGTTCTTCTTCTTCACGCTTTTCCTTCTCTTCTTCTTCGAGAAGCTTCATCTGTAGAATCATTTAATGTTGGTAATATTTATAAAAGAAACTAAAGAATAATCTCCTATATAAACTAAAACGCAGAAAGGAAAGGTTATCCTGAAGTGCAACCAATTTATTCAGACCTGCTTTTCCAATGTAATAATTTCCTTGCATGCAACATGAACACGTTCCTCCAACCGCTTTATTGCAAGACAAACAAAGATACTGTGTGCATTTTGGCGTGCTGTACCTTCCCTAAAAGCCTTTTCAACCTGAAAATCAGAATGGGCAATTGTTAATGTAAAACACAAACAACTGAAACAGTCTTTGACTTGTATGATCACTGTACCACTACTCCATAGACACAACCCACAAGAACCACCAAATAAAGCCCAAAGTTTATTCTAATTTCCATCAAGTTTTAGAAGTATTCAACACAAACTCATTTTATATCTGTGATTCAGTTACTTAAAAGATATTTTAAAACACCTCTTAATCATGTATATAAGCAAACCGTTTCTTTTTTTAAAAAAAATCTGAACTATGGCAATCACCTATATCAGAAGAAAGGATTTATATAGCCTTAAATTTGATCTCACTAGCCTTGATTGTAGATGACTTAACTTTATAATGCGTTCGATGTCCCTTCTCAAAGCAGTTCACTACTTCACCATGACACTAGGATCAACTCCTACTTCCCCACCAGGCAACCCCTAGTGCTCTTCCCTAAACTCTCTAGTGTCCTTTCATTCCTTTAGACTACAGTTTATTTCTCAGAAATAGTATCTTTATAAACTACACCCCAAAACATTTGCTTTTCTCAAGTAAAAAGTGTGCTACTGCCACTGTATTGACATGGATTTGAGCAAAAGAGAATGATGTTGAACACTTGCAAGGGATTTATTTGACAAATCCAAAGCAGCTAACAAGATGTGTCATATTAGCATTTTGTCTCCAAACAAACTAGCAGCATGGAGCAAGTTTAAAGCATTTGCTTATCCTTCTTGAAGTTTAACCAAAGGCAACTTTTTAATTTATCATTATCCCTGCTCCTCTAAATAACAAGAGTCAACAAAAAAAACAATTGAAACAATGTTCTTTCAAGAAACATTGGATGAAAGTATGACAGATAGTCTTTTATGTAAATAATTGAAAAGAATATCAGGCATATTGCAAGACTTTAAAGCATAACAAAGGAGAAAAGATTGGAACATGCCTGTTCCTTAAATATCACAGTAGCCGCATCAAGAAGAAACTCTCGAGCAAGTTCAGGACTTTTCGCATGCTTTTGGGGACGGAAGCATTCTCCATCGATCTCATTTCCATCCTGGTCCATGGAATCATCATCCTGAAAAAAAATGAGCTAAAGTTTCAACATCTCTAAAATCCAAACAATTTTTTTCCTAAGCCTCGCAGAGTATGAGCTACCTCTTCTTCCTCGGCCTCTTCAGCATGTTCAAAAAATCTTCTAATATTTTCACCCCTTGTGATTGTAACATAACCATCTCCAACTACAAGCCTGCAATGCACGCATTGTTGGCCCTTTAATGCATGGGCTTTTACAGAAATTTCAGAGCAGCGGCCATCCAATTTCCAGGCCCTCAGGGTGATATAACACGAACTCAAGCCATCAAGATCCAAACCACTGACTCGAACACTTCCACTCATGCCAACATTCTCAAATTCCATAATATCTGATTTTCCTTCCCCAGTTCCAACTGCCCATTCAAAGTGATCGTAAGTTCCAATAGTGTCGGCAAAAGTTTGGCACCAATCAACCTTGACTGTGTCATCAGATACCTGGGGAGAAGTAAAGAGAAAAGTTAATTCATACATTCTGTATGAACAATTAAAATAAGAGATGAACATATGAGTATTGAATAATAGTCATTGCACTAAAAGGTTACAGATACGGTTGAAGCACCTCATACAGAAAGGCTGTATCTGCAACACAAAACCAACTAGTGCATCGAGGTTCTCTACGCATGCGTTTTAGCTCCTTCAACTCCTTGAACTCACGGATAACATTTCTTCTGCAATCTCTGCAAAACCTCTTGCTGTCAAACCTGTGATAAAGACACCAAGAGAAACATTTAACTCCATCATGACAGCGAATATTTACTGAATTGAAGAAGTAACAAGAACGATGATAAGCATGCGAACAATTCATCACAGAGAACTGATGCAAACACTACATCCATCTTCCACTATCCAGCAGTTCAAGGATTTCAAATTCCAAATCACCCTCCCAGTCAGTCTTCCATATGAATCACTTGGAACTGCTAACACTGAAACAAATCAGACATATTTGGGATAGCTTCATCAAAAAGACAGTTTCCATGTCTTCTCACAATCTCTAGATAGCAAGTTTCTGTTTTGAATTTATAGTAACAAGGAAATAGTCCATCAAATCTTTACTCTGTTTTCTCCTCCAATAAATAACTGGACAGCCTTTACTTGACTATGCAGAAGGGGAAAAATTATTATAGGGGGCAGAACAGAGACAGATTTACTCATAGACTGTTCATAAACCCAGGCTCCAAGATCACATAGCTTTCATTCTCTTAAAGATTGCAGATTGTTCATAAATCCAAGCTCCAATATCACATAGCTTTCATTCTCCTTCAACATAGAAAATTTTGGGCAACATTAATTGTCCCCATTTCCACAACTTAGTTTCTTGATAAAAAAAAAACATTAGGGCTAACTGTCCTCCAAAGTTTGCAAGACTGAGGTACTGCATGTATTTTAGAAACTTACGCCTTCAAAGCTGCTAGGAATAGATGAAACTTCAAGGTTGTGTTTTCTGGACCTTAAAAGGTTAAGGTTGTGCTTTTCGGGCCTTAAAAGGTTTCATATCGTGCTTGAAAGCCAGTGAGAAAGCATAAATCCAAACTCTAAAGGTCAATACAGGCTTCCAGCAGTACTAGTTTATTTCAATAATTATACACTAATTCTTTCATCTAGGAAATCAGAGGCTCCAAAATTGAATTTCCTTTGACAGGACTAGCCGGTCATCAATTAGGAGAACACAGAATTCTATAACTTTTAAAGGAACACAAATGAAACTTTCGTGTCTTGAATACCATCCAACAAAACATTGCTCCTCTTTAAAGTTCTAACACTCCCACCACTAGTCTTGTACTTTTAGCTCCAATGAGAGCTGTTTGATCAATGGTCATTTGTCCATAATGTTTGCTAGCAGAACAATATAGCAAATGAAACACATTCAACCATAAAGAAGAGCCACAAACACACCTGTACATGAGCCTCTTAATAAAATCTTCTTCCTTCATTCTTAAAAGAGATAGCCGAGTTTCTTCTCCAAGAGCTGACCAGAAATCCACTAAGGTGTCACAAGAAAGCCTGGCAGTGTGCAGTGCACATGTTTCTCTTGTTCCATGTACTCTTCCATGACTAGCAATTCCTTGGCTTATCCAACCCCTACCTCCCCCTCCACAAGCATCAGGATACAGCAATTCACGTTCCCGCTCCCTTGCACGTGCACTATCAAACACCTGATTCAATTGAAACATCAACAACTAGAATAAAAGGGAAAACAATGTCAGAGAGAACAATTAGATCAATACAAACTTTTTGTAGACCCTTAAGTGACTTTGGGCACAAATAGCAGTCAAGAAGCGTCAGTGAACCATCACGAGTTGTTGTCAAACCTCCCCAAGGATGAACAGTTGGATCTTGAATTTCATCTTGTGTCCCATTTGTCACACTCAATCCACCATCAATTCCGTTTTTTGAGACTCCTGACCTGCTGCGATGAAGGTTAACATCCACTCCCTCTTGCTGCAAGGATTTTCCATACATGACTATCTGCAGAAAACCTTCAAGCAGAAGCCCATTACATCTGGAGCAGTAAATATTCTTGCGAGCTCGCTCAAAGAGGGTTTGTTTATCAATTTTAAGGAGCTCCTGCCTTGCTTGCAACGACAGCTCACTCCAGAACTATAAAACAAAATCAAAGCTCTATCTTAGTAAGAAATCAGAAAATAAAATCAATAAATCACATATTTATAAACATATGCATTATTAAATTGCATAATCAATACTGCCCCTCTTTTTTCATAAACATGGAGCGAGGAGAGCTGAGTGCAGAGAAGGGCTAGGTCTTAGGTTACACAACAGAAGGTAGCTCTAACTTATGCCACAGACCCTGCCTCCTCCCAGCTTAAGGACTCAAACCTGTGATTCAAAACCAGAGTTTCACATTCAAACCATTTGGGTGCTCCATCCTTATCTGCTAATAGAAAAAAGCACCATTTCTTGTAATTCAAAATCAGAGTTTCACATTCTAAAATCTAACCATTTGGCTACTCCACCCTTAATTCCTTATTTGCTAATCGGAAAAAAGCACCATTTCATGTTATTCAAGATCGGAGTTTTCACGTTCTAACCATTCGGGTGCTACATCCCTATTTGGTAATACGAAGAAAAAAACACCATCTTGAGTTATTCGAAATCGGAGTTTCCCATTCTAACCATTTGGGTGTTACATCCTTATTTGCTAATATGAAAATGCATCAATTCTGAAATTCCCAAATTCTCAATCACTTTCGTTTGATAACCGAAATATAAAAAAAAGGCATCAGATACCAGCCGGAAGCCACATTGAGCTCAACAAAGAGTATAAAGAAAATCCATAGTGACCAAGTTAATTATCAAAGTTCTAGTTTCTATTGCTTCCGGTATTCGATTCAAAATCAGGAATAGCACTAAAATATCAGTGTTTTGGCTCTAAACAGAGTTAGGCAACTCAATGTCTAGAGCCTCTAAACAAAAGGCAGATTTCATTAAACAGGAAACCCAATACTATAGTGAAATTTGGCACAGAATCAAAATTAAATAAATTCTCTAAGCTGGATCTAGTAAACAATAAAAAAAGAATTCAAAATTCAATATATTAATAATCAATCCGAACTTAAAATACCCGTTAACATAAACAGAAAACCCAATCCAATCCCAATATAGTAAAAACTATTATTTCACCAAACAATACAACCCAAAAAGAACATAATAAAGCGAAGAACAAAATTGAAAAATGCAATACCTTCTGGAGCTGATTGTAGCTAACATCATCATTATGCTTAGACCAAAACGCATTACTATATTGCTCATTTCTTCGCGCTAATCCCGGCATCCTTCGATTTCTCAATCTCTCTTTGCTTTATGATTATTTACCAATCTTTCCATTCCCGCACTTCAATTCCGCCTTTGTTTTATCGATCCTAAAAATCGATAAAATTGAATCGGATTTAACAAAAAATGATGATCCAAAAACCAAATCGGATTGAATTTGAGAAAGAAATCGGAGAAAAACAAAAGAAGAATGGAAAATTGAACAGGATGGGTGTCGAGGAATTGACGAGGAGAAAATCAGACTTGATGCTGCATATTTCCTTTTATATTTGTAGGAGAAAATCAGTGAAGGAAAATTCTTGTTTGGCAACGGGGAAAGGCGAGTACTTAAACTGGATACAATACTGTTACATTGCAGTTTTTAACTGTAGAAGGTTAAAATAAATCAATAATTAAACCACAAAAACAATAATAATAACTTTTTTTAAAAAAATATTGTAGGTGATAGTTGAAAAAAATAGATAAGACCAAATAAAAATTAAGAATGCTTTGTTTATGTTATAAAATATTAACTTTTTATAATATAAATAATATATTTAGAAAATAAACAATATTAACAAATTAATGTTAGAATATTACTAATTATAGAATAATTTATAACATAAGTTATAGAATATATTAATATTTATGTTATAAATATATTAATAAAGAATATAACAATATATTTATTAACATTATATCATTGTTTTAGTTGTTAAAAATTGAATTTTCAATCTCATATTTTTTCTTATATATAACGATGACATATCATATCATTACATAAATTAATTTAATAAAAATAAAATATTTGTTGCTGGTGTTATATGTGTCATGTCATCACTTTAGACTTGTGACATATACTACATCATTAATTTAATAAAAATTTGTGGCAGTGCGACGCTACAAGTTTAGACTCATAAAACATATAATATTAATCACAGATGTTGACTGTTAGTCAATTACATTTCTCATTCAACTAAAATTTATTTTAATTTAAAATTAAACAATTAAAATACTTCAAAAGAAAAAAAATCAAAGTGATTATTAAACTAAACATTGGGACAAATTTCAACATTACACCTCTAACCTCATTCCTTTTGAACTTTTCTATCAATTTTAAACATTATCCCCTACTTAATAATTTGGCTTTATTGATCTGTATATATTATTTAAAATCTTTTGTTTTACGAAGTCTAATGATATTTTTGTTTACGGTAAATATTTTAGGCCCCGGTTATGTTTCAATAAAAAAGTTACCACATATTATTATAAAAAAATTTTATGGAATAAATATCTCAAACTATCGATTGGTGACTCTTTATTCAAATTAGAATATTTGAATTATCGATAGCCGACAAAAAAAAATTTCCAACCAATAGAAATTATTTATTCTTTTATGTCCTTACACTAAGAATTAAGTTTAAAGTTAAGGGTTAAAGTTTAAATTTAAGATTTATTATTAGAGTCTAAGAAATTAGGGATATAGTCTATTTTTAATGTTTAGGGTTTACAATTTAAGATCAAGGTTTAGTAATTAACTTTTTAATATTAACATATAAAAATAGACACCGAAAATGTACAACAAAATTTTTGTCCCTCACCAATTACCTCAAACAAACTCTTTCATTTTGCGTAATTATGTACCTAACATCTTTTTAATTACATTTATTCAATTCTGATCAATTCATATAAATTTAAACACCAATAAGCTAAAGAAATAATATACATTTAATATTTAAAAGTTAAGCGTTTTAAAATGTTAAGTATGAACATGTGTAGTTTTAAAACATATAGATATTTAATTGCACCAAAATAAGAATTAGATTCCTATTAGTATTATGGGTAAAAATTCTCACCCTCTAATCATGCTCCCTTTTATGTCCCACACTAAACTTACTTAAAAATTAAATTTTAAACTCTAACTTTAATTTTCACATCCTAAACCTTAAAACTCACACCTTGAAAAATACACCTTATTCCTAATTTCTCAAACCCTAACCACAACCCTTAACTCTAAACTCTAAACTCTAAACCTACTATTTTAAAGGGGGCATAAAAAAGGACATGATAAGGAAGCAGACGATTTTTATCCTAGTATTACACCCAAAAAGTTTAGGCACATAATTGCATCATTAAAAAATTAGGTATTTGATTGTATTGAAAAATAGGTAACACGTTGCACATAATGCCAAAATTAGATACCAAAAGTTTTATTTACCCATTTTAATTACAAAACCGAGCTGAACCAACAAGTATTCTAGTAAAACAGCAGATGATGTTCATTTTAAGAGGTATGAGTTTAAATCACTGTCTACAAAACCGAGCTTATTGTGTGCCAAATTCAAAGAAAGATAATAAGCAAAAATAACAAGAAACAAAATGAAAGATTCAAAACTGAGGAGATGAACAAATAGCACCACTTTAATGCACACTTTAGACCCAAAAAAATTAAATAAATAATACATTGCAATTGGTTTTAAGATGATACCATTGAATCTCCAGGAAACAGTATCATCTTCTTCAGTCAAAGTAAAACCCTTACAGGGAAATTATATTACATCATAAATAAAGAGATTACAAAACATGAAGAAAAGAGTTACTACTACACAAGCTTTTACTACTGTTTATTATGTCGGAAATATAACACATATATATATGTATGTATGCATGTGTGTGTATATATATATATTATGATGCTTGTGGAGGTTCTTGTCCTGCTGGTCGTGCATTTAGAAGAGGCTGAAGAGCTTTGACAACGATCGTCATGTTCGGCCGGAAGTCTGCCTCGTACTGGACACAAAGTGCTGCAACGGCTGCTAGCTGATGTTTTACATATGTATTATATAATATCCAAATACAAATGCCCCAAGATGCAAGTTAGAGATCTTATAATCCTATGTTGAATGATTTTATTTTTTGAAGTTTTTATGTGTATGTTGATGATCCAGCAAAAATCTCGAAATCGATCTACTGAAATCCTAATCCTAGGTTAAATGGATTTTTTTTTTGAAAATCGGATTAACGGAGCAGGTCGAATTTTTTTCATTAAAATTTAGAAGTGCAGTATGAAAAACAGAATGTTATAGGAAGATGATTAATGTAGCAGAAGAGAGAAATACAACCTTAGCGATTGCCTTTGGTGGGTAGTCATTGTTTAGCTTGGGATCCACGCATTGTTTGACCTTATCTTCACTCAATCTTGGAGTTGCCTGAAATCAGTGGAAATGAGTTATACACAATATATATATATGATTAATATCCTATACACTGACGGTGGAAACTTTCGGTTTCCACCTCCAGAATATTTATCTATATATATATAAAGTGGGGGAAAAAACATACCCAAGTAACTAGACTTTGTTGTCCTTTGGGCATTGTATGATCTACTGGTTTTCTCCCTGTCAAGAGCTCAAGAAGAACAACTCCGAAACTGTATACGTCACTTTTCTGTGTTATTTGCCCTGTCATAGCATACCTAGAAACAAAAATCTCTCTTAATTATGTTATTCGGATTCAAATGCAAAAACGAAGAGTCGAAAAACAGAGATAGACTATGATGTATGATACCATTAGTTTAATAGAAGCAACTTCTGCAGATACAGGAAAACTCTAAACTAGTCTATTTTCTTTTGTCTGTGTTACTCGGGGTAGAGTGTAAGTTTTAGAGTCGGGTTTACATCTTCGTGCCTTATTCAAGATACTTGTCAAATACGAGTTTTTGTTTCAATCATATAGACATAAAGAGATTATATAATGTGTTAAGATCGAAAGACTTACTCTGGGGCATGGTACCCGAAGGTACCCAAGACTCTAGTGGAATGAAGCCGAGCTGCGGTGTCTGAAGATTGATTAGTGAGGTTGAAATCGGCAATTTTGGCGACGAAATCATCGAAAAGGAGCACATTGCTCGATCTCACATCACGATGGACGATCGAAGGCTGAACTTTCTCATGCAAATACTCGAGCCCTTTCGCAGCACCGAATGCAATCTTTACTCTTTCGTGCCATGTTAGAGCTGGTCCCGGTTCAGCCCCTTGTACCCCTTTCCTCCCTAGTGAATTAAACAAAATGGAGTAATAAAAATGAATTTACCATTATTTCTTTTAATGAAAAGAACTGAGCATGGTTATTTTACCATGCAATACATCATGTAAAGAGCCCTTTGTTGCATGCTGATACACCAAGATTCTGTTATTGTCCTCCAAACAATACCCCAACATCTCCACGAAATGATCATGTTTAAGTCTCGAAACCGTTGATAACTGAAAAAAAATCATACATGTCAACCGAATGCTTAAATCGTATCGAACCTACTAATAGTATAGATACCGAATTACGGGAAAAAACAGGGTTCTAAGTCATATGTAATATGTTCACCTGTGTTCCGAAGTCAGAATCGGGTTCGGGAGAAGAACCGGTGTCGAGTTTCTTAATAGCTGCAGGCTGACCGTCACTTAGAACTCCATAGAAAACCCGGCCATACGAACCCTCTCCGATCAGAGACTGTGTACCAAAGTTATTAGTCATCTGGTTTAATTCTTCTAATGGAATGGCTGGTATTTCAATTGGTAGAATTTGCTGAGAATCTGCCCCACTTTTAGCCGTTGGACCACCCCTTGGCTCTCCTCTTCCTCTTCCACTCGCTGTAAAAATAAAAATTAAACCACCATTCGAGTATTGTATAAGGATCAAGATCATAATTTAACCAAAATCTGGGAACGAGCGGAGCAATTACCGCCACCATATTGACTAGGCGGGGCTTGATATTGGTTCGGTGGTGGACGGTCGAGTTCCTCCTCCGCGCCTCCGCAGCACGACATAGCTTAGGATGTTACGTTGTCAATTTTTTTCATGCAGAGATAACTCTTTCCGATTGAACTCAATGCAAAAATCAAATCATTTTTTTTCCTGCATGGCAAATAAAAATGTAACAATATCATATCTACACATATAAATAGTTAAATACACTATGGTTCAAATCAACATTGGTATTTTATTACAGTAACTGATCGAAATCATTCGAATTCCGACATTTACAATCGAACAATGAGCATTAGAACACACCTGGAAAACTTTGATCTGAAAAAGAAAAATAATACCCGAAGAGAAAAGGTAGTTAATAAGCTATGAAAGGCTGAATTGAGAGGGTGGGGAGGGGGAGGCTGATTACAGAGAAGAACAAACAAACAAAAAAACAGAGAAATAAAAACAAGATATTAATATGTAAGAGGAAAATAAAAAGAAAAGAGAGAATTCTTGCAAGGTTGTTTTGTTCTTCTTTTAGGTTAATTCCCTCTTTGCTCTGTTTTGGAACAGACACACATGTTTTTTTCATTGTTGTGCGAGGAACTCGGGTCTCTTTATAGTTTAACCGTTAATCTTAAAACTAACCTAACTCTGCGTGGATTCACGTTTGCATGTCTCTTAATTCAATTCCATTTTTTTTCTATTTTTCTTATTTTCTATTAGTAGTCGGGTTTTATTCTAACTTCACAATATGAAAAAAAATAGTTTTCTGTTTTCTGTTCATACATACATGCATGCATGCATATCGTGAGATGCATGATCTATACTTAGGATTAGCCTAAACTTTGTAATAATATATATATATATATATATATTTGTAACATTAAATAAAAACATGTCTCTGTCATTATTGCCAAGCACGTCTTCTCCACTCTTCCAACTTTGATCTACGGGCCTGCAATTTTTTATTCAGCCAGGATGGTTATATCGAGTTGATTTTCTTAAAAGATGGTATCGGATAATTTGAACTACGAATTCCGGTATTGCCAATCACGGTTTCAGTTGTCGATATCGATTAAAGCTTGTATATCGAAGAGCTATACTGTACTTGGATTGTGAGAAACTCATGGAACAAATTCAAGTTGTTTTCTTGGAAAATTTGCAGGATAATAATCAAGCTAGATTTGCAATATAGATGGCAAAGGCTTTGAGGATTCAAAAGGGACTCTGCATACATGGTGCATTGAGCAATCGAGTTGAGTCATATAAACCATCATTTCCTACACAAAATATTCGGTGGACAGCGATAATATGTAAATACAAAAGAAAGCCATAATCGATGGGGGAAATCGGAAGTTTCGTCTGTTCGCAAACGAGACGGAAATTTTCGAAAACTGTACAAAATCACCAGAATTCTACACCGTTTTGTTTTGTATCTCTAATTCTTCTTTCCATATACGGCCAGTTACCCTCAACTTCAGCTCTTGCCTGTCGCCACCAGAAAAGAATAGGGCGAGATTCCTTTGGATAATAAGTCCATCCTGACTGTCACGAACTTTCCGATGACTGTCCCGGATGCTCCTGGGATTCCCCTGCCATATTAGCTTACGACCGTTGGCACCAACTTCCAAACTATAACTGAACGTTTTTGCTTCATTATCGTCACCCATGAAACGTAAAAAGGCCATATATACAGGTGCCATCCCGATCTGGAAAGCCTCAAAATGTAAGCAGAACTGTTTTCCAAAACAATTGAACACCTGCACACGATGTCAACATTCAAAAAGTAGAACCGGGATTCGCAACAGTAGATGAAAACATTATGATAGATTGCATTGAAAGTTAGAAGTAAGTCTAGGAGTTGTTTCCAAAGCATTAGTTTTGCGGTTTGAAACCAGCACTAACTGTAAGTAACTTCAATAGTCTGAAGAGAACAACATAATCTCCTCGGTAATTGTAAGAACTCAAGTGACTTAAACTCGACAACCCTAATGCTTATTGGAATTCACAAATAACTATACCGGAGAAGCGTAGTAACATTGGTTGTCATGTATTGTAGCATAAAGGAACTTACAGTAAGCATCCATGTGGCATTTTCAACTTCATGTGGATTCGATTTCACGTATCGATGGTTGAAGGTACATCCATCATGCATGTCGACCTTATGGTCATCCTTGAGATGTGCAATGAGGGTTGGGATGTCACCTGTGACAGAGCAATCAGAACCGGCATAGGGGCAATTGTAGGGACGAAACCGACAGTGCTGCTCATGCTTAAGCTTGCTGTAATAGGGGAAGATATTATGGCAACCTAGGCTCTGATATTTGCAAGGGAATTCCAAGGATTCCGCAAATTTCTCCAAAGCTAAACACCTTATATTTCCAAGATCATACCGGCATGACGGGCAACAATTGTGCACTCTAATCTTGCAGTTCATACATAAAGTGTGTCCGTTTGGGCACTGTAAAAGAAGATTGAACACAAACCGTATAAAATTTTCAGTAACCAAATAATTTTTACAAATTTGACGTGAAGAACAAATTTCTATATCGTTGTCAAAATCCGCCTAGAAACTAATCAGTAAAGAAAGCAGTAACAATACTACACTAAAGACCAAATGAGCGTATGTTGGAGCGCCATACTGAGAAGCTATGTTGAACAGGTATGGGATGTGCGCTGAACGGGCATTGGCCCCCATTTTCCCACCTGATTTTGCGCCGAAACGGGCGTTTCGCCACAGCTGGAAAATCCAGCTTCGAGATGAAAAGCTATTTCTTGTATAGACATAAAATAGCCCTTGGTTCCCTATAGCACAATGTCCATAACCCTTGCTTGTGCTTGATTCCGTGCACTACACAGTTACGTAACCGAAAAACCTAATTTAAAAGGGCATCATAACCAGTTCTTTGCCATTATTTTCACCCGGGCATACAGATTTAACCACTATGTTCCATACAAGCATACGAAAGCATAAACTTAACCCTCAACAGTGAAGTAATCTAGAAAATTCAGTAACAGGAAAAACAATGAAAAAGGTAAAAGAAAACAAAACTACATCTTTATGGACAAGCAAGAGCAAGAACAAGCGTAGGCCGGTAACAAACCTGGTGAATTGGAGGGTACATCAAAGTTTTGCATAAAGGACACTCAAGGAGCTCATAAACACCGTTGTTTGAATGAACTTCTTGTTTGCCAGTGAAACCAACAGTTACAGAACTTCTAGTCGCTGTAGGACTACTCTCGGATTTTGTCGTACCAACGTCATAGTCTGCAATGGTGGGAACAGATTTCACAACTTCTTTGCAGGCACCGCCTCCGGGAGCCATTGCTACTCCAAATATATTCACCTATTTCCGAAAGGCCTCACTCTCTAATCCCCTGTAACAAAGGATAGAAATTATGTGTAACCCTTAAGAAAGATACTTAAGACAAGCAAGGCATAAAATGAGAACTATTTGAAGGCTCCTATAACAAAATTTGCAGCATAATCAATCAAAATAGAACCCAGGTTTACAAAAAAAAAAAAAACTACCTTTATTAATATCATGAATTCATGATCATCTAAGAAAGCAACATTCCTAGATTTTTTTTTAAAAAAAATTGAAATTTCTTTCAATTTCAATCAAATATAAAGTTGAATAATGTAGAAACAAGAAGTCAAGAACTATCTCATGATTGATGCAACATATAACCATAAAAAGAAACCAAAATACGAGACAATAACAGTGTAAAAAACAAAACTTCACCCCAAATTACAAGCAAATCCACCATTTTTCAATTGTATTTTACCTAGCAAAAACCCAGAAAATGAGGGGAAACATGGAAGAAGACAAGCCCCTCCCCCACCCAATAATGTCCAAATTCCAACAAAGTTCCCTCTTTTTCGATGCAGTGTCGAAACTTACTCATATGGATTAATTAAGACACAAACAACAATGAAGCAAAACAAAAGTATTTATTTTTTTAAGGTTTCAAACATTACCAATCAAAAGAAGAAGAAAAAACCAAACCCAAACTGGGAGACAAAAAAAACAGGTACCCAGCTGAGATTTCCAAGCTTAGTGAGTTTTAACATCATTGAAATAGACAAATAAAATCCGGGTTGTTCTCAAAACAATGGAATAATACTACTACTACTAATAATAATAATAATAAAAGAAGGAAGAAGATAAAAGTACCAAAGGAGGAGCAGAGAAACTTACAAGTTTTAAACCGAACACATGGGAAAAAGATGAAAGGGAAAGTCATTGGGAACTTGTTTTGCATCAAATGATGCCCATGCTTTTTTGCAAATGCAAACTCCTTTGTCCTTCAAAGTTCAAATCGACTGTCATGAAAAACAAAAGTACTGGTAAAATTATTTAGGCTTAAACGACACATTAGCCCCTAAAGTATACACAAAATATCGAACTGCTACCTAATTTTTTTTTTTGGATAATTTGCCCCTTGAATTAAAAATCATAACCTTGTTTGGTCTTTTTGTCTACGGCCATTAAAAAATATTCATAGGCCAACCAGAATACGCCACGTGTTATTTTATTAACAAAAAAATAAGGTGATTTAAATTAAAGGGGTAAATTGCACGTTAGGTATATCAAATTTTATTTTTTGTTCATTTTAGTCCTAACTGTTCATCTTCTTCATGTTTGTTGCTGCCATAGCTCCTTCTTCAAGTTTTTTCTTCTGCTTCAAGACCTTCAAAATAAAATTAGTCCATGTTTAAAAAAGAAAAAAAATTATTTTAGGATTTATTACAGAGAAAAAGATACAAAATTCCTCATTTTACCATATCTAACAAAAGAAGCATAATTAATCTTCATTTAGAGGAAACAAGAAAATTAGATAAACTTCCATTAATTTTTCTCATCATCTATTTTTCACCATTGCTTGAGCTCTTACAACAAATAAGAATGTGTAAGAACTACAACGCTCACTACTCAGTACAAATGTACACATAACACACCAATATCTCAAACTTAAGTTGATGTTTATTACTAGTTTCAAGTATTATTTTATGTAATACACCAAGGGTTTTATTTTGATGCACAAGCTGTGTAAATTTTTTTTACACATTCCTTTTATAAAATTTAAAATCTAAATCACAAACCCTAGCAACCTAAAACCTAAGCCCTAAATCCTAAACTCTAAATTCTAAATTCTACCCATAAACCTTAAATTATATACCCTACATACTAAACCCCTAAACCCTAACCTAAAACCCTAAACCCTAAACTCTAAAATTAAAGGGCTTGTGTAAACTAAAGTTTACACAAGCTTGTGCATCAAAGTATTTTCCATACACCAAACTGTATTACAAAAGGAAAAATATAGCAAGTCAATTGGTAAACAGGTTCACAAGTACACAACTTTATTTTCTCAACTTATTCTTCAGCTTTTTATCTTCATTATCTATGTGTATTTGTATATTTGTATGCCTAGTATTTACTTTGCTCAGAAATTAAAATCAGAACCCAAGTTAGCACCTTGCTCAGCAAATATATCCAATAAAAAAAGTGCCTGAAAATTTCAACAGAAGAAATTAATATCAGAACCTAAGTTGGTAAATTAGGAAAATTTTTTGGTTAGCATCACGGTTAGTCGAGAAACAACAAACATAGGTAAGCCCGGTTCAAATACGCGTGCACATAAAAGCCTGATTACCTACATAGGTAATTTCGGTTCAAATACGCGTATACATAAAAGCCTGATTATCTATATAGGTAGTCCGGTTCAAATACACATATTTTAAGTGCACGCGTATTTTGACGCTTTTTCCCCTTCTTTGTTATTTGGAGGGAAAAGCGTGACCAAACTTAACGTTTAAACACCTTTTTTTTAATTTGAGTTAATTTTTCGTCATGTTTACCAGTGTCTCTAAACTAGGTTATTTTGGAAATAAAAAATCAAAAGTCTGATTTTATTGTTGAAAGTCAATGCACTTTCGGTGCATTAATGCACCGCTTGGTGTAGGTGAAAACAATTTCAACCTTGCTGCAGACTTTGGTTGAAATTTTGGCATGGTATAATCATTTATTTGGCCCTTAAGTTTAAGTTATTTACAAGTTGGTCCTTAAAGCTCAACTATAAATAGCTTAGTCATTTGCTATTCCTATCATCCCAAATCATTCTAACATCCTCCCAATACTAGAGAAATTAGAGAGTTTTTATAGAGTTGTTTTCTCCTTTCTTATCAAGAGAGAATTGTCATTGTTTTCTCCTTGTTAGATTGAGAGAAGTTGTAATTCCTATTTTCTCATAGTGAAATTCTTCTACCTTGTCCGTGGTTTTTACCCTATATTATTTAGGGGTTTTCCACGTAAAATTTGTGTCTCTTTTATCTTTATTATTATTTTCTCAAATTATCAGTTGCGTTTTTGCTCTATCCGACGACCGTAGTCCGCAACAATTGGTATCAAAGCCTAATTTGGGTGCGTATATCTACTTACCGTATTCTCTGTTGGTTGTCACTGAAAAGTGGATCCTCCATCATAAGAAAGTAAGTTAGATATTACTCATTCATTGAAGGTGGTAGGCACTATTCACGTCAAAAAGGTGAAATAGTGTGAGCTATCTGAAATAGAAGCTATGGCAACGAAATTTGATATTGAAAAGTTCAATGGGAGAAATTTCTCACTGTGGAAATTGAAGATAAAGGCCATCCTAAGAAAAAACGGATGTCTAGCGGCTATCAGCGAAATGCCGACAGATTTTACAGATAACAAGAAATGGAATGAGATGGACGAGAATGCTATTGCAGACCTTCATTTAGCATTAGCAGATGAAGTACTATCAAGCATCGAGGAGAAGAAGACAGCCAAGGAGATTTAGGATCACCTCACAAAATTATACGAGGTCAAATCGTTGCACAATAAAATTTTCTTTAAGAGGAAATTGTACACTCTTCGGATGTCAGAATCTACTTCAGTGACAGAGCACTTAAACATGTTGAATACTCTATTTTCTCAGCTTACATCCCTAAGCTATAAAATAGAGTCACAAGAACGTGTTGAACTTCTGCTTCAAAGTCTACCTGATTCGTATGATCAACTCATCATCAACTTGACAAACAACAACCTTACCAATGATCTAGTCTTCGATGACGTTGCAGCTGCTGTTCTAGAAGAAGAAAATCGGCGCAAGAACAAGGAAGATAGACAAGGAAATCTGCAACAAGCAGAGGCCTTAATGGTGATGAGAGGAAGATCAGCAGAACATGGCCAAAGTAGCAGTCACAATCATGGTAGATCAAAGTCAAAGAGTAAGAAGAATTTAAAGTGCTACAACTGTGGAAAGAAGGGTCACATGAAGAAGGATTGTTGGAGTTTACCTAAAAACACTAATCCTCAAGGAAATATGGCAAACACTTTAGATGATGGAGATGCTCTCTGTTGTGAAGCATCAACAGCCATGGAAGGTAGAAAAAGATTTGCAGACATATGGCTTATTGACTCGGGAGCCACATATCACATGACCTCAAGAAGAGAATGGTTCTATAATTATGAACCTATCTCAGGAGGATCTGTGTACAGCTGCAATGATCATGCCTTGGAGATTGTTGGCGTTGGAACCATCAAATTGAAGATGTATGACGGGACAATCAAAGTTGTTCGAGATGTGCGACACGTGAAAGGCTTGAAGAAAAACTTATTATCCTATGGATTGTTGGATAATAATGCAAGCAAGATTGAAACACAGAAAGGAATTATGAAGGTGTTCCATGGAGCGCTTGTGGTGATGAAAGGTGAGAAGATAGCGGCAAATTTGTACATGTTGAAGGGAGAGACCTTGCTAGAAGCAGAAGCCTCTGTTGCCTCATGTAGTTCAGATTCTACCATGTTATGGCATCGGAAACTTGGACACATGTCAGAACAGGGAATGAAAGTCTTGTGGAGCAAAAGCTACTTCCAGGTTTAACAAAGGTATCACTTCCTTTGTGTGAACATTGTATTACAAGTAAGCAGCACCGATTAAAATTCAACACATCAAATTCTAGAGGCAAGGTTGTTCTAGAATTAGTTCATTCTGATGTATGGCAAGCACCGGTTACATCCCTAGGCGGAGCAAAGTATTTTGTCTCATTCATTGATGACTACTCTAGGAGATGTTGGGTGTATCCTATCAAGAGGAAGTCAGATGTGTTTTCAACCTTCAAAGTTTTTAAAGCGCGGGTGGAACTTGATTCTGGAAATAAAATCAAGTGTTTCAGATCAGATAATAGAGGTGAATATACAAGTGATGAATTTGACGACTTTTGCAGAAAAGAAGGCATCAAAAGACAGTTCACAACAGTATACACTTCTCAAAAAAATGGAGTGGCAGAGCGGATGAACAGAACTCTGTTAGAAAGAATACGAGCAATGTTGAGAGCTGCAGGACTAGAGAAAGCTTTCTGGGCAGAAGCAGACAATACCGCATGTTATTTGGTGAATCGGGCTCCATCAACTGCAATTGAGTTAAAGACACCGATGGAGATATGGATTGGTAAACCAGTTGATTATTCAAACCTCCATATATTTGGAAGTATTGTGTACGTGATGTACAATGCCCAAGAAATTTCAAACTTGGATCCAAAATCCAGAAAATATAAATTCTTGGGGTATGCTGATGGAGTAAAGGGGTATCGCTTGTGGGATCCCACTGCCCGCAAAGTGATTATCAGCAGAGATGTTATATTTGTAGAAGATAAGCTGCAAAGAAAAGAAGAAGATGATAGCACTGATAAAGAAAAACCAGAGACTACACAGATACATGTTGAAAATGAATTTGAACAAAGAGATTGTTCTGAAGTAGAACCAGAGCTCGAGGAACCAGAACCAGAGAATTCTGAAGCTCCAACAACTCGTCAATCAGATCGTGTTAGAAGACGCCCCAATTGGCACTAAGATTATGTTATAGAAGGTAATGTTGCATACTGCCTTTTAACGGAGGACGGTGAGCCATCATCATTCGAGGAGGCAATGAACAACTCAGATGCTTCACAGTGGATGACGGCAATGCAAGAAGAAATTGAAGCCCTTCATAAAAATAATACATGGGAACTTATGCCACTACCACAAGGAAGGAAGCCAATTGGTAACAAATGGGTCTTCAAAATCAAGAGAAATGGTGACGATCAAGTGGAGAGGTATCATGCAAGACTGGTGGTCAAAGGATATGCTCAGAAAGAAGGTATTGATTTCAATGAAATCTTTTCTCCTGTGGTTCGACTAACAACGGTTCGAGTTGTCCTGGCAATGTGTGCTACATTGAATTTACATCTAGAGCAGCTAGATGTTAAAACATCTTTTCTTCATGGAGATCTTGAAGAAGAGATTTACATGCTCCAGCCTCAAGGTTTTGAAGAAAAAGAAAAGAAGAACTTGGTTTGTAGGTTTAACAAATCTCTATACGGTTTAAAGCAGGCGCCGAGATGTTGGTACAAGAGATTTGACTCCTTCATCATGGGCCTTGGATACAACAGACTTAATGCAGACCCTTGTGCTTACTTCAAGAGGTTTGGTGAAAACGACTTTGTTATATTGTTGTTGTATGTAGATGACATGTTGGTTGCAGGCCCCAACAAATATCATATTGAAGAATTAAAGGCACGACTGGCTAGGGAATTTGAAATGAAGGACTTAGGACCAGCAAACAAGATTCTAGGGATGCAAATTCACCGAGATAGAAGTAGTAGGAAGATTTGGCTTTCACAAAAGAATTACTTGAAAAAGATCTTGTCACGATTCAGCATGCAAGATTGTAAGCCAATTTATACCCCTCTTCCTATTAACTTTAAATTATCCTCCGGTATGAGTCCTAGCAGTGAAGAAGAGAGGAGGGAGATGTCTCGAGTACCGTATGCATCAACAGTGGGAAGTTTAATGTTCGCTATGATTTGTACAAGACCAGACATTGCACAAGCAGTGGGAGTGATTAGTCGGTACATAGCGAATCCAGGCAGAGAGCATTGGAATGCTGTGAAAAGGATCCTAAGATACATCAAAGGGACCTTAAATGTTGCATTATGTTACGGGGGATCAGACTTTCTTATCAGCGGGTATGTCGATTCTGACTATGCAGGAGATTTGGATAAAAGCAAATCTACAACAGGGTATGTGTTTACAGTTGCTGGTGGAGCTGTAAGCTGGGTTTCAAAACTGCAATCGGTTGTGGCTACGTCAACAACGGAGGCAGAATATGTAGCAGCTACACAAGCCAGTAAAGAAGCAATATGGTTGAAAATGTTATTGGAGGAGCTCGGGCACAAACAAGAGAATGTCTATTTGTTTTGTGACAGTCAGAGCGCCTTGCATCTTGCAAGGAATCCTGCTTTTCACTCAAGAACAAAACACATACGGGTCCAATACCACTTCATTCGTGAGAAAGTGGAAGAAGGGACGATAGATATGCAGAAGATCCATACCGATGACAACATAGCAGATTTCATGACAAAAGCAATCAACACTGATAAGTTTACTTGGTGTCGATCCTCTTGTGGCTTGTTAGAGACGTAAGCAACATGGAAAGTACGAGGTAGAAAGAATGGTGTGAAGATATGATTGTTCCAATCAAATCTTCAAGTGGGAGATTGTTGAAAGTCAATGCACTTTCGGTGCATTAATGCACCGCTTGGTGTAGGTGAAAACAATTTCAACCTTGCTGCAGTCTTTGGTTGAAATTTTGGCATGGTATAATCATTTATTTGGCCCTTAAGTTTAAGTTATTTACAAGTTGGTCCTTAAAGCTCAACTATAAATAGCTTAGTCATTTGCTATTCATATCATCCCAAATCATTCTAACATCCTCCCAATACTAGAGAAATTAGAGAGTTTTTATAGAGTTGTTTTCTCCTTTCTTATCAAGAGAGAATTGTCATTGTTTTCTCCTTGTTAGATTGAGAGAAGTTGTAATTCCTATTTTCTCATAGTGAAATTCTTCTACCTTGTCCGTGGTTTTTACCCTATATTATTTAGGGGTTTTTCACGTAAAATTTGTGTCTCTTTTATCTTCATTATTATTTTCTCAAATTATCAGTTACGTTTTTGCTCTATCCAACGACCGTATTCCGCAACATTTATCTCGGGAATGCTGAGTTCGAGACGGAACTTCTGACCATCGTAGTGATGAAGAATTGACCTAAACAAGTATTCTTCGAGTGGCTCGCAGATTTTCCTTGTAATTACACTAAACTATGGAGAATCAAAAGCCTTAATATTCCTAAAAAAATACTAGAAATTATTTAATTTGTTATTATAGAAATTGTAACAATGAAATGAATACCTGTGCAAAGAATCGTGATTCGCCGGGGGATTTTTTGTCCTCCCACATAGTTAGGTTAATGTTTGTTCCACCAAAGCTAGCAGCTTGAATAGATTGGTTTCAATAGGCTCGAGCAACAAAAATAAAAAAATATTCGAATTATAGTATTTGATTTATAATACATCAAATCTTAGTATTGTTTTTACCTAAAATGTTTCGCCATATTCTAAAGGTCTTGAAGCATAAGAAAAAGCTTGAAGAAGGAGCCATGACAGCAGCAGACATAAAGAAGATGAACAGTTGAGATTAAAATAAATAAAAAATAAAATCGGACATACTTACGTGCAATTTATCTTTTTAATTTAAGTCAGTTTATTTTTTGTTAATAAAATGACACGTGGTGCGTTTTGGTTGGCCCGTAAATATTTTTTTTAACGGCGTTAGACGGAGGGACCAAACGAAGTCACAGTTTTTAGTTTAGGGGTAAAATGTTCAAAAAAATTCTTTGAGGGGCAGTTCGATATTTTGTGTATACTTCAAGGGTCAATGGGACATTTAAGCCAATTATTTTTTTTTCAGAATGTTTAATTTCGATTAAAATTAATTTTTTATAGGTCATTTTTATGGTCCATACCTAACAATAATGTGTCTTAAAGATTTGAACTCAAATTTTTTTAAAGAGCGTTGTGTCTTGTTATTGCATTCAACCCGGGTGGAAATCCTCTGCCCCTTTTCAGTGCCCCCAACGCTCAAAATTAGGTTTAGAGTTTTAAGTTAGGGTTTAGCAAAGTTATGGTAGGGTGTATTATTTATGGTATATGGTGTAGGGTTTATGGTTTAGAATTTAGGGCTAGGGCTTGAAATTTACATTTATAGTGTTTTATTAGTGTTGGGGCATAAGTAGGGGCACCGAAAAGGGGCAGAAAAATTTTATCCATCCAACCCTTACTAGTTAAAATTAAATATTTTTATAAGGGTAAATTGCACAGATCATCACTCAACAATTTTCTCGCTCCTGTTTTGGTCACGCAACTTTTAAATTTTTCTATTTAATAATTAAATTTTATACATAGAACGTTTTTAGTCACTCATAAATATTTTATTATTATTATTTAAAAAAGTTAATATTATTAAATATAAAAATAATTTAAAATAAATAGTAAAATAATATTTTATTATCATTAAATTTTAAAAAATTTAAAATAACCCTCGCCGCTTGTCATAACCGTCGACCACCATTGACCACTGGCGGTCTTCAAACTCAGTGGCTGTTTGACTCCAAATTGCATCGGGCGACTCGTTTTGACACGTTGAGTCTGAATCTAGTAGTTGTTTCACCAGAAAATATCCTAAAACTTGTGAATCTCGATAAAAACGTTCCAGTTTTCTCACTTTTGAGCTCCTTTTCGTGGATTTCGAAGCACTTTCTAACAAAATGGAGGTCGGATTTAGACGAAGTGACCAGTGAAATATAAGACCAAACAGCCACCATCTACGGCCGTTAGTGGCGACGAATGGCCGACGGAAAATTTATTTTTTTTATTAAATAATAATAAATGTTATGTCATGCTAAAATAATAATAAAATATTCGTGAGTGGCAAAAAAACGTTCAATATATAAAGTTTAGTTATTAAATAGAAAACTTTGAAAGTTGAGTGACCAAAATAGGAGTGAGAAGATTGTTGAGTGATGAATGATGTATTTTACCCTTTTGTAATTATATATATTATAGCTGGAGGGTATTTTTGTAAATTAAATCAATTAATTTGTTTTTCTTTTTAATTTTAACAATTTAGCTTGTAGTAATCCAAAATCAGTAATTTGTTTATTTTTTTTTTTTTAGTTTAATTCTCAAACTCTTTGAATTATATCAATCTCACGTTTTAATTGTCGCTGATTAATAGAGTCATTATCAATAGTCGTCTTTTGTCATGTCAAATACTCTGTCGTTGCATAATTAACAACATCTAAGTTAGCATGTATATGTATCATTTTCTTTAATAAATTAGTGCCCTCCAATAAGACGACGACATGTCAATTTTAATGATGTGACAGTATAGTTGACATTATTTTTATAAAAATATATTTTAAAATAAATAATTAATTTTGAAACTCTTTATTCATACTACCACGTCATCAAAACTGGTATGGCATCATTAGCATGTCAAAATAGCTAGTTATAACGATTGGTGTGGAGTAAAAACGATCACATGTGTAAAATTTAATGTTTCTATTAATTAATGACTATCAAAGAATGAGATTAATACAATTTAGGGAGTTTGGGGGGCTAAATTGATGATGATGAATATTATTTTTGATTTTAAAAGACTACATGACTAATAAAATTGAAAATAAAAGATAAAATTACTAATTTGATATTACTAGGAGACAAAATTATTTCTTCAAATCTTCTTCATAAGAGAAGGCGAAAAGATGTTCAAAATCAAATTCATTTAGTGTCAAACAAGTCATTTCTTCATTTTTCGAATTAAAAAAATAATTTTTAAAGTGTTAACAAAATGTGGTTTGTAATTTAAAATGCCGGCTATTGTTGTTAAAAAATATTTTAAAAGATTCACAAATTAATCAAATAGTTAAGGATATCATAATGCTTCAATTTATGTATATTCAAATATCGGCGGTTATCTTAAGATTGTAATATCTTTGTATTTAAAAAATGTTATCAAAAATTAAAAATATATTTAAGACAACATGTTAGATAGAAAAAAAAAAACTTAAGTGATAATTAAATAATATTCTGATAATTTTATACTCAAGTCAAAAACTTAAAATTGATTTTGTAACTTTTTCAGAAATTTAATTTGAAAAGTACTTTTTATTCCCAAAACCTATTTCTTAACCTTATTTTCTATTGCTTTAAGTACGAGTGATTAAGTTAAGTCGAGTAAAAATATTCGAGTTAGTTAAACTGACGAATTATATTTTATCATTTAAATTTTATTTATTTTTTCAAGTCGAGTTGTTTGAATTATTGTTCAAATTTAACTGTAAATATTTATACTATAATATTGATTAGTTACAGTTTAAATGACTTTCTATAATCATATATGATATATATATATATATATATATATATATATATATATATATATCTTCATTTTTTTTTCTCGTGTGAGTAAAATTTATAATGTTATTTAATAAATCAAATATCATCTAAAAATATATAGTATCTTTATTGTATTATTTTTTAAAGAAGGGATTTTGAGGGGGGAAATATTGACGGGAGTATAAAGAAATCAATGGATTGATGGAGGGTATGAATTCACAATTAGTTGCAGTCAAATGGTTAAATTGAATACAATACAAAGTTAAGGAATAAATTGCAGAATGCAGGGTTTTTTTTAAATAAAATTGAAGTTGCATAGTTATTCGAGTTGTATTTTATCATTCGAACTTTAGTTGAAATTTTCATGAGTCGAATTTATAAAATTTATGTAAAATCGAATTTATTAAATTCGAGTAATGTGAAAATTATTTTTTCTAATTGAGATGAATTTTGCTCCCGAACTTTTTGTATCAAAAGTTTATTTGGCTTAAAAAATCTGTTTTGAAAAGCAATGGAGAATTAAGAATTTGGCCCTAAGGCGTGGCCATATGATGTGGTTGTGTGATTTTGCGGTTGGGTGATTAAAATAAAAATTCTCTTTTTGACAACTATGGCTAAATGATTTTTTTTATTTGAAAGGCTAAATTACAATGTTATAAAAGTTTAATGACCAGAGTGTTAAAACACTATTTTCATTGACCAAAACTTCTGAAAGAAATATACATCTTCTGCCTATTTACGAATATTCTAGAACACCTTCACTATATGGATCAACTATTTAATCCAATGTTGCATTGTAATTGTTCTTTTAATGGGATGTTCCAATAGTAATAATTCCATTAATAGTTGTTCAAAATATAAAACAATAAATAAAGATTGACAATTTAATATCCGATGACTTCCAAATTTGGATTTCTCCGAAGTACTTCTTCTTCTTAAATTAGTTTTTAAATAGTCTAAAATTAATTATAAGATAGTATATATTTACCTTGCAGACAATATATATTTATTTTGCAGACAATACGATTTGAACCCGAATTTCTTTTTAGATTAGTTTAAACTAATGAGTCTCATGAATAAAAATCAAATCATAATAATTTATTATGTTTTTTCCTTAAAAATAAAACACAAAATCTTACATGTTGCACTAACTGATAAAAAATCTGTTAAATTTAACAGTAAACGATGGTTAAATAAGTAAATTAATAAAAAATTTAAGTATAAAGACTTATAATACCCTTAAGTCAGGATTATTTATATTAACACATAACTGTAATAAATTATAATAAATTAATTTATTCCTTGTAAACAGCTCCTATAAACAAATGAAATAAATCTAAGGAAAGCAACAACAAAAAAATCTTGCAAGCCAAAAACATTTACAAAAAAAATCTAAAAAAAGTGTATTCATGCATTTTTACAGGTCACACGACACATATCCAATATGATTTGATCAAGTGGCCTGGTGTGCTCGGCGATTGCCCGGAGGGAGAAAAGGGGAAGTATCCTCTAGTGTTGGCAGCCGACGACGGAGGCCTTGGCGGCGGCAACACACTCGCACGAAGGGCACATAATGAGGGTGGTGGCGGGTGAGTGCATGAAAAAAGGTTGAGAATTTTTCAAAGCTTTTAATTCTTGGAGTTCTTTTTGTAACCTCTTGTTTTCTACCGTCAGTTCCTCGCAACATCGCTTTAAATACTCACAATTTACCTCCGTCTGCTTCAATTTTGTCCTGTTTTATCACATCAATACTACAAAATAAAATCCCCCAACAAGTCTTTATTATTTTAAAATAATCAAATGTTCGAATGGTTCCAGTGGTAAATAATGATATATTTCATCTAAGTGATTTGGGTTTGAGCACTGTGTATATACGGTGTATGTACTTTATTAAAGGGGTGAAAAAACTGAACAAATATTATCTTGTAATTGCACCGATATATTAAAAAAATAATTATAAATAAAATTTCTTTAATTTTATGGGGGAAAAATACCTTGCTCTTCTATTCTGAAACCAAACTTCCACTTGTCGAGGACGAAGATTTAATTGCTTGGCTAAGGCAAGTTTTTGCTTCTAAAACAACATTCCAAAAAATTGTTCGAACAAATTAGAACCCTGAGACATGTTTTTTTTTTTTGTCATTTTTATATTTTACTTACAGGATTCAGAGTGTTGTGTTCTTTGAAACTTTCTTCGAGGAAAGCAGATTGTTGTTTGGAAAGCCTGAGTTTCTTCCGAGTTGACCCGTTCAACTCGTCGTCCTCTTCATCACTCGCTCTTTCAGCTTCAACGCCTTTTAGGTCTCTCTTCCGTATGTTACTCCTGTTTCTAATCCCGAAATCCATTTGAAAAGACGACACCGCGCTGTTCGGAGATGAACCCGCGGCTCCTTCCTCAGATTCCTCCGCCACCGCCGGTGGCAACCGGTTCACGTCTAACCCTCGGCCGTCTCCATCTAATGTAATTATGTAACAACGCAAAGGTTAATAAGAAAAAAGAAAAACCCAGATCAAAAAGTCATTTTTAGGGCAAATGAAAAATACTGACGATTATGAGTGAACCAAGGGAAACGAAGCTGAAGAGTTGGATCCGAAGGAACCCTTTTTCCATCTCCATCCCCCATGCAAAACCCTAGATCCTTGCTCCTCGATAACTTTGGGGTTTTCTCAAGAAACGGGAATGGCTTTGAGTTTGAGGGCTGTTCACCCAATCTCAGAGCTAACTCCATCTTTAGCCTTTTGTCAAAAACTAAGAAACAACTGTTAAGGAAGGGTTTGATTTTGAATATGTTATGTATGCTTCATTTATATATATATATATATATTTATGGATTAATTTCCTATACAGGAAACTTTGGCAGTGGAAACTGAAAGTTTGCACAAGCGCCTTAGTTTTAGGGTATCTGAAAGTTTGCACAAGCGCCTTTAGTTTTAAGGTATAGGGAGTTAGTTTAGGGTATATGGTTTAGGTGTTTAGGTGTAGGGGTTTAGAATTTAGGGATAGTTGTTTCCTATAAACCCTAAATTATAACCCTAAACATTAAATTAAAACAATTATCCTTAAATTCTAACCCTAACACCTAAACCCCTAAACCCTATACCCTAAATCTAAGGCGCTTGTGGAAACTTTCCACCACCTGTGTATAGAATATTTATCCTATATTTATATACCTGCAATATGATCAACTGACAAAGATCGTGAAACTCATAAATTTACACGTTTTTTGGATTGTTGGATGAGCGAAATGGATGGTTGAGATAAATTCATTATTTTTTTAATTGATAATTTTCAAATAACCAATTGTTAATCTTATCCATTTCACCCACTATACTATACGATCTAAAACGTATAAAAATTAAAAACTTTTATACTGTGTAACTGGATTATATATATCATAAAAAGAAGGGGTAAAGAAAGAGAAGGTACCTATGGTGTTTAATGGAGGGTTGGTGAAGACATAAGACCCACCACTCCCTTCCTTTGTAACACTCTCCTTTTCATTTTGCCTTGTGTGAGTAAAAAGATTTGACCGATAAATCCAGGTTGACAAATGCACGTGGATATCTATATAAATCATACACCAACACCACAGACAAAGGGATAGTTTTTTTAAGGCCTATATAACCAATTTTTTCCATTTAGGTATATAAAGTATCTGTTTTTGTCAAAATAAATATCTGATATATATTATTTTAGTCAAAATAAAAATTTAAAATATTTTTGGTCAAAATAAATATATAAAGTATATTTTTTGTCAAAAATATTACGTAATGTATTTTTAAGTATTTATTTTGATCAAAAAATACTTTATGTATATGTTTTGACCAAAAACTATATTTTAAGTACTTATTTTGACAAAAAAAATACTTTAAGTATTTAAATAAAAAATTGATATTTTAGATACTTATTTGTAATATAAGTATTTTTAATGAAATTAGGGCAAATCAGTCGGAGCAAAATCTTTGGTCATTTTACTAATTGATTTTAAATATATTTGATAAAAACAACAATACTAAACAGATAAAAATCTGAGATAGAACAAAGTCGAAGGTTAAAATATTAAATAAATTCACACAAGTATATAAATAAAAATTAAATTAAAGCCGAGTTCGAATCGCTTTGTCTACAATGTATATGTACATTATCAAAAGGTTAAAAATATTTATGAACATATACTACACTATAATTATCTTTAAATTATTTTAAAAAATCAAATCAAAGTCGAGTTTAATCAAAATCTGTTTGGCCTATCTAATTACCGTTCAATAAGATGACTACGAGAGAGCATGAGAATTTTAGAAAAGTTTGTCAGCTTCTGATTTTTTTTCAATTTATTATGAACCGTGAAAGAGTTAAGATTAAACATTAAAAGTAATAAAGTTCGTTATATTTTTAAATTTAAAATTAGAAATGACATAAACTTTATTCGACTAATATTGGATGGGAGGATTTTGTTAATTAATGCTGCAATAACTTCACAAGGTTAATGATGAGTAGGTTCTCACCAAATAAGGGCAAGAAAATCATCTGTCATCATCATCACCCCAGCATGAGAAAATGATTTTTCATCAAATATTCTTCCACCCTTTGTGACCCTTTTTTTTTTATAAAAAATGTTTACTACATACTTAAGGACGCAGGATTTTAATTTAAGGAGGGTGAATTTATAAATTTTTAGGGGACGAACTTATAAAAGTCTAAGGGGTAAAAATAAATTTTTAATAGATTTAACATATAAAATTTTTTATAAATTTTCTAACTCGTATAAGAATCTTAAAATTTTAAAGAGAGCGAATGTCCCGTCAACCTCCCTTGGTCTATCCTTGTACATACTCATCATAATGATGAGAGTGAAAATAATAATAATGATTGAAATGTGTTGTTTTACCAAACACAATTATTTAACATTATTGTCGTTGTTTGTTGTTGTGTTTTTGGAAATGATTATGCCCATTTAGTACACAGATTTGCAGTTCTCCGAGCGGTTAATTAACGTATCTTCCAACGACATTAACATTTATAAATACGAAAATGACTTATTTGTTAATTCTTCTGTGTGGTTTTAAAGCATCACGAGTGGATAATCGATTCAGTAGAAGATCGAGTCGGAGATGTCATCGAAAACGGAAAACAAGTAATTGAAAAAACAAACATATTTAAATTATAACAAAACTTTTTTTAATAGAAAATGACCTCGTTAAAAACTTCTTTCATAACCGAATGCAAGTCGAAGACGACATTCGAACTAGGAAAAAGGAGGAAAAGAGTGATCATGAATTCAGATTACTGTTAAGATTAAACTTCATATTATTTAGGATTTAATTTTCAAAAATAAATAGTGAATGGGCCTTAAATTTTTGGAAAATCTAAGAATCAATCATTTCACAAGAAAGATACTGTATCCTAATGTGCATGTGGCAACCCATACATAATTCCAAGGGTCTTTGGGAAGGGACCCCTTGCCTTGTAAGAGGGCATCAACATAATCCAAAGGGCCCCTCAAACTTCTCCATACTTTATTTGAGGACCACTAATATTTGGGGTTTATGTATTCTCTAATTTATACATATCCTGTAACACACTTGGAGCTTCAGCAAATCCTATACTACTCTATAACAAAATCTTACCCTCTCACTCTCATTAAAACCATTCTTTATTGACTTTTTAGTAGTAAACTTTTTTGTAGTTTAACCATAATTATTTAAAATATTTAAAATAATTAAATTTTATTCAAAAATTAATTATAAGCTACTTGACCATAAGTTTTTAAAATATATTTTACTGTTTTATCAACACTATTTTTTTGAATATGAGTACGCTAGTTTTATTAAAAGAGAAAAAATTCAAAAATATAATGAGAGTTTACAACTCATGTAAACAAACTTGATCCGGATATAAGATTAAAAACACGAAAATTAACATCACTAAATCATAAACAAGAGTATATAAAAAAAGTAAAAACCCTAACTCAACGGCTTGAAACAAAATAGATACAAATATCACCAAAGTTCGGCGATGAAAGATAAAACCAACGGCAACTAACATTAAAATATACATTAAAATAATAAGACATCTTGACAACACAATCATTATCACAACTGAATTGCAAACAAAACATAAATTCAAATAATTAATTTGGTTTAACCGATATTTTCTCACCTGTAATTTCTGTAAAGCGTAATTTAAGGGTTTTGAAGTACTGCACTGCCCCATCCCAAATATAGTTCCTCGCGTGCATTAGCTTTTTGCTTGCATCGAACCGATGTTATAGGTATAATATAATTGTACTTTTAGATATTGGTCATTTTTAACAATTAGCGGATAGCTGATAACAGATTACATTAGTTGATAGTTAATAGCTGATTGCATTAGCTGATTTGACTAGCGGATTGTATAAAAGTATTTAGTAAAATTAACTGATAGCTGTTTGATTATTTAAACAAACAAAATGACATAAATGACATGATAATATTCAATACTTGTTTGAATAATTTATCAGTTATGAATATTTTGTACATAATAAATATTAATTAGATTTGTAAAAATTATTTTTAATATAAATTTTCTAAACATATTTGAAAGATTTATATATTAATTTATTATTTATATAATTATTAAATTTTTTATATGCACATATAAATATGTGATAAAAATAGAATTAGCTTACAAATGTCACCATATAAATTAGTAGTAACAACAAATAAGTCCAATATTTAATATGTTATTATTTATATTAAAAAATATTATTATTTAATTTAGGTTACTTGTAGATTTTTTGTAATTGTTAAGGGTAAAAGAGTCATTACAACTCTAATATCAAACCTTTAATCTCAAAAAGCTCTTATTAGGAGCTTTTTCAAAATTAGCTTTTTCACCCCAATCCGCTATTTACCAAACATTAATATTAGCGGGTTTGACTGATCAAACCTCTAATTATAGCTCAAACCTCTAATTTTTGCCCAAACCGTTGTTTACCAAACAGGGCATTGTATCTATAAATAATTAAATTTATTTAATACAAAAATAAATTGGTGTTTTTATTTTTTAAAATATAAATAATTAAATGAAAAATAAAATTTTATATGTACAATTGAAAGTTTTGTGTATAATTAAATAAAATTAAAGTTTATTCATATATTTTTTTAAAATTCATATATAATACTACTAGAACAAAATATATATGAAATTGCAATCCATTCCCATATATATAGAGAGTTAGGATCAACTTACACAATGTAAAACTCTTTAAATTTTACACGTTTTTTGGATCGTTAGATGGAGGGAATGGATGTCTCAGATTAACTCCTGACTCTTTTTTTTTCAAGTGATAATCTTCACATGTTTACTGTTAATCTCATCCATTCATTTCACCCATCTAACGGTCCAGAAAAAATATAAAACTCTTTAAATTTTACACTGTATAAACAGATCATATCCCATATATATATATATATATATATATATATATATATGGGTTAGGATCAAGTTACACTGTGTAAAACTCTTTAAGTTTTACACTTTTTTTGGATCGTTGGATGGGGGAAATGAATGGTTGAAATTAACTCCGTGTTTTTAATTCCCAAGTGATAATCTTCACATAATTTACTGTTAATCTCATCCATCCGTTTCACTCATCCAACGATCCAAAAAAGGTGTAAAACTTAAAGAGTTTTACACAGTGTAATTTGATCCTATCCCATATATATATATATATATATTATCTTCCAAGACATAATCATTAAGCATTTTGCCATGCTTCTTTTCATTATCACAATGATCACCAATTCACCATCCATCACCATAATATTAGATGCTATTTTGATGCCTAAAAAGCATGGGACAAAAGACCCTAAAATTACAGCATTTTATTTCAGAGAGAAAATCATCTTCATCATAGGCTTATAATAATTTTCCCTTTTTTTCTTTTGATAATCGAAATTCATGTTGAATTTTTCTACATCCCTAAAGTTTGAAATAATTAATCTTCAACTGATATATGTTTTGTTTTTTTAAATATATATAACTATTTTTAAGGATTATTATTATCTTGTACACTGATGATGGAATCTAAAAGTTTCCACAAACACCTTAATTTTAGCGTTTAGAGGCTTAGTTTAGGGTAAATGATTTAGGAGTTTAATTATAGGGATTTAAAATTTAGGGGTAGTGGTTAGAATTTAAGGTTTAGAGATTAAAGTTTACTTTTTAGAGTAATATGATGAGGATTTATGTTTTAATCTATAAACCCTAAATTGTAAATTTCAACCACTATCCCTAAATTCAAAAACCATACACCTGAACCCCTAAACCATACACCCTAAACAAAATCACTAAACCCTAAAACTAAAACACTTGTAGAAACTTTTAGTTTCTACCGCCAGTGTATTAAATAATTATTATTTTTAATTATTCATATAAATATTAACAAAATATCAACCGAACAATTACTTATAAAATAATCTAATTATTTACCCATCATAATAGTTATTATTATTCACTATTCTATTACTAAAAAATCTCATACATCAATTATTCAATATTTTTGCAAACTATTTATCAATGTAATATTTTGTTTGTATAACTACGGTATCCAACACATTCACAACTAAATAATTTAAACTATTAACATTGTTTAAAAAATTTAGTACATTATCCCACTAAACTAACTGATTGTTGTTATCAATATAATATATTTTAATTCAACAATAAGTTAAACTTTTATAAAATTGAACCCTATGGAACATAATTTAACAGAAAAATCAACATAAAATTATTACATCTATAAGACCAAAAACCAACATAAGACATGAATGTTGATTTTTAAAAAGTAATAATGATGAATATTGACCAATTTTTATGCCTTCAAACATACTTCACTCGTCTGCTCAATCATTCTCTTTGAATCCAACTATAATTAATTTTCTTTCAAATCTTTCAATGCTTTGTCAATTATTATTACTATTATTGATTCCTAAGTTAGTAATACTAACGACTTTTTTATCTGCATCTTCATCTTTAGTGAAATCGCAATCATCATCAACTACATTATAGTCAACCAGTCATGCCTATGTTTTTTTTTTACCGCCGCCGTCGTCGTCATCATCATCATCATGGTCTGAGCGTATTTCGAGATTTGATCTCATCTCCGACAAACAGCGTATTTAGTGTCATACCTACTGATGGTCTACATCCGAATATGTAGCCTTTGCATGTTGGGCATGTGGACACCGGAATCATTAGTCTCTTGAGAGATTTTTTTTTTATAAAAACAGTTATTGTGAATCATCTCCGGTGTTCGTCAGATGTAGAAGAGCCCAAAGGCATTTTTTAAAATGTACGGAGGCGGTAAGTTTAGGTGTGATAGATATCTAGTAAATTTAGGATTCTATATTTGAGGAGGGACGATAAAACATTTCAATTCATATGATGTGAGCAAAGAGCATACATGAAAGTTTTTACTATGAACTGAAAAATTCCCGCGTTCTAAGATAAAATAGTAGTATGGATAAGTAGAGTCGATTCACAAGATTTGAGATTTTTAATATCGTTTTTTTGTGACCAGATTAAATGTCTTAGTAATGATCATTTTCACGTCTCGCGGTAAATTGAACTAAAAAAATAAAAAATTCAACAAGGAGTTTAGTTAATCAAAATAAAGAAATAAAAAAATCAATTAAAGAATGAATTGTTAAAAGGAAATAAAGAATCAAATGATTTAGAGTAAATTAGACAACTGAATGTTTAAATTCTTAGCATTAGACTCGGTGCACTCCGAACTTGAATCGAACAAAAAAATCCAACAAAAAAATATGTTTTTAGTAGGATCCAACTCAAAACAAATTCATCTCGTCCATGGGGGGATTAAACCCAGTTTATAAAAATCCCTACTTTTGCCCTAATTTCATTACAAATTCATAAAAACCAACAAAAGGACACCTTAATTTCCTCCTAATACCAAGAAACTCATATCTAAATTCCGAATTCACAACCTCCCAAAGTAAAATAAAACACTCAGCAGTAAGTCATTAAGATGGTGATTTAAAGACAAAAACAAATAAATTTGGAAAAACCTATACCAAAAACGAGACTCATAAACAAAACAAAGACCTGGGTTTAACAGAACCTCAAACTCGAATCTTATTAAGTCAGAAGAGTCACTGAGTTGGACGATGGGAGCTGTTTCTGAGTTGAGTTAGGTTCAACTTCACACGCCTCTAAATCAAAGGTTAATTGCTTCAAACATTGTAATAATGAGATGGATGAATCTACAATGTCATGCCAGAAGAAGCATAAAATCAAATACTTCTCTAAATTATAAGTAGTTTTAAATTTATCTTAATTTTTCAACTATTTTTTAAAGCTCAAACATGAGAATAGAAATCTGCCCCTTCTTGCACTCCTATTTATACCCTACACTAAAAATTAGGTTTAAAGTTTATGGTGTGTTTTTAGGGTATAAGGTGTGGGGTTTGGGATTTAAAATTTAAGATTAAAGCTTGAAATTTAATTTTTTAGTATTTTTTAGTGTTGAGACATAAAAATAGTCACCCAAAAGAAATAGAGATTTTTATCTCAAACATGCTCGGTGCCTCGAGATTAAGAAAATAGAGGTTGAAACGGATAATTCGGAAGCATATCGAATACTTACAGAGGAATCTATGGCACTTCAGGGACACTCAATTGTGGAGGCTATCAAAGTCTTGCCTTCATGTGATTAGGAGGTTCGTCATTGTCTTGTACAAACGGATCAAAATTAAATTGCCGATGCTCTTGCTAGTCTAAGTCGGGGTAAGTCCAGCAGTGAAGTGCTTTATGGCTACTCTACGGGAGAAGCTACGTCTCGAGTGTTAACACCAGACCTTATTTCTGTAAATATAATTATTTGATAAAGTGACGGTGAAAACTATTTAGGGATTCAATTTAATGCGTAGAATTTAAGTTTAGTAGTTTAAAACTTATGGATTATGAATAGAACTTAAGATTTAGGGTTAGAATTTAAGGTTTATAGGCTAAAACTTAAATCCTCAACATATTACACTAAAACCTAAACTCTTACCTCTAAACCTCAAATCTTAACCATAATCCTTAAATTCTAACCATCCCCTAAATTCTAAATCCTTACACCCTAAATTAATTCTCTAAACCCTAAAACTAGAGTGCTTGTGGAGTGTATTGGATATAAATCATTTATGTATTCGCAAAAAAAAATATTATTTAAAGCTAAGATAATCTTTTTAATATTTACAAAAAATAAATTATTTTTTTTTTATTTTCAATCACCCTTTTAACCTAAATAAATTGTCGTAATTTAAACCATTATCGTATATGTATCATATAACTTTAAAAATTAATATTTTTGTTTATGTCCCTCAATTTCTATCTGTATATGTATTTGTATCACTGCAACACAATCAATAACACTGCTCGGCAAATTTTATTTTTTAAAATTAATTGACTTTACAAGGGTCAAAACGGTGTTTCCACACACTCGTCCCTTGCTGTTTCTGCTTCAACTTTGGAATCTAATGAATGAGGTTGTTTCATTCACTTACATTTAAAAATATGGGTAAACTACATAAATGACCATTATATTATTGGAAAAGTCGCGATTTGACCACTTTACTTTTTTCGAAGTAATTAAACTACCATACTATTAAATTGGGTGCAATGTGACCACCAGCCGTTAGAGGTTAACGGTAGGGTGACGTGGTAGTTAAAAAATTAAGGGTATAATTACACATTTGGTCCTTACTATTTACACATTCTTTCAATTTAGTCTTAATTTTAAACTAATAAAATAAATTAATTAGGTGGTGACATGTGTCAACACCTTATTGAAGGAATTTAATTATTTATATTTAATTAATAAATTATTTATAGGAGAAAAACAAAATCCCCAAACCTACTCTAGGTAAGAATCGACCTAGGTAAAACAGGGATAAAGATATATCTTAACCACTGCACCAAGCACATGTTTATGTTATAAATCACCAATTGTATTATATGCCTTATTGTTTGTTACCATTCAAACATCTTCTTTCTCATCACTTTTGTCCTGCTTCAGTCTTTCCATGTTTTCTCTTTTTCATCCTCCAGGATGAAATATGACTCTTGAAATCAGTGACAAAGTTTATCACAATCTTCATTCCTGGCAGAAAGGTATCGCAAGGATAATAAAATCTCTGCCAAAGGAAGTTTTTTGGATCACCATCGTTTTGATCTTTGACTACAAAATTTCTCGAATTCAGGAGTTGTGCAATTGGCTCTTCTGCTGCATTTCTTGATGTATTAGAAGACCAAACAATGCTTTTGGTGCGGTTTGTAACTGAAAAAACCCCTTTGTCATTGATACTTAGAACTCCTGCATCAGAAACTGAAGCTTCTCTATTGGCAACCCATACAATAGTCCCGGTTGATACTTTCTTGTACCAAATTCTCAGATATCGACTCTTTGAATTTTCGAGACTGAAAAATCTTAGTTTAAAGTTTCCACTTGAAAGATTAAAGAAAAACATAATTATATATAATTATGTATATTATAATTTCTTTTACCTGTTGACCACCATTTTAGGAAGCTTTTCCTGTGATGAATCTCCATATGTTGCCATGCAATATTTTAGAAAGCTTCAGTAGAGTTTATGGAGGATGAAGAAGAAAAAACATGGGAATGTCCCTACTTACAATTAATATCGTTAACAACTGAAAGAGCAATCTCCTTGGCTCCTTTCTGATACACTTGCTTTGTCGAACAGTCACCCCGAAAATACTCTATCCGTACCCACCATAAGAAGGAAGAAAAAGGTACAATCTATTGATCAAAACTATTGCAGCACATAACAGAAATATTCCATGTTTGATGCTTTTAAACCTGATTTTAAAACTTAAGCCAACAATGCATGTTTCCTTCATTAAGCTGGCCTCGGTTCAATTGACCAGACTATTAAAGGAAAATTTTAGCATCATTTACCAGACTATTGAAGGCAAATATCGAAAGCCAGTTCTCAATAGTTTAATGCAACAAAATTCGATACACCACAACCAAGAAATTAAGATATAGGGAGTTTGCTTACCGAATGTATAGGCAGATAAAAACGTGGAATCAATGTTAGGTAAATGAAGGAGGATGAAGAAGAGAAAACATGGAAAGATTGAAGCATGACAAAAGTGATGAGGAAGAAAATAGCCAAACAATAAGACATATAATACAATTGGTGATTTATGACACAAATATGTCTTTGATGCAGTGATCAAGGTGTTACCTTTATCCCTATTTCACCTAGGTTCAATTCCCACTTAGACCATGTTTGGGGCTTTTGTTTTTTTCCTCTAAATACACAGTGACATGTGTCACCACTTGATTGGAGGAGGAAAATAATTTATTAATCAAATATAAATAATTAAATTCCTCCAATAAGGCGTTGACACGTGTCACCACCTAATTAATTTATTTTATTAGTTTAAAATTAGGACTAAATTGAAAGAATGTGTAAATAGTAATGACCAAATGTGTAATTATACCCTTAATTTTTTTAACTGCCACGTCACCCTACCGTTAACCCTTAACGGATGGTGGTCACATTGCACCCAGTTTAATAGTATGGTGGTTTAATTGATTCGAAAAATAATAAGGTGGTCAAATCGTGACTTTTTCAATAATATGGTGGTCATTTACGTAGTTTACCTTAAAAATATTATCAATTCGTTATGGGTAGGGGTGTTCAAAAAAATTCGATCCGATTATCCGATCCGAAATTTAGGATATCCGATCCGTTTTTTATTTTTCGCATAATTCGGATCGGATATCCGAAAATTTCAGATCGGATACGGATAGTGATTTTACATTCGGATCGGATATCCGATTATCCGATATCCGAAAATTCAAATTTTTATAGGTATAAATCTTGTTATATTCGATATTTTTACTTGTTATATATGAAAAATTGAAATTTCCATGGATACAAATATTGTTATATTCGATATTTTTACTTTTATATATGAAAAATTGAAATTTCCATGGATACAAATATTTTTATATTCAATAATTTATTGATTTTTATATTCGAAAACCTAAAATTTTCATGGATAGAACCATTAAATTAAAAAAAATAATCAAATAAATTCATAATTCCGATCCGAAAATTCGGATATACAGATTTTCGAATATCCGATTTTTTGAATCAGATACGGATCACTATTTAGGTGATTCGAATTTTTCAGATATCAGAATTTTCGGATCGAATCCAATATCCAAAAATAAACACCCCTAGTTATGGGTACTAAATCCAACAAGATCACTCTCCTTTTTTTTTTTTAAAATCCTAAAATTAATTCTCAACCTGAGCAGTCCTATTTTCTTATTAAAAAATATTGCAAATTCTAATAAACGTGAATCCAAATTAAGAGTAGAGTGAGAGGAACCCAATAATGTCATAAAAAAGGTATAAACGATAAAACTATCCACTCCCAACAGTTTTGTATTCTCTCTCAATGCCACCCTGGCATCCCATTCACTTTCACCTTCTCCTGATTCCTTCACTGCCTACCTTTTAAACCGGTCGCTCCCACGTGCATTCCCCCACCACTCATTTCCGTGACTGAATTGCAACAAATAAAAAGTTAGAGACATATATTAAAAAAACTTTATATTATATTAGAATTATTTTTTAGTATTTCCTTGTTATTTACAAAAAAAAAAGTAGTTGTTGTTGTTGTATTTGGGGTTTTGCACCTTTTTTTTCTTTCCTTCTCTCGTTTCTTTTTTGTAAAAAAAAAAAACAATTTCTTCCTCTGGTTTTTCTTGATTTGGTTTTCTTCAGAACTTTCATAAAGGAAATTATCGGATATGAGGATCAGAAAAAGACCGGTTCAGCAACCTTTCTCTTCGATTTCACCTCTTTCATCAGATCCCAACCTTAACCGGTCTCCGGTGGTGCAACACCCTCCACGGCGGCGGTCTCCTCCTCCGACTGATCATCCAAGCCACCCGATCCGACGGCAACAACCGATCCAAGACCGTGATTCATCCACTTCCCCGGAAACAACAACAGTAAGAGCAACACATGGGAAAGAGCTGAAGAAGATAGAAGACGGCCTGGTTAGTTCAATGATTCAAAGATTACGTCATTTTTCTATCATAGTTTTTTGAAGTTGTTAAAAAGAGTGCACTAGTGTAATTTAATGTAGGATTCGAAGCAAGAACTAGGAACTGGATCTATATCCCATCAAGGTAAGAAATCATATCATCTGCTAATTAATGAGATGAAATCATGAAATATTTCATTGAATATTGATTTCAAGGGTGTTGCACTTTTGTTTTGTTTCTGAAGGGAAAAGATTAGTGCAGAAATGTAACGATAATAACGGCGAGAATAAGAGTGGGAAAAAGAGAGGTCGAAACGGTGCGTTAATGGAAGGTTCGAGGTGCAGTCGAGTTAATGGAAGGGGATGGCGGTGTTGCCAGCAAACACTCGTGGGTTACTCGCTCTGCGAGCATCATTTGGGGAAAGGGAGGTTGAGGAGTGTTGCCGGTGCTAAAAGCCGATCGAGTGATAATGCGGCGGAGAAGGAAGATCGGAAGCCGCCATTGATGAAGATGGGGATGGTTAAAGCTCGATCCATGAGCAGCCTGCTAGGCCAAAACGACGATGTAATTGCAGCTCCTGATCATGATAATTAAAACTGTTTCCAAACTTTCTGTTTTTTTTTTTTTTGATGTTTGAGATTCTTGATGGACCGATGGTTTTGTTGTATGGATGATGGGATTAATGTTAAAGAAATTGGATGGAATAATTTTGTAGATGAGTCGATTATTTAAGTGGAAAATAAGTGAAGAAACGCTCCCCGTTACACTACTGCTCTGCGGCAGTTACTAAAACTCTAATTTTTAAAGTTTATCGTTTTCGTTAGGGGTGAGTAAAACTCGACTCGAAAAAATTGAATAACTCGACTTGAAGTAAAAACACTCGACTCGAAATTTCATAAACTCGAATAACTCAAAAAAAATTCAAATAAAATTTAAATTGTAAAATAGAAATTCGAATAACTCGAAATTTTTAGTAATTAGTGGATTTATTTTTCAATTCGAGACGAGTGCCTCTATTTTTTATGATATATACATAGTCATATATAAAAATATGAAGAAATATTGTCACATGTAAAAAAATATAAATGTGTATATATTATATGGTTAGAGAAAGGAGTTTAAATTAGAATCAAAACCTACTATAACATGATAAATAATTACAATTAAATTTTATAGGAACTCGAAAACTCGACTCGACTCAAATTTCTTAAACTCGACTCAAATCAAAAAAATTTTAAATAAAATTTGAGTTGTAAAATATGACATGTCAACTCGAATAACTCAAAATTTTTTGATTCGACTCAATCGAATGCTCACCCTTAATTTTCGTTGTATTTTTTATACCAACAATCTATAACCGTTTTGCTTGTTTATATATAAGTAAAATTATATTATTGGTAAATGTTTTATTTTTAATTTTTTATTTCTCTTTGTTTTATTTTGACAGATTCATATCACATATGTTTTTATAGTTATTTTTTTATCTGTTTTTTTGGAAGTTCTCTCGTCTACTTTTATAGTTGTTTTAATCTGCCTTCTGACAGTTTAACGTTCGAGTGACGAGTATCAACGAACGTTTTCGTTAGCAAAAGACAACAATTTGTTTATGCTTATATTCTCTTTTGTGGTTTTACGGATATACCAAAAACAAACAATTAAAAAATTTACTTTCTTTATAGACTATAGTCAAAGTAGTTTATTGTTAGATTTTATTTAAAAGTTTGTTCAAGTTTTTTTTTAAAGTGATTGATTTTGTTTTTGCATCTTTCTCCCTTTTTAAATTTTATCATATTTATTTATTCGCATTGAATTTTTAATATTTACGATAATTTTTTATAATCTTTTTCACTTTAAATATAATCTAATATTTTTTTCAAAAAAATGGAAAATAAGTGTATGTAGAGGAGCCAGCCACCTCATGAGACCTAGCCTCACATAATTATTGTTTATCTTTTGACTAAAAGGACAGTGCATGAAAGTCCAGTCATGGTCTTGGCTTTCCAACTAGACCGGGTAAAGTCGAGCCGATATATAGGTTTAAATATGTCTTGCTACATATATTATTTTAAAATTTTAATGTTATAGTTTATTTCTTCGAAATTAAGTTTATGTATTATTTTTGTTTGAAAGCATTATTTAGTTTTGTTACATAGGTTAAGAGAGATATCAAAATTTTCAAGTAAAAATAACATGTAGACTCAATTCCACAAAAATAAAATATAACATAAATTTTTAAGTTCAAAATAGTATAGAGATTTTTGACACATCTAAATCATTTATATTAATTTCAGACTTATTTTTAAAAGTTGAAATCTTTTTTCTTTTGTCAATAAAAAATTAAAACAAAATCACATCTCAAAATTGTTATTTTTAGAAAAATATTAATAGGGTGGAGATTTCGGATGAAATTCCTCTACCCCTTTTCGGTGCCCCTACATATGCCCCCACGCTCAAAATTAACTTTAGGGTTTAGGATTTAGGGTTTTAGGTTAGGGATTGTGGTTAGGGTTTAGGGAATTTAGGGTAGGGTATATTTTTTAGGGTATAGGGTGTAGGGTGTAGGGTTTAGAATTTAGGGTTAGGGCTTAGATTTTAATTTTATAGTGTTTTTTAGTGTTGGGGCATATGTAGGGGCAACGAAAAGGGGCAGACGAATTTTATCCGGAGATTTCTGGTTAAATGAGGCGTGGTTTCTACTGCAACAACACCCGGGGCTCAAAATTTATTACGTTAAATGTCGAGCAAATAATGTGGCATATTACTTTGCCCATTGAATCTTATTGTGTACTTTATTGATCCAGTTTAATTTAGATCAATTTACTTTTTTTAGAATGTCTTTTTGAAGTAGTACTACTGTTTTTTTACAGCCGCCTCTTTTACCCTAATTCTTTAATTTTTTACTATCGATTGTAACTTTTTTTTATTGGTGACCGGCAATTAATTTTAATATTGAGTATAAACCCTCAAATTTATTATTTTTTTGTTTTTTAATTTTAATAAGAATTTCTGCCTTTGTGGCATGTGTTTGTTCTTTCCTCGTGACACTTGTTTTCTTCTGTCTTTGTGACATGTTTTTTTTTATTTTGTGGTTCGTTTTATCTGTACTTGTAACATGATTTCAGCATACCCTAACGGTCATTTCTTGTTCGCACAAAAATTCTAACGACGCTAGTTTCTTATTATAATTTTGTCGGTGGTCATGAAAAGTTAGATCCCACTCAGTTGGATAAAGACAAGAAGAATAAAAAAAGCTTCTGAATTTTGATGATATACTTAATTCTACGAAAATATTCATTTTTGGTTGTGTTTTGGTTGTAAGAGATTTTGATGGATTAGTTCCATTATTCTCAAAACTAGATGCGTTGTAATTGTAATATTTTGGTTTTAGTAAAAATCTAATGGCTATTATCAAAAAAAATCTCTTCGAGTTATGTTAATCACCCAAGCTTTATCAAAGAATGCAGCAATAGATCGATGTATTGTACGATGTTATAGAAAGTTCATACATTATTTTTTCTCTCTAAAATATATTAATAAAGGACAAGAAATTAAATAAATTTGGATAAATTAGAAAAATGAGTCGATACCGTTGATTAAAAATATGAGTAAATTAAAGTACATGAAAAGGATAATAAATAAAGATAAATTTCATTCAAATTCGATAAATTTACGGAGAAGAAAATTTCCAGTCAACAATCAATAGAAAGGGAACCAGCTGTTTCCGCCATGATTGTGGGGGGAAATTGGGCCCGTAGATGGGGATATAAAATGGGAAACGGACGGCCAGGATCTGATGAAATCGAATTAGAGGTGAATTTACAATCCTCCTTTGAAGCAAAGATCGCAGTCGCACGTACCTTAACCGCCATATTCTGCGGAGCTCAACAGTCCGTTAAAAACTGCAACTGAAAATGAGAAATCGCTTTATAATTTTTGAATTCAGATTTTTTGTTTGTTTCATCTGAATATTTTCTATAAATTTTTTTGGCACTAATTTGATCGGATTTTGATGCTCAGATCTTCAACTTCAGAATAATTTTAATGTAAATCTCTCAAAACTTTCACCTAGTTTTGCTTTTAATTATTGACGATTCTGGCATTATGCTGCATTAGCGTGCTTTGGAATTTGAAATTTTATCCTCCAATTATCTGATTCTTTCAAATAAGAAGCTGAGATCTACAGTTGAATCGAACATTTGCATATTGAATTTCTCAATTCGAATTTCATTTGCGGTTGTAGTCGCGTGTAGCTTGCATATGAGATCATTGTTCTTATTATATATGTTTATTGATTTTTTGTATTCGGCTTCGTATGTAACAGACTATAGAAAATGGCAGACGGCGAAGATATTCAGCCACTTGTTTGTGACAATGGGACTGGAATGGTGAAGGTAAACATTCAGCAGATCTCCGTTTCTCTGTTTTCATTATTCCAATCTCTTTATATTTGTTTTGATTCGATTTTGTTGATCGGTGATATGCTGATTGACGTTTAAACTTTTCAGGCCGGATTTGCTGGAGATGATGCTCCAAGAGCTGTGTTCCCCAGCATTGTCGGTCGCCCTCGACACACCGGTGTGATGGTCGGCATGGGCCAAAAGGATGCTTATGTGGGAGACGAAGCTCAATCCAAAAGAGGTATTTTGACATTGAAGTACCCAATTGAGCATGGTATCGTTAACAATTGGGATGATATGGAGAAAATCTGGCATCATACATTCTATAACGAGCTTCGAGTTGCCCCCGAGGAACACCCGATTCTCCTCACGGAAGCTCCTCTTAACCCTAAGGCTAATCGTGAGAAAATGACTCAAATCATGTTTGAAACATTCAATGCCCCTGCAATGTATGTCGCTATCCAGGCCGTTCTTTCCTTGTACGCCAGCGGCCGTACAACAGGTTAGCACATTCGATTGCCAATTATCTGCTTCTTCATTGTTATGAATATAGGTCTTATGTTCCTAAGAAACTTAATTGAAATCCAATGGAATGTGTGATTGGAAATGTTCTTTGCCAAGATATTGTTAGAAAACAAAAATGTGTTGATATTAGTAAGCCACTTGAGTTCAATTTGATTTGATTATTATTGAGCCGAACTCAAACATGAGTGATTCGAACTATTGAACGAGTCAAGTATCTTGTTTGTGACAATGGGACTTTTGGACCTAACAAGCAAGGTAATTGTGTAGGTATTGTTTTGGACTCTGGAGATGGTGTGAGCCACACGGTTCCTATCTATGAAGGCTATGCTCTTCCACATGCCATCTTGCGTCTCGACCTTGCCGGTCGTGATCTCACCGATGCCCTCATGAAAATCTTAACGGAACGTGGTTACTCTTTCACGACGACCGCCGAGCGGGAAATCGTGAGGGACATAAAAGAGAAGCTAGCTTACATTGCTCTAGACTTTGAACAAGAGCTTGAGACAGCAAAAACCAGCTCCTCTGTGGAGAAAAACTACGAGCTACCGGATGGACAGGTTATTACCATCGGGGCTGAACGGTTCCGTTGTCCTGAAGTCCTCTTCCAGCCATCCATGATCGGGATGGAAGCTGCTGGCATTCATGAAACCACATACAACTCGATCATGAAGTGCGACGTGGATATCCGAAAGGATCTCTACGGAAACATCGTCCTCAGCGGTGGCACCACTATGTTCCCTGGAATCGCCGATAGGATGAGCAAGGAAATCACGGCATTAGCTCCAAGCAGTATGAAGATTAAAGTGGTTGCACCACCGGAGAGGAAGTATAGCGTTTGGATTGGAGGCTCCATTTTGGCATCCCTCAGCACCTTCCAGCAGGTATTATCTCTTTTCTTTGAAAAAACATATCTATATTCAATACTTGCACTTAAATCTAAGTAACATCGTATATTTTGTTTGCAGATGTGGATTGCAAAGGCAGAGTATGACGAGTCTGGGCCATCAATTGTCCACAGGAAATGCTTCTAGTTCTGCCAAAACCAAGAGATTGGGTGCTCAGATATCTATACTGCACATTTTTGTATCAAGGCAATGCTAATAATAAACAAAGTGGATTGCTGTTTTGTTTTGTCTTTTCATTTTTCCAAAAAAAAAAAATTGTTCATTTGGATTTGTAGCTTGATTTTCCAAATCAAATAATATAAAGATATTTATTCGGATGATGCAGCCTTTTGCCAGCTGGATGGACATGTGGCTAGTTTGGGTTATTTTTAGTCTTTATTTTCTTATTTTATGTTTTATACTTGAACGTTGCCGTTTTATGTGTTTTGTGGATAAGTAGGGAAAAACTATCCTGAGTGAGTATGCTTGTAATTTGGGAATTTTCCTGTCTGTCTTATCCCTTTTCTTCCGTTGGAATGAACCCTTCTTTCTCGGGTTTTCTTCTTCACTGAATCTTACTGTTTCTTCTTGATTATTGAGGTTTCTGTTGATAAATCCTTTCTCTAGTATCAAAGGTATCAGAGACACCGACCTGGCCATGGTGGACGGCGTTCAGACGAGGCACCAACAAGATATCGCCAAACTCCAATCTGATTTTCAGGAGTTAGAAAAGAAATTAGAGGACAAGATTGAAAGGACGATTTCGGAGAAGGTCCAGGATATTCGCCTTGAGGTTACCGGCGTTCGAAAGGAAATAGGGGAAGTGAAAGCGTTACTCTAGAGCTTGGTGGGTAAAGCCGGTTCTTCTAAGGGTATTTTGGGATCTACGCCAATTGGGGGTGATGGTCTGGAATTAAATACCACAGAAGCGGCTGATGCGGCCAAGGATGATGAGGATTGTGTCTTTGTCGGCGAAACAACTGTCAATCCTTACAAACTCAAATGCCCTAACTTTGATGGGTCTCACTTTCGAGATTGGTGGGCGAAGTTGGAACAATTTTTCACGGCTGAAGCAGTCCCGGAACACACGAAAGTCAAGCTCGTGATGCTCCATTTGGAGGGTGCAGCTCTTCAGTGGCACCATTTTGTGGTTCGGAGCAATGGTGGCATAGAGAAACTCAGTTGGGACAAGTATTTACGGTTGATGCAGGATCGCTTTGCGCCAGAAGGTTTGGAGGACCCAATGCGCGACTTAGTTTCCCTCAAACAAACATCTTCGGTGGAACAATACTACTCTGATTTTGTAAGTGTCCTGAACCAAATGCATCTTAGTGATGAGTATGCTCTTAGTATTTTCATTACAAACCTCAAATGGGAGATTGGACAGTACATCAAGGTTTTTCAACCTAAAGATCTGCTTGACGCTTTTCGTTTAGCTTTACACTTTGAGCAGATCGTTTTTAACACTGTGAGGAAAGGACATGTCTCTGCACCTCGCACAAGCACCGTGAGTTTGCCTTTTACTCCAACCATGCCTTCCGTTTTTAGTAAAGCTGGTTCATCTTCGTCAGTCCTCAAGAACTCGAGTGGAACTGTGACACCAGTACTCAGTGGTAAAGTGTTCAGTGCTAGTAACAGTCGTGCTCCATCACCAAAGAGGGGACTCCCACCTACTGGAAATGGTCCTGGTCGCCAACCTCCTGCAGACATGGAAGAAAAGAGGCGTAAAGGGTTATGTTTTTGGTGCCCTTCCAAATATACTCCCGGTCATCGATGTACACGCTCTCAATTGTTTCAGCTATTAATGGAAGGCAATGACATCGAAGGGGAAAATGAAGAATTTGTTGATTGTGAGGATCGGTTGGATGCTGAGGGGGGTGATGCTACTGGTCCTGAGAAAACATACCCAGAAATTCCAGTGTTATCTCTCCAGGCGATGTGGGGTGCAGCTGGGTGTGAAACAATGAAAGTTAACGTTCTGATTAAAAGACAGAAGATAGTGGCTTTGATTGATTCGGGTAGTACTCACAACTTTTTGAGTTTGGGAGCAACTAAGGCTTGTGGGTTGATCGTGGAACAAAAACATCAAATGAGAAATGGCCCAAACCATTTGGGAGCAAGCTTGTGACATCTTCTTAAACTCACAGATTGTTGCCTATATGGCTGGAGCTTTAAATAAACCCAGTCTCCCACAGTAAACTCTCTATCAGATCTTTTCTTATCTGCCTGTTTCTTCATCCGGTCTTTCGCTCGTTGCAAATAAAACTTAAGCATTTTAACTGCTGCTTCCCGCGCTTGCAAACTGCGATCTACTGATGCAACAAAAGACTCACCAGCAAGATATGGTAAATGGGCAGCAGGTTCCTCACCATAAAGGGCCTGGAAAGGGGTCATATTAATAGCAGAATGGTGAGAAGTGTTGTACCACCATTCTGCTAAGGACAACCAACAACTCCATTCTCTTGGTTTCTCTCCCGACATACACCTCAAGTAAGTCTCTAAACACCTATTGTCATGGTGAAAAAAAAAAGATGGATCATGGCGCCTCTGTGTTGATTACAGGCAGCTAAACCAATTAACGCTCAAAGATAAATTCCCAATCCCTATCATTGAGGAGTTACTTGATGAATTGGGGGAGGCAAGATTTTTCTCTAAGCTTGATCTTAGGTCAGGGTATCATCAAATTAGAATGTGGGAACATGATATTCCTAAAACATCATTTAGGACACATGAAGGGCATTACGAATTCTTGGTCATGCCATTTGGTCTGACCAATGCCCCTGCAACTTTTCAAGGGCTAATGAATTCTGTTTTCAAGACACTATTGAGGAAATCTGTTTTGGTATTTTTTGACGATATTCTAGTCTACTCCGGGAGTTGGGAAGAGCATTTGAAGCATATTTGAGAGGTGTTAGAACTCCTCAAGCATCATCAGCTTTTTGCAAGAAAGAACAAGTGTACTTTTGGGGCAACTGAAGTGGATTACTTGGGCTATACGATTTCGAATGGATTTATTTCCATGGATAGTAAGAAGGTGCAATGCATTGTGGAATGGCCTACCCCTACCAACATCAAGGAGTTGAGAAGATTTTTAGGACTCTCTGGTTACTATCGTAGATTTATCAAGGGATATGGTGGAATCGCGAAACCTTTAACTGATTTGTTAAAGAAAAATAATTGGGGTTGGACTGAGGAAGCAACTTCTGCCTTTGAGAAATTGAAAGTTGCTATGACATCCGCACCTGTTCTTGCCCTTCCTAATTTTCAGCAGGAATTCATTATTGAGACTGATGCGTCGGCTTGTGGTGTTGGGGCAGTTTTGATACAAGGTGGCAGGCCTTTGGCATACTTCAGTAAAGGATTGGGAAGCAAGCATCAAGCCCTATCTATTTATGACAAAGAGATGTTGGCAGTATTACTGGCAGTCAAAAAATGGTCTCCTTATTTAGTAGGAAGACATTTTAAGATACGGACAGATCACCAAAGTTTAAAGTTTTTATCTGGCAATGTAGCAACTACTCCTGCTCAACAAACTTGGGTAGCCAAGATGATGGGTTATGATTATGAGATATGTTATAAGAGAGGTGTTACCAACACAGTAGCTGATACTCTGTCTCGCAACCCTGAATTTTCAACTAGTCAAATGATGGCAATTAGTGTTTTCAACACTGATTTGGTGAATCAAATAATGCAGACTTGGACCAATGATGGGAAGCTTCAACAGATAATCGCTGATTTGATTAAAGATTCTACTTCTCACTCGAAATATTCATGGGATGGAAAGTATTTAAAGAGGAAGGGAAAGTTAGTTGTGGGTGATGACTTAGAATTGAAGAAGAAATTAATCGAGCAATTTCACAGCAGTTCTTTAGGTGGGCACTCAGGGGCTGATGTCACCAGCAAAAGAATGTCAGCTTGTTTGTATTGGAGGGGTTTGAGAAAATCAGTGAGGAGAATGGTGAGAGAATGTTCTGTTTGCCAACGAAATAAATATGAGAACCAACTCAAGCCAGGACTTCTTCAACCACTGCCTACTCCTGATAGATCTTGGTCTTCTATTAGTATGGATTTCATCGAAGGCTTGCCTAATTCCAAGGGTAAAGACACCATTTTTGTAGTGGTAGATCGGCTGACAAAGTATGCACACTTTTTAGCTCTTTCACACCCTTTTACTGCTTTGAGTGTTGCACAAATCTTCCTTGATACTCCCTCTGTCCCACTAAATTGTCACATTTGAGTCAAATATTTTTAAGTTTGACCTCTTATAATTTAAAATTTATTATTGATAAAAATATAAAAAAATACATTTTAAAAACTTCGAATCAAGTAGTTTTTAAATATATATTTTATAAATTTTAATTAATTAAAATTTTTAACTAAATTATAGTCAAAGTTGAACAATTTTGACCAATATGTGACAGTTTAGTGGGACGGAGGGAGTAATATTTATAAATTACATGGACTGCCTATGAATATTGTTTGTGATCGAGACAAAGTGTTTATGAGCACCTTTTGGAAGGAACTCTTTGGGAAGATGGGCGTGAGTTTGACACCTTCAACTGCTTACCATCCGGAGACCGATGGACAAACTGAAGTGGTGAATAGGTGTTTAGAGACTTACTTGAGGTGTATGTCGGGAGAGAAACCAAGAGAATGGAGTTGTTGGTTGTCCTTAGCAGAATGGTGGTACAACACTTCTCACCATTCTGCTATTAATATGACCCCTTTCCAGGCCCTTTATGGTGAGGAACCTGCTGCCCATTTACCATATCTTGCTGGTGAGTCTTTTGTTGCATCAGTAGATCGCAGTTTGCAAGCGCGGGAAGCAGCAATTAAAATGCTTAAGTTTTATTTGCAACGAGCGAAAGACCGGATGAAGAAACAGGCAGATAAGAAAAGATCTGATAGAGAGTTTACTGTGGGAGACTGGGTTTATTTAAAGCTCCAGCCATATAGGCAACAATCTGTGAGTTTAAGAAGATGCCGCAAGCTTGCTCCCAAATGGTTTGGGCCATTTCTCATTTTGGAAAAAGTGGGAAAGGTGGCTTACAAACTACAGTTACCAGTGGGATCGAAGGTTCATCCAACATTTCATGTTTCTCAACTTAAAAAGCATATCGGATCTGCCATAGTTCAGTCTGATCTACCTGTTCTAGGACCTGATGGGACCATCATCAAAGAGCCTGTGAAGATCCTTGATAGAAGAATGGTAAAGAGGGGAAATCGAGCTGTTACGGAGGTATTGGTGGAATGGACCAACTCGTTCCCGGAAGATGCTACTTGGGAACTTTACCATAAGCTGAAACTGGATTTTCCTCATTTTGATCCTTGAGGACAAGGATTTTCTGGAAGACAGGAGTATTGATGCAGCCTTTTGCCAGCTGGATGGACATGTGGCTAGTTTGGGTTATTTTTAGTCTTTATTTTCTTATTTTATGTTTTATACTTGAACGTTGCCGTTTTATGTGTTTTGTGGATAAGTAGGGAAAAACTATCCTGAGTGAGTATGCTTGTAATTTGGGAATTTTCCTGTCTGTCTTATCCCTTTTCTTCCGTTGGAATGAACCCTTCTTTCTCGGGTTTTCTTCTTCACTGAATCTTACTGTTTCTTCTTGATTATTGAGGTTTCTGTTGATAAATCCTTTCTCTAGTATCATCGGATTATTTTATATTTGAGTTATTTTCATATTTGAATTGTTGACTTTATGATCAAATCAAGTTTAAATTGCATTCAAATTTGTGTTAATTAGAAAGAATTTTTTAGTTCGAATAAAAATTTACAAATCTAGTCATTTGATTAATTGAATAGTTAGAAAGTAAATTTTGGAAAATTGATCGATTCTATAGAAACTGTGATACTTTATTGTGTTTGGTTGATTCTACATAAAGTATAGATATCTGAATAAATATCTTTATATTATTTGATTTGGAAAATAAAGTATCACATTTTTTAGTTCCTATACACCGGCGGTGGAAAATAAAGTTTTCACAAGCGGGTTTATTTAGGGGTTTAGGGGTTTAATTTAGGGTTTAGAGGTTAGGGGTTTAGGTTGTATGATTTAGAATTTAAGAATTATGGTTAGAATTTAGGGTTTGGGGCTTGGGGTTAGATTTTTAGGGTTTTAAGGTTAGAATTTTAGGATCCAAGTTTAATTCGATAAAAAAATGGAGAAGGGTTCAGGAGCGAGAGGCGAAGAGCAGCCGGCAGCATGTCCGGCAGAGCGTCAAGGAGATAGGTCGGAAGCCAGGGTTGATGCCAGACCCACAACCCGGACAACAGGCAAGCCGGAGGTAAGGGCGGGGGTGAGGGCCGGTGAGAAAATGGTGGAGGAAGGTCAAACCTCTAGGTTTAATACCAAACCCCTTTCCGATGAACGCCAGTGGTCGGTCTTTGTGGATAAGCTGAGCCGGAGGGTTTCCAGAGGAGCGTTATGGGAATTATTTAACCATTATGGTAAGGTGAAGAAGGTCTACATACCAGTGCACAACAACAGACCGAAATATAAAGAAGATACGTTCGCCTTTGTTCATCTCGACAGTTACAAGGATATGATGAAAGTGATATCATTGTTCAACGGTTCGAAGATCGATGGTAAACAAGTGGTGGTATCGAGAGCCAGATTTCCTCTCTATGATGTTAACAGGCAGGATTCTAGACGGAAGGAGGATATTCAGGGTAATGCAAATAGGTATAACAAACAGGCAAACGGCAAGGTGGAGGAGAACATGAAGTTCAGGCCAAAACCTAGAGACCATCACTCATATAAGGAGGTTTTGAACCGTCCGAAAGTTGCAGACGGTAATCCTGTTACAGCGAAATGGGGAATCGAGTCCGATAGTGATAGAGAATTTCTAATTCCTAGCATGAATGAGTTTGCAATCGCGAATGAGGATCTTCTATGGATTAATCGTTCGGTGACGGGTATCCTAAAACAAGGTTTCAAAAAAGAGTTTGTTCAACGTGCACTAGGCAACGACGGTATCATTGTTTAGATAGCCAATTGGGGGAACTTGCACAACTCATGTATCGTTACTTTCCGTTCGAAGGAAGAGATGGAACAAGCCTGGTCAGTGAAAAGAGAGGCTCTTTTTTTCTGGTTTGAACTACTGGATAAGGAAATCATTGTGGACGGTGTCCCCTTGATGTTCTGCTCAGTTTCGATCTCCGGGATCCCAATACATTGCTGGAGCGACAGTTTCTTTATCAAACTTGCTAATCGTTGGGGGCGCCTTATTAAAATTCACGAAGCTACGAGGAAGAAAACCGACTTAACTACAGCCTACATGATTCTACGAGTGGCAAGCCAATATGATATTCCTTCTGAAATCAAGATCCGTGTGAATGGTAGAGTGTTCAAGGGAGTTATCAAGACGGATGGCTTTTTTCCGGAACCGCCAGAAACTGATTCTTCGCCGGAGGGGAGCTCGCCGCGTGAATCTGGATCAGAGAAATTCTTTGGGGTGGGGAAAGACACATCTTCTAATGACTCAGCGGCCCCGCCGCCTCCGGAGAAGCACATCCAACCCAACTCCAATGAAGGGTCGTCGGAATCCTCGTCACACCCCACGACCGTTGGGAATTTGGGGGGTCAGATCCAAAGCGTCTCCCACATTTCGAATTCCAAGGTTGACATAAATGATAAGGTGCCAACTTTGAGGCAGATTCATAGTGCAGGGAATGTGGCTGGGTCTATGATTAGGCGTGGATATCAGCAAGTATATTCGGAACCAGTTTCTTTTGCTCCTGCCCCATTTGGTGTGGGCTCATCTATTCATGAAGCCCAAAATTTCTCACTTAATTTTACCGGTCTGGGTCTAAATAACGGGTCACTTAGGGTCCATTTCTCAAACCCTCAAAGGCCCTTATCAGACTTCCCCCCTTTCCCCCCAAACCAGGCTATTTCCTCTTCCGTTAATAACAAAGTTCCTTCATCAACCAATTTGCTATCTGCCATAGTCCCCGACAGTTGGGATTTGCCACCTCAAAGTCCGGGTTTTCGTAATCAAGGTGCACCGGCGTCCGTAAATCGGACTATCGCTCAGGAAGCTTCCTCCGAGGACAAAGACTTTTTCAATCCGAGCGTTAGAAGGGCAATAAGAAGCAGAGTCAGGAACTCCTTGGAGGCTTCAGATGGGAAATTACCTGGTGAGTCGATAAACTCAGATCAAAACTCAGTTCATCTCAGCTATATAGAAGAGGCTTTGGCAGTGTGGGGTGTCAGCAACATATTGGGGATTTCATTCAAAGGAGGAAAACAGGCAGTGGTTAATAGGGTTGTGGAGTTGGAAAGGAATTAGTCAAGCTTATAGCTCTTTTGGTTATAGGGTCATAATCCGTTTACATGAATCTGTCAATATTATCATGGAATGTTAGAGGGCTTGGAAAAGGGGAGAAAAGAAGAGCTGTGCGCAGGATTATTTTGAAGGAAAAACCGGTTATCATTTTCATTCAAGAAACAAAAATCAGTAAGGAAAAGTTTGTGTTAAGCAGAAGTTTGGGCTGCGGCAACAATATGATTTCAGTGGTGTCTCCAGCCGTCGGTTCTGCGGGGGGTCTCTTCAGCGCGTGGAACCCAGATTTCTTTGAGGTTACAGACAAGTTTATATTTAATAGATTTTCGGCATTCATTGGCATAGTAAAACACAATCAGTTCTCATGTGGATTCATCAATATTTACGGCCCTGCTGTTGATAATGAAAAGGAAGAGTTTTTCGATGAGTTATCTGGGTTTATGAAGAGCAAGGTTATTCCATGGTGTGTAGGTGGGGATCTAAATATTTATACAGACCAAGATGAAAAAATTGGTTTCTCACACAATTCTTTAGCCATCCGAATTTTTGATAAATTCTTGCAAGATACTGGTCTAGTTGACCTTCCTTTATTGGGAGGTAAGTTCACGTGGTCGAATTTCCGCGATCCCCCGTCCTTTGTTAGACTTGATCGGTTTTTGCTATCGCCAGAATTTATACTAAATTTTAAGCCTCTGTCTCAAACGGTCCTGCCTAAATCAGTCTCGGATCACAATCCCATTCGCTTATCTGAGGACGCCACAAATTGGGGCCCGAAACCCTTCCGGTTATTTTCTTATCTATTAGAGGAAGCTGATCTAGTGGAGTCGATTAAATCGAATATTTTGCAAATGAAGGCAAAGAACAGTCGAGTGGGTATGATCAGCATGTTAAAAGCCTCGAAGACCTTGATTAAGTCTTGGACATCCGAAAGAAATTTGAATAAGGGGGGCCGTATTCCTCTCCTTGAAGCCGAAATCACAGTATTGGAAGGTAATCTTCAGTCTGGCTCCCCTTCCCCTAGTATTTGGAATAAGTTGAATCAATGTCGACAAGAGTTGTGTACTCTTTTAAGGAGAGAGGAATGAATCTGGTTACAAAATTCACGGTTAAAATGGTTCGTGGAGGGAGACCGGAACACGCGTTACTTCCATCTTGTGGCATCGAATCGTAGAAGATCGAATCTATTACCCCCGATTATCCATGAGGGCATCACCATTTCAGATCTGTGCACCCTTAGGAATAAGGTGATGGATTTTTTCTCAAAGGCTTATTCTAGTAAACCTATTCTGGAAATTGAAGAACTGGACCTGAATTTCCAGAAAATCTCTCCGGATCAAAACTGCAAACTCGAGAGACCATTTTCCGAATCTGAAATTTGGGAAGCTATCGCCTCTACTGATAGCTCTCGCGCCCCGGGGCCGGACGGGTTCAGCATGGGTTTTTTTAAGAAATTCTGGCCAGAATTGAAGGATGATTTCGTAAGGTTTTTCGATGATTTTTTTCACGGCAGAGATTGGGAGAACGGAGTGAATCATGCTTTCATAACTCTGATTCCTAAGAAAACAGGAGCATCTTCACTGGAGGACTTTCGCCCTATCAGCTTGGTTGGAGGGGTTTACAAAATTTTATCAAAAGTGCTATCTCGACGGCTGAGGGAGTGTGCGGACAGTGTGATAAGCAAGACCCAGTTTGCGTTTCTACCAGGGAGACAAATCTTAGATTGTGCGTTTATTGCCAATGAGGGAATTGACTTCATCCGCAACAGTGGATTGAAAGGATCGGTATTCAAAATAGATTTCAAAAAAGCGTATGATTCTATCGAATGGTCCTTCCTCATGAGGATTTTGAAGGAGATGGGATTCGGAGTTCGCTGGTGCAAATGGATATTCAAATGTATTTCTTCAGCCTCAATTTCAGTACTTGTAAATGGTGTCCCAACGTCTCAATTTTCTATCGAGCGAGGTCTTCGTCAAGGTTGCTCGCTTTCTCCCTTACTGTTCAACTTGGTTGGAGAGGCCCTTCATTTGATGCTTGACAAAGCAGTGGAGAAAGGCTTATTTCAGGGTTTTTAAATCGGCAAAATCAACACCATGCCTCTGTCGCATCTACAATTCGCGGATGATCTAATCATCTTTTGTAGTGCGGCTTTGGGCGAAATCAGGAATGTGAAAAGAGTATTGCGGATATTCGAAATGGCTTCTGGTTTACAGTTAAACCTTTAGAAGAGTGTGTTATATGGCATCAATGTTAGCTACTTGGCAGTGTCTGAGTGGACAACCAATATCGGTTGTTTATCCGGTCATTTTTCTACCGTGTATCTCGGTCTTCCGCTCGGATCCAAAAGGAATGGTCTAGCATTATGGGAGCCTATTGTGAGTAAGTTTCAGAAGTCCCTAACAGCATGGAAGGCTAACAATCTATCCTTGAGTGGTAGGTTGGTCCTAGTTAAATCGGTACTTTCTTCCCTTCCCATATATTATTTATCCCTGTTCAAGATGCCAATTTCTATCGTAAACAAAATCAATAGCATTATGGCTGGGTTTTTATGGGGTGAGACATCGAATTCGAGGAAAATCCATTGGGTTGGTTGGCCTCATGTGTGCGAGTCATTGTCGAATGGAGGCTTAGGGGTGAGAAACATTGAACAGCAGAATCGTCTTCTTCTCTTCAAATGGGCATGGAAATTTTCTTCTGAAATAGACAGTCTATGGAAGGAGGTGGTCTGCAAAGCTAATGATCTGGACGGGTCAGCAATTGTGATGCCATTGCAATGGGGCAGACAAGCATCTAGCATTTGGAAAGGAGTAGTCGCAAACTACTCCAATGGAGACTCAATAGGTGAAAAGCTAAGAAGCAATCTTATATTGCGCGTCGGGGATGGTAATGCCATCTCTTTTTGGCATGACATTTGGATAGGGGATGCTCCCTTGATGGTTAATTTTCCGCGTATCTTTGCGCTTGCGATCAACAAATTGGGCAAAATTGCGGAATTCGGAGTTAAATCGGGAAATGGCTGGACTTGGAAAATTGAATTGAGACGGCAACTATTTGATTGGGAATGCTCCCAATGGAATGTATTGATGGATTTTTTAAATAATTTCAGGTCGAATGGGTTCAATGTGGACTGCTTGCAGTGGTTTGGGGCTGGTAACGGGTCTTTCTCGGTGAAGGAGGGATTCAAACTCCTTGCAGCGAGGGTCGAGGATCAGTCAGTTTGGCAAAACGTTGTATGGTTAGGCTTTGCTCCTCCCAAGGTGGAGGCGTTCGTGTGGCAAGTGTGCTGGGAGCGTATTCCCGTCCGAGTGGAATTGCGGAAACGAGGGGTCTCTGTAATTTCTGACTCTCGATGCCCCCTTTGCTTATTGCAGGAAGAATCAGTAGCACACTTAATGTTTCATTGCCAATTTGCATGGTCACTATGGTCTAGATTCGCCAAAGTATGGAACCTAAGTCTTTGCTACCCAAATGACCCTCGCTCCTTCTTGGCCAGTTGGCATGATGCTTGTCCTAGTGTTGACAAGAATTCCATTTGGCACTTCATCCCTGCTGCGGTGATGTGGTCGTTATGGCTCTTACGGAATGATGTCGTCTTTAGGGAAGGAAAGGTGGATGTGCATAATCTCCACTTCATATCTCGGTTCAGGTTAGTCTCATGGTTTAAGGCCAAATGCGCAGAATCTACAGCCAGCTTCGACGATTTGATGGCCAATCCCTTGCTTGCGGACGCCAGTACTGTATTAGCAAAACAAATGCTAGCTGCACCGACTTGGTCCCCTCCCCCGCATGGCTTTATTAAGCTAAACGTAGATGGTGCTATGTCTCGAAATGGGAACGGAGGCGGTATCGGGGGTATTTTTAGGACCGCGGATGGATGCTCCGTTCTTTCCTTCTCAGAACCGACTGGTCCGGGGGCTCCTGTGCTAGCGGAGCTTCTAGCGGTTAAATTTGGCCTAGCTCTATACGGGTCGGTGTTGAGGGATAAATTCTCAAGGTTGATTGTCGAAGGGGACAGTAAAACTGCATTCCAGTGGATTAAAGATCATGTGTCATGTCCGCCGATGTTCAAAGGTATTGTGCAGGATATTTCCAAACTTAGTTCCCTATGCTCATGTCATTTTAGAGTTATTCCCAGATGTATTAATGTTGAGGCGGATGGTTTAGCTAAGGCAGGTATAGGTTAATCCGATATTGTAATTGAACTCTTATGATCCGTTCCTTTTAATAAAATAAGGTACTCTTTTCCTCCTTCCGCTACCGCCCCTAGATCCTCCCGGATTTGGGGTGCGGCATGAGGGGGGGTTTTAATGAGACCTCCAATTCCTATAAAAAAAAAGTTAGAATTTTAGGTTTTAAATTTAGGCTTGAAAATAGGCATGCTTGTGTAAACTTTTTTTACACTGGCAGTGTATCAAATATTAATCTAAAGTATATTATGTTTGGCGGGTTTTTTAAAATTTGTTTTTCTAAAATATTTTTTAGTGAAACAAACAAAATATAAAAAAACATAAATTTTACAAAAGAAAATTCTATAGCGCTCGACGAGCATACGACGGACACTATTAATTTAATTTATAAAGATTTAAAATCTAAAGAACTCAACGTATATAAATTATTTAAAAATTAAAAGGTAAATTAATTAAAATATATTAATTTATTTTTAATTTTCTTTTAAACATATATCAAAATACTTATCTACCCTAAACTACAAAATTTAATTTTTGTTCATTTAAAATTCAAGCCGCCGCTACCGCCGTCGTCGCACTATCTGCCATCACAAGCACCCTTTGGATGGGCTAGGCTCGTTTTTTCCCCAACCTGCAACAACTATTCCGTCTGTGCCGGTAAGTAAATTTATTTTTGGCAGGTTTATTAAAATTTATTTTTCTAAAATATTTTTTAGTGAAACAAACAAAATATAAAAAAACATAAATTTATCCATATTTAATAGACTCAAACAATTTGTTGACTTTAATAAAAAAATATTTCATATAGGTAGAATCCATGCAAACTAATTGTTTGAAAAGCTGGATACCGTCAACAAGGTAATGAATAGAAAATAAAGGTGAAATCTAAATATTGAAGAAGAAAATCTTAGAAGCAATAGAGTTGAGAGAAATATATGACTGATAGGAGTTGTAATATCTCTAATAAAATAGAGACCCAACTTGTTGGTTATATGATTGGCAAGATATGGTTTTTGTTGTTTGTTTGAATTTCTGGAAAAAAAATAATTATATTTGGATGCCCAGAAAATATTTTCAATTTTTTTTTGTTTGGATGTAAAAAGAAATTTATGGAAAAATTAGTCTAATTCGGGTCGGGGAGAGTAGAATTAATGTAAAAAAAAAAATTTGGGTCAAGTTGGGATCAAATCCTAATTTTTATTTTAGGGTTGGGATCTAAAAAAACACGCCGGTTGTCATCCTTAGTTCTAAATATGTATTTAGGGACCAAGCTTGCTTACACTATAAAATGTAGAGGTCAAAGAATGAATATAACTATAAAAAAATGAAATTTATTGTATTCCCAGCGAAAAAGGGAACGTTATTTTTTTCTAAAAAAAATTATGTTTAAATAATTTATCTATATGATATATGTGCGTTTTTAAAGAGATCATTCTCTTAATAAAAAAACGATTCTTTAAACCTGTAATACTTGATACATCTCATAAATGATTTCGCCCTTAAATTCATTGGTCTTTAATAAATAGATTATTAAGCTAAGTGGCCTAACAAACAAAATAATAAAAGAAAATCCTTCAAGTGATTCGTAAATGCTAGATACTAATTTCTTGAATTTAATTAATGAAGAGTGCAAGATTTAATTGTCAATCCTTATTGAAAATAATGATTAATGAAGTTTGTGAGTTGCGGGTCAATAGTGGCAGAGAAATTATGAACAATTAAATTCGATTATTATTGCTATTTGCGAGTGTGTGGTCATACGTGGTACAAATTGACAGTTTAACACCTAATGTTACTATTAATATTACTATTATCGGGACCAAACAATTATTGCTATTTTTTGGATAATAAATTATTGCTACTTTATCGATCGAATTATTTCAATTATGGTTTTAGGTTTCTCTCACCACTACATTACCTCAAAGCAAAGTAATAAAAAAGATAATGGAATGAACTCATTAACAGTACGCGTAAATAGAATTAGGATTTAACTACGGAGAGTCAGACCGATTAATTTTGAAATAAATAAAGTCTTAAAAATAATTAAATTATAAAAATTAAAGGAATTTTATGGGGTCTTGTGCATATTATTAAAATTAGGCTCTTAATTTATAATATGAACGAGGTATAAAGGTTTTTTCATATAAAAAATTCTTTAATACAAAAAACTGTTAAATTACTCTCTTGAGCAACATAAAATGTACTTACAAACATCGAAAAATCTAAGAGTCTGTTTGGTTTTAAAAAATATATATTTTTTGTTTCTATTTTTTATTTTTATTTTCAGAAAATATTTTTCAGTTCTCTAAAAATTAGAAAACATGTTTGATTAATAGAGATAGAAAATTATTTTTTTTAATAGTGAAAATGTGTTTTGTTTATAACTTTTAAAAATAGAAATGAAAAAATATTAAATAATTAAAATAAAATATAGTTAGAAAATATAATAATAAATAAATAAAATATGAATAAATAAACTAAAGTTTTTAAAAAAATGACATTAAAATGATTTGAACACGATTAAAATGAGGTTAAAATTAAAAAACCCTTGTTTTCATATTTACTATTTTCCTAAAATATTTTCAATGAAAACATTTTTTATGTTTTTAAATTTTCACTTATTTTTGTTTTTATTTTTTAAAGATCATTTTCTATTTTTTCAACCAAACATGTTTCCATTTTTTACGAAAATAAAAACGAAAACGGACGTCATTTTCTAGAACCAAACGCACCATGTTTTCACTTAAAAATGTTGTTTTCTTATATATTTCAAAACAAAATCATCTACAACACTTTCAATATTAATTTCTTCTAAAATACCACTATCGATTATCGTCAAAGTAATTACATTTAGTCTTCCTTGCAACAAAGTTATTTGTAAGTATGACTTCACAAACTTTAATTTTGAAAAGATATGTTTTACAAAAACAACAATAATATGAATGTTCAATAAGACTTTATATGTAATTTTCGCATTTGGAAAACAATTATAATGTTTTAAAAACTTTAATAAGTCTATTGCTCATATTTTTTTTTCTTTATGTAAAAGTTCTCAGAATAATTTTAGCTCAATAAATAGCTCATTTCCATCAACATCAGATAACTCAAATTTATTATTATTATTATTTTCAAAACTATTACAATCAAATTTGAGATTAACGCCATCCAATAAATGTAATTGGTATAATGCAAAGAAAATGCTCCTAACATTTTTCTAAATAGTGATTTTGTGTCATATTCTTTTTTTGAACCAATTTAACCCCTAACGTTTTATTTTGGGTCAAAATGCCCCTTCCGCGGATGAAAAATGTTAGTTAACTGACGATTAACAGCTTGAAATGACGTGGCAAACCTACATGGCAGTGCACGCCGTGTTAACAGTGTCATATAGACAAATGTGCTGACTTTACATAATGACACATCGGTCAAAATATTTTTATAAAATTGTATAAAATATAAAATATTTTTTCTTCTGGCGCGTCATTCTGTCAAGTCATTTGTCTATATGGCCCCTCTGCGTATGAAAAATGTTAGCCAGCTGACGATTAACAGCTTGAAATAATGTGACAAACTTACATGGCAGTGCACGTCGCGATAGCAATGTCATATAGACAAATGTGCTGACTTTACATAATGACACATCAGTCAAAAATATTTTTATAAAATTGTATAAAATATAAAATATTTTTTTTTCTTTTGACGCGTCATTATGTTAAGTCATTTCAAGTTGTTTATCCGTAGATGGGCCATTTTGTCCCAAAATGAAATGTTGGAGGTTAAATTAGTTAAAAAAGAACAAGGTCCAAAATAACTATTCAGTCAAACGTTAGAGACATTTTTTGATATTATGCCAATGTAATTTATCATAATGAAACAAAATCAACATTATTCTCATATGACTTGAGCAATTATATTCTACCACTTTTAAGGTCGTTTTTAATTTGTCATATTCTACTTTTAATCTAGTCAAATAAAATTAATGAAATTGGATACTCATGGCCATAATTAATATTTTGTCTTAATACTTTTTTAGAAGATTGTTATATATACCATTATTATTAGACAATTTATTTCGGAGCCTTCTTTTTAGGGATTTTGTACGGTCACACATGTTGAACATGTCAAGAACCTCCCCTATTCATTAAGTAGTTTCGCTGAAAAAAAAGTCCTAAATTTTAATAGACTTAAGTTCAAATAATTTATTTGTACCATGTATTCATATTTACAAAGGAATGGAAGTGAAACAATTTTTACTAGGTAATCATACAATAATATTTAGAAAGAAAAAAAACAATAGAATAGCCTATAATAGATTTCCAGCTCATGAAAGCATAAAAAACTTGGAAAAAAATTAATCTGTTTCGCATGGTTTTGTCCTCTTATCATTTTCTTGTAAAAGAAATTGCAATGTACGGTATGAACAAAATTCGTTCGTCATTTTTATGTGTTTCTTTATATGTTTAACCAATGATATTATGTCATGTGTATTAATGATTTTATTTCAATGTTTTATTAATAATATATCTGATATAAAATTATTAGTAGAACATATAAATGGACACGAAAAAGAGGCAGACAAATTCTATTTGTATAACGGTGGGTATAAGATATGATTCATGTATTAAGCAATTACTCGAACTCAATATTATTTTTTAAGGAAGATTAGAAATTTTTGACGTAATCGGTTATTTTTTTTATTAATTAGAGATGTATTATATTTTTATATCTTAATTCAAACTCATATAAAATAAAATAATATAAGTATCTTTAGTCACTAAACTAATTAGTAGACAATTTATTTTTATTTTTCATCATGCATGTGACATGTCGCATCTTAAGAAGTATTTAATGAAAATAATTACTATAATTAATTTAATTTTTTAATAACAAGTTTTGGCATTATAATTTAAAAAGAAACTATATATAAAAAATTAATGATAAATTGATATATAAAATGACCTTTTATTGTTAGTCCATCCAAACTACCATGCAGGTGTGTATTTATTTATTCCGGTATTCAACATGCCAACTATTATTGGCGTTTCCAAAATACAAAGCTAAAAAGTTCGACGAAACAACCACTAATTATTACATCATTACATGTCCTTTAAGACGACACAAACTAAAACGCAAGTAAATTGCTAAGAGGTTCGAGGATACAACCACTACATTATTGGCGTTTCCAAGTAGGTCGAAAATCTAGTTCCGTGAGAGTAATAAGATACAACATGTTTAAAGCGTGTTTCTAAACCAAAACACACCTTTTCCATTGTCCCCACCGTCCGGTTCAACGTAAAGACACTCCTTCGCCTCCCTCCATATCGCCGTATAAAAAGGTGTCCCATCGAACTGGTAGTATTCCCCCAGTACCGGCTTTATCGCCACGGTGGCCGCCATTGCATGATAGTGTGGCATCGTGGAGAACAAATGATGAGCCACGTGTGTGTCGGTTATGTTGTGGAAAACCTTGTTTAGAATCCCATAATCTCTGTCGACGGTGGCTAAAGCTCCCCGCAACCAGTCCCACTCCGACGAATCATAGTGCGGCAGAGAAGGGTGAGTGTGCTGCAAAAATGTGATCGTTACTAAGAAGGCGTTAACCACCAATAATGGAACTCCGTAGACACAAATAACCCACGGCAACCCTTTGGCCAACACGAGGCGGTAGAGGGCGTAGAAGACGGCGATGACGCCGGCATCCGAGACGTAGATTTGGAGACGTTCGCGGTCGGAGAAGATGGGGCCGTAAGGGTTGTAGTGGCAAGCGAGTCGGTCGTAAGGCCGGCCGGCAACGTTGAAGGCTAAGTAAAGCGGCCAACCGAGGGTGAGTTGAACGGTGATCGACAACAACCGGCCCGGTGGGTTGTTGAAGTATTTGGCCCACCATCTGAGACCGGATTTTTTCTTCGGAACGAATACTTCGTCCCTTTCGAGTGAACCGGTGTTGGAATGGTGGCGACGGTGGCTATATTTCCAGGAGAAATACGGGACTAAGAGGGAAGAGTGGAGTATAAAGCCAACGGTGTCGTCGAGCCATTGATAATCGCTGAAAGCGTGGTGGCCGCATTCATGGGCGATGACCCAAACTCCGGTCAAAACGCAGCCTTGCATGGCCCAATAAAGTGGCCAAGCCACGTATCGGAGAGGCTGAGGAAGGTGGTGGAAGTAATTGGTGGCTACGTAGTAGAAAAGAGAGGCCAATATGAAGTCGTAAATTACATAAGAGAAGGAGCGTAAAACGGAGCGTTGGAAACAGTGAGGTGGGATGGCCTTCTTGAGTTGACTCAGAGTGAATGGTGGCTTTGTGATTGGAACTCGCTTCAGTGAGTCGTGTTCTGGTTTCTTTGGACTCGGTTGAACCGACATTCTGCCTCCTGCTCCCATTGTTCCACACCCTGTGAAGAAACAAGGCAAAAGAAGTTAGAAAATTTTCGAATTAAAATAAAACAATCTGTCAAATAGCCAACTAAACTTGTTACTGTTAACATTAATTCCTTGCCCAACCAGCTAATCTCATTAGTGTACTATATTTAATTTAGAGATTCATGGCTAGTTTATAATCCGAAAATAATAATTATTCGACTGACGCTGCGTGCATGGTCGGTTCAATTACATAATTAATAAATCGATCTATAGTTTAGATTGAAACTAAAATAGTGTCATGCTTTTATTATTTATTCAATTATAATTTTTATATATCTTTCTACTAATATAATTTTAAGAATGAATTTAATGAGAAGCTAATAAGTGTTTCAAGTAAAAAAAGCATGATATTTATTTTAAAAGATTTAGATTTGAGCAATTTTATTTACAAATTATATATAATATCAAGAGTTAAAAGAAGAAAAAAATTGTGAATAGATACTATTTTATTCTCTCGATTCACCATATCCAAACATCGGTGTTTACAAGGATAAGTCGGGTACATGACAGTTTAGGATTGTTTAAAAATTAATTTAATAATTCTTTGTAAAAATTTATTGTATTATAATAAAAATTATTATCTGATATAAGAATACTTTTTAAGATAATGAAAAACATATAGGGTTGTACACCAAATAATTTTCAATTTTATAAAATATATACCAAACATTTTCACAAAACTAAACCTTAAACCCCATATCTTAATCTTTAAACCCTATACAAATCAGCCATAAAAATGAAAATCATCTGTCGTTCATGGTATTCACCAAGTAGCAATAATAATTAAATCAGAGTTGTGCAGGACTGACAAACAGAAATCCAAAATGACTGCCAAAAAACTACAAACAAGATAAAGACATGAAATCAATTTTAATATAAGTTTTAAAATTTTATAAACGAATCCGCATAATATTCTTTGAATAGGATTATTAGATTTCACCGTCGGAATCAACAGGATATGCCTTTGAAGATGCAGATTCCTTACTTAATACGTTTCTATAAATTAAATAAATATGAAATTTAACAAAAAGAAGAACAAAATCACTTACCTCTCAAAAGAGAGGAAAACATGTTCAATATCTGATTGAATGACTAAATCTTATCATCAAACAATAAGAAACAACGATATCATTAACCATAAACAAATTTTACAATTTCCAATGAAAAAAACAAGCGAAACTAGAATGCTGAGTTTATGCATGAAAATGAATAAAGAAAAAACAAACAGAAAAGGAGATGGAAAATCAGGTAAAGATCTAAACATATCCAGATCCGGGAAAAATGAGGAGTTCAGATGCGAACTCAGAGAGATCGAGAATTAAATAGATTATAACAGAAACTTCAAAATGTAAGCACGAAACAAACAAAAAGATTTATCACTTTCAAAATAAATCTGATCATCGAAATTCAAAACAACGAATGGAAGAGCAGCAAAATATATTAAAAGCTGAGAGTGGAAAAGAAAAGAAATACCTTAAAACGGAGGTAGAAAATCAGTGGATTATCCTATCGGCCTCGCTCTGTGTTTTGAAATGGAGGGAGTGTGGGTTTGCTGGTTTTGGCCTCGTCCGTATTTAAGCTTCGGCTTTCCCTCCTTGAAACGGGGGGACCCATATAGTATACTCGGCATTTAAAATCTTACGTATGCCGTTTGGATTTTTATAATCCACGTGTCGGCATCTTTACGGAAGAGTCTTTAATTGATTCATCTAAGCCGTAGCGTAGGTGGTTTTAGAAATGGTTGGAAAAAATTCAAAAACTAAATTACTTTTTTTTCTTCAAAAATTCAAAGACTTCAAGTAACCTTAAGCAATTTATTTTTTAATTTTTTAATATTCGTCTCTTATTCAGCCTCTTTAAGGCGGTTAGATTTTACGTAAACAACATTGAATTATAGTTGAATTTAGCCTATCTGATGGATTATAACCAAATATATATGCTAAAAGACGTAATTTTTTTTTTTGAAACGGTTTGCTTCTTATTAAAATAAGATAGGTTCTATAATAACAAAGACACGTGACTCGTTAAAAAAATATTCTTAATCTTAAGTTGAAAGAAAAAAGTACAACGTGTTGTTTTAGATTTACATAAACCACAGAACTGGATTGATAGTATTTTCAAAAGCTATATTTCTTGCACTGTGCAGAGAAAATCCGCCTGACGCTTTATCCCTTTCTTAGCCAAACTGTCTGCTAAACCATTGCAGTCTATATTTTACATGTGAGATGTGCCATTTAATTTCTTTGCATAATTTCAACCATTGCAGTCTATATTTTACATGTGAGATGTTCCATGTCCAAACACCTTCTGAATTACTTCCAAATTCTGCTATAACACCAACCTTTAGTCTTGACAATGCAAAAATCCTGGGGAAAGAATCTTTCAATGCTGAACCGCCAATTCAGGGGTCGCTCCAAAACTGAATTTTCTTACCATCACCTACTACATAACAAATGTTCTTCCTAAAAGTGTTGTCCCGATGAGCTAGTAACTCAGAAATGTTTCTCCAGATCAGTGATTTATTGGATCTTAGAGTATTCCACGGCAAGATTGAAAGGAATTTAGCTTCATATCTCTCTTTGATCACATTAATGCCTAGCAATTTGGATTTCTTCAAGTTTAGTTTTAGTACTGACATCAGCTCGAAACCCCTTAAAATGCGTACTATATTTTTTATCTCCATTTCAAAAGCTCTACAGAATACAATCAGATTGTCCGCGAATTGGAGGTGAGATATACCTTCATAGTTATTTTCGATGCGAATGCCACTGAATAGTCCCAGAGTGGTAGCCTTTTGATATAAGGCACTTAGAACTTTGGCTGTAATGTTAAATAAAAGTGGAGATAACGGGCATCCCTGTCTTAGGCTGAAGTTTATGGAAAAGGATTGGGAGGGTGAACCATTAACACGGACAGAGATGTGAGCCGATGAAATGCACATTTTGATCCAAGAGCACCATACATAGCCAAAACCTATTTTCTTCAAGGTAAACAACAGAAATTTCTAGTCAACAGTATCATATACCTTGCTGAAATTTGCCTTAAACACGATTCTTTGTAGGCTTTCTTTTTTGTGTAATCAATAATCTCGATATCAGTACGCAATCCAGGACCTATCTCCCTAGACTAAATGCGAACTGCGTTTCTGAAATGACTTTCGAATACATTTTTTGAGACAGTTGGCAAAGACTTTGGCCAGTAGCTTATACACGCTCCCAACTAGGCTTATGAATTTTTTAACGAATACGATTTGAGCATTACTCAACTCGTGATCGACTCGCTCTATAAGCCCCTTGGTACTTTTATACTGATTTTTTCTTTTCTAAAATAGTAAAGGCACAGTCAAATTCCATTTTTCTTTTTATTTCTTATTAATTTATTTCACTTTTAAGTGACAGACAAAAGTTCCTGAGCAGAGTAGTAGACTCCACTCGCTGGCACGGGGTCAATTTCAGTGTCAGGTGTCCAACTTTATTACTACCTTTCAATTTTATTGGGGTAATTGTAGTAAGAGTCCTCAAATTATAGATCAAAGTTTCATTTTAATCCTAAATTTCAAAACATTTAAATCATAATGTTCCATTCAGGTCATATAATCAATCTATCCCATCAGTTTTGGCCCCTCTTCTTCTTGTTTATTTCATTGGGGTGCTCGAATTAGAGCTGTAAATAAAACGAGACATATCGTGAGCTACTCGAGTTTGACTCGATTAAAGTTCGACTCGATTAGATTCGACTCGAGTTCTTAGTGAGCCGAGCCGACTCGAAAAACTCGCGAGCTACTCTAAAATATAATATACTAGTTTTTTTATTTTTAAAATTTTAAAATATAAATTCTTAAACCCCTAAAACATAGACCCTACACATAAGTCCTAAATCCTAAAATCTAAATCTTAAATTATAAACCCAATAACCTAAACCTCTAAACACTAATCTAACACCCTAAACCCTAAAACTAACAAGCTTAGTTTACGCAACTTGTGCATCAAAGTTTCTCTTTTTTTTCTTTCTTCTAATAGGGCTTTAAATGAGACGCGACAATTCGCGAGCTACTCGAGTCCGACAAATCAAAAATCGGTCAACACTTGAACTCGATTGGGCTCGAATCACACCTGAACTTGACTCGAGTTCTTAACGAGCTGAATCGAGTTCAGATTTCTCAGACTCGTTAAAAATTACTCAACTCAAAATCTTAACGAGCTGAGTCGAGCTCAGCACTACTCAAACTCGACTCGGATAGTTTACACCCCTAGCTCGAATAGTGAGATAAGAAATGACTTTTTACTACTTTTTTTAACCTCCCATTTCATGAACGGGCAGTAGCCACTAACCAGTAGGTAGAGTTCATGGAAACGGGTTCGGGCTCAATGACAAACTCAGATGGCTCTTCCACCAACTCGTCCACTGAGTCACTCAACGGCTTGAAATTTGGTCAAAAGATCTACTTCGAGAATACATCAGCTATTGGTGCTGGTGCTGGTGCAACAACCTTGAGGACTCCAGTCAAGATAGGCCCCGGGTCCTCAAGCTCATCCTGGTCGGGTAAGAAGGCTCCAAGATATCAAGTGGAAGGGTGCAAAGTGGATCTGAGTGATGCAAAAGCTTACTATTCAAGGCACAAAGTCTGTGGTATGCACTCTAAGGCATCTAAAGTCTTTGTTGCTGGTCTTGAGCAAAAGTTTTGTCAGCAGTGTAGCAGGTCATCCCTCCATTTTCTGCTCTCCTTTTCCCACCATTTTCTACCCTTGTTCCTTTGTAATTTGTAGTAATAGTTCATTGCAAAAGGAAGAATTCTCCTTTGTTGTATGCCCATCTTTTTTTTTGTTCTTTGTTGGGTTTGATTTCCTATGCGGTAGTGATTTCTATTCAGATTTCATCAGCTTCCTGATTTGATCAAGATAAACGGAGTTGCCGTAGACGGCTAGCGGGTCATAATGAGCGAAGGAGGAAATCGCCACCAGGGTCGTTATCATCCTCTTGTTATAGCCGGCTTTCTTCGCCTTTTATGGGTTAGATTGTTTTCTCATGTTATTTTTAAAGTTCTTTGTTTGGGAAATCACAAGGGAATTTTTACGACAGAAAGCAGCAATAGAGGTGGAAGCTTTATCATGGATTTCACGGCTTACCCGAGGCTTTCCAGGAGGGATGTGTGGTCAATGTCAAGATCGTCGGAACACGTATCTGCAAATCAAAACATGGCTACGGGAAGGTCGCTTCCACAGCCATGGCAAAACAACTCGGAGCCGAACCATTTCCTGCAGGGAACTCCAGCTGGGACTGGCTCTTCTAGTGCTGGGATTCCTCCAGGAGAATGCTTAACCGGAGTTGTTGACTCGAACCGGGCTCTCTCTCTTCTGTCAAATCAACCATGGGGCTCCAGAAATCGGGCATCGACTCTCGGGGTGAAGGACAGAATAAACACCGAGATCTCTTCATCTGTGTCTCAATCAGCAATGACTCATGGCACAGTTACGAATCCTCACTCAAAAGCCTCATCTCGGATTGGCCCAGTTCTCAGAGCCTATTAGCAGTCAATTTTCCGGTGGGATTCAGTCGTCTCACCAAAGCAGGAGGCAATACATGGAACGTGAGCTGTCTAACGAGGACGACATCTCCATGCATCACATTCGTCGCCCACTCTAAGTTCGCAGTGGTTCTAATTCCTGTGGCTGTTGGTTAGTTTTTGTGCCTAAACTTTATTGCATGTGTACTTTCCGGTGTTTCGGCATCTGATTTCCGCTCCGAGTGGGCCAAACTATACCCTGTTATTTGTGTAGGAGTAAGGTAGAAACATGGTAGCCTATCTTACTGCATTTTAGATACGTTAATAACATTTTAAGCATCTTCAGGTAACATTTGTAGTAACCTGCAGTTTGTTTACCTTACTATAAACTTCACAAGAGTTTTCCATATACTGAACAGAATAAACCACCGGTTTAACTGTCAAATCCAGTCTAGTTTTTGCAAAACTAACCAAATTTAAGAGAGCGAGAGCTAAAAGAACAAATGGGAAGAAAAAAAAACCCTGGATGAAAAGAAATTTCAAAACTTAAATTCAGAGGGACGGACCAAGGGAGAGAACAGATCATAAGACTTGCAGACCTAGGTTAACAAATATTACAAAAAAGTAACAAATTATTTCTTTTCTTTTCGTCAAAAAAGAATTTTACATTGAGATTAGCAAATGTATACCTAAAGGTATCTCTGCACATGAGCCAATCCATAATTTTTTTGTGCTGTTCTCCATTACAAGGGTGATTCTCAGCTGCCCGTTGTACCTGAGGAACTGGCAAAGGGTTGAAACCGAAAGAAAACTGTAAAATATTCTTCTATAACTCGTCAAAACACGCGGCCTGACTGTGAAGTATCAATCGCCTTGTAGGCAATACAGTTGACGAATGTTTCCCGAAGCTGCCATATTATATTATCAACAACCCAATAATGAATAATAACCATGAATACGACTGGACAATAATGAAAACTGCCACATATGTAAATGTAAAGGTGAACTTAACAAACGATAAGATAGAAATGATGGATTTACCATATAACCAGTCTCTGAAGTACACATGGAGAGCACTAGATAACTCTCTTTTCCGATTTTCTTCAAGAGGAGCTTCTCTCAATATTTTCTTCATCTCACTTAGATTATTTTGCTGTTGATAACATTAGGAATTAGGCAAAAATCAGTTAATTCAAAATTAAAAATATTATTAAAACCAAGCACTGATTTTGTATTAGAAAATTGATTCTATCTTTGTAGGTAAAAACCAACTCAAACTATAAAGTCAAAAGTTTGTCATCCTCAAGTAGGCTTAGTGCATTTACATTTCTCTGTTGCGATGTCAAGTACGCATCAGGTAAAGGGAAAGGGTTGTCCTTTGTCGATCCAGTAGATGCACCTTCAAACCAGTTTGGAATCTGTGTTTTAAGAAATGCTTACATCATGCTCAAACAATAACATTTTTTTTTTAAAAAAGTAAAAGAAAATAAAGATGCACAAGTACCCCTAGCTAATCTATGAAATGCACCAAAGCTTACCAGGAAATTGGTGAACTGATCAGGATCTAGGTGTGTAGCTGACTCAGCTTGAGCATCAAAAACACCTGCAGGATGAGATAATGAATCATGTGGATCAACCGCTCCAATTGGAAAAGTTTCGTCCCATCTATTGATAGTTGACACGATGCCAACTTTGGTCATGTGCTCCTCCAATTGGGAGTAGTATGTATTATATGGAGCCACCTGACAAAATTTAAAAAATGAATTTCCAAACTGTCAGTCTTCCTGAGAATTGAAGTTAATACTGGTGATAACACCAAAAAACCAACTCGAAATAACAGCAAGATGGGGCTAAAAAGTGAAAGTTCTCATTAAAGATTAATCAATAATCTGTAAGGGCCTTGTCCAGCTGGAGAAAGGAACAAAGAACGCCTTCTTGGGGTGCCCTCCTCCACTGATCTAGAAGAGTTCTTATTCCATTTTGCAGCTTAATTAGATTTCGATATGCTAAAATCAAATCTTTGAGAAATATACGGTTTATGCTATCATAGTGATAAGCTGATACCAACAATTTGCATTAACATGTCCAGAAGAAAATGCCAGACCACCCATCATTGTAAGGAAACAGATAGAATGGATAAGACAGCAACAATAACCAGACTGATGATGATACATAGAAATCGAACGCTAAATGCAAGCTGAAACAAGAGTCCAAAGACCATAGTTTAGAATATATGCACGGAAATGACAGAAGTTCAACAACAAAGTAACTTTTCTTATCTTGTCACTTGAGGTTACAAAGAATGACCAAGTTGTTATAATAACCTTAGTAAGGTTCTCCCCGGGATGTAAGGCACTAGAGGCATGTATTCCCTGTGCCCCCTATCCAGCATACAGACCACTGACTAGTTGACGTTCTTTCCCTGTCAGATATCTCTTTTCTCCCCAGTCCCCAGAAAAATTAAAACTAGTTGGGAATTACCCAGAAAAATTAAATTCTTATTGCTCTGTAAAGTGGTCGGTTTGGTTCACTCACCTGTAGCTTGTGGTTATCACCAAGAACAAGGGGACGTTGGTTCACTCCCAAAAAGAATACACACTCACGACAATTTGCAATGCAGACTCGTTTCGCTGCTACAATCACATGAACACGTTCACAGTGTTCAACTCTTACAGCCTGCAATGACCAAAAAAAAATCGTATCAGATTCATGGCTGAAAGCATATCATACTTGAACTGCAAATAGATTGATAGTTGCAGTGTGTAGACATCAGAATGACTGTTTTACAAGGGAGTACACAAAGTAAAAATAAAATATGAAAAGGGAGGGTGTAAGGAGAGCACATAAAGTGTCCCCATAGGAGAAGAACAATTGCAAACAGCAAAAAATATTATAGAAAAAACATAACTAGAACCAGCAGCAAAATTTAATACATGACCACATAAAAAGATTACATAGGCATATATCATGCATGGGCGAGAAAATATCTATTATTGATTTAACAATCATATCAATATAAACTGATTGTGTGCATGTGCATGGCTATGTTCAGTTTACGCTTAGCATCTTGGGCAAAGCCAGAAATTCAGGAAATGAAGCAGGGATGAAAAGAGGCTATTCTTCTAGAAGTTCAGAAGCATTTGTTATGTATATATTTGAATCAAAAACAGACCAGCCAACATTGGATGAAAGATCTTCATAAAGAGAAAATCAATGCTGTTACAGTACACCTAGAGACATTCCAACCACGAACAATTCAAAGATTACTCACAGGTGCTTGGCAGATGAAAGGAAAGACATGCAAGAGCCCTATCCTAAAAGCAAAAACATAACAAATCAAACAGTAAGATGTTTGACCACCTTTCAATTGAGTATCTTTGGTAACAAAGAAACAATTAGGTAACTTCTTTAATAGTGATGGACATTTTCCAGTCAGTAGAACGGAGAATACGAACATTAAAGAACAAACATCAAAACAAATCTATTTCCAAGTTTCAGTTCAAAAAACAAGAGATATGATTTCAGCAATTCGAATATAATTTGAATCCAAATTACAGTAGCAGAGAATGTTCCACTGGTTCCAAAATTAATGCAACGCCAGTAGCTAACAGCACAAAAGGCAATGATACCTTGCCAACAGCTCCAAGAACTATAGTAGCATCAGAGCATCCATAAATGACAGCATATCTCAAAGGTGCTAAAATGTAAATAGTTGAATCATGGCAATTAATAACCTGAAATTATAAAAACATGTAAAGTTAGAGGTGTTTTATGCCAAGTTACATAAATATCAAACAATCATCAAGAATTTAATAAAATTTGATGGAATAATTGGATATCAAATGATAATTATTGGAGCCTTCAACTTTGAGGAAAGGTGTATTCTTAATTGGTTTATGCCAACAATTTCAGGTTTTGCCAAAGTACATATTGAATACCCCATGAAATTTTTCAGGTTTGATGAAATCACAATGCAGACATAAACTGACCTTCACAGAAGAATTTTTAATATCAGATGCTTGCTTTACATAAGATGATTTAGAGACTCCCTCAACATAAAACGGACTCCTCGTACTAGGTGAGGCTTTGGCTGAACTTGAACTAGCATCAGCCATAGCAACATCCTGGTCAGAGCCACTAGAAGGACCATTTTCTTTTGCAGAAACGTTTTCAGTAACAAATTCCAAAGAGGAAGCTATAGTTTGCAGAAGCCAATCATGAACTTGTGATACTGGAACAGGTACAGCAGGCATGTCTGCATCTGAATTAGCAAAAAAGGGAGCAGCTTGGCTTAAAGGAAATCCTTCAGATCCCTTATCATCAAATTGAATCAGGAAACCAAGATGCTCAAACCCTTCCATAGTTAAAACCTGAAGGAACAGTAGTTACATGAGCAAACCAAGTCATAGAAGCTAATTACAAACACAAAAAAATGGAAATAGGGTAAGAGATACACAACAATGAGAAAGATCAATCAAGAATACATATCAAGAAAGTTACACAGCCTGTCTGATAGCTAAGAGGAAGAATTAAGAGAATACAACAAAGCAAAACATCACAAAATGATAGGGCATAAGGAAAGTCATGTATGTTGTACAAGGTGGAGACAATGGGAATAGAAAGATTAAAAAAAGCTCCAATTTTTTATTCTGAACATTTTACAAGAACACAATCCAGGCTAAAGTCATTGATTAGTTACTGAAAAGCCGGCAAGGAATTCTTTTGTCCTCTTTTGGCCAAATTCACTCATATTTCAAAGAGATTCATAAATGCTTCGATTTGCATTTTGAACATTTTACAATGAAATTACTCTTGTTAAAGTCAGTGAATAATTGAGTAATGTTCTGTGTAATCGCGTAATAACAAAAAACAATACGAAGTTGTAATAATTTACTTAATTTGATAATGATATATGTAATTGTCCCCTAATGTAACCTTATTTTGAGTCCTTTACCCTACAACTACCCCTAAAACAAACCATTTTTAGTGCAAACCATTCCTAATGCAATGAAACCAACACATAAAGAGACAATCTGCACTATGAGGGTCTGATTTTTTCATAACAATTGGAAGATTTTTCTAACTATTGCAAAGTTATCAATAAAACAAACCAGGTAATGTCATCATAAACTATAACATAAACGACATAAGGACATTTTATAAACAACCAGATTTACATCTCAGCTCAAAACTATTCTACATGAATGTTTGGCACTACTAAGTGCAACCACTTAAATTATTCTATTGTGTCTTCACCTTTCACCCTTTAAAGCTACAGTTATCACATGGTGGAATACAAAATTGCATTCCGTATATAAACTACAAAGACATCAATAATTAAAATGCAACAAAAGATCATTGTGGAACCAACAAAAATAATTGCAATCCTTGAGTTATACTTCAATGTCTCAGTTTTGATTGTATTGAGAAATATAAAACAAAACCCATAAAATTAAAAAGAAACATTCCAAACTACATATAGCAAGAAGCAGTACTACAAACCGGAGACTCTTTGCCTTCCCCCTCCACAGGCTCAGACAGAAGAGAGAGAATATTAGCCAAGTGCTTTTGTAGATAGGAGAGTTGGTGGGCCTCTTCATCAGCCAGTGATGGCATAAATCGACGGCTGTTGCTGCGGACAAGCTACAATGAGAAGAACCACCAACATAAGTCTAAGAGAGTAATTCACTGTAAAGTAAAAGTCTGCAACCATTAACTTCAAACAGAAAATAGATCTATAATTCTTACAAAAGTTAACAGAATGGTGGGATACATAGCTGGATAGAACGATTAGCAAATGCCCCCACTATCTGAGATACTAACTAATACCAATCTCCCCAGTCACAATGCCAGCTGAATTAATCATATTTTGCAGCAGCCTTAAAGCAGAAGGGAGAGGGGAAAATAAAAACATGAACAACAAAACTAAACAATTCAAAACACTGCCTCTCAATTTCTACTCATTATATTTTTGAACAGAACCCATCAAAACTTCTTAGGCTTAGAAAAATGCAACAATACATTCTTTAGAACTAAAACAAAAAAGTATAACCAAATATGGTGAAGACTATACTTTTAAAATTACGCTCCCTCTTAGTTATTACTTTTGCTACTTTCCTTTTCTTTCTAATGGTCTATTTGGATTTGGTTAAATTAATGTTTATTTGTTTCCAGCACCCATCCCAACTTCATAAGCTTAAAAATGCAACAATGCCTACTATTTAGAACAAAAAAGAAAGAAACAAATAGTACAACCAAACACAATGGCCACTGTAATTATGAACTTATGCTTCCTTTTAGTTATTACTTCTGCAATTTTCCTTCCCCTTCCCCTCTATCTAATGGTCTATTTGGCTGTTAGTTTATGCTCGCGGCTTATTCTGTTATTTGCATTTCACCTCCTAAAAATGATGTAGTTTAAGGGGAACTGATAACCCTAAAAGTACTTAAAAGCCCTAACCATCTATCAGATGCTTAATAATTAATAAATATTATAAAATAAAACTGAAATAATTAAATAAAATATTATAAAATTATGCTCCTGCAGCAAAAAAAAATTATTAAAAACACAAAAAAAGAGTAAATAATTTAAAGCAACGTTTTTTTTTTGAAAGACGAAAAATTTTATTCTGATAAATACACCAACTCTGTTAAAAACAAATTGAGCTAAAATGCAACACCAATGCTGATATAATTTTCTACTTAACGGTATACCCATGCATCTTATTGTCGAAAACAAGTGTATATTAGTTTGGAGTTATTAAAATGTTATTTATTATTGTATATGCATGTGCTAAGAACAAATAAAAACATCAACCAAATGGAATTTGAAAATTTGCCCCCAACAATAAAGCAAAATCCTATTTTATCAAAATAAATAAATAAATAAAATGTAAAACATACTCAAACATAATTGTTGAGTATAAACTATACACATGCAACGTTGGCATCAAAAAGTTAAATTAATACTTCAAAAAATATTGTTGGCTTTAGTATATTAAAAGACGTTTTGCATCCTATTTGCACCCAAAAGATTAAATCCAAGAGATTAAAATCCTCTGAGACATCTTTCAGGTTGCCAAACTATGGAATCACATTTAGTTTTTTTCCCAGATGCCAACCTATAGTCAACTTTGTTGTGAATTCTCCAAAAGTGGCCATGAATCTACCAAAATTGTATAAAATAACATTGATATTAAATCAATGACAGCCCCAGTTTTAGCAACTACAAATCCAATTAAAAACACACATTTTTCACCCTCGCCCACCCCAAAAAAAATGGCGAACGGTCGAATTCCTTACCTGCAAAGGCGAAAGGGCCGATAAGTAACCATCAAAAGCTGACGTGGAAGGCCAGACATCGGCAACCGCAGCGGAGTCCTTGTGCGAGCGCGGCAGAAGCCTCTTGTACGATTGAATGTACAAAAACAGGATCAGATCACGCAAATCGGCACCAATAGAGTCGGCATCATCAGTCCGGGCGGCTACGAGCGGGTCAGTTTCAGAGTGGAGAACCGACGCGAGAGTTTCAATGACTAGACGCGCATGGTCCGACGAGATCTGGAGCAACTCAGCAACGGCCACCGAGTCGACTCGTTGATTTGAGGAGGACGCAAGTTTTTGCTTTAGAGGGGTTAGTGCTTCAACCGGATCGTTGAATATGAGCTTCGGGATTGGAAGGAGGCCGTGCTCGAAAGGCTCGCGTCGCGGGTGTACGATAGTGGCCGGTATTGGATTCGGATCAGGGTCGCTCGACGACGTTGATGGTTCGATGGGGTCGGCCATAGCTTAATTTAAGGTAGCCTTTTTTTTTGTGGAGTGAAAAAAAAATGGAATTGTTATGTTTATGTTTTTACAGATCTCCGAGGAAGGAAGGATGTTGTAGAAGGGGGAGAGAGGGTGTGATTGGGTGAGGTCAGGTATAATGAAACTAATTACGTGGCTCGATTTAATGGGAAGCAATGTAAACGTTGGTGGGTACCGGACTACCGACTTTTTAATCCAAATAAAATAACACCATAAAAAGTTTAGAGAATACATTTCGGGATTTTTTAATCCAATTTCGGGATTTTTTTTCTTCCTGAAATGATATTCTTTTTGATGATCGAATACATTTTATCCCACATAACAAGGTTAGAGAATACAAATTTTTTTATTTTTTTAAAAGATAAAGAATATTAAAGAAAATATGTTTGGTTGTAAAAATTAAAAATATTTTTAAAAAAAAAACAAAAATTTGTGAAAATTTAAAAACATAAAAAATATTTTCATTATTTTTATTAAAAATGTTTTAGAAAAGATGAAAACAAAGAGTTTTTTAATTTTATTTAATCTGGGTTTGAATCCTTCTAATGTTAATTTTAGAACTTTAACTTATTTAATTATATTTTATTTTAATATAATAATATTTTTAAATAATTATATTTTAATTTAATTATTTACTAAGTAATTATTTTTTTTTATTTTGAAAAACTAGATACCAAAGACATTTTTATTATTTTCATTTTTAAAAATAAGTTTTTATTTTTATTAACCAAATCTGTTTTTCAGATTTTGAAAAAATAAAAATGAAAATACCAAAAAAAAAAGAAAATATTTTTTAGAATCAAACGGAACACCGTTTTTAAAAATTATTTTTATTTTCAAGTTTTCAAAAAATGAAAACATGTTTGGTTACTATAAATAAAAACATGTTTTTAAAAATAAAAATAGTGAAAATGTATTTGGTATCTAGTTTTTTAAAATAAAAATAAACAAATAATTATCAAATAATTAAATTAAAATATTTTTAGGTAAAAAATTAAAATGAAATTATAATAAATTAAATATAATTAAATATACAAAAAATTAAAATCAATAAAAATAATTTTTATTATTAATAAGAATAATATAAAATGTGTTCCTAATGAATATTTTTTGGATTTTCATTTCTGTCTATAATTAATCTATAATGATGTTGTAATATCGTCTCTAATTTGAGTCATCACAGCAGTTTGTGACATAGCAAATGTGATGTGTTCTTCGTTCGAACCATAAGAAGTTGCTTCCGTGTCATCAAATTTTTGTTCATTTCTCATTCACCCTCTTCGAACAATTTATAATTTTCAGCTTCCAACCTAATAAAATTATGCACAGTACAACATGCTTTTAGTATGCAACCTTGTTTTCTAAGAGGATAATTGAGCATATCTCTCAATATAGCAAATATTTTTTCAACGCACCAATACTTCGCTCAATCACATTTCGAATAAAAAAATGTCTCATATTAAATAATTATTCTTTCCCTCGATAATACTTCGCTCAATCACATTTCGCCTACCTATAAAGTGTGTATGGTATATTTGTCCATAAAATGATGCTAAAAATTTTGGTATGTTTAAATATCCACACGCCTATGAAACGAATACACCATTGTTAAAACTAAAATACAATAAAAATATCACACAAAAAATTCAAACCAAAGTAAAAATGAATACTCATATTTACAAATAGTTATAATAAAAATAAGAAATAAAAATATGTTTAATTGTTTACCTAGTAAAGAAGAAAATGAGAAGAGAATTCAAGTGATTGACAAGATATAAAAGTGGAGAGTCTATGTTTGAAAAATAAAAAATGATATTTAAAAATTGAAAAAGTGTTAAAAAGATATTAAAAATGGCATTAGAAGGATTTGATCTTAAGTAAAATAAATTTAAAATTTTAAAAATTCATTGTTTTCATGTTTTTTATTTTTCTAAAATATTTTAATAAAAATAGTGAAAACACATCTTTAATGTTTTTAAATTTTCACTCATTTTTATTTTTTAATTTTACAACCAAGCGCGTTTTCATCAACATTTTTTATTCTTCATAAAAAAAATGGTCTTTGTTCTCAAAAACCAAACGCACACACTCACTCTGTCTCACTTATATTGTCACATGTTGATTTTTTACAAAATTTTAAAAAGTAAAAGTTGTATGTTGTCTGCAATTTTGCATTTCTTTCTTTGATTGTTGGTCGACAACTGATATTAGTATTGATTGTCGACCATCGGGTCTATTATTTTTTTTTGTTTTTCTTGTTTTTTATATTTTAATAAGAATCTCTGCCTTTGTGGCATGTGTTTTCTCTGTCATTGTGACACAATTTTTCTTTTGATTTTTTGTGGTTCGTTTCTTCTGTCCTTGTGGCATGATTTCAGCATACTTTAGCAGTCGATTGATGCTCATACAGAGATCTGCACGACGCTAATCTTTAATTATGGTTCTGTCGATGGTCTTAGAAAGATAGATTCTCACTCGGTTGATGGTTGGTTGCCGATGTAATCAGACTTGGGTAGTGGAGCAATCTACTTGATAGCTTAGTTCACTTATCACTCTTTTTTCACCCCGCAAAGCGACTTGTTTGGATAAAGACAAGGATATTCAGAAAGGTTTCTGAATTTTAATATTCAAATCATGATTGAAGTATCTGTTTTTCTTTGCACCATTGTTAGAGACTTTTAGTGGACTTATCTTTTTTTGATGCATTGTATTGTATTATCTTTTATGATAATTAATAAAATTCAGATTGCATTGTTCAAAAAAAAAAAACAGAAGTGAAAGTTGTGTGGTATATCTTGGCCAAAAAAATTGTGTGGTGTAAAATAATTTAAATGACAAGTTTATCTCTTAAAAAATTAAGTTTTGTTTTTGATGGAAAATTAAAGAGAAAAAAAGATAAATAAATTTGTCTTATATAAAAGTTGTAGATTTTTTCAAAATAACAACTTGAGTGAGATAATTTTAAAACATAAAAGTGACAATTTTATTAGAACTGAAAAAATAATTTATTAATCAAAGAAAGACACGAGTTTAAATAAAAATAAATTAGTCTTTCTAGTTTTAAGTTTCCAGAGATTCTGAAAATTGTTTGGTTTGAACTAGTCCTTCTGCAATTTTGATTAGTGCTATATTTGTAGTTTCTTCATTTCTAAAATTATGCTTTATAGATTATATACCGAAAAAATTGATTTATAAATTGAGTAAACTAAAGTTTATACATTTTTATTAAATTTAAGTTTAGAGCTTAGATTTAAGGTTAGGAGTTTAGTGGTTTATATTTTATGATTTAAAATTTAAGATATACGATTAAGAGTTTAGGGTTTGTCAATTTAGAATTTAAATTCTAAAGAATGATTGTGTAAAATTATAAAACTCCTATTTTTTAATTTATGCTTTATTGATTATATATGGAGATAAATATTATAAGTTATGTCAATTAAAAGTTTTCATTATTTATTGTGTAGCTCGAGTAAAAAAAAATCATTTCACCAAATAATTATTCATATAAATATATGTGTTTTTTTGTGCAATTTTGAGCTTTGATTTTTATGACACTTTGTTACTTGTATAGAAGAATATAATTACGCGATGGGATGGTGTCGACAATCGATGGGAATTGTTGAATTGGCAAAACAATTGAACACGGCAGGAATTAAAGGAGGTTATGTGATGCGAGTTTCAGGAGCTTATGTTTCCCAATCATGAATTACGCGAGGAAGCGTTAAATAAAGGACAATGGGAGATTTGTTTCGGGATAAAAATCTTTCGTCCCTTTTCGGTGCCACTACTTATGTCACAACACTAAAAAACACAATAAAATTAAATTTCAAGCTCTAACTCTAAATTCTAAATCCTAAATCTTACACCATGTATCCTAAAAAATACACCATACCCTAAATTCCCTAACCCTTAACCTAAAACTCTAAACCCTAAACCCTAAACCTAATTTTGAGTATGAGAGCATAAATAGGGGCACCGAAAAGGGGTAGAAGATTTCCATCCTTTGTTTCGAGCGTTTAGAGAAATGGTCGTCGAATGTGGATAGAGGCAATAGATGGGTTTGGTTATCTATTGCGGGTTTACCATTACATGCCTGGTCGAGGGATACGTTTGAGAATGTGGCGGCGGTTTGGGGAAAGCTAGTCCGACTGAAGGAATGGACATTGGAATATGTATCCTTTCATCGAGGGCGTATGTTTGTGGAGACAGATTGTATGCAACATATAGATAAAATTTTGGATATTAAGGTAGGGGTATAGATTTTCCGTATTCGTGTTTGTGAATTTGACATAGGGAGGGAAAAGTGTGATATATGTTGGCGTGAGGAAAACAACGCTTCGGAGGAAGATATTGAAAATGAGGCTTTGGCGTCGAGGGATGAGGGAGTCATGGGGGTGATGTTATGGACACAGTGATGCACGAAATGAGGAAGATGGAATGAGGGTGGTTTGATTAACAATTGCAGAAAAAAAACAAGTTTTTCAGGTTTTTCATATGCATTATGGCTCACAGCCCGAGCCTTTTAAGCAAACATTCTAACAACCTCCTAGTATAAGACAAAGTCGGTTAGGCCACGTGGCGTCTTCCTCTCTCTGCCTCCTCTGCGCGTGGTTGGCTCATTCCCGACCAGGGGGATCTCTTGGGCCGCATTTGTAGGAGCCGCCTCTAGGCCTGCAGAAGAGACCGTGTCTGCAACACCACCCCCTCCTGGAAGCTCAATCTTGTCCTCAAGGGTGGAGGAATCTTCGAACAATGGCAGTGGGGTGAATTGGTGTAAGGGTTGACCACGATAAGGTTTGAGTTGGGAGACGTGGAAGACGGGGTGAATACGGGCCGTTGCTGGAAGGTCGAGACGATAAGCGACTGGGCCTATGCGATGAGTAACCTTGTAGGGGCCAAAAAACCTGGGACTGAGCTTGGTATGCTTGGCCAGTCGAAGAGAGACCTGACAGTAGGGTTGGAGACGGATGAAAGCCCAATCTCCGATCTGCAATTCGATCTCTCTGCGTCATTTGTCGGTCTGGTTCTTCATCCGGAGCTGAGCCTGAGCTAAATTCTGTTTTAGGATGCGCAGAATCTCGTCTCGATCTTGCAGGGCAGAGTCGACTTAAGGGTTGAGGGAACCGCCTTCAGTGTAAGACAGCAGTGTAGGAGGGTCACGTCCATATAACGCGCGAAAGGGAGTCATGCCGGCTGAAGCTTGGTAAGCCGTGTTGTACCAGAACTTCGACCAAGCGAGGTACTGTTCCCACTTGCGTGGTTCGTTGCCCGTCATGCAACGGAGATACATCTCCAGACAACGGTTCAGGGCCTCCGTCTGACCGTCAGACTGTGGGTGGTAAGCGGAGCTGAGGCATAGTTCTGTGCCCTGGAGACGAGCCAGTTCCGTCCAGATGGTGCTGGTGAATATGGGATCCCTATCGCTGACCATCGATCGGGGGATGCCATGCAGTTTCACGACGCCATGGAGCAAAACTTTGGCGACTAGGGGTGCGTCGTAGTGAGCCGGCAGGGCAAAAAAATGACCATATTTGGTCAACCGGTCAACGACCACCAAAATGACTTCTTTACCGTTAAAACGGGGGAGTCCGGTGATGAAGTCAAGAGAGATGTCTTCAAACACCTGATGTGGTATTGGCAGTGGCTGAAGTAACCCCGCCGGGGCTAGGCTGTCGCTTTTCATGGTCTGGCACGTTTGGCATTCTGAAACGAAACGACGTACCTCCTTGCGCATTTCATTCCAGAAAAATTGTGCCGACAGCCGGTGAAACGTACGAGATATGCCCGCATGCCCGCCAACTTTCGAGCAGTGGAATTCACGAAGAAGACGAGAGCGTAGGGAACTTTCATTGGGGACCACGATGCGGTTGTTGAAGAGTAGGAGCCTGTGTTTGACAGAATACCCAGGGGGAGAGACATGTCCGACGGTGATGTTTGTCAGTATTTGCAGTAGGCCAAGGTCGTGCTGAAGGGTCGTGCGAATGTCATCCAATATGCCAAAGGATGGGCTAGAGAATGCCAACAAGTGGGCACTACCTTCGCGAGACAACGCGTCGGCAATGGTATTCATCTTGCCGGGCCGATATTTGATCTCAAAGTCAAACCCAATAAGTTTCGCAAGCCACTGCTGCTGCTCCGGAGTTTGTATGGTTTGCTGAGTCAGTTCACGGAGGGCTTTCTGGTCGGTGATGATCACAAAACGGTGGCCGAGGAGGTACTGACGCCATTTGCCAACGGCCTGAGTGATGGCGTACATTTCCCGGTGGTATGTGGAGGCTGCTTGCATCTTGGGGCTCAGCTTTTGGCTGAAGAAAGCCAGTGGCCTATTGGCCTGTGTTAGCACCGCGCCAATGCCGACGCCGGAGGCATCCGTTTCGACGACAAATTCTTTGTCGAAGTCTTGAAGACCAAGTATAGGGGCTGACACGAGGGCGGACTTCAAAAGCTCGAACGCTGTCTGTGCTGATGGAGACCAACTGAATGTATCGGAGTGCTTCAGCAAATCGGAGATAGGCGCCGCGATTGTAGCACAACCGCGGATGAAACGACGGTAGTAGCCGGAGATACCCAAGAACGCCCGGACGTCTTTGACCGTTATGGGGACTGACCAGTATCGAATAGCCACAACCTTGGAATCATCCATGGCTAGCCCGTGTCGAGAAACCACGTGTCCCAGATACTCTACCGTTTCTTGACCAAAAGAACACTATGACTGCTTGGCCACTAAGCCATGGGTTTTCAGTGTCTGCAAAACGCTGCGTAAGTGGAGAAGATGGTCCTGCCAGCTGCCACTGAACACGAGGATGTCATCCAAGAAAATAAGCACAAATCGGCGTAGGAATGGGCGAAAGATAGCATTCATTTTTGCCTGGAACGTCGATGGGGCGTTGGTGAGGCCAAACAGCATGACCAGAAATTCAAAATGGCCGTCATGTGTGCGGAACGCAGTCTTGTGAACGTCTTCATCATGGACCCGTATCTGATGATATCCGGCGAGCAGATCAAGTTTCGAGAAGAAGCAAGACTTGCCCAGTTCATCAAAGAGCTCATCAACCGTTGGGATGGGAAACTTGTCGCGCACCGTGATTGCGTTGAGAGCGCGGTAATCCACGCAGAACCGCCACGTACCGTCCTTTTTACGTACGAGTAACACGGGGGATGGAAAATGACTTGTGCTGGGGCGAATCTGGCCTGCATGAAGCTTCTGTTGAACCTGTTTCTCAATTTCAGTTTTCTAGAAGTGAGGGTAATGGTACGAGCGAACGTTGACTGGCTTCGAGGAGGGCTCGAGGTGGATAGCGTGGTCGTGAGTGCGGTGGGGAGGTAAACTGTGAACCGGTTCAAAGACCTCACTGAATTCTACCAACAGTTCGCGTAAGGCCTCACAGTCCGGCAAAGTTGGAGAAGGTGCGGAGGTGTCTAAGTGTAGCTGAAATAGTTCAGCTATCGCACCGGTCTCGGAGAGACGACGGAGAGATTGCAAGTGGATTGGTTGAGGTCCAACGTCAGTGTCGCCTTGCCAGCAATGGTGTTCATTGCCATGGTGGAACTGGAAAGTTAACGTTGCGAAATTCATGGTGATGGGACCCAGAGTAGCCATCCAAGCCACGCCCAACACCACCTCAGCTCCCTCAAGTGGCAAGATGTAGAAATCGGTGGTGAGTTCAGTTCCCTGGACCAGGACCTTGATTGCACGAGCACACCCTTCGTGTTGTAAGCGTTGACCATTCCCCACGAGAACTCTGAAGTGTGGAGCTGCAGAGACGGTCAATCCCAGATGCTTGGCAACTCTCGACTGTATGAAGTTACGGGTGATGTCGCCGTCAATCAGGATACATACAAGGTTACCCTGAATTTTTACGTGGACGCGTAGTGTATTTGGGGTGGCACAGCCGGCCAAGGCATTAAATGATACTGTGGAATTCTCGTCGATGGGCGGAGGTGGCGTGTCAACAGTGTCATCGAACGGGGAAATGGGTTCCATCTGGTCCACAGAGTCATCTAACAAAAATAGCTGGGGGGCTTTACATTTATGGCCCGGGACATATTTGTCATCGCAGTAGAAACACAAGCCCTTAAGGCGTCGGGCCTGGGCTTCAGCAGAAGAAATCCGTCGAGCGGGTGGTGGCCCAGTTTCTGGTGGTAGTGGTCGACCCGGTAGACTTTTTGGATCAAGTGCAGGAGGACTCGGAGTGGGCAACAGAGGTGGAGGTTTGGAGGGTGACCAACGCGAAAAAGAACACCGCTCGTGGATTCGTGCTTCGTGGAACCGTGTCAGGGCTTGAACCTCAACCATGGAAGTTGAACGATGGCCCAGAACCTCGTTCTTAATATCCATTCGTAGTCTGGATGTAAAACAGTCCAAAAAGAACTCATCCGAGAGGTTCGAGGTACGCAACGCCAAGTCCTCAAAACAGGACTGATAATCCGCCACTGTTGTTGTTTGCATCAACTTTGACAGTTGGCCGGCAGAGGATTCAATCTCCATGATAGTGAAGCGTTTGCGGAAAGCGTCGACCAAGTGGCCCCAACCAGCGAGTTGGCGTTGCTGCTGCATCCAACGGAACCACTTCTTCGTTGTGCCTGTCATGCGGAATGAAACCATTGCAACGCGGTGGTGGTCGTCTGTCCCGTAAAAATCGAAGAAGTCCGTCGCAGAGGAAATCCACTCCTCAGGGTCATCTCTGGTGAAGATGGGTAACTCGACTTGGACTGGTTTGTGTGGGAAAGGAAATGTATTGTCGGAGGAACTGTGTGCTTTTGCTTTGCCTTTGTGCAGGGTGCTATCGACAGAGATGTCGCCGCCGGTGGAAGTGGCCGTTGAAGCTCCCGGCTGGGATGCTCCCAACTGAGTCGCGATTGTTTGAAGCTGTTTAGCCATATCTTGCAGTGTAACCTGCGTCGTGGCGTTCCATTTGTCCTGGTTGGCTGCGTGTGTTTCGAGGAAGGTAAGGGTTTGTTCATGGCGGGTGGTTGTGTCTTGAAGGGAACGAATGGACTCAGTGTTGTTTACCATGGTAGAGTTGGCAATGAAAGCACCAAACTGTTATGGACATAGTAATGCACGAAATGAGGAAGATGGAAGGAGGGTGGTTTGATTAACAATTGCAGAAAAAGAACAAGTTTTCCAGGTTTTTCATATGCATTATGGCTCACAGCCCGAACCTTTTAAGCAAACATTCTAACAACCTCCTAGTATAAGGCAAAGTCGGTTAGGCCACGTGGCGTCTTCCTCTCTCTGCCTCCTCTGCGCGTGGTTGGCTCATTCCCGACCAGGGGGATCTCTTGGGCCGCATTTGTAGGAGCCGCCTCTGGGCCTGCAGAAGAGACTGTGTCTGCAACAGGTGAGTCGGGTATCGATTGGGCTCGAATAGAAAGAGCGATAGAGTAAAGAGGAGGTGGATCGTTCGGAGCCGAATCGGATACGAAGACGTGCGTAGTTGAGCAACACGAGCAGGTGGGTTGGTATGAGAATCATAAGTGGGAAGATGAGCGCCAAATCGATGATCGTGTGCGGGAGATCCCCATGGAATCAAGTGGATGGATGACAGACGAGGAAGTAGGAATGGTGCAACGCGTTGAAGAGATTCAATTAGGGTCGTTAATTATTTTTGATGAGAACGAGAAATATTTGATCAACTGTCATGTGGGCCAAATTTCGGTTACAGCAGCGTATGAAACGCTGGAGGCTGAGCTATGAGTGGTAGAGCATGTTTCTATTGATGTGGAGTTTGTAAAATACAAGGAGTCTAACAAGGCAGGGAATAAGGTAACAAACTTGTTTTTAAACTCTGTATTTCCAAGTGAACAACAGTCGGTCTTGCGAGCGGATTACACTACTAGACAGGCGACATTCTTCAGGAGGCGAGGGACGGTGAATTTGGGCAGACTTATAGGTGTGAAAACAATTGGCAGTGAGGAGAAGATTGTGCAAGATATCGCACGTTTGATTGAGTCGAAGGAGTGCAGAATATAGAAGGGCGATGAAGGTGTTATCGTGGAATATACCGGGACTCGGATCGACAAGAAAGCGCAAGTCTGTTAAGAATTTAATAAGACGACACCATTGCGGGATGGTTATTTTGTATGAATCTAAATTGGTCGATAATCCTCCAAAAGACCAAGGCATTTATGGTCAGGCCCATTTTTGAAATTATGGTAGCTCTAGGGCGAATAAAAAAATTAGGCCCATGATGAAAGATTTAAATTATTACTGAAGTTATGTTTTTGGTCGCGTTGCATTTATTGTGATTGCGGACATAATGATTGTTATTGTGGTCACTGGAAGTATCATGGTTGTGAATTATTAATAACATATGTTATTGTTGATAAAATTGTTGCGAACCGTTATTTAAATCATCATCCCTAATAAAGTGCTGAAAAAATAAATAAATTTTAAGAGTAGCTTTATAATAACAAGTATTGAAAAAATTGAACTCTTAATAAAAAGTATTGAAAATTTTGGACCCTTAATAAAAAATATTGAAAAAATTGGGGTCTTAATAAAATGTATCGAAAAAATTGCACTCTTAATAACAAATAAATATTATAAAAGAAAATTGAATTTTAAGAGCACATCCCTAAAAATTTTGAATTTAAGAGTATCCAAGATAAGAAACATGGGGAAATTAGGCATTTAATAACAAATATTAGAAACAATTTTAATTTAAAAGAATATGCCCCAATAATAAATTTTGAGAAAAAAAAATAGGCCTTAATAATAAATATTCAAAAAAATTAAGTCCTTAATAACAAATATTAAAAATAATTAAGTCATGTATTTAATATAAAATTATTTTTTATAAGTATAATATACTATAAAAACTCTGGGCCATGGGCGGTTGCCCTTCCTGTCCTGGCCTAAATACGACCCTATTTATGATTTTGGTTCGCTCGGATTGATGAAGATTGTCGAGTCCTAACGAGCGTTTGTTTTCAATACATTTTTCGCAAAAACAAATAGCATGGCAGATGCTTTAGCAAAATAGGTGTTAATCGAATATCGTGGTTTCAAGTGTTGTCTTAGTGTTGGTGTTTTGCAGCGGATGGTGTTGCTGGTTGGTTGTGGTGTCTCGATGGATTGGGTGTATGACTTGCTGGGGGTATTGGTTTGGTTTAGAGACAATTTTAGTGTTTTTGAGGTTGTTTTCTTTTGTGGCGTTTGATTGTGTTTTAGTGTGTTTTTTCGTTTGTCCTTTGTTTATTTTCGTTACACTGTCATCGAAGATACTCTTTTTTTCCATTTTAAGTGTAAGGAAATTTTTAACGAGGCATTCGGTAATGTAGTATTATATGATGATTGCTCCTATATATTTGAATCATATATGCTATAATAAAGAAATGTAATTTATAATTTTAAAATTCATAAATCATATTACATATTAAATCAATTCATATACAATTCACTAAAAAGTTGTTTTATTTTTTTATTGAAATCACATGTACAATTTAAAACCACAAATATAATTGACAATAACATTAATTTTATTTTACTTTAAAATATGTTTAGTTTTACATCATTTATTTTCCCAATTTAAGTACAACTATTCTTATGTTACCTTGAGAGGGAGTGGATCCCAAGTCCAAAATCTCGTGAATTTAATCATTTTCAAAATTACATGTTCCAACTTGTGGCTGTAGTTTAGTGGTAAGAATTCCACGTTGTGGCCGTGGAGACCTGGGCTCGAATCCCAGCAGCCACACAAAAGCTTATTTTTTTCCAAACGCTTTGCAACGTTACCTGGAAAAAAGAGAGAAAATTGGGCCTATAAAGTTTCAGATTGGATCATTTATATTTTTCATAAGCCGAAACCCTCACTTGAAATCCATTCTCCATAAAAACCCTGATCACTTCGAATCGAATACACGGTTTAGACGCCTCGCCCTCACCCGCATTTCAGAGCAGAAATGGCGGCCAAAAGGAAGACTCCCGTCAAGTCCCGAAACCCAGATCTCATTCGCGGTGTAGGCAAGTATTCCAGGTCTAAGATGTACCACAAGCGTGGCCTTTGGGCCATCAAGGCCAAACACGGCGGCGTTTTCCCCCGCCACGCCCCCCAGCCTAAGGCCCCCGCTGCCGCCGAGAAGCCCCCCAAGTTTTATCCAGCTGATGATGTGAAGAAGCCTCTTCTCAATAAGCGCAAGCCTAAACCCACCAAGCTCAGGTCCTTACTTCTTATATGAAATGTTTTATTCATTTGTAGATCTCTCTGAAGGTTGCTTTTTTTTCTCATTGTTGGGTTCTACTTTTTTTTTCTTTTTGTTTAGAGCAAGCATTACACCTGGGACGGTGTTGATATTGTTGGCTGGTAGATTTATGGGGAAGAGAGTTGTGTTTTTGAAGCAACTTCCTTCTGGCCTTCTTCTGGTTACTGGTAACTTTTGTTTTCTTTAGTATATACACACATATATGCATATCCGATGATGTGGTATGGACTGCGGCTGCTTGAACTGATATTTTCTCGTTTTTTTTGTTCAAGCACGATGCTGTGTTTTTGTTTTACTTCTACTTCTGCGTATATGTTTGATTCCGTCGTAATACAACCCATTTAACATTCAATATATGCCTATTGTAGCTTGGTTCGGTTACTGTTACTTAGTCCTGTAAACTAATCCAACGAACACTAACTAATGAGAGGGTATGTTAATGTTTGTTCATTTAAATTGAACCGAACAAGTAAACGACCACGATTTCTTGTTCGTGTTCGTTTGTTAAGAAATTTTGCTTGTCCGAACAAGTAAACAAACACAATTTCTTGTTCGTGTTCGTTTGTTAAGAAATTTAGCTTGTTCGTGTTCGTTTTGTTCTTGTTTGTGTTTGTTTGTTAAGTAATGTAGCTTGTTCGTGTTTGTTCATGTTAAACGAACGTGAACAAACACAAACGAATGAACATAAATTATATATTTGAATAAAATTTAATGAACAAACATATATGAATAAATTTAATTTTTGAAAATATAATACTTTTGTTATGGAAAATAATAAATATAAACAAATATATGTGAATAAATTTAGTGTAATGAACATAAATGAACAGATTATCGAAAGTTCACGAACATAAATACATGAACAAGTCATTTGTTCGTGTTCGTTCGTATAATTAAACGAACAGAAAATTTTGTTCATATTTGTTCGATTAATAAATAAATAAACTTTCCGCCGAAACAATTCGTTGATCGTTTGGTTCGTTTACAACCCTATTGTTACTTGTTCATTGTTTGTTCTTTGCTTATAATTAGAACTTGCTTTCACCCTAGGACCATTCAAGATCAATGGCGTTCCTCTACGTCGTGTGAACCAATCCTATGTCATCGCTACTTCTACAAAGGTTGACATCTCAGGAGTTAACTTAGAGAAGTTCGACGACAAGTACTTTGCCAAGGAAGTAGAGAAGAAAAAGAAGAAGGGCGAAGGAGAGTTCTTCGAAGCTGAAAAAGAGGTTAGTTATATGTCATTTAGTGTAATGTAACCTGTCCTGAATAAGGCGATCCATTTTGAGATGCTTTAATTTCCCTCAAAACATGATATAGGATAAGAAGAAGCTGCCGGAAGACAAGAAAGAAGACCAGAAAGCTGTCGACGCCTCTTTAATAAAGTCCGTCGAGGGAGTCCCGGATTTGAAAGCCTACCTTGCCGCAAGATTTTCGCTCAAGTCCGGCATGAAGCCTCATGAACTTACCTTCTAGGAAGTAACTTTTGCATTTAGCTAAGCTGTTTTGTTTTGATTTTATTTATATTATGGAATTTTGCACTGCCTAACTGGTCTTGACATTTGATTCTTGTCTACTAGATGTTAAGTTGGTATTTCTTTCCCCCTCAGATTTGGTCCTTTTTGGTATAACTTAGAGCAAGAAAATAAAATAATTAAACATCAAGGGATCACTGTAACCAAGAGTAACCTGTACCTATAAAAATCTTGATATGCTATTTGATAAGAATTACACAACAAATAAACCTAAAGAAAAAGAAATCTTGGAAAAACATATATCAAAATGAAGTTTAGCAAAATTGAAGAAAAGAAAAAACAGATGTATGTTATTAGAATTAGGATGATCCCTTGCAGCAGCCCTTTTGGGTTTGCGGCTCTTGATTGGGAACGATAATCCGGGTTCCCTTAAGAAGACCCGCGCTGCCATTGGCATCTGAATCCTGATTAGCAGAAAGGGTTTTCTTGCTGATTATTCAGTATATCTCTGTTAGAATTGTCAAAAATGCAGTCTCGACATTGGTCGATTCTAGAGCTGATGTCTCCATGAAGAACAAGTTCTCTCTTTGAGCAAACTCTTGTGCATCTTCCCTTGGGACTGCTCTTAGGTTCCCCAAGTCGCACTTGTTGCCGATGAGCATTACGACGATATTCTTATCCGCATGTCCCCTCAATTCCTCTAACCACCTTGCCATGTTATCGAATGATTGACGCTTGGTCATGTCGTAAACTAACATTGCTCCTACAGCTCCTCGGTAATATGCACTAGTCACTGCCCTATACCTGATAGGAAAACAAATAAAGGGATGACTTTCAGCATACCATGCAGCATGAAGGAAACAAAATGCAGTTGGTTGATGCGACAAAACACAGTCCGAGATCATCTCGGTGTATCAGCCATATAGCCATGTTACTTTGGGATCTAATCTATAAGTAAAAATATAGAGATTGAAAATACCCAAACCGAAGCAATTCGGCATATGCCGAAGAAGATTCAATTTTATATTGTTTCATGTAGAGTAAGCCAGAACTGTGATTACCATGTCTGAGAAAACTTAGCAACACCCGATTGTTGCTGCAGTAGGATGCTAATAGTGTTTTAAAGCAAATCAATTGTAATTGTTATACCTCTAAGTAAACACATATTCGATGACCCACCCGAACTCTCATCAGTCACCCTTCACTTAGGGGCAGAGGCAATACAGGAATTTTCTCTTCTTCTCCAAACAAAAAGGGATCTGTTCCCGCTCTCACTCTCTCGAGATCTCTTCCTCTACCCATAACACCCACTATGCTTGGCTCTCTGTCCTCCAAATTAGAAGGGGTCAGCCGCCTTGAGCCACCGACGGTCTCGTTGTCCATCAACAGTCATCATTAATCATTTCTTGCTTTCAGCACATGCATGCACTACTAAGACGTGTTTGATTATTAGATTGGATTATATGTTCGTGACCGATAATGACCATTTAGCATGCATGCTGCATAAAGCAATTAATGAGGGTTTATGTTATAGCTGCAATCTTATTCTGGAAGAACTTCTGGACTATTTAGATAAAAACTCATCCTTCCACATTTATAGTCACGAATCTATTACTCAAACTCATTCATCAGCTTGAACTACTCTAAAATCATTGAAAGACGAACTACATATGTTTTTCAATGTATCACTAAATCTGCTCGAGTGCAAATAACTTGATAATAACTCACTATCCTTCACTTTATACGGTCATGAATCTATCACTCAAACTAATCAATCTGCTTCAACTGCTCTAAAAATCTCAAAAGATGATATGGCTGTTAATGTAGCATCAATCTACTAGGGTAAAGGTGATTTGATTAGATTCATGAAACTTCGCCGAACAATTCTCTCTTATAACACCTAGTGCAGTTTTCCTATGACCTGATTTTTTTCATGTACAAATGTTTGTATATGATTGTTGTTCTTCCTTCAGTTTCCAATACCCCTATATCATCAAACACTTACAATTTTCAATACCTCCCATTTGTCTATGGCATTCAGCACAAATCCAGCCCAAGAATAAAGCATGAAGTTCCAGACAATCAACCCCTGAAGTCAGAAAATAATCGAACCTACAATTGCTGTACTCCCGAGAATACTATCATACAACTCCATCACAAATGAAAAGACAAAGCATAAATTACATGAAAATGCTTTACGACATCAGAAATATCTCTTCTAATTTGAAAAATTTTAGAACCTATAACTGGGAGAAAATGAGTATGTATCTTAAACAAGAATGACAGCAAAATTTTGAAGTCTTTATTTACTATCAACAACCATCCCGGAAGTATTAGCCAGGCTAAGCAGCTCCACTGCTATGACTATGGCATTGCCTTCCTCTCTGAACAGGGCTTTTAGTGAGAACACTAATTGAATTGGAAAAGAAGCATAATAAAGATCTGCCTCAGATTAACCAAATTAGAAAATCTCGTCCCGCCAAATCCCTTGGGTTCAACTAAGTAGTCTTTAAGCAACCAATGCATCATCATCCCCAGAATTTAATCATAAGCCAAACAACTATGACGTTGACAAATATCATAATTGAAAATTGTATAAAAAAAGATGATTTCTTCTTATCAGATTCTTGTTTCTTTCATGTCATTTCGGCCTCATTTCCAATGTATATCATTTGCCTATTACAAGTATTAACACTGTTCTTTGGATAGGTAAAAGGATATAACACGTAGAATTGTTCCCCAACATTTTCTACTCTAAATTCTTTCATTTCCTCGAATCTAAATTTACGCAGATAAACTAATTGAAATTTCCAGGCATATGCAAGTAAAAACTAACCTTTCTTGGCCAGCAGTATCCCAAATTTGAGCTTTAACAGTTTTGTTATCAATGACGAGTGTTTTAGTCTGGAATTCAACACCAATTGTGGCTTTCGAATCCAAGCTGAATTGGTTCCGTGAGAAACGTGCAAGCAGCTGAGATTTCCCAACCGCTGAATCCCCAATCAAAACCACTTTGAATACATAATCAATCTTTTGATTGAAATCCCCGCCGCGGATGCTTGACATTATCACCACCCAATCAACAATTTTCACTCCTCAAATCAATCCACCGCTCAAAACCCAGAAATTATTCCGATCATAAAAAATACAATAATCAAATCATATAACACATAGGTGGTTACGATTAATCATGTGCATCTGGTGGATTATGTAATTGTAGATCAAAGCAGGACATTTGAAGGGCCAAATATGAAGTATGGCGAAGGGAAAGAGGTAGGGATGGGAATCGTAAATTAGAATAAGGGTTAGGGTTAGGGCTAAAGGAAGAAGAAGAAGAATAGACAATGTTGGAATTTTTTGAATGTCATGCTTTTTTGTCAAGACGTGAAAGCACCAACGGTCAGTGCGGGACCCGTTAACGGTTTTTGCTTATTGCTGCTTAAAAAGAAAAAGGTAAACTACACTATTGACCACCAAACTAATTAAAGATTCTTATTTTGACCACCGAACTAACGAACTCGTCAATCAGACCACCGAACTTATTAAATTAACCTATTTTGAAAACCTAACGGTAGGGGTGTTCGCGGTTAACCAAAATACTATAACGGTTAACCTATAAGTTATGTTCTTAGTGCAAAAGTTATATGTTCTTAATGTAATTAGAGGGAAATGCATAGAGAATGTATCTAAGAATGCATAGAAAATTAGAGATTCATCCTTAATGGTTAACCAACGGTTAACCATGAACACCCCTACCTAACGGTGCACTGACGTGGCAGTTAACAAACTTTTATAAAATTACACATTTAATCCTTTCGATTTACATATTCTTTCAATTTAGTCTTAATTTTAAATTAATACAATAAATTAATTATTTAATTAACTGATGACATGTGTCACCACTTGATTGTTTACCACTGCACCAAGCCTCTATCAATGGCATGAATTGTGCCATTTAATATATATGTTATAATGCATTAAATGTTAGGGGAAAAAGTAAAAATGATTGAAAAGAGATTCGAACTTAGACCACTTGGGATGTGTATAATCACACAAACATTCGATTTAAAATATTCAAATATTTTTCTTTTTCATATTTAAATTAATTCGAATACTTGATTTAAATATTTTTAATCGAATATTTTAATTTTTTTTCTTCTTTTTCATACTTTAAATATTCGATTTAATTTAAATACTTTAAAATATTCAGTTTAATACAAATTTTACTTTTCCAGTTTAAAAAATATTTATTAAAATGTTTAATAAAATTTATTATAAATTTTAATACAAATTTTCCATTTTATTACAAATTTTAATACAAATATTCGATTTTAATAAATATTCGATTTAATACAAATTTTACTTTTCCAGTTTAAAAAATATTTGTTAAAATATTTGAACATTTTAAATCAAAATTTTGAAGTATTTAAATTAAGTCAAATATTTAAAGTATGAAAAAGAATAAAATATTTTTAAAATATTTAATTTAAAATATTTAAATCAAATATTCGATTTAAAATATTTAAATCAAATATTTGATTTAATTTAAATATAAAAAAGAAAAAATATTCGAATATTTTAATGGAATTTCTTTTCTTTATGTCGAATGTTTGTATGATTATACACATCTCAAGTGGTCTAGGTTCGAATCTCCTTTCAACTATTTTTATTTTTCCCTAACATTTACTGCATTATAACATATATATTAAATAGCGCAATTCATGCCATTGAAAGAGGCTTGGTGCAGTGGTAAAAGTGTGGATTTGGAACCCACATGTCCTAGTTTTGATCCACCACAACCCCATTCTTCCAAATTTGCTTAATTTTCCTTCAACCAAGTGGTGACACGTGTCACCACTTTATTGGGGAAGGAAAATAAATTTATAAAATCAAATATAAATAATTAAAGTTCTCCAATAAGGTGTTGACACGTGTCATCACTTAATTAAATAATTAATTTATTTTATTAATTTAAAATTATGACTAAATTGAAAGAATGTGTAAATAGAAAGGATTAAATGTCTAATTTTATAAAAGTTCGTTAACTGCCACGTCATCCTTCCGTCAGTCCACCGTTAGTTTTTTAACGGCGGTGGTCAAAATAAATTAATTTAATAAGTTCGATGGTCAGATTGACGAGTTAGTTAGTTCGGTGGTCAAAATAAAAATCCTCAATTAGTTCGGTGGTAAATGGTGTAGTTTACCCAAAAAAATGTTTTGGTGTATTGCATAACACCGATTTTTTGGTGTAGCTTTTTATAATTTTGTTTCTAAAATAAAGAAAAATTATAATAAAATACCAACAAAAATACAAATATTAAAGAAATAGCATATCACCAGCAACCAGTTGATATAGTAGGATGAAGCACTATAACCCTTAAGCAAGGTCGGGGTTCAAATTCTGACGTTGTGAATTAAACAAATTAAGTTAGAAATATCGTCTTATAACATGTACTTGATCTGTACTAATCAGTCAATGAGTTTGATATCGATAATTAAACTAAAAATAAATAGCATACTGTACAGAATGAATAATTTACTATGCTTTTCAAAAATAATTTTTTTAACTCATTTAGTACTATCATTTTGTAAAGATTTATTTAAAAAAAAACTTTAATGTCAATAGAGTTTAGTTTAGTTGTCGTATTATTGGTGTAATTTATAATAGGATGTGAGGTCAACACACTAACCGTATCCCAAAAGTGGGAGAGAATCTTGTGATTAGGATCGTCTAGGAGGGAAGTAATTTGAGTTTAAAATTAATAAAATTATGTAGTCCGACATTATTAATTTATAATGATTTTACTGTATTTGTAATTCTCAGACGTGAAGATGAAGAATATTATGTTTTGTCTTCTCAGTTTAATAATGGTTTAGTCCTACGATATAAAAGTTGATATGTGATATTTTATTTTAATTCGACATATTTTCTCTTCATTATTATAATGTTATTAATATATTTAATTTGATAATATTATTAGTTGTTGTCATTAAAGTGGTGATAGTGTTCTTTTTACTGTTATTCATGAACATAATCATGATCATGTGAAAATTCACTCATTCATATTCATATTTGGTGTTATCAAATTAGACTTACAAAATAACATTATAAAAGCAAATGGATAAAACTGTGGTAGAGAGACTGAATTTTTAATTAAAGCATACTAGAGGGGTTGAAATCATAATTAGACCGGCTTTTCCCTGGTACCATTACCTTGAACTGTTTCTGATTCTTCAACCTGTTTGAAGATGGCTTAGTTCTTCACTGACCACAATAGTTCGCATAGTATTAAATCGTGGATACGGTTGTAGTGTTGTAATTGTCAAAGTTGTTTCAGTTGTTTTTGAGACTCTGAGCAAAAATTTAAAAGTGTGCGTTGTAGAAAGAAAATATATTTTATTATTTTAAAATAATAATTTAATATTAGTGTTGCAGTTATCTTGATGAAATTTAATTGGATGATTTATTAGTTGATCTTATGTACTCCCTCCGTCCCATTTAAGATGTCCATTGTTGATTTTTCACGCAGTTTTAGGAAGAAACAATTTGTGTAAGAGATGTGATGTAAAATAATTGAAAAGACAATTTTACCCTTAAAAAATTGAATTTTATTTTGTTGGAAAACTAAAAAGAGGATAGAAAGGGAATACACATTGTAAAAGTAGTTGATTTTTTCAATGAGACATTTTAAGTGGGACAATTTTAAAACACAAAAGAGACATTTTAAGTGGGACGGAGGGAGTATGAAATAGCGAGAATGACCCGTGATATAATTTTTTCCAATCATGCTTTGTTTTCTCCCTTCGAATTAAAATTCTAAATCTATCCAAAAAAATCATTTGTATTGAGATTGACAGTTTTTTTTTATTAAATGCCAGCTGATTTTATTGAAACTTAAAAAGAACTTAAAAAACAATAAATGAAAAGAAAAGCAAAAGACACACACAATGCTATCAGGCCGGCCACATTCCCAAAAATTTCCAAATTCGGAAATGAAAAAAGGGAAAGAAGAAACAGAGATGAAGCTCCCCTCAGTCCTCAAAAAAATCACTTCACGATGGAGAAGCCAGAAGCCGTCGGTCATCTTCCACACACGTCAAGACCACCGGCGGCCCATCCTCGACCCAGAAACGGTCTTGCATGGCTTTAAAACCCACCTTCGTCACAGCATCTGCCGCTGTATTCGCGCTCCAAACGGTGTGACAGAAAAGGCATCTCGTAAAACGACGTTGAAGCAACTTGGCGGTAGAGATGATCAAACCGATTTTAGAGAAGTCAATTGACGGTGAGGCCAGTTTCATGATTACCGACCGCGAATCGCCTTCCAGAATCACCGATTGGAAACCTAGGTCAGCCGCGAACTCTAAGCCATGCACCGCCGCTAGAGCCTCCGCCGCAAACACCGATTGAACATTCAAGTTCTTTCGATAGCAAGCCCCCAACAGGTAGCCTCCCTCATCTCGCACGATTATACCAGATGCTGAAACTTTATGCAACTGTGAATAGGTTGTGTCCACATTAATCTTTACCAACGATGCAGGGGGTGACCATTTCACCGGTAAGGAGCTGATTGACGAAATTTTCGCCCGGGCCAAAGACGCGAGTTCCAGTTCATAACTCCTTACAAAGGTAATTAATTCATCCTTTGATTGATTTATTCCCTCATGCCAAAGTTTGTTTCTGAAAAATCATATCGCCCATATTGTTAAAACAATGGTAACTCTTCTCTGAATAGCATTGTTAGCAAATAGCCAAGCGAGTCATTCCTTAAAACACAATTGATGAACTTGATTAGGCCAGACGAAATTTAGCTAAGACCATATACTGAAAGCAAAATTACAGTCTCTAAATAAGTGTTCACAATTCTCAACCTCCTGATTACACCGAAAACATGTAGGATCTGTAGCCACACGCTTAATGCACAAATTATGTTTGGTTGGAATGAAATTATGAATAATCATTCAAGTAGCTATACGAACCTTTGATGGACATTGTAAAGACTACAATTGCTTGAAAATTACGTTGCTCTGAACAGTAGATGACGTACCCTATAGAAGAAGGCGATAACCACTTCGAACACTATAATGGCCCGAATGTTCACCCGACCAGACACGAATATCCAACTCAGGCCCAGGTGGTGTTGGTATAGCCAAAATTTCCGTAGCCTCATTCGTATTAAATGAAGCCATTATTAGGTCCCGATTCCAACTAGTTGAATTAGGTTGCATTAGGTCTGAAACCCAATTAAGGCTCACTATCCTCGTGGACTGGATTTTCCGAGGTGGGTAGGTTGGCAACCAAAACTCGTCCCAGATAGAAATCTCGTTCCCGGACCTAATTTGCCAATGAATGCCCATTTCAAGAAGGCCTCTTGTACTCCAGATGCTGCGCCATATTAGAGATGGCGAGGAGCCCAGCCGGGCACTCAAAAAATTCGAATTGGGAAAATACTTCGCACGTAGCGGACGAGCAACAAGAGACGTTGGGTTCGAAATCAGACGCCACCCCTGCTTGGCCAAAAGAGCAACATTGAACTTGCATAAGTCGCAGAACCCCATACCCCCGTCCTTCTTCAATTCGCAAAGACTAGCCCAGTCGCACCAGTGAATTCCTTTCTTCCCCGGACCCTTTTGCCATCAGAACTTTGCTTCTTTAGCCTCCAATGCCTTACAAAGAGTCTTAGGCAGTAGAAAACACAACATGGAGTATAAAGGAAGTGATTGGAGAACCGATTTGATAAAAGTTTCCTTACCCCCAGCAGAGAGATGCCGAACCGACCAACCATTAGTACGACCATCAAACTTATCAAACAATGTCGCAAAAGCCTGTTTCTTATTCCTCCCAACCACTGTTGTCAAGCCCAAATACTTTTCTGGGCTTGATGTGATCGAAATGCCCAAAATACTTCTCACCTCACACCGAACCTCTTCCACCACATTGGAACTAAAGAAGAGACTCGATTTTTCAAAATTCACTAGTTGACCCGAGCAACTCGCGTAATTGTGCAGAATCTCCTTGATATTTAGAGCCTCCATTGATGTAGCAGCTCCAAAAATTAGGCAGTCATCTGCAAATAGTAGGTGAGAAACAGTGGGAGCAGAACGAGATATTTTAGCCCCACTAATCATCCCCTGATGAATCGCACCCCGCAAGAGTGACGAAAGCCCTTCACTGCAGAGAAGGAAAAGATATGGGCTCAGGGGGTCACCCTGTCTAAGCCCACGAGACGGACTGAAACATGAACCCACCACCCCATTTAAAACCACCGAATATGATACGGAAGACACACAGCGGTAGACCTTAAGAACCCACTCATCACAAAAGCCCATTTTCCTCATTACAACACAAAGGAACGACCATTCGACCCTGTCATACGCCTTACTCATATCGAGCTTAAGCGCGAAAGAGCCCTTATGACCATAACGCCTCTTCTGAAAAGAATGCATAATTTCATACGCAGCAATCATATTATCCGTAATTAGACGACCAGGTACAAAGGCACTTTGAGATTCATCTATGCAGTAGTGCAAAACCTCTTGGAATCGAATAACCAACACTTTCGAAACAATTTTATATAAAACATTGCATAGACTAATAGGGCAGAAATATGTCATAGATGAAGGGGAACTCACCTTAGGGATAAGCACGATGTGCATATTGTTTATGGGGTCCAAAGGAACAGACCCATGTATGACATTCAAACAGAACGCCCCAACTTCCTCCCCAATAATGTGCCAAAACCGTTGGTAAAAGACCGCTCCTAATCCATCAGGCCCAGCAGCCTTAAGCAGGCTCATCTCTTTCACCGCAGCCAACACATCCTCCATAGAAAACTCCCGGCCCAATGCTTCATTCATCTCTCGAGTTATACAGCTCGGGATACCATCAAGAATCACATTCGAATTCCCCCCAGTAATACTCGTGAACAGACCCTGGAAATAATCTAATGCAATGCCAGCCATATCTGTTGGATCCGAACAAAGGTCCCCATTAGCAGAAAGAAGACTCATAACTCTATTCGTACAGCGGCGCTGAGAAGCAAATCTATGAAAGAAAGCCGTGTTTCGGTCACCATTGGCCAACCAATTCGCCCTCGCTCGCTGCTCCCACTACAACCCTTCCTTATCCAATTCTAAGTTGAGGGCTAACTTAGTTTCAAGAGTCTCCTGCAAAACCTCATCAGAGGGTAAAAGATCATTGAGATGCTCTAACCGCTTCCGGAGATCCTCTTTCGAGATGTTTCGCTATTTCCGTATCTTCCGAAACCAAATGCCCAAACCCTCATTTACCGCCTCAAGCCGCTCAGGTATAGTGCCTAATGAATTTGACCACAACTTACGTACCTCGAGTTCACAAGACTCCTCCATAAGCCACGAAGCCTCAAATTTAAAGTGCCAATGGCGCATATTGGGCCCTGATGTCACCTCGAAACAAAGGAGCAATGGACAGTGATTCGAGAACGAATGTGTTAAGTGGGCTAAATCAAAATTTGGAAAAAGGGCCAACCAAGGTGCATTGGCAACACCCCGATCTAGACGTTCTCGGATAACATTTGTAGAATACCTCCCCTTCTCCCAAGTAAACCAGTTACCAGAATATCCAATATCCGATAGATCACAATCAAATAAATTCTGTTTGATGTCCTCGATTTGCCTTATACTTCGCAAACGAGATTGGCAGTTTTTAATTAAATGTTATAGATATTTCCAACATGTAACGTTTCCAATACTTTTGATAAATCCTATTAAATTTCATCAAAACCATTAAGACAATTTTTTAAAAATTGTGTTCGATATAAGTCGTTTATTTTTTTTGGTTTAAAAAACAATAGATAATCAAACATGTCAAAACGTGAAATCAGACAAAAATATTAATTTGTATTTGAATAGAATGCTAAAAAGCATATATGTATGTAAATTTATAAAAATTACATATAAAATATTATATTAATAAATTAAAACCATACCAGAAATAGTTTTCAAAAATTAAATTTTAGTTAATAAACAAATAATTAGATTCAAAGCTTATTATTTAGTAAATAATTTAAAGATATAAATTTAATAAAACCTAATATTAAGTTATGAGTTAATATTTAATGTATTGATTGTAATTTTTTTACATGCATATGTTAATTTAAATCTTATAATATAAAATTTAGATCTTTAATTATAAATCTTAGAATTATAAATTATAAATGTTAATCAATAATCTCTAGAGCAATTAGTTAAAAAAATTAGTTAACAATTTTTCTTTCCTTAGGATGTGGGTTCTATACCATTAAGAGCAAGTTTTCCTTCCGGTTTTTAAAGCTTTGCCCTGATTAATCCGGACCGATTTGCGTCGCACACCTAGTTTTAGTGAGTGAGTCACCCAACAAAGATTTTTTGCATACACAACGCTTCGAATTCAAAACCTTGCTTAAACGATATCAAACTGCTTACCACTTGGACCAACTCCTCAATAAACTTAAACTATATATTAGATCCGCCCTAAGTACATAAAACATTTTGTCTTTATAAGTTAATATTTTCTGTTTATCAACTAAGATTATCTAAATTTATCAACACATTATTAAAAATAATAAGGTATATAAAAGAAAACAAAAGATTTATCAACACATTAACAAAAAAAAAAGTACTATATAAAAGAAAAAACCTTTATAATCTCAAATTTTCTTTCCTTTCCATTTTCCCTCCTTGAAGGTTTTAACCCTTTCCCTCTTCACCACTTTCCCTCATTTTCTTTCTAACCCTCACAATCTCTTTTCTCCAGCTGAATTTCTAGCTCGCCTCTCTCTGCGATTCCTTCCTTTTTCCTCTAAATTATAAATCTCAATGTCCAGTTTGGCTCGAGCCTCCGCTCGTTCCACGCCGCCGCATCCTCCTCCTTCTACTGCTGCCGTTTCGGCACCAGCTCCGTCGGGTCCTTCCGTTGTTCCGCCGATACGCCGCCACCTGGCTTTCGCCTCGACAAAGCCGGCTTTTGTTCATCCCGATGATTATCATAGATTTTCCTCTAATAACAGTGACAATAATTTAACCACTTCCAGCAACACTTGTGGAATCATCGCCGATCAAGAAGTTGAAGCGATTTTCGTGAGATCTACTGTGAGTTTTTGTAATTTTCATGAAACATATTTCACATTATTTTGTTAAAAAATGGTGATTGTGATGTAGTGAGTCAACTGTCAACATATGTATTTTTGTTTCGTTTTGCTTATAAAAAACTGTTCATAAGAACTTTTCCTGGTGCCTTGTTTACTCAGTGGACTTGAATTATCAATTTGCTGAGAAATCATAACGCTTGTATTTTAATACGTGAACTGTTCATAGCGCATTTATGTTTTTTGGTGATGTATTGGATGATATAATGGGCTTTGGGTTGAGTAAAGTGCTCCTTTGCTGAACTAAGTTGAAACGCCGGGATCATCCAATAGCTGAAACTCGATGGTTTATAAGCTTTCATGCCCTCAGAAACTAGTTTTAGCACTATAATCTAGTGGGTTTTAGTTTGTGATATTTTGGATTTCAAACCGTATTGTAATTGATAGTATATTAGTTTTATGTAATAAACTTGATCAGAGAGGAAGCTGGTGCTTGTTGTGTTAAACGCAGAATATTAGATGCCATGCCCTATGTGAAAAAAAAACTTGAAGTCTGTAAATTCTTTGTATGTTGCAGCTTTAATGGCGTTTTGATAAATGATGCAGTTGACATTGTTTTGACTTCCCCTTTCACAAATTACAATTGCCATTCTGTCTCAAAATTTGTGCTCATATATGATATTCCTTTCTCACTGTCCTCCACCTAATAACAAGTGAATCACTATTTTTTGTACATACTGGATTACTTCATGACATTGATGACCCCTATGAATTTTGGCCTTTGCAAAAACCTTTTAAATCAAATAGTAAAGTGATTCCGAAGGTTTTTATGGTTAACACTTAACAGTAGTTTTTCTTATGCACATTATATATTTGCATATGTTAAACTTAGGCTCTCTTTTTTTAAAAAAAAATATTTTAATTGCTTTTAGTCTAAATATAGCCACACTTAACTTTTTTTTTTTTTTTCTTGGCATAGCCATATTAGCTTCTGAGATAAACTTGTAACTCCTTTTATTAGCAGCACTTTGAAACACTGCCGTTTTTTCTCAGCCATTAAAAAGAAAGAGTACAGTGGAGAACAGGGAAGTTGAACCTAGCCAATGGACAAATAGTCCTGTACTTACCAGCATATCCAATAGTCCATTCCAGACACCTGTATCCGCTAAAGGAGGAAGGATAAATAGTAGATCAAAGGCCTCAAAGGCCAATAAGTCTACTCCTCAAACCCCTGTGGCACATGCTAGTGAGAAACTTTCCCCTTTCATCCACTTTATTATCTCACCATTTTTTGTCTGCTATGAGCTTAGTCAATAAAAGGAAACTTATGTTTCAGTCCCAGGATGTATATATGAGTTTGATTACTGTAGTGAGTAGTCTAATCACTAATGTGCAAAGAAAGACAGAAAATAGGAGAAAATTCACCGACATTACATATGGTATGGCAGGTTCTCCATCTCCTCTTACTCCTGCTGGCAGCTGCCGTTATGACAATTCTTTAGGTAACCTCAGTAATATATGTGTGTGTGTGTTTAAAGCACACATGGGTAATTTTTTGGCTGTGCCTAAAGCTTTTATACATGGTGAAATGTGATTGAAATTTTTAGGTTTCTTGACAAAAAAGTTCATCAATCTCATAAAGCATGCTGAAGACGGTATCCTTGACCTAAATAAGGCTGCAGAAACGTTGGAGGTAATGATATACGTTTTACTGAGCTTATGTACCTTTGGGTGTTTTGTCATATTATTGAAATGACTGTTTTATTTGTTCCTTTATTTATTTATTGGTATCCCCCCTCTTAACAGGTGCAAAAGAGGAGGATATACGACATAACTAATGTTTTGGAAGGCATTGGTCTTATTGAAAAGAAGCTGAAAAACAAAATACGTTGGAAGTAATTACTAATGATGTTAAACGTTTTCAAGAATATGTCGTCTTAATTTGTTTTTTCATTCTGGTTAACCTTCAAAGAACATGGGACTTATTTGAGGATTAAATCAAATTTACTAGGGGTGTAGACGATTCAAGGCCTGGAGAAGCAGATATTGATCTCTCTGTATTACAGGTATGCAGAACCAATATTGGTTTTGTTTTACCTAGACATCCCCAGGCATCAAATTTTCTTGTTATTGTGTATAAGAGTTTCTGTTTCTTTATTTTGGTTAATGACTCGATAGAATGTTCGATCACCGCTGGTTGACCAATTTGTGTTCCCTGCATATGATATTAGTTTCTCTTTTGTATGCAGGCAGAAATTGAAAACCTTACCATGAAAGAGCACACATTAGATGATCAAATAAGGTTATGCATGGCTTATTCTCTTGTAACATTAGTCACTTTTACTGTCTCAAATCTGTTTAGGATTGCTGATGCTTCTAAAATATTGCAGAGAAATGCAGGAAAGATTGAGGGATTTGAGTGAGAATGAGAACAATCAGAGGTAGGAATAATGTCTCTTCTGTCTTGCCTGGGATCCAATTAATTGTTGTTAACTGCAGATTCCTTGCAAGCAGTGATCCATTTATCCATCTTCAAATTTTTACAGGTGGCTTTTTGTGACTGAAGAAGACATCAAAGGTCTACCTTGTTTTCAGGTCTGTTGATTCCATGCTTGATTAAATTTATTCCTTCACAATCATGTTCTGCACTTCACACTGATCTCCAAAACATCTTGATTTTACTATGGTTAAATTTTCCACATTCCTTTTGGCAGAATGAAACCTTAATAGCAATTAAAGCTCCACATGGAACAACTCTCGAAGTTCCTGATCCTGATGAAGTAAGCTTATGACTAGAGAATTCTAATGAGTCGGTACCATTTTTACTTTTAGTGTTTTGAATGCATGATTGCATTGCTTCTTCATATTCCAGGCTGTTGACTACCCACAAAGGAGATACAGGATGATCCTTAGAAGCACAATGGGTTCCATTGATGTTTACCTAGTCAGGTATTTCTCCCTTTTGTATGCTAAGCTATTTATCTGTTCATGTTTCTGAACCATCTTTCTTTCTCAATGAAATCTAACTGATGATGGACAACAAAGGTTCTTGTTTTGACATCCTTCTATTTTTGTCTTTCCAAATTGTTGTTTTTCCTCAGCCAATTTGAGAAGTTTGAAGAGGTGAATGGTGTTGAGCCACCTGCAAGTGTCTCACTCGCTTCAAGCTCTGGCTCTAACGAAAACCAAGTTGAGGTCAATGTGGATGGTACAAGAAAGGAAATTGAACCACAGGCAGCGCAAACTCATCAAATGGGCTGTGATGTTAATGCTTCACAGGAGTCTGTTGGGGGAATGATGAGAATTGTTCCTTCGAATATTGATGTAAGTGTGATTCTTTTGACCATTTATTTCTGTAGCAACGTTTATAGAAGAATGGATGTATGATCTGTTGTTACTCGCAACGATACTTACAAAGCTGGGTGTGGATTTAAAATTCATTTGGAGCCTGGGTTGTTACCCCACTTTAAGGCCCAAGATCAATTTCCCTGTCTGCCCTCATGCATCAAAATCGGAAAAAAGAAAGAAAAAGAAAATACTCGGTGCCATCTTTGTATGGTGAAATATGTACATTTCTGTTTTCAGGAGTTGAGATTGACTATCACTTTTCTTGTCTTGCTTTCAGAATGATGCAGATTATTGGCTTCTATCAGATGCTGATGTTAGCATAACAGATATGTGGAAGACGGATTGTATCCTTCTAGAAATTTTATAGCTCTTCAATACGCTTGAACCCCAAAGGCCGGAAAAAGCACTTCCCCAAACTCTTATTCTTTTGCAATCCAATATACATTCATAGGAACAATATTTGAAAGTGTAATACTTAACTCCAAGAATTGCAGGTGCTGAATGGAGTGGGGTAGATATGCTTGATGCTAATTTTGGAATGGTTGATATCAGTACCCCAAGGCCCCAATCCTCGCCATCCAGGATGGTTGAAGTGCCATCTTCCGCTTTTAACTCTACTCATAGGTAAAATTTGTTTTCCTAACCAAGTACTCAAAACCTATACCCCTGCCTTTAATTTACATGGATTACTGGATAAACGTGGTTGGTAACTTTGGGGGCCTGAATGCAATTATTTGCACAGTTGAGCAATTTATGGATTAGTTACACAAATTAGTGTTACATGTTGGAATTTTGGGTTAGTCCGTTGGATGAGTGTTGATTGTTGAAGACAATACATGCTATGGACTATACTGAGATCACACGGTTGACACCGTCCACCAAGTCTGATTATATACCAATTAATACCCCTTGGTTGATCTTGGGTTGCTCAGTTTGAAATATCAAAGCCAGCTATACCAAGTGTAGATGTGTAGAATCGGCGTATGGAGATGACAATCAATGATGACGAGGTTTGTTTGATCTATAGAAAATGATTTCTACGAAATATTTTATTTTGATAACTTTAGCTATGCTTTGCATATGGTTATGGACATTTTTCAAAGTATTTTCTTGAAGTCAATATTCGGAAAAAACAAGCATTACCAAAACTGTGATACTTGCTGAGAATTGATATGTTTGTATGATGTTAATCAGTTGTGTATATGCCTGATTGTAGCCATCTATATCATCATGATTACAGTGATGCGGTGATTTTTCGATTCATCGAACTTCATCACCACTATATAGGTGTGCCAGTAGCAATGTTAAATGTAATCTAAGTTGAATATGTTTTGTAAGTTTTTTCTCATATTTGGAGTCGTATCTGCATAATATCATACAAGTATGTGCTGATTTGCATATCATATGGGTATATTGAGATAATGTCAAGAGTTAGGTACTACAGCTTGTATTATGGATAAGTTTTGCTTTTCTTAGCCATAATTGTACGAATTAATCAAGTTCTAGATTCCTACATGCTATATTCTTTCTTAGGTATAATGGAGGTTGTAGTTTTAGAAAGAAAGAGTATTGAGATTTGAACCTTTAAACTTTTTAAATATTATCTCCTAAAAGTCGATAAATTATAAATGAAGAAGTACTTTAGGAAGCTTAATCACGAGATTAATTGTGGTGTGCTGATCAGCCAAAAATGGTTGATTGATATTAGATTTGGCCCCGTGAGCCTCTGATATCCGGCGGATCAGTAACCCATTTGCTTGATTTGAGAATATATGATTCTGCATGTGAATCAACTTGCTTATCTACACTTGCACTTGTAAAATATTTTATATTTTGACTTTAAAAAAAATATTTTTGGAGTTGGTGTCATTTGTTTTATCCATAACAAACTTAATCCTATATTGTATAATAACAAATAGTGAAAACTACATATTTAGTATCTCAACTATGCTTGTGTTACTGTTTTGGTACTTTGACTATTATTTTTGATAAAATGGTATTAACATTACGTTTTGGTTCTTTTTTTGTACCCGACCGTTAAAAACAAACGAAGATGATGACGCGGCTTGGTATAATCACAGTCTTTGTCCAAAATACTTACATGTATTATCAATTTAGTCTAAAATCTATCAATTTAAAATATCATCTTACTTTTGATAGAATTTTGTCTCATTCCTTTCTCATCCCTCGTATTCTCGTCAGTATCTCGGTTGTGGAGTTTGGGTCCTCTAATGGACCGACCCTATATTATCCCGATCCCAAAGTGCTAAAGTTTTGATTGTCCCTAGCATATTTTTTAAACTCCAAAATTCAAAGAAGTGTTCGACTAGAAGAAGAAAAATGGGGAATTTATAATTTTAATTTAAAAATTAAAATAATATTTAAATTGACAGATTGTATAAGTTTTTGGACCAAAATTCTTATTAATCAAAATCACGTCACCATTTCCGTTAGTTTTAAACGGCTGAGGTACAAAACAAAATAAAACGTAAAGTTAATACTATTTTGTCAAAAATAATAGTTGGGGTACCAAAATAATAACGCGAGCATAGTTAGAGGTACTAAATATCTCATTTTCCCTGATAAATATGTAGCTTGAAATATTATATTAACTAGTACATGTGGTTTTCCCTTGTATTAAGTACAATTAAATGATGCAATACAAGGTGAAGGTCCTATTTCTACGCTCTTGCTGTCATATTCAGCCTCTACAATTAAAAAGAAATGCAACTATGGCGCTGTACTACAAATTTAGAATGCCATTGATCTTCCTTGTCAAATTTAGAAATGAAACAATCTCTTTAGGAAAAAGAAAAAAACCAAAACCAATTAACTATCATTTCGTTGAAATCCACTATGTAGATTAATTTTGGATAAAAACTATCGTGATTGCAAACTCTTTATATATATAGGTTAGGATCAACTTACACAGTTATTCTTTAAGTTTTATACGTTTTTTGAATCGTTAGATGGAGAAAATGGACGGCTGAGATTAACTCCTCATTCATTCGTTTCACTCATCCAACGATCTAAAAAACGTGTAAAATTTTGAGAGTTTTACAGTGTGTAACTGGATTCCATTCCTATATATATGGAATGCATCTATGAAACTTCCATTTTTCCAATGAAAATAATTTATGATCCTATTGCATGCAGACCCCGTTTTTTAAAGAATAGAAATGACTCAGTCAAATCCGACGACTGTGACCAACTTGTGCCACTAATAGGCTAATCTCCCCTCATTTAATTTTGAAGCAAACAACCAAAAGTTTAAATAAAAGTAAACTTTAACTTTAGCTTTAAGATATTGACTTATCAAAATTTAAAATGACTGAAAAAAAAACTAAACTTCAAAATTCAACAATTTTAAAATACGACAAGGATTAGATTGTATAATTAATTGAATCAATTTTTTGGTTTTAAAGTTAATTGAATATTTTCCCCAAAAGTTTAAAGTTTTCTTACCCCTTAAACTTTAAATTGTTAATCTAATTTTGGGTAAAATACACAAAAGGTCACTAAACTATCTCGAATAATATAAAATGTCATCTAACTTTCAAAAGTTATATAATAGACATTAAATTTTAGTTTTTGTTACAAAATGGTCGCTGAGCCGTTAACTGTGTGACATGGCAGTTACGAAAATTTGTATAACAACACATTTAATCCTCAATATTTACACATTCAATAAATTTAGACATAAAAATGAGGGTTAAATTAGGACTAAATTAATTAAATGTGTAAATATAAAGAATTAAATATGTTATTATTTAAATTTTCATACCTGTCATGTCATCCAATGAATACCAGTTAACGGCTCAATGATTATTTTATAATTTTTTTGTATAATTTAGTGACCATTTGTATCTTTTACGTGTTAATTTTTTGATGCCACTTAAAAAAAATAGTGAAAGTAAAACCCATGGCCATGGCCATGGACCCCTCGCTCACATGCATGACTTATGGGGGTTTATAATTATAGATGCTCATTAAGTTTCCTCACTTCCATCTCAAAAATAAGCTTCTCATTATCTTAGTAATTAAAAAAAATGTCAGTCAACAAAAAGAAGCTGATCCTCAACACAGTTTCACTCAGCCTAGGCTGCAACCAGGGGCGGAGCTAGAAATATATCTAAGGGGTGCCTCCGCCCATGGCTGCAACAGCTGCAAGAAACCGAACCTCACCGATTTCTTCAACCCCAAACCCAAACCCAAATCCAAACCACATTCCCGTTCTTCTAAAACAACTCATTCTTCCTTGTCCGGATTCGAGACCCCGACCTCGTTTTCTCCGAGCTCCGACACCACCAGTCAGTACTGGGACATGCACATCGAAACAGACAAGGAAGTCATGTGTTCGACGACGACGACGACGGTCCGAGGGTTTGGCCGCGTCGGAGGGGAGAGCCTGGCGGTGGAGAAAGAGTCGGACGACCCTTACTTGGATTTCAGGTACTCAATGCTGCAAATGATATTGGAAAAAGAAATATATTCGAAAGATGATTTGAAGGAGCTTCTCAACTGTTTCTTGAAGTTGAATTCTCCTTATTACCACCGGATCATTGTCACAGCTTTCACTGATATATGGAACGGCTTGTTTTCCATCAAACCCGGTGGTGATTCCACAAAGCTCTATTTCGGGTTTTCTTAACCAGATTTTATTTGATGCGCTGATAGTGAATTCGATTGTTACATTTCATTAGAATTCAAGTTACTTGTATTCATTTTACAAGTTTTTGATGATATGTCATTGTCTGATTCGCTGATCGTATATAAAATTATATATTATTAGTGGTGAAGTACGAAGAAGGCATTGTGTTTGATATTTTTTTTCTATAAATTACAATACATGTCACTCAATTATCAGTAAAATCTATAATAGATCACCTAATTTTTAAAAGCTACAGACGAGTCATTTTATTAATCAATTGTTACAAACTTTTTATTGGACCGTTAAAAACCAAATAAACTTTATAAATTGGCCAGCCAATTATTCATAAGATTAGAAATTGGTCACCTAATTTTAAAAAGTCATAAACGAGTCACTCACAAACAATCAATTGAATTTAAATTTTAACAACCCAACAATATATTTATAACAATTGATTAATTAAGTGACGTACCACAAAAGTTAAACAGAATGACTTATCAGGCACTGCTCTATCTTAGTGGGGGACATCTCTTAGCTTTGGTGTGGCCACCAAAACAAAATGCAGCCAACTTGATCGCTCTTCCTTTAGCTCAAATTAAAAGCCTTAGTTCACACTTCTTTTTTTAGTTTGTTTGATCAATAAGAGGGCTTTATTAATAAAATGTGGTCTTATTTCAAGTGTTTGTCAAATCCAAAAATAAAAAATCATGTTGATTTTTCTCTTTCCTAATATTTTTTCAGTTGTGACCAATGAAATAATCTAAATAAACATGAAAAAGTTAAAGTGTAATTATTAATAGGATTAATATTACCATGTTATTTATATAATGTCTAAATTATTCTTAATTTTTACAAAAATTAAGTTTAGACTCAAATGAGGTCAATTGACCCCTAAACAACATATGAATCCGCCTCTTATTATCTTTTCCAAGTTGTGTTGACAATAAACTTAAAATTTTAAGTTAATGTAATGGTAAGATTGTTTATTCCGAACGCTATTCTCAAATAGCACCTTTCTTTGTAAAATAAAATATGGATCACAAGTTGAAAACAAGCCAAAAACCTAACTATTTGAAGTGTTGAAAAATATCAAAGGAAGAAGACATAATGGGCATCTGTATGTAGCCAATCTTTTAACAATTTTCCTCACGGTGGGGAACATCTCATTACTTGTTTCCCTACAAAAACACACACAATGCCTAAACTGAAAAACTAAAAAGAAATGCTAACTAACATGGGTTTTCGACAACATATATATTCTCCCTTTTAAAAAAGTAAAAGAGAAACAATCATACCCAATGGATTCTATAGTTTTTGTACTTGAATTTTGAACCAACAAGGCAACTGCTTTGCAATAAGTCATTTTCTTCGAATAGAAATCTATTGTTCCTTTTTGGTGCCCTATTTATGTCTCATACTAAAAAATTTAGTCTAGAATTTATGGTTTAGGTTTAAGTTTAAGGTTAGGGTTTAAAAAATTAAAAATAGAGTGTATTTTTTAGGGTTTAAGATTTAGGGTTAAAGTTAAAAAAGTAATTTTTTGTGTTAGAGCATAAGAAGAGACACCGAAAAATAACAGTGAATTTTTGTCCATTTCCTTCGTCTTCATTTGTTGATGTTTCAAACTCCATCATTTACGAACACTTATTTATAGTAGTGGCTAAGTCATTTGGTTTTGTCCCCTTCCCTAAAATTGTAAGCTTGTAATTAGAAAAGAAAAGAAAAACTCATTTGCTTATATGATATTCATACTTGAGTTTCATATGCTTTTTCTTTGTTTTTAAGTAGATCTGTCCAAGAGTTAGATTAGCCATCCAGACTTAAAGTTTAAAAGGGTTTAGAATATATATATATATATATATATATATATATATGGATTAATATCCTATACACTGGCGGTGGAAATTTTTTATTTCCACAAGCGCCTCAATTATAGGGTTTAGGGTTAGTGTTTAGGGTTTAGAGTTTAGGGGTTTTAGTGTAAAGGTTTAGAATTTAGGGTTCATGTTTAGAATTTTGGGTTTAGGGTTAGAATTTAGGGTTTAGGGTTAGGGTTTAGTTTTAGGGTAATATGGGTGGGGATTTAGGTTTTAACCTATAAACCCTAAATTTTAACCCTAAACCCAAAATTCTATCAACAATCCCTAAATTCAAAACTACTACATTTATACCCCTAAATTTTAAACCCTAAACGAAGTCCCTAACCCCTAAAACTAAGGCGCTTGTGTAAAAAAGTTTCCACAAGCGCTTGTGTATAGAACAATTACCCTATATATATATATATATATTAAGTTTGAAAAATTAGATTTGGAAAAAATGGATGATTTCATACTTAGACTTTAACATTTAAACTCGAATATAGTATTACTCGCTTTTAAATATTATAAGATATGTATTTTTTTTAATTGTCTAAAGGTGATAGTATCTGTTCAAACATATTCTTAACCCCTTGACAATGGACAACAAAGCAATTTGAACTCGTGTCTTCTAGAATAAGCATCATCCGCTTTTTTACTGTAACACTTGTTGAGTTCAAATAACTTTTATATATATAACTTATCAAATTCAAATACAAATTAAATCTATAACGATATATATAATATCATAACATGTTAACTGTTAAGTAATTCTTGAACAAACAAGAATAATATCAATATCATACATAACCCGAGCCACATTCACCTTTATTTTGAATATATAGTTTGAGTTTTCGTACAATTAAAACATCAACAGCAGCAACAACAAAAATCTATGGTAGCTAGGGTTTACTTTTAAGTTATGTTGGTCATCTTTTGCAATCTAATCAAAAAGAAAAGAAAGCATGAAGTTGGGGTGTTGGGCCATAAATGGATAATAGTGTGGCTCTTAATTAACATGACAAAATTACATTTTTTTGTGGTTGCTGTGAGAAAGGAACACACAAAATATAAAGCTTGAAAATTGAAGTTAAAATCAAATGGGGACAAATGAATTGTTACATTCTGATTTGGACGACCAACATCTAAGACTCGTTGACAACAAAAGATAATGATGGGCAGATTAGAGTCAAATCAAATGGATTAACTAAGTCACTTTAAGGACAGTTGGAACCCCATTGTTTTCAATCTTTGTCCCTTAAAGAGGGAACCCCTAATTCCCATTGTCTTATAAGGGTTTATATTTCTAATGTTTTCCTTTGATTGACATTTGATTTAAGGGTTTGTTCAATTAACAGGTATTGAGGGTCCATGATTTTGTGGCTCAGTTAAATTTGAACTGATCTTTTAAAAGTTCGATATAATGTGTTATTCAAATCTCTCTCCACCTATAATTTGAAGATATTGAGCGTTTAAACATGTTTGAACTCACGTCTTATGTTTTAAAAAGGATAAACTACATAAATGGTCCCTCGACTCTACTCTAATTATCTTCTGCATCATCTGACTATCAAAAGTTTCAAATTAGTCTATTGACTAATCGTTACATACAAACTGGTCCAATCCGTTAGAAAATAGACGGACGTCTTAGCTGGACGTTAACCCGCTGACTGAGTTTAAATAAAATTATTTTTTATTACATTATATTTCCATGTTATTAAATGTCAATAAAAATAAAATAAAAAAATAAATATCCTTTTAAAGCCCTAATCACTCGTCTTCTTCTTCTTTTAGACTTCATCTTCATATTTCTTAGAAGAAAAAAATTTGAAAGATGAACTCAAGCTTAAATCTCAAAATATCACGGAGTAATGATAACCCAAACTCTAGTTATCAAATTACCCTTTTTTAATCTCCCATAAAGTTCAATATTTTCCCTGAAAAAACCCCTTTCTTCACTCTAGCCTATTTGGGTATTTCTTAGTTAGGGTTTCTCTTATTTTTTGTTTATAGAATTAAATTTTATTATTTATATTTAAGCAGTCCAATAGAATTACAACAATATAAAAAAGAAAGAATTCGAAACAAAAGGCGAGAAAAGCCTTTATTTGCAGCGTAGATCGGGAGGAGTTGATTTTTTTCTTTCAAATTCAAATCACTCTTTCAATGCCCTAAAAAGAGCGCTCTCTTTGTTATTGTTGCAGAGCAGCAATAAAGGTAGAGGAACAACATGCTCTTTTTTTTTTATTTCTGTATTTAATTGCAAGCATATTTGTCTTTAGTAGTTTTGAGAGTGGAAAAAAATCCAAACAAAAATGGAGAGGAATACTCCAGTGAGAAAACAACACATTTCCAGGTGTTTCTTTTAATTATTCTTTCATTTTTTGTTTGGCCGGTGAATTAGTAATTTTTTTATTGTTTTTATTTTATTAACCTATTGTAATAAAAAAATAAAAAAAAATTGGTCAGGTTAAAGTCTATGACATACGTCTATTTTTTAACAGAATGAGACCAGTTTGTATGTCACGATTAGTCAATGGACCAATTTATAACTTTTGATAGTTAAAGGACGCAAAAGATAATTAAAACATAGTCGGGGATTATTTATGTAGTTTACCCTTTTAAAAACGACTGCATGAACAAATTTTATTATGCATATTTAATTATAAAAGATTAATGATTTTATTATGAAGTTTTAAGGATTGCTATTTAGTAATTAGCAAAATATTAATAAAAATATAACAAATTTGAATTGACAAATAAGATTCAAGATTGGATCAAAATCGAACATGAACTAGAAACCTAAAAGGAATTGAGCCATGACCCAAACCATAGGCTCCCATGCATGGACAAGAATTCAAAATTTGAAACACGAAATCATTATTCCTCCCAAAAGCTTAAAAAGTAACACTTCTAAGTGCCAATGTCAACAGAAGGCCCTTTTATGGAATAAAAATCTTCACCTTTTTCAGTGCATCTACTTATGCCCCAACATTAAAAAATACTATAAACTTAAATTTACAACCCTAATTCTAACCCTAAATTCTAAATCTTAAACCCTACACTTTATACCCTAAAAATACACCATATCATAAATTCTCTAAACTTTAACCTAAAACTCTAAACCTTAAACTTAATTTTGAACATAAGTAAAGGCACAAAAAAGTAACAGAAAATTTCCATCCCTTTTTATGCTACCCAACTTGTTCATAAACTTTCAATGAAATGGCTACTGATTAGAATAAACTTTCAAATTATCTAATTTGACCACAACTCCTCCACAATATCATTTTTCTCACATCTCTCTCTACATGGAGCCTCATCACACTGTTCAGATTGTTTTTTATTTCCATTTCGGTTTTCAGGGCTTCATCCTAACAAATCCGAACCGACCCACGTCACACACCGGATTTTGACGGGTGAGTCTCCCAGCATAGACTTTCTGCATATACAACACCTTGAACTCGAGACCTACTTAAGCGATATCAAACTGTTACCACTTGGACCACCTTAAATCATAAATCATAATACTCCTACATATTTTCCAACTCATCGGTTGCCTTTGTTTATGATTCTTTCTTAGATTGGTAATCTGGTGTAATCTTTATCATATCTACCTAAGGGCTAAGAGTGCAACAGCATGCTTTCTATTCACCATTAAAGTAAACATCTAACCGAAATATAAACAAGAAGGCTAAACTATTAAAAAAAGAACATTGAAGGTAATCAAATAGATCATTATCTTTGATTTCTACTCAAACAACACCAAAGGTCTGTTTTAGTATAATCAAATTTTAAGGCTTCCTAGGTACAAATTACAGTTCAAAAGCTTATTTGAATGCAAATAAAAGATTAAGAGCTTACTGTAGCAGAAGAAATGGGGAATGCAGAAATGAGTGAATAGAACTGAAACTATTAGTATTACTAATATTGATGATTGATTCATAACCCAGAAATTGTGTACAAAAATCTAACTAAAAACAAATGCCATGAGATTTCTCTCAAACATGAGGATGTATCAACAGAGAAATGCACTTAAATTTCATGAAGATTCAACTTCTAAACCATAAAGAACATTAGCATAATTCTCAACACCCCCTTCCCCAAAATACCTTCTTTTTACCTCCAACCACGCGTCTAATGTCAGCAAGCTATCGGAACCGGCCTGATGGCTCTTCCCAACGGCCCGGTTCACCGACAGAGCGCTAGACGCTCGGTCGAGCCCCCCGTACAAGCCAGCGCAGAACCTCATCAAGTGTTTCACGTCGTAGACTCTGCCTCCGAAGAACAAGCGCACGAGGTCCAAGAACTCGGTGAGTTGGAACGGTAACAACTCGCCCGTCAAGCACTTCACGAGGTATCCGAAATCGTACGCGCAGTGGAAAGTCACCCACGTAACGTCGTCGTTCAAAACGAGTCCCGATGACATCATCAGTTCCGCGAACCGGACCAACTCGATCCCGAATTCCCGGGTTTTTTCGAAATCTATGCCTTGACGACGGAGAAGCTCGACGGAATCGTGGGCGTGGGGATCGTTCGCGACATCGAAGTCTCTGAAATTGAATTCCCAGATAAACTGGTTTTCCGTGCCGAGATCTGGTAAATTTCCGTTACCGTCCGAGAGAGTTAAGCCGAGTTGGATCATCTTCAGCAAATCGACGTTCGCTTTGAGGCTTTTATAATGCGCCGTGACGTCACCCGGCCGTACGCACAGGGCGCTACCGCCGGGTGAATTTGGCCTGACAACAACGCCGGGGAACTCCGTGTCCATTGAGATGATCGGAAAGTCATCGACGATGGATCTGATTAACTTGAATTCGGACTCCAAATTGTGAGACCAAACGGATCGGATCACGACCGACTTTCTTAGAGGCGGATTATCTGACATTTTCTTCGATCTTTCTCAACCAATTTTTGATTTAAATTGTTTTTTTTTGGGATTTAGGGTTTCAATTTGGGGGAAGATCGAAAGAAAATAGACGCGAGGGGTAAGGTATTTGTAGACAGTAGAGAGACGGTTTACTCCTATTTAATTTCTTTTACTTTAATCAATTAATTTTAAATTATTATTTAATACACTAACAATCATTTTTCAGAACTCTAATCTATCGTATAAGATTAATTGAAAATTAAACAAATAATTAAAAATACATGATAATTAATTTTGGGTAGTTGATAATTTTTTTGATCTTATGATTAAAAAATTAATGGATTTATATATAATAAGAAAAAAATGGAAACAAAGAATTAAAAAATGATTTAACAACCTGAAGTTAAATTAGAGCCTTGATTTGTACACACCGTCGGTGCAAAAACTTTTGGCAGCCGCCCTGCCCAATCAACCAAACATGGAAACCGTGTTCCACCTCTACTTCCAAACTAAAAAAAAAACAATATATATTCTTTTAAATATAAATATATTAAATATCTTTGCACTGGGTTTTAGTTAAGGTTGTCCGAAATATCATTTTTGTTTGATACTAATATGTTTCGGTATCTATGTGTTTTGTTGTATGTATTGGTGTTGATTTATCAATTAATTTTTTATTATATATTTTTAAAAATATTTAAATATCATTTTCAATAAAATGGATAAAATATTGCACATGATAGATATATATCTATGTATTAAAGTATTAATTAAATTGAAAATCGAAAAGGTTGAAGACAGGACAGCTGGTATGGATAGCAGTTGCATGTTGGGTGGTTTTTGTTAGGGAGGAAGAAAACGTAGAAACGCATAAATCGTGAAGTAAGATTTGGGTTTTTGTTAAAAAGCTCCTTTGAAGGTGAGAATTAGAAGCATATGGCCCACCATCATCATTTGATCGATCTCCCTCGTCCGTCGTTGAATAGAGTCTATTTCTAAGTATATTATTTCTCTAATGCCAATGAAGTTTTCTATTGTTTGGATCTTGAAAAAGTTTCTTCGTTCGTCGATAAATGAACGTGTCAAAAAATTAACGGAGGAGTGACCACAATGATTAAATTGAACGTATTAAAACTTTAGTGACCAAAATAAGTTTAAAAGTAAAGTTCAATGATGATTTACGTAATTTAACCTAAAAATATTCAGAATATCAAAATCTTGTACCATCCAAAATGCACCTATACACAAACAGAAAGAGTGGAAACACACAAGAAATTTTGACCAAAACAAAGAAGAAAATGATTCAGATTATTTGGTACAGCACCGGCAAAACATGCTCGCAATCTAAGTAAACATGGCATGCATATACAGGCACAAGTGTTGGCAAAAATGGATATAAAAGAAGCAAATGTCGGACCTAGAAATTAATAATCAAAAGTTAATTTTTAATATTTGACACACTGAATACTGATTAATCAAACAGCAGCCGTTCAACAGAGTTTTGACAAACATGATTAAAAAGACGAAGCCGAAGAGAAGTAATTGGAGAAGCTTTTTTTTCAGGGCTTTCCCCAGTTTGTTCTTAAAGCAAGGATCAAACAAGCATTACAACTACATATTGCATTACTACAAATGCAATTAGATCCAGGAATATATCTAATGTGGTCTTTTGAGAGCTAGAAGTAGGTACCCTCGGGTGGTTGGACCGACTTTCGGTTATGCGGGGAAACCATCTCCTTTTTCAGCTGTGTTAGAATATCCTCCATTGTATACTCCCTCTGCCAATTTGCAATAAGTCCGAACTTCTTTGGTTCCACCTGTTGCAATTCGATACCATCAAAATCGAAATCAATATGTTTTCTATCATTGTACAGTAACTGTATGAATATACAGTTGATTTAAAAAATTAATGAACCAGCCAACGAAAAGATTAACAGACGGAAATGAAATAAATAAACTGAGCATGTCATGACGGATGAAGGTAACACTATTTGTATATACCACTCCGGTTTCATGGTTAACACAAGTCATGTTGATCCTTGAATGAAAACGGACACTTGGCGGCTTCTCGGGATAATCTTTGTCACAAAACAGCTTCAGTTGATAGATTCGACCTTCGTGTACGGTCTGAGAATAGGAAAAAAGAATCAACACAAAGAACAAAACAGAAAGGCATGTACAAAATGATGGTTTCCAAAATCCCCCAGCAAAATACCATTGTTCACTTCAAAAGCAAGGAGTAGGGTAATCCCAAAGACAAGCACCAGAACAAGATTTAAGTTCTCCGTTTAGATGAAATGCTCTGTTTAATACCCCGTGCTTCGTCTATGTTCATACGGACACTAAGTTTCATCTAAAGGAAAAACGTCAAAATATGAAGGTTGACTTAAAATATGCAATTACATTATGAGGACCAATAATGGTGCCGGTCCAAGAGCGCATGTAAATATCATCTCCATCATCCATTCCATAGCTGACAGTACCATCTCCAATACCTTTTTCTCCACGTTCAAGCTCCTCCAGCAATCTGAAGTTCCGAGGCACTGCAAAATGAGCGTATAAAACTCAATAAAGGGCATGATCATTATGCTAATCACACAATAAGTCCTAACATTGGGTTTAACACTAATAGAATTTCAGGTAAAAGTAATTGATTATGTAAGCATGCTTAACGGTTCCATGCCTGCGCATAATCATATTACAACTGCCATAGATTAATTATGTGTCTCACTTAGGTTCAAGGATCACAATCTTGTATTGGTTTCATTTTATTCAAACAATTCGTATTCTGAAACATCGAGAACAATTGGTAATAACACTTGATGATAAACATATTTATAGTGCCATATTAATAAGCAAAACAAGCACAATTATTGCCATTTCAGACTACATTAAGTCCACTTATAGACATTATCTGTTCAAATAAGGTGCAGAATACAATTCCAACATCTTCATACAGCTGAAGAACTTCATAATCCTCAACGCCCATCTATTGTAATTTTAAGACGAAAAAAAAGTTGCAATACACACAGAAAATGCACATTTCCATGTTCTTTGATTCAAGATTTTACTTACAAAACATATTCAAACACTATTAGAACATATCAAACATTCATATAAGATTTTCAAATAGCATAATTCATGAGGTTTTTCATGAAAAATCACAATTAATAAACCAATGAAACTAAAAATGCTTTAAATTGTTCGATAGATACCCAATATAAAGCAAAGAAACTAAAACTTTACACCGAATACAACATCAATGAAACCAATCCAAAGGCAAATAAAAAAAGCCACCCAAAACTTGAAACGAAATAATAAACCTATAAAACAATAGAAAAAACAAAGGGACCCCTTAAATTTCTTATCTTTATCCACAGAAATTGTCCAGGCACAAGAATAATAGCTGAATATATGTGCAGGAAGCGATAAAACAACAAAATCAATATAAAAAAAAAACCCAATAATGGAATCTAAGAAGTGTGAAAGGGGAGCAAAGGGGCTAACCCACGACACTCGATCCTCCTGAGCCAAGCGTCATGGGTGGTTCGCCGGAGGGTTTTGTTCAATGGGTTTGTAGAGATCTGGTCGGAAAGGGAGGAAAAGAGGAAGATATAGAAGTCAAGAGTGGAGAATCTGGAGAAAGAAAGGCGATGAAAAGCAAAGCTATGGGATTGGGGAGAATAAAAGGGCCATTTTTTTGTATTTTTTGATAAACTTACTATTTAGTTACTAAAGTTACATTAAGTAAAAATATTTATCCTAAATTTTTTAAAAAATTGATTAATTATGTTGGATTAATATTTGATACACTTCCAGTGTAAAATTTTTTTACACAAGCATGCCTATTTTCAAGCCTAAATTTAAAATAAAAAATTCTAACCTTAAAACCCTAAAACTCTAACCCCAAGCCCCAAACCTCAAACCCTAAATTCTAATCATAAATCTTAAATTCTAAATCATACAACCTAAACCCCTAACTTCTAAACCCTAAACTAAACCTCTAAACCCCTAAATAAACCCGCTTGTGGAAACTTTGTTTTCCACCGCCAGTGTATAGGATATTAATCCAATTATGTTATGGGTCGTTAATTATTAACCGTGTTGCTGGTGAGGTAATTTTTTAATTTGTATATTAAAACTTTTACTCATCATTACTTACATCATTTTTTAATGTAATCTTAATTTGAAGTAATTCAATTAATTTATCAATTCTATTAATTTAAAAATAAATTAAAATGTTTTTTTGAAACCAAAAAGGAAATAATGATGTTCATAAAAAAAGTAGATTCTAAAAAATAATTTGACCATTACAAAAATTTTAATAAGTTTAAATTTATTTGATGATGGCATTGGAAGCAGGAAAGTAGCATTTATCGACAATGGATCAACATGACTTGTGTTAAAGTCAGAAAAAATTGGAGAGTTTTGTGCACTATCTCTTCGACAATGGATTGTCTCGAACCTATGTGACGACTGCAATTTCTCACGGGTGTCTTCCAATTGGGAACTTATGTTTGGATATATTATTTGGACGCTATGCAAACAGCGGAATATCAACATCTTTGGTTCTGATAATTGCTTACATGAGTCGGTGTTAATCAAGTGTCGTCGAATGATGGAGGAGGTGCTCCTTGCTAGGGCCCGAGATTTGCTGCGTGTGCATGGAAATGAAAGTGACCATGGACAGTCAGGATCGAGAGTGTGGTCACCCCCTCCAGAGGGCTGGGTGACGTGTAATATGGATAGCTCACATCGGTATTCAACAGGGGGTGCCACTCTTCGAAATTATAACGGAGAATGAATTGTCGGCTTTGCCAAAAACGTAAAATTATGTTCAGCTCTTGAAGCCGAGCTCTAGGGTTTATATGAGGGATTACTTTTAACGTGGGAACTTGGCATTGGAAGATTCCGGTTAGAGTTAAACTGTGGTCGTGCTCTACAATGTATAAAAGATCACAGCCATATTGGGTGCACGGTGTCGATAATTCAGCATATCTGGGACTTACTTGATAAAAAGTGGGTGATCGATTTGGTGTGGATACGCAGGGATCAAAATATTGTAGCCGACAAGTTGGCTTGGCTTGTTTGGGAGCTACGCTTGGGATTGCATGTGTTCGTCGAACCACAATGGGGTGTGGAAAATTTATTGCGCTCGGATGTGTCAGGAGAATCTTTTAATGTACCTGAAATTTCTTAATCTGTCTTTGTAAGTATTTCCGAGGACACTCTTTTTCCTTCATTAAATTTAGTGAGATTGTTAATGAGGTTTGAGGAATACTCTCGTTTTTAATAAAAAAATAAAAATATTAACTAATACAATTTTTCAATGATCTACATTTATAAATTTTTTATGATTAAATTAATAAAAATGTAAATTTAAAATACTATAAAAAAGTTATTTTTAAATCTGTCAAGTCATTAACTAGTTGTAAAATTGAACAGAATTTAAGAGAAATACCAAAATTTTTAAATAAAAATCAGTACAGTAAATCAAATATGGATTAGAATTTAAATTTTGAAACAGTACAAAACCATAGACATGTTTAAAGATATATTATAAGAAAATTTGGGCAGATCAAAACAGAGACATCAACTACCATAAACGCCCATACTCTATGTTCTATGATATGGAATCCTAAAAACCAGTGCCATTCATGATCCACCTTGAATAAAGAAAATTGGAGCATAAATGGCGATATCTGAGGAAAACTAAAGGAAATATATCTATAATACTCGGTTTTACTTGGTATGAAAGATGGAAAAATTGTTAATTAAACGGTTAAGATTCAAAGTAAGAAGATAAATATGAATCTTAACCGTTTGATTAATAATTTTTTCCATCTGTTATACCAAACAAAGCTTAAAAATCCCAGTGGACCGAAATTAATGGATTCCCAACCTATCTCTCTCTTGTCTTAACATTGGTAGTTGTTGCAGTGTCATGGAGGAAATCAAGCAAAACAGTGCTCTTGCATTTGGGGCATTTCGGGTCATCCTCCGAAAGCATCACGTACATAAGGCACCTCGGACAACCTACGAGAGCCATGGACTTCACCTCGGGGCTGCTCGAATATCCGACGGCATCGGTCATGTTTACGTCGTGTGATGATACACATGAGCTCGGAGAAGAGGCCGGCGACACCGTCGCCGCTCGGCTCGGTGATTCCACTCTTGGATTAGGCCTCGTTGGTGGTATGTTCAGTTTCAACTCACGCTTTGGACCGTTTCTTCGACTCATCCTCTTGTATGTAGTATACGTATGAATTAAACTAAAAAAAAGAAGAAAAAAAAAAGAATTCAGTTCAATGTACATACATATATATATGTGTGTGAAATTGAAAAAAGATAAATACCTTAAACTTGGAGGGAAAAGGAAGCTTGGATTGGTGAGGGATTTTGAAGGAGAAAGAGCAAATATATATAAGGGGAGAAAATGGGTTTTTAGAGCTTAATTAAATGGAATAGAGAGATTGGTGGAAGAGTCTAAATTGAGGCCAGAAAATGTAATGAATTGTTAAGAACATTCAAAGCATTATGGTTAAAAACCCAGATTCTTTAATTTTCTCGAGAACCAAACATCAAAGGCCAACTAAGATATTAATTTCAAACAACAAAGAATTTTAATGGCCACCAATGAAATGAAGGCCCAACAGAACTCCGATAACTAAAAATGAATAACACCCACAATACACATATGTATGTATGTATTAATGGCAACACCAACATCACCAAATTTTCATATATTGAAGTTTTTGGTGAAAATTTTAATGTGAAAAGTAAATAGTAAAATGGGTTGTTGGTTTGGTTTCCTAACATAAATATTCTTTTCTGAAAGAATTTTTTTTCATTTATAATCGGTTATTTCCCTTGTGAACTATTCAATTGTCAACATTAATATCTGTAGATAGGGATGTTCATCTCAGATATGTGTTTCCGGAAACTCTAATTAACTGATTATAAATGATTATAAATGAAAAAGAAAATCTTTCAGAAATGAATATTTATGTTAGGAAACCAACCAACAACCCATTTTACTATTTACTTTTCACATTAAAATTTTCACCAAAAACTTCAATATATGAAAATTTGGTGATGTTGGTGTTGCCATTAATACATACATACATATGTGTATTGTGGGTGTTATTCATTTTGATTTATGTTTAAAAAAATTAAAAATAAAATAATATATTTTAATTAATTTATCTTTTGATTTTTAAATAATTTATAATTATACGTTGAGTCTTTTAGATTTTAATTTTTTATAAATTAAATTAATAGTGATCATCGGTACTCATCGTTAGTGGTGTTCATCGGTGCTCGTCGAACGCTATAGAATTTTCCTTAAGATAAATATATTATAAGTTCAAAAAAATAGGGTTTAACTAAAAAGATATGGATAGATCAAGACTCTAATATTAAAGCACGAATCCAATTCAATATATTCTTATGTTTATAATATATTATTATTTATTTTAATATTAATATATAGGGTTAAGATCCACTTATAACGTGTAAAATTCAACTAATTTACACTAATTCATGACCATTAGATGGGTGAAATAGATGAATGAGGTTAACTCTTTACTTTTTTTTTCAAATGATATTCTTCACATATCCTACTTTTATTTTCATCCATCCATTTCACCCCATCCTATATATATTATAATGTAAATATTAAAAAAATATTAAGTTTTTTATATATAGAAGAGGAAAAGTAATTTTAGTCAAATAAAAATATTAAATTAAAAATATACTAATTTTTTAAAAATAGAACTAATATGAATGACTGAAAAATGAGCTTGGACTAGTATTTATAAATATGAGCGAATTTAAATATATAATTTCATCATGTTAGATTAATTGATAATTGATTGTTAATTTTTTTAAATATATATATATATATATATATATATATATATTAACCAAAAAATCATATTGGGTTGTATTTAAAGTGGAAAGGATTAGAAAATGACCACCCCGCTAATCCATGAAAAACCGCCGAATTTACTTTTATATAAAGTTGATTGCACCACACTTTTGGGATTATAAAATGAAGCCAAATTTACTTTTATATAAAGTTGATTGCAACACACTTTAGGGATTATAGCCGGGTATGTAAAATCAAAAAAAAAATTGAAAATTCATCCCATTTGAAGTATTTAGACAATTTATGGTTCATGAACTTAAAAATCATAGTTATCTGAATTGAATTTAGTTTTTTTATTTAATTTATAATTAAATGTAAATATTGTATACTTAAAATAGTGAAATAACTTACAAACATTATATATGAATTATTAATTATTTTTATTTATTTAAAAATCATTTTTAAGAAATATTTATGAAAAACATTTTAAAATTTCACTAAATAATATTTAAAAATTATTAAATAAAGCTATTTTATCAAAATAAAATAAAAATTCTCAAAATCTAAGGTTAATATAAAAAATTGATAACTAAAATTAACCGAATCGAAAATTGATGAATTATTAAAAAAATTACCAAATAAAAAAATTAATTGAATAAATTAAGAATAAATTGATTGAATGTGACAATACGAATGATTAAATGTTACATTATTCAAAATTTGAAACTGTCACATCACCCAATTAACGACAGTTAACGGCTCAGTGACCTTTTTGTAACAAAAACTAAAGTTTAATACCCATTATGTAACTTTTGAAAGTTTGATAACCATATAGTTTAGTGACCATTTGTGTAATTTACCCTAGTGATAATGAGATGTTTCAAGCCTGGCTTATTACAGCTATGAATATTGCCTCCCTATTGCCTCCTATAAAACAAAGCGACATCGGAGAATGTCCTGTGCCCTCAGTATCGTTTTTATGATACCCGAGCTCTTTATTTTTTTTTCACATATCTATGTCCAACATATACTTGGGAATGAATATAAAAGTTTGATCCTTCAAAATATACGAAACAACTTCGAAAATACTGAGTATACCGTGTTGACACATATCCTTGTTCAACACTCATCCCTAAATCCGGATAACAACATAGGTAACACTCATCCCTAATCATGTTCTTTTCCTAATTCCTATAACCATAAAAATCCTATGTCCCCCCATTGTATCATTCTTGTGATTAAAACTTGGTGTTAATTGCACCAGGCGTGTCTACCTACGGGACAGATTTTAAATTGGTCCATAAACTTCAAAATGTTCCATTGAATCTACAAACTAAAGCATTGTTCCAATCATGTACTTCTGTCAGTTTAACCATCAACATTAGCATTAAATATCATCTGGAATCTGACATGATTCCTTTTTTAAATACGTATAGGTTAATAAATATTTTTAAACACATCAGATCCATATTGTCATTTAACACCAAAGCTGACGGCTAGACTAACGGAAGGATTTGGTCAAAACAATACTTAAGTTTGACGATTCAATTGAAATGTTCTAAAAATTTAACCCATAGTTTGAGACATCTGGTGCAATTAAGTTTAACCCTAAAGCTTAGAAGTAAATGTCTAGTTCAGTCGGGCATATGTATAGCTAAAGAGCAAATCTCGGATCAACATCAATATCTCAAGCCACCTTAAACCCACAAGCTGGTAGACCTGAGCTATAGGCCACTTGTGCAGAACCATTGAATCAAAACACATATAATAAACGGTCTTAATCATGTACTAACGTAAACAACTCAAAGCAAGTTGATGGATAAGTATAATTTTAAGATACGATTAAATCCATTAACCCCAACAGTGCTAATGAGCTTCACTAATCGTCAACAGAATCCTAACATGCATAGACAAAGCTTTTCAGAACCTAAGCACCTAAATGAAGCTCAGACCTTACTTTAAGTGTATGGAATAGTGGCTACAGGGTTCTAGCTTGACGCATATGTTTGAAAGACCTTCCAGGTAACTAGAGATGCTAATACAAGTAGAGGGATTTGGCGTTAAGATACACAGATATCTACGCATTTCTTATATGGTTAATCATATAAAGTGTCAACTGGTTTTAGGGCCCATAAGGATTCAGACGAGAAAGTTACAAGTTGACCTTACACTGGAAATGGCCTCTAAAGTTCTAGTGACTTTGCAAGCGGGAGGAACACTAGATATTATTATCGTTCGCATCAGGGCAGAGGCCAACCAAGAGATAAGGGGCACAAGTATAATGGGTTTTTCCAGCAAGAACAATTCAATGCACCATCAAGTACAAGTATAAATATAGTAAGAACATGAAAATGTTTCTTCGTTCACTTAGCTTTTCCTCTTATCATACCTGCTTTTGGAGCTAAGTCGACTTCATGTTCAACTCTGTTAACATCTGCCACAGAAGAACGACCTAAGTTTCTCTTACTTAAGCCCTAAGGAACAAAATGAAATCATTGGTGTAATGAAAGCAACATTGACATCAAGCAAGAGAACACTAGATTTTGTAATGATTGTAAGCTTGAAAGTCAAATGAGTTTAGAAGAAAAACAATTGCAGGCTGAAAATTGCCGTCTTAAAAATACCAGAAGCATCAAAATTCAAAAACATACCTTTATGACAAATGTTTTTCTAGAGCCAGAATGTGACAGTCTGCAAGTAAGAATAATCTTGAAGCCAATAACATGTCATCGCCAAATTGTAGAGGAAACAAATAACGTTCCAGATGAATCTCATAAAAGCTTCCTGCTGAAGACTTAAAAGCAAAACCCATGTGCTTGGAAGGTTTCAAAGCAAACAATTCATCAAGCAACAACTGGTGAACAATGGCCCCACCAATGGTACTGCTTTACATATCTCTTCCACGAGTATTCAGAAATAAAAACTTGTATCACACAGTAATGTTTCATCCCATTATTAGTGCAAGCTAAACTGGAATTTCAACTTACCAATATCTAAATCTAGACCTATATTGCTCTGACTCTTCATTTTTCTTGAAGTACCCGTGTCTGACACTTGTGTCCAAGACACGGATATGAGAGTGTGATGTCCAAACATCCTACAATTCTACAAATACATGGAAAAACTTGAAAAAGTCTAACTATACCTATATTCAATACTCACACCCAAGTCTGAATAACATAAGCTAGAGCCCCCATTTCCATGCGGCCATTTATAATGCGCAAGTCATTTTCAAATCTTTCTATCCTGTGCAGTGTACTTCAGACATTTGCAAGCAAATTTGACACAAATATTATCCACATACAAGACTTTCTAGAAAATTAAAAGCAGAGTCCAGCAGTCTGCTTAAATTCTTAAAACAGATTGCAGACAATATTTCAGACAAGCAGATTCATAAGAATTTCTCATCCTCATTGCAAAAGAAAAAAAAAAGAATAGTAAAATACAAACTTTTTTTGAGGGTGTACAAGCCTACCTAAGGCATTTCTCAGGCTCTCCTCTGTTTGGTTTACATTTGTGTTTAAGCTATTTTTGCAATTAATGAAGAAAAGGCAAAACAAGGAGTATTGTGGATCTTAAACAGAAAATGAAAACCACCTGTTACTCCATATGAAGAGTATTGTTTCGCTTTTAAAGGCTATACACCCACAGAAATTCAGGCTACATCCTCCACATTTTCTTCAGAATCCACTTCACTCATCTCAATTTCCTTCACTTTCTCAAGCTGCCTCAAGAGGTATAAACGTTCAGGTCCATATGTGGATGGTATCTGCCATGAAACAGATTGTTAGCCATTGAGAAATAGAGGTTCAACACTTGAAGCAGGACATAAACAAGGAAGGATGACACACCAGCGCTGGAACATATCTTTGAATGGCAGCCAACATGGCTGCATGCCCAACAGCAGTAACCTGCAGGCATAATTTTCCCATCATATTAAGAAACAATAGATCAATGATAAATTGAATTGTAAATAAAATATGACAGGAAAGGTAGCATACAAGCTGTAAGTTGTTCTAGTCATGTAGAGGTATGAAATTATTCTTTTTTAATTCTCTAATAATTTAAGGCTCGCTCAACATTACTTGCCTGATATACCCTGCATGCTAGATGTTTATGCTATGATTCATTATTTTGGATAATGAAGGGGAAAGGGAAGAAAGGAAAAACTTACTTTAAAGAAGCTTGTAGGTGTCAAAGATACTTTACATGAACAAAGACTTCCAGATGAAATTATAGGAAGTGTATTCTCTCTAAACTTAATTTTCAACCCCAAACTCATGTGATCAAATTATTAGCAAAAGTCTTGCTCTTTCATTGATCCAAGATGGATGATTTAAGTGGAAGTCCCATGATAGATATGTTATGTGCATAAGAAAAACAAAAAAAAAATGATCGATCAGCAATGCATTGGCAGAGACAGAGTTGACAGAATGATGTATTATTTTAACTTACAGGAAGAAGCATCAAAATACTAATAGGAATGACTGATGCTAAGTCGGTTAGAGTTCTCCGAAGAGCTTTCTTTTCTTTTTCTGCTAATTCATCCCCTATAAGGGCCCTTCTAAGCAACTCTGTTGCAGCAGCAACATCAATGGCTAGAAGCTGAGTTCCTTGCAAGACATCCTGTTTATTGGTAAATAACTCAGATGACAGCATTCACGAGAAAACTATAGATGACTTCTTGAAGTGGTGATTGTATGCACCGCATAATAGTCAGACAAAAAAATATTGATGAAGAGTCTGAAACAATCAATAGAAATCATCCAACACAATGACCTTCTCAGGGGATCTTAAAAATTTTGGTTCATAATTCTTCTCAGGTTTCATGAAAAAGGGAAAATTACATTAGAAAGCCAAACGTTGTTTTGCATGTCGTATAACCTACTTCAACATGTTTCATATACCCATATCAACATGATGGTGTACAGATAAGAGTACAGAAAGATGTAAGCACCCTTGCTACCTATAAGTAAGTTGGTTGTTTTAGGATGCAGAATCACCAAACGGCACTGGGACCAGAACCAGAACAGGCAATATAGCTGAAGTTTTATATTTAATAAGAGTGAAGTAATAGTGTGTTTCAATGGCATCAGGAGACTATACAGTTTACAAATTATCATTATATAGTAAATAAATCATATGTTAGACTTGAAAATGCAGAAAGTTCCTCTGGCCTTTAACCAATCTAACAAGCCCTATCATGGGCAATTAGAAAAGTTTTCTCAAGGTCTGAAAGGCAGGTTTCAATTAGTCAAACTAAAGTTTAACATGAGAAAAAAATTAGTCATTGAAAATAAGCAGGAAATTCTTTTGTCCAAAAGTTGGAAGAACATGTATAAATCAAAGCTACAGAGATCACAGAATGCTAATATACAAACATTATTTGATTTATAGACATACTCAAGAGACTCATACCGTGCTTGTTTCTTTTATCTTCTCTAATGATTTTTCAATGATACTTCCTTTCTTCTCAACCACAACCAATTGAGCACGTCCAACATCATCAATAGAGCTAGGATGATCAACAGTAACCTTAACATCCTGAACAAATTTGAAAACGGTAAAGCAAATTAAAACATGCAAGAACAATAAAGCCATTCCGAAAGGTCCATGGTTAATATATCATGCGTCATCATGTTTCTCATTCTTATAATGGATGGCATCTTTTGTGATGAAACTACACAATTATAACTGTTATAGATTGAGCTTACCTCCTCATATGCTGACTGATCAGCACTTCTTTTAACGCGCATCTCGAGCTCAATTAGTTCATTCCTTAATTGTTCAAAGCGGCGGATTTCATTTGGTTCTGAATCGGCATTATTGGCATTTGAAGCATTCTGCTCGAGAAATTCATTTTCCTGGATGCAATACAATTGCAAATAGCTTTTATTTACATAAAACATACAGAGATTTCCAACAGCATACTATATGTTTAGCTCCTGCCTCCTGGAATATGTGTTATCATAATTATACTCTACGAATTTTATAACATAGTGTATATTTGACCGTGTATCAAAGAAACACTTGCTACAAACATAATTATTGGATGACATATTTGTTCTGAGGTTCATCACTACCCTCGAACCTTCACCCAATGCTCATGTTCAACCTTCCATACATTTATACAAACAACTTAAGCAAGATGTACATGTCACAGCTTTATAATATTTTGATTAACAAAACAGAAGTTGAAACCAGACGTTACTCAGCAATTATTCCAACATCTCAACAGTATATCTCCAGAGTTAAAAGGTCCAGTTCTCAAGTCCTTTGGAATTAGAGCTTAAGGCCAGATCACTGGGGGTGATATAGACCAACAGGAGAATAGATAAAATGCAAATCTGATACCAAAAGGATCAAATGCATGTGACCAACAAGTGTAAAATGCTACTTGTGGAGACAGGTTATACCGATTTCTCTATAGCTGATGACTCCACGTCAGGCTTCCTGGATGAAGAGAAGCTCCATAATCCACGATATTTATTGACAACTCTAATGGAAGAGACAAATAAAATAAAGAGGTATGGTATGGTTGAACTAGCATTAACAATAAGTTCCATGAAAACAGGCAAAAGCTGTAGTCTACAGCTGAAGTTGCTACCTGTTGCTTTTATCATTTGTTAAAGTAGCACTCTTTCTGGTTTTTGTTTTAGGATATTCTTGCTGCTCACTAAAAGAGGACTGGGAAGTATCATCACCAGCGTCCTGAATGAAAGTAATGAATTTACATAATTTTGAACTAACCTCACAAACATTTTTTATAATGTGTAAGATGCAAGATCAAGGCATGGACTGCCACGTAAAGAAAGTAAAACACCCAATTAAGGCAGGGGAGACCCAGAATTTCAATTTGAACTAAACTATTTATCTTGTTGCAAAGCCACCCATGCAATTTACCAACAATAAAAAGAAAAGCCACTCATGTAGTCTATGGTTAATGTAGTGTGCTGGTCAGCAACTAACACAATGAAATGAATTAGTACTAATTTGCAGATAAACCTGGCACAAAAATTTCTTTGATATCAATTTTCTTGGCCATGTCCCAAGAGCACTCTTATTTAAGCAAAAGGCAAAATTTTATCTCCTATATGTGGCACTGAAAAGCCAGAGACATCTTGCCATCATAGCACTAATTTCATAGTGAAGGCAATTCATTACTCGAATATATGGTATTTAACAAAATTAAGCATAACTGAAAAAGAGGTAGGAGGGGTAGGAAGAAACCTGTCGAAGAAAAGCTTCTTTTGCTCTAAAAGATGCCTCCAAAAATTCAGCCTCTTTCTTTAGTTTCCTTATTTTCTCAAGGTCTGAACAAGCTGCCTGTAATTGCTCTTTCCCAGAGTAAGAACTTGAAACATGCAACTCTTGAAGCAAGTTTTCCAGTCTCTTCAGAGCTTCTTCAACACTCTCCAATGCCTGAAACCAACATGATGTCACTGCATAGTTAGAACCATTCAACAAGTTCAAAATAAGACATATAGACGGTGGCAAATAAGTGAGCAATTGTTATCTCCATACAACTCATACAAGCATAACAGAAGAGCCGCAGCAAGATGAGAACAAAGAAAGCAATTATTTCTTTCATATTAAACATTTGCTAAATCCTTCTAGTATAAATCGAGAAAGAAGCATCACCATAGTAATAACTAATAAGGCCATGGGGAATCTGATGATCAGCTTTGGACATTATACCGCAGTAAAGTTGATTTATTGATGGTAAAGTGAGCTTTGTTAACTATTAATATTCTATATAATTGCAACTTGAACCTTTATGCTTCTGGTGTGCGTATATATTTCTGAGAAGTTTTCTACTTTTGCTATGCATCAAACATTTTATCATTTATTTGCTCCCTCAAAGATCATATGTATAATGGAAAACAAACCAAAATCAGCCAATCCACCAATGCAGTTGAACAACAGAATCTAGTGCACACAGAAGCCGAACAAAGAAAAAGGATGGGATGTTAACATTCATTCAAGAATTTTGCAAGAAAAAGCTATGACATCCTAGGTTTCATCAGAAAAAGGCGGAAGCATTAACATTAACAATAGATCAGCATAGGCAAAGAAGCTAGTTCCAAACTACATAAATTATGCTTTGAAACAACTTATTTCAAAGGAAAAAGGGGAAACCTTATCAAATGAATCTGACTCTTTCTCGATTACTAATCCAGCCCCACCAACAGATCTAGTTTCAACCATTTCCCTTCTGTATCACATTTCCAGCAAGTATAATCACAGATTAGAAATCATTATATATAAAGTACCACTATCAAGGAAATGCAATACTTGTATGGCATGAGACTGAGACAATAGTAAAGGTTTTCAATATAGCAATCATGCATCTACTTGAATTTAAAAGTGCTTGCAAATGTGTAAGAGAGAAAAAAGGGGGTTTCAAGAGAGAGAGAGAGTGAAGGAAGGAAGGGAGGAAGACTAAAGTTAGCATCCGCAACTTACAATGGTATCCTGAGTTCTCTCATGCACATCATCAACTTGTTGTGCCTAAACAATAAAGATGGCAACATTTTGCTCAAATCACACAACAGAGATCAATATAAACTGGCTATCAACTAATGAACCATAAACTCCTTTACCCTCTAGACAGGAACCTTGCAGCCTTAACACTAGAAGGATTTTCCAGCCAGCTACTATATTTAATAAAGCTCTGCATCCAATGAGAACAAACATCCAACACTTCAGGAATAGCTTTAGCATTAGGAGGACCTTCTCGTATACTTTTATGTCCATGAGATTGTTTTGATGTGCTGACAATGCCCGGGTAAAAAGGAAGCCAATCTAGCTCCTCGCATACGACCTAATGGAATAAAGATAGGGTCAGATATTTGTCAAAAGGTAATAACCAAAAAACCATGCAGGCTGACCTCAACATAGAGCTGATAAGAACTTATTGATGATAGTTGGGGGTAGTGCAATACGCTGCCACCAAGAAGATACCTACAAGAGGACATAGAATTAAATTCACAACTAAACCATGGGAACGAATCCATCATAATCGAGGAGAAAGTTAATGTATTCAAAGATACCTAATGAAGCTTTCAATGGGATCATCTATAACATCATATCCATTTGCAGATAAAAAAGCCTGGGTATTTCTGCCTAAGGCAATAAAGAATCCAAAAATGGTCAAATCCCTTTCCAGGACCTGCAAGAAATTAGTACAACTTTCATTGAACCTTGACCAAAACAAAAATTGAGTTTGTATGCAATATGTAGCAGTTCTCCAGCATAAATGGTTTTTCTTCCTCCAATTATCATAATTTTACGTTTTATCCATCATATTCTAAAAGGATGCGGGAAAGCACAAAACATCTTGTAAACAAATTCATCCCAGAGATATGAACTTTTAGATTATTTTATAACCTTTGGCCAGGATGCTACTTTCAGGGGATGAAAAAAAAACAGGATGTCACAAAATGTAGAAAAATCATAAACTGTCACTCCAAACCTCAATGCTTTCAGATGTTGTTAGCCTTGACCATATTTTCTCTCTATCTATAGCTCTCAGAAGCTGCTTCTGTACAAGATCGACCCAGAAAAAAACCTCCTCTGAATCTTGATCGTTTTCAACTCTGCAGGCTGCGGCTCGGGGACCAAAATGGTCAAGAAACTCTCTGTGTAGCCCAATGTCCTTTATAGACTGATAAGCTTGGTGAATTGGAACAAAATCAACCAGCATATCCATAAGTCTACCAGTTATGTCCGGAATTGTGGAAAAGAACTGGGAACATGAAATTTTAGCAGGACCAAGTTTTATGATTGCAGCAACACAAGCCAGTGCAAGCATGAGAAGAGCTTTGTCACTTGCACTTCCTGCAGTTAATGACTTGCCTTTCCCGCACCTAGGAGCAGATTAAAAGAGTCAGAATATTATCGCAAGCTTCACAACTATCAAGCACTTCATGAGAGGCCCACATGAAGAAGCAAGCGGTGATTACTTACACATCTGTGGCAGCAGTGAATCGAAGGTCTCCTTCAAAATAATTTACAAAAGAGATCACCACAGCTGGTACTTGCTCATTCCAAAACCAGTCGTATGCTTCAGGTTGCTTGGCTGATAGTTTCTCCCTGATTAAGCTCTCTATGGGGGAAGATTGACGCAACAAACTGCATCAACGTGATTATTAAAGGATGCTAGAAGTGCTAAATGAAAAGGAAAGTAATATAAACAGTTTGCTAGAGAAGTAACTGATTAGTGTTTATTAGAAACACATAAACAAGCATAATGATAACAGAGCTTTCTTATGAAAATAGAGAAGGGCAGAGAAAGCTTAATCCTCCTTCAGCGAACTTGATAGAACGAAATTTCAAATTTACAACTATAACATAATCTGCCTCCATCAACAAAGCAAAATAAAATACCCCTTAACTACCAAGCATTATCTACTTCACATTTCACAGCACAAAATGATTTCCTTTAGCTATTTTGTTCTGCAGAAATAACAGGTTACTTTATAAGTTATAACAACCCGAGGAGAGCAACTTACATATCTAAAATCATTAAGACCCCATTGTGACATTGATATTTATAACTTGTTAGCCAAATGTGACATGAACCATATTCAAGGTGGGAAAAGATTTCAGTTTTTCTTACTGCAAAATAGGCTATATTTGAACACTATTTGTGAAAAGTAAATACCAATGAACTACATAAAATATAAAATATAAGCAATGCACTACCTTCTTTGGACAAAAACATATGTATCCCTGTCTCTACTATCACCTCGGGATGCAATCTCGCTAGCAGCTTGGAGTAGGCAATACACAGCAGCCTGAAAAAATGCATGAAATTTCCAGGCTTAAATTATACTTAACTTAAGATGGAAGCATACATACTTTATGCATCAACTTAAACATATTAATAAAAGATCAAAGAATGAACCAAGACAAACCTGATAAGAGAGTGTTTTCACCCATGCATTCCTATCTACACCAATCCAGGCCGTTGAAAACCAAGACAATTTTGATAATGAGCCTTTTTCTTTGATTGATAGCTCCAAAACCCTAGCAGCATCATGTAAAGATTGAACGAGTCCATTACTATAATCTTCACCCTCCAGTGATTGGTTAAGCTTGGTCCTTATGCCATCTACATCTGTACTAGTACTGGTTTGCAAACTCCCATTGACAGTTACGCCATCTTCGGCTGATGCAAGAGGAAAATGGAGTCCCATCCTTCTTGATTTACGAAAGGCTGAAAAATGTTTCCTATAACCCACTAGCCGGTGATTATCTAATGAAGTCTGCCTTATTATACATTTCTTCCTCAGATTACCGCAATTCGTCAACATATAACCCGAGCTAGCCATTCTTTTGCAAGAAGCATGGGTTCCAAATGAACTCCGTGAAAGACATAGATTTGAAGTCCTGCTAAAACAACAGAACCAACAAGGCACAATAGTTTTCACACAGCATTAATAAAAAGAACACCAAGTGTATCCTATAACTTTTATCTTGTTAACTACAGATATTCAATAGCGGGCATTTTTTTAGTTTCCTTCCATCGTCCTTCTAAAGGGTTTATACCTTCTAGCTTAATCCATAAACCAGTAGCCAGATAGCTCCTGGTCTTTGAGTCAATTGAATTGGTAAATACATGATCAGCTGACACTTTTTTTTACTTCAACTTTTTAGCAGTCCTAAATAACATATTATGAAAAGCTTCAAACTCAATATCTCATAAAATACCATCTTAATTCATGTGAAGTGAACCACCGAATTTCAGAAACAATTCACTTAAATATTAAATTATCCGTGAAAACTGAAAAAAACACAATTAATCTTTTTAAAACAGCAATACAATCTTGACTATTTCTCTACTTTGTATATGTATAAAGAGCTGTTTGGCTAGCAAAGGAAAACAAACAATTAGCCAGAATCGAACATAAAAAATTACCCTACATTTAGCTATTTTCAGCATCAAATTTTCCAGTGAAAACAGTTTAACAAGTACCAGCGACTAATTTTAAACGAAATAATTATAAATAAAGAATCTAAATCGCTCAGCCGAAACCAAAACCAAACAATTCGCAAGTGAAAGCAACAAATAAAAGGGAAAATGAAATAAAACGAGAAGAAGTTGAATCACCTCGAAGATGCGAAACTGTGATGATGGAATTTAATCGACATGCACAAGTTATGAAGGAATCGACGGGAAAGCTTCTAGCGTTTGGATTGCGAGAAAAAGTGCAAGGGAAAATGGTGGGAAAAAATGAGGAGTAATTGTTTATTTTATTTAGAGTGAAAAAAAGGAATGAGAGGCTGCTGACGTGCAGTCTTGTGATGGACTTTTATTTATTTGTTTATTTTCATCTGTTTTTTATCCGTTGACGTGGAGAAACGAATAATCACAAAAACAGGCATCGCCTTCTATTCGTCTTCCGCTTCTTTTCTTGTGAAATTTCAATGCAAAATTTAGACCCAGTAAAAGATTGAAAATCCATTCAGATTGTAATTTCTATTTGGATTTTGGATTTTTTTACATAAAATTCAGTTTAACTTATCTTTAATTGTCAGCTTAAAATTTTAAAAAATAGTATATAATTAATTAAATTGGATTAATTGGTATATTTTTATACGATAAATGTATTTTATTAACTAATCTGATATTATAAAATTTATTTTTATTTATTTTTTGAATAGTCTACCGGTGATTACAATATAGTATTTGTTTATATATATTCTTAAGTCTTTGACAATACACGTACTTAAATATTGCGATTGAACTCGAGTTTTCTAGAATAAATATAATTCGTTTTTCTACTGTGACCATTTGTTGGTATGAATGTTAATTGCGTGAAGAGGGTGTGAAGGGTACTCTTCCCACACCCATTCCGTCAAAAAATTTTATCTTCATCTTCACCCCACGACCCGCTGCAAATACAAAATTTAAAACCATCTATGCACCGCAAGACTAATATAATTCTCACCTTTCGCCCACGTGGGTCTTAAGACCCACATAATCATCTTTTTACGCGCCCCATGACTCATTCATATAATATATTTATAAATATTAGTTAAATAAATATAATTCAAATTTGTTATGAAAAAGTATGAAATATTTGTCATTTGAACTTTCACCACATATATGACATTTTCCCAATGGATGAGTTTATCACGTGCGACGAACATCGATGAACACCACTAATGATGAACACCGATGAACACCATTAAATTAATTAATAAATATTTAAAATTTCAAGGACCCATCATACAATTAATAATTATTTTAAAATTTTAATTAAATTATTTTTTATATATATTAAAATTTTATTTTTTAATAAGGGTAAACTATATATTTAGTACATCACTTATTTCCGTATTTCTATTGAACCTTCATTATTTAAATATTATTTCAATTTGATCATGTTCTTTATAAAAATAATTTAACCCTTAACCTAAAACTCTAAACTATTAAAACTTAAACTCTTAAACTCTTAAACATATACCCTAAACCATATACCATTAAAAATAATTTCACCATCATCGATCCAATTTAATTCGATGAATCATTGAATTCTTCCAAATGACATAATTAAGAACCGGAGCTTAATGCTAGATTTGCATCAATTGAAATTCCAATGGTGAAGAGAAATAAAACCCTAAAATTTGTTTCATGTAATTTACCCTAGAATTATTTAAAAAAATTGTTCTCCAAAATGGGGACGCAACATTAGGCAATATAAACAAGATAAGGAAGGATACCATTTGATCAGACGATACTATTTATTTTTCTTTTGCCACATCTTTGCTTTCCAACTCACTGCCTTCATTTTCGCCATGTAATTTAGTTCCTACATTAAAACATAAACTAAGCCGTTAGTGGCATCTTGCATATTGTTTTCTTTAAAACAATTAAAGCAACAAATAAAACAATTACCTAATAGTTTCAGAAAGCACTGATGGGGTGTCGACAATGTCTCAACTGAAACCGATTCGTAAAATTGAAGAAGCAAAATTTCAAACCTTTTCAAGTCTTCCCATTCCACAAATCCTTTCTTCATTTTCGACCTGTTTTGTCGGTAGAACCTCGGGTTTATTTTCGATGGGTTCTAGGAGATTCGAGTTCAATTAATTTTGATATATATAAAAAATAATTTAATTAATTTTTTTAGAAGAATTCAACGATTCATTGAATTGAATCGATGATGGTGAAATTATTTTTAATGGTATATGATTTAGGGTATATGTTTAAGAGTTTAAGGGTTTAAGGTTTAATAGTTTAGGATTTTAGGTTAAGGGTTAATTATTTTTTTTATAAAAAAATAGGGTCAAAATGAAATAATATTTAAATAATGAGGGTTCAATAGAAATACGGAAATAAGTGAGGTACTAAATATATAGTTTACCCTTATTAAAAAAATAAAATTTTAATATATATAAAAAATAATTTAATTGAATTTTTAAGATAATTTAAAAAACCAGACAACCACCTATACAAATCAATCCTATTCAAGTATACCTCAATATATGCAATAAGGAATAAACCAATAAATATAAATATTATATATATATATATATTTCATAAATATTTTAAGATACGTGAATTTAAATTATCTTAAATTTGACTTTGTTTGAAACTAATATTTTAAAAATATTTATATATTTGATCTGATCAATCTCAAACTCAATTTATATAGAGTTAGAATCCACTTACACAATGTAAAACTCAATTACTTTTACATATTTTCTGGACCGTTGGATGATGGTAATAAATGGCTAAGATTATTTCATTGTTTTTTTTCAAGTGACAATCTTCGCATTTTCTACTATTAATTTCATCCATCCATTTACATTTATCCAACAGCCCAAAAAGGTGTAAAATTTTCAAGTTATGAATATTTATCTATGTGGATGTCTATCATGATTAGAACTTTATCAAATGAGTTTGATTTATTTATTATTAGGAATATTATCTCTATGAATTAGAGTTTAATGTATTATGTACTTCTTATGCCTATAAATAGATGATTCATTGAAGGCATTGTATACAAGTCTATATTTGAGAATAATACAAATCTCCCTCTTTCTCTCATCTCTTTGTTCTTCCTGTTCTTATTCTTGTTCTTCTTTATTTTATTCACAACACGTTATCAGCACGAGACTCTAATCAGCTAAGGTCTTCATCGTTATAATTCAAAAAAAGTTACCGGAAGAATTCGATTATAGAATAAACCAAAGATAAGTTTTTTTTCTCCTTATTTTTTTAGTTATCGATTGTCTTTCTCTTTATGTTTTAACTTTGTTTTAATTTTTGAAAATTTTGGAAGTATGCTTGATTTTATTTGAACATTGGAAAGAGATAAATTTGTGGCTTCTCACAAACCAAATGACGAATCGACAGAGACGAAGAGGTTGCGTTTGGTGTAAATTACGTGTGTTTTCTCTTGTTCCTAAAATGGTTAATTAGCGGTATGCTTATTCATACTTTTACTTATATGATTATATTTGATATTTTTCATATTATTATTTATGTCATTTTTGTTGAGTTGTGTGGGGCTCGATTCGATCAACCAATTTAGCTCACCAAGTGGTGGAGAGGTGGATATTTAGGTGGAAGGGTTGTGGAAGCTAGAAAGATTAAAGACACAATGATTTATAGTGGTTCGGCCTTCTAACAAGCACCTACATCCACTACCTTAGCTTCCCACTAAGGATTTCACAATCAATCCACTAATTGATTCGTCCCCTTTTCTAGGATTAGGAGGAAACCCTTACAACCGATCAAGCTTCTACCCAAGCCTTGATCAAAACCCTCTTTTACAAAGAGAAATAAGAAAGCAAACTTAAACCCTCTAATAGGTGTTTGTTTGCACAATGAAGCACTCACCCAAAACCTAAAACACTTAAGCAAATTTGACAATTTTGGCTCACTAGTGTTTGTCTATACAAGAAATGACACTTTAAGCACTAAGACAATTTCTTGATCATTTGTTGATTGACAATTGAAGCATTAGTCTTCTCTTGATGCTTGGAGGTCCCTTTTATACTCCCAATTGAGTTTGTAGCCGTTACTAGCCGTTGGGGATGAATTGGAGCCGTTGAGGACTTTATTTCCCTTCATAAATGCTGTTCTGCAGCTACCGGTATCGATACACGTGGAACGGTATCGATACAGCCTTCTTGAGGAAATAGCCGTTGGGCTCTTGCCAGCATAGGCGTATCGATACGCTTGAGGGCGTATCGGTACGGGTCCATATTTGAATAGCCGTTGGGAAATAGCCGTTGGGGTAGTTGAACAGGGATCGGTACGCTTACCTGGCGTATCGAAACGATCCCGGTCCGTATCGATACACTAAACCCTCGTATCGATACGGGTTTTGACAGTGGCCAAACTGAGGCAAAATGGTATCGGTACGGGTCCAACCGTATCGATACTGGTTACATGAATTCACAAGTTTGGCTATTAAAAACATGAAAAATCTTTGCCAAAAACCTTTTAAAATACCTCAAACATAATTTCAAGTTGTTTGGACTTAAAGACAAGTTTTAAATTCTTTTCAAATTAGTCCAAAACATTTTTCAATTATTATATCAAAACATTAGTTCTACAATCTCCCCCTTTTTGATATAATAAAACTCACTTGAAAAATTGTTTGGGATTCTCCCCCTTTAACTTTAAAAATGTGAATAAGAGATTAAAGATATGAAATCAAATAACGCTCCCCATTATTCATTTGAAAATTCAATTTTTCAAACCATTTCTCCCCCTTTTTGTTATATCAAAAAGATTTAAAACATTGAGTTCAAAAATAACAATAGAGGTAAAATTTTATAAAATTAAGAATTTGGTTTTAAAATGGCTCCCCCTTACTCAAGGCATCATTGAAATGTTAGTTCAACATATATGATCATCTAGTTGAATTAAATAAAAATAAGACAAATAAATTCAAAAACAACTAGAGAATTTTACCAACACTTGAACCCAAGGGAGGATGTGAAGCCTTCCTTCTTCAAGTGTTCTTCCTTGTGTGCATGGAGCTCCCCCTCAATGTTTGACTTGTTGAACATCTCCATCACACCTACAATAGACAATCAAGTAATTTTTGGTATCCAAATTGCTTTGGATCCATAGACGTTAGTAGCACAAAATTTAGTCCCCTTAGGAATCCATTTTTCAATTTCATCCTTTTTAGTTGAAGTGGTTAGTCCTTTTGGGACCCAAACACTTCTAAAACATTTTCCATTCATAAATCTAGGGGCACTAGATTGTCTAACATAAAAATTTGATTTTCCAAAATTGTTTTTCTTTTCAAGCTCTTTGGAAATCAAATCTTTTTCTACTTGAACATTTTGAAGCAATTTTTGTAAGTCAAGACATTTTAGTTCAAACTCTTCAAGTTTTGCTTCAAGTTCAAGTTTGGTTTTAGAAAGCAAATCATTTTGAATTTTTAACTTTGAAATCAATTTATTGTTTTTCAAAATGTGGCTTTTAAAATCTAAAACCAATTCATCATAGGCATCTTGTAATTCATCAAAAGTGTAAGAGCATGAAGTAGATGAATTAGAAGTTACCCTTGAATCTTCTTCGATGGCCATAAGGCAAAGGTTGGCTTGTTCATCGTCGGTGGAGTCCTCATCACTCCAAGTAGCCACATGTGCCTTCTTCTTATGGCTTGAAGTGCTTGCCCTCTCCTTTCTTTTAGGTTCTCGTTCAAGCTCTCTCAAGGCTTTCTTCATGAAAGGGGCACACTTCTTGAAGAGATGAACTATCTCTTCATCTTCATCCTCCTCTTCACTTGTGTAGACATGATGGCAAGTGGAGGATTTGAGAGCCATGGCACTAGCATTGATGCCAAGCCCTTTGATTTTCTTCTCTCCCATAGCTCTAATTTCTTCCCTCTTCTTCTCATCCTCTTTATTCTTCTTCATGATTTGATGAGTAAGGAGTGACCCCATGAGTTCATCAAGCTTCAAAGTCTTCAAATTTTTGGCTTCGATGATGGCGGTCCTCTTTGAGTCCCAAGACTCGGGAAGTGAGTAGATGAGCTTTCGAACAAGCTTCTCCTCCGGGATGGCTTCTCCATAACCTTTAAGACCATTGGTGATGGTGGAGAACCTATCAAACATCTTCTCGATGTTCTCTTTCGAATCCATTTTGAAGTTCTCATACTCCAAGGTTAGGAGCCCAATCTTGGTCTCCTTGACTTCATTTGTCCCCTCGTATGTGACTTCAAGCTTGTCCCATACCTCCTTGGCACTCTCACAAGAAGACATCTTCCCATAGATGGATGGACCAAATGCACAAAATAGAATGTGCAAGGCTTTGCAATTTAGCTCCATCTTCATGCGATCGTCGGCACTCCACTCCGCTTTATTTCTTTTAGGCACGAACGGGCCATCTTCAACTACATCCCATAACTTGTAATCTTTTGATTTGATGAAGAACTTCATCTTTGTCTTCCAATGGGCATAGTGGTCTCCGTCGAAGAAAGGCGGTTTGTCGATGGATTGCTCCATTTGAGCCGGTTGATGAAATAGTGATCGAGCTTGCCGGATCTTCTCAATAGGATGTTAATCCTCACCGATTGAGCCAAGCTCTGATACCAATTGTTGAGTTGTGTGGGGCTCGATTCGATCAACCAATTTAGCTCACCAAGTGGTGGAGAGGTGGATATTTGGGTGGAAGGGTTGTGGAAGCTAGAAAGATTAAAGACACAATGATTTATAGTGGTTCGGCCTTCTAACAAGCACCTACATCCACTACCTTAGCTTCCCACTAAGGATTTCACAATCAATCCACTAATTGATTCGTCCCCTTTTCTAGGATTAGGAGGAAACCCTTACAACCGATCAAGCTTCTACCCAAGCCTTGATCAAAACCCTCTTTTACAAAGAGAAATAAGAAAGCAAACTTAAACCCTCTAATAGGTGTTTGTTTGCACAATGAAACACTCACCCAAAACCTAAAACACTTGAGCAAATTTGACAATTTTGGCTCACTAGTGTTTGTCTATACAAGAAATGACACTTTAAGCACTAAAACAATTTCTTGTTCATTTGTTGATTGACAATTGAAGCATTAGTCTTCTCTTGATGCTTGGAGGTCCCTTTTATACTCCCAATTGAGTTTGTAGCCGTTACTAGCCGTTGGGGATGAATTGGAGCCGTTGAGGACTTTATTTCCCTTCATAAATGCTGTTCTGCAGCTACCAGTATCGATACACGTGGAACGGTATCGATACAGCCTTCTTGAGGAAATAGCCGTTGGGCTTTTGCCAGCATAGGCGTATCGATACGCTTGAAGGCGTATCGGTACGGGTCCATATTTGAATAGCCGTTGGGAAATAGCCGTTGGGGTAGTTGAACAGGGATCGGTACGCTTACCTGGCGTATCGAAACGATCCCGGTCTGTATCGATACACTAAACCCTCGTATCGATACGGGTTTTGATAGTGGCCAAACTGAGGCAAAATGGTATCGGTACGGGTCCAACCGTATCGATACTGGTTACATGAATTCACAAGTTTGGCTATTAAAAACATGAAAAATCTTTGCCAAAAACCTTTTAAAATACCTCAAACATAATTTCAAGTTGTTTGGACTTAAAGACAAGTTTTAAATTCTTTTCAAATTAGTCCAAAACATTTTTCAATTATTATATCAAAACATTAGTTCTACAATTTTATTCGGTAAAAGTTAATGTTTTTAACCGTGTTTTGAGTTTTACATGATATGCTTAAATGACTTGGAAAGAAATGTAATATAAAGGGACTATGAGAAGCTATTTCGGTCATATGCTATGTCTCCATTGTCCACGAGAGAACAATCAATATCGGTAAATTTTGGTTTTATTTTTATTCTTTATATTATTATTTTAAAGTGCGATAAATCATGATGATTTTGAATTTACAAGAAGATTATTATAAAGTCTATATTTGCTCGAAAGCAATATTTCTTATTCGTTGAAAAACTTGACCATAGACTTCTCCCAATTTCAAGTTACGAAAATTCTTCTTGATCCAAAAAAAGTTTTATGGGAGGCATTCCTTGAAGTGAATGCAAAGCATGATGTTTATTCCATGCGATTATCAATGATGGGGCATTCCCTGAAGTGAATGCAAGCATGATGTTTATTCCATGCAATTATCAATGATGGGGCATTTCCTGAAGTGAATGCAAGCATGATGTTTATTCCATGCGATTATTGGATCTGTTTCATTCCCTGAAGTGAATGCAAACATGGTAAATTATTATTCAATTAGAGACATAATTTCGATATAATCCAAGTATAATTGGTTGGACATCCCGTTCTGCGAGGCTACTGGTCTCAAAAGAGGTTTTTAAAGGACCTTGTGGACATGTTTAACAATGTCGTGTACGAGGATTAAATCTTTGTTCTCTGTGATAAGGATATGTGAAAAAGGTTTTAAAGGCCCACTGGCTCTACTCCATTCCCTGAAGTGAATGTGAGATTATATTATGGAAGGAATAAAAAAATCACATTAAAAGTTGTGGTCGTGGTCGAGGCTATGAATATACACATAAAAAATAGTCGTTTTAAGAATACTTCTACCCGCTGGTAGCGAAATTATAAGGATGACAAGAGTGATAAAGATCATTCTAAGGAAGTGAAATCACTTTACCAATGTGATGTTATAAACCATTAGTTTCGTACTTGTCAAACGCCAAAGTATTATAGACTTTATCCATAATCATGAATGATAAATGAAATAAAATATAAACAAAATTTGTTTATGGCAAAAATAATTATGGCATTATTGGTCCAACTCAATTGGATATTGTTAATTTTCTCATAACCCTTGAAGGGAATAATTTACCATTTATTTTATTTCCCTTATAACCTCTAACAGGAATAATTGATTTTTTTATTTTTTTTATGTTAATTCGTTTTATTTATTATTTATTTATGTTAGTTTGCTTTATGTTTATTTATTTCACATATTATTTATTTACATTTTATGTTAATTTATTATTTGAAGAATATGATTACTTCCGGAATAAAATATACAATGAATTGTGGCTATTTATGCCTAGAATCGTGGCTATTTATGCATAGAAAATAATGCAAGTACTCATATTGTACTTAAGCATAAGAAATATTTTCCCCATTTAAATGCAAGGGGAAATATGAGTAGTATTTCTCAAAGTACTAAAATATCAATACTTCGGAAGAGCACTTGAAAGTTTATCTCTGATAGATAATCGACTTGATATGATGTGCTATATTTTATATTTTTCATTCCTCGAAGTGAATGATACAAATTACATATTTTCATTACCTGAAGTAAATGAAACAAAGCACATTTTGAAAGGTGCACAATTATGCATTTCTCGATTAAAATGCAAGGGAATAGTGTGAGTACTATATCCGGAAGTACTAATATAACAAAAGGCTCTGGTTGAGCAAATATGTTATTGTCAAATGGAACTTTATTCTATATTCACAGTGCGTTATACTCGTCAAAGTCATAAAGAGAGTAATATGAGTTCGCAAACTATCCCTTTGGGAATTATAGATAACATATGTTATCAATTGGCATTTGAAATAAGCCAATATGGATATAAGTTTTGGTAGCCAAAAAGTCAGTTGAAAGTTCTAGAAGAGCTATATATTGCTACCAAAAGATAATTTCAATTGAAAGCTCTGAAAGAGCTAAATATATTCCTATTTAAAGGAACAATTTTGATGGTCGTACTAGACTTGTACAAGTAAGATTGAATTACATGTTATGGTAAACAAGAAGTTTACAAATTCAGAGATATATACACATATATATAGTTGGCATGATCGGTTAGACCATCCTGATCAATAATGGTGCAGAAATTATTTAGATTTATATGCACATGTATTAAAAGAACATGTAGTTCTTGTGGTGCTTATTCTCAAAGGAATGAATTAAATTCCACTTATTAAAGAACGTGAAGTTCTTGTGTTTCTTAAAGGAATTGATTAAATTCCACTTACTAAAAGAACATGAAGTTCTTGTGTTGTTTGTTCTCAAAGAATATAGATGATCCCACTTACCAAAAGAATTAGAACTTAAAGTTCTTGTACTGAAGTTAAGACTGTATGTCTTGTATATCTGAACGAAATATGAGCCCATATATCCACAAATGTGGAAAGTTTTATATGATTTTAGTAAATGCATCTACATTGTTTTATCGACTTACAACCAGAAGTTTGTGAGATTGATTTTAAAAAGATTCAGATTATGCAGTTAGACTATTCGTCTTGAAAAGCTAGTGGGTTTATGTTTTAGGCTATATCAGTTGTTACAAAGCCTATTGATTATGAAAAATATAGTTTAGCAAAATTTCAATTGGATGCCTCCTATTTAATAGCTAAACTATGAGAACAAAAAGAGTTATTATTTATATGGTGTTTCCATATAGCAACACTTATACGCATCAAGCCAACGAGTTATAATAAACTCCCTGTTATGATTAGTTTTTTGTCAGAAATCATACATTTCCCATTTTATAATTTTTGAATAGGCGATATGAATTGCTCTATCACAACGTACAAAATGGGTAAATAAAAAGAGTTGATAATATATATTGAGTACGAGTCTCCTTTTATGTTTAAATTCTTAAACATTAACTGGAGAATCATTTATGACATGATTTTTCTCAACATCAGGGGGAGATAATAATCAGCTGGATAGAGGAAAATGAATTATCATTATCTAGATCCTCGTATATGAACTAGAAGTTCATAAGATAATTCATGTTATTACATGTCAACTGCCAGACATATTTACTAACCCAATGAGAGTAATTAAGTCTCATATACCAGCTGAAATGCTCTAAGTTTAAATTACATGTTAGAGCGAGAGAATGTAAATCATGCCTGAAACATGATAGTTGAAATGGTTCTAATGATCAAAATTCTCGTAAATAGAAAGTAATATGAGATGGTCATATATTGGAGGCAGGTGCTCCTAAAGAGACCCAAGACATAACAAATAATAAAACTCTATAAGAGTTTCAGGTACCTGAAATAAAGATTGAAATCTTGAAGAGATCTCGATTAGTTATGTCATTACAAGAATGGAACCAGAAAATTGGAAAGTTGTCGACAACGATTTTACAAACAATTTTACATAAAATACTTCTATAGAAGTAAAGAAAGAAATCGATGATCTTGTATAAAATCTATCCATAAGTATAGATATTGAATTGACCAATGTTGAAAGACGCTTTGAACTTCTAAAATAGAAGTATTTGGACCAGCAGTCCAAACACCTAAAGGTGTAATGCAAGTGAGGCACAAATAAGTAGTCGTAAATACGACTTGAACTATGATTTATGAAAAGTTTTAATTACTTCACGGTGGATGCAATTACTTTGGCAGTTTTGAAAATTTTACATGCGTCTAATTATTTGTGGATCCATATTTATCCTTGAAGGATCTAAAATGCTATAAGCATTTAGAAATTTCTGAGGAAATTTATTTAGACGTGTCTCATGAATATTTTGGTGCATTTGGTATAATCGCCTTAGTGAATACTAATTGAGAAAATACTATAAGAATGATCCGATTTTCTTATATATTTTATAAAAGAGTTTGGATCAAGATCCATTATGATAATTTTAGAACTCCTAAAGAGCTTCAAATTGGAAACTCGTGAACTACTTTCAATACAAGTACTTGAATCTTGACATCAAGTTTATCTCGACCTGAAGATCGAGCATTTTTATATATTTCTTTTGTCTATGAATATACATAAGCTGAAAGAATCTTAAAGAAGATTCAATATGAATATAGCATATCTATTGAGTATCCCAATAGTTGTAAGATTGTTGGATGTGAATAAAGATAATTATATCTTTTCTTGGTCTTGAAGCACTATATATTAGTTGGTCAAGAAATATCTATGAATATACAGAGATCATTACATTTAGATCTTCAAACATTCGTTGATGTCTCCTCAAATGTCGTAGAAATAATTGTTATGTATGAGGCAAGCCAAAAAATGTGTTTGGCTAAGACTATTGACCCAACATATCCAAAAGATATGTGGATTTACTTTTACAATATATGATAAAAGCTATCTTGTGTGAAGATAACACAAGATGTATATCTCAGTTTGAAAATAGATACATCATGAAACATATTACTCCAAAGTTTCATCCCTCGCGATCTTTAGAAAAACGATATTCAAGATTAAATTATGAAGATTCAAAGATCTTCTGTGATGTTTGCATGAGGGGGAGTAAATACGCGTTGCACTCTTTTTCCCTTAACCGAGGTTTTGTCCCAATGGGTTTTCCTTGTTAGGTTTTTAATGAGGCAACATGTTATGTGTATCAAATATGTGTGTACTATTTTTCCTTCACTAAAGAATTTTTTTTCCTACTGGGTTTTTATCTTAGTAAGGTTTTAACGAGGCACGTTATCTTCATAGACATCCAAGGGGAGTGTTATGAATAATTATCTATGTGGATGTCTATCATGATTAGAACTTTATCAAAGAAGTTTGATTTATTTATTATTAGGAATATTATCTCTATGAATTAAAGTTTAATGTATTATGTACTTCTTATGCCTATAAATAGATGATTCATTGAAGGCATTGTATACAAGTCTATATTTGAGAATAATACAAATCTCCCTTTTTCTCTCATCTCTTTGTTCTTCTGGTTCTTATTCTTGTTCTTCTTTATTTTATTCACAACACAAGTCTTATATTGTGAAATGGATAGATGAGATTAGAAGTAGGATATATGAAGATTATCACTTGGGGAGAAAAAAGTAAAGAGTTAATCTCATCCATCCATTTCACTCAGTTAATGGTCATGAACAAGTCAATATTAATTACCTTAAATTTAACTATGATCCAAATTGATATTATATTTTTAATAATATTTACATAATATGTTATAAGATTTGTTCGGGGTGGGGATAAAGCGGGTACAAAAGCATATTCACGCCTTCCCCGCCACCCATGACGAATTTAATTTTTATCTTTATCTTCGTTCCACAATCCGTGAAATTTGTAGCCATCCTTTGCCCAATTAAATATAAAATGGGGTGAATCCCTAAAACCCACCCACTGACCTACTTATTGGGTTCTTTTTATTTATTTATGAACATACATAATTCTTTAATGTATGTATAAAATAAATACATAAAATATATAATATTCATACCTATTTGATATTTTTATTATATAGAAATAGTACATTTTAAAAATAAATAATGTGATTCGAATTTATATAAGATAAGATAATATAAACATTTTTGTCACTCCGCATACCAATGATCTCTTTAATATTAATGTATATATATAATGTATTAAAACTATATAAAAATATACATATATAATATTATAAAGAGATAAACTCATAATTTTAAAACAAATATTTACCACATTACCCATCCCATTTCACACTTTCATTTCCAAGGAAAAATTGCATAAATATAGATAAATTTAACTATCAATATTTACATTATTTTTAGGGAAATTATTTCATATGGAGGTGGAAATTAAAAAATTTCATAAGCGCTTTAGTTTTATGGTTTAAATATTTAATTTAGAGGGTAGGTTTATGGGTGATAATGTATGATTTAGGGTTAAATTCAAAGTTTATAGATTAAAACATAAATCTCTCATCATGTTACCCTAAAATGTGAACTCTAAATTATAATTCTAAACTTTAAAACTAAAGCGCTTGTACAAACTTTTAATTTTTATCGTGTATTAAATATAAAAGCTCTTTTTAATTGGTCAATATTATTTTTAGCTAAATTTAACTAATGCAATAAAACTTTAACGGGTTTTAAGGTGACATTTCATTTTGTAGTACACAATTAATTCAGGTTGATATTGTTATATTTTTATGGGCTTGTCTAACCTGTACATACATGCATAGGTTAAGGGTCATTTAAAAATATTTATTAAATACTAGATTTTATTTTAAAAAAATTACAATTATTTAATGTACTAAAAAATCTTAAAAGATTCTAGTAAGAAACACTCCTTCAATGTAGTAAACCCTAAATCATAAAATCATAAACATTAAACATAAACCATAACCATAAACTCTAAAATCATAAAACATAAACCCTAAACATACACATAAAACCCTAAAAACCATAAACATTAAAGTTTAAATCTTAACCTTAAACCCTAAAATCATAACAATAAACCCTAAATCTTAAACTCTAATACATTAAATGAGAATTTTTCAATAGAATCTTTTAAGGTTTTATAATACATTAAATGATTGTGAATTTTTCACTAGATTTTTTTAATGAGGGCTCTAATATGCTAGGAGGCGTATCGATACGACCTGCATTTTAAAAGACCGTTGGGAAATAGTCGTTGGGTTTGTTAAAGAGGGTATCGATACGCTTAAAGGGCGTATCAATACGATCATTCTCCGTATCGATACGGGCAAGCCTATATCGGTACGAGTTTTGACAGAATCAAAACTGAGGAAAAATGTATCGATACGGGGTATACCGTATCGGTACAGTAGTGCTGAAAAGTCAGTTTTGAGTACTTTAAAACATTTCAAAATTTGCCAAAAATATTTTTAAATACCTCAAACATATTTTCAAGTTGTTTGGACTTAAAGACATGTTTCAAATTCTTTTCAAATTAGTCCAAAACATTTTTCAATTATTATATCAGAACATTAATTTTTCAACATACTTAAGTTAAGTGATACCAAAGTGTTTATCACTTGGACCAAGTATATTGATAGTAAAGTCATTTATATTAACTCCTTATAAAAGTAACATTTGTTTTAAATTCATTTTTCTCATAAAAATATTTTACAAACTTGTCTAAAATCATAAAAGAGCATGGCATAGTGGTTAGATGGATCCTGCGTAATTGTATACCCATGCAGTGCCCTGGCCAAGGCTGGCATTTGCTTTTGTAATTTGCAATTTGGTTCTTTCGTTCAAGTAGGTAACGTTAAGATGGGTTGTAACGAGCTATTCGGCTCGAACTTTGTGTTCTTCTGAAAATTCAATAAGATTGGGCACTCTTTTCCCCCTACCTAGGTATAGTGGAGGTTTTTAACGAGGCCCGCAAACTTTTTTAAAAAAATCACTTAACAAACAATCTTCACAGTTGATCAGTCAAATAAAAGTCAAATGAACAATTTTTTTAACAGAAAAAGTATATGTGATTGTATTTAAAGTGAAAAGGATTACAAAAGATTACACCACAACCATTGAAAATTCAATGTGAAAAGTAAATACGGTAATCTTCAAAGGGTATGAAAGACATGAGAAGCAAAACTCATCACTTTGCAAAAAAAATTACACAGTCTTCTAAATGAAATCCAGCAACGATATACATTGACCAGAAAGCTCTATGAATCAAACATTCTTCTGCTGCGAGTTCTTGGCACATCGACAAACTATCATAAAGGAATTAGAAAAATATCGGACCACCGATTGTAATGTGACTAGAAACGCTTGATAATTCATGTTATTTGAACGCTAAATTGCCATAATAGCAAACAATATTGTCACAAAGACGGACAAACTTGCAAAAATGCATACAAACAAACTGCCATACAAGCATACGAAAAAAATCCAGAGAAGCAGATGTAGAATGACTCTCGCAAAGAAAAAATAATAAAAACTAAAAAAGAACAAACAATTCTTCATCAAATGAGAAAGATTTTATTTATGTACAATCAACATGAAAATTAAAAATCAGTGGACAACATGAAGGTCGTCGCTGAAAACGATTTCAACGGAAAAAAACTTAAGAGAATTTTTTTAAGAATAACTTCTTTAGAGAAAATAGAAGTAAAGGGGGTCAAATGGACAATTATATGTACTAATCGTGTAAACGGGCACAAAGATTATGTATACAAATCTAAAATAATAAGCTTATATATGAATAAAAACCCTATGCTTTTTTTTGTGTCTTTATGTATGTTACTTTTAAACAGAAATTATGCCTCTTTTCGATTTTTATTTATGCCTTACACAAAAAAAATAAGTTTAGGGCTAAAGTTTAAGGTTAGGATTTAGGGAATTAAGGGTAGGGAGTTTTTGTCCGCTTATTTTGGTGTCTTTATGTATGTTTCAACACTAAAAATTAAACATTACACTCTAATCTTATATTTTGAATTCTAAACCTCAAAACCTAAACTATAACCCTAAATCTATTTTTTAATGTTAGGACACATAAAAATACTAAAAAGAGAAAAGTTTTACATAGATATTGATATTCATATCAAAATGTAAATTTGATACTCATGATCTTCATTATCCCAACTGCCTAGGTATATAGTCCGATTCCGATCTACCAGGAACACCAACAACAATTATATATATATATATATAGGGTGGAATATTTGTTGAACAACAAACACGTTAATTTCATTACAATAATTGTAGTTTCTTCCCAGCACAATAGAATTTCATACAGCCAAACAATGATAATTTTAACAACTATAAGCACACTTAAGAAGAAAACCCATAGGAAACTTTAAGATACATATAAATTCTTCAGTGCCTTTTGAGAGCAAAACCAGAAAGTAGAATCAACACAACGAAAACCACAACAGTCACGAAGGATGCCACCACAGCTCCGCTCACGTTCTGGCAAAAATCACCGAATTGGTTGCAGATAGCCAGCCAATTTGTGTTGGGATTTCCATTGTGAGCTAAGTAGACTATAGCCGCCGCCGCAGCACCGGCCGCTGTGGTTAAAGTCAATGCCACCTGCCATATATATTTCACCAAAAACGTCAACGTTTTCTGTACTCGTAACTGAAAAAATAAACTTGATATTGGATTAAGTTTAAAGATTTAACGAAGTTGCTTACAATGTCGCAAATGAATAATAAGAGTCTGGGTGCAACGGCATAAGGGCGAACGATAGTAACTATAGAAAAAGGAAGCGAAAGGACGAGATAGCCGCCGATTAATGCCATTGCAATGACGAAAAACCTGCATTTATGTCACAGTTTCTTCAGCTAAGGTAGATAGAGAGATAGATATAAGTGTTTTTATACGAATATGGGACGTACGTGAATGTGGGGAGATCGTCATAACTAGCTTCGAACTGGAAGAACTGAGTGAAGAAAGGAAGAGTTTCGTCGCTGGTTCCCATGGTGGCTGCAGCGGCAAGAGCGGCGGCTATGGCTCCTAGTCTCAAAAGGAAGTCGGCGATGCCCAGCCCCTTGTTGACGCCGCTCTTTTGCTCCCTCTGAGACCCGATGAGAGGCGCTTTGCCTTTTGCAACAGCGCTCGACTCTGGGACATCAATGGCTGCATGATCACCGCTCTTCATTTTTGCTTCTTTCTTGTTTTGTGTTTTTTGAAGTGGATGCGACTTAGCTAGCTGAAAGTTGTGTATGAGAAAAATGCTTCGTTTGAGATGAAAAATGGCTTAATGGTTGAAGTTTTTATAGAGGGTTCAAATGAGAAGGAAACATGAAATAATATTAGTAGATTAAGATAAAATTTGTCTGCCTTTTTTGCGGTGTTCCTTCATATGTCCCATCATTAAAATATACTACAAAATTAAATTTTAAGTCATAACCTTAAATTTTAAATCTTAAAACTTTACATCCTATATCCTAAAAAATACATCATATCCTAAATTCTCTAAACCCTAACTTAAAACCCTAAGCCTTAAACTCTAAAGTTAATTTTGAACATATGACATATGTAGGGAGACCGAAAAGAGTTGCTGACAGGAAAATTTTAAAATATATAATTAAAGAAAGAAGTTTCTTTTGTTATTGGAGCAGGAGAATTCTTTTTCCATTGACTTGCTTTTTTGTATAAAAAAAGGATTAATTGCGTTAACCATCACAAAACTATGACTCAGTTCTTAAGTGGTCACAAACTTCAATACATTCAAATTTCGTTAGTTTAATTGTCAACTTAACCATTAAATGTCATATGAATCTGATGTAGAGAGCAGTCTTATAAGTTTGTTTATGATATGATGAACATATTTTTAAGGGTAAATAATATCATTGGTCACTAAATTATTGTTGTTTCTTTTTTATCTTGGTCACCAAATTATTTTTTGGCAAAAGCGATGTTAACGTTACATTTATTTTTTATTTTGGCCACTTGCCGTTAATTTTAATAGTTGACTTAATAGAAATGTTGATGTGACATGTTAAAATAACAATTTTAGTCATCAAAGGTTATACATTTTATTAATTTGGTCTTAATTTAAAAAAAAATCAATCACAAATTTAACCTTTAATATTTAAAAATCTTACCAATTTGGTCCTGTTTTAATTATTAATAGTTCAATTAATTTAATCACCCAATAACATGATGACACATTTCATCGTACTATTGGTAAAAATGCACACCATAGTGGTGGAGAGGAGGTTCGAACCCATGAAAATAATAATTTGAAGAAAAAAATCCATGTTATTGAGTGGTTAAATTAATTGAATTATTTCCAACTAAAATAAGGACCAAATTGATGGATTTTTACGTATTAATGGTTAAATTTGTTATTGTTTTTTTTCGAATCAGTACCAAATTGATAAAATGTATAAGTTTTGAGGATTGAAACTATTATTTTACCATGTCACATCAATATTTTCATTATGTCAACGATCAAAATTAACGGCAAGTGACCAAAATTAAAAAAAATGTAACGTTAATGACGTTTTTGCCAAAAATGGTTTAGTAACCAAAATAAAAAATAACAATAATTTAGTGACAGTAATATTGTTTACCCTATTTTTAAATATGTTCCAAGTTAGATTTGAACTATCATTTAACACTCAAACTTACAGTTAAATTGACTAAATAACTTGATTGAATATAAGTTTAGGATCCAATTAAAATATTTTAAAATTTTTGACAAATTTAAAATCGGGCTTATAGTTTAAACACATATAGTGCAATTTTTTTTAAATATAACATATTGTTAATTGTTATTGAAGTTGGTAGAGAACCCAGTGGATATAAATAATAGATGTATATTAGATAGACATCTAGAGATATTGTCAGAATTAGACCTAAAAAGAAATAAAGTCTTCTTCTGACCAAATTAATGGATTTGTTATTTTCATAAGAAAATTATGGCCAAGGAATTAATTTTTAATTTCTATTTTTTAAATAATAATATCTGAATTTTATTAATCACCTTAAAAGAGAGTACAATACAATGTATAAAAAAGATAAATTCACTAAAAATCTCTTACAATGATGCAAAGAAAAACAGACACTTTCATTGAAATTGACATACTAAAATTCAGAAACCTTCCAGAATCTCATTGTCTCCATCCAAACGAGATTTATGGGGAGAAAAAGGAGTGTTGAGCGAACCAAACTATCAGACATATTGCTTTATTACTCATGTCTGATTACATTGACAACCAACCATCAACCGAGTGGGGATCCATCTTTTTAAGATCACCGACACAACCATAACCATAGATTAGCCTCGTGAAGATCTTTGTACGAGCACCAACCGACCGCTAAGGTATGTGGAAATCATGCCACAAGGACAGATAAAGTGAACCACAAAAAATTAAAAAAAAAGCGTGTCACAAGGACAAAAGAAACATATGCCACAAAGACAGATATTCTTATTAAAAAAAATACACTCGATGATCGACAATCAATATTAAAAATGATTACCGACCACCAACCAAAGGAAGAAAAACAAAGTTGCTAACAACAGATATTTAAGAGAGTGCGGCATAATTTCTAAAATTTTAAATTAACAATTATATATTTGACTTTAATTGATTTAATATGTTATAATATACACAGATTATGGAGTAGGATGAAATGAACAAATAATGACAAACTACCAACTCACAAAAGAAAGTTGTTCTCTTAACCAAACAACTAAAACCAAACATCCAGCTGACCTCCCTAATCCAATATACCAAAACGAATTGCATTAACTAACTTTTGGTATTATGTTATTCGATTTTTATATTATATGGTCTGGTCTATAATTAGAGTTTGGTATTGTCTTTTCAAACAATTTATGTATTCATAGTATAAATATTTTATTTAGATTCAGATATCCTATTCCATTGTCCTTTTAATTTTTTAAATTTTGATTTTGCAAACATTTTGGACTTACTATATTTTTATTTTTATTAGATTTAAATATTCGTAGTTTATTTAAGTAATTTTTAAAATTGTATTAATATTTAATTAATTTAGATTTAGATAGAAACATTTGAATTTAACGTAAATGATAAAGAAATTCAAGTTTAAAATATATTTGCAGATTCAAATTTTACAGAAATTGTAGGTATACAACACACTATCATCTCTAAACTAGATTTGTCTAAAAGTTGGGCATGGATAAAAAAATTAATCTCAGCTCGGGTTAGATTAAAATATTTTTTGTTAATTAAAAGACAATTATTTGAATTTATTATCATATATTTTATATATTACCATTTTTTATTTTGTTAATATTGAATGAATAATAAAATTGAGTCACAAGCCAGATATAGTCAAAGAATACATGAATATATATGTGTGTGTCTAATTGTGATCGAATTCGACCCAACCCAAATGGGTTATTTTTTGTCACTCGTTAGTGAAAGCAAATATTTTATATAAAAATTATTCAAAAAATGATTTTAGTTAGTTTTAAGTTAACGCTCAATCTAAAAAAATAACTTTCAATCTTTAGCACCATTGTCGTGTAATATATATATATATATATATATATATAGGGTTAGGATCAACTTACACCGTGTAAAACTCTTTAAGTTTTACACCTTTTTTGGATCGTTGGATGGGGGAAATGGATGGTTGAGATTAACTCTGTGTTTTTAATTCCCAAGTGATAATCTTCACATATTTTACTGTTAATCTTATCCATCCGTTTCACTCATCCAACGATCCAAAAAAGGTGTAAAACTTAGAGAGTTTTACACCGTGTAATTTGATCCTATCCCATATATATATATATATATATATATATATAATTGTAAACTTTTTTGTTGGCTTGGCGTATAAAACCAATAGTTCAGTTTTAGCGTGAAGTATATCTAGTGACGGAGTCAAGATTAAACTACGAGGGGTAAATCGATTAATTTTGAAATGAATAAGGTCTTAAAAAAATTAAACCATAAAAATTAAGGAAGTTTAGGTTTAATTTTATAAATTTTAAAATGAAAATATCTTAAAAAGTAGTTAAATAAAAAATGAGTGTTCAAGGATAGGGTCCTAAAAGAATAATAAACCAAAAAAAATTGTGAGGGACAAATGTTCAATTGCAATGATTTCAAAACTATTTGGATCTAAAATGTAATTAGCCCATCAAGTTTGGGGCAATTGCCACCGTACATGTTATCTAGTAGACTCTATAGTCTTACGCTTGCAATTCCTTTTTTTATTAAATAAGATATATTATAGTTCTAAAGTAAATATTAATATTCGAATTCATATCAAATAAGATAATATGAACTTTAATCACTTAATCAATTAGTGAATCTCAGTCTTACAGAATTCTTATTCCTAAGACTTTAAACCTTTCTTAAGCAATGAAGGGTTAGATAATCATTTAACTTATTGCTCCCATGAGTGCTCCACTGTTCTTAATATTTGAGGTATACAGCTGGGGTGGCTCTTAGCTAAACAAAGACTTGTTCTGTCAAGAACTCAAGATGGATATTCCATGAAATCGTTTTTCAATACCAATATTAACAATTTTAAACCACCTATTTCAATTGCAATCATCAAAGCTGGAATAGCTCAGTTGGTTAGAGCGTGTGGCTGTTAACCACAAGGTCGGAGGTTCAAGCCCTCCTTCTAGCGGTTATGAACTTTTTTGTTTCTTCATTTCCCATCGACTATAAGAATCGATCCAACTTTATTGATTTTTTTTCCCTGCCTGGCTTGTATTGTGCTCTATACAACGAACTGGTGCTCTATTTCCTAAATCTGCCAATGACGGCTGCTCTTCATGCACATATTCTCTTTCTCTTTAAGCTTACTTGTTTGGCTGCTGAGAAAATTTAAAAAGAATTATTGACCAAAACTGAAGGCAAGGCTGCCTGGAATATGGTGGCCAATTCAACATAGCACCTTGGGTTCCAAATAGATTTGTTGTTGCTTTCTGCTGCATTATCTTTTTATCTCTGGCTTGAAGGCCAACGAGAAACATAATGAATAAACGAAGATGAAAATAACTTGCAAAAATCGATAAACCAACTTGAGATAATTTGATTTAAAATACTATGATCACTCGATTTAATTAAATAACATTAAACTTTTAAATTATAGTAGCTTATTTAGATGAGGTGACTAAACTATTTTTCGGAATCAGTATTTAAACTATATTCCATAATCAATACAAGCCTTTGCCATTTAGTTCATTCGTTAATAAGAAAGTGTCGCGTGACAAAAAAATCAAAATTTTAAAACACTTTAAATTTAAAAAATGTTTTGAAAATTTTAATCTACTTTTTACAATCTATATTTTGATACATTTTTTGTATTTTATTTATTTTTTTAAAACTTTTTGTCATGTGACGCACATTCACATGGTATTTTTTAGTTGTATGGTATCGTCTTAATGGGTGAACTAAACTACAGGGGCCAAATTGATTATAAATTGTAGTTTAAGTACTGATTCAAATAAAAAAGTTTAGATATCTGATTTAGAAAAGTTGTATAGATTAAGGGTATCCATGAAATTAAGCCTTTTTTAAAATAAAAAAAAAAACTTAATGGAGAGCAACGGTGGTCCTGGCAACGGTGAGCATCAGAGGAAAGAGGCTCCGGGGAGCAACGGTGGCACGGCGTTTCAGGGGAAAGGTGGTCCAGGTAACGTATCGACGAGGAATAGGAATAACGGAGGTAACGAAGATGTCTGGACGGTTTTCATAGATAATCTTAGCAAAAGGGTTACTCCCTCCGTCCCACTAAAACTGCCACATGTTGACATTTTTCTGGTCAAAATTTTTCAACTTTGACTATAATTTATTTAAATATTTTAATTAATTAAAAATTATAAAAAATATATTTAAAAACTAATTGATTCAAAGTTTTTAAAATATATTTTTTCATATTTTTATCAATAATAAATTTTAAATTATAAGAGGTCAAAGTTGAAAAGGTTTGACCCAAAAAAAGTCAACATGTGACAGTTTTAGTGGGACAGAGGGAGTACAAGAAATGCTCTAAAGGAGTTGTTTAATCGCCATGGAAGGGTTCGTAGAGTCTTCATCCCGGCTACTATTTCTAAAGCGAAGTACAAATCTTTCACCTTTGTTTTTGTTACTATGGCGACCAAGGAGGAGATGGAGATCGTAATTAGAAACCTAGACCAATCTCGTATTGATGGCCTAATTATTATGGTTTCTCAAGCAAAATACCCTCGACTGCTCCCGGGTGATGAAAATAATAGGGGAAAGCCTCCACCTCGTAGAAATCTGAATGAGAACAGGGTTGGGGGAACTCCCAATAGCCACAATGGCAATCCCCAGTTTCACAAGAATAGGGATAACAGAACCTACAAGGAGGTGCTGGTCAACAAGAAAACAAGCAACGAAGGGTATACTCGGGGTGATAATCTTCTGAATGAGGAGACGCAAGAAAAACATTTTAGATTTTCATGTGTCTGTAAAAGATACAATGTATGGCTGAAGTTATAAAAGATAGATTCGATCTCGAGTTCATACAAAGAGCCTTGCTAAATGACGATATTGATGTGTCTATGGCTAAGTGGGGTGTTGATAATGAATCCATAGTGCTAATCTTTAAGTCAAAGTCGAAAATGGAGGAAGTCTGGGAAAAGAAGAGAGAAGCTTTATCGTATTGGTTCATACACATTGGTCTGTTACTGATAAACGATGTTCCTCATTATTTCGTGTCCTTGATTCTTCACGGTGTTCCCTTTTTTGCTGGCACGAAAACTTCTTCACAAACTTGGGTAATAGATGGGGTTATTATACGTGTTTAGATCCGATAACGAAGAACAAACCTGGGTAATCAGATCAGCTTCTTTATCGGATGAGATTGTACCAGACATCTTGGAGGGACTAAACAGGTGTTGTACTGGTTTACTCTTGCGGAACACATTAGTTAATTCTCAATCGGTGGGCTATCAAAGTTTTTTTCGTGCCAAAACCCGTAGAAATGTGAGGCGTTTAGTGAGGGATTCTCTTGAAGAACAATTGAATGCATCGTCTAATCCGGGTGACCACTTTGAGTTTAACTTGGAAGATTCGACTATCGGTTTGGAGGCAAAATCGGTATGGGCAATGTGCAACGTTCTAGATATCTCCTTCAAAGGTGGTCGGGAGGCCGTTATCAAGAAAGTTTTTACTCTAGAGAAGGAGGCCAGAAACAGAGATTGAGGGGCTCCAAAACGGGTACTTTTTCTATTTTCTTTATTAATGAATTTATCAGCCATAACTTGGAATGTTAGGGGAATTAGACGTTTAGAGAAGAAGAGAGTGATTAGAAAGACTATTAAGAATGTACGACCTAACTTTGCTTTCCTTCAAGAAATTAAACTTGATGATATTTCTCTGGTTGATGTTAAGAAGCTGTGGTATGGGGGTGATATCAAATTTGCTTTCTCTCCTGCTGTTGGTTCTGCGGGTGGACTGTTGTGTATTTGGGATCCCTTTGTTTTTTCATTTAGAGGAGAAAGTGGTTACCCCGAATATTTATTGCTCTCCTAGGAGTCATCATACATAGTGAATTTGAATGTGGGCTAATCAATGTTTACGGGCCATCTATCGACTCAGAGAAAGAAGGTTTCCTATCCGATCTGAACAATTTCTTAAGATCTAGGGATACTCCATGGTGTTTAGGGGGGAGACTTTAACACGTTTCTTGATCAAGATGATAAAATGGGTATGTCATTGAACCGATCGATCATGTCAGCTTTTAGGTCCTTTGTTTTTTGTGATGCATTGATTGATTTTCCTTTGGTTGGGGGCAAATTCACATGGTGCAATAGCCGTGATCCGCCCATGTTTGTAAGGCTTGATCGTTTTTTGGTTTCTGCGGATTTTAATTTGACTTTCCCTGGACTTTCTCAAAAAATTCTCCCACGATCAATTTCTGATCATAATGCAGTGGTCCTTTCTTCCGATCAACCTGATTGGGGTCCGAAGCCATTTAAATGTTTCAACTATTGGCTCGACATGGAGGGTTTTGATGATTTGGTCAGGGATTCTATTTCGAAAGCTAGAAGGCAAAGAGCGGGTATGGGCATTTGGGGCATCTTGAGGAACACCAAATTGGCTGCTAAGGCTTGGTATGACAAGATCGCTAGAGAGCAGGTATTGAACTCGACGGACATTGAGAAAAAAATTGGTTGGATTGAGGCTCAATTGCAATAGGGTTTAACAGTAACGAATTCGTATAACACTCTAAAGAAGTTACGATTAGATTTGTGGGCTGCTTATCGCAAAGAGGAGAGTGAATGGCTTCAAAAGTCACGTTTGCGCAGGTTTTCAGAAGGGGATAGGAACACGATATTTTTCCACTTAGCGGGGACTGAAAGAAGACGGCTTAATCAAATAAAGATACTGAAAGCTAAGGGTGAGGAAGTAAGCGATCCTATCATTGTGAAAAAAATGGTGAGGGAGCATTTTTTCAATTCTTACAATAATCAATCCTCATTGGATGTCATTGACATGAATTTGGGATTTTACAATTTGTCTGAGGATCAATCGAAAGATTTGGAAGTAGGCTTTAAGGAGGAAGAAGTGTGGGTTGTGCTGATATCTTCGGACATCAATCGAGCTCCTGGTCCTGATGGATTTAATTTGGGCTTCTTCAAAAAATACTGGAATATACTCAAAGCGGATATTATGAGATTCTTTGAGGATTTTTATTATGGGCGTGAATGGGAAGCCGATACCAATCATTCCTTCATCACACTTATTTCAAAAGTCAAAAACCCGTCGTCCCTTGATGAATTTAGACCTATCAGTTTGGTTGGGGCATGTACAAGCTCCTTTCAAAGGTTCTGGCTAAACGACTATCCTCGATGTTGAGTCTTATCGTCAGTGAGCAACAGTTTGCTTTCATCCAGGGTCGTCAGATACTAGATTGTTCCCTGGTCGCAAACAAAGTTATAGATCATATCTTGAAATCGGGGAAGAAAGGAATATCTCTTAAAATTGACTTTCAGAAGGCTTACGACTCGGTCAGTTGGAACTTCCTGAACCGCGTTATGAATGAGTGTAATTTTGGAGACAGATGGTGTAGGTGCATCTCTAAGTGTGTTTCTTCAGCTTCAATCTCTGTTCTTGTTAACGGTTCACCCACGGAAGCTTTCAGCATCAAACGTGGTCTGAGACAAGGTTGCTCGTTGTCTCTGCTCCTTTTCAACCTAGTAGGAGAAGCCTTAAATCTCATAATCAGGAAGGCAGTGCACATGGGCTTTTTTCAAGGTCTAAAGGTTGGGAGGGGTGACTCTATCATCATCGTCACTCACCTCCAATTCGCGGATGATTTGCTGATTTTTTGCGAAGGTGAAGAAACCCAACTAAGGAATGTAAAGCGTGTGCTCAGAATATTTGAACTCGCTTCGGGGTTAAAACTGAACTTGAAGAAAAGCAGAGTCTTTGGCATTAATGTGGATGAAGTCTTGACCAAATTATGGGCAAAGGATATTGGGTGTTCCTATGATAAGTTTCCGACTGAGTACCTAGGACTGCCCTTAGGGGCGAGCAGGAATTTCGCGGCTCTTTAGGATCCGATCTTTAACAAACTTGCGGCTAAGTTGGGTGTTGGAAATCAAAATTTTTGTCTATTAGTGGTCGTATTACACTCCTAAAAGATGTACTAAACAGTCTCCCGATCTATTATCTCTCTCTTTTCAAGATACCCCAAATAGTAGGTGCGAGACTCAATAGTTTATTGGCCTGTTTTTTATGGGGGCAATGATGAGAAATCGTGCATACACTGGATTAATTGGCAACAGGTGTGCAATCCAAGAGAGATGGGTGGCCTGGGGATCTTGAACTTAGATGTTTTAAACAAAGGCTTGATGTGCAAATGGATCTTCAGGTTTGGGAACGAGCAGGATAGTTTTTGGCGAAGAGTGTTGACCGCAGTTGTCCCCAGCTTGATTCTTACACTCCTACCTCCGATGCCGAAGAATAGGCAAGCTTCTTAGATTTGGAAAGGGATCATGAATTCCTCCCTAGGCCCAGGTTTGGCTGGGAATGTTGTTAGAGAAAATACGTCGCTACAAGTGGGTGATGGCCAATCCATTATGTTCTAGTCCGATAATTGGTTGGGAAATTTTAGCCTAAAAGAAAAATTCCCTCGCATTTTCCCCTTTCCACTCACAAAAATAGAGTTATCGCAGACTTTGGTGTTGCTTCGAACTCAGGTTGGCATTGGTCTGTTCCCTTGCGCATGCCCTTGCTAGATTGGGAAGTTTCACTATGGGACCCCTTTATAGAGTGCCTAAATAATTTCAAGCAGCCAATTGCAAGTTCTGACTGGGTTTGTTGGGGGGATCGAATGACGAATCCTTTTCTATGAAATCCTTCCGGTCCGCCTTGGCTCCTCTTGGTCCAGTTAACCCGATTTGGAAGAGATCGTTTGGGTTGGTTTCACTCCTCCAAAAGTCGAGGTGTTCATATGGAGACTTCTTTGGGGGAGAATACCAGTGAAATCAGAACTAGCAAAGAGAGGTGTTGGCAATTTAGGGTGCTCTTTATGCCCTTTGTGTAAAGTGTTGCCGGAAACTTGTGCCCACCTGTTTTTCTCGTGCACCGGTGTTTGGCGGATATGGCAATTTTACTACAGAATTTCTGGCATTGCTATGGTACTTCCCGGTGAGCCCACTCTGTTTTTTGAAGCATGGTATGGTCTTGGTAGTGATTGTAATATCCCTTGGTTAAATATGGTTCCATTTGCTATTATATGGTCCGTATAGTTGTTCAGAAATGATATAGTGTTCAAAAAGAAAGAGCTCGATTGGTTACAACTAAAATTCTTGGTGAAATTTCGCCTCGCCTCCTGGTTCAAGGCCAAGTATCAAGATTGCGGACTGCACATGGACGATCTCTTGGCTGATTTCACCGTGGTCAATACCAAGTTCCTTATGAAATGTTGTAATACTGCTGCTTGTTGGCGTCCCCCGCCAATTGGGTTCCTAAAACTAAACAATGATGGTGCTGGGTCTAAAGGTTTATTTGGGGGAATCGAGGGTATATTAAGAAATGAGAAGGGTGAGGCTTTATTTGAATTCTCAGAAAGAATTAATTTCTCTCCATCAGCTTACCTGGAATTTGAGGCTTTGGCAAGGGGTATAAGTCTTTTTGTGGCATCAAATTGGACCATGAACTCAAGATTAATGGTTGAATCTGATTGTAAACAAGTGGTTGATTGGTGCTTGGCTAAAGTTGATCTTCCGATGCAATTACGTGAAAAGGTGACGAAAATTCTAGATATCGCGAGATTAAGGGGCATTTGCTTTCGGTGGATTCCCAGATTGTGCAACATTGAAGCGAGCAAACTAGCTAAACAGGGAGTTGGTTAATTCTGTGACTATTTTGTTCCTCTTTTTTCCCGTTTTTATTTTGGATGATGGACTCCTTTATGTTTGTTATTTTTCTTGGACGTATATCCCCTGTTCTTGTTCAGTTTGATATGCAGGTGTCGAATACCCAGAAGTGGGTCCCAGGGTGGCAGTCGTAGGACTTGTTAATGGGATGCGGGTCTCAAATTCAATGCCAGCTTGTGATAAACCTTGGGTTATACGAGGATGTCGTTCTCTGATTTGGCTTTGGTTCTATGTTACAGGGTTTATAAAGGGATAGAGGGGAGTTGGTTAATTCTGAGGTTATTTGTTTTTTTTTCGATTTTATTTTGGATGATGGACTCCATTACGTTTTGATATTTTCTTGGCCATATATCCCATGTTCCCGTTTTTAGTTTTGATGTGCAGGTGTTGAACGCCCAGAAGTGGGCCCCAGGGTGGAAGTCGTCTGGCTTGATTAACAGGATGCGGGTATTAAATTTCCATGCCAGTTTGCGACAAAATTTGGGTTATACAAGGCAGTCGATCTATGGAGTGGCTTTGGATTATGTTACAGGGTTTGTAAAGGGATAAAGGGGGGGTGCTTGCTCTCGTATGTAATTTGTTCATTATTTGCTGTTTGGCTATAGAGATGAACATCAGAACAGGTGATGGTATATTGTTTCATAGCCGGAATTGGTGCACTCTTTTTCCTCCATTTAGGTTTAGGGAGGTTTTTTAACGAGGCCCATCTCTGCGCTAAATTGTATGATTTCAGTGGTTCAATCATACTGTTACCTTTAAAAAAACTTGATTTTTTAATTTTTATTTTCCTTTTTTTTAAAACAATGATGGTCGGGTAGCCAGAGCTTTCTCACATGCTTCCTCCCTTCCTTTAGATCTTGAGTTTTAAATTCAGCAGGAATACTCCCCTCCGCCTCTCCTCTAAGTCCCGAGATTAGTTCCAAACATGAGCAGTCTCCTTCTCTTTATTTAATATATATATTTTGGAGATTCGTAAGCCTCATTCAAATTTTAAATGTTACTTTTTGAATGGTCTCACTTCTAGTCTTTTACTTTCTTCGACAAGTATGAATAGAAAGGTGAAAGCCAGGAGGCACGAACGTTGTCCCCTACATCAAACTTTTGATTCCTTTTAAAATATTAATAATTTTTTTTGTTGCCCTTCCGGTTTTCCAATGCTTTGTTCTAACTAATTATGATCAGCTCGCGTTATACACCTGATTTTGGTAAAAGAATCTCCCAGCAAGAATTTTCTACCTACACAAAGTCTCAAAGTAATACTAAATTGCTTATCACTTAAACCAACTCGTTGATAATAGTTAACTTAATTGATTCTTAACATAGTTGACAAAAGTTAAAATCTTAAGATTGTATGCAATAATAATGAGGGTAAACTACATCAATGACATTTCAACTATAACTTTGATCCTATTTTAACCATTGATCTATCAATTTTATTAATTAGATTACTCAATTATTTAAAATATATTAATTTAGTCCTTTGCTATTAAAATCTAACGGAAAGAGTGACGTGACAATTAGTAAAATTTTGTATAATTATATATTTAGTATTCATTGCTTGCAATTATATCAATTTGGTACTAATTTTAATTTAATTCGATAAATTTAATCGCCCAATTAAATAATGACATGTGTCATCAAAAAATTATTTTTCAACTATTTATTTGATTTAATTAATTTATTGCTACAATCTAATGATGACACGTGTCACTATTTGATCGATAGAAAATGAAACAACAAATAAATAAAATCAAATATCAACATAGTTGTCAGAAGTTGGAATTGTATGCAATACATAAATTTATTTATCTGATTCCTCTTAAATATTAATAATTTAATTTAATAACATCTTAACATAGTTGAAAGAAATTGAAATCTTAAGATTGTATGCGATAATACTAATAATAATAATAATAATAATAATAATAATAATAATAATAATTTCTACATTATCGGTGAAAACATTTTGCTTTTATAAATGCTTTAGTTTTAAGAATTATAAATTTAGTTTAGGGTTTATGTGTTTAAATTTTAATGGTTGTAATTAGAACTTATGGTTTAGAGTTATAATTTAGGGTCTAGAGATTATAGTTTAGATTTTTTGGTTATATATTAGAGATTTTAATTTTAAACTATGGACTCTAAATTCTAACCCTAAACACTAAATTCTAACTACAACCCCTAAATTCTAAACCATTACACACAAAACCCTAAACTTTAAACTCTAAAATATATATCTAAATCCTAAAATTAAGACATTTGTTGAAGAAAAAATTTTCACCATCAGTGCATAGAATAATAATAATAATAATAATAATAATAATTTATCAACAAATTCATAAAATTATTGTGATTTACTTCTGATACATACATGTCAAAATTATTATAGTCTATGCATATATAGATATAAGACTTAATATTAGGGTAGAAATATTTATATATAAGTAAAAGGAAACTGAACGAGGATAAGAGTTTTGATTTGGAGTATACGTGGTTTAGTGTCTTCTTTGAAGTTATCGGTTGTTAGGAAATTTATATGGGATCATAAGGTGTGATGGCTCTTTACAAGAACTAAGAAGGAAGATTCAGGAGAAGAGGACGTCCAAAAATTGCGGTTTGATGATGAATTCTGTTTTTCAACATCCGATGGAGAATAAGTTTCATACAGAAAATTCACCCAAGCAACTAAAGCCCCAAATATTGAGACCCAGAACCAGAACATGGAAGCTAGAACAGAGGCAAGAACGGAAGCAAGAACGGAGGCAAGAACGGAGACTAGAACGGGGGAAAGAACGGCGGATAATACGGTCAGAAAGGAGGGAATATCGACTTCAGGCGAGACGGAGAAACCAACAATTTCTTTGTTCATTGACAACCTATCACCGAGAATCCACTGGAAAGGCCTATGGTTTGCTTTCGCAAGACATGGTAAAGTTGTGGATGCTTTCATTCCTAGGAAACTCAGCAGAACCGGAAGGAGATTTGGATTTGTTCGATTCGATGATAAGGCGGATGCAGACCGGGCGATGGAAAGACTAAATAATTTTATGCTTTTCGGCAGCAGAATATCGATATCAATTGCACACAGCTCTAAGAAGGTACAAAACTGGAGCAAAACTGACTCGATGGTGAACAACAAAAGACCACAGCGTGGGGATGGCAACAACGTATTCATGGAAGCCGGTGATCACATGGACAGTAAATCTCTTAAAGCAGAGATGAAGAAAATCAGGGGCCACGTCGAAAACGAAGATTTATGGAAACTGCGACGTTGTTTAGTCGGAACCATGGAATCCATATGCCCAGTATCTCAAATCGAAGATAGATTATCTAAATGGGGTCTCGGAGAAATAAAAGTATCGAGAATAGGAGGGAAACAATTCCTTATTTCAATCCCGGATGAAGATCTGTTCATAACATTGGAGGACCTTCAGTGGTCTTATTTAAAAGAGATCTTCTCCTCTATTGAACCCTGGACTGAAAATTTCGTATACAAGGAACGTGGAACCTGGCTGGAGATCTACGGCGTCCCACTCCATTGTTGGAATCAAACAAACTTCAATAGGATTGCTGAAATCTGGGGCTCGTTGGAAGCTATCGGAGATAATACACTTCAAATTGTGGATGCTGAAAAATTTTCCATCTTGATTATGACCAAGCAGGTGTCCAGAATCGACGAGGTTATTCAGTTCGAAGTGGGGGAGGTATCGCACACTGTCAGGGTATCGGAAATAGGCTTTTCGGAAGCAAGGAGTTCAACAATCTTCAACCAAAAGATTTCAAGAGAGGCTGTCGTTGAGAGTGACTCCGAATCTACTTCCGATATCGGAAGTCAAAAGTTGCCGGAAAAGCAATTACCTGAGGAGAGCAGATCGGAGGAAGCCTCATTCAATGCTGACTCTTTGGGCAACGAGAACATTAAAGATGGAATATCCTCTGACAAGGAATTTGCCAGCCACCTATGTGAGACAGAATTAATAGGGGGCAGATTTAATGATTATGCGGTGGGAGGACAAACGTCCAGAGCATATGAGAAAAATCAATTAAATGATAGAAGAGAAGGGGACTTGGTGGCTGAACCTTCTTGGGAAGAGGTTGTAAGAAAGAATGGGCTGGCTGAAGGGCAAATTGGAGATGGGGGGAAGCAGACAGGTCAACCTCGTGGGCCCGACATCCAGGCCCCAATTGCCGTGAAGCAGACGGAAGGTAGTAAAATTGGCTCTTTGGACCTGCAGACCCAAGACTTTCCAATCCTTAACACTACACCTATTGATACATACGAACCAGTTTTAGGGGATGACTCAGTGGAGTTGACGGGCAATGACAATGCAGGCCCAACACTGCAGACACAAACCGAATTAAAAAACAACATTGAGGCTCCAGAGGAGGGCTTGAACTTTTATAGATCAACCACAAAAAAATACGGGTCTTTGTGGGAAATCCAAGAGAGAGCTCTATCAGATATTGAGAGAAGAAAACGAAATCGAGGGATTCGAAAGAAAAATTCGAAGAAGGCTAAGACAGACTCACCGGTGCTCTCCGGCAGATCACTCTCGGATTCCGATTTGGTGGCCCGTTGGGATTTGATGACAAGAGAAGCTAGGAAAGCTGTGAAGATAGCAAAGAGATTGGGGGTTCAGTTTTTGGGAGATGAAGAAGATGTGGTGAAGGACATCGCAAATCTGGAAAAAGAGTGCTTGGTTAACTCAAGCAACCCGTTGGAAAAATAATTACTCTCTCGATGAGGATATTAACGTGGAATACCAGAGGTTTGAACTCAGACATTAAGACAACGGCAGTTAGAAATTTAGTCAGGGAACACAGGGTAAAAGTCACGTTTCTGCAGGAGACAAAAATGGAGCTTATTCGAGAGCCAATCATCAGAAAAATCTGGTACGATGATGATTTTGGATTTATTTTTTCTGCTTCAGTGGGTAAATCAGGGGGGCTTTTATCGATCTGGGATAAGTCGAGTTTCCAGCCAGAAAAAGTTATTGTGAAATCTAATTTTATATACCTCCGTGGGAATTGGTGCAATGAAAATTGGAAGTTAGCCCTGATTAATATTTACTCTCCTAATGCTCCCTCGGATCAAGCTCAACTCTGGAAGGAGCTGTTAGAGATGAAGAATGAGGATGACGCTTTTTGGCTGATAGGGGGAGATTTTAACGCGACTATCAGTAGTGATGAAAGAGCAGGCTGTTGCGGGAGCTATTCCGGCAGTATCAACTTCTGCAATTTTATTTCGCAAGGACATCTCATCGATCTACCGTTGATTGGGAAGACTTTCACTTGGTTTGGTCCAAATTTTAAAAGAAGCAGACTCGACAGATTCCTTTTTGACGAACAACTGCTATCAAATGTTGGAGATATTTCTCAAATGGGACTAAAGAGAAGGGTCTCCGATCATGCTCCGGTTTTAATATCTAGTGAATCAACCGATTTGGGCCCTATTCCTTTTAAGTTTTTCAACGCATGGCTGAAGATGGAGGATTGCAAAGCAGTAATTATGAATGTTATAAGAGGAAGGAATAAATCCGAGATTACCATAAAATTGCGCAAAGTAAAAGCTGCTCTGAAACAGTGGATTAAGGAGGGGAAGGGAGACCTTAACGCGACTGCAAAAAAGCTAGAGGCGAGTATCGAAGCACTGGAAGAAGAGGGGAATGAAGGAGAGTTAGATGCTGATAAAGTCAAACTTTTACAGAAGCTAAAAGTGGAGCTGTGGGAAACACTAAAAATTCAAGAAGCTCTATGGAAACAAAAATCTCGAATGAATTGGATGGTTCAAGGAGACTGCAACACTGCCTTTTTTCATAGAGCCTCTAAACTCAGATCGAAAAAGAAATGTATCCATGGATTGCTAGTGAACGGCAAGTGGTGCGGAGACCCGGTGAGTTTGAGAAAAGGTTTTCTTGATCATTTTAAAAAACAGTTTACTGCCGAGAAGAGACAGTGGCAGGCAGTTTTCAATCTAAGATTCAAGCGTTTGGAAGAATCAAAAGCGGAGGCCCTGGTTATTCCTTTTACTGTCGAAGAAATAAAGGAAGCTCTGTGGTTATGCGATGAGTCGAAAGCCCCCGGGCCGGATGGATTCACTGCTGGTTTCTTAAAAAGATATTGGACAGAATTGAAGGAAGACCTATTGAGCACTGTGATCAAATTTCAGAAGAGTGGAAGACTTGGGAAAGCTGTCAATGCGACATTCATTACTCTCATCCCGAAAAAGAAAAATCCAACCGCATTGTCAGATTTCAGACCAATTAGTTTGGTCGGCACAATTTATAAGCTTATTGCCAAAATCCTATCCCAACGATTGAAGATAGTAATTGATAGCTTGATCAGCGAAAATCAGTGCGCTTTCATTCAAGGAAGACAGATTTTCGATGGAATTCTTATCGCCAACGAGATCATACACACCATGGGAATCGATGGAATGAAAAATGGGGGTATTATTCTTAAGATCGACTTTACAAAGGCTTATGACTGCGTTCGTTGGAGTTTCCTAATTATGGTGATGAAGAAGATGGGATTTCCGGATAAATGGTTAAATTGGATAGCTGGCTGCATCACTTCTCCAAGTGTATCAATCCTAGTCAACGGTTCCCCAACGGAGGAATTTCGGATGGAAAAAGGACTACGGCAAGGGGATCCACTTTCCCCCTACCTATTTATTATGGTAACGGAAGCTTTGCATCTCCTTTTGGAAGAAGCGGAGAATCAAAAATTGTTTCGCGGCATTGGGGGCGTTCTTCCGGACAAAACGATCTCGCATTTGCAATTCGCGGACGATACAATGTTGTTCCTTGAACCTAATGAGGAGCATCTTATGAATTTAAAAAGAATTTTGAGAAGCTTCGAAGCTTGCTCGGGGCTCAGCATTAACTTCGGTAAGTCTTGCCTAGTTGGGATAGGAATTGAATCAAATTTGGTGTCATCTCTAGCAAAGATTGTTGATTGTCAGATTGGCAGCCTACCATTGATGTACTTGGGCATTCCTTTGGGAGCCGATCCAAGAAAAATTGGGACATGGGACCCGATCATAGAAAAATTCAGAACCAAATTATCCGGTTGGAGAAGCAGTTCATTGTCATTCGCTGGGAAAATAATACTTATCAACTCAGTCCTATCCGCACTGCCGATTTACTATATGTCACTTTTTGAAGCACCTAAATTGGTTATCCAGAAAATAGATAAAATCAGAAGAAATTTCCTATGGGGCTCAATCGATGGAAAGAAGAAGATGGCAAAAATCAGCTGGGGGAAAATATGCTTACCCAAGAAGTTCGGCGGTGCAGGAGTGGCGAACCTCCTTGTGAAAAACAAAGCTTTATTGGCAAAGTGGGGTTGGCGATTTGCTACTGAAAAACATGCCCTTTGGAGAAAGGTTATTAGCGCGAAATATGGCACACAAGACCGTAGCTGGGCCCTGAAGCTTGATTATCCGAAGAAAGCGTCAATCGTTTGGAAAGGTATTATAAATAATCTGAAATCCAAAGACATTGCAAGATGGACAGGAGATGTTGAATTCAGGTGGTCGATTGGGAATGGGAAATCGACCCTTTTTTGGGAGGATACCTGGTGCGCTGATAGAGCTTTGAGAGTTCAATTTCCCAGATTATATAGAGTGATTAAAAGAAAAGGCGAGGTGGTTGCTAAGTGGGCGACGAATGGTTCGTTGGCAGAGATTTGTTGGACGGAATGGTTTCCTAGGCCTATCCGAAACCATGAATTTTCACAACTCGAGCAAATTGGGGACATGATCAAAAATGTGAAACTTGAACCAAATCGCGAAGACAGGCTCATTTGGAATCATGAGAAGTCGGGGGTGTTTACAACAAAGAAGTTGTCCGAATTATTAGTTACTGCAGATTCGTGTAGCCCATCTTTCAATTTTGACAAACTTTGGAAATTAAAAATTCCTCCGAAGGTGAGAAGCTTGCTATGGATGATTAAAATTGATAGAATTCCTACCAAAGTGTTCCTATCAAAGAGAGGAGTCACTTTGCCAAGCAATAATCAAACGTGTGTGCTTTGCGACAACTTTGCGGAAGACACATTTCATCTTTTTGTGAGCTGTTCTTTCTCTACTAAAATTTGGAAAGAGATTTACAGCTGGTGTCATTTAGACTGGAAAGACCATTTATCCATCGATGCTTTCTACGATGGATGCTTCTCGGCTAGATTGAAGGGCAGGTTTCGTTCAGTTTGGTTGATAATATGTGCTGCAGCTTTCTGGTGTATTTGGCTGGCCCGAAACGATTCAATCTTCAACAATAAACAACCAGCATCCCGCGATACCATCTTTCAGGCTAAGCTCCAAGCTTTGATGTGGTTTAAATCCTCTTTAAACGATGCAGAAATTGATCTGAACTGGTGGTGGGCTGACCCTCTGAAAGGTTTATCACCGAATGTTACGAAACCAGTAGGCCAAATCCATCTCGCTTCAGGTACAAACCTCACTTTCCATGTAGCTGTTTTTTGCTGTAGTAATTACTCAGGTTGTGGTGGGATTTTGAGCATGGAATCTGGCATCTTTCGTGCCTTATTTTACGGTCCGGTTAAAGGGGTGAGCAAGGATATGGCAACGATTTTGGCAGTCAAGACGGCTTTAGAAATAGTTATTGCAGCAGGCTGGTGCAATCGAGCAAACATTCAGATACCGTTGAACTCTAAACTGATTCATATCTACTTTAACAACCCAATGTTGAGACCCTGGAATTGGTGGAACGAATTTGCTTTGATTGACCTTCTTGTTAAGAAAATAGGGAACGTATCCCTCTTCCTTGATACTTCCGAACAGGATTCATTAGTGCAAGGATTAGCAACTGAAGGTGCACAACGAGAAAATTGGTTCAAAGCTTGGTGGTAATTTAGGAGCTCATCAGTTTTGGAATATTGTTTGAAGAACCAAGCTACAGCCTAACGAATTGAAACCTCTGTTCCATTGTACCCTGTTCTTGTTCCAAGTTCATCTACCTGTAACAGTTTCGATTATGCCTTTATTGTACCTCTCGGATGTAGGGCACTCTTTTCCTCCATTTAGGTTTTAGGGAGGTTTTTAACGAGGCCCTCATCCGGGTTTTTACTATCTTTCGAATAAAACTTATAGCATTGCTGTGCAAAAAAAAAACATCCGATGATTGCTCAGGCGGGTTGCCCTCAATCTGGGATATGAATAAATTCAAAAGCGACAACTCGGTGAGTCATAAAAGATACTTTCTAATGAAGCTACACTGGTTGCAAAAAGTACTAAAAGCCACCATAGTACTAATAGTTGGCTGATGGGTAGTGAATTCAACGCTTTACGCTCGTGGTGTGAAAGGAGAGGTTGTGTTAGATTACAGTCGGAGTATGAAGCTTTTATCAGGTTCATTTCGAGGTGTAGGATGTTGGTGTTATCTCTAATTGGTAAGAATTTATTTGGTCTAGTCCTCAAGCTGTTAAGCTTGTGGATAGTTGAGGTTGATATCGCCTGTGGAGTTTTATTGGCTGGCTCGAAATGATTCGCTGCTCAATGATAAGCATTCATTCGCCTGTGGAGGTTGTGCTAGTCTTGTTGATTCCCTGTGTTGTGGGCTTATGTTGTTTGTGCTATTGTAACTCTTTTGTGATCTCTTATTTGCTCCTTTCCCGGGTTGTTTACACTCTTTTTCTCCATCTAGGATTAGGGAGGTTTTTAACGAGGCATTCAACTCGTGGTAATTTAATAAAATAAATTTGCCGAGCAAAAAAAACATAATTATATAAAAATTAAATTTTCAAAGGGGTGTGAATTAAATTATAAATATAAAATACAAAAAAACTTTTAAAATATATAAAAATTAAAATTTCCAAAACAATATAATTGCACTCCTATCATCTCGTATGAGTGGGTTTTGAAGAGACGGGGAAAAGGGTAGAAAAATGCTAAAGTTTCGAATTCGTACTGAAAGGTTTGAAGAACGACGTCATATCAAGTCAACAAAAGTTGATATTCCTTCAACTTTTTCTATCATTGCTGGTGAACTGGTCTGCAAATTTTAAAAACATATTAATTTTGTAGATAAAATTACTCGAACATAAGTCACATAACAATAAGAGCTGATTAAATATTGGATTATTTCACCAAATTTGTTTTACTTTTCGATACCTGGGTTAGTTTACATCTTCCGGATTGCGATAATAGCACCATATCCATACATGCCGCCCTCGAAACTGAATTTATCTTTCACATATAATGTATCCCCGTGGGTCGGGTTGATGTTTTGACCGATTCGTATCTGACTCAAAAATTTAATACATCCATCTAAATTCGACTTGACATTTTATGATGTTTCACTCGACCCGAACACATATTCTAGAGTAAAAACTCAAAGCGAAAGCCTATGGGGTCGCTTCTGTAACTGGATAACTAGCACTGAAAACCGTCTTTACATCGGATGGTTTGGTGTTTTGATGATCCCTACCTTATTGACCGCAACTTCTGTATTTATTATCGCCTTCATTGCTGCTCCTCCAGTAGATATTGATGGTATTCGTGAACCTGTTTCTGGATCTCTACTTTACGGAAACAATATTATTTTTGGTGCCATTATTCCTACTTCTGCAGCTATAGGTTTGCACTTTTACCCGATCTGGGAAGCGTTAATTAAAAAAAACACAAATAAAAGAGGAAGTATTATAATAATTATTCTATTTTTATTAGATATAAAGAGAGAGACATTGTACTAATTATACCTAAATATTTAGAATTAAATCAAACTATTATTTCGGGTCAGGTAGTGTATTTTCACCTTAAACCTAACCTGACATTATCCTCAAAAAATCAGATCTAAACCCCAAAAAAATTTTAAACAACCCGACCCGACCTAAACCCAAAAAATTCTTTAAACAACCTAACCCTATAAAATCAAGTCTGGTCGGAACCCATCGAATATGAGTGAGATAACCATCCCTATGCATGACTGTCAGTAAATTTAATGACAACACATTATTAAATAAAATCTATCATTATTTAGTTCAATAACTGTGTAGAGAATCTTATTATCTGTGCATGAAATATAGTAAAACACTAAAACTCCATTAACTATCTGGATCCCAGAACCCATCTATATTCCAAAAGGAATATTCACCGTCAACTACCAATATTGAGTCATTGTTTTCTCCGGTTTGAGTCAGTCGATTTCCTTGATTATTTCCCAAAGATGAACTCTCCGGTAAGCTTTCTGTCAGCATGTGTTGAGGAACTCGCCCGCCTATGTGCACTGCATCTGGCAATGGTCGCCTGTCGTACGATCTTAAGCATTTTGATTTCTTATAGACCCGACACAAGCTAAATTCTTGTCTCAGCTATAAACCAAACAAAATATAATTAAAAGTGTGCAATGAATGCAAATAGGGTTAAGAGTTAAAGTTTCATACCGGGGGAAGTTGAGCACCCGAGGACACTTCTCCTTCAAAAGCTTTATATTCATTCATTTTCCAATCAGTTTTCTTCCCAGTCGGAGCCTTTCCGGTGTAGAAAACCATGGTTCGCTTAAAGCCAATCGGTCGACCATCGGAAGCGTAAACGACACCAGGCGAACCAGTAGCCTTCCAATACCCAGAATCCGTTAGCCTCTTGGGTCTCCCTCCTCGAGCTTCACTTTCACTTCTCGGGACAAAGAAAAACCACTGCTCTGGATCCTTATGGCACAAAGAAACCGATAACTCTGCATAAAAGAAGAAAAAGTAAACTCAAAAGGATCGAAAGAAGAGTTTAAAAGACAAGTCCGTGTACTGATTTGTTTACGTGGGAGATCGCTTGGATTGAAGCCGTAAATGTCGACAACCGGGATGACTCGGTTGTTGATAAGATTGTCGAGGCGTTGCTGTTTTCCTTGTAGCTTGTTGTGGAGATAAAATGAAACCAACTCTTCCTCAGTTGGATAGAATCGAAACCCTGGTGGCATATCATCCATTGTTTTTGGTTATATTTTTTCCATGATAAGGAAACGTGGTTTATAAGCGGGAAAAATGAGGGAGATCGAGGCAGGATGACTATGGTGGGGGTCAGGCAAGGAGACCAGAAATGTTTGAGAAATGAGGCAAAAAGGAAAGCACATGGGACTTAGAAACTTCCTTGTTCTTTTGTGGGAAAATTATGTATTATTCAGACATTCACACTGCATCAAAAGATCAATGGTTTATACCGAGAAAGATTTGGTGCAAACAACAAGACACGTTACAAGAAGAAAATTTGAGCTCGAACTTTAAATATGGTATTATTGAGAAGAATAACCTTAAATTGAAGGATGAAAATTATATGTTCCCAAAGTATGCTTTCATTTGTGCCTCCACTTTAAAATAGCGGGTTTAGGGTTTAAGGTTGGGGCTTAGGGTTAGGGTGTAGGGAATTAGGAGTAGAGTGAATTTTTTAGAATTTTGAGTTTAAGATATAAAAATTATGGTTATTAGTCAAAATTTAATTTTTATCTATTTTTTAGACAGGGGCATAAAAGGAGGCATGTTTAGGCGGCAAACGATTTTTACCCTAAATTGAAAGGGTATATTGAAAGTGTAAACTGCAAACTTGTTGGAACTGGAGTTGTCATGTACAGCCATCCTCCCTTAGTTATTTAATGTTTTGCTCTCTAATCTAATTTTTTTCTCTCTACTCTATTGCGCCGCAAGGGTTCTCACCCATTTCTTTTGATTAGCCGGCGGTGGTTCTAACTTTTATGTTAGTTACCGTCGCCGGATTCATAAATTATCCGTTTTTTATTTTTTTTGTTTTTATATTTTTAATAAAATCTTTGTCCTTGTGGCACGTATTTTCTCTATCCTTGTGGCACGTTTTTTTGTTATTTTGTGGTTCGTTTCATATGTCGTTTTGGCATGATTTCAGCATACCTTAACGTTCGTTTGGTGCTCTTACAATGATCTTTGCGGCGTTAGTTTCTGATTTTGATTCTGTCGGTGTTCATAGAAAGATAGATCCCCTCTCGGTTGATGGTTGTTTGCCGATGTAATCAGACCTGGGTAGCGGAGCAATCTGCCTGATAGTTTGATTCGCTCACCACTTCTTATTCACATCGTAAAGCGTCTCATTTGGATAGAGACAAGGAGATTCAGGAAGACTTCTGAATTTTATCGTATGCTAATATCTATGAAAATATTTATTTTTCTTTGCATCTTTGGGTTGTTGGGTTGTTTGAAATTTTGGTGTACTAAATCTCATTATTCTCCATTTTAGATGCTTTGTATTTGAGATATTTTCATGGTTATTAATAAAATTCAGTTGTCATTGTCAAAAAAAATTAATGTTAGTGTTTTAAAAGTTTAGTACTGTGAAATTCATTGAGTGATCTTAGTAGAAAAAAATGGTGTTTATTTTAGCAGATTCAAGTTTAAACAGTTTTGTCTGTAACATGCGCATGCCTAGTCAAAGGGGATTGAAATCCTCTGTCCTTTTACGGTGTCCTTACTTAGGTCCCCACACTCAAAATTAGGTTTAAGGTTTAGATTTTAAAGTTAGGGTTTATGGTTAAGGTTTAGGGAATTTATGGTATGGTGTATTTTTAGGGTATATGGTATAGGGTTTATGATTTAGAATTTAGGGTTGTAACTTAAAATTTAATTTTTAGTGTTGGAGCATATATAAGGGCATAAAAAAAGAATGAAAAATTTTATCCGTCAAAAGGTTAAGAAAAATATGAACAAACGATGCATACCTCTTCCTCCACCATTCTATAAGCAAATGCTTGCATGTAAGATTTCTCTCCAAAACCACCTTAGAACTATTTAAAAAAAATAACAGCGTGAACCCATTAAGTGATTTTAGTGGGCAGTGCTAAAAAAGTGGGTTGTTCTCTTTAAGTTATCGAATTTCGAGCAGCGCGTTGTTTGTAAGTATACATAAATTTATTTAAATATGAAACTGAATTAAAATAGTATCTTGTAAACCATATTAAAATGTTTAGAAAATCTATCATCATTTAAATAGTTTCTTACCATTTTTTCATATTTTTTCCTCTCCAACTAACCTAATGGACAAAAGGATCTATTTGTGGAATTTGATAATTTTTCTAATATGAAATTGACAATGTTACATTTTTTGGTCAAAAAGTTGGAATTTTACAACGATATTGACTATATTTTTAAACATTTATATTTAAGTCAAATGATCGAATGTGATACATTTTTTCCTTTAATTTTTCTTTCCAAGTAGACCTGCCGGAGAGAAGCATCTTATGTTTGTGGATTTCGATAAAATTTTGGTAAATATCGCACTCCCCTTTTTATTTTCTAATTTATTGTACTTTAAACAGTAAAATATAAAATTGGAATAAAAATATGCCAACTTCGCTATTCACATCAGTATGCAACAATTAAAAAGGTGAAGTCGGTGGAAATAAAAGTCGTCTTTCGCATTTTTTTGATAAAAAATATAAATTGTGAAGTCAGTAGAAATACATGCATACTTCACCTTTCACGGGTCAAAATATAATAAATAAATAAAAATACAACAGATCCGAACGAAATTTAAAGTGCAATATCTAAAAAAATAACTACTTTATAGTGTTATTTTTTCCCTTTTCTTTTTGGCCTTTGTTTTTTAGATCAATCCTTTTAAGCCTTTGACATCCATTATTCAAACTAAATAACGAGAATGGTGACGATGGCCTACGTCAAGTGCAATATCTAAAAAATATAACTACTTTATATTGTTAAAATAAATAGCTTCAAATTTCAAATATATTCTGATAAATTAACATGAAAATATAAAAAATTGTATATACTGTTTGATATTTTCTCTATAATAAGAAATTAACAAATGTCAAAGATCCAAGTTGAAGAATGATAGAATTTTTAACAAGTTTCTTAATAATTGAAATTCTTGTACCATAAAAGGTTCATTATGTTTTGAATGAATGAAGGTTGACATTGTGTTTATTATTAAGTGTGACTCATTTTAGGAGAAATTAATTAGTTAAATATATTGAATTGTTTTTAAGTTTAAAGGTACAAAAGTTTTTAAACTTTTATTTAAAAAATCTTTAATCAAATTCTATCAAAAATATTTTTAATCCAATTAATTTTTGGCACTCAATTGAATTGTACTATTGATAAATTGTATTAAGTAACGCACATTTGATTGAAAAATTTATTTAAAGATTCACCTTAAAAATGAAATTAATGGACTTTATTGGTTGAGACCACATATGACGTGGTGAGTTTAATCCATATAATATTTTTTTTTTCAATTTTGTAGTGTTTAACGTGTATCGAGTTACTAACATAACATTATTTTATTTTGTATGTAACATTACTAAATAATTTAACATCATAAAAAATAAAAATATATATTAAAATATATAAATATTATTATAATGTTCACTAACACTATAATTATTTTATATAAACAGAATTAAAATAATGACATGTCTAACATTTATCTATATTGTTTTGATTTTTTAAATTTACTTCAATAACAATTTTCATAAGTTTTTTAAAAACTCAATGGAAAGCGATTGGTGTTGAGTTGGGTTGATGAAATTTTAGTCCCACGCCACAGCTGTCCGAGAAGAAAACAATTCAAACGAGAAGTTTTTGAACGTAGAGAACATGGCCCTTGTGCTTAATAAATACGACGAAACGACGTTGAAATTTGAAAACTGACTTCACTCTTTTGTTCGAAAAAGCTGACTTTACTACTTAAGTGTAAACATTGTAAAAACCTTGTCCAATAATACGATGGGTCTAATATGCAGCGACGGATGCAGAATTTTATGTTAGATGAGGTGAACTTATAAATTTTTAGGGGGCGAACTTATAAAAATTTAAGAGACGAGAATAGATTTTCAATAGAAAATACATATAAAATTTTAAAAAATTTCTAAGTCGTATAGGAATTTTAAATTTTTAGAAGGGGCGACCGCCCCCGCCAGCCCCATCGGTCCATCCTTGAGTGTATGCATGCTTTTATATATATTGACATACGAGATAAAATTCTCTTACATGTGTAATTTTTAAATTTTACATTTTTAGGTTGTTAGATTAGTATAAATGGATGATTGAGATTAACAATAGAAAATGCATAGATTTTTATGGAAAACAAAGAGGTTAATCTCAATTATCCATTTATATTCATTTAATGATCCAAAAAACAGTAAAATTAAATGAGTTTTACATGTGTAAGTGGTTATTTAATAGACCTCTTTAATTATTAAAAAAAACCTAAATAAGCCCTAGTTCGAATCATAGATAAAATAAGTTATTATTATTTTTGAACAATCGGGAGGGGAAGAGGGAATTTGCTCCTAATGAATTTTGAACTCACAACCTAGGCTAGAGGAGAGAGTGTCAACTGAGAGCTTTAACTACTTGCTCTAGAGATTGTTAACAAATAAATTATTATTTAAAAAATAGTGAAAACACTTTTTTTTTTATGATTTTTCAAATAATAACTCATTTGATCAATGACTTGTTAAATAAAAACTCACTTAATCACAATATAAAAACCCATTTAATCCATGATTCAAACCATGGACTCAGTTGCTTTTTTTAGTCCAATTAGACCAACCTATTTGTATATGGTCAGGTAGCTCAGAGGCCATGGCAATGTAGAGGCTTCCAATTTCAGGAATTTACAACGTAGCTGGAATAGCTCAGTTGGTTAGAGCGTGTGGCTGTTAACCACAAGGTCGGAGGTTCAAGCCCTCCTTCTAGCGTTATGTATTTTGTTTTCTGTTTAAAAATATATATAGAATAAATATAATTAGTTTTACAATTCTTTCAATCTAGACAGTTTGGCCGAGTGGTCTAAGGCGCCAGATTTAGGCTCTGGTCCGAAAGGGCGTGGGTTCAAATCCCACAGCTGTCACTTTTGTTTTTATTTTTTCAAATCCAATCGCTTCCTTGATTCACTGGTTCCCAAATGCGCATCATTTGTATTGGTTTTAGTGTTTGGTATATGATAATTTTCTTTATTCTTTTATGTAAAATTGATAGGGCAAAAACATTTCGTTTATAAGAATTGCTCTTTTACAATATCAGAAGACTTACCTATACTTTTATATCATGTCCGACGACTATTTTATATGAAATAATACTTTGTTATTATTATTATTATTATTATTATTAATTTTTTTCTTTTTTTAACAAATTTTACTTAGGGGAGGCGAAATTTGCTCCTAATTAGTTTCGAACACTCAATCTAGAAAAAAAAAAGAGAATATCAACCGATAGCTTTAACCACTTACTCTAAAGATTATTGATTGTTACGTATAATTTTCAGTTGCAAACAATCATGTTATAAATTGTTACTACATAAATATTTTTTAGGGATTTTTGTTTGGCTCGTCCGATATGAGTTATAAATTTTATTAATTTTTTTTATTAATATAAATTTTATTAATTTTTTATATACTCGTAAATTATTAATCTAAATTAACTTTTGGTTTGTTTATATTCTTAAAATTTTTAAAATGTTTATAATAATTTAATTTTATATAAGATTATTATCTTATATACTAGCGGTGGAAAACAAAGGTTCCACGAGTGGGGTTATTTAGGAGTTTAGAGGTTAAGGATTTGTGTTGAATGGTTTAGAATTTAAGATTCATGGTTAGAATTTAAGGTTTCGAGTTTAGGGTTTTAAGGTTAGAATTTAAGGTTTCGAGTTTAGGATTTTAAGGTTAGAATTTTAGATTTTATATTTAGGCTTCAAAATAGGTATGTTTGTGTAAAAAAAAATTACACTAGAAGTGTATCAAATATTAATTCTTTTATATGTTGTTTACTATTTGGACTTATATCCAATACACTGGCGAAAACTTTTAGTTTTCACAAACGTCTTAGTTTTATGGTTAATTGACTCATTTTATGTGTATAAATTTAGAATTTAGAGGTAACGGTTGAGATTAGGGGTTATAAGTTAGGGTTTAAATTTCAGAGTAATATATTAAAATTTTAGATTTTAACCATAAACTCTAAATTCTAACCCTAAATTTAAAACTACTAAACTTAAACCCCTAAAATCTACGCCTTAAAACTGAATTCATAAACCTTAAAACTAATATACTTGTGAAAACTAAAAGATTTCACCGCTAGTATATCGATTTATTATCATTATTATTTATGAGATACATTATATTTAATATAAAAGTAAGTAGTTCAAATATTATCAACTTAACACGTGGGACGTACCTAAGCTTTAAATTTTGGAGTTTGATCCAACTCATATTTTAAACTATTTTATTTTTGTCCCTAATTCCTCGATACTTTATCTTAATTAATTTTAATTAGCTTGTATCGTACACCTAATTTTAATAGATGAATCTCTTAAAAAAAATTCATACACAAACCCGTTAATACTTGACAATGACATATAGCTTTGATTGATATTAAAAAATAAAAAATAAATGCTCGTTTCTTAATTACAATTGTAAATTTAAAGTTCTCCACAAATAATACACTAAATAACAACCTATTATATAATACAATAATTATTGAAAAACTTTACCTCTAATACTACATGGGAAAATCAGTTACCGATGGTGTAGTACATAATATTTATAGTCGACGAATAGAAAAAAAAACTCGGCAAAAGGTCAAAAACGGCCTTCCAACATTTTATTTTATTTTTGTTATTTTTATTTTATCTTTATTTTTTTGTACAAACAACCACCTAACGTTTTATTTTTTGTTCAAATTTTATTTTCTTGGATAAAACTGTTAGTCAACGCCTGATGCTGATGTGGCATGTCTGTAGGGCATAAGGAGATAACCTAGCACTACCACATGACACTTTGCTAATGTGGCGATTGGTTAAAAATATTTTCTTTAAAAAATAATAAATTAATTTTTTAAAAATGCTACGTCAACAAAAATGTCACGTGACAGTGCCTCATCATCTCCCCATGCCTTGCAGACATGCCACGTCAGCCTCAGACGTTGAACGTTAGTTGACTAACGGTTTTCATCCAATAAAAGTGAAACTTGAACGAAAAATAAAACGTTAGGCGATTGTTTGCACACAAAAAATGGGTAGGACTAAAATGACCAAAATGTAGAATGTTGAGGACTATTTTTAACATTAAGCAGAAAAAAGACCCATTATAGTTATAACGTTATGATTTTTTTGTTGTTGATAAAATAATAAAGAAAAAACTAATCACCTAGCGGTGTTACAATCGTTGTGTAATTATGTTAAAATTTCGTTCCGAAGATGGTAGAAAATACGATTGTCTATCTTATTATAGGGGTGAGCAAAACTCGACTCGACTCGAAAAAATTGATATATTTTTTTCAATTTTGAGTTATTCGAGTCGAGTTATTCGAGTTGTTCGAGTTATTCGAGTCAACTCGATTAACTCGAAAAAATTTCGATTTCGAGTCGGTTTGGAATTTGCCCAACTCGAAAAATCGAAAAACCGAATTTTACAGTTTTGCAATTTAGTCACTGATTTCATTTTTCTTCAATTCCTCATTCATTTTAAGTCCATTTTTGACCAAATTTGAACCACGTATTCCTAAACCAGCGTAGAATACGTATTTATCTTTAATTTATATTTTTGAAAATAAATTTCATATTTTTTCAATCCAGCCCCTTAACTTTGTATGATTTCCTCATTTCTTCAATATCTCCTTCGTTTTAAGTCAATTTTGACCAAAATTGAACCACATGCTCCTAAACCAATGTAGAAACTAGAATACCTATTTAGCTTCAATTCATATTTTTAAATTAAATTTCATACTTTTGTAATTTAGCCCCTTAACTTTGAATGTTTCCCATTTCTTTAATTTCTCTTTCGTTTTAAGTTTATTTTTTTTACCAAAATTAAACCACATGATTCACTAACACTATATAATATTTATGTAACTTCAATTCATATTTTTAACAAATTTATTCTTTTTTTTTTAATTTAGCCCTTTAACTTTATATTTTATTCAATTTGATCATTCAACTGAATTTTTTGTAATTTTTTTCTTTACATCAATTCATTGACTCATTTATACCCGATCAGTACTTTATCCTCAAAAGTTCCTTATTTAAAAATAATATTATAAATATATTTTAGAAGTTTAGATGATATTTTTTTATTAAATAACATTACAAATCTTACTTATGCATGTGAAAAATAATATGAAGATATATATATATATATATATATATATATATATATATATATATATATATATGCATATCTTATATGAATAGAGAAAGTCGTTTAAATTGGAATCAAATCGTACTATAACATGGTAAATAATTACAATTAAATTTGTATAGAAACTCGAAAACTCGACTCGACTCAAACTCGACTCGAATTTCATAAACTCGACTCGAATCGAAAAAATTTCAAATTAAGTTCAAGTCGTAAAATATGACGCGTCAACTCGAATAACTCGAAATTTTTTGACTCAACTCGACTTGACTCGCTCAAACGTTCACCCCTATCTTATTAAGAGATTCTTTTGGCTATACCATCGGGCACATTAACTTATATGATTTGATTTTTATATTCTTACTCCAAAACATTAATGTTGGTCGAGATAAATCGTAAATTAGTCGAGTTCGAATCGATTAATAAGCCACTTAAAATATGAGGTTACAATTGTTCAAACTAATTTTTCATTCATTTATCACTGAAACTGGATATTAAGGTAACTTGGCTTTAGATTTTTAAATTATACATCAACCAACAACTAATTTTTATTATTATATTAGAATATAATATAATATATGTGTTTAGTTATAAATTTAAATAGACTCACGTGCGTCTACAGACTAAATTATTTGAACTCAGATAGTCTAAAACACTTCACGCTTTATCACCGGACCATTCCCTGAGTTTAACAAACACTTTTTTTAATTATGTTAATGATTTGTACTAAAATATGATATTAATGATAGTAAGATGACTAAAACATGAAATTAAATTAGAGGACCGAAACGATAGTTTGAGCTATCTAATTCAAGGTCCTTTTCGTCATTTACTCTCTAAGTTATCGGAACCCTAGCTATAAAAAGAGTTTTAACTGATTTCGCAGCATCTCTTCCAAAGCTAAGATTGTGCTCTGCAAAAATCCCTAATTTGACAGCTCTCTTTCTTTTTGCCGGAAGCCATGGTAAGTCTTGATTTTCATCTTTTTTCTCAATGTTCAGCTAAATCTTGTTTGGTAGCCGAGAAAAAAAAGGTTTAGGATTTTGGTATGGAAAATAGAAATTTAAAAGTAGAATTTTACATGCTAACCGTGACAATGTAGCAAACTGTGTGATCTCTTTATATATTTATTTTTGCTTTTTTTGCATCATAATCATTGCAGTAGATAGCTTTTATTACGTTTTTATGCTCGAAAAATACTGACGCTAAATAAAAACTGGAAATGTGCACACTTTTTTGTTTTAGCCTTTGGAAAGGGGAATTTCTTATTGGAATCATTTACTGATTAGATTGAATTTAACTTTGTACATGTTGCCAATGTTGTTTATTTAGATTCATAGGGTCGTTTTTATTAGAATTTTTTTAGTTTAAGGCAGATTTAGATGGCACTTTTGTTGATTTGTGGTATTTTGTAGTCGAGGAGAAAGGTTAGGGAGCCCAAGGAGGAGAATACCACCCTTGGACCTGCTGTTCGAGAAGGCGAGTATGTTTTCGGAGTGGCTCACATTTTTGCTTCTTTTAATGACACATTTATAGTAAGTGATAACCTTCTCTGTTTTACATTGGTTTTGTTTTCTGCTAGTTGGTTCCATTTAAAATGTTGTCATTGAATTGCAATTGCAGCATGTGACGGATTTGTCTGGACGGGAAACAATGGTTCGCATCACTGGTATGGTTTGTGCTAATCTTTCAAAAATGGTTCTTTTGCTATCTTCGATTTTCGTGTCTCCCGATTTCTATAGCTGTTTTAGCTTGTTATAGTCATTCAAATGCTGGACGGGAAACATTGCTAATTTGCTATGTGTGTTGATATTCATTTCCCTGCTCAGAGTTGTTTCTATGAAGAGTATGTTTAATTTTTTATAACATAATTCTTCGATCTTACATAGGCGGGATGAAGGTGAAAGCTGATAGGGATGAGTCTTCCCCTTATGCAGCCATGCTTGCAGCACAAGATGTTTCTCAACGCTGCAAGGTCGTTATTGCTTACCCGTTTGAATTGTTTGCTTTATGGCCTATGCATAGTTCCTTGCCTTGGACTTATTTTGTTCATGAACGTTACTTGTAGGAGTTGGGTATTACGGCCCTTCATATAAAGCTCCGAGCTACTGGAGGTAACAAGACCAAGACACCTGGTCCTGGTGCCCAGTCAGCACTTCGAGCCCTTGCTCGTTCAGGCATGAAAATCGGACGCATAGGTACAAATCATTCATCCTTTCGATTCAGTTTCATTGGGTACATTTACTTCACTCAAACTGACAATTTAATGTTTTATTCGCCGCAGAGGATGTTACTCCCATTCCCACCGATAGTACCCGTAGAAAGGGTGGCAGACGCGGAAGAAGGCTGTGATTTTCACTTCATGTCTATCACTCAGCTGCTGCTGCCTGCTCCTTCGATACTAGGTGTTGTCTTTCGTTTTTGAAACAATTTATGGTCCCCGAACTGTGAATGGATTTTCATCTTGAATCTTGATTTAGACAAAAAGTTGTGGAGTTCTTTATGCATCCTTTTAACTCAAAGATATATTGTTCTTGGTTTTACTTGTGCACTCGTGATGTTTTTTTTTATAGATTACTCTGTTTTAAAGTCTTTTATTGCTCCTCAAGTCAAAGGGATACTAAAGTTTAATTATAAATAAACAAATGAATATCTGTAGTCCACGGATCTCAACGCTTGCTTACCAAGCTCAGAAAACCCTTTTTGATGTTTAGCTGCTCAACTTGTTTCGGCATTGAACGGTTGAATATCAACATGCAGTTTGGGGGAAGATGAGGAAATGTTGGTTGTGCTCTCAAGCGACATACAATATACCTGCACGAATAGAATTACCGGTGTGAGGGTTGATGAGATGTAACAGGAAGCCAAGCCATTACATATCGGTTGCCGAATATATGCGAGCACGGTGACTTGACACACAAGCATGAAAATGGATCTATCGGAAGAATGCCCAAGTTAAAGATATATTCTATGATCTAAAATGCATCAAACAGATGGATCATTGGAAATTGAGTATAACGAATAGAAGATTGCACATACAAATCAAGTGCTTACCTAAAAGCATGAAGGCGAATACTATCGTCAGCATGGTTCGCCGATTCAATTTAAAAAGATGAGAAAATCTAACAAATCTGGCATCACATGCCCCAAGCCCCCTTAGAAGGTGCATGACCTTTACGAGAAACTCATGAAATCCCTGGTGACCACGGTCCCCAATTGCCAAACTTAGTCCAATACGCTGACCCTGTGAAAGAGATTCAAGCCATAAGATGAGGTTACTGACTAAAGTAACAAGACTCTCTGTTATGGAGGAAGTGATGAGCTATTGCGGATTGCAAAAGTTAGCGATTAAACGGAAAAAATGCGCAAAACCACATCTCTTATTGTTCCATTAGCAATGAAAGAACTTGGTTTCGTTTGATGCTAGTACAGAACCCTAAGCTAACTACTTCATTGGCACACCTTCTGATGATTAATGGTAATATGGATTGAATTGAACCATTAGGATGGGTAATGAAACATACCCGTGCAGCACGAGAAGCATCGACGTACAAAGGGGAATGACCTTCACCATCTTTCAATCGCTTGGTATAATTGCTAGGAACCCTATTCCCATATGCAGTCCATAGATTATTGAAGAACCCAAAGAGATTAGTTCTGCTGGAAGAACCACTCAACTTCTCATGGAAGAAACTCTTAGCTTTGCTTTCACCAGCTTCTAAATCCCAACTTCTATCTTCAGCATTCCCATTACAAGTGTTTGCTGCATCTACTCCCAATTTTATAGAATAATGAGAACCCGCCTTCCTTAAGTTATTCTCCTTCACAGAATCACAACAATGGCTACTATAAGCAACACCATTCGTATTTACCTCCTCGATTTCTCCACATCCATTAGCAACGGTTCCTCCATCTGTGGAGCAAGATGCTTTGACCGGATCAAGTAATCTTTTCAAGATGTCACTATCGTCTGAGTCAAAACAAATATCACATTCATTGTGATTCCCACCAGAAAGAAATAATGCCAAACCGTCTCTATCTTGCTCGTTCAAGTTTCCACACCGAGAGTTTTTCATGGGGTTCCCCATTTCCATTTCCTCCAAGCTTTTCTCAACATTATTTATCTGTTCTCTAATGGCTATAACAAACTGTTTATGTCTGGAAATGACATGCTCCCTAAAGTGAGACTGGTCCACCCTAGCTGATGAGTTAACTGCCCGTTCAAAATCTTCCAACTAATTAAAGCAAACAATGAAGTGAGCTAATTAAGGGAACTCGAAAAACAAAGTTTAGCTAAAAGGATAGATAACTCAATAGTAAATATGAATCAATACCTGCCATTTGGCTGTTTCGAGTATGGTCGCAAGATCGCGGATATGATAACCAATCAAAGTAATCAGCTTCGGGTCAGTATGATCACCCTGAACAAGGCTTTTTTCGTGTGAAAGAAGTCGAAAAATGGATTCCATCCTGAAAATGCCAAACCAGAAAACCATTAGTAATGAACTTCCATAAGAATATAAAGTACAATAGATGACTCTATACTAATACAATAATAGAAAATTAGGCCAATTTAAAATAAGAAAAAAAAGAGAGGGTCTTTTAAAGTAGTTTTATTTCAATTCAGCAGATGCAATTAAGGCAAACTTTGTAGGAAAAACAAAACAAAATAAACCAACATTAATTTAGCTGTCAATTATCCCAAAAAGGACAAAATAAGAGACAAATCCTAGACTTTGATTATTTTAAAACTAGTTGTAGAGAAATTAAAAAGAAAACCAATCAGTAAGACCAAATTCTACAATTTAAAAACAAACCAATGTTTTGCAATCTGGAAATCAGTAAAAAGAGAGAGGAAATTCTCGATTTTATAGGGGGAAACCTGTCAGCTGAATCTTGAACAACTTCGGCTACTGAGAATAAAGGGTCGGATTCCCATTGAAGCAAGCTTGACTCCATTTTCTGTATATAATCATACGAAGTGAAAGAAGATTTCCACAGAAAAAGGAATCAAGGAGAAAACGAATTCCGAAACAGTGATCGACGAAATAAATGAAGGGGAAACGAATAAAGAAAAAAGGTTTTTCCTTTGGACGAAAAAAAATTAATGAATTGAAAAGCGGAATGGAACTACAAGTGATTTTTTCTTTCTCTTTTTGCTCTAAATTGGGGATTTATTAGGGTTTTAGGGTTCCAAAAGGAAGCAATTGATGAATAACACCCCTTTTTGTTTTGAAATTTAAATTTACGGGGAAAATTGTGGTGAAAACTGAAAAGCGACGATGGAAGAGAGAGAATTACATAAAGGAATTTTTCGTCTTCCTTATGGTTTTGTTGGATTTTCTGATAAGACTTAATTATAAAAAAGGTGTTTAAATTATGTTTTTTTATAATAGAGGTTTAAAGTATTCATTAGTTGAAATAAGTGCTTAAGATTTTATTTTTGGTTAAAATAGTTACTTAAAATTTTATTTTTTTTACTTGTTTTAAAGTCAATTAAAACACACATTTCAACCAAAAACAAAATTTTAGACACTTATTTTAGCCACAAAATAATTTAGGCACTTATTTCAGCTAAAAATAAAATTTTAAACACTTATTCTAACAAAAAAATATTTTAAATATCTATTGCAAAAAAATACAAAAATTTGACACTTATTTTGTAGTTAAACCTTCTGATAACAATAAAATAAAATTATTATTGCTATTGGTTTTATCAAATAAAATATTTTGTTATAGATAATCATCTGATTTAACAATATATATTATTTAGTTTATTTTCTTACAACATCAACTTACAATTTTTTTTGGTAATATGCATGTCTGTCTTACGACCAATGTTCAGAGTATGAGATTGTCCCTTCTAACAGTATTGTCTCTAAGATTTAGACTTATGTCCTCCGTATAAGAGTGTAATGTGCCTTGGGAGTACAATTATTATTATTATTATTATTATTATTATTATTATTATTATTATTATTATTATTATTATTATTTCTTAGGTCATTCTTTTTCTTGTTCATATATTTTTTTTATCGCCTTCGACAATACTAGTTTTAGGTTAGTCGCCGATCACCGACTTTTCGTCCTCTTTTTTTTCTTTCTTACTTTTCCCCTTTTTTATTATACTTAATGTTATTTTATTTTTAAATTATGTCATTTTATTTGTTTAGTTTTTTATGTAGTTTTATTTGTTTAATTAGTTTCTCCTTTTTGGTATGATTCATATAATTTTTTTTGTTTACTTTCGTGGCACGTTTTTTTTTACTCTTATAGAACATTTTTTTGTTTTTTTTTCTCACGATTTGATTTAACGTTGTTTCTTTAAATGATGTTCATTGTGCTATCTTATTGATTTATCTCTGCTTTTGAGCTCTCAGATTAAATATTGATAGATGTTCGCAATCAATGGCAGATCGAAAAATTAAAAAAAATAGGGGTCCAAAATATTTTTTTCTCAAATTGGTATGCAAATTTTCATTTTTTTAATAAACACACTAAAATAATTTTTAAGAAAAATTTTAACACTAAATTAAAATTCTCCCCTCAAAATGGGGTGCAAATGCTCCCCTCCTAGGCCATTGTTTTTTGAAATAGAATTTTTTTTATTAAAGTCGAAAATAATAGTGTAAGCCTCGTTAAAAAATTATCTAAATTTAGACATAAGAAAAGAGTGCGCCGAAACCATACTATGAGAATTACAAACATCATATAAGTGGTTAACATCAACTTTAGAGCCTTTAAAAATCACATCATTTCTGTATAGCTAACAGCCTAACATGACCAAAGAAAACAGAAAAATCTAAATTTCAAATCATTTCTAGATAGAGAACCAGAGACTGATTAGTTCGTGGACATTAGCATGGAAGACAATATGAACCTTCCACAACGAGCACCATTTTTATCAATTTCTCCAAATTACAGGGCAATGACAAAGCAAATAGTTCACTGTTTCAAGGACTAAATTGCAAAAAGACAAAGCATAGAGGTCTCAATTAGGTAGTCTCGTTTGATTAACTCTACCTTGGTAGTCAGACGTTCCGACACTACTTTCTAAATAAAAGTTTGTACTTTTGGGGGAAATAGACTGGACCAAACAAATTTCTAAATAGTGTCTTTAGTTACAAGATTGTGTGAATGAGTCATTATTGTTATACATATTTTTGTTCTCGTAATGATGATCTTACCATTTGTCGCCGATAATAATGTTTGTTTATATGTATCATTGTCCGAGTTGTGTAGTTAGATTTTTAATATTTTTTATGTTTGATTATGTTTTAGGGTAAACTAAAATAAATATCACCGAACTTTTAAAGCATATTCATTTTGGTCACCGTACTTTTAAAATATTCAATAAGATCACCAAACTTTTAGTTCGCTTTCAATATGGTCCCTCATGTTACTTCCGTGAGAAAAGCTGACGTTATATTTAATAAAAATGGGTAAACTACACTAATCATCACTCAATTTTCTTCTCACTCCTATTTTGGTCATTAGAGTTTAAATTTTTTCAATTTAATAATTAACTTTCGAATTGTTCATATTTTGGCCACTCTCAAATGACACGTTTATACAAATAGAAAAATTCGATTAACACTTAAAAATTATTTTGGTTAATTGGTAAATTTAGATTATTTAATTATCGATCTTATGTTGTACCAATTAAATCAAATAATCGATTAACTAGTTAAACAAAATATTTTATTCTGGAAATGATTTTTTTTACTTTGTTTATTAAAATATTAAATATGATAATATGATAAATTTAATAATTGTTCGGTCGTGATAAAAGGTAAAAACAACTAGAAAGTCAAAAATTGAAAGTTCACACCTATTAATCCTACCCAGAGCCAAAACTTAAAAAAAAAATCAAAAAGGGTATCAAAATCACTAGACTATAAGATGTTGTAATGCATAAAAATTAGAAATATTGTATATAATAGATCGGATCAGTTAATCAATTTTGCTTAAAACTGTGAACTGTAACCGAATCAGAATAATTTATTTTAAAAATTTGTACCGAAATCAGGTTCGATTAATCCTTAAAAAATTATTTTGGTTAATTGCTAAATTCAAATTATTTAATTCTCGGTCTTATATACCAATTAATTCCGATAATTGATTGACCGGTTAATTGTAATATTTTATTCTGAGTAAAAAATACCTCATAACCTGTACTATACAATGTTTTCACTATTTTCCCTTTTATTGGCATCTAATCGTTGGCTTACAAGTTAGTCAAAACCCAGCTATAAACATTAAAAGTATCGATGATGAACAACTTTTTTTTAACCCTTAACTGACATAAACAACAATCAGTAAACTATGTTTCAGCTTCAGGTTGTTCTAATCATGGAACATCAACAAACTAGTAAATCTCAGGTTTTGCATCAACAAGACGAGAACCCAGAAATGAAATGAGCTGAAGACTGAAGAAAATGTTAGCACAGCAGTGTTCATTGTTTCGGGTCGTAAAACCGAAAACAACAGCAGCTTATTGTGAGATAAAATATAGAAATGTTGGCTGAGCTTATCGAATAAGTTCAGCCAACATTTCATCACAGATCAACGAAAGAATATCAACAAACAACATTATCATTTCTCCGGAAAGGACCGTTTGTCGAATGAAAAAGGTAGAACACGAAATGGAGCGGATAGTTTCCCTACCAGAGTACAATTCAATACACAAATCCATGCATACAAGGCAAGAAACACTATCAACAAACAACCTTTCCTATGCAGAATCCGTCATTTGTTTTCTGCAGAAAGGATTGATAATGCACAAGTGTAAACACAAATGCACAGTTAGCCCTTAATTACAGTACAATTCAATATATGAATCCATCAATATTACCGCAAGGAACACGGTCAACAAACAACAACATCGTTTCTTAAGCAGAATCCGAAATTTGTTTTCTGCAGAAGGATTGTCCGTTGTATGCAGAAGTGTAAACACGGAATGCGTAATTAAATACACAAATCAGTTCATATCATGGCAAGGAACACTGTCAAGAAACAACAGGATCATTTCCCCAGCCTAATCCAACAATTATTTTAATCAAAAAGTAATATCTTTTGTATGCAGAAGTGTAAACACAGAATGCATAATTAGCCCATAATAAGAGTACAATTCAATATACAAATCCATCCATATTAAGGCAAGGTACACCATCAACAAACAACATAATAGTTTCTCAATGCTAATCCGACAATTGGTTTCTTCAGAAAGGATTATCTTTCATATGCAGGACCGTAAACACGAAATGCATAATTGGCCCTTAATTAGAGTACAAATGAAGATACAAATCCATCCATTTTAAGGCAAGGAACATTCAAGGTCTAAAGCAGAAACTTTCCTAGGCATTAGAAATCATGTAAAAGTGGAAGTAGAACACCATGACAAACATTCACAATCAATGTGCCATCCACACATCATCTACTTTGACAGAAAAAAGGCGTCGTCAGCGGGAGCCTGAAATCGATATGAATGATTTCTAGCAAAATTTAGCTAAATTACCACCAATTGATAAGATAAATCGTTCTCTAACTTATGGTTTCGTGAAAAACCGAACCACATGATCCTATATAAAGTTCAACATAACTGTAAAACGCTATGTTACTTGGACCGGGGATCAGACACGGTATGTCCAACCATAAGTTATTAGATGACCATAACCTCGTACTCTTATCAGAATACGGGTCGGATATGGGTACTTCAAGAACAAATGAAGAGTCGAATGCCACCATATGTGCTATGCTCAATCCAATAATTCATCATGAGCATTGAGATATTCAAAGAAATATGCCATTGAACTCAACATCAGAACAAGCAATGCACATAATGAAAAAGGCAAAAGCAAAACATTACATTCAAACAAAATACTTAACCATCTGAATCTCCTTCTGCTTAAAACCACATTTCTCATAGAATACTTTGTTTTCATCACTGCAGTCCAAAATAACCTTGTAACACCCCATGGACCGAGCATGATCTGCAAGAAATTCCACAACTTTCTTCCCCAATTGCATCCCTCTCGCACAACCACATCTTCGATGTGCCCGACTTTACCACAGTTCCTTATGAACTTCTTCTCGATAAACACACTCCCTGAAGCTACGATCTTACCTGAAATCTCATCTTCGATCACACAGATAACATGATCATCACCGTACATACTTATTTCCTTAAACCTATCTTCGAATTCTTTGTCCGAAACTGAATCACAAACAGTAAGTTGTCGTAATAGCTCCATAAAGCCTTTGCTTTTATCTGAAAGTTCCATCTTTCGGACCCTGAATTTTTTACCTTCAGGTGATGAATTAGTGTTCTCCATTTCCCCTTTTTTTCAATTCTCTACATGGTAAAATAAAAAGGGTATCTTTCAATTGAAATAAATATTCAATGTAAATGGGGAAAAAAGCAATATGGAGTTTAATGATTCTTACCAGTTGAGAGTTCGATGCATTTCGAGTGTTCGATCAAGTTCTGCCCTTGGGTCAATTAAAGATGATGTTTTTTTTCTATAGTAATCTTCTGGTTTTGCATACTTATAGTTAAATCACTTAATTTTCATTAAATATAATTAGGCCCTTCAGAAAGGTTAAAACTTAAAATCTTTTAAATATTTTGATTTAGGCTTAAGTTTCAAATAAATATTCAAATTATACCTTTTTCTAGATAAATGCCTACAGTTTTTTCAAGTCAAGTAGGTGCTTAACGGTTACAAAGTTACCCGATAGGAGCCCCCATTAACTTATTTTAAAAAATTTCATATATTTACTAAAATTCACAAAATAACCCTAGATCTCTAAATCTGACCATTGTTGTTGTCGTTCATCACTTTACCGGCGACGAAATTAAGATTTTTTTCTTGCCGCAAGATTCGGACGTTGTTCATCGGTCGATCAGCCGCCATTTATCGTCGATCGTATTTTTTTCTTTCGCGAATTTGACTTTATTTCGACGATAGATACGTTGTCCGTCGACTATCGGTGGCGAAAGAATGGAAAAATGATCGTAAGGTTCGGTGACGGAGATGGTGGGCACGCCGTCGACGGTCGACGACAACAACAACTGAAATCGAGATTTAAGACTTAAGAATTTGAAGATTTGGGGATTCTTTTGAGGATTTTTGAGAATTTTAGGATATTTTTTAAAAATAAAACATGTCATGTTTCAAGTTTTTATTGGCTAACAGAATTTTTTTAGCAGTTGTTAACGACAAGGCACCTAAATGGAAGCTTTGAAAACATTAGACCCCTATCTGACCAAAAAATACTTCGGGCACATATCTAAAAAAATATATAGTTTGGACACTTATTTAACACTTGAGCTTTTGATTTAAATCGAGTTTAAGAATGATAATGGAACAAGACAATATGAATATTTTTTTTAAAATTGTCTAAAGGCGATTATAAGTTAATATCTGTTCATACATATTATTAACTCTTTGATAAAATATATATATTTTACATATTAAACAATTAAATTCGAATCTCTTAAAATAAAAATCATACACTTTTTCGCTGACCGGTTGGGTTCACAACATAAAGTTATTAAATTCAATATGGTTCTACGATTAGCATATTTATTCCAACCTTTGCGCTGCTCCATTTTAGATGTACACTTCTAAAAACGCATCCACTTTCATGGATATTTATAGACTATAGGTATCATTTTAGTTTCAAACCCTATAAACCAAGACAGTTTGGCCGAGTGGTCTAAGGCGCCAGATTTAGGCTCTGGTCCGAAAGGGCGTGGGTTCAAATCCCACAGCTGTCATTTTTATTTTCCGTTTCTTTAAACGGACATCATTCCCAAATGGCACGGAATGTACAAGACGACAAGTTTTGAAATTTATATTCGAATTGAAAATGTTATACTTTTGATCAAATTTTTGGTTGATTTTTTCATTTTTTACAACTTTCGATACTTACAAAGATACTTAACTTTTTGATAAATATTCAGTTTAGGACAAATCATCGAAACTTATAAAATAAATATCGATACTTAGTTTTTTGATAGATTTTCAGTTTAGGATAAAATATCAAAGCTTATAAAATAAATATCGATACTTGCAAAAAAATTCAAAAAACTAATTGAAAATGTTATAAGAAATCTAACATTTTTAATTTCAGAACAAATTTTAAAATTTACCGTATTTTATTCGTAACTTAACATGTCGAATGTTAAACTCACAGAATAAGTCTCCACTCGCTTCCTTTACTCGTGGATCCCAAACTCAAATGCCAGGTTTTGAATTTCTTTTTGAGGGGCGTGAGAATTGTTGGTTCTTTTTTCAAATTAGGACAATAGTATTGTTCAAAGATTATTTAGGAAAATGGTAAAAATTCTATAATGTTGGATAAATTGTCTATAGTTGAATTCGACTTTGTCCAAAGTTGTTATATGTTGTTTTTTTGGAAACTAACAATCAGTTGATCTAGTAGCGTATGACACTAGATTTTTTAAGCAGTCATGAGCTCAATTTTTGATTTTGTAAATCAAACAATCGAGTTAAACTTAAAGGAGATGTTCCTATAATTAGCTTACCTGATCTATATGTCAAACAATAAATTAAATACTAATAATTTAGTGATCGATAGTGTTGTTTACCCTTAAAAAATATGTACAAACTTTATTAAAAAAAAAAGAGCTACCACGTACTGTGTAAAAAAATATGTGTTAAATTTACGGGATTGGTTCAAATGATAAGCAGTTTGGTATCGCTTAAGTAAGGTTTCGAGTTCAAAGAGTTGTGTATGCAAAAAAATCTTCGTTGGGAGACTCACCCACCAAAATTAGGTGTGCGACACGAGTTTATCCGAATTAATCAGGACGAAGCCCTAGAAACCGAAAAGGCAACAAAAAATGTGTTAAAACAAACTGAAACGATAACAATAACAATCGTGTGTAAATTTTAGTCACAATTTTTCGATGAGGAAAAAAATATAAAATCTAGGGTAAAGTACACAAAAGGTCATTGAACTTTGGTAAAAAAAATGGTAACCAAAATTTTAAAAATCACAAAATGGCAATTAAACTTTATGTTTTATAACAAAATGGTAACTAGACGTTAGATGTTGTTAAGTGACTGTTATAAAATTTAGTATAATAACACATTTAGTCCTTTATATTTATACATTCAATCAATTTAGTCCTAATTTGAAACAATTCACTAAATTTAGCCCTCATTATTTACGCATTCTTTCAATTTAGTACTTAAAGAAAAATTCCAAAGTATGGTAACATGATAAATAATTACAATTAAATTTTTATAGGAACTCGAACACTCGACTCGAATCGAAAAAATTTCAAACAAAGTTTGAGTTGTAAAATATGACGCGTCAACTCGAATAACTCGAAATATTCGAATATTTTAAATCATTTTCCTTTTAAATTGAATATTTTTTAAAATAGAATATTTAATATTTTCATATTTAAATCACATCGAAAATTTAATAACTACTTTAATTATTCAATTTAATTTAAAAATATTTGATTTAAAATAAAAATGATTTAAAATATTTGAATATTTAATAACTATTTTAAATATTTTTCTTTTAAATATTCGAATATTTAATAAGTACTTTAAATATTCGAATATTTTAAATCAATTTTTTTCTTGTAAATGGAATATTTTTAAATTAAATCAAATATTTAAAGTAGTTATTAAATATTCGATGTGATTTAAAAGAAAAAATGATTTAAAATATTCAAATATTTTGAGTTATTCGAGTTAACGCGTCATATCTTAAGATAGAGGTGAGCATTTGACCGAGTCGAGTCAAAAGATTTCGAGTTATTCGAGTTGACGCGTTATATTTTACAACTCAAACTTTATTTAATTTTTTTTATTCGAGTCGAGTTTCGATTTCCTATAAAAATTTAATTAAATATTCGAATATTTTAAATCATTTTTTCTTTTAAATCGAATATTTAAAGTAGTTATTAAATATTCGATGTGATTTAAATACGAAAATATTAAATGTTCCATTTTAAAAAAATTCGATTTAAAATAAAAAAATGATTTAAAATATTCGAATATTTCTTGTTATTCGAGTTGACGCGTCATATCTTAAGATAGAGGTGAGCGCTCGATCGAGTCGAGTCAAAAAATTTCGAGTTATTCGAGTTGACGCGTTATATTTTACAACTCAAACTTTATTTGAATTTTTTTCGATTCGAGTCGAGTTTTCAAGTTCCTATAAACATTTAATTGTAATTATTTATCATTTTATCATACTTTGGAATTTTGCTTTAAGGACCAAATTGAAAGAATGCGTAAATAACGAGGGCTAAATTTAGTGAATTGTTTCGAATTAGGACTAAATTGATTGAATGTATAAATATGAAGGACTAAAGGTGATATTATACCAAATTTTACAACAGTTACCTAACGACATCTAACGTCTAGTTACCATTTTGTTATAAAACATAAAGTTTAATTGCCATTTTGTGATTTTTAAAAGTTTGGTTACCATTTTGTTTTGTTTTTTTACCAAAGTTCAGTGACCGTCTGTGTACTTTACCCTAAAATTTATATCAAATTCAAAACACTTATAAAAGTCATTTCTCAAGTAGTCATATAATAATAAGTGTTGAGTGCATTGATAAAACACAATATACTCACAAGGAAAAGATATAAGTTCAAATTTTATAGACGACATTATTAGGAGCAATCTCACACTGTAAACATAAACCGTAATAACGGACATACATATTACCAAATAAATTACTACTCGTATAAGATTTTGAGTGTTACCGTAAGCTATCCAAATGTTAATATTTAAACAAATATAATACTCTTTGGAAGAAGAATAAGGACGAATCTACGGTATAATTGTCTAATTTAAAGTTAAAAGAAAGCACGTTTCGAAACTTATAATATCAACTAAAATATTATAATTTTTTATAACATTTTATATTCATATTTTTTCTACATGTTTTAAAATTTGGTTTTATTGTAAGTTAGTGTTTTTTAACAAGTCTCCAAACTTGTTTTTACAAGTTTAGAAGCTTATTAAAAAAACATAAAACAACTTAAAATGTTATCAAAAAAGTATTTAATATTTTATGTTGTTAGGACAAAATTTGAAACTTATTATCTTTTAACATTAAATTAAGATGTTGTACTGCAAACATATAAAAAAATAAAAGCCGTACGTATTCCATAAAAATTTGATATCTGACATTAATTTACTTATATGCGCCTCGATTCGCATGGCATTACAATATTGGATGTAGACACTGTTAAACTGTACTAAAAGAAAGTTTATTTAAATTTAGATAGATCTGATCATTATTAAATGTTTGGTATACTGATATTTTTAGTTTAAATTTTAGTTAAATGACTTTTTTATTCTTTTAATTTTCAAATTTAACTTTAATAAATTATTAATCCTTCCTATATTTAATCATAACTTCATCCATATTGACCGGTAACTTTTGTATTGATAGAATAATCACGAATAACGTTTAACAAATTATTTTTTTTTTAAAGATCAAAATATGGGCCTCATTAAAAACCCCTTCCTATTAAAGAGGAAAAGAGTGCCCGACTACATATTATTCATATAAATAGTTCGAAATACAACAACCGATAAATCCATGAATTCGCCATACATACATACTCCTCTGTATCACTTAACTACCAATAGCTAATTTAGCTAGTCTATCCGCCTCCGCGTTACCACCTCTCGTAATCCACCTTAAGCATAAGCCCCGCGTTGCCATTTGCTTATGTATGTAGGAAACTCGAGCGCGTGCTGGTCCAGGAGGGGGCATCGCATTTTGGCACCACTCAACTATAGTTTTACAGTCTACTTCCGCGATCAACCGATAGTTCTGCGCCCACCCCGAATCATAAAACCACCTCACCCCGTAATGAAGAGCTTGCAGCTCGATCATAGCAGGAGGATCATCCCCTGCCAAAATCGAAAACTGATGGACAGTTCCACCTTCCTCGTTTCTTATTAGACCCCCAAGACCACCCCTCCATCCACCGGCTACATCAACACAGGCCCCGTCGGAATTTAGCTTCAAATAACCAGCAGGTGGAGGAGACCACACCGTGCTTACCTCTCCTCCTATTCCGGAGCGAGACCAAGATGAGATGAGAGATATATCCTGCAGAAGGTTATCAAAAGGGATTGGACACGCTGGAAATTTTGCTTTATACCAATATACCATCCGTAGCCGCACCATACTGTCTAATTGTAACCCATCGAACCGCTTTTGATTAAAAGAAATATCATTCCTAAATAACCAAACAGACCACCAGACTGCAAAAGGTACCATTCTCATCCATTCCCAATCCTTAGGATCGCATAATTCCCCCCATGCCTCTAATAATTTCCTGGGATTTTTCGGTATCACCGTTGCTACCTTTGCCATTTTGCAAAATTTGGCCCATAGCTTCCAGACCTCATAACACTCTATAAACAGATGCTCCACGGTTTCTAACTCAGCATTGCACAAGGAACAATTCATATTATCAATGTTTCGAACCCCTCGTTTGACCAACTCCGCCTTCACCGAAATTCTCCCCCAACATACCGACCATGTGAAAAGCTCCACTTTTGGAGGGGCGATTCCAATCCAAATATTCTTTTTCCAGAATGGTTCGCCAAGATTGCTGTCATAGAAGGCATTTCGTAGCGATTTCACTGAGAATGTCCCGTCATTGGCCCGGCGCCATCGCAGACCATCACACTCTAGAGAACTCGAGTTGAAGGCATTAAGTAAATAAAATAGAGCATCACATTGAGCTTTCTCCCAGTCGAAACAAGCTCTACGCCATTGTATCCTCCATTTCCAAGCCGAGTTCTCCTTGGTGCCGAACTCACATACGAATCCGGTTTTATTCACTGCTAAAGCGAACATACGAGGAAAACACTCCTTTAGAATAACATTACCTAACCACGCATCTTGCCAGAATTTGACTCTCGACCCATTGCCCACTCGAATGCACAGATTTTCCCTAATGGTATTACCGAACCGATCATCCGCATAGAAACTCATCAAAATGTTTTGCCACATCCAGGAAGTTCCTTTCGGCCGCGATACCATCGGTAACAGCGAATCCGAAACAGCCGAGGGTTTAGCATCAATAACTTTCTTCCACAAGCTATCGGGCTCATTCCCGTATCTTACTACCCATTTTCCAAGAAGGGATCTGTTCAGTATATTAAGGTCAGGTATCCCCAAACCTCCCAGGTTCAAAGGGCGGCATACTTGGTTCCAATTCATCTAGTGGATCCTGGACTTGCCCACGCTATCTCCCCAAAGAAATGCAGCCATGATTTTGTTGAGTCTCGCACCGACTGAAGCTGGCATCTTGAACAGAGAAAGGAAGTAGATCGGTAGAGAGCTTAAAACAGATTTTATCAACGTAAGTCTCCCCCCAATAGATAGGTACTTTGAAGACCAACCACCCAATTTTTTCATAAATTTGTTGACTATCGGCTCCCATAAGGATTCAGAATTTCTTTTCGAGCCAAGCGGTAAACCCAAATAGTCCGACGGGAGGTCACCTTTTAGACATCCGATTTTGGACGCCCACTGCTGCACAGTTTCGCCCTGTAGATTTATTCCGAACACCCTGCACTTTTTCAAATTCAACTTTAATCCAGAAGCGAGTTCAAATACTCTTAGAACGCATTTTACGTTGAATAAATGATCTTCGTTGCCCTCACAAAAGATGAGCAAGTCATCAGCAAACTGGAGATGAGAAATATCGACTTGATCGAACTGATTTTTTATCAACAAACCAGAGAATACCTTTTTTTCCACAGCTTTTTTTAACATCAAACTCAAAGCCTCCCCTACCAAATTAAATAGGAGGGGAGACAACGAACATCCTTGTCTTAAGCCTTTCGACATCTTGAAAACCTCAGTTGGCGCCCCATTCACTAGAACTGATATAGATGCTGTCGAGATGCACTTAGATATCCACCCGCGCCATCGAGAACCAAAACCCATTTCTCTAAGAACCAAATCTAGGAAGGACCAGCTAACCGAATCATACGCTTTATGGAAATCGGTCTTGAACGCTATGCCTTTATTTCCAGATTTAGATACATGGTCAATCACCTCATTTGCCACCAAACTGCAATCTAAAATCTGCCGCCCCTGAATAAAAGCAAACTGCGAATCCCCCACCACTGCATCCATTACCGAACTCAATCGACGTGCCAGAACTTTCGACAACAGTTTGTACATCCCCCCTACCAAGCTAATTGGGCGATATTCTTCAAGGGATACCGGATTCTTCACCTTAGGAATGAGTGTGATGAAGGAGTGGTTAACCCCATCCTCCCAATTCTTACCTTGATAGAAAGCTTCAAAAATACCATGATGTCATCCTTCAACAATTTCCAGTATTTCTTGAAAAAGTTGAAATTAAAACCGTCCGGCCCCGGGGCGCGATTACCATCTGAGGAGAATAGAGCAGCTCGCACTTCATCCTCCCTAAAACTGGACTGCAACATCTCTAATTGAACCAACGAAATCTTGCGAAAACCCAATTTCATATGTTGCACATGGATAGCCGAGATATTATTGTATGCCTTTTGAAAGTGATTCCTGACAGCTTCTTTAACCAAATTCGGATCCGACACTACTACATTCCCAACCGATATGGAGGGAATATTATTGCCACTTCTTCTAGCTTGAATAGTCTGATGAAAAAACTTCGAATTCTTGTCTCCCTCAACGTGCCAACGTAATCTGGACTTCTGCAATAATTCTCCTTCCTCCCTCCGATATTGGCACCAAAGATCCCAACGAAGCTTCTTTAGGTTCCCCAAAACCTCATCTGAAAACGTTTCTTGCTGCAGCTTCTTTTCTAGGAGGTCGATCTGCCCCTCCAAAACAGCAGTCCTTGGCCATTCCCGTCTTCTTTTCCAATCAGCCCACTGTTTCGCCGAATTTTTAATGCCTTTTAGTATACCACCAATCTTTGGATTCCGGCTATTTTCCTTGTATGAAGCGAAAGCTTGTTGCACCATATCATCAAAACCCTCTTCATTGAGCCAAAAGTTGAAACACCTAAATGGTTTAGGTCCCCAGTTCTGTTTATTTGTTGATAGTAGTACCGCGTTATGATCGGAAATAGATTTAGCTATTAAATTTTGTACTAACCCGGGGAAGGCAAGCTCAAAATCTGGAGAAAGCAAAAACCTATCCAACCGAACAAACGTAGGATTTTCACGATTGTTGCACCACGTAAACTTGCCTCCCGCAAGTGGGAGATCCCTTAGCCCCGCAGAACATATGAAATTTCTGAACACTGTAATCATCGCAGTATTTACCGATAATCCTTTTTTTTCCTCTTTATCAAGAATGAGGTTAAAATCTCCCCCGAAGCACCATGGGATCTCTTTATCACTAATGAAAGCAAGTAACTCTACCAGAAAATCTTCCTTCTCCGAATCATTTGTAGGTCCATAGACATTAACAAAGCCACATGTAATTCCACTGTTCTTGCACACCCTTATGATCGCAATATATCTTCTTGATATGAATTTTTCGGTAACCTGGAGGAAATTCAAATTCCAAATACAAAGAAGGCCTCCAACAGACCCTACTGCCGGAGCTACGGCATAATCCAATTCCGAGTTAAACCAAAAGTTTTTTACCTCAAAAACAGATACAGATTCCTTTTTCGTTTCCTGTATAAACATGATATCTGGTCGATACTTTCTGATTAGGTTCTTCAACGCCCTCCTTTTTTCCTTCCTACCACAACCCCTAACATTCCAAGTACATATACTGAATTCCATAACAAGAATAATAAACCCAAAGAAACCCTAAATTCAGGCGATATCACCTGATTCCTCTTCAAGCTCACGGACCTTCTGAGTCACCGCATCCTTCCCACCACAAAACGTGATCTCCAAGAGATTGCTTATCGCCCACACAGATTCCGCCTCAATTCCTTTCACCGAATCCAAGCTTTCCGATAGACCCCTTTCTGTTCTGTTCACGTCAGAGGGTAAGGAGTTTTCCACCGAATCCCTAACCCATCTTCTCATCATTCTTCTCGAGCTCGCCCGAAAAAAATTGAAAGGACCGGGGAAATTTGTGATCCATCCCTGATTCTGGAAATTTTCCGGGAACGGTGTTGGAATATCCACGATGTCGTTGTCGAAGCTATCTGGCACAAAACCAGAAGAAATATTTGTTGCCTTTTGTGATTGATTCGGCTCCACAATGGTATGGCTATTGAGACTATCAGGTAGCCCATTACCCGTACCTTGGTTCAACCCCGATTGGTGTTGGGCTTCCAAGATGGGCTCATGTAATTCTTGGGCCTCAAAATTTTGACCCGCTTCTCTTAAACCCTCCTGACCCACTCCACCCCGATCAGTTTCATTCACTGCTAAGCCACCATCTGTATTTCGCACGTTTTCCATACCATCAATGCTTACATTAAACCTGCCTTGGCAATCTAACGGGCGTTCCTGATCCCGAGGGGGAACATCCCCTCTGTTCTGATCGTCTCCACCCTCCCCGGAGGAATGTAAAGAGTCACTTCCTCCATCACTACCACCGTCTGGGAAATCAGAGCCGAACCATTGGCCGTCATAGTTAACGTTCTCTCCATTCATGGATATCACCCTTTCACTATTACCAGAAATCAGATCTAACTTTATTTTATAAGAGTATCCCAACGAGGACATAGTGAGCGACGCCGGCACCGAGGATGAGTTTGCCATTCGGATGACAATGTAAGCCTTATCGAGACGCTCTTTCTTAATCGTTTCTTCGCAAGTTTTGATGTAGACCCCCCACCTTGACCCAATCTCTGCAAAGAAGGCCTCACTCCAACACACTAAAGGAATACCTGACATGGCCACTTTCACGAAATAAAACGGCACCCCCTCAATCAATAGAGGTTCAATACAATCAAACCAGTATGACAGTTCCTCCCTCTTATTGTTCCATGCAAACTCCATATCCGCCTCATTCTTGAATTTTATAACCGAAGAATCATTATCGACACCCCATCTTACCACTTGTTCCTCGATGCCATCATTGAGAAGGGCACGTTGGACAAAATCATGTTCAAAATCTGGTTTTATAACCCCAGCCAAGCATGACTTGAGCCAAGCAGTTTCGCTCTTAGGTAGAAAGAAATTTTTCCGATTGGCAGAAGGTTGTTGGTCCTCCATCCCATCGCCAACATCATTATTGTTACCCTCCCTGGCTTGGAACTTTGGAATAGGGTTAGTAAGAACCTCTTTGTATGATTTTCCGACGAACCTAGTATTATTGGGAAAGCCGGTCGGCATGCTCTGGCCCATAGACGACCGTCCCATTGTCGGTATACGTTGACGAGGCCTATCTGCTCCCTGATGCCTAGGGAACTTAGCCCTTGAAACCTTTATCACCCTCCCATCAACTTTCGACATGTTTAGTTTCTCAATGGCATTTATCATATCCAGTCTTGAACCCATAGTTATGAACGCAAAAGTAGATTCTCTATACTTAGGTTTTAGGTTCTGAAATGGGATATAAACTCTGGTAACCTTCCCATGATAGTTGCATAAATCCCCCAGCGCCGTCCGGGAAACCCTACGACTAAGATTATCGATGAAGATCGTCCATTCCTCTTCCTTACCTTGTTTCATTCCCGTCTGGTTCTGTCTTCGCGGAGCGTTCCTTCTTCTTTGGACCTCTATCCATTCCTCCTCCTTGCCACGAGCGTCTTCACGACTATGGATGTCCGACGGCCCAGCATGACTCTCCGGGCGGTGACTCTCCATGACTCTCCCGATCCTACTTCTAAATTTATTCTATTCACTTTAGCGATGAAGTATCATTTGGGGTTGCTAAGTTTGAGTATTAACGTTTAACAAATTATGTTTGCGCAGGCTATACCAATTATTTATTTAACTGAAAACCGAATTGGTATCATATTAATACAGTAAAAAACTAGGCCAGTTTAAAAGAAAAAGAGGGACTTTTTAACTATTTTTATCCTAATTTAAATAGACATAAAGTTTAAAAAAATTTCAAACGTGTGATTGAATAGTCACTTTAGTCGTTTTTATGAAACAATATAACCTTTAACATTTTATTTTGGACTAAAATACTACTTTCGCGAATAAAAACAATTAGTCAACTAACGATAAATGATTTTGTAAAAAAATCATGACAGTATATACTGATATGACATTGCTATATAGAGACAAAGATGTTACTTGAAAGGTCACATCAGTAAAAAAATAATTTTATAAAATTATATAAATATAAAATTATTTTCATGCTAATGTGATTATGCTAAATTATTTCAAGTTATTTTTTCTGTAAACGTTAAGGATTACATTGCTTAAAAAAAGAGTCATAATGATTATTTAGTCAAACATTAAAGATATTTTTGACATCATGTCATTTTAATATTTTATAAATGATTTGTTTGAATAAATTTTGAGCTTAGATTTTATTTGATTAGAATGAATTTAAATTTAAATGATTGTTTTTTATAATATAATTAGTTAGGAATTTGTATGCGGAAAAAAATAAACAAAGCGCGAAAAATATAAAAAAAAATAACGCAAGAGAGACAAGTTTTAACATGGTTCGGTCTTGACTATCTCCACGAATGATAGAAACGAATAATCCACTATCAATGTAGAAAACACGAAGAGTACAACTACATATTATCTCATGTAATCAATAATCCAATATATTTATATTAGAATCTGATATTTTCCAAACACTCTTCTAAATGCCTTTACAATACTTAACTCTACAACACAATTGCTATAGTTGTATAGATATTAAAAATAGTTACATCTCTCCAATGTAATTCTATCTCATTTAATTCTTCTTATAAGTCTTAGTTTTAAACCCTACTCTATATTGGTCACAAAAAAAAAACTTATATTTAATCTTCAACTATTAAAATTGTAATGATATTTAATTTAATTACTGATTAGAATTTAAGTTAAAATATAACTTAATTAGGGCTGTGCAAAAAATCGACAAATTAAAACTGAATTTGAAATTCGAAAAAATCGATCCGAAAATATAGTTAATCGAACTGAAAAAATTAGTTTCGGTAGGTTTTTTTATAAAACATATTATTTCGGTTTAGATACGTTCTTAGTTTCGAATAAAAATGGGTAATCGAACCGACCAGTTACATAATATATAATATATGCATATTTATACAATTATATTGACAAAATTTTAGCGACATTATTAATTTATTTCATTCCCCAAAATATTTTTCGAATATTTTTATTTTCTTGGAAAGTGAAAAAGTACAATAACTTTAATATATTTCCTTCTCAAATATTAGCGAATTTATTTTACTTTGGGAAGTAAAAAATTCAACCTTAATTGTCAATTATTTTCTTATTCTCAGTTCATACATTAATATTTTTATTCTTTAAATATTTCAAAATTCAAGCTCTAACTTATTTTTTCACTATTTTATTCGATTTTATATTTTTTAATAGGGTAAACTACTGTAGAAGTCACCTATGTTTATAATAAGTACAAAGTTAGTCACCAAATTTAAAAATGACCAGTAAGGTCCCAAACGTTATCGGGGTGTAAAGATTTGGTCACTTTGCCGTTTAGAGCCGTTAACTCTTAACGGATAGCTGATGTGGCTCTTGTAAAAATTAAGGCTAATACCACGTGTATTTCCACGTGGATAAAGCATAAAAAACGACTTTAAAAGGCTCCTCCACCCTTAATAGAAGCTCTATTTCTTTAACCCAAAATTTTGTCTGTAAAAGAATAAAGTGAAGAAGAGGAAGAAGACAAGCTCCGGTGTTAAGTACTCATGGGTGCCCACACACGAACGTGAAAACGCCGTTGTGGGCTCAACTACGAATTCAGGAAAAAAATTCTTCTTCTTCTTCTTCACCTGAACTGACCACAGGATCGAAACAGCCGCCTCCGCTGAAACAATTTCGCTTTGACTTTCTTCTTTGGCGGTGGAGGAATTTGAGAGTGAGGACCATATTAGCCTTGAAACACAAAACGAAATTCGACGGCATTATATGCCCATCTTCACGTAACAAAATGTTTTCTGGTTTAAGATCCTTGTAAACGATCCCTAAAACGTGTAGATATTTCAAAGCGACCAAAATTTTGACGGCGAAGAGCCGGACCGCCGCTAGAGGGGAACAGTTCTCGAGTTGTTTACGTAGGAGAGAATGGAGGTCTCCTTTAAGGAAGAAGTCAATGAGGAGACAAGTGTAATGAGAAACTTTGACATGGGCGTAAAGCGTAGGAAGAAATGGGTGGTCCAACATGGATAAGATGTCAACTTCCATTTGAACGTGGGAAAGCTTCTTGTTGCTCAGTGTTTCCCTGTCAATTACTTTCAGAGCGAAGGTGGCATTGTTGCAGTCTTTAAGGTGACAGAGGAAGATTCAACCGAGATTTTCGATACCCAGATGACGAATGAGCTTGAGGTGACGGAGGTGAAGGTTGTCGTCGAAAGAGAGGTTGGTGTCTGCTTTAATGGAGGACCAACGTGGATCCCATTTGCGGTGGTAGAGGGGTGTGATATTGGTGGTGGTGGTGGTGGTGGAAGAGGAAAGACGAGATTCATTGAAGCTGAGGGTAAGACTAGATCTTGCTAAATTGGAACGAGCGCTAGAACAAGGGAAGGTTCTGTCGGTGGTGGTGGTGGAAGTGAAGCTCAAGTCCAGATCAGTGTCTGAAAAATATGTTTCTTTTAAAGACGTTTTTATGCTTTATCCACGTGAAAATACACGTGGTATTAGCCTTAATTTTTGCAAGAGCCACATCAGCTACCCGTTAAGAGTTAACGGCTCCAAATGGTAAAGTGACCAAATCTTTACACCTCGATAACGTTTGGGACCTTACTGGTCATTTTTTAAAATTTGGTGACTAACTTTGTACTTATTATAAACATAGGTGACTTCTACAGTAGTTTACCCTTTTTAATAAGGAAAGTTAATAAATCATTACCCGAACTGAACCGAATATTTCAGTTAATCGGTCAATCGATTTAATGGTTAAAATTTAATGTCTAGAATTAAACAACCTGAATTTACTGATTATCTAAAATAATTTTATAACAGTTAATCGAACTCGGTTCTGCTCACCCCTAAACTTAATCTAATTAAAATAATTTTAAATTTGGGCTATTCAAATCAAACTGGGGATATGGATCAAAATTGAGAGGTCTAATGGTGTAGCTTGTAAGAAAACACGACACGTAAGTTCGGGTGGTTGGTCCTAGATTGTGTTCGTCACAAGCCCTTTTGCTCATTGGGGGAAAACCCAGAAATTTACATTGAAAACGGAACGAAAAGATCGAAGCTTTAAAGCCGTGAAGAACAGAATATGAATGCCTAATCCAACTCCCATGTCGAAATCATTGATTCAACGCATTTCTCCATTTTTCATCACCCGAATCAAGCAAAACCACCAGCTTCTAAGGTCTTCTTTTTCTTCGTCTTCTTCAGCTCTTCCTGAGGCTTCTTCTGAATCTCCTTCTCTCGATGCAATCCACATGACTGATAATTGCGTCAAGGTAAAATATAGGAGAAAAGAAAAGAATTTTTCCCTTCTTTTTGCCGTATTGGATTCATATTTTCTTCTGGAATCTTTCTTATTTGATTCATTTGTATTTATTACTATTATCTGTTGTTTATGGGATTCCTTTTATTTTTGCCAGTATTGCTTTGTTGGGTTTTTCATGTAAATTTGTTTGTGTAATTTAATTGGGGGCTGCTGCCTGCTTCTGCGTTTGGATGCTGAGAAAGTGCAGGAAAAGATTGAACCTTTTGAATTGTGTTAATTTCTTGTTGTGTAATATGTAGCTTATGATACCATTTGGATCACAAACAAATTGAAAATTTCATTCAATTTCTTTCTTATTCGTAATTTCACTTTCTGCCCTTTCCCTCACAAACCCCATTTCCCCATTTTTATCTAAAGTTATGTAATATTTGTTCTATCAGTATTTTCTTGTTATAAATTGATACCCAGATATATTGCAAAAGAATAGCCCTTTTGCAAGGTTCTAATTTTAACTTGTTAAAATTGCATAGTTTAGGAAATTTAGGAGACATTGTAGACCCTATAACTTGTTTTCCATTGCAAAGAAATATGTATGAACAACCTTGCTTGGTTTTTTTGGATTATGTTTTTAATGCCGGTGTCATATATGTTTCCCAATTGCTTAGAAAATCTACATTTTTTTTATAAGTTTTCACTGACATTTTGGTTTGCCTTCCAGAGAATGAAAGAACTGCAAGCAAGTGAAAAATCATCTAACGATAAGATGCTTCGGCTGAGTGTCGAAACCGGAGGATGTTCGGGGTTTCAATACGTGTTTGATTTGGATGACAAAACAAACCCGGATGACAGGTTTCTTTATTTTCTTCTGTATTTCGTTTTGGTTTTAGTAAAAGTAAACTTAATATCTTACTCTCTTCCTACTGTTTAACCTTTATTTTTTTGCATCGAATCGTATTTGCAGAGTTTTTGTAAGCGAAGGAGTAAAGTTGGTAGTTGATGATATTTCCTATGATTTTGTAAAAGGAGCAACGGTCGATTATGTCGAGGAGTTAATTCGTTCTGCATTCGTGGTAAGCCGTGTTTTCTTGTTACATGCATAAATGCATCGATGATATTGGCCACTTAAGTCCTCGGACGTAAGTAGTTTCCCTCTAGCTAAGTCATCCGTTATGGTATTTTCTAAATAGATTGCTGATACGTTGCATGCCTTACCTGTAAGTAACCTGGAACTCAGATAAGATGCAAATATTCTTCATTTATGGTTGTATGAGAAATGTTAAATGTAAAAATATGATGCAGTCCTATGTTATTTAGGTGCTGCTAAATCGATTACAGGTTTCGTTTTTCCTGGTTTCAATTTATGTTAGCTCCGGGACTAAGCACTAAGAGAGATAAGAAATGTCTGGATGGTATTAGAAAGCATGGACAATTTTCATCAAGTTTGGCCAGGTTTCTCGTTCTGTACCGGAAATTGATATCCATAGTTTCTATATATGGTTTATGCCCCTATCGGCATACGTTTATTAGCTCATTGTGGTCGATTATATGCCTTATATAACCATTAGATGAATTCTGAGTAAATTCCATATAGCCTCTTGGTACAATGCCAACTTTCCGCTCGCGGTTTTGCGTCAATGTGTTATTACCTTGAAGTTAAATATGTCTGGCATTCGTTAATGTAGGACTTATGTGTTGATCCTTTAGGCATGATCTGTAAATGCTTGCTGCTTGCATGAAACTATTCACACTCCGGAAAATGCTTTGCGTCAATGTTTCGACGATCAGTTATACGGTGCAAAAGATTATGAACCACATGCGAAGTCATGTGGTTTTGCGGATCCACCGTGTTAGTGTTAATACACTAATACTGAATGATCTTCTACTTCTTTCACCTTGATCTCTTTTGTGTTGTACACAAGAACTGTCTACATAGCGAACAGCCGCGGTTTAGTCGTTTACGTTTTACCTAATGTGCCATAAGCAAGACTCTCGGCATCCGAGTTCTGAATTCTGATTTCTTGTGCAGGTGACAACAAATCCTAGTGCAGTTGGAGGATGCAGTTGTAAGATTTCATTCATGGTGAAACAGTAGATCTTTCAAATACATTGCTCATATATAGGTCAGGCCGAGGGTTTTGGTTGGTCGAATGAATTCACTTAACTGATTTTCTGCCCGATTTTTTGTCGCGACGTTTATATGGATGCGAACATAATAAGCATACTTAATTCTCCAGTTCTGTTTTATCTGGATTTGAGATGAATATCGTAATGTAATACCAATTGTCATGTTAATGAGTTTGGCTAGTCTTTTGGTCTTTGCTCTCGGATTGATAGTTAATTAAGATGAACACAAATATGTTTATTCTGAAGAATCATAATCATAATCCAAATATTTGTTGAAAATTCTGAATAATCCAAAATTTTCCAAAGATTAATTGACCAAAACATGGTTTAGAACAAACAAATATTATAACATTTTATTTCAACAATGAGCATTGCTACTTAACAGACATGCTCAGACCCAATTCTCAAGAACAACTTCAAAATACCCAGGGCCAGAAACAGAAGGATGGTTTCATTCCTCCGATTGCCTCTGTCCTAGCACCGGAATGTCTTCGTACCGTTTCTGTTGTACATCAATGAAATCAAATGTATAAGTTAGTACATGAACTACTTAAGCTCTGGAAGCAATTGATTATAGCAGACAAGGATTCGGAAACATGCGGTTGTCGAGCCATTGTGCAAACAGTTTCTGAGGGTGACTGAGGTGGACAAGCTAAATGCCAACTACGATACTTAGAGATCCATTTTTTTTCCGGAAAGCCGAAACCAAACAACTTAAGTGAGAACAGGCATATTCCTACAGTTTCAAACTGTTTCTAAACACACAGTTTTCAAGCATCTAATAGCAATACATTAATGGAATTGTGGAAGTTAATGATGATGAACAAAATTGACATCTACCTTAAAGCGTAAAGTTACTTCAAAATCCACCATTGAGTGTAATAGGCTAAAGAAGGTCATCATTAACCGATATAAAGGTTTAACCAACTTGTATCAGAGCGTATGAACTAACTTATCCGCAAATGCAATGCAATCAAATACAAATTAAAGTGTACTTGTGTAAATTAATATATTGAGTTATTGATGATTGAATTTGGGATTAATATTCTGGACAACCCAGGCATAAATAAGCTGCCTAAGCTATAAAAATGCAGCAGAACTGATATCCCAAAGAATAGAAAATTTACCCCAACATTGTTGTATTCCCAGAGCCTATGAACTCCATAATCGACAGCCTGCAAAAGTCGAGTCGATTATAGTAAGAATCTTCACCACTCCTTTTCATTAGAACATAATTCAAACAACAGCTCATTTAAAACATTATTAGAATCTTGGCATTCGCAAACAAACAAAACAAATAATCAATGAAAATTAACATCACGCCGAACAATAATACTCCAATCAGTAAATAGCAGCTAATTATAAACATTAATAGAACCTCAGAATTTACAATCAAAAAGCCAAATAATCAATGAAACCTACACTATTCCAATCGGTAAACAGCAGCTATTTTTAAATATGATTAGAAACTCAGAATTTACAATCAAAAACCAAATAATCAATTAAATTTAACAATGCTCGGACCAATAAAATTCCGATCAGTAAATTAAAAAGCCCTAACATTCGTTTTCCTACAAATCAACAACATAAATAAATAGAAACAACGGATCGAAATTGGAAACGATAGAGATTCAACACGAAAAGGATTTAAAAACTCACACGTTCGCCGAGGAAAGCGCCGGCGATGACGAAGGTAACGTAGACGGAGTTACGTCGCATTATGACTCTGTAGAGACCTTCAAAAAGGCCCCCCTGACCTCGTCTCCTAGATGTGTAATCCATGAAAGTAGAGGGAGTCTCTTTTGCTGGGATCTGCGATTGGGGTTTTCAGAGATGCCGTACGGCGAACGCGAAGTGGCGAAGAATTTTGCTTTGTGACGATTAAACCTTCGACTTGGCTATCGGGTTGAACCGAATGATATGAATTTTGACTTTTAGGGTCCACGGGCCACGGCCCAATTTGCTTTCCCCTTTTTTTTATTACATTATGTGAATTTTTTATTTTTAATCATCGGTATTAATTCATTACTTGATTCAGAACGTCGTGATTCACAAATTACTGACATTGCTTAATAAATTTAGTGTCTCATCTCACTAAATTAACTGATTGTTGTTATATGAATTTTTATTCACATGTTTGACCTTTAAACATTATTATTTTTTAAAATATATTCAATTGTTTTTACTAAATTAGTATTCAATTAACTCATATCAACTCACTTAGGGAATACCGTTAATAATTATATTTTATTACTTCGAGTAAAAAATAAATCTAACCTTTTATAAAAAGAATATTTAACAAATGACTATACATTAACTGACAAAGTGTATATATACAGATATATCAATTTCATATTCAATCCGTAAAGCAGTAATTTTTAAGTTTTTATTTGAAGATTATCTAAAAGTACAAAAATGTATTTTTTTTCTTTTTAAATAACTAATGATTACTTAACGCATATATCAACTCAATCAAAAATTTAGAACAATATTAAACAATAAAACAAAACAATATTAATAAGGATTTATATTTAATATACTGGCTGTGAAAACGGAAAACTTTCAAAAGTCTTAGTTTTAGGGTTTAGGGCATTAGTTTATGGTGTAAGGTTTAGAGGTTTAGGTGTAGGGGTTTATAATTTAGAGATAGTTGTTACAATTTAGGGTTTAGGGTTTATTTTTAGGGTAATATGGTTAGCATTTAGGTTTTAACTTATAAACCATGAACTATAACCGTAAACCTTAAATTTTAACCATTATCACTAAATTCTAAACCCCTACACCTAGGGATGGGCATTTTACCCGGACCCAACGAGTTCTGACCCGGCCGGGTCGGATTTTTTAATGAAAAAATCGAGTTCGGGTCGGGTTTAGGGTAGAAAATATCCGACCCGACCCGAGACTAATAGTGTAATTTCTCCTAAAATTTTTAGGGATATTTATAATAATACCCCTCTTTATATATATATTTTATAATTAAGCCCTTAATAATACCCGACTCGGTCGGTGCGGTCCACTTTTACCACCACGAAGGGATGAACTCTGAGGGGGCAGTTGTCCTCCTAAAAATTTGAATTTCATATATGATGCAGAATATTTTAAAAAAATTTCTATGTATTTTTTATTGAAAATCTATTTTCGCCCCTTCAAAATTTTATAAGTTCATTCCCTAACATAAAATCTTATGTCGGTCTCTACTACCAGTACATTAATGATAAAAGCAATCAACCATACTCACCGGTTCATAAGCTCATAGCTTACAAAATCAAAAAGCCAAACAATAATAGCAAAGAAAAGTAATGCTATGATAAAATCAAAATCCTTCACAAAGTAAGTGGCAGATTTATAAATGTTTTTTTAGGGTGAATACACATAAGATTTTAGGGTGGACAAAATTTATAAAGATTTAAAAATTTTAAGAATTAATTCATCAAAAATTAAAAAAAAATTAAAGACAAATGTGTAAAGTTTAGAAAGTTCAGAGTGGGCATGTGCCCAACCTGAAGTATACATGGATCCGCCACTAGTCACAGTTTGTACATTGGACCGTACCCGAGAGGCCGAGACTCCCAACTGAGTCCAACAGATATGCCGGATCTCAAGTCTCGAAACAACGACACATGCACTGAATCCGCAAACATGATTAATACCTTGAGATATGCCAAGTACAAGTTAATTAATGGATACCAAATTGTTGATTAAACGCTTAAAATGTTGCAGGCATCAAGTTTGGTGGTGATATAAGGGTGAAAACCTATGAACACAGCACAGAGCCACAGACTACTTCTCTCCGATTAAAAGTGCCTTAACTATAGTATCCCACATCCCATCCGCGAGCGCAAACATATGTCCACCGCCGTGTATTTCATGGTAGTGAATCCATGGGAGTTGCCGGGCAATGTAACGTTGCAACGTAACCGGTACAATCTTATCCTCATCTCCATGCCATAGGTGCACTGAGCCCTCATTGTTAGGAAACGGGTTCTCCAGTTCCAGGGGAGAGAATTCCCATGCTCCAAATCCGACAATCATGTCCCGATGCAACGACTCGTAATCCCCTTGTTGTCTTAAGTGTGCCTAAACAAAGGACAGATGAAATCCTTATAATGCCAACAGATTCTGATGACTAAACCACCACAAAATCCACATATACAACAAATCACAGCTTAACTATAAGTCAACAGAATTGAACTTCTACGACAACAAAAACGTGCGAGGATTTTTTCGGTCGGGAGATACATACCGCAATGTGATTCCCTGGAGGCATCTTCATCAAGAGTTCTATGTCCTGACTTGAAAAAATATCGATTCTTTTAGCGAGAATGCTAGAACTAGGGAACCATTTCTGAGTGTTCCACCAGTAGGTAAGCCAGGGAGCATAGTGAGCCACACGAAGCACCCATTGATCTTGTGGAAACAGTTGCTGAAATGCTTGGTTTGATAAGTTTGTAGGTAAACCAGACCACCAGTAGTTAATTGCCGGAGCTATCAATGTCGCCCCGGCTAACCTGTCGGAATTGCAAAACATCAAGTAGTATACACAACACAACAGTTGAACAAACATAATACGCGGTCTCGTCTCGTGGTTTCTCACTTAAGTTGAAGTACCTGTGAGGGATGTACTTGAGGCAACTCCAAGTCACCTGCCCACCCCTAGAGACTCCAAGTACATAAAACTTGGATCCTAGCCTCAATTGATCGGCAAGCTCTTCTATATCCAAAGCCATACTCTTTACGGTTTGTTTCGGATTAGGGTCACTCTCTCCATAACCTGGTCTGTCAAAAGACACAATGTAGATCCCTAATCGTTCAACGAGTTCCTGGTACAAAGCAGAAACCACAACAAAGGCAAGTGACTCTCAATCCAAACATATTACAGCTGAAAGCTTAGATGACCACAACAAACAAATACCGGAGACAGATTAATCGTTTGAAGCCTACAAGAACCGAATCCATGGACTACGATGATTTTATACTTGGCTGCATCTCGTGGAACGCCACGTTCTTCGTAGGCCAAATGCCGCCCATCCCTCAGCTCTATTCTTGATGCTGTGACGGGTGGACCGCCCGGAGAGCCGCATATTTTCGGAGGTGGTGGCTGAATGGCCTGATAAGCCAATGCTAAAGCCCCCACACACAAGACCAATAGTATCTTTGCGAATAAACCTGCAATTTTTTGCATATAATTCAAATAACCAGTGAAGTCATAGAAATCCATGAACATTAAGTTGCAACCACATGATTTGTGAAACAAGTTAAAGTCACCACACTTGGAAAGTTCAAAATAAAATCACAAAATCACAAATTTTTCTATATATTTTCTATTAAAAATCTATTTTCGCCCCTCTAAACTTTTATAAGTTCACCCCCTAGAAATTTATAGGTTCGCCGCCCTAATCTAAAGTCCTAATTCCGTCCATGGAGATGAACCTTTGTGTAAAAAAGATTTACATCAAGCTAAGCTAGAAATTCAACTCATAACACAAAGACAGAGAATGCGGTAACTAAGAGTTCATTAAAATTCTAAAATTTTCACAACATTGAATGAACCAATGTTTAAAGAATCTGCAACAGCAGAATAATCTACGATCCAAAATCCGAACTTTCTTATGCTTTTCAAGAATCAAAGCAGAGAAATAAGAGAAGAAAAAAAACAAAGTGACCCAGATTTCAAAAGAAATGTGGAGTTCTACAACAAGGTTTAGAACCTAAATCAGACCAAATAAAAGTTAGATCTTTCATAAAGTTATATATAAAAACACCACCTTTAGGAAGGTTGAAGGAAGTGTTTTGCTTTGCTTTTCTAGTGTGAGCTCTTGCTGATGCAGCTGATACTTTCCTATTAACTCCTGCCATCTTTGAATCTCTTAAGAAACTAAATGAAAATGCACAGATTTTTTCTAAACTAGCAGAAGAATTTCTTACTTCAAAGCAGAGAAGTTGGGTTATTTTGTTTTATTATTATATGGCATTAACATGTGATATTTTTTTTTATATTTTTTTCCCAGATGTTTAGCTTGATTATTAAAAAAAGGCATTCTTTTTAATAAAGTTTCCAGCCCACAGTGATAGATAAAGTATAACGGTGGAGACGTTTTGGTAAAATAACTCACTTTAATCAGACAGTTAAAATTTTATTTATTTGTATTCATTTTTTTAATTTTTTAATCAAAATCTTAAATAGACGATAATTACAGAATTGATTGAAACTGATATTCAGTCGACATATAAATTTTATTATAATCTCTCGTTTTTTTCCTTCAATTTTGATACAAATTATTTAAAGTTGGAATTTTGAAAAATGAATTGGAACATGATCCCAGTAGATGAGTTTAATTAGATAAACAGAATCAGTTATTAAGTTTTTTGGCCATAAAAATCAGTTATTAATTTGATTCAGCAGTATTGCACAAAAGCATTATCGTTATAATTTTGAATTTAATTGACGTGGTTATTAGTGCAACATTTAAGAGGATGTAAGGTTACCGCTGCAACATTTAAGAATATTTAAGAATGTGTTTGGTTCACGGAATGTAAGATTAGTTTTGGGAATAAGATTTCCAGAATTTAACATTACTTGACACATTATTGGGAATGTGACATTACCTTGTTTGGTTTATTGTGTAGGAATATAAGATTATTGTGTTTGGTTGGAGGTATATAAGGTTATCTAGAAGTAAAATTTACTAAATTGTCCATATGTTATATTTTTTTTTTTAACACGTTAAACTTTCAATATTAACTTAAAAATACATGCACAAAAATTAATAGAATTTTTTTTGTTACACTATCTAAAATTTGTAAAAATTATATATTTATCATATTTAATATAATTATTATATTAACTATTCTTTAAAAGAACCCAACAAGTGGCCTCAGTGGAAAATGGATGAGGTTCGTCCTAAAAGACCTAGGTTCAATCACTTTGTCTATAGTCTATATTATTTTGTAATCACCTTTAGACTATTAAAAAATTATTTTATATTTACGTACCCTCGTTATCCTCTATTAAAATATTTTTGTGAATTTTTAAATGCTAGACATTTAATATTTTTAAATTTTTAATTTTTTATTACTTGTGACATGTCAAGCAAATTAAAGTAAATAATAAAATAAATCTAAAAGTTGTATGATATTGATAAGAATTTATATTATAAGTTTAACCTACTAAAATATTTTATAAGGTCATAAACATAAGAATAAAATTAAAAACATCAACTCTAAACTTATTAATTTTTAAGCAATATGCTATCGCAACATATGACCTATAAACATTATAAATATAATATTAATAAAAATATATTAAATATTTTAACACCATTTAAATATTAAATTAAAATATTTAATTAATTTACACCACACATATTTAATCATCTAATTAAATTTTACAAAGAATCTACATAAACAAAATCTATTAGTTTAGGGGCAATATGGTCCAAAGGGAAGGGAATTGACAAATACCTAAGAAATTCAAGGGAATCACATTCCCACCCTTTAATAAAAAACTGCTACTGTTGGAAATACAAAATTACCCCTTGGAGGGAATGCTCTCCAACCAAACGTGAATATGTGATTTCGGAAAAGATCATTCCCCTAGGTAATGATCTTTTCCATGAACCAAACGCCCCATAAGAGGATGTAAGTTTTGATACGAAGGAAGAATTTAAATATATTTTGATTAAGGGTTTAAGTGACAAATAAATACTTAAAGTATATATTTTTTTTAGTTAGGTGTTTAATTTTTTTTTGAAATAAATAGTGTCTAACGTTTTTAAAGTTACTCACATAGGTACCCGTCATCAACGTCCATTAATTTTTACCGTTAAATGTCACGTGCCACCTCCTGAAAAATCTAAAATTATATTAAAAATAAATAAAATTAATTAATTTTTAGAAAATCTCTAAATTTTCTAGATTTTACAAAACAACCCCTAAAATCCAAAATCCTTAACTCCCCAAAATTTAAATTCCGATTTTGGCCGATTTCGCCGCCGACTACAACGTCGCCGCCCACCACATCGATCGCCAGACCATCTCGGTTATTTCTCCCGCCGCTGGAAATTGACCAGCGTCGTGCGAATCGACGAAATTGTCGAAAAGTTCTATCGAACGATTCGCCACGAACGACGGTAGGAGGGGCGACGAACGGCGTGTGTGTTGTTCACCGAAAGAAGGGCGTTTCATTCTGTCGCCAGCAACGTAGCCGCTATCGGCGAGAGTGGTAGAATTTGAGGGTTATTTTAGGAATATTTGAAAATTTTAAGATATATTTTTATTTTTATTTTCTTTTATATTAATTTTATTTATTTATAATATATTTTTGGATTTTTCAGAAAGTGACACGTGGCATTTAACAGTGAAAATTAACAATATGCACCTATTTGGCACGAAATAAAACGTTAGACACATATTAGGCCCGAAAAATAATTTGGGCACCTATGTGAAAAAAAGGGGCTAATAAAAAAACTTAGAAAAAATATATACTTTGGACACTTATTTGCCACTTAAACTACGATTAAATAAGAAGGTATTATATTCTTATGTCCGAATTCAAATTCATAAAAGTTAGGATAAGATGTGTCATTAGGCCAATTAGTGAAAATGTATAGAAATCAAAATGCGATAAATTATATCATAATATTATCTTAATCAGAATCAGAAAAAATTATACAATCATTCAAAATAAAAATTGCACGCCAAAAGGTAAATATACTTCGTAGGTTCTTATTAGGAATGCATTCTGTAAAAAAATCCTGGTTTGTTAAAGAATAATCAAAACCACCATTTTGTAACAAATTTTAGCGTAAGGGAAATGAGTATAGGAATGATTTTATCATGAATTAAATGAAATTTTCATGCCAAGGTAAAAGCCTATTCCAGTTCATCTAAGAAAGTTAATGTTCAGAAACGAAAGAGTGCAATTCTGCAACATTTTACATATCAAATTCCAAAAATACTCAATTATTCATATAATCCACTAAAACCCTAACTCTACAGGGGCCTAAAATATGACAAGAAGGGAAAATAAGGCGTAGATCAAGAAACAAGCGTACGCGATAAGCCCACGGTGTTCTTCACCTCCGTCGGCAAGCGCCACCATCAAATTGGTGCAAACCCTAGTGGCCCAAACCACGAAACCCCCCGCCAGTGCGTACCTAGGGACGCTGCCCCCTTGCGGGATAAAAAGCGACGCCGCCGAAAAGATCACCACCGGTAGCAGACAATAACCGACCACGCTCGTACACGTGTGCAGATCTAGGTTGCCGTAGTTGCGACCCGCTAACATGTTGAACACGATGTAGAGGAAAATCGAGGAGACGACGATCCAGCCGAGGATTATGCCGAACTGGATCTTGCCGCCGAGGAGTTGGAATAAGCAGAAAGACAGGTAGAGGAAGATCGGGCCGGATAGATCCGAGTCTTTATGGGCCGTCGCGTTGACTCGGAAGGGATTGAGGATGGATCTCGTTTTGTGCCAGATTTGGTCCGGGTGGATGCCCAGTTCGTCGAGGAGGGGTTCTTCGTCGTCAAAAGAACCGGAACCGGATGCTGCTGATGTGGAGATTATGCCGCCGACGGGTCCAGATGAGGACGGAACCGACCCTATATCGAAGGCCATGAAGGGTATGGAGGACGAGGAAGGGCGTGAGGGTTGGAAAGGAGCCGTTGGGACTCGGCGTTGGTTGACGTTTCCGACGGAGGGATTGACTCCACCGCCGGACGGGAAAACGACCGGCGGCACATTGAATTCTTTGGCCATTTTTCTTTGTTGCGATTCCGTTTTGGGGATCAAAGGCAAGTTTGGTTTCTAAATCTTGATTTGTTTAGTTCTTTACTTCTTAACGAACGGAAGGGTAATTTTGACTATTCGTCTGGATTGTTTGCTAATGTATTATGTACACAACAGTTGTGTTGGGCCTCGGGAGATGGACAGGATGACGTGTTCTAGTCTTGGGCAACAAGTTTTTTTTTTTTACTAAGAACTTACCCAAAATTTTATATTAGAGGTAAGTTTATAAAATTTTAATATAAAATATATAATTTTTTCAATAATATACGGATTTTAAATTTTTAGGGACAATATCCTCTCTAATATTAATTTTTTTTTAGATTTTAATATAAAAACTCAAACAGAAGAGTATATTATAATTTTATTTAAATTAATATATATGTTAGGGGTGACCGTACCACCCATTTTTTTTGTTTGATTGAAACTTCATTGATCGAATGATTCCAACAAAGAAACTATAACAAGAAGTCCAAAATGGAAGGTTATGGAGATTAAATTAACTTACTCTGTCACCATTGCCATTTTTTAATTTATAAACCTAAATTATAAATTATGATTGTCCTCTATCTCTTTTGGTCAAAAATATTGTTCTTTTATTTGACCCAAGAAGATATATATTTTTAAAAAAATTGAAAACCGGTTTTCATTAAACAAAGAGAGGGATTGTAAAGCATAATTACGTTCTAAATCACGAATGTTCACAGAGAATAAAACACAATACAAATTCAAAAGATCCCAGAAGATAAAATTTAAACACTTCTTATCTTAAAAAAAACATACTCCGTCTTCCAAATGATAATTCAACAAAAGTATACATCATAAAATTTCATGAATCAAACAATTTTTTTATTGTGAGTTTTTAACACATTGACAAACTACTACAAAAGAATTATAAAAATAATAGACCTTCGATCGTCTTGTAATTAGAAACTAACATACATATAAATAAAAACAACTAGAAAAACTCAAGCAAGTTTGAGAGAATAACTACACTAGAGATTAAGGGTGACACCAAGTTATATGTCTACAAATTTTTTATTTTATTTTTTGTAAATTTTGAACACATAAATCTATTTCAATACGTGAATTCGTTTATTATATGTATTAGTAAGAGCACAGTTATGGGGAGCCAGAAGGTTAATCAAAATTTAAATATTATTGTTTGAATTTAAATTATTGAATTATTTATCACATATCTAAATCCACTAAACATACATAATTAAGTATAAAAAATAAAATTTTAATAAACAGAGTGAATAATATGGATGGAAATCATCTGCTCTTTTTTGGTGCCCCTACTTATGCTTTCACACTCAAAATTAGATTTAGGGTTTTAGGTTAGGGGTTGTGGTTAGGGTTTAGGAAATTTAAGATATGGTGTATTTTTAAGGTATAAGGTGTAGGGTTTATGACTTAAAATTTAGGATTAAGACTTGAAATTTAATTTTGTAGTGTTTTTTAGTGTTGTAGCATAAATAAACACCGAAAAAAGGCAGATAATTTTTATTCAAAAAAATATATTCGAACATCTGAATCCAAATCCATTATCTAAAAAATTAGGATATTAGAATTTTACTCTTTCCGGTTGTCTTCTGGTTGATTCGGTTTCTAAAGAATTTCAGCCGGCCATGCTTTAAAATATAAAATTTCCTTTTCGTCTCTGTTTAAATTTCATAAAAAATTTAGTTATCGAATGGTTAGTGTCTGACCAAATTTGCAATTAAACTTTTTAATTAGACAGACAAGCTTGGATTTAGATGGATTAGGTTAATGTGGGAAGAATTTAACTTTAGTTTTAAATTTATGCTTGATTCTATTTCTTTTGGATCGAATCATTTGGGATTCAAGTTACGAGTTTATTTTTGACTTGAAAAATTTTAGACTTAAGTTAACTGAATTTAACTTAATAATATTTTTTTAATTACATCGAAATTGGATCGATGATAGAATTTGACGACCAACCATGCAATGAAAGAGCTTTTACGTTAACAACTAATTGATCTAGCGAAATAAAACGTTAGGTTCATTAAATAAGATAAGAGGTTCGAGTCCTAACCTTATGAATGTAAAAAATTGAGTTAAGAAGATGCTCATTTTAAACCTCTGCAAAATTCAATTCATGTTAGTCGAATAATGAATCAGATACCGATAATTAAACAAAAAAAGACTTTTTACGTCCCCCTCCTTCTATATAATGTGCATGCTTCCTCCAAAACGCAAATATATAACATTTCAAGCAATTGGAAGGCTTAAACCAGTCTAAAATGGCCGCTCAAAACTTAGTTTTCTTCTTCATTTTCCTTTCTGTTCTCTCAGGTAAGAAACAGAAAAATAAAATAAACCCCATTGTTATATTTCTTTCTGCTATCATATTTGTTGTTAATGTTTTTTGAAATGTGAATTCAAAATGATCATGAAGGAGAGCAACAACGAGGTGTTGAAGGTTTGGGAATGGGAAAAAAGAAATTGTTTGTGTTTGGGGATTCGTATGCTGATACAGGGAACAACAAGATAGCTTTGGCAAGTTCATGGAAATTCCCTTATGGAATTACGTTTCCCGGTAAACCTGCCGGCCGTTTCTCCGATGGCCGAGTCTCTACTGATTTCATCGGTAAACTATAACCTCTCCCCTCTCACTGTATGCAATTCTTAAAAATGGGCTTAAAAGCCGCTCTCAGTTGACACTATTCTATTGTTGTATGTTTTAATTTGAGGATTCGATTGAAATGTTTTGAATTTCGAAGTCAATTTAAAAGTTGATCATAGAAAAGGGGTCATTTACTTATAAATGTTGTGTTAACTTTTTTTACAAACAGCGGGTTACTTGGGAATGAAGACACCAATACCATATAGATGGAGGAAACAACTAGCGGGTCGGGTGAAATACGGGTTGAACTTCGCTTACGGAGGGACAGGGGTTTTCGACACGGCGGCTCCGTATCCGAACATGACGACCCAGATCGGTTTTCTACAACAGTTAATCAATGACTCCGTTTACACCAAGAGGGACTTGGAAACTTCATTGGCATTCGTCAGTGCTTCAGGCAATGACTACGCCAACTACATTGCCATGAACGGCTCCACGGCGGTAACTAAAACATCTCATTTTAATGACAATAATCAAATTGTAACATAACAGAAGGATATTTTACCGGTGTCAGGGTTTTCCGACCTTTATTTCAAGCGTTGTGAGGCAACTTGCTGTGAATCTGAGACGCATGCATGGGCTGGGAGTGGACAAAATAGCGGTGGGTTCCCTGCCACCACTGGGGTGTCTACCTTTGAACACCGCGCGGTCCTCGTTTCGACAGTGCGACCGAGCTCAGAACGCCCTTGTTGATCTCCACAACCAGCTGCTGCTTCAAGCGGTCGCCAATCTCAACAACCAAACCAACTCCGCTTCTTTCTTCATCCTCGACTTCCACGATGCCTTCTGGACCGTTCTCAATCGGGCACAACCTCATCAAGGTCATAACACTCACATGCATGCATGTACTTTGACTCTTGCTAAAATTCTGAACATGTAATTTCTTTCATTTGCAGGAAACCCGAGTTTTGAGAACCCATTACAGCCATGTTGCATGGGAGTGAGTGCTGCATTTTCATGTGCAAGTGTAGATGAATATGGAGATAAGAAGTACACGCTTTGCTCAAACCCTAAATCCAAATTCTTTTGGGACACACTTCACCCTACACAGGAAGGCTGGCGAGCTGTATCCTCAACTCCAGCTTTTCGAAACAGCCTCAGGAAACTTTTCAAGAACTAACCAAAACTTGCCTTTGTAATTGTGACCTAAACTTCACAGTTTTTGTTCTCTGCATCTATCAATTCCATCTACTTTTCTTGAGATTGGATAAAAGTTGTGTGTGAAAATGATAATGATAATAATAACCAAAGTTCGAAAATAATAATCGGACTAAGAACTCAAAAATCGACAGAATCGTTAAACCGGAGCTCTGATCAAATAGGTCGAACACTTACCATTTATCTTGTAAAGCCATGTCAAAGAGCCTGAAACGACATTAAAGCATATCAAATATTTACATTCACTAAATGACAAGTTCATGGTGTGTTACACTCACATGCCAGAAATCCCATCACCATTTGACTCGTTCGGTGTGGGCCGAGCTGCAATTGGTGCAAGGTTACAAGGGTTCCTGTATCCCAATGGTGTCGTAGGAGTACGTGGTGTTCTTGGAGTCAAGAATGGCAAAGGAGTGTTTGGCGTTCTTGGGGACAAGTTGACAAACTCTAGTGCTTGTTGTCTCAGTTCCACAGGGTAATCAGCAACACACCCAATCCTTGGCCCGGCACCGGTTGACCATTTCAGTGACAGCTGATGTCCCAGTTGGTATGATTTCATCGCCTTCTTCGAGTTGATCCTTTGTAATATAGCAATTTTAGGCACCTCAGTTCTTGGGCTCTGAAGACCTCCAGATAAAGTCCTTTTGTAAGTATTTGTGGTCTCTGGTTGGTTAGTTTCAGATGATTCTAATGACAAATTCTTCTCTTCATTGTCGATCTCGGGTTCAGTAGGCACTGAGCTTGCTGAAAATTTGGAAGCAGTAACATTACCGCTGGATTTGCCATCATCATAGCTATCGGAATCATCAGTGGCCCGGCGAATCTGAAAATGAGTACGTGTAAGTCATTGTATTTATTACATGAGTCGGAGAAGGAAAATGCATGATCCAAGTCCTGCAATTTGACAAATTCGACAAATGCTGATGAGAAAATGGATAGATTGAAAGTCTACCTCAACTACGCCGAGGTTCACTCCATTCTCCTTCAGAAATGAAAGAAAACTGTCGAGACTCTCGTCCGTTGGCCGGTAATGTCCACTATACGCGGAGATGGACTGAATAACGAAAGAAATCAGGTTTCAATGCATCAGAACATTGTATCATATATCAGGCATTCAAATGCAACCACCAATATCAGTAACAGGCAACAAAAATGGAATACCCTACTGAATCCTAAATCATCATTATGAACTGAAAAACCAATAAAATCAGGTCTCAAACCCTCAATATCTTGTATAAGATTTCCAGCCATTCAAATACGACTATCAATATCGGCAGCAGGTAACAAAATCCGAGTACACTATCGAATCTTAAATCATTATGAACTGAAGAACAAACGTAATCAGGTCTCCTACATTGTATCAGACATCCAGCGTTTCAAATGCAACCATCATTACTGCCAATTTACCTTTAGTATCCCCTGCTCCACCACCAACCTACCGGCTGCCAGCGTCACTCCCCCAGCTAAGAAGCTAGAATGATGAAACATTCCTTTCTTCTTCTGCAAGGTACCAAAAAGACATTTTCGGGTTTCTAAAATCCAGTAGGTAAACAATCGAACAGTTGCCGTTCGAGTCAGAAAATTTACCTCGCCAGCATACAATTTCTTCGAGGTGCTCATAACAAATATCCATTTAGCCTCTTTTAATCCTTTGAATGTATCAAGGACATTTCTATTTTGTTTATGGATAATCTTTCCTTCAACAACAATGTACTCATAATGTTCCCTTTCTTGCTGTTTCCAAAAAATAGCAAAGCAATTGAGTCAACTGACAATTTCATTCATCTCGTTTGGAAATTATAAAATCTAGATTGAATCAAACATATGAGAGGCAAAGGTACCGGTCCGAGATACTTGATGCATTGTTGTCGAAGCTTCGATCTTGGACATTTTTTGAGATCAACCTCTTTGCCATCCCCTATATCTAACCTGCACGAAACAAACATTAAAGTACAGGGACTAGATTTCAGGTTGAGAATAGAACAGTGATGAAATCATAATTTTACCCCAAAAATCATAAGTTCGGGGCTTACCAGTAGAAAAAGGGTTGACCTGCATCAGCTTTACACCATTCATCGTAGTAAATATGTAGGTTATGGCCATAACGATGACGTGGATCGATCTACGGTTAACAAAATGGATTCCATCAATGAAATAATCCAAAATATTTGAAATGGTTTTTGTTTTTTAGAGAAAAGATTAGGTCAAATTATGGATTTAGTCCCTCTGTTATGCTTATGTTTGAAATTTAATCTCTCTATATCAATTTGGCATAATGTTATCATAAGTCAATCCAAATAGTTTAAGCAAAGAAATTTGAGAGGACTAAAATCATAATTTAAGCAAAGAAGAGTAAATTACAGCTTCAATCCAATGTTGAAAAGCCAATTTCTGTGCTTTGGCGTCTATGGACAACCCTTTTCCGACCTGCCAAAATTCCCAGCTTAAATTTACGAAAATATTGAAAAAAAATCAACAACAACAGAAAAAGAAAGAAGATGGAAAATAATCTAATTTTAATGTAAAAAAATACCTTAGAAGCATTTAAGCGAACGCGATTCCACCTTGAAGCAGCAGTTTCTGGTTTCAAATAATTAAAAAAAGAAATTGTGCTGTGATTAAGCCTTGCATAATCCAGAGCCAGCCACCTGAAAATCGATATTATTAATAATAATCAAGAAATATAAGATTTTAAACAATTTAAAAGAAAGAACAAAGACGTTGGATTTTATGAAAGTAGTACCAGAGTTCTTCAGCAACAACGGCGGAGTCTGCTAACATACGCCGTGTCCGGTAACTCCTATACACCTTCTGGACCCTAACGACGGCGTTGGAATGACAATAACCGTCACCGCGCGTGTGATTCGAGCTCGGAGAATCTCGGCCAACGGACAACGGCTCCAGCTGCATTTCCAAACTACTTCCATTATTCCCCGACGGGAAACCCGATTCGGTCGCTCCGTTTGGACTATCCAAGGAGACAAATTCGGATCCAGCAGGTAAGCCGTTGTTTTGAAGATCGGAGGAGGAAATGTCATGAAACGGAGACTTTGACTGGAGATCGAAACTCGAAACAGGTGCTTGAGTTTCAATTACTTCCATTTTTCCACTAGGCTTAGTCAAAACTGAACGAATTTTCTTAAGAAAAATATATAGAAAATAATGGGAGAGGAGAGCAAAGAACATGAAAAGGAAAAATTAGCTGAGGATATGGAAATTCCCCGGGAAACCCAATTATAAAATTGTATAGGCATAATGTCTAAAAAATACGGTTGATTAAATAGTTATTTTGGTCTTTATTTTTTTGAAGTAATTTAATCTTTAACATTTTATTTTGGGTCAAAATAATACATCTGCAGATGAAAACTGTTAGTTAACTAACGTTAAATGGATTGAATTGAAATTATGTGACAAACCTATATAACAGTACACGTCGTAATAACACTGTCATAAGGGTAAATATATTAAACTTTACAAAACGACACATTAATTAAAAAATAATTTTATAAAATTTTTACTAACAATTTTCATTTATAGAGAAATTATTTTGAACTAAAACAAAACGTTGGTTAAATTGCTTCAAAAAATAACTATAAACTAAAATTAATTATTTACTCAAACGCTAGGGTATTTTTTTATTATTATTGCCATACTACTAGTATATATAATATGCCACTTGGGACTTGGATTAAGTGAGGAGCGTGTCTTACGCGCTAAGGTTGAGAGTGAGGTTTTTTTTTCAACTCCCTCTAGACAAACTACGTGGAGGAAAGGGAAGAGATTCTCAATGATAGTGGATAAATTATATGATAAATTTGGCTCATCACGTCATTCATAGTCTCAACTAATAAAAAATATTTATTTTATTAATTTTTTCATGTCACTTTTTTATCGAATAAATCTTTACTCAGATTTATTGTAAATTAAGTTAAAAAACATATTTTACCAATTGTAGATTCACTCGATAAAAAATGATATGAAAATTTTTAATAAAATAAATAATTTTTATTGGTTAAAACCATAAATACCATAACAAGCCGAAGCTATAATATAATTTTTCATGCTAGTCAGATTTTTTTCTCCAATAATACTAAAACCAAAAAAGGTACAAGAATAAAAGAAAACAAATTATTTGCAGTTTTTTTAAGACAAATATTTGTAGATAATACAGGGGAAAAGGTTTGAAGGCTGAAAACTTCTGGAAGGAGAAATTACATTATGGGTGATTCCCATCACGTTATTCATGAGACCAACTATTAAAAATTATTCATTTCATCATTTTTTCCATGTCATTAATCTAATAATAAAATAACTTTCAAAAACAGTTTTTAGAATGATATGGAAAAACTTTAATGAAGATTCATTGGTTGGAAAAAATGACATGGAAAAATTATGGTGAAGTGAGTGGTTTCTATCGGTTAGTCTCGTGGTGAGAATCACCCATAATATAATTTTTCCTCTGGAAGAACATAAGTCAATTTTCATTCGTTCAATTTAGTTAAATCAATTTTAATTAATTTGATTTTTATAATTAAATCTATCGAGGCCTTACTTAATTGATTTTATTTTAATCATTTTAAATATAAATGTATGGTGTATATACATATATCAAACAAAATATGTAAATCTTTTAAATTTTGGATTATTATCTTATATATTGACGGTGAAAAATAAAATTTTCACAAGCGGGATTATTTAGGGGTTTAAGGTTTAGAGTTTAAGATTTAGGTTGTAGGGTTTAGAATTTAGGATGTATGATTAGAATTTAGTATTTAGGGTTTGTGGGTATATTTTTAGGGCTTTAAGGTTATAAATATAGATTTTAGATTTAGGCTTCAAAATATGCATGCTTGTGTAATTTTTTTAAACCGACGATGTATCAAATAATAATCCTTAAATTTTATTAGAAGATTTTTTTAACAAAGGTAATTGAGTTTGAGTAATTATTTCATGCATAAACACTTGTGAAAATTTTATTTACACAAACACCTTAGTTTTAGGGCTTAGAAACTCTCATTGGAGTTTAGGATTTAGGGGTTTAAGTGTAATAGTTTTGAATTTATGAGTTTATGTGTAGTAGTTTTGAATTTAGGGGTGGTTGATAAAATTTTGAGTTTAGGGTTTAAATTTAAGGTTTATAGGTTAAAACCTAAATCTATAACTATATTGCCATAAACCCTAAATTCTAACCATGAACCTTGAATTCTAAACACCTACACTAAAACAATAAACTCTAAACCTTAAACTAAAATGCTAAACCCTAAAATTAAGGCGTTTGTGGAAACAAAAAAATTTCACCGCCTATGTATGAGATAATAATCCGTTAAGTTTTATCAAAAAAACAATGGAAGGTTGAATTTTATTAAAACAATGGAAGGATCAACAAATACAACACACCTAAACATAACGAGAGATTTGGGATTATGTCTCATGCATAAAAAATATAGAAGTCAAAAGGCGCATAAAAATATCGAAACCTTCCCTTGAGACCATAAAAACCCAACATCTGGTATAAAATATCTTTGTCTGTATCCAACAAGACGCATAAGAGTTGATGTAGGGGTGGTGAGCGAAACAAGCAATCTTTCAAGCTGCTCTGCTGCACAATTTTGATTACATCGGCAAATAACTGTAAAAGATGATCAAGTTATTCGTGACCACCAAAAAATCTGAAAAAATAACTAGCGTCGTGGAGATCTATGTACAAGTATCAAACGATCATAAAAATAAACGTAAAACATGACATAAGGACGAGAGATGTGTCATAAAGATAAAAAAATGTGTCATAAAGACAAAGAAAAACACAATAAAATGTGCAAATATTAAAAAATAAAATAAAAAATTTTTTATTAAAACTTAAAAATAACAAAGAAAAAACAACAATAGAATAAAAAAATAAAGAAAAATATGATTCAACAATGATTGGCGATTAGCACCAAAATTAATATTATTGTTGGTTAAAAAACGAGAGATTTTAAAAGAAGATGAGTTAAATAGAGGCTTAAAAAAAAGACAGTATATAAGTCATTATAAAAGTTGTAAAGATTTGTGTATCATCTTTTGTGTACAAACACAATTTTATAATGAATTTGTGTATATACACAAATATTTACAATTTCTAATTTTTTTTAAAATGATAAGAATTTGTTTATATACACAAATCGTTCATAAAATTATAAAAATTTGTGTTTGTACACAAAAATTAATACACAGATTATTACAAATTGTAAAAATTTGTGTACCACTTTTTTAATTTTTTTTAATAACCTCTCCCTAAAATCTCTCTTAAAAAACCGACTAAATAAAGAAAAAGTTCATAAGAGAATTTTAGGTGGAATCTTCTGAACCACGCATTTAATAGGTCGCGTTCATTAATATTAGACCCCATTTCACTTTAATATTTGGTGGCAGAAATTAAGTAACATATAACAACTATATAATAAAAAATAAATGAAATTCTTTTGCTTAAAATTTTAGGTGGAAAGGTGTACTTTTCTGTTTCAAGAATTAAAAAATGTATCGAATTATTTTATATTTTAAAAATGCATTTATTTTTTTATTTAAACTTAATTATACAGTATATTAATGTTTGAAAAATTAAATTAAGACAACTTAATTCAAATTTTAACATTAGCTACATCAAAATAGGTCTTTAGCGGCGTTTTAAAGCGCCGCCAAAAACTCTCACGACGCTAAGAAAAATACCGCAAAAAGTACCGCTAAAATTAGCGCCACAATAGTTCGCGGCGTTTGTGTGAAGAAAACGCCGCAAAAAATCATGTTCTTTAGTAGCGTTTTTATTTTAAAATGCCGCAAATAGTTGTTTCATAGTGGCGTTTGTGTATGCAATCGCCGCAAATAGTTGTTCTTTAGTTGTGTTTGTATTTACAAACGTCGCGAGAAATCATGTCCTTTAGTGGAGTTTTTATTTAAAAAGGCCGCAAATAGCTGTTCTGTAATGGCGTTTGTGTATGCAATCGCCGCGAATAGTTGTTATGTAGTACAAACGCCGCAAAAAACATCATATTTTTTATAGAAAAAAACTCAAATAAAAAGCATATATAATAATCTAAAATGTCAATTTTTACAATTCCAATCCACATCCTATTTCTCAAATAAATAAACTTGACCGCCTACCTATTCTATTGGTCATACATGCATTTTAAGCAATTACATTTTTTTTTTTTTGATCGAAAAAGACTTGCCACAATCCATTAACTTAAAAAAGATCCAACAGAAACAGAAACCTAAGGGAAGGTGGGCCCGCCACAGCCCCCTTCCACCTACACCCTACGACCGTCGCCATGCACCATGCAAGGGCACTGGCTTCGCTACAACCAAACCCTAAAGTAAACAACACCAAGCGAAGGAAACACCAACACTCAGACAAAAAGACATGCAAGGGAAACAACAGACTCCGAACATCCGTCATAAAACAAACGGTAAACACCAGACGAAACATAGGACAACTAAAAAATGAAACTCCCAAAACCTTCACCGGAAAAATGGAACTGGTAATATCTGAGAGCTCTTCCCAGAGACAGGCTTCCGACGTGTCATCGCCGATCCTTATCAAGACAAAACCAATTCTCAACCGTAATGGAGGGTAGGAGGTCATTGAGTTTTCCTTCAGCCTGGCAAATTCCGCACCATGGTGGACCTGAAGCAAACAAACAAGTCGGATGAATTTTCATTAATTCTGATTCATATGAAAATTAAAGCATCCAAAATTCCTTCAAATTTTTCCTTTCCTTTTTTGGTTCAAAAACCACTTAGTTAGCATCATAAACTCTATGACCATATCATCATCAAGCTTTAATCAAATCGAGAATTTAATTGAAAAAAAAATAGTTACCTAAATAAGGAATTAACATAGTAGAATCTGCATTTAAAGGCCAACATATTGATGAATCAGAATTGGATTTAAATCTTGAACTTTTAAAATCAATTATCACAAACAAATCAAACCACGTCAACTGATTTGATTTCTTTCAATCCTTTTTCTTTTCTAAATTTATATGCAATGTGAATCTAGGATTTTTCTAGTTCAGATATTGGATGAATTGGACAATTATTTGGGATGTGAAAAAAGGAGGAGAGGCCATACAATAGCAGCGACGGTGACGGGAAAGTAAAGGGCGGCGAGGATGTGAAAAAACGATCTTGCCAGAGCGGTGGATCGTTGATGTTACGCCACCCATTGACTTCGTCATTCACCTTATATGATATCAATCTTCTTCTCTCTGTTGTTTTTTTTTCTTCCCCTTTAAATTCACGAACTTCTATTGATGGAGGAAATTAGGGGTTGTGGGTTTGATTGGGGATTGGGATGTTTTGAAGTGACTAAAAGTGAGTGGGATATATTCAAAATAAATAATGAGTTTCCTATTGTGGCGTTTATCATTAAAAACGCCACTAAAGCACGAGCATTTGTGGCGCTTTTTCACAAACGCCGCTACATATCAATTTATTGCGTCGTTTTTAGTAAAAATGCCACTAAAGTTATATGAATATTGTGGCTTTTTTTTAAATAAACGTCGCGAATTTTATCATTCGTGTTGTTTTCCCTAAAACGCCGCTAGATTTATAAAATTAGCGGCGTTTGCTCATAAAACGTCGTTAAAAGTATCGTTAAAGCTCTATTTTTATGTAGTGGAAGGATCTACATATTAATTTATTACATATAATTATTTTAATACAATTTGATTCATTATTAAATTTAAATGATAATTGAAGTAACAAATATTGGAGATTCAAATGAGAAAAATAAAAAATAGCAAAAGTTAAATTTAGGGTGAAAAAACATTGAATTAAATTTAAATAATTAATTATTCACTAGTTGTAGAATATGTTAGGGTGAAAAAAAAGAAAAAAAAGGTTAAATTAGGTTATTTGAAGATTATTTGTAATTTTTAAGGGTAAAAAAAATATTTACAACTCTTATATCAAAACCTATAAACTTAAAAAGCTCATTTGAATAGTTTTTTTTTTAATTAGAGGTTTCACCCTAAATCCGTTATTATAATCCTCTCTTCACCAGACATCTACATTAGCGATTTTGACTGGTAAAATCTCTAAAAATAGTTTAAACCGTTAATTTTGGCTCAAAACGCTATTTATTAAACATGATCATGGTAAAATAGAAAAAAAATTTGTTGAGTGGGTTATCTCACACTAGACCTCAGACCTCTACAAAACTTGAGAATTGAAGTAATTGCATCTACAAGGTCATTTACAAATCAATCAAATGTAATATTCATCGTTTTATGTATTTTATTACAAGAAGTAAAAAAAAAAAAAAAACTTAATTATCTGCATGGTTTAATTCAGTACTTTATCATCTAATATTTACATATAATCTAAGAAAAATTAAAAGTAATTCCTAAAAGCATCCACGTTTCTACTCACAAATGGATTATTCCTCTACGTCTTTCGTCTTTTGGACCTTAGGCTTCGTGGAGAGGCGCTTTATTTATTTATTTTTTAATTTTTTGCAGTTCATGGTTGAATTGGAGTTTTATTTTAATCAATATAATATTTCAGATTAAATTAACTAGTTTAGTTCAATATGTTTGAAGATTATTTTATATTTGAATAAATTTTTAAATCAAAGTCAACATATTTGAATAAAACTTGATACGTATTACATATATTTCATGACTATATTCATTTATTTCTATCATATATTTATATTTGTTTTAGGATTAACGTGTCATATTTATTGATGGAAATCGTCTCCCTCCTTAGCATGCCTCAATTTATGTCCTCATACTAAAATTAAGGTTTAGGGTTAGAGTATATAGAATTTAGGGCAATATATATTTTTAGGGTGTAATATATAGGGTTTAAGATTTGGAATTTAGGATTAGAGTTCATACTTTAATTCTTAAGCATTTTTTAACATAGATCATAAAATGGGGCATGCTTAAGGGCAGAAGATTTTTATTCCATATTTGTACTGTATTTTAATTAGGATAATTAAATTATACATCAATGAAAAGTTTTTTTTGGGGTAGGAACCAGTTCTATTTATTGATCCATTTTGGGGATTCGTGTCTTTCTCTTTACAATGTCATCTTCAAAATTTAAATATTAGTTATTTCCTTGAAAGAGTAATGTGCTTTGTCATTACACCCAATCCTTATTGGTATGTAAAACTTTTTTTTAACTAAACGAAGAAAGATAAAAATTAATGTATTCCCTTAGGTCATGAGTTCTAGACCCACTAGAAAGTAAGAACCTTTGAGCAAACACATTTAGTCGGTTAGCCAAGCTGCTCATCTTTATTTTCTTGTGTTCCTTTAGATCATGAGTTCTAGACTTACTGGGAGTACTCCCCTTCTTTTTTTCAGAGTCTATATTCTCCTCTCCTTTATGTAGGATTAAGATTAGATTTAGAATTCTTTCCACCCTACAAAATTTTAAGAACTTGTTGAGAGAAACACATGTACATAAAACCTTTTTAATAGAAGTATATCATAGGTATTAAAACGACAGCGTGTTTTTATATATATAAAGCAAGTTGATTGAATATTTAATTTTCAAATAATAAAATAAAAATAAGGTAGACATGTGATATCAAGTACTACGAATGCAATATATGACGTTTGTTTCTTCCAAATTTGCATTAATTTTAATAATACTAATTTGAAAGCTTACTTAGAATGAGTAAGCAAAGTAATGTTTATTAATTAATAATTATGCATGCATATCTGATAAGCCAAATTCCTTTGTTTAACAAGAAGAGGGCCTTTAAAGTGGTAATAAGGGACACAAAATGTGCATGAAAATGATGGTCAACTTCTTTATTTGGACACACCTTTATGTGATGAAAATGACAAAAGGAGAAGAAGACAACAACACAAGGAGCAAATTTAAAAAGAGGATCCTGGAAATGTCTAGCATGCAAAATTTTCTTTGTCCATTTTCTTTTGGTCATATATATGCGAGAGGATAATCTGACCTAAAAATAATAATTAAAATATAATATTATAAAAAATAATAGGACAATGACTACTGACCTAAGGGTTTGGTGTCAAAATGATCATTATATTATTTTTTGCCGCAAATGCACCACACAACTATTTAAATGGTTCCATTTTAGCCACACGCCGTTAAAAATGAAAAAGTTGACCGAACTGTTAAAAAATTGGTATAAATATAGAGGACCAAATGTGTAATTATACTAATTTTTTAACAGTTCCGTTAACTTTTTCGTTTTTTACGGCGTGTGGCTAAAATGGAACCGTTTAAATAGTTGTGTGGTGCATTTGCGGCAAAAATAATATAGTGGTCATTTTGACACCAAACCCATAGTTCAGTGGTCATCTGTGTAGTTTACCCAAAATAATATGAACAAATTAAAATTTGTATATAAACATGTAGGCTTGTTTGGTAAACAACTTTTTGAGCTAAAATTAAAGGTTTGAAGCATTTTTAGAGGTTTGATCAGTCAAATCCGCTAATTAGGATGTTTGATAAATAGAAGATTGTAATAGCGGATTGAGGTGAAACCTCTCTTTTAGGAAGTTTTTGAGTTAGAGGTTTGGATAAAGGACTTGTAAAGACTATTTTGTCATTGATAATTATAAATTTTTTTCTTCTAAATAGCATAAATTTGATTAACTAATAAAATTTAAAAAAAATTACACAAATAAGAAATTAATATATATATATATATTTAATAATTAATAAATTATATTCAAAATATAATTCATAGATAAAATTTAATATATACATCTAAATTTAATAATTATGAAAATTATATTAAAAAAATAATTTCACAAATAAAAAAATAATATATACATCCTCATATATGCTCAATAATGATATTAAAAATTATTTTTATAATTTAATTAATATTAATATATACAAAATGTTAATAACTAATAAATTATTCAAACAAGTATCAAATATAATCATGTCCTTATATGTCATTTTGCTTGTTCAAATAATCAAACAACTATCAGTTAATTTTACCAAACACTTTTATATAATCAGCTAGTCAAATCAGCTAATGCTATTAACTAATGTAATCCACTATCAGCTATCAATTAATTGTCAAACATGATCGTAATGTTTTATATATGGTCATCAAATTTATTGTCTGAAAAGAAAAATAACACGAATACGAGATACGATTAGTCAAGGGCGGAGCCACCCTTTCAATTGGGGTGTCTCATGACACCCCAAAATTTTTGGAAACCTATTTTTCCTATATAATTTGTATATAAAAAATTAAAAATATAAACAAATGACATCCTTTTATGAATAAAATGACACCCCTTTATAAATAATTAATCTTCTTTAAATATCGTTGAAAATGACACCCCTTAACTATATTTCTAGCTCCGCTCCTGCGATTAGTTGATAAAAGATTAGTAGGTAAAGTGGTGTTGGGGTGGGAAACAAATACAATTAGATTAGAACCATACAAATGTGCAACGTTGGTACATGCCGCGTTGGAAAACACCCACCCACACCACTTGAGAATAGAAATATTATTTTCCTTTTCGGCGTCCCTATTTATGTCCCTACACTAAAAATTAAGTTTAGGGCTTAAAGTTTAAGGTTAGAGTTTATAACAAAATTTAAGATAAAATTTATTTTGTAGGGTTTATTTTTTAATACTGTAACATAAAAATAAACACCGAAAAGAGGCAGAGAATTTTTATCCCACTACTTGATGTCCATCTCAAATCTCAATCATGTTTTTATGAAAATCTACCCAGCTTCAAATGCTGAAGGCCTTAATTTCTCATTGGCTTTTCTTGTTAAAAACGTTGGATGGTTTATATGACGGGTCAATAATTGAGCCCGTTGGGCTCATATAATCCTACTTACCCAACACGCATGTGCATAATCTGATCCAAAGGTTGGTTTAATTGACCCCGTTTCATAATCATACTTACTAACACGCATGTGTACCTCGCTGAGTTTATCGGCTCAAACGAATAAAAATTTTCTGTCTCTTTATCTAAAAGTTAATTTAATTGATACGGTGCACTGTACCGGAGCTACCTGAATTCTATGAACTCGAGGTTCCGAGCATGATGACACCTTGAAGAAGAAGTAGTTTGTGGGGTCAACGTAATTCTTTTTTAAAATTAGATATTAAAACTGAAAATTTTAGGGGAAAAAACAAATAATTTATTTATGTATAACTAAAATTTTTGAAATTTTGAGAGGCATAAGGAAAAATCTTAAAAAAATCTATTTGTATGATAGCCACATTTCTCTTTGTGTACTCCAACCAGCAAAACAAGGGCAGATTCTTTTGAATAATCTCTTTAAAGAGTTCAGAATTAGAAGCCTCCTCCACATTTCCTTCAACTACTTTACATGCATGAGCCCTAAACTAATAGCACGTGCTTTTTCTCACTCCACTCGTAATTATTATTATTATTTCTTAAAATCGATTGAACTTAGAATCTCAATTAATATAATTTGGAAGTATCGAAACTATTGAAAATAATAATTAACGGGATTCAAATTTCCAATGTTTTTAAGAAGATTAAGTTTAGAATTTAGACCTAATCTAATAATAAGCTTTTTTTAACATACAAAATAGAACACTTAAACTATCCATAACCCTCAATCCTTAAATTAGCGACAAATACATATAAATGCAGTTGAATCAAGGGTCCCGCGTAATAACATAATAATAACGGTGTCAATCAAACTAATGTTCAGTGAACTAAATTAACAATAAATTAGAAATATCAAAACTCCATAATTAAGGTCTCGTTCAGTATTGTTTGTTGAACGGGTGTTGAAGCCTCCAACGTTAAAGCAGCGCCGAACAGGACATCAAACGGGCGTTTGCCCCTCCCATTTCACCGTGTTTCGCTCTCGAGCGGGCGTTGTGCCACCCAATTTTTCAGCTTCTGCCTTCAAACGAGAGTTTCTCTTTCGAGTGTTTGAAAAGCTTTAGTGAACGGGCCCTAAAAAAATACATATCTAATTATTGTCCATATTGCTTTTCCTTGTAAGTATATGTAACGACACATTGTTGGACCAAATAGCAAATAATTTATTACATTTAACTTTAGAAAAATAAGGAGAGAACCTATGTAATCAACACATTCCATATTTAGGCTTGATTTATGTTGGCGAGATCCACCTGCCATGCCATGAAGCACCTCATGACTAGATGAAGAGAACCATTTTAATTTTAATTGCTTTTTTTTCCTCAAATAGAAAGATTTTATGTCACCTTTACATGAGACATATTGGCATGGAATAACATTACACATAAGTTTTTTGTGTGTTTTTCTTTAGAATAATAGTATATATTATGGAGGATGTGGCCAAAACTTATACAATACTTTATTTATATACACTCATAAAATACTACATATATACTCTTTCTTGTCCTTTGTCAGCTTCTGGTGAATTCGAGCAAAATTGTTCTATTTTCGGTGCACTTATGATGAGTGAGATATTTTATTTTATTTTATTTGTTGTCTTTCTAGTTTTCAAAGTTTCGCCCTAATTATTTGGATCTACCCGCGTCGTACACCTAAGTTTGATGGGTAAGTCTCCCAGAAAATTTTCTGCATATACAACGCCTCCAGCTTGAGACTTTGTTTAAGTGGTACCAAACTGCTTACCACTTGAACCAACCCCGAACCAACCCCGTTAGTATTTTATTTTATGCTCAAAAGAACAATTTTATTATTGAATTTCTTTCCAAAGGGTATCCTATGCTAAGTATTTTATTTCTTTTGTAAAAAAGAACTATTTTATTTCTAACATAAACATCAACTTGCTTGAATACATATTCATGTTTTTTTTTCTTTTGTACTTTCACATATAATTTAAATATTGATATTTAATATATGAGCAGTAAATGAATTTACCTCACTATCAATGTACAGACTCGTACACTAAAACTATATTGAATATATTCATAATTGATAAAGAATATGAAATTAACGAGTGGTTAAATAAAAAATAGTATTTATTTTAAGAGATTTGAATTCGAATAATTTTAATTCAACAACAACAACAATAATAATAATAAGGGTTAACTATTGGGATGACCAATTATGTTTCCCCCAGTATAGAGTTGGTCACCGATTCTGAAAAACGATCAGTAAAGTCACTCACATTTTCGGGGCGTAAACTTTTGGTTACCTAGCTATTTGTTGACGGGAGGTTGATCTGAAACAAGAAAAAAAAATTACCTAGATAGTCCCTAACTATTACTTAACTGCTATTTTGACCACCAAAATAAAAATAATTTGTATAATTACACATTTAATCCTCTACATTTACTTTTTTTCTTTTTCTTACTCATCTAACTCAATCTCTAATTTTCTACTATATTAATCCTCAATTCACACCATATATTATAATCCATCACCGTATATATCCATGTTTCAAATAATGTTTGTAATCCTCAACTCAAAATTTTTAATCATTCAAAAAATCCTAAAATTTTAAAAAATTTACAAAACAGTCCTCAAATCCCTAAAATTACCCAAACTCAAACCCCCAAATCATCGCTGCTTCTACCGTTAATCGTCGCCTCTGGTTACATTCATTTGGTCACTGGAGCATGGCGGTCATTTCCCCTAACACGGCGTCACTAGAAACGGCGAACGACGTGCGACCGAATGTTGAACGCAAAATTGACATTCGGTTTGCACGTCGTTCACCATTTCTGGTGACGCCGTGTTGGGGGAAATGACCACCATGCTCCGGCGACCAAAGGGGTGTGGTCAGGGGCGATGATCGGCGGCGGAAGTGGTGGCGATTTGTGGGTTTGGGTAATTTTGGGATTTGAGGACTATTTTGTAAAAAATTTAAAATTTCCAGATTAAAGATTAAAAAATCTGATTTTTTTTCATTGGATTGGTTTTTAAAAAGTAAAAATAGTGTCACATGTCGAGCATTGATTGGTTTATAATTTTTTAACACCCCTTTAGCGGTCTGGCACCTAAAACTATAACGGTTGAAACTTTGGGCACCTATTTTTACAAAATAAAAATACTTTAGGCACCTAAAGTTAAAAAATGTATATATTATGCACCTATTTTCATTCTAAGTCTTTCGAATATTCTATGTAAACATTGTTGCACGTAAATTGGGCATTACTTTGTACTAAATCATATTAAGAATTGCAAACATTATTTGAAACATGGATATATACGGTGATGGATTATAATATGCGGTGTGACCTGAAGAATAATATAAAAGAAAATTAAAAATTGAGTTAGCTGAAGAAGAATATGAAAGATGATGGATGAGAGAAGAAATAAAAAATGTAAATGTGGAGCATTAAATGTGAAATTATACACATTATTTTTATTTCAGTGATCAAAATAAGAGTGAAATAATAGTTTAGGGCCTCCCATTAACATTTAACGGCAACAAACAACTGAGTGACCAAAAATTTACGCCCCGAAAATATAAGTGATCTTATTGATCGTTTTTCAAAATTAGTGATCAATTCCGTATTTGAGGGAAACATAAGTGACCATCCAAGTAGTTAACCCTAATAATAATGAATGTTTGACCTAGAGAGGGCTGGGCCAGCGGGGATTGGTATGGTGGAGGCTTAGGGTCCATAAACTAGGTACGGACAAAGGGGCCGACAGTGTCTGACACGTGGATAATTGAACACGTGTGAGGCGGACAAAGCTTTAAAAATGGAGGTATCGGCGGTGCAATGCATTCATAGGTCACTGTTACCTTTCTTGTCTTTAGGGAAATTTGTTTTAAAAGTGGAAGGGGGTAGGGGGCCCATTTTGATTTCCTAACATTGATGTTGCTTGGATTTGCGTGGACTGGTCTTTTTGTATTTGTTTTTTTCTTTCTTTTTTTATTGTATTTTTCTATAAAGAAAACAAAGTGAAAAAGAGTTAATTTCATGCCATGTTTTATACGTGAACAATAAAGCAGGTTTGTATGTAAGTATCTCGAAAGGTTTGTTTTCTTTGTCTAAATTTGAGAATAATAATTTAATAAATGATATTACCATTTTAAACAATTTAAATCAATGTCTTATACATATTTCTGTTTGTCTTCTATTAATATTGATCGATAGGGATGTACCGAAGAGTGATAGAGGAGATATTCGCCCCTGTAAAATTTTAGGATAAAATACACAAATGTTCACTAAATTACTTTTAAAAATATAAAATGGTCATCAAACTTTTAAAACTTATATAATGATCGTTAAACTTTAATTTTATTACAAAATGGTCATTGGGTCGTTAACTATCGTTAAGGAGATGTGACAGATACAAAAATTTGTATAATAACATATTTAATCCTCAATATTTACACATTCAATCAATTTAGACATCAACAATGAGGGTTAAATTAGGAATAAATTGATTAAATGTTTCAATACGGATGATTAAATGTTATATTATTTAAATTTTTGTAACCGTCACGTCACCCAATTAACGACAATTAATGGCTCAGTGACCATTTTCTAACAAAAACTAAAGTTTAATGTCTATTATGTAACATTTGAAGTTTGATGACCATTTTGTATTTTTAGAGATAGTAGAGTGATCATTTGTGTACTTTATCCAAAAAATTAAATTTTCTTATAGTTTAGATGTTTTTTCTTTATTTTTTACCGATAATTTAATTTCTCACCTCCTAAATTTATAATATAACTTTCTAATAATTCACATCTCTTACATAAAATCTTGCGTCCGTTCCTATTAATAGTTGTATATTGACCTATATTAGTTGATGCAAAAAAATTTTTTTTAACGGAAATTCTCAATATGTAATCATTTATTAATATTTTTATCTTAACTATTTTTGTTTCTTTTATAATCGCTTTAAAAATATAATTTGTTAAACCTAATTAGTAGTTTTATAAATTATATTTATATAAATATATATTTCTATGTATGTATTTGAGGTATACTTGTATGTATATAATATATAATTTGTTAAACAATTGAGAAATGATACTAAATATTAAAATAAATATTTTAAAAGTATCAATAAAGCCGAAACAGTCATATCAGTATCAAAATAAAATCAATAGATTTTGTCAATATTGTATTGATAACTTTTTACTAAAGGTTTTCGGCTTATTCAGAATTTAATATTAAAAAGTCTAAATAAATAAAATATAAAGAAGCAAAATAACTATGAAATTGACTCGAGGCTAAACTTTTGTACTTGTAATATATTTTCTTTCGTAATTTTTAATAATTTAGGAGATTTATGGTTTTGAGTATTAGTGACGAGGTGTTATTAGGGGATAAAAATCTTCTATCTTTTTTTCAGTACTTTTATTTATGTCACAACACTAAAAAAACACTACAAAATTAAATTTTAAGCTCTAACACTAAATTTTAAATCCTAAAACCTACACTCTATATTCTAAATTCCCTAAACCCTAATCATAAACTCTAACCCTAAACCTTAAAATTTAAACTTAATTTTAAGCGCGATAACATAAATAAAGACAACAAAAAGAAGCAGAAAATTTCCGTCCGTCATTAAGATGCTAATGGAACCATATTACATAAAAATACAAAAACACCCTTGAAATGTACAGACTTAATTTATTGTTACAACACAGTTAAAGACAATGTGACAAATATAGACTGAGACACTGTGTTTGTAGTTAATTTAAGACCAAAGTCCTTCATTTATTTCTTTTTTACAGTTTGCAGCCATTTATTTTGCTTTGTTTTATTTATTTATTCTGCTTTTGTGTAAAATGTAAATATTTTCATAATTATTTTACAATTATTATTCCCCTTTTATCACCCTTGCCTCGATATTGTAAACCTTCAAGATTTGAATCCACGAACTCTCCTCATTCCTTCCATCATTACTCTTTCTATTTATTTATATAATTATAGCCCACCTTCTTCTTCTTCATCAAAAATCTTATCTTTTCCTGCGTTTTTTTCCTCTCTGGTTTAAACCTGAATTCTCTTCAATTTATATTGTAAACCTTCAAGCTTTTGATAATGGCTCAAAAGCATTTGCACGAGTTACTCGAAGAGGACCAAGAGCCATTTATTCTCGAGAATTACATTGCTGATAGGCGTTGTCGACTCCAGAAACCATCGCCTACAATCCATTTTCAATCCAAAAAACTAAAACCCATTTCTCAAAACTCAAACTTTCCTTCGAATTTCTGCAAAAAAGCTTGCTTTTTCACCTCCCGTGATTCACCAGACTTGATAAAGAAACCCCCTTTTTTTGGAGCTAAAAGCCCCAACGCCATATTTCTCCTTGAAGCTGCTCTTAGGATTCAAAACCAATCTTCATCAAAAACCAAATCCCGAAACAAAAACAGCAATGGCGCTGCTTCTGGGCTGTTTGGTTCCATTCTGAGGAGGTTAAAGCATCGTGCAAAAAACCCAAAGCGCGAAACAGCCAATGGTGTAATAAGTGAAGAGAAAAGTGGATGTGAAATGGGGTTTTCAAATGAAGAAAAATCCATGGATATGGACTTAAGTACTTCGTGTAGCTGTAGACAATCAGAGGAATTTGAAGAGAATTTAATGTGTAATGGAGTTTTAGAACATAACTCTGCTTTTGATAAGCACTTTCCTAGCCGCCATGGAAGAGAGGTGAGTAGATTCAATTCAAAGATTACTTATAAATTAGTTCTGAATTCAGAACAATCTGGTTTCTTTTTATTGTTGATAATGCTATAATTAGTACTGTTAAAAGATTCTGTTAAATGGGTTGATGTGATTTTTTTAAAACAATTTGTTGAATTATGAGGCCTAGTTCGATCTTGTTATTATAGAAATAAAAAAATTAATATTTTGATAACTAGAATTTCTATTTTTAATCCATGGCTGATGTACTGGTCTGTAACAGGAGAAGGAAAATTATGAATTACAGAGCTTAAAAAGATTGCAAGGTGAAGAAGAAGAAGAACAATGCAGTCCTGTTTCTGTTTTGGACCGTCAATTCGAGGATGATGATAGACATGTTGACGACGACGATGATGACGACGATCTTGAATGCACCTATGCAATAGTGCAAAGTACGTTTATTTTTAATTGCTTAAACTTGTTAGCCATATGTATATAGAAGAAGTTGGTATAAGTAATGTAGGATCCAGGTTGATTTTGTTGCAATTAGATGTTAGCTTGTACACCAAGGTAGGTTAAAGTGATCTGTTGAAACAGACACAGTTGTTTGTCTGTCATAACATTTCAAGTTAGGAGATCTGTCCTAATATTTGGGACATTTTAATCATCTTCATCGAAAAATTTTCTGTGTTTCGTTTGAAGTTTGAACTGTCTCATGCTTTTGATGATTTCTTCTGTTGGAAAAAGCTTAATTGTTGTTCTGGGTTTTCCATTATATTGATGCCCTTTTCTTGGTTTTCCTTGTTTTATCACCAGGAGCTAAGCAGCAGTTTCTGCATAAACTTCGTAGATTCGATAAGCTGGCCGAATTGGATCCAATGGAGCTTGAGAAAAGAATGTTAGAACAAGAGCAAGATGATGAGTCGCCTTCATCACAAACTGAAATGAACATCAATGGCTACAATCTAAAACGCGTCCCCGAATGCATGAAAAGGCTAGTATCCGATCTCATTGCCGAGGAAGAGACGGTGTCGCAACGTGACGGATGCATCGATAAACAAGCGGCGGCGGAAAGGGTACGCAAAAGGCTGGATTCATGGGAAGATGTGGAATCAAACACCATCGATATGATGGTGGAACAAGATTTCAGAAGAGATCAGATTGAGGGTTGGAAGGGAAATGAAGAACAGATCAGAGAAACTGCAATCGAAGTCGAACGTGCCGTCTTCGGATTACTGATGCAAGAACTGAGTGAGGAACTAGTTTTTACACCGGGGATTGAAGTGAATGGCTGAAAATTTTGAAGCTAAGGAGATTTTTTTGTAGTATTTTGAAAAATAAGAAAAAAATGTTAATTAGAGAAGTACAGCCTGACTTGCCGATAGGCCAATAGCAGAATATTTATGTAACATGTACAATGTCCATTAATCGAGAGACCCATTGCTAAGAAATGAAAGGAAAGTGGAGCCCCTTTTCGGCCTAAAATTAGGACAAAGAGCCTCTTGTAATACCCACTTGAGTTCGAATATCAACATTTGTCGTATTATTGTTAGTATAATACAAAAAACTTCACATATTTTTCAATGTTTATATTATAATTATGTATTTTGAGCGTGTATGTACACCACAGTTTAATTGCATCATAATAGGTATACTTCCGTGTAATTACAAGAAATTTTAATTTTCTAAACATAATTGACTGATATAGTGTAATTATGTTGTAACGTTCAACGTCATGTTTGATTGTATAAAATGTAATTATTCAATTAAAATGTTTAAACTTTAAAATAATACTAATTATAAAATTTAAATAGTGTAACCGGAGGCCTCCAATTACATCCATTTTATGCGATCTCCAAATTACTATAGTTGTCCAAACATATCACAATTAGATAATTACATTTAATTACACTCAAATCCAACTCTACGATAAACTTCCAAACATGCCTTTAATATTTATGTAATATAAAATTTAGAGCAAGTGGTTATTGGTTAAAGTTCTCGGTTATATTTTTTCTTTTCTTATAGTTTATGGGTTCAAAACCTTTTATAAATCTTCTCCCCTTAAATAGAAATTGTTCAAAAAAATTATATCGAGCTGAATAAAAAGAGGGAAAATTACATAATATTACCTCACATATTCCCGCGTTATTGTTTTGATACCCAACTATTATTTTTGGTAAAAAGGTACCTAGTGTTACGTTTTTGTTCTGTTTTGTTACCATCGACATTTAAAATTAACAAAAATTGTGACATATATTGGGTTAATAACAGTTTTAGTCCAAAAACTTATACAATCTATTAATTTAGTCTAAAATTCTATCAATCTAAATGTTATTTTAATTTTTTTAATTAAAATTGTAAATTCCTCATTTTTCTTATTTTTCTTCTAGTCAAACACTTTTTTGGCTTTAAAAAATACGCTAACAACAATTAAAATTTTATGATTTAGGGATCAATGGGGGCTATGCAGGGTCTATTGAATTACCCAAATTCTACGATTGGGATACCGGCGCAAATACGAAGGTGTAAGAAAGGGATGAGACAAAATGAGATCGAAGCTTTGCAAATCTATCTCGGTGAGATTATATATAATTGGACTAAAATTGTGATTATACAAAGCTACATCATTATCTCTATTAATTTTTAACGGCTAAGGTATCAAAACAGAACAAAAATATACATTAGCTAGTATTTTGTCAAAAATAATAGATGAGATACCAAAACAGTAACTCGACCAAATAGAAAATCTTTGAAATTAGCCGCGTCTATGTCAGGGCGTAACTTTTGGGCCTTAGTGCTGGTGGATTACAATCCAAACCCACAAAAAAAAACTAGGGCCGCTAATGGTAATGGATTCGGAGACCTTTTTCCGCTCCCTCTAAATCGTATGTGCATTCATTTCATTTTTGGGTAAACTACAACAGAGGTTGCTAAATTATGGGTAAAGTTGCATTTGGGTCACTCAATTATTAAAAGTTACATTTAAGTCACTTAATAATGAGTAAGGTTATATTTAGGTCACCCAATTATTAAAGGTAACACTTGAGTCACTCAATTATAGGTACAGTTAAATTTGGGTCACCCTTCATATTTAAAAAAAAACATCAACTTAGTCATCTTTTCTTCCAAATCACTTGTATACCCTCATTAACATTAGAGTACTTCATTTGAAATCATTAATTAATCTAATACACAAATTGATCTATATTTTTAAAATATGAAGGATGGTTCAAATGTAACCTTACCCATAGTTGAGTGATCCAAATGTAACTTTTAATAATTTAGTGACCCAAATGTAACCTTACCCATAATTGAGTGATCCAAATGTAACTTTTAATAATTTAGTGACCCAAATGTAACCTTACTCATAATTGAGTGACTTTCCTGGTAATTTACCTTTTCATTTTTTTGGTTCTCCTCTCAAGTTTTGCCCGACTTATTGGGATCGATTCGTTTAACATATATAATATTAGTGAGCGAGTGGATTTATCATTTTAGAAGCTAAAAATGGTGTCGGTTGGAGTTCCAAAAGATTCAGAACCAAAAGCCGCCGGAGTTCCAGCTAGGGCTTCTCTCAGAGAGGAATGGACAATCCCAGATTTGGTGTCAGTTGGTAGTGGTGGAACCGATGATGAGAACTTCGCGGACGTGTGGCCGAATGATCACCTTATTAACTATTGTACTTTACTTAACTGAAGATTATATATATAATTATACATATGCTTCTCACACTTCAAGGATTCAAGCTCTCTTATGACATTAGCCCTTCAACTTCTCTTGCTCCACCCTAAAGGTAAATTGTCCTTCTAGTTTTTAGCGCTTTACTTTGACTAATTCAGACTAATCCACGTCGTACATTTAGTTTTGGTGGGTAAATCTCTCGTGAGATTTATTTTGCATACACAAAGCCTCAAACTTGAGTAAGGATGGCAAAAATACCCGGCCCCGACCCGACCTGACCCGACCGGGTATTTTTTTCGAAAATTTCGGGGATCGGGGCGGGCGGGAAAAGCATGAAGTCGGGGCGGGGCAGGTTCGGGTATTTGCTAGAAATTCCCCGTCCCGCCCCACTCCGGTATATTTTTATATTTTTATATATATTTTTATTATATTTATAAAAAATATAATTATATTTAAACACTTGTATGTGTTTTAAGCTATTTTTTGTTTTTGTTTTGGTTCGTACATTTTATAAAAATTTGTTAGATGTTGTTCAAGTTTTAATATATTCGATTCTAACGGTCAATGATTCAAGTTTATTCTTTTAAATATGTAGTTTAACACGTGGATAATTAAAATTGGTTTTATTTTATTTTTTTTATATAAGTTTGAAGTCCCTTGAAACCATAATTTGTGATTGTGGTGGAAGATTGGTCGAATCTAACATTTACCATCGACGAAGATTAATTTTTTTTTTAATTTTTCGGGGCGGGGCGGGGCGGGGTCGAGTTTAAGGGTTATTGTATCGGGGCGGGTCGGGGCGGGTAAATTAATATTTTAATTCGGGGCGGGGCGGGGTCGGGTATAGTATTTTATAGGTCGGGGCAGCCAAAAACCCGCCCCGCCCCGCCCCGTTGCCATCCCTAAACTTGAGACCTGTTTAAGCGATACCATATGCTTTAAGTGTATTTGTTATTAAGAAAATAATTTTATTTTACAAACTGAAATTATTTTTCACACATATAGTATATTATTTTTTTCTAATCTGTTTCTTTTTGTTAATTATCTAGGGATGGTGTTTTCATGAGTGGTTTTTAAATTAGACTAGGACCACTAAAACTAATTATAGTTAGGGTAAATGTATTTTTTGGTATTTGATTTTGACTTCAAGGTTTAGTTTGATATATTAATTTAACTTCTTAATCCAATTTGGTAATATATATTTTTTGTTCAATTGATTATTACATTTGAACTAAAAATTTAAACTTGATAGAATTTCAAATCATTTGCATATGTCTAAGTCCGCCCAGTTTGACTGAATCTTAATCTAAACTAATTAAATTTGAACTAATAAACCAAATTCAAACACTAATTTAAATAAAAAAGCTAAGTTCACTCAGAAAATTAAATACTATTAAATTAAATTTTAAAACTAAATTCAATATAAAAATGTATATTTACCCAATCTTGAAATTGAGCCCATCTTGGAAAACAAAGGCTAACCTACAAAGGACAAATTATAGTGTACGAGCCGGTTATCTTCACTGAATTGGGCTGAGACTTATAATGACTTTATTGAGCTAGCAAGGTCCGAAAATTATAATGACTTTATAATGTTTTACGTGGTGAAAAAGGAGTGGTGAACGAACCAAACTATCAAGCAAATTGTTTCGCTATTCAGGTCAGATTATATCGACAAACAATCATCAACTGAGTGGGGATCTATCTTTTTATGACCACCAACATAATCAAAATTAGAAACTTGCGACGTGAAGATCTCTATACGAGCACCAAACGACCGCTAAAGTATGTTGAAATCATGTCAAATGACAAATGGAACAAACAAACAAAAAAGCGTACCACAAAGTCAGAGAAAAAACGTGCCAGAATGGTAAAAATTCTTATTGAGAATTCAAAAATCTTCCTGAACCTCCTTATCTCTATCCAAACGAGACGTTTTACGTGGTGAAAAAGGAGTGGCGAGCGAACCAAACTATCAAGTAAATTGTTCCGTTACCCAGGTCGGATTACAACGGCAAACAACCATCAACCGAGTGAGGATCTATCTTTCTATGACCACCGACAGAATCAAAATTATAAATTTACGCCGTGAAGATCTCTGTACGAGCACCAAACGACCGCTAAAATATGTTAAAATTATGTCAAATGACGGATGAAACGAACAACAAAAACAAAAGGAACACACCACAAAGACAAAGAAAAAGCGTAACAAAAAAGCAAAAATTCTCATTACAAATATATAAAAAAAATAATAATAAATCGGTGATCGACAACTAATATTAAATTTTGTTACCGACCACCTACCAAGAAACAAATAAAAAGAAGAAAAGAAAGATTGGTTGCGTCGGTCTAAGATACAGAGAAAAGTTTATTCTAGTTTCTAACCTAATTGTTTTAAGTGGATAGTTTATGGATACATATATATGATGTTGTAAAATTGTAAAATTTAATATATACCATCAAATGTATTATTAATGTACAAAATAATAACATATATAATTAATTAATTATAGAAATTACAAAATGAAAATCCGAACGATTTTGAATACAAAGGAAGATGCTTTTGGGCAACAAAAAGAATCTTTAATCAATTAATGCCTAAATCAAAGCCATTTAAACTTTTCTTAAGTATCATGATTAAGCAATTTAAAGGTGACAACTCAGTCCCACACAAATCGATAAGACAAGTTTTAACTACAAATTCAACCAAACCGAACCCTACTCTCCTTTTCTTTGGGTCTTTTCCGGCTAAGCAATCGACCCAAGTGACCTTGTCTAAATACAATTTATTAATTTTATAAGAATTTTATTATATATTCTAATTTTATGAATATGTTTTTATATTTCTATTACAATTCCTAATCTAATGAGATTTTATAAATATATTTAGTTCAGCTTTGCATAAAATTAGTATAATGTATAATATCATACATAAAGTTTTATGATTAGATAAAAAAATTATTTCAAGTTGAGGTTGGAGTGAGATGCATAGCTATTAAATAAAATTTGGGAGAAATAAGTTTGAATATATAAGTAAAAATTGAGTCGGGATCAAGACGAAAACCCACCCGACTCACCGGAGACTTGTTCTCTACCCTAGTTTTGATTGTTTTTGTTTATTTACCAGTATCTAATTTATTAACAGACTAATTTAAATTGAATTTTTAAAGGTCTAATATGAGAACTACCTTTTTAATCTTATATTCTTCATTCAGAACGTTAAGATACAAACCCTGGTATTTCTTAAAAATACTAGTGTTTCGTCCCGCTATACCAATAAATTATCCGTATATGAATATCTAATGTTGATTCTTGATGTCTATATCTATTTGAATTAATTTGAATAAACTTGATATGGGCGAAACGCATCAGCATTTGGATCTAAATGTGTAAAAAATTGTGTTGGTAATTATTGAGCAATCCCATCTGGGGTCGGTAGCCATCATTTGGATCTCAATCACAGCCTGCAATATTGAAATGGTTTCATTGAATGAACCGGGGGTAGGGGACCCTTTCTTTTATAATGATAATTACGAAAAATTTGCATGCCAAAGTTGTCGATTCAAACACAAACACAAAAATGGTGCACCCTCAATGTGCAAGACAGCCCATATAATTAGAGATTGCTGAAGCGGTCGTCTCCCTTAAAATTTTAAAAATTTATTTTTATTTCTCTAAATTTTTATAAATTTCTCTCTTAAAAATTTATAGGTTCGTCATTCTTAACCTAAAATTTATAACGGATGTGGTTCATTAAACTTCATTCTTTTACGTGATTAGACATACCAAATATTTTTTATTTGCTAAAATTGATGAATATTTAATAATATAAAACTATGTAATATCAATGAAAAAGCGGATGATGTTCATATTAGGAGACTCGGATTCAACCGCAATGTCTGCAAGGTGTGTGTGCATTGTCATGGTTAAGAATATCTATTAATAGAAATTACTTTGTAATCACCTTTAGATTATTAAAAAATTGTTTCCCTTGTCTTTTCACTAACTAAGTGGTGACACGTGTCACAATCTACATGAATGACTAGACTCATTAAATTAAAATTATGATCAAACTGGTAGATACATGAGTAATAAGACCGAATGTCTAATTGTAGCAATTCTTTTATTTGTCACATCAACTACTCTATTTGTTAATTTTAATAGTTAGTGGTTTGATTGATGCTATTAAAATAATTAAGTGGTTTGATTAATAAAACTAAAAAATAAGTAGTTAAAATAAATTTTATCCCACAATTAGTGGTAATTCATGTAACTTATCTAATATTTAATACTTAAAGTATAATCATAACAAAAAAGTCTAGCATCTCCCCTCCTTTAGTTTTGTCCCGGGTACCGCATTAAATATTTAAAAATATAAGTAACAAATATAATATTTATGATTTTACGTTAGAAGGACGAATTTATAAAATTTTAAGAGGATAAAATTATAAATTTTAAGGGATAAAAATAGATTTTTAATAAAAAATATATAATTTTTAAAAAATAAATAAATCATACATACATTTCAAACTTTAGGGGCAATTGCCTCTTCAGCCCTTCTCAATCCATCCTCAAATACTACTATCACAAATTTAATTTCATCATGTCTCCATCCATCGGAGGAGCCAATAGCCATGGAGATATTGACAGCGAGCAGCCAGGGAGAGAGGCCCCACCTGGCCATTTTGTCCAAACTAAGGATGATAATGAGCATGACCGGCTTACAAGCTACTCGAGCTCAGTTCAATTAAAATTTGGTTAAAGTTTAGCTCGAGTGAGCTTTTACTCGGCTTGAGACTTTAACAAGCCGAACCGAGCCGACTCAAGCTTGGCTCGAAAAACTCGTGAACATGCTCGAAATAATTATATACATATATTATATATAATATTCCATATCCACTTGTATGTTTCATTGTTGTTAACTTGTTATCATGGTTAATTAAATACTTTAAATCCTTTCTTCTTATGGACTTATATAATTTAGAAAATGTACTATGGTTATCTGCGGCTTTAAAAAGTAAATATTATCTTTTCTCAAACATGTTTTCACTTGTTATTTTTCAAATCTTAAAAAAAAATTAAAAACAATTTAAGCAAAGCAACAACCTAATCTCAAATTGTTCAATTCGAGCTAAAGCCTGAAATTTCAAGCTCGACGAGTTTCGAGCCCGAGCCAAACCCAGTAATACTATTTTTGAGCTGAGTTGAGCCTGGACAGACTCGGGCTTGGCTCGTTATCACCTCTAGTTCAGACAAATCCCAAACAAATCAGTATTGTAATATCATAAACATGTTGTATAATTTTAGATGCTATTTGATTTATTAAATAATATTACAAACAATGATAGATCCAAAATTTTAAGAATATGGATCTAAAATATTTTTTTTCTCAAATGGGTATACATATTTTCATTTTCTTTCAATAAACACACTAAAATAGTTTTTTAGTAAAAAGTTAACACTAAATTAAAAAATTTCCCCCTAAATGGGGTGCAAATGCTCCTCTATGTGGTCATGTGCATCTGCCACTTATTACAAATCTTACTCATACTTGTGATAAAATACGAATATATATATATATATATCATATAGGGTTATAGAAAGTTACTTAAATTAGAATCAATCAATATCATAACATTATAAATTTTTACAATAAAAATTTAACAGAAATAGACCAAACATTCAAATTTGACTCGACTAAAAAAAATCAAATAAAATTTTAGTTATAAAATAAGATTCAGCAACTTGACTAACTCAGAAAAAAGTATACAACTTGACTGAATCTAATGTCCACCCTAACTTTGATTAAGGTGTAAACGACAAATTTGTGCTCGAAAATTATTTGAAAACAATGTAAAAATATACTTATTCTATTAATGGTAATCGGAACTCAAACTTAATACAGTAAGTTATTTAATATCTTAAAATTCAATTTGAACAATTCATAACTCTCATAGTAAGCACTTCATGTCTCAAATAGTGAAAATAACTTAAAACTGTTATATAAGAAGTATTAAAAATCAATACATTATTGTTATTTAAGGTTTAGATAAATATCTAAGGCTATACAAAGAAGGGGTTGTTTTAATAATTTACTGATAAAAGCAAAATTTTGATACACAATGTGTAAAAATAAATTTTATACAAGCATGAATATTTATAATCTTAAATTCTAAACTCTAAACCTTAAAAAATTAAACTTACAGCCAGGGACGGACGCATGATTTTATATTAAGGGGAGCAAACCTATAAAATTTTAAGGGGCGCACTTATAAAATTTTAGGGGGCGAAAATAAATCTTCAATAGAAAATACATACAAAAATTTCTAATTTTTTTTCCAAATCATATATGAATTTCAAATTTTGGGGGGATGACTGTCCCCTCCAACCCTCTTCTAAGTTCATCTTTTCCTACACTCTAAACTCTAAATTCTAAAAACTAACATGCAATTCTAAATTATAAACTAAACTCTTAACTCGTAAAATTAAAAATTTTGTGTAAACTAAAATTTACAGAATCAACGTATCAATTTTTTTTTCTTTTTAAGATAATATATATATATAGAGTAAATGTGGAAAGTATTGGCAATAAATATATATGTATAAAATGCATGCATGTGCATGGATGGAACGTTCTGCAAATTGAAAAGCAAAGCAATCAGATTTTGTCAGATTCTCCTGTTCAGTTGTTGTCTCAATTTGCCCTTTCCTCTAAACTCCAACTCTTTACGCATGCCTGCGTTCCCTGCCCTTTATTATCTCATCATTTTCCACGTCACCACCCCATTTATTAAAATATAAAATAACAGAATTTTAATCCGATTATAAAATATAACAGAATTTTAATCAGATTCAAGTAACTACAATTTATATGTTGAGAATCGATAATATTTTTTCTAATGCCAACTTTTAATATAATCCTAACTAATAAAGTTTATTCATAAAATAAATATGAAAGATATAAAAATACCTAAAATATTATAAATTTATGGAGTTAGGTTGAATAGAAAAGAAGCTACTTTGTTTGGAATTTTACAAGTGTGGGGCAATACAATCTATCTTTTCATACTAAAAAACCAAAACAGGCAAACATTTAGTAATAAAATAAATCCAGTTTAACTCGAGTAATTCCATTCTAAACATGATTATTCGACACAAATATGATTAAAAAATAATTGAAAAAACAAGAAATTAAATAAACATTTTATGGTACGGCTGTACATACATCACCATCAGATGTTTGGAATCACATGGGCTGCCTTCATATTTTACAGTGAAATCCTAACAAAAACATGAGGGCCCTGCACCCTATTTTAAAAAGCATTATTTTTAAATAATTATTTGTATTTATAAATATCCTCTTTATTTTTATTATAGTTGTGCTTGTGTCCTAAAACGTCAATTAGATATAGGCAATGTTTGCTAAATAGAGGTTTAAATAAAAATTAGAGGTTAGAGGCATAATTAGAGTTTTGACCAGTCAAATTCGTTAATATTATTGTTTGGTGAACATCAGATTGAAAGAGCGGATTGGGGTGAAACCGCTAATTTAAAAAAAAACTCATAATATGAGCTTTTTGAGATTAGAAGTTTGATATTAGAGTTATAAAGACTCTTTTACCCTTACCAGTTACTAGAAATCTCAAAATAACCTAAATTAAATATTTTCTCACCTATTTATAAGCTAATTCTATTTATTTTTTTTCTTTTTATTATCACATATTTACATGTGAATTTAAATTTATTAATTAAATTATATTAAAATAATTATATAATTAATATATAAATTATTCGAACATGTTTAGAAAAATTATATTAAAAATAATTTTATAGATACAAATATTGATAACTAATAAACTATTCAAACAAGTATTAAATATAATCATGTCCTTATATGTCATTTTGCTTGTTTAAATAATCTAACAGTTATCAGATATCCGTTAATTTCACCAAACACTTTTATACAATCAGCTAATACAATCCGCTAGTCAAATCAGCTAATGCAATAAGCTATCGGCCCTGTTTGGTAAATAGAGGTTTGAGCAAAAATGAGAGGTTTGAGACATAATTAGAGGTTTGACCAGTCAAATTTGCTAATATTGTTGTTTGGTAAATAGCGGATTGAAAGAGCGGATTGGGGTGAAACCGCTAATTTTAAAAAAGCTCATAATATGAGCTTTTTGAGATTAGAGGTTTGATATTAGAGTTGTAAAGACTCTTTTACAGCCTTAGCAGTTACCAAAAATCTCAAAATAATCAAAATTAAATATTTTCTCACTCTATTTATAAGCTAATCCTATTTACTTTTTTCTTTTTATTATCACATATTTATATGTGTATTTAAATTTATTAATTAATTATATTATATTAAAATAATTATATAAATAATAAATTAATATATAAATCATTTGAATATGTTTAGAAAAATTATATTAAAAATAATTTTAAAGATCTAATTAATAATAATTAGATGCAAAACATTGATAACTAATAAACTATTCAAACAAGTATTGAATATAAACATGTTCTTATATGTCATTTTATTTGCTTAAATAATCTAACAGCTATCAACTATCAGTTAATTTTACCACACTTTTATACAATCAACTAATACAATTTGCTAGTCAAATCAACTAATGTAATCAGCTATCAACTATCAACTAATGTAATCCGCTATCTGCTAATTGCCAAACAAGGCCAAACAGGGCCCATAAACAAAATTACTCAAACTCAGATAAGGGTTTAAGCATCTACATAACTTATACTTATTGTTAGTCGTTGAGTGTCATGGGTTAACTAGGTATCAGCTCGGTTTGAAATGACTAAGATGTCCTTATTTTGAATGATAATGAATTTCAAAGGTGTTTTTGTCGTTTCACAACTTTATATAATTTTTAAATTAAACAACGTAAAGTTATTATTTAAGATTCAAACACTTGATTAATATATATGCACATAAACTAATCCTTTATCAAAATTAAATGTTGATTTTTTTTTATAAAAAAATTAGATAAAATATTTTCATAATTTACAGATTGAGCTCAAGAATCTATCAAAATTATCTGTTTCGGCCGAAGCCCCATGACCCATAAGGCCGAAAGATGTTGCTAGTGGTGGGGAAATGGGATCCGAATTCGGCTCCGTTCACCAGACCCGAATTCACTCTCAGCAGTCCACTCAACTCAGCTAATCAAAGGGACAATAATGGAGATGTTATTCAAGTGGTCTGTATAAATGCAGGTATCCAAAAAAATAATCAAAAAATACGAAAAATTATTATTTGAACATTGTTCACCACGTCCGTCAATCTCAAATTGAATCATAACCTTATTAACTGAGACTACGAATGACGTGTTGAGCCATATCCATCTAATAATTTCTCGAAAAAATACGTATATTTATACACCACTTGGAAAACGAAGATGGACCATTGTCGTAAGCTTAAATTGGAGCTTTTTCGTGGACGACAGGATCCAAGTCTACCGCTCTCTCTTCACTCTTCTTCTCCATTAATAAAACCTCTCTCTTTCTCTCTTTTCTTGTACCTTTACCCTACACTTTCCTTTTCCCTTTTTTCTAACATAAAATCCATATGGAAATGGAGGATCATCGTCGCCATCAGTATTCCATGCCTGATCTTAGGCAACTGCTGAATGGAAAGCCAATCCACTTCCAGCAATTCCCACAGGATACCGAGTTATTCTCCCCCGGTCACCGGAATCCGCCACCATCGCTCCAACCCCACCTCCACCCTTTTGATATGATGCAAATGGTGGGTATGCAAGTTGGTTCCAGTGCCTATAATAACAATACTACTACTGATCCCATGGCTGTCACTAGTGCTGCTTCCACACTTAGTCCCAGCTGTGGTGGGTTCGATGGTGATTCCGCCACCGCTTTTGGAGGCGACGGAGGAACCGGGAGGTGGCCGAGGCAAGAGACTTTAACACTTCTTGAGACCAGATCTCGACTCGATCACAAGTTCAAAGAAGCTAACCAAAAAGGTCCTTTGTGGGATGAAGTTTCCAGGTACACATACATAAAAACCCATACCCTAATTCATTTTGTCAAAAATACAAATATTTCTTTATTTTACCATGATTGCACTGCTTTACTTTCTTGGTGTTACTGTTAGAGAAAACTTCTGAAACAAATTTATGGCTTCAAGAAAGACAACTATATATCTACTGTGAACAAATGAAGTTCAGAACCAGAACCAGGAACAGTGTTCTTCTTAAATATTTCACTAGTCTTCTAACTGTCTTGCATCCTTTTTTCCTTTGAAAATCTGTTGCCTCCATTATTGTGCAAGTTTTTATCACAAAAAAAAGAAAGACCAAACCTTTTTTGATGTTTTAAATGCCCATTTGCTAGTTTCTTTCCATGAAAAGACGTTTTCAGCAGTCCCTTGCAAAGTCTCATCTTTGTTCCCCACTTTTGAACGGTCAATAATCAATATAATTAGCTTATCTGGGTTTACTTGCAGATTTGAATTAGGGTTCATGTCTATTTGTAGTTTAATTCATTGCCATTTTCTCTGTAGGATCATGTTGGAGGAACATGGGTACCAAAGGAGTGGGAAAAAATGCAGGGAGAAATTTGAAAACTTGTATAAGTATTATAAAAAGACTAAGGAAGGGAAGGCTGGTAGACAAGACGGTAAACACTATAGATTCTTTCGTCAGCTCGAAGCTTTATACGGAGATACTACCTGCAACAACAATGGCGTTTCAGGCCAAGAAACTCACCTTGTCGGAACCAGTTCTCAGTTTCATGGCAGTGGAGCAAATCAAAAGCTTTGTGATAGTCTTAGCCTCTCCAGTTCCACCAAATTCGACTCTTGTTCCTCGGATAACAATGAGTTGAGCACTGCAAAGAAAAGGGGTTCTCGTTCTTCCAAGAGATGGAAAGAGTTCATCGATTCTCAAGTCGGGATTGTAATGGAGAGGCAAGAGGCATGGCTTGTGAAACTGACGAAGATGCTGGAGAAGAACGAAGAGGAGAGGGTTTTAAGGGAAGAACAATGGCGGAAAGAAGAAGCGAGCCGGATAGATAGAGAGCACAAGATTTGGGCTAAAGAGAGAGCTCGGATCGAAGCTCGTGATGCTGCTTTAATGGCGGCATTGCACAACTTGAAAGCGCAACAATCTAAGGCAGATGGGTGGCAGGAAACTGAGGTTTGTAAGCTGATACAGCAAAATGAGTCGGTCTATACATTGAGACAGCAAGCAAATGATGGCTCCTCTCATGCTGTAAACGATGGTTGCTTTCGGTTCTTCACGCCCGATGGAGATAATAACTTGTGGGAAAACTATGGTTTGAAGCTCAGCAACTGAGGAGACAAAACCCCAGTAAGCAAGTTGAAGCAAAAAAGATGACAGATTCAAACCCTAATTTTGATCCCACATGGGTAGAATTCTCGCCATTTACAGCCGGTTGTGTTTGATCATGTTGTAATTTACATATGGATTAATGGCTATAACTTAGTATTATTTCATCTTTCTTTAGCATTTCTGGAATCCAGCTAATTAATGCATGCCAACTTGGTTTATGTTGCTTCTTCATGTGTATTATATTTGCTGATAATTTCTGGAATCCAGATTATAAGATAATTGTACCTATTTTCTTCTCGATTTGTATGATTAATATTTGGAAAATACTTTGATGCAAGTTTACACAAGCCCTTTAATTTTAGGATTTAGGGTTTTAGGTTAGGGTTTAGGGGTTTAGTATGTAGGGTATATAATTTAAGATTTATGGGTAGAATTTAGAATTTAGAGTTTAAGATTTAGGGCTTAGGTTTTAGGTTGCTAGGGTTTGTGATTTAGATTTTAAATTTTATAAAATGAATGTGTAAAAAAAATTTACACAGCTTGTGCATCAAAATAAAACCCTTAATATTTTGATAATTCGATTGTTAGATTCATGTTTGAGCTATACAAACATATACGTTTATAACTCTTTGTTAAACATAAAAAAATTCCTAAAGTTAAATATATCACTACATTCTCTATCGATATGATGCATCAATGTGATAGAAGCATCAAATCGATTCGAAATTTTGTATGTATAATAGAAGAGGTGGTAATCGAGCCGTTCGAGACGGGTCATTTTAGACCGGGTTGCTTTCAGTTTAGGTTTGATTCATGTCGGATCAAGTTTAATGTAGATTTAGATTAGATCTATGATATTTCGAGTAGGGTAGGGTATCAGGTCGAGTCGATATCGGGTCTGTTAATTTTCCGGCCGAGTCAATGTCACATCATTTGATTTTTGAGTCAGATCAATTGATTTTTCGAGTTGGATCAATGTTGTATCAGTCGGTTTTTGGTTCATATCATTATCAAATAGGTCAGTTTTCGATTCTAGTCAACCTTTGAATCTTCATGAGATCAATCCGGGTTGAGTTGGGTATGTGTACAATTGATTATATATAGAATTATTGATACATTTTTATAAAAATGTGTTTTATTGTTTGCCAATCTTATCATTTAGACTCAAGTTCAACACTTAACCGTTCAATGTTTTAAATTTAACCATCATTAAGAGATGGCAATTTAACCCATACTGACCCTACAAGGCGTGTTAGAGTTTTAAAGTTGAATTTCGTATTGAGGCCATTATTGGGGTTTGACGGATAATTTTCAATTTTTTAAATAATATTTTACATAAATTTTAATACGACAAAATTTGATTTTATGAAATTAGAATTAAACTATGTATAAATTATTTAATAAAAAAATAATTTTTTTCATACTATTTATTTATTTATATTTATTAAAATTATTTTGGTATATTTTAATTTTTGGTAATTTAATTAAATATTTGAATTTTCGACTTAGATATTTAATTAGTACCATAAATTAATTAAAATACCAAATTAAATAAAGAATTAAAAAAGTAAATAATATATATTAAAACCAAAGTTGGTTTTCAATTTTTCACGAGTTACTTTCGATTCATTGTTGGATGTTCAACGACAGTACAATTGACAATTCATTTGTCGATATTCAACAACTGAATGATACAATTTTCAGTTGTGAGGGTCCGACGAAGGTAAAAGTAGTTAGTGGTGGCTAAATCAGTATTTAGATAGATAAATTTAGGGATTTAGGAATAACGTTTTTTAGAAAAAATTAAAGTTTTTTTGAGTTTTTTTATAAAATGAAAGATTTTTTAATTTTTTTAAAATAATTTTTTTAAAAAATAAAAAATATGTCACATGTCATGTTTTGATTGAATAACGGAAATCTTTTAACCAATGTGAAAAAAGAAATTTCTTTGAATAACGAAATGGAACATTATACGCCTATTTAGCCCAAAAAATAGTTCAGACACCTAACAAAATAAAATTGTATAGTTTAAACACTTTTTTAACGGTTAAGCCAAATAATAATATTGAAAGAAAAATAAAAGGATTTGAAAAATTTAGTGAGCGGAGAAAGATAAATATATATATATATATATATATATATTAAAATTTTAATTATAAGATCAGAATTGACAAGTACTATAAATTATTGTGTTACAAATTATTTTTTCTACTTTTTAGATCAATTGACCCCGTAATACTGTACGTGGCTTCACCTATGTATGCTTGTATAAATATTGAAAGAGTTTCGTATGCCAAGTAAACATGAGAGATACATACATACATACATACATACATACATACATACATACATACATACATACATACATACATACATACATACATACATACATACATACATACATACATACATACATACATACATACATACATACATACATACATACATACATACATACATACATACATACATACATACATACATACATAGTTTGGTAAGCCACTAAAAAAACAAATAAAATATTTTACACTCAATACATCAATCACATCTTCATTTTGCAAATATTACCCTTTTGTTTTAAATTTATATAGTCGGTGGTGTGTTTATAATAATAAGTATTCAATGTCTTCTTACATTGAATGAATATATGAAAGATTATCAACTTTTCTTTTAAAAATAAATTACTTTTTAACGATATTAAGGAGATTACAAAATTATATGTAGTCGTGTTTTTTTAATCATTTGATCGGATAATATTTGGAGGGACCGAAATTTAAATTTCAAAAATATAATATATTATTAAGTATTTAAACTCAAAATTTAAGATGTAAAATTTTATTTGTCTAATGTTATTAGACCAAAAATTTTGAGTGCATGAGTCCATCATCCTTTATTTTATCCCTACTTGATTAAATATTTAACAAGTCATTTTATTTTTTAATTTAAATTTTTATTGTTTTACATGGGCCAAATTACTATTAAATTAATATTTATCAAGTATTTAAAATTTTCAACAGTGTCCTAGGCCCCTTTGGGTCTCGAGGATGTTCCGCCTCTCCCTTCAATAACGCATACGTTCATAATTCCCCTCCCCTTTCTTTGTTATTTAGTACTAGTTATTTATAAATATTTTAATGTATGTTTTTTTTTGTAATATGCATGTCGACTAATCAATATAACATTATGAAAACTTAGAGAATAACTTAATTCACTGCCGACTACAACCTTTTTTCCCTTTTGATTGGTGGTCATCAATCAATTTTAGTATTGATTGTCGAGTACCGAATTTATTTTTTTATTTTTTTATTTTAATAATAATCTCTGTCTTTGTGACACAGTCATAGAAAGTTAGATCATCACACGATTGATGGTTGTTTGCCGATGTAATCAGTCCTGGGTAGCAGAATATTCTGCCTGATAATTTGGGTCGCTCATCTCTCCTTTTTCATCGTTATGCGTCATGTTTGGGATGCAAGGTTCTCCCCTCCCAACAATGTCGTCTCTAAAGTTCGAACCCGCTCTCTTCCTAAGGAGTGCAACATGTCTTACCAATACACTCAACACTTGTTGGTATCTTAGTGTACGTTTTTGGTACAAATATGAAAGAATAATCTTTTAATATCTCCTTAAATATTTTAAGGTTTGCTATATAATTTTGCATATTTATCCTTTTTAAAACCTAAGTATACGAGGATAAAGTAATAAATTCAAAATATTAGACTGAGTGCAGAACAAGCAAATACTAAAATTGTTCCGTACATCCTATCAAACAAAAAAGACAGCTTCGCTTTACCTCATTTGAAACTTGTATGTATAAATTATCTCTGTTTAAAACGAAAAATTATATAATTGGTGATTCTCACCACGTCATCTATGGGACCAACCAATGAAAATCACTCAGTTCACCATGATTTTTTCATGTCATTTTTTTCAACCAATAAATCTTCACTAAAGTTTTTCCATGTCATTTTAAAAACTGTTTTTTGGAAGTTATTCTATTATTAGATTAATGACATGGAAAATCATGGTGAAGTGGGTGGTTTCTATTGGTTGGTCCCATGGATGACGTGGTGGGAATCACCCATGATATAATTTTTCTTTAAACGGATTGATTCAAATTTTTTTATAATATAAAATTGTTCCGTACAGATCGTGTATTTTTTTTAAAACGGATAAATAATGATTTGTATTTGATAAAAAAATTAAATATTTAATTTTTTAATTTTTTGAATTGATAAAATATCAATATTATTCAATCAAAAAAATCAGATATTTAATTTTCTATTTTAAATTTTTTTAGATCACATATTTGATTTTTTTAAATTACTAATAGTAAACTTAATATTTTTAAAAATAAACTAATAGTAATAATGGTGCTTTAAGTTCCTGGACTTTTAAAAAATAGTTAAGCCCTTGAATTCCTTTTACACTCAATTAAGCTTTTAAACTAATAAATTTAATCAATTAAGCCATTTGATCGATTTTGACCAATAATTTTTGACGATTTTTTTTCTTGAGATATTATTGTCACGTGACTCGCTACAGTCTTGTCATGTGACATTTACTTATTTTTAAAAAAAAAAATTATTTTTAGAATTTTTAAAACTTCTGAATTTTTTTTTATAAAGTTCATGTCTATTATATGGCTCATGTTTGAGATTCGTAAATCGTAGCTATCTTTTCTAACAATGCTGTCTCCAAGATTCAAAACCAAATTTTCTCATTGAAACAGTAAGGTGCGTTACCATTACACCCGACTCTTATAGGTTAAAACTCTTCCGTTTTTTTATTGTTAAACTCTTTTCGTCGGTTTTTTTTTAAATAAAGTACGTTATAAAAAGGATAAAATCTTGACATTAAAATCTAAATAATAGACAGTAATAAATAGTTTATGAGTTAAAATGTTATTAATATTGATATTTAATGAAGGGATGAGGATTAATTAAGGGGAGGGGGAATAGGAATAGTGAAAGAGACAACACATGGAGCAGATAAAGTGAAAGGGACAATGATCGGCTTTATGAGGGCCGTTTGTGGCTAAGCCCAAGCCGACAGCCCACACGGTTGAGCTTTCATTCTTTCAATGAAGACAATGACTCATTGAAAACCATCTTCATGTTTCACCCATTTAAAACTCGGTCCTAGTAATAAAGAATAATGTATTTTATTCAGGTGTTTCGAGTTTGAGCACCATGTGTATACGGTGTGTGTATGTTATTAAAGGTTAAGAAAATTGAACATATATTACCTTGTAATCACATCAGAATATTTAAAAAACTTTTTTTTATGAATCCAAGAAGTAAGCTCGGTAGAAAGCGGGTGAAGTTCATCTTAAGAGATCTGAGTTCAATCGCTTTGTCTGTAAGATGTATGTGCATTGTCAAATGGTTAAAAATTATGTATGAACAAATACTACTTTGTAATCACATTTACCTTTACATCATTCGGGAAAAAAAACTTTTTTATTTTTTAATATAGATTTTTAAAAAATTGTGTTAAATCTAATAAATTTATTTTTAATTAATGAATTATATAATTTGGACCGAATGTGGTTGTCGGATATGGGGCGGATGTATTTTATTTCTATTAATTATGGACATTGATTTGGCTAGTTGAGAAGTAAACCATGACAGAAGTCCCATTACTTATTGTTTAGAAATATCAATATGTTGATTTTTTTATGAATTTAATACCTTTTAAATAAATTTTCAAGTTCAAATTTTATGGATGAAAAAACGTCAAGATTGCTTTACCACTCATTTAGGGGTCTAATCAGACTCAACTCTAAGTACAATTAGAATTTATACCGATACTAAACATTAACAGTCTCTATATTCCAAAAAAAAAAAAAAACAGTCTCAGGCCCAATTTTTCTTATTTTAAAAATGGAGTATGAAATTATTTATTTTCTATTCGAGTGAAATTAAACATACTGCATTGTAACGTTTTTCCTTCCAAAGAGGGAAAGAAAATCAAATTTTAACAATATTAGAGTAAATAATTCAAGTTCTTCCGGAATTCAATAAGAGATCTAAGTGGAAAAGCGGATGATGTTCATTGTAGAAGATTCAAGTTCAATCGCTTTGTATGCAAAGTGTGTGTGCATTGTCAAAGGATTAAAAATATGTATGAACATATATTATCTTGTAATTAACTTTAGACTATTAAAAAATTAATTTTTGTTGAGGAATGGAATTCATAAAAATCAATTTATAAAAAATGAAACCTATTTTTAAAATAATTTATTTTTGTAATATAATTTTGACAGAAGAGCCAGGAAATTGGAGCTTTGGTTTAATAGGCAACAAATAAATCTGGGGTGTAGTTAGTTTAGGGTGCTGTTAAAAACGACAAGTTTTAAAATTTGTCTAAAAATTTAAAATGTTAGAATATTTAATAGCATTTTAGGTTTGTAAATATTAAAATTATCATTTTTTAACCGGACCTGTTGTACATTAGACTCGACACAATGAATGAATGAATCCAGCCCCATGAGTGATTGGGTATCTAAACAAGTGGCTACCTTAACCTTTTCAGCATTTGAATGAGACCATGGCTTCTTTATTCATAATTCAACACACCCAAAGAGACAAAAACCTTATTGTCTTAATAATTACCCAAAACAAAACAAAAGCCATATGTCTTCCTATTTTATAATATCTCATTATTCAATGCTTCATCATTTCAAGCACTCCAATAACTTGCTCCATGTCCCTCCAGCACAATATCAGAAAAATAAAACAAGAAAAGAGGGTCAATCCGAATAAGTAACCGGTAAAATTCGACTCAATCGAGTTTAATCGAATTCAAATTTATAAATGATTTAAGTTACGTACAAGTCTAAAAGAAAAGAAGAATGATCATACCCGTGTTAAATATATAGTCATATTTATTGCGTAAATAACATTGTTTAATGGTAAAAGAAACCATTGAAGAAGTTTCCATTTACAATTCAACCCCTACAACTCTAAAAATCCATTCCAAGTTAAGCATACAAGTTTCCTATAAACAGAAGATTTGATTATATCTTCTTTTATATTTCCAAAATCTAATAAAACAAAACCAAAAGTACTTTCTTAATTAAAAAAAACCAATTGAATTAACAAATAAACAAAGGACTTAGTCAGGATTCTTACAAGCACACATGAGCAATGAGAACTCATCTCTTTCCTTGATCTTCTGTTCTTCAAACTGGCTGTTTTTTTCTTCCAACCAAAGCCTGCAATCTAATCCACTCCTTGTCCTAAACATGAACACATCAAACCCTGATGTCTGGTTAAACAGCCAATCATGCAAATCCCACATCATATCTATCAACAATCCGTCCAAAAAGATGATCTGATTCCCTCTGAAATTCCACCTCAATCTCTTCACTTGGAACATCTTCTTCTCGTCAATGGTGACTGTCAGTTCAGGGTTTCTAAACCCTGTTTTTTTGCCTCCTTCTTCATTACATTTGATTAATATGTCGTGAGCCAACCCTTTGTCACAGAACTGTGCCTTTGTCGAGTAAACGCTGGCGGCGCCTACGAAAACTTCACTCCTCGAAACCAATGTAAATTTGGGCGTTGGGTTTTGTTGTTCATTCATATGGATCATGTTTATGTCCCCGAGAGATAAACAGAGCTGCGAATCGACTAAAACGACGACCGAAAACCCGGAACTCGGTTCGGGTCCATTGATGTACCGAGCATCGGAAACATCCCAAGTGACTTCAATATCTGAATTGCAGGCTTTGAACGTTTTGCTTCCTTTGCTCTTGCCTAGACGGTACGAGTTGGGGTCGAGTTTCGACGCGGTTTCGGCGACGTTGATCGATAGGCCGTGACCGAGGCGATTGCTGGACCATGTGAGCGTGATGAGGAGGTGCTTATGAGAGGAAATTCTACCTTTGTATATACATTTCACGGTGTTTGGGGTGGAAGGGGCAAGGTTTGGGGACACATAGGGTTGGTTTGAAGGGCCTGAACAGTAAGAATCCGACACTTTGATGGCATGTTCATTGTAACAAGATGCTATGCTCCTCATTGTAAGAGAAAAAAATTTCCCAGAAAAGAAAATGGAAATTTTGAGACTTCTTTTTTCCCCACTTCGATTGGAATATATGCTGGTTAAAGAAACAAGGCTTTTAACTCTTCTTTGCCTCTACCACAAGAAAATTGACTCATTTTATCACTTTATTCTTCCGCCAATGGATTGATATGTAAATTATTCGAAAACTTATTTGGGATCAATTTAGAATACAGACTGTAACTGGAGGACAATTAATGCAATTAACTCCAATAAATAAAATAAGTTGAAAGAGTGTGATTTATGAAGTTTTTTAACGGAATCTTTTTGTTGAAGGAATGGTAGAGGGAAAGTGGGGTAGTTCACGGTGCGGCACAAACAGAAAATATTATATTTTTTATAATATTTTTGGTATTTATAAAACTTAAAATGTTATCAGAAGTAATGAAAGTTTTGAAACTTACCACCAACTAAAAATATTATCAAACAATATAACATTTTTAATTTTATATTTTAAAATTTACAATATTTTCAGTTGGTGTTGCATTATAGTCGCACCGTAACTTACTGCACGTTAGACACGCCCCCGGAAGGTGACAAAGGAATTACTACAGTCTGTGTTTCCCCATGTGGACTGTCTTTTATTTGCTAGTGGGAAAATGAAACAAACTCACTGGGTGAAGCCAGGCGTGTACATTAATTACGTTTATTAATTCAGAATTAAAAACCATGAGCATTTTTTTCTTCTTCTTTAGCTTCATGTGCATGTTCATCACAATGATTAAGAATCTAATTAAATTAAAATGGATTAAACTTTTGACTTTACCCCACTATTACTAGAAAAATAAACTTTAAATTCTTGACAAATAAAACAAATAGAACCCAATATAATATTTGGATGAATGATAAGCACAAGCCATTAGGTAAAACAAAGAGGAGTTTGGTTAACACGTGCTATTGAGTAACATTGGGACTCAATTTGATGGATCGACTCTGATTCGGATTCAAAAAATTTATCTGACAAATTTAAGTTCAATTTAACTCGACCCCGAACTAATCTGACCGAGAGATATAGTCTCGAATTTGATTGATGATGAATAAGAAGAAGAATGGATGATAGTGATTTTCTTGGTCCTACGAATTAAAACCTGTCTTGAGATTCACCTACTAACAGCTAAAGAGTAAAGGCAACAATGGGGGAAGGATCCTCTACTATTACAAAAATTAAACCTAAACTAATACGTATTCTTAACTCCCCATTCATTGTAATAATTATGGTTAAATGCTAACCAGACACTGAAGGAAAAAGAGGGTTGTTTTTCTCTGGGGATCTAATTCATTAAGGTTTTGAAACGGTCAATTAAGACACGTTTTTATTAGAGAGTTAACAAGGAAAGCCACCCCATTTAAGTAAATAAAGACACGACAGACGAGATGGTTCAAGTGGTAAGCAGTTTGGTATCGCTTAAGCAAGGTCTCGGGTTCGAGGTGTTGTGTATGTAAAAAATACTCGCTAGAAGACTCACTCACTAAAATCAGATGTACGACGCGGATTGGTCTGGATCGAGTTTGAGAATAATAAGATGGAGTAAATGGATTGACTTGTTACAATGAGGGCAAAGATGAAAAGTCTGTTAGATTCTTGAAGCAGATTTTAGGAGAAAGGTGCTTCAATCATTACAGGGGAAAAGAATATGCACAATTGTTTTGAAGATAAACCTGGATTAATCCGAACAATTATTCAGACAAAATCTATTGTACTATTAAAGTTTTCAAACATGTAAGAGCTTATGTACACATTATCTCACTTTTCCATACTAATCCACAACATTTTCCCCACATTGTCTTCCCCACATAATTTACACATGAATTGTGCTCAACATGTTGGGGGACAATATTTGGTTTCATGGTTCTTCAACATAGGAAGCTGTCCTTCAGATTTAATACGGTTAGACTTAGGGTCTGTTTTTGGTTGCAGTTGTGGTGGTCAACGGCCGTTCACAAGCAACAACAAGTTACAACCCCAAACACTCACAAGTTTAGCTCTAAACGCCCGTTTACAACCTATTTATGCACTCAAACACCTGTTTCGCGACAGCCAGATTTTTTGACTTTTGGAGAACGCCCATTTGCCCCCAAACCTGGGTTTGGGACTTCAACAGCAAACGAAGCCTTACTCAGAAATCGGATTATCTGTTCGAACCGATAGGCCCGGCCCGGCTGTGGACATATGTGCTTGTGAATGGAAATTTGAAGATGTACTTAAAGAATTGGATGGTCCCCATGAGAGATGGAAGGAGTTGAATAGGAAGAAAGGAATAATCCCCCAGTTGGCTATTTCTAGTTGCTAATGATACGCAATGAATATGAAATGGGTGTTTGCTGATTTTAACTCTGCTGGCACACGGCAATGGCATGCTGTGATTTAATACATTCACATTCTTGACCTTTTAAAGTTGAATTGAGATTTGATCGAACGTAAATTCGAATCTGAATTAATCGGTCCAAAACTTAAACATTATTGGTCCCCCAATTTAGCTATGATCAAACATGTTTGTTTTTCAGTAACATAAAGCCAACAAGTATGTTGCAACGCAGGCCACCATGGATTTGGTGTTTCTATTATTATGTATTGGTCCAAATGACCAACATTGTTAGAATTGCAGGGACGAAAAGTATAATTAAACCAATAAAATCTGTAACTTTCTGGCAGGGGTAAAGTATTAAAGTAATGGAGACAGATCAGCATTCTCTATGAGTTTGGAGTTTTGGAATTTATTCTCCCATCTTACCTCCAACAACTTGACCTGAAATGGTTATTATATAAATTGTTTTTTTTACATTATAATATATTTTTTAAAATATGCTGGTGTGATTACAAAATAGTATTTGTTCAATTTTTTCAGCCCTTTAATAACGTATACACACCGTACACACATATTGCTCGAACTCAGACCACCTGAATGAAATACATCATCATTTACGACTCGAACTCCAAACAATAATTATACCATTTCTCTTAGCTTAGAACATATATGGTAATCAATTAAGTAACGTAAGCATTTTATGTAACACCGTTGAACTATGTTAGGTTATTATGTTTTACTTAAATAAATCGGTCAAAATGTTAATTTTAGCAAAAAATATTCGACTATTCTCTATGTTCTTTTCAATTTTGAAATTAGGTAAGTAATTTTATTTTATGATTTCAGAAATTTTATTATGACGTTAATGTTTTTATTAGTTTTTATATAATTTTGGTTAATATAATAATAAATTATATGTTGGTTTATTTTAGAACAGGGATCAAACTAATATAATTTGTAAATATTAAAAGTTACATTTATTATCGTGTCGAATGTAAAAATATATAAAATTAACAAAAAAAAAAAACACTAAAACCGAAGTTGATTGTCTTTAATTGCTCACTTTTAAAGTTGATATGACTAAATATACTGCTCCTTTTATTTGAAATTGGGACCAGTTTATCCAAAAGGGACTTGAGAGGATTTTTAGCCAAAAGTTCGAGGACTCTTAGGAATTAGTTGGAAAATGTTGATTTTAGGACTCAACAATATGAAAGCACCAGGGGGAAAAGATATTAAAACCTTTAATTCACGATTTTCTTTTAAATCGTCATTTTTTTGTAGTCTAAATTATTTTTTTTCCCATTTTACCTCTTAAACTATTACATCATCTCAATTTATTTCAAAATAAAAAACGGTCAATAAAAACATAACACATGACATGTTTTTATTAGATATCGATAATTTTTTAGACAAAAAAACTGTAGTTTGAAGGACAAAGTGAGGAAAAAATAATTTAGGGTGCAAATTGAAAGAAAATTACATTTTAAGAGAAAAATCATGAATTAAGCCGAAATCAAATGTCATTATGTAACCAATTATATAGATCAGCCAAAGGACTACTTGAAACTAACTAAAAACTTAATCTACCACTTTTAATGTTACTTAAGATAAAATTATGGTTTTTGCCCTTGTACTTTATATAACTTGTAGAATTTGATCCTCCTGTGTAATGTTTTAGTACAAACCAGTCCATATATCATTTAGAAATGATTATTTTCCACTTATTTGTCATTTTTAGTAGTGTTAGTTATTTGAACTAAAACGTAACATTAACGATGATCAAATTATGACAGATTAAAGTATCGAAACATAATTTCGGATTCAGGCTGGTTCATTTCATCATTGTTGGAGCAATTTCTTGCTTGTAAGGCTCAGCAGACCTTGGCAGGTAAAAACAGGAAGAAACAAAATATGATGACAAAATATGAAAAAACAGATAATATGGTGATAAAATATGAAAAAAAACAGATAATGAAACAAAGAATATGCAGGTTTCCAGCTCAATATCTAAAGCAGGAAGAGAGAGTGATGACAAAATATGATGTCCAAATTTGATCCCGTTTATCAAAATATAGGTTTTTTTTTTTATAAATGTGATGCCGCCTTTATTTTTGTCTACCATGTTGTCTTTATTTTTGTTGCTTTTAATCCCTCCTATTGTATTCGGATTTGAGGTTTAGTCACTATATTTTAAAAAATTGTCCAATAATAACTTTTGGTTTAGATGTAAAGAATCAATATACAAGTTATATTGATTACGAGTTTGATGCTTAAAGATTATATAAAAGCATGAAAAGACAATAATACTCGATTAACCAATGATATAAACTCGATTAAACTCTTAAATGATACTATAAATTAAAAAGTTACCAAATCAAAGAAGAAAAACATAGTAGAAGGATGCAAAGCAATTTTGACCAAATTATGTAATGATAGAGGGACTAAAAATGACAATTTCACCTTTTTGTTACTATCGCTGATTATCAGAAGTAAAATAAAAATTGACTGTTGAGAGTGGGATTTGAACCCACGCCCTTTCGGACCAGAACCTTAATCTGGCGCCTTAGACCAACTCGGCCATCTCAACAAGTTGTTAAAGAAGTTCAAGACAATTTTATATAACCAAAGCATATTTGACGTACATGCTTTCTACCAAGCTCACTGATTGTATAATGTATAAATCATGCTCATTGTGATTTTATATTAAATAGTAATGGAGGAAAGCTCAACCCTCACATATGCATATTACAATTCGAATATCTATTTTTAATGTCGAGAATCAAAACCATACAATATGGGACAACATGAGCATCTTTAACCACTCAGTCAATTGGTGGTTGTCGAATTCGGAAATCTGTTATTCCCACATAATTATTCAGTTTTTTGAAGTCAAATTGGTAACCATATTAACCCTTTCGGAGACCAGATCTGACCATAATGGACTCTTGCACATTTGCCCCCCTTTAGTTCACTGTTTTTGGCACCATTGTTGACTTCACTTGCCTAAATCTGTACAAGTACAAGCTTCAAACATTTATACATACACGGAACGTATGGATCCTTAGTTCTAGACACAAAGGATCAAACCTTAATTATCCCCAAAAAAGAAAGACATGAAAAAGCCAAGTTGCTTCTCATTTAATTAATCTGAGTCACAATCTTTTCATACAAAACTATGAGGGAAAAATACATATATGATACAACTTCCGTAACAGCATGCGTTACTTCCATGTTAAGAATCGGCTAGTCCCATTTGGCTATTCGGAACAGACATGAACAACCACAACGGCAAACAATCAAACGAATGCGAGTAATAAATTATCCCAAAGTCCTTCCAGTTAACATGATAATTTTCGTAAACAATGAAAGAGAGTATGCATGTGCAAATACGCCGGCATAAGTGTGCGTGTTTATGCACGGATTGATGAGCACCGTAAACATGACAAGGAGAGACGATGAAGTTCCATCCAGTAACATTATACACCCTCGAGCTTTTGCTCATTGTGAAAACCTCTCTCACGAAGAAGCCAACTATGAGGATAGTACGCCGATGATGCTGAAGCATGTAAAAGTGCATACCTTAGAGTACCTAACAGCACGAATCCCTCCATCTCATGTAATGTCAAAAAGAATGATGTATTATGTGCAAGAAGACAACTTCGTAGGAGTTCCAACCATTCAGGTAAGCAATGGCATGTCAGCGCTCCCTTGTTGAGGGGTAGAAGGCTTATTAATCAGGGACTTCAACCGTTCCATGATATTGGAAAATGACGGACGCTTCCAAGGCTCACTGCATTCAAAATCGACAATTACAATGAAGAAACAGGGAAATTTGCTTAGCAAGCTTCACATCACAAAAGTTTTTTTAGACTTACTTGGCCCAGCAATCCTCAATTATGGCAGCCACTTGAGGATTCAAATCCCGAGGAATATCAAGCCTTTTGCCCTTGAAACCAACAGCTGCAACTACCTGCAAAACAATTTAGATAAGATTATCATTGCATGACGATATGTAAGTTTACAAAATAGTATAACAACAAAGATCAAAGGCATTAAATTAGACAAAAAAATGCAGACGTATCAATAGTTAATGTTCAATGAAGGGTATGTTGCTCCACAAGTGCAAAACTTAGCTATTTCATTGCAAGCTGCACCCTTCGCACCTTTTTCACAGGCATACATTTAGTTGCCATCAAAGTGGTTATAAAAAGCGATCTATAGCTCAGGTCATGCAACTCGCTCATTCAAAGTGCTTATAAAAAGTGGCTTGTTCCTCTTCAAGGAAACTTTTAGTTGCCATCAGGTTATTCTTTCCTTTTAATGAAAGAATCAATATGCGCCTTGTCCAGCACATTAAAGCTAAATCATCAGCAAAATGAGACAACAACATTTGATGGGACAAAATCTATAATGCATTAACAAACCTGTGCCGGATTTAAGTTGCCCCATGGTAGTTGCAATGTTGCAAGCTCCCACAAAATTACACCAAAACTGTATACATCAGACTTCTCGTTTGATGGCTCATCACGGAGAACTTCTGGAGCCATCCACTCAGGCTAATACAAAAATAAATGTATTTGTTAAGATTTTGCAGCATAAACAGTTATCTGTGATAACTCAAATAGAAATACCAAGAATTTGTTAAAAATTAGTGTAACATACAGTTCCAGCTGCTGATTTGGATGAAAGAAATGTGTTTGCCTTCAAACGAGAAAGCCCAAAATCACAAACCTGAATGTACAGACCAGGAGAGTGAGGAAGAATTATGTGAAGTAACTTTTGAGAGAAATTTGCATTAAGAGGACAATGGATATAATTACAAAGAAAAAAAACAAATTAAAGTAGACGAGGTTGGCTCCAACTATATACAATGCTGGATATGATAACAAAAAACTAGTTGAGAATCACTTCCAATAGTAAAAACCTGTGGCTGGCTATATTTAACAAATTCAAATTCATTATGAGGCTTGAGAACTATCTAGATTCCATTATCAGTTAAGAACAAAGAAGCCAATCACCTGGCTTTTATACATTGAAAAAAATAAGTAAATGAAAAAAGCAAAATGTTTATGCTTCGTATGACAGGATCATTAGGTGAAAACACTATGCTCTTTGAGGCAGAGAAGAAACATTCCGGGACTTACCTTCACCGTGTATTTCTTGTCCACCAAAAGGTTTGGTGATTTTAAATCTCTATGAACAATAGGGGGATTGCGTCTATGAAGATAATTCATTCCCTTTGCCTGTGCACAAAGGAAAAAAGATGGTAATTTAGACCATAACATTAACAAAACATAAGGTAGATGCATAAGAAATTAGAAAATAAAAAACAAAAAAGAAAGTAAACCATTTGAAACCCACCACATCATAAGCCATACTCAAGCGACGCCTCTCATCCAACACATCTCTCGCACCGGGCTTACGCAAAAGCCTATACAAGCTACCTCTGCAAATTATAGTCAAGGATTTAATCCACTTAACAATTAAAACCTCTAAAAGTAGTAATAAGAAGTAAACAAAGCATTTTTCCCGTCTTCTTTATCCCTATGGAATGCAAATAGAGGGGCATTTCCCTTCTTCCCCCACCCCAAAAATAAATAAATAAAAAAGCAACAAACCTTGATAAGTATTCTGTGACTATGGACAAGTTGGGGGGCTGAGTAACAGCTCCCATAAAAAGAACAATATTTGGATGCCGTAGACGTTTCATAATTGCAACCTAACAAAAAATTGAGGTGAAAATACAATCATACCAAGAACATGAATGAAAAACTGACATCTCTTAATCACAGGAACAAAATTGTTCAAAATGTCAGCCAACTCATACCTCACTCAAAAATTCCTTATAACGCTCACCATGCAAATCCTGCTCCATGAGAATTTTCACAGCAACATCCTGTAATTAAAAAAAAAGATTATATGGAGAAAGAGGAATCTTCAGCTGCACTTGTAAAATTTAACCGTTGAATCGTTCATTCCCTCCAAGATTAGTTGCAACCAAAGAAAATTTATTTATCTGGTTCATAAATTCTGGTGGTAGGTTGGCCCAAGATGGGTCTTACCACAGAGAGATGATGCATTCTAGATTACTGTCAACAAGGGGAAATGTAGGATTCTAACTCGAGACTACTTTTATCAAGGCAAACGAACTCACTAATTGAGTCAACATCTTTGTCAATTTTAGTTAGTTCAAAACAGAGAACATGAACATCAAGAAAAATTATTCAATGAGGAACTTCAGCTCAAAGGCAGTGAATACTTTTAAGTAAAAATTCATCAAAGACGGACCAAACTCCAAAAATAGAACACGATATAAGTACAGAAGGTCCACTCTTACAATGAAACAGTACCAAACAGGTGAGAGAAAGATGTCTACAAATGTAGATAATTGAAATAACAATTTCTTCCCATGATAATTGAAATAAGTTGTCTGAAATTTATCGAACATTTATATTGTACTTTGCATATGTAGTGAACTATGACTGCATATGAACCAAGGTGCATTGCCGGAATTACCATACTCAAAAATCCTTTTCACGTACAGACATGTCTAAAGAGAAATAGCATGTGACAAAATAGATTGACTGCTGGTTTAGAAAGGTTATAAAATAAAAGGGTTTGACACTACAACATACATTCATAGTGTCAAGATTAATATTCAGAACTGAAAATTAAGCTTTGATGGTCAATTGATGTGAGCTGAAGTGAACTTCAAGCAGTTTAAGATTTGAAACTGTGAGAATATTGTGCAGAAACTGATTCAGATAGGAGAGAAAAGATTAGCTAGACCTTGCACCTAACTTCAGCAAATGCCACCCTAAATCGAATGCATAGATACGACATTATAGAAAAACTACAAATACTCTAACTCCTAAATCAAAGACACATAAAACAAATTCTGCAACTTCAGAAATACTAATACATCTCATTAACGAATCTATCTACAAACATTTGTGATATATATATATATATATATCAATGATTGTTGACATTTTCTCATTCACAAGGAACAGCACAAATAAAATAGGCCCCAGAATCTCCATTAGACGATTAGAATTCGACATACAAGAAAGCAGTGGTAACCAATAAACAAGATGCAGAATAAAAAATATCAAAAATAAAATTTTCATAACATTTAACTTTATCATGACAATAATTCATAAACAGATTCTTACCGAGCCATTCCATTCGGCACGATGAACAGTTCCAAAAGAACCTGAAAAGAACCAAGTCCAAACCAAAACATGAATTATGACCAAGAATATTGTCTCTCAGTAGTATATTCTGTGAAAATAGTGTTCTTAAAGACAGACGAGAAAATACCAGAACCAATTCTCTCTCTTAAAACGAGATCACTCCATGGAATGTCCAAATCATCAACTTCAAGGACAAGTTCTCTACTTCTTTTACCAGGAACAAGTTTATTACCCTTAGCAAACCTTGAATCCTTAGTAGAACCCCCCATTGGGCCAGCCAAGACTAGATCTGGGACATCTCTACGCCCAGGAGGAGGGATGTGCTTTAAAGGATCTTTAATGATGTTCTTTGAGCTTATTATAGACTGTGAATACTGGGAATCTTTATCATGAGCAGGTGGCTTAGCACTATTACGTAGGGGTAACTGTGAGACATCATTCAGATTACTTGACATCTGAACATGATTATTTCTGTCTGTGCCAATGTTACCAAGTTTCTTTTCTTCATCCATGAAAGTACCTGAAATGACAGAAAACTATAGCTTACTTGCATACCAGATGAATTACAGATAAAGAAATGGCAGCCTCAACAGTGTTATGAAAGTGCAATTAACAATAACAAAACCAGATTAAAATCTATTTAGGAATACTTGTCCCCGTAAAATTTTCAGGGTTGCTTTTCTGGTTTTCCCTTGTAGTTTGAAACAGTAGGACAACATCTTCATTTGAGTCCAGGATGAAAAAAAAAATTAGCCACAATTGAAAGCCAGTGCAAAAAATTTTAGTGGCAAGATTCATAACTGTTAAGTTAGAGAAGTAATCATCTATTGCTTTCATCAGTGCAGATGCGGAAAAATTTTATAAGAACTTGAAACAATACAATTCATCTTTGAATAACATTGTACTCAATAAGGCACTTCACAAAATATGAAAGGTGGGGCAAATTAGCAAAAGAAACTACATACTTCAAGCCAAATGAAAGACTTAAGCTTGAAATCTAAAAGCAGAGAAGGGGCATTCAGTAAAGCTCTTTATATAGATAGTGACAAAATATACCTGTTGTAGCATCATCAAATACAAGATTAAGTGATTCACAGTCTGAAAAGTACTGTTTGGCCAATGACCTGAAATCAGTGGCAGGTATAGCTGGTTTGAGATGTGGAAAGCGCAATGGGGAAGAAAATGAGATGGAAGAAGGACCATTGAGCAAGGAATCGGGCTCGCATAAGTAACCTGGGTTCCCAATTAGATCAACAAGATACTCCCTGAAATCACAAACACTGCGAAGTAGGACGAGTTCTCCATAATAATAATAATAATAATAATAATATCCAACTCAATATCAAATTCGTTCAAGAATCAAAACCCAATCTCTAAAAACTATGAAACCTAAGTATATAAGCTTCAGAAAGGTCATGAGAAAATAAAGCCCATCTACACTAGTGAATTAAACCCTTCCAGAATTATGTCTATGATAGATATTCTTCCATAACTTGGAAGGTTCTCCATCAGATTGGCTTCATGAGATTATTCTTGAATATAGAAAACTTTAACCAACCTAAGACAAGGCAGTTTTTCACAAGTTGACCAAAATGGGAAGAAAGAACCACAAAAAGGAAATGCACTGCTACCAAGCAAGTGGAGTCGCAGGTGGAATTAAGCAAAATGTAGTTTCAAAAAAGTTGTTCAGTTTCCACATAACAAACAATAACGTCAATTAAAAATGCAGGGTTCTTTTGTCAGCAAAACATTGTAATTTAGAAAGAAATCACTAAAAGAATGATAACTTCAGAATTTAAAGGAAATAGGATGTAAATCAGAAACAAAGCAAACATAACTAACACCAACCAAAACAAAAAACTCACGGTGCTGATATAAAATACCTGTCAAGCCCAAATCGAACAAGACAAGAGGAAGCATCATCTCTTTTACAATATTTGCATCCCTTTGCAATTCGACAAGGTAGGTCAATTGTGTCAGCTAGCACCTGCATAAGACATGTTTGAACTGTGAATGAAACCCCTTCTATTCAAGGGGGATAACATTTTATAACAGAAAACTCGCTCCACAAGTAGTGAAGGCGTACAAAGTTAACTATAACTAAGCAAAAAGTCATCCCAAAACCTCAGGTGAAATGAGAATACTATAAACTTAGGACCTTACCTTGAATAGTAAAGCTCGATGTCTGCAAAGGCCAGCTGACAGGCTACCTATGGGAACCACAACTGAACCTAAGCAATCCTTTAAATCATCACTGCAGTCCCTCCAATATGAAACCAAGTTATCCTCTTCAGTTGCAAATGAACCCCTTTGGTTTGAAATAAAACAATTCATCACCAAGGTGAATAAAATGATATAAATTTTGAAATTTTGTGCATTAATGGTATAGATAACTCACCCCATGCGACCGCAGACAAGCTGTGCTAACTCGTCAACAACTTCTTTTGTGGTTATGCAGCTATGCGAAATGTTATAGACTCTATTTTGGAGTTCCTTTAAGCCAAGATCACTTCTTCGGTCAACCAATACCACTTCTAGTGGTGAGCCAACCGCATGATCAACAGATCTTAGAGAGTCGATAGATGGAATTCGACCATGCTCATGCAGATCAGTGCACATAGTCCAGACATATGGATTAACTCCATGAATTAAATAAAACCCATCAGGAACCTTTTCGAAATATGATAAGCAGCCACTCACCTGAAGCACATAACATTGAAAAGGCAGAATATTCAAATGCCCAATCTTTTATCAACCAAATCCTGAAACTTAACTAAACTCTAGTTTGCACATGACATGTATTCCAGATGCTGTACAGCTATATACTTCCATTGTATCCACATTCATGCCAATTGCCAAATATCAGAATAGTAACTAGACCCTAGTTTTCACATGGCATGTATTCCAGATGCTGTGCATCTCTATACTTCCATTGTATCCACATTTATGCCAAAGATCAGAATATTAAATGTCACCGTTCGCAAAATCCAGACTAATAATAAAAAATCCTCAGCCCAAAAGTTCAGATTGATATAAATTATAACCCTGAACAAATGGAAAATTACCGTTGAGACAAACCATCTTTTCACTTCACAACAAAATGTAAGAGCTCATGCACTAACATCCAGTTTATCTAATTACCGATCTTTAAAACCATCTTAAAACAAATCAAATCGCTATCACGGTGGTTATATTCACCTAGGCATATTTGTTCAATCTCCTAGCGTTGCTAAGCATTAAGTAAATTTAACCAAGACAAGCGAATAGTGTGATGAACAGATAAATCTACAAGAAACATACCCAGAACCGATGGGAAACTATCTCAGCAGAGCTGGAGCTAGTTGTTGTGGAATCATCCGAAACCGGACCCAAAAAATTTGGGTCATCGGCACAGGTAGCTTCCGAGGAAAGCCTCACAGCTAACGCTAGCTGCAACTGATAACTCTCCTCCGTTTGCTGCGCCCAGCTTTTCCCCGACCACGAACCCCCAATTTTCGTTCTCAAATCCACAAGCCCAGAGCTCCCATCGTGACCATAAGCAAACGCATCAACCTCGTTAGCCGCCGTCGTAGAAAGGGTCGGCACATAATAATCTCCCGAAAAAGAGCTCTCACCGAAGCTACTCCCGCTCGATTGCCGTTGTAGACCGATCGACGCAGCAAAAGTATTCCCTCCTCCTCCTCCTCCCCCGCCGCCGCCACAGATTCGGTTCGCTTGTAGCGGAGCGTGGTTTTGACTTTGACTCTGATCCCAATCAGTTAAACCTCTCTCCAATTTCACTCTGTTCTTGCTACTCGTGGCTTCGCTTGAAATCGATTCGTAATACGGAGGCGGAGCTCCCGATATGGACACCGAGTACTGGTCGTCGGGATACTGACTAAGGAGAGAGTAATTGGATCTTCTCCCGGGCACTTCCATTGAAGCTCTAAAGGAATTGCCGATCACAAAACCCTAGAAACCCTATGAACCGCCATTGATGAATATTTGAAGCTTTTCAGCTTTTTTTCTTATTTTTCCTCCCTATATATATTTTTCTTTTTCCTGGACTTTTTTTCTCTTTCTACAATTCTATTGTCGGAAAGAGAAGGAAAAGGTTCCATTTTTATTCGGTGGGCGTAATTGCAATATTCTTATCTTACGTTGATTTTTTAATGGGCAAATAGCATAAATGATCACTGATTTTTAAGTAAATGTTCGTTTTAGCCACCAATAGTTGGAAAGTTATTTAATATTATCACTGATTTGGTTGCTCTCTCGATCTTTCAGAGTTTTGTCATGACTTACACCGTATATTTGATCCTGGTGGGTGAATTCATTTTCTACATACACAAGGTCTAGAACGCGAGACCTGTTTAAGCATTATCAAATATTCATTTTCTGCATACACAAGGTCTAAAACTCGATACCTGTTTAAACGATACCAAATGTTTACCACCAACCCATTTAGGATTCATGCTTTAAATAAAATTGGGTTGCAAATATAAATATAAAACAATAGTCAAAATTTTATTGAAAAATGGTTTGGGTTCTACTTCTAGGCGCCATTAACTTATTCATTGCAAGGAAAAGGCTTGCACACATAACAAAATCTTAATAGGGCTCAACAGGAGCACGGAAGCTTGCCCCAGCGTAAACTGCATCAGCACCCAGCTCCTCCTCAATACGCAATAGCTGGATTGCAAAAATATATATAACAATCAGACAAAGCTTTGGCATAATCTTCACTTGTTTCCAAGGTTGTTAACAGATAGATTTTGAATGTTGTTCTTAAACTCAAAAATCGGGCTCAAATATTCCGAATTCAATTTAATTACCAATATGAACTTTCTCGAACCAAACACGAAACAACTCAAACTCAAAACTAGCATGTCCAATTGACAAATGTATTCCCAATTAACGACAGCATAATCGTTCAAAGATATACACTCGCTTAGGAGGTGAGGAAGTTTAACCTGATTGTACTTAGCAAGACGCTCAGACCTGCAGGGAGCTCCGGTTTTGATTTGACCCTGTTTTTGTTTTAAAAGAAAGCATGTTAAAAAAACAGATGTTCCTTTACTTAATGAAAGAACCAAAGCTGGGAAATCTCCTAAGGTTTGAAATTGTTTTATTACCGTAGCCAGACCCACTGAAAGATCAGCAATGAAAGTATCCTCAGTTTCACCACTGCAAGAAAAATAAATTTACACCATTCTGTGAGTGACTGGAGAATGGATTCTATAAATCGAATAAAATAATCGTTAGAATTTAAATGTTGACATTCGAACCTGCGGTGGCTGGCCATCACACCCCATCCAGCTTTCTTTGACATTCTGACAGCTTCAATGCTTTCAGTAACCGATCCAATTTGGTTAACCTATTATCCGGTCATCAGCAAAGGGTCTAGGTTAATAACAATTCAAAGGATGGTCGGAAAAAATAAAAAAATGACCTTCTCGAGGAAAGAACCAAGTAGTACCTTGAGAAGAAGGGCATTGCAAGTTTTTTCTTTGATAGCCTTCTCAACCCTCTGCAGAAATTAAAATAAAGTATACAAGGGATGTCATGCTACTTCCGAAGGAATACATAGAGATGCATACACCATTTCTTACGGGAAAACCCGAAAGGAAATACCAATTATACCTTTGGGTTGGTGACCAAGAGATCATCTCCCACGATCTGAACTTTTTCTCCAATTTCATTAGTTAGTTTGGAGTAGTGCTCCCAATCATCTTGGTCAAATGGATCCTCAATTGATACAATAGGGTACTCGGAAGAAAAAGACTTGTATAAATCTTTGAGAGCATCTCCTGAGATCTTTTGTGAACCATTATTGTTCTGCAAATGCCAAACAAAAAAAAAAGTGGAGGATAAAATAACTTGAAAATACAGATCACTGGAAAATGATACAGTAACTATATATAATCGGTTCTCATAAAAGAACAATGATTTGAAAATATCTTGTGAGTTGCGATGGTGTTCACCTCTTCCTTGAAGTTCAAGTCATAGGTTTTATCTGCTCCATAAAATTCAGACGCAGCAACATCCATTCCAATAACAACCTAGAATAACAAAGGGAACATTCAACCACCCATTGCTTACATCGAAAGAAGTGAGAATTCATAAGGTCAACTAAAAAGGGCACTAACTTTGTCTGTGTAACCTGCTTTAGCAATGGCAGTTTTTAACAGCTCAAGCCCTTCCTTGTTTTCCTGGCTTCCGTAAAAAAATGATGTCAATTATATGAAGATTAAACTAACAGGTACAAATGAAGAAGCACCATGAGAAACCATGAAGTTCATTAACTGAGGATTGACCTGAATATTAGGAGCAAAACCACCTTCATCACCGACATTTGTTGCATCTTGACCATACTTCTTCTTGATAACAGCCTTCAAGTGGTGGTAGACTTCCACACCCATCTTCATGGCCTCCTTAAAAGATGATGCTCCGACAGGGAGAATCATGAACTCCTACAAGCATAGATACCCGGGAATCCAATATCAAGAAATGGTGAACAAAATCAAAAGGAATATTGAGATTCATACCTGCATAGCAAGTTTGTTTCCTGCATGGGAACCACCGTTGATGACATTGAAAGCAGGGACTGGCAGGACCAACTTCTTGTTACCAGCAAGGTTAGCAATATGCTGCAACCAATAATAGGTAGGTTTAATAGATTCATATTATATCAAGAATTGAACATACATATATCTAACACTCACAACCAAGCCCGAGTGATATAGTTGGAGACCATAATAGAAATCATTTTCAAATTCACGGATCAATACTTAAAAACAAACATATGTCTACAAAGGAGGGGGGGGGAAAGAAAAAATGAAGTTCAATAGGCCAGAATGTACCTTGTAAAGAGGAATGTTCTTGACTTCAGCTCCAGCTTTGCAAACAGCAAGGGACACTGCAAGAATGGCATTTGCGCCGAGCTGGAGGGAAAATAACAACAACAACAAAAAACACAACACCATAAAACGAAGGTAATCCTCAGAATGAAGTCATTAGGAAGACATTAAAGAAGAAATCAGTCAAGATACCTTCTGTTTGCACCAACCCCATTCATTTTGAGTTCCATCTAGTTGTTGAACCATGAAATTGTCAATGGCAGTCTGTTCGGTTGGATCCTAAAGAAATCAAATTTAAAAGAAACAACGCACTTTAGAACTAAGTATACAGTGAATTATTTCCTTAAGTTCACCGCAATTAACTTGTGCTCCTTTGTTTAGCTACGAATGCAGTAATGCATGATTCTATACACACATAATATATACTCAACTTACATAGCAAAAACTTTCATGGAAGCCAAAAGACAAATAATCACAAAATAATAACCCAACGGAGAGGGACGGAACTATGCAGGGGTGGGGAGGGGCGATCGCCCCCCAGTCACGAACAATTTTTTTCACTTTTGTCCCATGTATAATTTCTTTTAAAAATTAGTTTATTTATAAATTTGTCCCCCTACTTCCAAACATTTATGTTTTGCCCCTTTCAACGGAGTTTCAAAGACATCAAAAGTTCATTAAAACAACAAGACCAGCTCATAGAGTGAGAAAAACGTTACGAACGTGAAACCAAAGCTGAAAACAAGTTTAGGCATAAACCTTTCCGATCAACGCAGGGCCTATGATTGTGTTAACATTACCAACAGCCTGCATATTATCGTAAATAATAAGTTGCTAATAAAATTAATTATTTGGAAAAAAACGAGAGAAAAAGTACAATGATAAAATCTGACCTTTGAAACACCTTTACCAAGGTAATCGGCACCTCCATCTCTCAACTCGAGAGCCTCGTAGATTCCTAAAACAAATTAAAATAAATGAAACAAAAACAGAAATTAATCACTTAGATATTATTAAGATATAAATCAACGTACCAGTGGACGCCCCGCTAGGAACCGCGGCTCTGACCTTTTTACCATTCGATGTTTCCACATCAACCTGTATCAAATTTAATAATAAAAAAATCCGTTAAAATCAAATTGAAAGTATTCATAAATTTGAAAACATTAAAAATAACAGAAAAACAACTAACGAAATAGAGATTATTCCATGCAATCAACGGAAAACTAATAGACGAACTCGGCCAATCGGCAAATGGATCGGAAAAAGATTTAATCGGGAAATGAGCGACGGAGATGTTAAATATACAGATCGGTGACATTGTAAAGCATGGAAACTAAAGGGAGTGAAAATGAAGAGATGAAGCGAACCTCGACCGTTGGATTTCCACGGCTGTCGAAGATCTGCCTAGCTTTGACGGAGACGATGGTGGCCGCCATGAAAATTAACGCCTTTTCAGAGCTCGAAAGAGAATTATATGGTAAAGAGGACGTTAGAAGAAAGCTTTTGAGTGAGCACTTGGAGTGAGGGGTTTATAACTTTATGAAGAGGATTTTGGGGTACTAATAACCGTTGATTTTGACGAAATTGAAGTTGTAGCCGTTGGATACTGAGCTTGTTAGGATTTGCACGTGACTGTACTCAAATTTGATCTATTTTAGTTAGAGTTGAATCCGAAATTTGTTGCTCAAAGTTTTACTTGATTTGATCAAATGTTGTTTTGTTAGTATTTTTAATATAATTTTTTAGTAGTATTTATTTTAGTATTAATTTTTTTATAAAATTTAAATATATTTTATGGATATGATGTAATTCATCCAGGTGACTCGGGTTCGAGCACCAATTTTGCACGGTACGTGTACTTTATTAAAAAAGACTAAAAAAATTAAACAGATGATACCCTTGTATCACACCAGCATATTCAAAATATTTAATCTTCTAAAAAAAGTATTTTCTTTCTCAGACATTGTTTATTAAATAAATATTGAGTTTAATTCAAAATAAAAATAAACGTATTTTAATTTAATTTAATCTGTTTACATGCTGATATACTTAAATTATACGTACATTTTTTTGGTAGAGTGATGATTTAACATTATAATATTAAATATACATTCAAATTGATATTTGAACCACATCCTCTCAAAGTTGGTACTTATAATTTTTTTCCATCAAAATGGTATTTGAACTACGCATATTTTTTTAAGTTGGTACATAAAGAAATTTTTGCTCCTAAGTTTGTACTAAAACTTATTCATTCTATCAATTTGGTCATAATTTGAATCAATTCAATAAATTTAACCCTTCATATTTAAAAATTTCATCGATTTAATCATTTTTTACGATACCGCCAAACTAAATGAGTCAATTGAATCAAAGCAACAGTTGAAAAATTGCATTCTACCATTAAACAACAACAAATTATTATTATTATTATTATTATTATTATTAAACTAGGAAAGTTATATAACATTTTTGGGAGAATAATAAGCAATTTAGGAGAAGAACAAAAAATAAATTGATAAAATTTTTAATATATAGGGTGAAATTTATTAATTTTTTTTAAGTTAGAACCAAATTGAAAGAATGTATAAGTTTTGATACCAACTTGAGAGACAGTGCGTAGTTCAGGTACCAACTTGAGAGTAAAAATTCTTTAAGTACCAACTTGGAAGAATGTGCCTAGTTTAAATACCAACTTGGGAGAAAAAATATTTATGTGCCAACCTGCGAGAAAGTGTATAATTCAAGTATCAAATATATAATTAAGCCAACTTAAAAGTTTGATTTAATTTATGAAGTGTTCAAATAAAATATTAGAATTTGACTCAAGAATAATTGGCAATTCGAAATGTCACGTGAGAGGAGCAAATATATTTGGTTAGTTGATCAAATTGTTCATCTTTATTCCTTTATATTTTAAGTCATAAATTTTAGATCCACTAGAAGCATTACTCTTTTTTCCTTTAAGCCATGATTTTTTTAACAAAATATTAATTTTATTGAACACATAAGAAAGAGACAGTAAAATACATACCCTAACAACCAGATAATCTTGGAATCATAACCAAAAAATTCAGAAAACAACGAAAATTTCAATAGTCGTGAAATCACAAACAGAGAATACTATATCTCTTTCAGTAATTTCTTCATTAACGTTCATAAAATCTAATACTATGGCTTAAACTCGGAGTGTTCACCGTAAAGAGTTCTTATAACATAATTACCTCCGAAATATAACAGGACAAGAAATGCCTTCTTCATCAAAAGACTCAAACAATCTTGCACAAAGTTCTATCATCAGTTCCAATTGCAACAGAACTTCTTCAAATCGTTACCTAAGCATGGCATACTGCCAACCATCCCAAAACAGAACGTGCATCAAAATCTTTTCTCTACAATCATTAACATGGTATAACGACAATCGAAAAACGTGCTAAAATGGTAGAGAAAAAATGTGCTAAAATAACAGACAAAAATAAAATAAAAACACAAAACAATAAAAAAATAAATGTAAAAACAACCTAGCCGCGCGGCACTAAGGCCACCGGAGACAACATACAAACTAAAACATCACCAAAATTTATGTAAAACCGCTGCCGATTACTATTCTAAAATCAAAACTGTTAAAAACCGCCGTAGAGTACTATATATTTTTAAAAACTATAGTTATATTTTAAAGCCATGAATTTTTAAAAACTATATATATATATATATATATATATATAAAACCGCTGCCGATTACTATTCTAAAATCAAAACTGTTAAAAACCGCCGTAGAGTACTATATATTTTTAAAAACTATAGTTATATTTTAAAGCCATGAATTTTTAAAAACTATATATATATATATATATATATATATATAAAGTCACGTGAGAAGCTCGCGGTTAAACTGTCCATCTCCATCTTTCGCATGCCGCATGGTTTTCGGTGAATTGTCAAAAAGGGGCCAAAAGTTTGGTGGGTTTTGATGAGACCAATTTTATTTGTTTTCTTGGTGTCCAAGTCAAAGGATACGTAAGGGAATAATACCCATTTTCATGAAAAGAAAGGAGTATTCATGCTTTAATTCAAAGAAATGATAATAGTTTCACATTTTAATATTGGATTATATTTTCGAAAAAAATTACACAACCCTTCATATTTAAGTTATAAAATCTAAAACTTATATCCTTAACCTTAGCACCCTAAATTCTAAATTCTAACCATAAACCTTAAATTCAACATCCTACACACTCAAACTCTAATCTAAATCTCTAAACTCTAAAATTAAAAGACTTGTGTAAATCAAAGTATTTTCCTTTAATATTAAGGTAAAGAGGAGTATAACTTATATATAATAAGTTTGTTTAGTGGGATGAGACACTAGATCCCTCTAGTAAGTTCAAGGGTTTGAGTTTTAACGTTGTGAATGGAGCAAAGTAGGTTAGGAGGGTCGTCCCTATAATAAATCTTTTACGATATTTAATCCAGATTAATTAATCAATGAATTGGATACATGTGATTATAAAAAAACAATACAATTTTTTGATATGATTTACATTCGTTTTTACAATTCAAATTGAGAGTTTATAATTGTCCCTTTGAACTAAAGTTAGAAAAAATAATATAATTTGTGATTATATTTGAAAATATTTTATAAATTTACAAAAAAAGAACACTATAAACATTCGTAGCTAAAGACTCTAGTGTGATGCATGTGCTCATAAATTAATCGGAGTTAACCCCAAAAAATATTAAGTTTAAATAATTTGGATGACGAGTGAATTGAATTCAAATATTATTAGTTTGTATCGAAAATTTCAATCCAAACCCAAATTTAACTTCGAGATTAAAAGAGTTTTAAATATAACCTAAATAAACTTTTTTAAATAGATTGTGATGTTTATAATGTATTTTCTTTTGTTTTAATAAAATTTAATTTATCATTCTTAGTTTTAAAAAAAAAACATATAATCTAAACAAATTATGTTAACAATTCAATCCTTAAAAGTTACATTTAATTAAGTAAAATCAAAATTAAAATTTGAATTTTGAGTCGAGTTTGAGTTTATTCCTAATTATAGGTAGAATTTTAGTATATTGAGAATATGCTGTCAAGACACAAGCAGTTTATTTATAGTGTTTTTTAAAATCAAAAATTATTTTAGAAATGTGATGTGAAAAATATGATATGTTAATTTAAAGTGTTAGAAATTATTATCAAATAGTGTTGTGAAGAATTAAAATGTATATTTTAAATATAATGTTAAAAAGTAAAAATAAATATGATATAATGTTGTGAAGAATTAAAATGTATATTTTAAATATGCGTAATTTAAAGTGTTTTTTTATTTATTCAAATTCAAAGAAAGAATCGGTACGGTACAATCACCAAAACCCTAGTCTATGTCGCAAAGAAACTCTGTAAGTAACTCTAGTCTTCATGCCGATGGATTACTGGTGGAGGGATCGTCAGAGCTACCGGGAAGGGATGGCTTGGCGCTGCCAACGCCGCTCGTGATTCAGGTCTTATCCACGCCGACGTTGGAGAGAGCGGGAGCGCCGGTTGCGTCCGAGGATCGTCGGGAGGCTAAGCGAAATTGTATGGATGGCTCGGCTAGAGCAGCTCTGGTTACGCTTGACCCGTTCGGTGGGAGTGAGATGAAAGTTGACTCAACTGTGACTATTGAAGGGGATGTGCCGGTTGTGGAAGGAGAGCGGGGTAGATCGGAGGTGCCGGCCAAGGCATCGTACGCGGTGGCTGCTGGTAAAATTATCAGTGGGGAAGGTGCTAATGCGAAGGTGTCTAACGATGAAGTTGTGATTTTTAAAATAAAAAGATATATTTTAAAAACGTGATGCGCAAAATATGATATATTAATTTAAAGTGTTAGAAATTATTATCAAATAGTGTTGTGAAGAATTAAAATGTATATTTTCAATATAATGTTAAAAAGTATAAATAAATTAACTTAAGTTGTATCTAAATGTTATTTTGTAATTCCATATCCAAAAGTCAAAAGCTAATTTTTTTTTAAATTTAATAAATGTTGTATAAAAAGTAAAAATAAATTAACTTTAAGTTGTATCTAAATATTATTTTGTAATTTCAGATTTGAAAGTCAAAAGCTAATAGCTTTTATAAAAGTTGTTTGAAAAGTATTTTTTTATTGCAAAAACTATTTTTTTACAAATCTTAAATCTAACCCTAATTCTATTTTTAAGGAAGAAAAAATAAAGACTCTAAAAAAATGCTCGTAAAGTCATAATCAACCGGCCAAATATATTTTATCTTGCAAAAAAACTATTTATAACCTTATAAAAATGTAACAATCAAACAAAAATTAAAGAAAATCTTACCAAACACAAAAATAAATTATCATAACTCTGTCTGAATTCAGTGAAGTCAAGTTCATCTATCAAAACATCAAATACAAATCCTAGAAACTTGTGCATCTAAATACTAAATCTAATTGTTGCAATCCAAATGAAAATGTCAATAAAAAATCGTTCCAGTTGAGTCCATTTTCTAGTCAGTATTCTCCGACACTCTAAAAATCTAAACCTTAAACGAAGAATTTTCTCGAGGGTTAATTACCCTATTCACTAGGCACTGACACGTTAATATCGGGCGACGGCCTATGAGCCAAGGCCGGTTCCGAGCCGTTATTCCAACCGGAAATGATGTAGGTTGCTGCAATGTTTGCTATGTTTCTATGACCAGTTATGTTATTACTCGCTTCCCCGAAGGTGACCACTTGAAATGGCAATGTTGGTTTCATGTTGTTTTCGCCGTCGGGTTTTGCTTGTGAGATGATCGACCTTGTTTCGCCCGCCATCGCCGTAGCTGAAGGGATGGCAGCAACCGTGGAAGCTGCCACCGTGTGCTGCTCACGGTAAGGCTTCCTTTTCTGCAGTTTGTAGCCATTTGGCATGAAGCTTCCCACCACAATCTATCCAAAGAAATACAGTGACAAAAACATGAACTTATAGTAATATTTTCGCAGAAATAAAGGGCTGCTAGAGGGGCAGTCACCCCCCTAAAAATTAAAATTCATATATAATTTAGAAAAAATTTAAGAATTTTTTATATATTTTTTTAATTAAAAATCTACTTTCGCCCTCTAAAATTTATAAGTTCGCCCTTACTTAAAATTTTATAGGTTCATCCCTCTTAACATAAAATATTGCGTCCGTACTGGGTGTCCGTACTGGGTGCGAATAAGATAACAAAGAGCAAAGGACTTACTTGTATAGGGCTAGCAGCCAACAATGAACCGGCAAGTCCACCACCTATTACACGACCGTCCGGTCCAGCCAATGAAACGCTTAAACCACCGGTTCTATTCTTTGCACCACCGTTGTCACTCAATGTAAACGAGCCGGTTAAAGACAATATCTCAAACCGGCCCTGCAATGTAAAATAATTCCAAATTTTCAACTTACGTGGTGCTGAAAACATTAAAAAAATAACTAAAAGAAAATACACTATGGAAAACTACAATAGATATTTACGATACATCGATTTGAATTAGTCGACCAATAAATTAAATATCAGATGATTATATAAAAAAAATTGAAACCGTAAATCATACCTCGAATGTTAAAATACCACCGGATGAACCAGGTTGTCGGATGGTAACATTAGAAACAGCTCCATTTGCTGATAGAATGCAAATCCCACGAGGACCATTTTGTGATAACGAAAGAATTTTCCCAGCAACATCCTGCAATTTCAATAAATTAAAAATTATATGCTTATTTTTCTATTTAAAACTCTAATCTAATAATTAACAATAATACTATTACTATTTTGGGAAAATGACAAAAAATGCCCTAACGTTTGTATATTTTATCATTTGGCCCCTATTTTTTTTGGAGCAAACAAATTTAACGTTTTAATTTGATCCAAATATGCCCATGTTTGATGAAAACTGCCAGTCAACTGAATTTGCCACGTGTTAAAATTTGCTAACGTGTCAGCATCATATTCACCACGTGTCAACGTCATATTCGCCACGTGTCACCATCCGTTTTGACCACGTATCAACATGATAGTTAGTCCCGTGTCACCATAAAGAAAGTATAACAAAATAATTTTTTTTACAAAATCTAACATGGCATATGCCACATCAACAGATCTTAACGCATGGTAAGTCCAGTTAGAATCAGCCGTTGACCGTCAGTTGACTGGCAGTTTCCATCCAGTAGGGACATATTTGGACCAAATTAAAACCTTAGGGGTTGCTTGCCACTAAAAATAGAATAGAGAGCCAAATGACAAAACATGCAAACATTAATAACATCCTTTTGTCATTTTGCCTAATATTTTCCGTAAAAAAATTCAATTTGACATGTTTGTGCTTTGTCGATCATGCAAGGGTAGCCTATTCAGTATGCCAAGGTACTTAATCGTTAACTTTTTTAAGCATGAGATTAAATCTCAAATTTTACCAAGTATTTTAGCAGAAATCTTTACAAACTCTCACTTAGCTAACATTTGGGGAAATTACCTCTCCAGTATTAACTTTGACCACATGAGCAGTGAAGTCCCCTCCAGCAGTATTAGCAAACAATTCACCTGTCCAAATTTAATACATAAAATGAGTAAAAATAATAGCTAAAAGTACAATAATACATATTTAAATAGATGAATACACTATTTTTAAAAATATATGACTTAAGCTACATTAATAATTTAATATATCCATATAGGTCTATATATTGAACTATTTTCAACGTAAATTAATTAAAAGAAATCATTCATGAAAATAAAAGTGAACCCAAAAATCACCAAATTTTTTTGGCCAACAAAAAACCACCAACTTAGGAAACTGAGTTAATATGTAAGGTTAATAGATATAATATTAATAATTTTAGGTAATGCATTGAAATGGTGAATAAAGTGATGACCTTATCAATGCATTAATTAATTTTAAACTTAAATGATTATCTTTTTACAGATACATGCTTAAATTTGTAGCAAATATAATAATGGACAAATATAGAAAATAGAAAGTTAATTTTATTATTACAATTCCCAAAGAAAGCATGAATCAACCACCCACAATGAGTTGGGTGAGAAATGGAGAAACTAAAAATACTAAAGAAAGAAACAATAAAGAAATATTTCCATGTCCCATTAGAGATTTACCCCATAAAATAACAAAAAAAAATGCAATGCAAGCAGCCCCTGATATTTTCTCTGCACTTTCTCGGGAACCAAACAACATAAAACAACTCTTTTAACTTTAATGAACTTTACCTAGAGAAGCAAGAAGCTGCCAGTTCCCGGCGGGACCGGGAGAAGACCTTACTTTACCTCGCTTGGACGAGTTGAACTCAGTAGGAGAAGAAGGTGATAAAGTGAAACCAGGAGGCGGTGCAGCCGTCGTCACTATCTGATATGGTAACCTGAGGTTCCCATCCGCGTCATATTTTCTGGGTCTACCTCTTTTTTTCTTCCCTAAGGAATCACCCACCGTTCCTCCTCCGCCTGAGCCTGGAGTCGCGGTTGTTGTGGCTATCGCCGTCGCTGCTGTGTTGACGTTCATCGGCTGAGGCAACACTTGCAGGCTACTCACTGGTGCAGGTGGTGAGTCAGTGTCGGAGTTGCCTAGTGACCCGGATATCGTACTTTCCTTTTCTTCCATTCTCGGAAATGGAGAGAAAATAGAGATTTTGTTTTTAAAAGAGAAGTGGAGAGGGAAAATGTAGATTTTTATAAACTTGCCTCCATGAATGGGGGAGGGAAAAGGGAGAGTGGGAAACAAAGGTCTTTTTTTTCTTGTATTGTATGCTTTTGGTTCATTTTCATTCCCAATTTGCCCTTCAAGTTTATAAAATTGTTTTTTTTCTTCTTATTTTATTATTAAATCAGTTTTGCTTGGTCACTCGAGTTGATGAGTTGTCTCGTTTTAGTCACTCGACTATAAACGGTTCAATTTTATTGCTAAATTTTTTAAATTGATTTTTTTGGTCATTGGGTCATTAAATCATTAACGACGTGATAATGCGACCGTTATATTTTATTTTAAAAAATAGACAATTTATTTGATTGTCGCCACTGGTCAATCACCACTCATCATGGTTAGTTATTTGTGGTAAGATCAATACTCAAACTTTTCACGTGTTGGTTTTCACGAAAATCTACTCAAAATTGACAGCTATTCATTTAAAGATTCGACCTTTTAATGATTCGATCTCCTTTAATGATCGTTTGATGAGGCTAGTTTCAAGATATAATGTTTATCTTCTCGGAAAAAATACTTCTCAGGTCTCATCATTTGAATTTTTTAACGAACACCTCAAACCCCTAGAATGATATTTTTGTGTTTAAATTTGTAAGTATTAAAGAGATTTTGAAAGAAAAAAATCAAAATCGTTAGTGTGGTAGACGAGGATGAGACGAGTTTATAAAATTTTAAGATAATCATAAAAAATATCAAAAACAACGATTGAAAATGGATGGAAAAAAAACTCTTAAAGTTTTGACGAAGAATATGTGGAGATGCAAAAAAAAATCATGTTAGCACATTAGTGCCAATAAATCCATGTTAGCCCAATGGGTCCACAAAGGAAATTGAAGGGTAGATTCGGTAGTTTAAGATCTCAATCCTTTCAATGTTTTTAAAAGGAATGGGTAATTTAAAAGTTGGATTTTAAAAGTTCTCAAAACTTGGAAACATTAGAATAAAAATGCAGTCAAACCGGCCTTAAAAGCAATAAATCGTGACGAAAAATATATATTTTTTCTTTTAAAAAAACAATGTTCTATAAAACTATAAAATTACAATTTCTTGGAATCTGAATTTTCAATTTGTTTTCATTTCCTAAGAAGCTTTGTGATTTGAGCACCTCATTTTGATATTTAAACCACTGCAGTCGTTAAATGGCAAATAAACCCCATTTAAGTTTGTTTCCCTTTTCCTTGGACCTAATTTTCACATTTTCTCTTCATTCAAATATGTATGTTGAACTTACCGAATGGTTTTGGTGAAAAAATAAATGTTATTTTTTAAAGGATATGAAGTTGAGCAGTTTTATTTATAAGGCGTATATAAATATATTACGAGCTAAAAAATAAAATAGATATTACTATAAGACTACATTAAAAAATGCTAAAATATATATTCATAGCATGTTAATCGAGTCTTTAACTCACATGTAAAAAAAAGAGTCTTAACTCGGTTTGGTACAATTAATATTACAATATCCTCGAGATCATATAACAAGTGTGTTTAAGTGTAAAATATTATTTAATTGGTATAATGTCAAAAAATGTCCTCAATATTTTAAGGAATGATCATTTTGATCTCTATTATTTTTAAGGTCCCCTTTCACCCACTAACGTTTTATTTTAGGTCAAATGGTCCCCATATATAAAATCGTTAGTTGACTAACAATAAACGTTAGATGATGATGTGGCATGTTAACTTGGCTTGGAACGCTGATGTGGCATTTTGCTACAGCAACATAAATTTAATATATATATATTTTAAATTTCTAAAAATAATAAATAATAATTTATTTAATTTACTATTTTTATTTTTTTAAAAAATAAAAGTAATATTATTTTAAATTATTTTTTAAAAAATAAATTAATAATTTATTTGATATATTGATTTTTTTAAAAAAATATTTTTTAAAACAATAAATAATATTTAATTTAATTTATTATATTATATTATATTTACTTTTAAAAATACTAAATTAAATAAATTGTTTTTATTATTTTTAAAAATAATAAATTAAATACATTATTGTTTTTAAAATTTTCTATGAATAATAATTTATTTAATTTATTATTTTTATAAAAAAATAATAATGTATTTAATTTATTATACTAAAAAATGAAAAATTATTTTAAAGATATAAAATAAACTACTGTTTTTTATTTATTAACATATAAAAAATAAAAAATATTAATTATTTTTAGAAAAAAATAGAAAAATTGCTTACGTGGCAAAGTGCCACATCAACATCTCAAGTCAAGCCAACATGCCACATCATCATCTCACGTTGATCGTTAATCAACTAATATTTTTTATTCACGGGGTATTTTGACCCAGAATAAAAAGTAAAAGTGAAAGTGGACAAAAAATAAAATCTAAAATGACCCTTTCATAAAACGTTAGGAGTCAATTTAATTTTCATAGGTTTTTTGGTTTTGTTCAATTTCGTTGGTTTTTTTGAGTGTAAGAACGTTTTTGGTTTGTTATTATTAAGATGTTTTTGGACACTCTTTTCTTCTTTCTTCCTCTCCAACATGAAATTTCGATTCAATATTAGTATTAGGGATGAGCATTTTAGCCAGACTCGATAGTTTTGACCCAACCCGGGTCGATCGGGTCGTATTTTTTTGTTGTTGTTGAAAAAGTCAAGTTTGGGTCATGATTTTATTGGGGTGAGATTAGGTCGGGTTCAAGTTAGGGTGAAAAAATTCGACCTGATCCAGTCCATGACTAATCTTGTAATTTTTCCCTATATATTTTTGGGTACTTTGCATAATACCCCCTCTTTATATATTTTTTTATAATTAGGTCATTAAAATTAATTTTTCACAATTAGATTTTTAAAATTAATTATTTTTGCAGTTATGTCCCTAAAATTAATTTATTTTACAATTAAGTTCCTGAAAAAAATTTGGGTCAGGTCGAGTTGAGATATAAACCTTTTGGGTCGGGTCGTGTTCAAGTTTATGGTAATTATTTTTGGGTCGGGTTTGGGTTGCCAAAAACTCGACCCGGTGTAACACCCGGGTTTGGGGGTCGGGTGAAATTAAAGTAATAAAATATTATTTTGGGCCTCGTGTTTTCAAAACAAATAAATTATGTTGGACTTATTTCAAACCAAGCCCAAATAGCCATGGATATCCTTCTTTTGTAAATACTTTATTTCATTAAGGGTAAATGGGTATTTTGGTATTTAAAAATAAAACAAAACAAATGAAGAAGACTATTTGCTCATCTTGTTCCTCACTCACATTCAAACTCATGACATATTCTCCCCTCCCCTCAAGGTTACTATTCCATCACCATACTCTCTTATCTTTGGTGATTTTTGAAAGGTAAACACATATTTGACTTGTTCTCACTTTCCTCTTCATGTTGGTACCTTTGGTTTTCAATAAAACCTAGTATTTTGCATTTTAGAGTTTTGGGATTTTGAATTAAAAATGCTAACTTTGTTAGCTTTAACTTAAGTTTTCGATCTGTTGATGTTAGATAAGTTGTTTGCTATCTAAAAGGTCCAACATACTTGATTTTTACATGGTTTTATGTTGATTCCCGAATTTAGGTTTGTTGGGGGGTTTTTAGAGAGGTTTAAGGTTGGTTTTGAGGCTGTTTTGGGTGAAGTCTTGATGGCTGATGGTTGGTTGTTAGTTAGGGGTTGTTTTGGAAGCTTTTGAGAGTGTTATAAGTGTTGAAATCAATGGTTTTAGGCTGTGCTTATGGACTGCTCGAAAATGGTATTTTTAGGTTGTCTTTAGCTTGAATTCATGTAACCCCTCGTCCCGGTCTGGCCGGATGACCGGTCCGAGTAGGCCACACGGGGAAAACCGAAGCGAAACCCAAAGGATTCCCCCTCGGTTAGCAACCCTATTTTTTTCTTTTTATTTTAATCTTGTCTAGAGGATGGTTAAACCCTAAGTGATTCACAACAGCGGAAACATACAAGGAAAACACATTCGAACCCCGGCCATGCATAAACAGTCCATTTTTAAGCTTACAGGCAGACGGTATCGATACCCTGGCCAGGGGTATCGATACCCCCTTTCTAGGTCAACCCAAGAAGTCAACCACGAGAAGACCGTATCGATACCCTTACTAGGGGTATCGATACCCCCTTTCTCGGTCAACCCTTCTTGGTCAACGAAGTAGACCCGTATCGATACTCGGAAACCCCGTATCGATACGCTCTACTCTCACTCAAAATTTCAAATTACAATAACTTTGGAGGGTATCGATACCCTTAGGGTATCGATACCCCAGGCAAAATTTGAGGCCTTTGGGCAAGACAGTATCGATACCCTAGCTAGGGGTATCGATACCCCCTGCACAGCAATTCCTCAATTTCAACTTAAACGACCCCAACACGACTCTAAATGCATTTCTCGACTCACCTAAGCATACACGAACATGCAAGCACACATATTTAAGCCAAGGGTGTCATTCAAACATGGATTAAAGCATTCATACATAGCATTTTAATGAGAGAGCAATTTAGGCCATATTATGCATACTCAAAGGCTCAAATGGTCATAAAGCCAGAAGTCAAACAAGAGAGGTTTGCACTCAGCATAAGGCAACCTAAAACATCCTAAAGCATGTCATCATACACACCAACATTCATCAAAGTATTACATGCTTACAATCCATGATCAATCCAAAACAACATCGTTCAAAAGAGTCATACAAGGCTCATACAAACACACCCTATTGTCACATTGCTTAACTACTACAAAATTAACCATACTTGAGCAACAACTTGGAAAGCCCTTCTTGCCTTGCCTCGAGCTAACACCACGCTAATGATCTGCATTGTTGAACATAGAGAGCGTAAGCTATAAGCTTAGTGAGGGTGCTCTAAAACGAAAAACATCAACAATGCAGGGTTCAAGCACGTTAATCCTAGTCTTACATACATCAAGCATAGGCATAAAATCAAGTAGACCTAGCTAGTCTTTCAAGTGGCATATATGGTCTCTCAATCCTAACAAGCTTAAACATCAATATCCACATCATGCAACAACACCATATACCACAATCACATATCACCATCAAATATCACAATACATGAACAAGTTTAATTGGCCACTTTAATTACCCCGATTGTGCGGATTTAAACCTCAACAACACTTTACCTCGGTGGGATTTCACTCATCACCGGACCTTGCATGTGCGAGATTCCACTCATCGCCACATGCCCTACGGATGGGATTCCACTCATCATCCCGTAGAAATAAATAAAAGCTTCCGGTGGAATGTTACATCACCGTACTCCTCCTTGATGACTTAACGCCATCAAGGCCACGTACGTTTTGACTCAATTTGTGTGCACACTATCCTAATGATCGATCATTTACAACCGGTAATTATTTAGTGCCAATTATCATCATCAATCACATATCATCAACCACACTCATGCTCATCACATATATCCACATCATGATATATATACATGCATCATATAATCACAAGCACAAGAGCATAGTCATTAAGCACATTGGCATTTAAGGAAAACAAGACTAAATTAACTACTTGAGTTATAAGGAAGTGGCCTACCAAGCACACTTTACACACACACTACTTATGCTCGAACCAAACTTTAAAATAAGTTAAGACCACTCACCGCCCTTCCTTAGCAATTCGAACCAATCTTCCTACGAACCCGGATTCGGTCCCAAAGCCTCCTCAACGTTTCCTCTTGCTTCTAGTCAAACAAAACACATACATTACTTCCCAATTCAATGCTAGCTCAACCATCAACTTACTTTGCAAACACAACCCAATTTCCACAATTTCCCAAACCACCTAATATCTCAAAAACCCAATTTTCGTACTCCAACAACCCGTGGCTGAAATACCCCTTTCCAAACACCCAAATGACTTCCAAAACATCCCAAATCATCCTCCTAACATAGGTAGACCATCAGCCCTTCAATTTCAACATTAAACCCACCAAAAACCCAAGTTTTAATACCTCAAAAATTGCCCTAAGAACCCACTACGAATTTTCATCCAAAATCAACCAAATTAATATATATTGTGCATTTCATTATGCTTAAACAAAACCCCAACACAATTTATCAAAACAAATTGAAAAACTCCCTTAAAAACCCAAACCTTGATATAAACCCTAATTTCCAAAACCCCATATTTTTGAAATCCAAGACCATAGTTAGGTAGAGGGTAAAAAGGAGGTTAAGAAAACGTAATTACCTTTGAAAAACACCTTTAATTGAAGGAGATAATGGATGGAATAGTAACCAAGGTTTTGAAGAAGCTTTGAAAATGGTGGGAGGGTTTCCAACGTTTGGAAGAACGAAAATGGGAAAAGGGAAGACAACTTTTCCCATAAAGTGGTCTTGCTTTTTAAATTTGGGTCAAATTGCAACATAGGTCCCTCCCTTCTTATTAAAGCTCAATTAGGTCATTATTTGAAGTTGGATTGTTTTAATTAAATTTTATTTGACTCGAACTATAACCCGGTTAACTCCTAGGCCCAAAACACGGGTGTTACAATTCATGTGTTTTGTGCTTGGTTTGTGTTCCGGGTTTGCTACTGTGAATTGTGGACTGAATTGTGGTTGTTTTGATTGTGTTGGGATGTTTAGAAGCAAGGAATTGTGTTGGTGAAGCCTCGGGAACGAATTTGGAACCGATGGGAGCTTGATCGGCTAGAATAGTTGAGCTTGGATTAGTCGGTGAGTGGTTCTATGTTTTTAACTTGGTTTTCAAACGTTGGTTCAAGCATGTGGACCTAGGTTGGGCTTGGTAAACTCACCTAGAGTTGGGATTAGATTGGTAGTCCCAAGCTTTAGTTAGAGACTTTGGTTGAACTTTAAATGTTGAGTATGCCTCTTGTTTCATATTAATTGTGATTAAAGTGCTTATGTATATTGTGTTATACATGTGTGTTGAGGCATGATATTTGATGCATTGTTATATGCATGTGGTCATGGAATATGGGTTGTGCATGATGGTAAATCATGGTGAGTACGTGCTAAGCACGGAAATTGGTAAGAAATTGTGTTGTGAAAGATTGTGAAATGTGTTAGTATTGGCACTAATATGCTTGGGTACAATGATCGATCATTAGGATGTTTAGTGTGCACACGAGAGTCGAAATACGCGCGTGGTCTTGGTGATGGTAGTCATCAAGATGGAGTACGGGTTCACCCGGAAATCTTCTTATATATGTTAGTCGGTGATGAGTGGAATCCCATCGACGGGGCGTGAGGATGAGTGGAATCCCCTCCGCGTGAAATGGTGATGAGTGGAATCCCATCGACGGGGCATGAGGATGAGTGGAATCCCCTCCGCGTGAAATGGTAATGAGTGTAATCTCACCGTAAGGTAATGGTTGTGTTGTTGGATGTGAGTTCCAACGGTTATCCGCGTATTCGGGTCATAGCTAGGTGCCAATACGGATTGTGGAATATGTTTGCCATTACGTTTGATATATGTGTTCCATATGTTGTGTTTATGGACTTGTTGAGCATGGCATGATAATGATATTATGTTCATGCATCATATACATTTGACTCTTGTGGCTTTGAAGGTAAGAACATGCATTCTTCCTTGGTTGTGTTGTTCGTGCTTGGACCCTGCATTGTCGAGGTTTGTTTTATGAGCTTACCCTCACTAAGCTTTATGCTTACGCTCTCTTTTGTTCGACAATGCAGATTCTTAGTTCATGGGTTGCTTGTGCAAGGAGAGGGCCTCCAAGTGTGCTTGTTGTGCTTTTGCTATCTACAAGTATGGACTTTTAAGTTATGGATGTAATAGACAAGCAATGTGATTTGAGTGTTTTGGATTTATGTTGTTGTTGGTGTTAGGAGCATGTTAGACTCCTTGATGTTTTGATGTTGGTGTGGCTTGTTGATGTCATGTTTTGAATTGTAAACCATGCTTTATTGCTTATCTTGAATGTTTATGTGTATGTTGGCTCTAAGGCATGAAACCTCAAAATGCTATGTATGACTCTTTTGTGGTGAATGCTTGACCTTATGATTGGATGCCCTTATCTTGTTTCTTGGTGTGTTTTGAGCGTGTTTGTATTAGGATGTATTCCTCTAGAGTTCATGTGTGTATGTTGTGTTTGTTTCTTGAAGTCGTTAAGGGTGTTTGGGATCGTTTAGAGATGTTTAAAACTGATTTTGGAAACTCATAGACTGCAGGTGTTTCGGAACGGTTCAGGCTGTTTTGGAACGAGTGTGGTTCCAGGGCCACCCGTATCGGAACGCGTTCCGGTACGGTTTGGCTACTGTGAGCCCCTATTCCGATACGAGTCTTGAAACACTTTGGCCTCTATGAATGCCTGTTCCGGAACGTGTTTCGGAACACCTAGGCGAAATGGGACCCTGTTCCGAAACGGGGTGGATGCGTTTTGGTACGGGTGTTTGGCTTTGTAAACTAAAGCCCGTGTTTCAAAACGGGCAAAACTTGTTTCGAAACACATGCCTGAAAATGGGCTTTTGGACATCTCTAAAGGGTCTCAAGGGTTGGGCTTAGGCCCTTTTTGCTGTTAGGCTTATTGTGAGTCTTGTTTTTCGTTGTCGCTTCACACATAGGTTTAATTAAACCCATCTAGACAATATAATAAATGAAAAAGTTTTCTAGGGTCGGTAACTGAAGTGGAGCCTTAAAGGGTTTCGTCTCGGTTATCCCCGTATAGCCCGCTCGGACCGGTCAGCCGCCCGGGCCGGGACCAGGGGTTACACCCGGCGTGTGTCATTCCTAGATGGTATTGAAAGGGGTTTTTAACAAGTCCCCACCTATTCTTAAAAAACAAATTATGGATAAATATAATTTGGATATTATATTAAAAATAATATTTATGTGAAAGATATTATAAACCATAACCCTTTACGATCTAATTCATACATCTTAAAAAGTTTATCTTGAAAATTTTTAGAGATTCAATAAAGAGTAAATATGTATATGTTAAACAAATAATTCAAAATCCTAAAACATAAATCCCTAAACTATAAACTAAATTTACCATAAATCAAACCCGCTCGTAAAAGATAAGTTTTCCACCACTAATAAATTCAATATTTTCTCGTCAATAAATAATCTATTAATTTATCAAGTTAATTTGGATTCTAAAAGATGCATATTTCAATCGAGATTTAACTTTTTTGTTTGACAAATTCTAAATCTAATCCTAATCTTATTTAGAGGGAAGGGTAAGGGAAACTATAGAGAAAAGAAGAGAAGTACTCATAGTAAGTCTATAATCCTGGACTCAAGTGAATACGAGAGAACAAAAATGAACAATTTATTCAGCCGACTAAATGTGCTTACTCGAATTCATTTGAACTTTTCTCTCAAAAATTTTTTTTAGAACTTTATCTTTTAGATCTATTTAAATATTAGACCTTGATGTAATTTCCAAGTTTCAATCTAAGCATTCATATCAGTTTTTGGAATTAATTAGTTTGCTTGGATTAATGAATATTTTTAAGCACAATAAACCCGAGTTAACATTTAACTCCAAAGATAATCGTTAAATCGAAGGAATGATCATAACTGGAATAAAAATATATATTTGTTTCATTTAGTGTTTATTTTGGATATAGTAGCTTTTAGTCTATGAACTTGACAACACTCTTTAAACTTTGTTTTGATCTATATAATACGAGAATTTGTATAAAAAATCATTTTAGAGTATCACGTCACTAAAGTGACTAAAAAAACAACTTTAAGGACCAGCTCAAAAGAATTTAGAGACCAAATTGAGAAAACTTGCCAATTAAAGACTAAATATTGCTTTTTTTAAGTAGTGTGCGCTCCTATCATATATCTCCTTCGTCTTTATGTGTGTTAAATAAATAAATAATCAAAAGGAAGCATAAAAAAATCCATTTTCTAACACTGCAAAAAGTGAACAGTGATAAAACAGCTGTCGGTAAGACCGTTGACGGCCCGGACTAAACTCGCAATTCTTTGCAACACTATTAAACTAACAGTGAATATATATGGTAACAATCAATTTACACGGTGTAAAATTCAATTACTTTTACACAGTTTTTAGACCGTTTGATGATGGTAATTAATGACTCAGATTATTTCCTTATCTTTTTTTCCCAAGTGATAATCTTTACATTTTTACTGTTAATCTCATCCATCCATTTCACTTATCAAATGGTCATAGATTAGTGTAAAATTAAATGAGTTTTACACCATATAACTTGATCTCATCCCATATATATATATATATATATATATATATATATATATATATATATATATATATATATATATATATATATATAGGGTTTTATTTTGATGCACAAGCTGTGTAAATTTTTTTTACACGTTCCTTTTATAAAATTTAAAATCTAAATCACAAACCCTAGCAACCTAAAACCTAAGCCCTAAATCCTAAACTCTAAATTCTAAATTCTACCCATAAACCTTAAATTATATACCCTACATACTAAACCCCTAAACCCTAACCTAAAACCCTAAAATTAAAGGGCTTGTGTAAACTAAAGTTTACACAAGCTTGTGCATCAAAGTATTTTCCATATATATATATATATATATATATATATAGAGAGAGAGAGAGAGAGAGATAGGATTCGTTTACACAGTGTCACACTCTTTAAACTTTACAGGTTTTTTGGACCGTTGGATGAGTGAAACAAATGGATGAGATTAATAGTAAATATGTGAAGATTATCACTTGGAAAAAAAGAGTAGAGAGTTAATCTGAGTCATCCATTCCTCCATCTAACGATTCAGAAAACGTGTAAAACTCTTTGAGTTTTACACTGTGTAAGTTGATCCTAACCCATATATATATATATTAGGCGAAATGACAAAAGATGCGCCCAACGTTTGCATGTTTTTGTCATTTAGATCTCTATTCTTTTTTGGGTCCAAATATGACCCCAACGTTTAATTTTGGTCCAAATATGCCCCCAACATTTTAATTTGGTCCAAATATGCCTCCAGCATTTTAATTTGTTCCAAATATGCCCTCGTTGGATGGAAACTGCCAGTTAACTGACGGTCAACGACTGATGCTGCCTGGATTTGCCATGTGTTAGGATCTGCTGAGGCCACATCCGTTTTTTTATATAAAATTGGTATACCCTTCTTTATGGTGACATGTGGCCGACAATCATGCTGACACGTGGCTGAATCTTATGACGATACATGGAAAATATAATGTTGACACGTCAACAAATCTTAACACGTGGCAAGTCCAGTCAATATCAATCGTTAACCGTCAGTTGGCCGACAATTTACATCTAACAGGGGCATATTTTGACCAAATTAAAACGTTGGGGGGGCATATTTGGACAAAAAATAAGGGGCCAAATGACAAAACATGCATGTAACTCCCTCGTCCCGGTCTGGCCGGATGACCGGTCCGAGTAGGCTACACGGGGAAAACCGAAGCGAAACCCGTTAAGGTTCCCCCTCGGTTAGCAACCCTAGAAAATTTCTTTTAATTTAATATTGTCTATAGGCATATTCATTCCTAAGTGATCACGTCAGCGGAAAACATCAAGAAAGAATCACATTCGAACCTAAACTTCACATTAAACAGTCCATTTTAATGTCACGGGGCAGGCTGTATCGATACACCAGTCAAGGGTATTGATACGCCTTGACTAAGTCAACCCTTTCAGTCAACTCAGGGAAGACCGTATCGATACACCCCTTGAGCGTATCGATACGCCCCTCTCGGTCAACATCTCATGGTCAACGAGATGGAACCGTACCGATACGCTTCAACCCCGTATCGATACGCCCTAAACTCACCAACTTCTCAGAATTCCAGTGAGCAAAGAGCGTATCGATACACGGGGGTGTATCGATACGCCCAACCAAAACTGTGTCCTGCAGGCAAGACCGTATCGATACGGCCCTTAGGCGTATCGATACGCCCTGCACTGCAAGTCTCCAACTTTCAGCAAGACGACACCAAACCCAACACTAAATGCATTTTAAAACTTCCCTAGCCACATACAAAGCATTCATGCAACAAACTACCACCAAGAATTAGCGTATGAGGCATTTGAATCTAATAAGAACCATACAATCAAGGGATTCATGAAATTCCACAAAGAAGGCATGCTTAGCAACCATATGGCTTCATGCACAAGGCATCCACACATAGAGCATTCATAGGCCAAGTTCATACATTCTTAGGCACATACAAATAAGCAGCAAAATACGCATGGTCCACAATCCACGAAACGAAACATAACACATCAAAAGTTTAACATACTCAAACAACACAAAATACCTAAGGAGTTTGACACCAACTCCCACAAGACTATACCTCATCGTTTAGGCATTATTATAAAACACAAATCATACTTGTGCTAGCTTGAGAACTCCAAAAGCTCCTCCCTTACCCACTTGCCCCCCGAACTCTAACGATCTGCATGTTGGAAACAAAAGAGAGCGTAAGCTAACTAGCTTAGTGAGAGAAGCTCTACAAATCCACAACATGCAGTTTTCAAAACACTTTTCATAAATAGGAGTAAAACAATGGATGCACGAATGACTTTCTCAACAACAATACATGGTTTGCACAAGCACAACCAACATACACACACGGTGGGACTACACATCACCGTTTCGACTAGTAGATTTCCAATGGGACTACACATCAAAGTACTTTCCTACTAGTCACTACCGGTGGGACTACACATCACCGTAGTTAAGACAACCGTCACGTGAGGCTCGACACCAACACGACTACACATTAGCAACTGTATAAGACAACTCTAGATGCATATGAAAACCACAACACATAGTCATTCATCCACACATAACAAGGTATGGGAGTAGAGACTTACACTCGGGTTTAGGTGAACCCTCAAGGTCCCACCCAAACCCCAAAGGTTCCATATCGAGCACAAAACAAGGATTAACAATTCTACTCACCGTTGCTACCCAAGAGAAGACCGATGACCAAGCTCAAGACTCCAAAACCTCCGGATTCGTCCTCGAAGCTTCACCAATCAAATTTCCCATTTATAATCATCCTAACACAACCAAAACAATCTCAAATCATCCCACATTTAAAAGTAGTCAATCCGGAACACAAACCAAGCATTAGACACATGATTCCAACTAAAACAAAACCTCAAATTCCACATTCCCGAGCAGCCCTTAAGTACCACCTAAATCCAATGATTCCAACACCTAAATTACTCCCAAAGGCCTTCAAAACAATCCTTACATATAGCCTAACCATCAGCCATCACATTTCCACATAAAACACCCCCAAAACTCAACCTAAAACCCTTCTAAAAACCCCACAAAACCCAAATCCGGGAAATTCCATAAAACCTTGTAAAAATCAATTATGTTGGACCTTTTAGGTTGTAGACAACTCATATAACTTCAACAAATCGAAAACTTAAGTTAAAGACATCAAAGACAACATTTTTAATCTAAACTTTCAAAATCCTAAAATGAAAAATCATGGATTAAAACGAAAAATAAAATCATAGACTTGTAGAGAACAATGAGGACAAGTCAAAAGTGAGTTTACCTTTGAGAAATATCCAAAAACGAGCAAGAAGGAAAATGGAATAGTAACCTAGGCAAAGAGGGGTTTTTTGACATTGGAAGTGAAAATGGAAGGGGAGAGAGAGAAAAAGATGATAAATAGTAAAGTTTGAAATAATAATAAAACGTGTTCATTTTGAAGTCTCAAATAATTACCATCTTGCCATTAATGAATGGCTATCACCAAAATCTTAAATTTCAAGGGATTTAGGCTTCAAATTTAATCCCAAAATTAATCCAACACATAAATTAAAATTTTAAGACAAAAGGGAAAACCAAAATATTATTTTAGTATTATTTTTACCCGACCCCTAGACCTGGGTGTTACAACTCTCCCCCACTTAAGGAATTTCGTCCCCGAAATTACCTGACGGAAACAAATACGGAAACTGCTCAAGCATATCAGCTTTCCTTTCCCACGTGGCCTCTTCCACACCTCTATGTCTCCATAATACCTTGACTAACTCTATGGTCTTGCCACGTAACACCTTGCTATTAGAAGCAAGTATCTCAATTGGTTCCTCGTTGTAAGACAAGTCCGGATTCAACTATATTTCCTCAACTGGCATAACATGGGACGAATCCGATCTATACCTCCTAAGCATCGACACATGAAAGACATCATGAATTTTCTCTAGTTCAATCGGGAGCCTCAATCTATACGCAACAGGGCCAATTCTCTCAACTATCTCATAAGGCCCTATGAACCTTGGGCTTAACTTGCCCTTCCTTCCAAACCTCATCACCTTCCTCCAAGGTGAGACTTTCAAAAACACTTTATCCCCCACGGAATACTCTACCTCTTTCCTCTTTAAGTCGGCATAGGACTTCTGTCGATCTGAAGCTGCTTTCAAGCGATCACATATCAACTTTACCTTCTCGGTGGTGCCCTTAAGCAATTCGGGCATCGGCACAAGTTTCTGTCCGGCTTCGGCCCAACAAATCGGGGTTCTACACTTCCTACCATACAAGGCCTCATAAGGAGCCATTTGAATACTCGACTGAAAGCTGTTGTTATACGCAAATTCCACTAACGATAGATGTTTCTCCCATGACCCCTGAAAGTCAATGATACAACACCTCAACACATCTTCCAATACCCGAATCACTCTCTAAGACTGACCATCTGACTGCGGATGATACGAAGTGCTGAAGTTCAACCAAATACCCAAAGCCTGATGCAAACACTCCCAAAATCTAGCGGTAAATCTCGGATCTCGGTCTGACACAATCGACTTCGGTACCCCATGCAGTCTCACTATCTCACAGATATACAGATCGACCAACTTGTCTAACGTATAAGTAGTATGAACGGATATAAAGTGGGCACACTTAGTGAATCTACCCACAATCACCCACACTGAATTCTTTTTCGAATGAGTCAACGGTAACCCTGACACAAAGTCCATGGTAATACGCTCCCACTTCCATTCTGGAATTTTCAACGGTTGTAATAATCTTGAGGGAAACTGGTGCTTAGCCTTGACTCTCTGACAAACCATACACCTACTTACAAACTCGGCTACGTCCTTTTTAAAACCAACCCAATAGTACTCCTCCTTTAACCCTCGATACATCTTCATGCTACCCGGATGCATAGCAAAAGAACTATTGTGAGCCTCATTCAAAATCGCACGCCTCAACTCGGCATCCTCCAGAACCACTATCCTATCCTTGAAACATAGGATCCCATTCTCTCCAAAACAATACTCGGTAGGCCTATCTTCGGCTATGTCTTGCACGTGAGGTGCCAAAGACTCATCTCGCAACTGCTTCTCACGAATCAACTGGACTAATGAAGGCTTAACCTGTAGCTCGGCTATCAACCCACCATCCGTAGACACACTCAACCTTGCAAACATTGCTCGTAACTCAACGACCACTTTTCTACTCAAGGCATCGGCCACTACGTTTGCCTTACCCGGATGGTACTCTATGGTGAGGTCATAATCCTTAAGAATCTCTAACCACCTACGTTGCCTGAGGTTCAACTCACTTTGAGACATCAAATATTTCAAACTCTTGTGGTCGGTATACACGGTGCACTTCTCACCATAAAGATGGTGTCTCCAAATCTTCAACGTGAACACCACTACAGCCAACTCTATGTCATGTATGGGATAATTCTTCTCATGGACTTTCAATTGTCGCGAAGCATACGCTACCACCTTACCTTCTTGCATAAGCACACAACCTAGCCCTACGTAGGACGCATCACTGTAAATCACAAACTCTCTCCCCGGTTCAGGCTGAATCAAAATAGGGGCTTTGGTCAAGGCTCTCTTCAATTTCTCAAACGCTGCTTGTCTTGCATCTGGCCACTCATACGGAACATTCTTCTGTAACAACTTGGGCAACGGAGTCGCTATCCTCGAGAACCCCTCAACAAACCTTCTATAGTAACCCGCCAAACCTAAGAAACTGCGGATTTCTGTCACTGACTTCGGTTGTTTCCAATTCATTATAGCTTCTATCTTCTTGGGATCTACACTAATCCCACTAGCCGAAATCACGTGACCTAGGAAGACTACCTTCCTAATCCAAAACTCACACTTGCTTAGCTTGGCATACAACTGATTCTTAAGTAGGGTCTGAAGTACTAACCGCAAATGCTCATCGTGCTCCTCTTCGGTCCTAGAGTACACTAGGATGTCATCTATAAACACTACCACAAACCTATCCAAGAACTCATGAAACACTCAGTTTATCATATCCATGAAGGCTACTGGAGCGTTAGTCAACCCAAAAGGCATCACCAAAAACTCATAATGTCCATAACGTGTACGAAAGGCCGTCTTCGGTATGTCCACATCCTTTACCCTCAACTGATAGTATTCGGACCTCAAGTCAATCTTCGAAAACACAGAAGCACCCATCAACTAGTCTAGCAAGTCATCTATCCTAGGCAAATGGTATTTTTTCTTCACTGTTACCTTATTTAACTGCCTATAATCTATACACATCCTCATGCTACCGTCTTTCTTTTTCACAAACAAGACCGGAGCACCCCACGAGGATACACTAGGCCTAATGAAGCCTCTATCAGTCAACTCATGAAGCTGGGTCTTCAACTCTTTCAACTCTTTCGGTGCCATTCTATACGGAGCAATCGACACTGGTGCGGAATCATAATATGTCTCAATAGCAAACTCAACTGCTCTATCTGGAGGCAAGCCTGGTAGCTCTTCCAAAAAAACACCCAGAAATTACATAATGTTCTGATGTCCTGAGGTCTCACCTCACTCACATCCGGATTCATTACATAAGCCAAGTAAGCCTTACACCCTGAACTCAACAACCTCTGAGCTTCCAAAGCCGAAGCCACATTGGACAAGAACTTGACATTCTCCCCAACTACCACAACCTCAAAGTCATCGGTAAGCCTCAAGGAGACTCTCTTGGTCTCGAAGTCAACCCTAGCTCTATGCTCTACAAGCCAATCCATGCCCAAAATCACATCAAAGCCATAGAAGGGTAACTCCATCATATCGACCGGAAATATGTGGCCCTGAACCATTAAAGGACACCTCCTATACACTTTCCTGACTATCACTGTATCACCAAAAGAGCTAGTAACATTTACACTTATCTCTAACCAATCACATGGTAACCCTAATGACCTTGCGTGCTCACCCAAAATATATGAATGTGTTGACCCCGAATCTATCAAAAAAAGCAAACTCAAAGACTGTAATGTGAAATTACCTGCAATGACATCAGTGTCATTCCCAGCCTCTCGTTGAGCATACACCCTAGCCGGTCCTCCTCCCTCGGGCTGGACTGCTACAACATGAGCCAAGTTCCTCTGACTCCTCATTCCTTGGCTGAAAGTTCCCACGACCGCGCCCACGTCCTCTCTGATGCTCAAAGCCTCCCCTAACCGGGTGTGGACAATCACGCCTCAAATGGTCTCGGGAGCTACAGTTCCAACATGCCCCAAACATACCCATACACTCGCTTGGGTGGCGTCTCCTGCACCTAGTGCACTCCGGTATGTGCCCAACAACTCCCTGGCCCTGACGACCCTGACCATAGTTACCACCCCTAGGTCTTGTATCCGGCTGGTACCTCATATCCATATGCCTCTTAGCATGATCTCTATCCCAGTTCGTATGTCTCTTTCCGGAGTCAGACCCACTAGCACGTGCTCTAGAGCTTAGGTTCTGCTCTATATCCTTGGCCCTAGAGACCAAGACATCGAACTCAGTGTAGTCGGAGGCTAGCATGTAGGTCTTCACATCTGTAGTCAACCCATATCTGAAACACTCACATCGCTCCTTCTCATCCAGGACCAACTCTGGTGCGTACTGGCTCAACCTCACAAACTGGACTTCATATTCAGACACGGTCCTATTACCTTGAACCAAATCCATAAACTCTCTTTTCTTTTCATCCAAGTACCAAACTCCAAGGTACTTCCTCTTGAAGACATTTCTGAAGAACTCCCATGTGATATCCGCCTCGGCCATACCGAAAATAACAGTGGTCCACCAAGTATAAGCGTCTTGCTGAAGCAAAGAGACGATGCATCCCAACTTACGGGCATCTGAGCACTCCATCTGATCCAAGATGTGAGTAGTACTCTCAAGCCACCCCTCTAAACCCTCCGGAGACAACCCACGAAACTCGATTGCCCCTAAGTTACGAATCCTCTCTAGGGGTAATCCTGTCCCCGCACCCTGAGGTGGTGCTACAGCTTGCATAACGGCCAAAGCTGTCTGAAAAGCTCCGGCTATGGTCTGAATCAAATGGGCCACATCTGGACCTGTCTGACCTTGGCCCGCTTGAGCCCCATTACCTCCCACATTAGCCTCAACCTGAGGCCCATTACCATCGCCTCCAACATTTTCTCCATTACCATCGGGATCATGAGGAGCAGGAGGCACATCCTCGGGTGCCTGGTCACCCGCTCTAGGCCGTCCCCTCGGTCTCCAACAACAGGGGAAACGTTAGGTTAGCAAAAGGGCAAGGTCTCCGGTTCTCAAGCTCGTTAAACAAAAAAAAATGCCTTTTTATTTTTACAACAACGCCTAACAATAGGGACTTGGGCCTACTCTCAAGCAACAACAGAGTCATCACAGCATGTAATCATACACCGCGCTAGCAACAGAATTTAGGCATACATGGCAAAACATCAATCTAGATGCAACAACACCTAACACATTAACTCACCTCACTTACCTGCTTGAGGTCTCGGAAACCTCAAGCTCTGATACCACTAAATGTAACCCCCTTGTCTCGGTCTGGCCGGATGACCGGTCCGAGTAGGCTACACGGGGAAAACCGAAGCGAAACTCGTTAAGGTTCCCTTTCGGTTAGCAACCCTAGAAAATTTCTTTTAATTTAATCTTGTCTATATGCATATTCATTTCTAAGTGATCACATCAGCAGAAAACATCAAGAAAGAATCACATTTGAACCTAAACTTCACATTAAACAGTCCATTTTAATGTCACATGGCAGGCCGTATCGATACACCAGTCAAGGGTATCGATACGCCTTGACTAAGTCAACCCTTTTAGTCAACTCAGGGAAGACCGTATCGATACACCCCTTGAGCGTATCGATACGCCTCTCTCGGTCAACATCTCGTGATCAACGAGATGGAATCGTACCGATACGCTTCAACCCCGTATCGATACGCCCTAAATTCACCAACTTCTCAGAATTCTAGTGAGCAAAGAGCGTATCGATACACCCCCGTGTATCGATATGCCCAGCCAAAACTGTGTCCTACAGGTAAGACCGTATCGATACGGCCCTTAGGCGTATCGATACGCCATGCACTGCAAGTCTCCAAATTTCAGCAAGACAACACAAAACCCAACTCTAAATGCATTTTAGAACTTCCCTAGCCACATACAAGCATTCATGCAACAAACTACCACCAAGAATTAGCGTATGAGGCATTTGAATCTAATAAGAACCATACAATCAAGGGATTCATGAAATTCCACAAAGCAGGCATGCTTAGCAATCATAGGGCTTCATGTACAAGGCATCCACACATAGAGCATTCATAGGCCAAGTTCATACATTCTTAGGCACATACAAATAAGCAGCAAAATAGGCATGGTCCACAATCCACGAAACGAAACATAACACATCAAAAGTTTAACATGCGCAAACAACACAAAGTACCTAAGGAGTTTGAAACCAACTCCCACAAGACTATACCCTATCGTTTAGGCATTATTACAAAACACAAATCATACTTGTGCTAGCTTGAGAACTCCAAAAGCTCCTCCCTTGCCCACTTGCCCCCCGAACTCTAACGATCTGCATGTTGGAAACAAAAGAGAGCGTAAGCTAATTAGCTTAGTGAAAGAAGCTCTACAAATCCAAAACATGTAGTTTTCAAAACACTTTTCATAAATGGGAGTAAAACAATGGATGCACGAATGACTTTCTCAACAACAATACATGGTTTGCACAAGCACAACCAACATACACACACAGTGGGACTACACATCACCGTTTCGACTAGTAGATTTCCAATGGGACTACACATCAAAGTACTTTCCTACTAGTCACTACCGATGGGACTACACATCATCGTAGTTAAGACAACCGTCACGTGAGGCTCGACACCAACACGACTACACATTAGCAACTGTATAAGACAACTCGAGATGCATATGAAAACCACAACACATAGCCATTCATCCACACATAACAAGGTATGGGAGTAGAGACTTACACTCGGGTTTAGGTGAACCCTCAAGGTCCCACCCAAACCCCAAAGGTTCCATATCGAGCACAAAACAAGGATTAACAATTCTACTCACCGTTGCTACCCAAGAGAAGACCGATGACCAAGCTCAAGACTCCAAAACCTCCGGATTCGTCTCCAAATCTTCACCAATCAAATTTCTCGTTTCTAATCATCCCAACACAACCAAAACAATCTCAAATCAGTCCACATTTAAAAGTAGTCAATCGGGAACACAAACCAAGCATAAGACACACGATTTCAACTAAAACAAAACCCTAAATTCCACATTCTCGAGCAGCCCTTAAGTACCACCTAAATCCAATGATTCCAACACCTAAATTACTCCCAAAGGCCTTCAAAACAATCCTTACATATAGCCTAACCATCAGCCATCACATTTCCACATAAAACACCCCCAAAACTCAACCTAAAACCCTTCCAAAACCCCCCACAAAACTCAAATCCGGGAAATTCCATAAAACCTTGTAAAAATCAATTATGTTGGACCTTTTAGGTTGTAGACAACTCATATAACTTCAACAAATCGAAAACTTAAGTTAAAGACATCAAAGAAAACATTTTTAATCTAAACTTTCAAAATCCCAAAATGAAAAATCATGGATTAAAACGAAAAATAAAACCATAGACTTGTAGAGAACAATGAGGACAAGTCAAAAATGAGTTTACCTTTGAGAAATATCCAAAAACGAGCAAGAAGGAAAATGGAATAGTAACCTAGGCAAAGAGGGTTTTTTTTGACGTTGGAAGTGAAAATGAGAGGGGAGAGAGAAAAGAAGATGATGAATAGTAGAGTTTGAAATAATAATAAAAAGTATTCATTTTGAAGTCCCAAATAATTACCATCTTGCCATTAATGAATGGCTATCACCAAAATCTTAAATTCCAAGGGATTTAGGCTTCAAATTTAATCCCAAAATTAATCCAACACATAAATTAAATTTTTAAGATAAAGGGAAAACCAAAATATTATTTTAGTATTATTTTTACCCGACCCCTAGACCCGGGTGTTACAATGCAAACGTTAGAAGGATTTTTTGTCATTTTGCCTATAATTTACTTATATCTTCTTTTAATTTTTTATTGAAATTTTAATCATAATTTTATTTGAAAATATATTAGCTTAATAGTGGGGAAAGCTCATTTGGTCGGTTGGTCAAGCTACTCATCTTTGTTCGCTTATATTTCTTTATGTCATGAGTTCTAGACCCACTACGAGCACTCTTCATCCTTCATTTAGAGTCTCGTTTCCTCGAACAAAAATTTTCTGCCTCCTTCTATGCCCCACACTAAAAAACAATTGAAAATTAAATTCTAAACCCTAATCCTAATTTCCACATCCTAAACCATAAACCCTAAACTCTACAAAAATACATTCTACCCCTAATTCCCTACAGCCTAGCCACAACCACTAACTTTAAACCCTAAACTCGTCTTTTTAAAGTGAGAGTACCAAAAGAGGCATAATTTGAGGGCAGATGATTTCCATGTCTTTTTCCCTCCTTTAAGTAGGGTTATAATTAAATTTAAGATTTGTCAAAAAAATAATTATAATCTCTAATAATAATTAATTTATTGAGATTCACCGGTTATAATAAAAAAAACAAGTGTTAATCTCTAATAACAATTGGGGGTGTTCATATCCGGGTACTCGGATTTTCGGGTACCCGGAATTTTCGGGTACCTAAAAGTCGGCCCGTGACCCGGCCCATAAGAACCGGGTACCCGTAAAATCGGGTACCAGGTACCTGATTTACTTTTTTATATATTTTAAAATTTATTTTTTTAAAAAAATATATAGGAAACACATAAAATTTCATGATATATATTTCAAACACAAAATTATTAATTTGAGGTTAGTTTTAAAAGAGAAATATTTAGATATATATACATGTATATATATTAAAGTTTATCGACAAAAGAATGTATTAAAAACATTAATTTCGATCATAATTTTTCTTTCGACTCTCATATTAACAAACTAATATAAATATTTTTGAAAATTTGTAAACTTAAAAGTGTATAATACAAGTATAAAAAGAAGTTAGGGATTTAAAATTAATTTTAAGAAAAATAATAAGAAACATAAAATAAAAATAGAATTTAAATATAAAATATATAAATATTAAAACTAGCGGGTCGGGTCGGGTACCCGGTTATAAAAAAAATTCGGCCCTGACCCGGCCCAACTACCCGGAAAAAATTACAGGTCGGGTACCCGGCCCGAAAAATTCGGGTACTTTAATATAAATACCCGGTAAATTTTAATCGGGTAGACGGGTCGATGGGTAGGGTAGTTTAGGCCGGGTATTTCTGAACACTCCTAATAACAATTAAGTAAATTATTGAGATTCACTAGTTATAATAAAAATGTTATATATGAAGTGTAATATTTACCGTAAATATAATAATTAGTCGAGTGACCAAAAATACTTATTTATCTCATCTTATATGTATTCAAACTCTGACAATTATCTTGAGAATTTAAATTTCTTTACTTAATCAAATAATAATTATTATATGAACATGTCATGTATATTTACAAAATATTATATTCAAATTCAATTACTTGAGTGAGTTTTTAAACATAATAACGAATTATTTTTCCATATCATAGAATAATAAAAGTAAATTTAATATTTTAATCGGTAATCCAAATTTTGTTTCTAAAAATAAAAGCAACTTCTTAAATTCCTAAAAAAAGCATCTTCTTAAAATAAAAGAGTATTGCTTTCAAAGATATGGACGCTAAATTCAAGATCTTCCTCATAATTATCTGTACACTAAAATGCATTTTCTCTAAAGTGTATTTACCATTTTTCCCATTAGATTTGACATACTTAATTAATTCAATTTGTATTTGTAATATAATTATTAATATTTAATATATTAATCAATTAATTTTTGCCAGATATTATAAATATTTATTATGAGAGCGACATTACAACTCAATTTACTATATACATAATACCGATATTCAGACTTATAACCTTACTTAATAAACTTATTACGTCATCATGCTAAACCAAGAGTAATTAGTTCAAAATGTATTAGCTTAGTTAAAAATTAAAAAAAAATAAAATAAAATAAAGATACGTACTCACTTAAAATATTAATTTTTTTAATATATTTTGAAGTATTTTATCTGTTGTAATATTTTATTCCATTGTCTTCAAAATATATTTTATTATATTAATTTAAATACACATAAAAATAAAATAAAAAATGATTCTAGAAAAGGTGGATTCTAAATAGTGGTAAGCATGTGGGGATTAAGAGTTAATTTCAAGGCAGCCCATATGCTATTTCTTTATTTAATTTACCACCTACTGTCCATTGTGTGGCCTTTCGGATAATTAAAACAAATAAGTTTGGTTTTCCAATAATAATGCCTTAATAAAAGACAATAATGACTGAAAAAAATTAACTGCATTTAATAATTTATTAATGTTTAATATTTTTATGTTTTTGATGTTAAATAATTTTAATAATACTTACAAAAGAGTTAAATTATGTACTCAAATTTTAAATCAGACTTTACACAATATTTTTTTAGTAAAAAATCATTAATATTTATCTCAAATTTGGATTCAGGCTTTACACGATTTTCTAGTAGGATTGGGCGCTATATCCCTTAAGTAATGTCAGAGGTCCTGGCGTTATAAATAGAGCAGTTGAGTTGAATAAATCGTTCTCATAATAAATCTTTGTAATATTTGATCCGAATTAAACAATTAATATATGATATATCGGTGGTTAAATAAAAAATATACAAATAAACAATGAAGAACAATTAATCATTACTTTATTGGAAATTATTAAAAAATGTGAAATGATTAAACAAATTTGAAAGAGTGATTAAAGTTAGATGCGATGAACCAAAAAGCCCAGTTTCACTGCATGCTTATTGCATAAATCTTAATTATTTATAAATTAATTTACATCAGCCTGCCCTCTACGGGAGAAATTATATCATGGGTGATTCCCACCACCTCATCTATGGGACCAACCACTAGAAACCACCCACTTCATCATTTTTTTCCATGTCATTAATTTAATAATATAATAACTTCTAAAAAACAGTTTTTAAAATGACATGGAAAAACTTTAGTGAAGATTCATTGGTTGAAAAAAAATAACATGAAAAAATCATGGTGAAGTGGGTGGTTTCCATTGGTTGGTCCCATGGATGAGGTGGTGGGAATTACCCATAATATAATTTTTCCCTCTACGGAGCCACATTTCCCCTTTCTTTTTCACAACATATTCATCATTTATTTATTTATTTATTTTCCTGTTTATGATTATTAATTATTTTTTATCATCATTTTATTATTTTAGACTATACTTTAATCATAAAATCATTTTTTTAAAATTATTTAGAGTTTATTTATCCACTTATAGCAGACCATGTTGTACAGTTATATTAGAATACAGTGTATTTGTAATTTAGATTAACAATAATAATTATTGAAATATTTAATTTTTTTGCATCTTTAAATTTTTGTATGAGATTTTAATAGATTAGTTCTCATTATTTTCTATTATGAAAGCGTTGTATTTTTAATATCTTTTAGGCTTTTTAATAAAATTTAGCTGTTATTGTCACAAAAAATTAACAATGAAATTAAAATTATTGAATAGAAGTGAAATAGAATACAAATAAATAGAATAATAAGTAGTTTATAAATAGTGAATTTGTCATTTTATTTGGAATTAAACTAATTAACAGATCTTAGGGGGCTTAGTGATTTTTTCATCATATTTTAGGAGAGTGATGTGCTAAATTAATAATTGAAATTCACGAGGTGTTGTATTGTTAGATAAGATATAATTTAACATTCAAAATCACTATTTAACCCTTAAAATCATCCTAAGTGGATGAATGCAAAATTTAGGCTTACAAGTATCATTGTAGTAATCGTAAATCAGTAATGTTATATCTTTTTTTAATTATATCAATTTAGTTCACGTAGTCTTTTTAAAATTAGTAATATTAATTTTTTTTAATTTTATCAATTTAGCCATCAAACTCCTGAATTACATAAATTATGTCATTTGTCTGTCGTTAGCTAACATAACTATTATCACCAGTCGCCCTTTGCCATGTCAAATACTTTGTCAGTGTCTGAGTTAGTATGTCCACATGTCATGTTTTTTAATAAATTAACGTCTCCCAATAAGATAACGGACAAGTCAAATTCGTTAACATGACAATACTGTTGACATGATTTTTTTAATTGTAATTTGAAATAAGTAATTAATTTTAAAATTTTTCATTTGCACTACTATGTCATTAAAACAAACATGTCATCATTAACATGGCAAAACAATTGGTAATAATAACTGATGTCAACGACAACTAAATGACGAGATTGATACAATTTAAGAGTTCGAGGGCTAAATTAATGAAATTAAAAAAAGAGGGACAACATTATTAATTTGATAATATAATTTTCTTATTTTCCATTTGTTCTTAACTGATCCAACCACTCTTTTGAGTTTTGACAAACTTAACGTCCCTGAATATTAATTGAAGACGTGTAACAATTTCTTAATTTTGGTTTTTTTAACTTAATTTTCGGTTAAAACATTTCATACTTAGTATGTTAAATAAATTTATTTTCCATTATGAAATATCTTAGGCTTATAGGACTACCCATCGTAATTAAGGAACAGTTATGGGGGACACGTAAGTTCAAAAAGTCTTACCAAAAAATAATCTACTTTTCAAACTCTCGTGAGCTTTGAATGCATGCTATCTCTTTTAGGGTGTGCGTGTATATATATATATATAGTTAGGATCAACTTACACAATGTAAAATTCTTTTAAGTTTTACACGTTTTCTGAATTATAGAATAAAAAAAGTGGATGGCTCAGATTAACTCCTTACTCTTTTTTTTTTCAAGTGATAATCTTCACATATTTACTGTTAATCTCATATATTCGTTCCACTCATCTAACGGTCCAAAAAACGTGTAAAACTTAAAGAATTTTATATTGTGTAAACGAATCCTATCTCTCTCTCTCACACACACACACACACACATATATATATATATATATATATATATATGGAAAATACTTTGATGCACAAGCTGTGTAAACTTTAGTTTACACAAGCCTTTTAATTTTAGGGTTTAGGGTTTAGGGTTTTATATTAGGGTTTAGGGGTTTAGTATGTAAGGTATATAATTTAAGGTTTATGGTTAGAATTTAGAGTTTAGAGTTTAGGGCTTAGGGTTTAGGGTTTAGGTTGCTAGGGTTTGTGATTTAGATTTTAAATTTTATAAAAGGATTGTGTAAAAAAAATTTATACAGCTTGTGCATCAAAATAAAACCCTATATATATATATATGGGTTAGGATCAACTTACACTGTGTAAAACTTAATTACTTTTACACAGTTTTTTGACCGTTGGATGATGGTAATTAATGGCTCAGATTATTTTCTTATTTTTTTCCCAAGTGATAATCTTCACATTTTTTACTGTTAATCTCATCCATTCATTTCCCTTATCCAATGGTTTTAGATTAGTGTAAAATTAAATGAGTTTTACACCATGTAACTTGATCTCATCCCTATATATATAGTCATAGTTTTATACGTTCTTTTGTTTGGATAAAGTGGATGATTGAGATTAACTCTTTACCTTTTTTTCAAGTGATAATCTTCACGTGACTTACTGTTAATCTCAGACATCCATTTCACCCATCCAACGATAAAAAAAACGTGTAAAAATTTAAAATTTTTATATTGTGTAACTGGATCCTATCTTCCTATATATATATATATATATATATATATATATATATATATATATATATATGATAAATAGATGATCGAGATTAGCAGTGGGTTATAGGAAGATTATCACTTGTAAAAAAAAGTAAGAAGTTAGTCTCAACCATCTATTTCATTCATCTAACAATTCAAAAACCATACAAAACTATAAGTTTTATATTATGTGTATGTGGATCCTATCCCTATATATAACAAAAAAAAATTATTGGTGTAAGAGTTACAAAGTTAATTTTATTATTTAAGATGCATTAATTTGAGTCAAAGTAACCGAAACATGTAATTCAAAACATGGATGGATATGTATATATTAACGGTTAATTGCATACATGTTTTCAATGTGGTGGGTAAAAATTTAAATTAATTTTTGAATTTTAAACTAGTCCAATTAAATTTTGAAATCAAATTGCTGTTTAATTGTTAGTTGTAATACTAATATTAAATGTTAAATGATTTTAAGGGGGAAAATATGAAATTTTAGATAGAGTGAAGCGCACTATTATGAAATTGGGTACGGCCCAAATGCGATCATTAGGCCCATTTGGAAACCTTCATTTGATCCAATGTCACTGTTCGCACCCTCCAATTTCGATCCATCCAAATCTGCTCAAGAAAGAAGCAAATGAATAAGCTTGTAAATTGTAATTCGTCAAATCAATTATATATATATATATATATATATATGATTATCATTGATTTTTTGTAATTATAAGTGGATATTTTTTATTTAAGTAAATTAATAAATGTAAATGTGTGGTTATAATGATTTTTACGACAATTAAAGAAAAGATTAAACTATATAAAATATTGAAAGCTAATTTGTTTGGATATTCCTTTTTAGGAAATTATTTTAAATTCCAACCCTAATGCAGATGATTTAAAAAATAACTCACTTTCAGTCCACGTAAGGCCAACCTGCGGTCTGTAAAATGTAGATTATGAGTAAGTTTTCTGCCAAACACATGTTCTATTTTATTTTAAAAATATGTTTCAACAATATAACATATAAGAGGTGTCACCTTAGATTAAACTCGCGTCTGAGAGGAAGCGTATTCATAATCCGCATTTTACAAACCGCTGATTGGCATTACGTGGACTGAAAGATGGTCATTTTTCTAAATAATTTGACTTAGAGTTGAAATTCAAAATAATTTCTTAAAAGGGAATATTCAAACAAAATAACCAATATTGAATGCCTTTATTAGATAGGCCTCCGATTATTTCTCACTAACACGGATATGAATAAAAATTCTCTATTTTTGTGCTCTTTTCATGTTCCAACAAATAAAAAAAAATTAGGGTTATGGTTTAAGTTAGGTTAATGGAATTAAATGTAAGTTGTATTTTTTAGTGTTTACAACTTACTATTTATAATTTAAGGTTATAATTTGAAGTTTAATTTTTTAATGATAAGACATCAAAAGTAGCAAAACAAAAAACATATGTTTTTTTCTCAACGAATATCTCCTTGTTTCTTAGAGACATTTTAATGGGTTTAACATTATATTAGAACAATAATCTTATTTGAGTTTTCTTCTATGGTTTAAAAATAATGAGTATAATATGCACCAAATTATGCTCACATGTCTTATTTTAAACCTCAAAATTTTATTTTTACAAGGTTTAACTATAAATTAACTATCTAAACTATACTTTTTTTTGCAAGAGGTGCCTAAAGTTCTATTTTTTGCTGAAATTGGTTTCAAAATTTTTTTTTTTGGCTAAAATAGGTGTCTAAACTTTTATTTTTGGTTGAAATAAATACCAAAGTAGGTGCCAAAATTAACTTTAAAACAAGCCAAAAATGAAAGTTTAAGCAACTATTTCAGCCAAAAAATAGTTTAGGCACCTATTTCAGCCAAAATGAAAGTTTAAGCACCTATTTCAACTAAAAAATACTTTAGGCACCTACTACAAAAAAGAGACATAATTTGAGCACTTATTTTATAGTTTAGCATTTTTATAAAAGTAAATCAGCATAACAAGATGATATTTAATTTCTCCAAAACTATTTAGTTGATTGTGCTTTTCTTCTTCATGTTTTATGTGAAATACTATAAACAAGATGAGTTTTGTTGTGAAAAAAAATCAAACCAGTTTCATATTGTTGTGATAGTTACATTCGCAAAATTAGAATTTGAGGTCTAAAATAATACTCAAGAGCACCACTTTGATTTCGACCTATCATTTTTAAACTGTTGAAAGAACCCTAAAGTTATTATCGCTATAAAGTAAGATCGGTTGTATTGAAAACAGATGCAAAGCTAGAAATTTATTTAAGGGAAAACTACACCGGTGGTCCCCTAACTATCACCGTTCTCCTGTTTTGGTCCCAAAACTATGTTTTCGGAAAACTCGTCCCTTCTGTTACATAGTTTTGGTCCCCGACGTTAAATAACTAACGGTTTTACTGAAGTGGCATTTTTAATTTTTTTTTAATAATTTCTCTCTCCTCTTATATATTATTTTTATTTAATTTTATTCACCCAATCATGTTGTGACACATGTCACTACACTATTCGGTGAACCCCCCCCCCCCCCCCCCAAAAAAAAAAATCCTTAAAATTAGACTTGGTGCCGCTGGGATTCAAACCCAGGACCACCAGCGCACCAAGCATGCGCTTGAACCAACTAGGCTAGACTGGATACTTGATTCAAATCTACTAACACTTATATTCAAGTATTCAGCCTAGCCTAGTTGGTTCAAGCGCATACTTGGTGCGCTGGTGGTCCTGGGTTCTAATCCCAGCGGCACCAAGTTCAATTTTAAGGATTTTTTGGGTTTTTTTTTAACCTAATAGTGTTGTGACACGTGTCACAACATGATTGGGTGAATAAAATTAAATAAAAATAATATATAAGAGGAGAGAGAAATGATTAAAAAAATATTAAAAAATGTCACGTCAGCAAAACCGTTAGTTATTTAACGTCGGGGACCAAAATAGGAGAACTATGTAACAGAAGGGACGAGTTTGCCGAAAAATATAGTTTTGGGACCAAAACAGGAGAACGGTGATAGTTAGGGGACCACCGGTGTAGTTTTCCCTTTATTTAAATGGTGTGATTTATATATAATTTTAAATATTTTAATGTACAAATTAAAAAAAAATCCAAATGTTTTTGATGAACTACAATACACTAGAATGAGTAAGAGACAATCAAAGATTTGTTTGATGAAGGTGCTTGAAATATTTTGTAATTTTTATTATTTTCAATACATTCTTAGATATTTTTCATTTTAACTATTTTATATATTTTCTTTTGTTTTTATATTGTTTATTTTTTAATAATTCTAAAATTTAAAATGTTTATATTTTTAAATATTTATATTTCTTTTGTTTTTATATTGTTTATTTTTTAATAATTCTAAAATTTAAAATATTTATATTTTTAAATATTTTTATTATCGTATTCACACGCGAAAGGTAACGATAATGAATTACGTTAATCAAATTGCTTTATTGAAGTGATTTTTTTTAGTTTAGAGGCTGGATTTAATGAGTAATCATGGGACAATCAAATGTGCTACAGTAATTTCCAAAAACTGAATCAAAACCCAGCATAAACTGCTTTGGAGTTCGGATTTATTAGAGGCAAAACACCAAGATACCCAAATATGTTGGGACATTTTTCATTTTCTATTGATGAAGAAAAAGGATCTGAAGTGTGAGGTACACTGATCGCTTTGCTTCGTTTTTTTGTTGTATTTCGTAAGTCGCAACCCTAAATTCGTTGTAATCATAATTTTAGTGGCAAACAGCTGCTTGAACGGGCGTTTGTGGCTCACCACCATTTAACACCCGAACGCTCGTTTTTTTATAGCTGAATTTTTTATCTTTTGCCCAAATGGCCATTTCAGACACCGGGCGTTTGACCATAACAACGACGAGTGTATTTTTAGTTGTTGTTGCTGTCTCTAACGCCCGTTTGTCGGCCACAACAACCCCAAATGACAACTGATTTAGTTTTTAACAAACGCTTGACTACTTATTTTAACTCTCAAACGGCGTTTGGTGACAACTGAATTTTTCAACTTTTGACCAACGACTAGGGGTGATAATGAGCCTGACCGGCTTGCGAGCTACTCGGGCTCGGTTCGGTCAAAGCTCGGCTCGAGTGAGCTCGACTCGGGTTCGGGCTCAGCTCGAAACTTTAACAAGCCGAGCTCGGCTCGAAAAGCTCGTGAACAGGCTCGGAATCTACATATGCACTAAAATAAATTATGTGTTTGTATTTCTTTCATTAGTTGGTTGTTGTTTGATTTTGTATTTTCTTTACCTATGTGTTTGTATTATAAAAATATTTATTAATTATTTGGATTAATCTAATTTTTGGGACTTTTCCCCCTCTCCGGTCATTGAATTTCGTTTTAGTGTTGGTTATGAAAGGGTTTTTAACGAATTTTTTATAATAAAAAATTATAGCAAATTTTTTCATTTCAAACTGAGCCGAGCCTGACGAATTTCGAGCCCGAGCCGAGCCCAATAGTATTATTTTTGAGCCGAGTTCGAGCCTAAAATTCCGAGCTCAGCGAGCTTCGAGCCTGAGCCGAGCCTAGCCAGGCTCGGGCCGTTATCACCCCTACCGACGACCGTTTGCCCCCAACGGACGGGCGTAGGAGAACAACCCCAAGGTACTGTTAGCTGTGGCCTTTTTGTGTTGAGTGAAATTAAAGCTAACAAAAATTCAGACCACAAATCCCGCCTTCAACCTCTCCTTATGATGCATGCATGCACGCTTCTTTTCATATGTAAACAAATACATAATTTCCAAGCAAAACACAATGGTTTGGTTTGGTTAGATTAATAATTGGGAGAAAACAACATTTGCAGAAAAGGGTTGAAATGAATAGACAATTCTTGGTGCTTTTTTCCAGGCATCAAAAGAACAAATCTGCAGAAAAGGATTAAAGAATAGCTGGCTATGTTGGATGTAAACCAACTTTGCTTTCTTATGACTTAAAGTTGCTTGCTTTTTCAACCAAAGGGACCGCCAAAATATTTCTAATTACTTAAACTTGTCCAAATTTATATTATTCCGACTTCACTTCCATTTGTCGGATTGTGTGCTGAAAGTTTGGAAATTGGAAGTTTCCACTTTAGTTTTCCTAGAAAAACAGTTTATCTAGGTATGAGGACTAGTTTGCAAACTTTGCCAACATAGAGGGATTGACTAGATATTGTGACCCTATTATTACTGCAAGTAAAAGATCCACACTGAAGTACACAATGTAACAAAAAAATGGCTAAATTTGACCTCTATAACCAGCTTGTGGTCCATAACATGCAAGTGGAACTATGAAGATTTGGAAAAAATTTAGTATTTTGAATTTTAAACCCAGAAAAAGAAAACAAGACAAAGAAAATTTCTGATGATTCCCTATATGACTATGAGCAATGGCATTTTATATTTAAATGATATGTATATATGGGTTAAGATCAACTTACGTAATGTAAAACTCTTTAAGTTTTACACGTATTTTGGATCGTTCGATGGGGAAAATGAATGGTTGAGATTAAGTTCTTACTTTTTTTCTCAAGTGATAATCTTCACATATTTTACTGTTAATACTTAAAGAGTTTTACACTGTGTAACTGGATCCTATCACTATATATATATTGATTTGAACACAAGAAGTTTGTCTGAGGCCGCAGTATTTTTTTTCAAACGTTTAAACCAGAGTGAAAAAGAAAAGAAAAAAAAAAAGAAAAGGTATGCATATACTTTAATCATTAACACCATTGCTTTTAATCACTTTTTCAGCCATGCCACCATCATAAGATGACAGCAAAACCTCATTCCCTCGGAAACCACCGACACCATATATATATATATATATATATATATATATATATTTTTCAAAAGAAGAAGAAGGTTTGGAGATTGGGATTTGGTATAGTTTGTTCTTTATTTGTTTCTTTTGAAATGGGCAAATATGGGGTATAGATAGATACAGTTGTACAGGTTTGATCTTATTGGTGTATGTAGAGGTTATTTTGGATGAATAAAATAAAATTATTTTACTTCGATAAATATAAGTTTGTGTAAAGTTTAGTTTACATAAGCGTTTTAATTTTAGGCTTTAGAGATTCAGGCTGTGGTTTAGGGGTTTAAGTTCTTAGGTGTATAATTTAAGGTTTAGGTTTTAGGGCTAGAGGCTTAAATTTTAAATTTTATAACTTAAAGATTTGTGTATTTTTTTATACAGCTTGTGTATCAGAAAATTTACACAACCATTCTATACAATGTAAAATATAAATCTTAAACCTAGCACCAAAAACCTAAACCTTAAACCATACACCCTAAACTTTAAATTTTAACTATAAACCTTAAATTCTAAACTCCACGAACTAAAGCCTTAAATCTTAAACCCTAAAATTGAAAGTATTGTGTAAACTAAGCTTGTGTATCAAAGTATTTTTCATATAATATAGGGTTATATTTTTATACACAAGCGTAAAAAAATTACACAACCCTTCTATAAAATTTAAAACTTAAATCCCAAACTCTTGTACCCTAAAATCTAAACCTTAAGCCCTATGCTCTAAACTCTAAATTCTAACCATAAATTATACCCTTACACATTAAACCCTAAAATTAAAAAACTTGCATATTAAATTATTTTTCTATAATATAATGTTCATACTTTGTGTGTAATAAGAAATATATGTGTTAATATTCAAATTTCGGATACTTTGCATAAACAACTGTAGGTAATGAAGCGTGCTAAAATAAAACAAAATACTGAAACCATATATTACAAATGTGTAGATTTATTTGCCAAAACTTAACCAATTTAAATTTAAAGCTTAAATGTTCATATATGCATTAATCTTTTAGACGTTATTTATATAAATGGTTTAATATTTCAAAATGTCAAGTAGTTTAAAGTTTCGACTCTATTCAAATAATAATCTAATATTCTAAAAGGATCGAATAATGATCTAATGTTTTTGAAACTACTCAAATAAAGGCACAACGAGTTTGTAAATAATTCTTTTCTTTTATTATTTGAATATATATTAAAAAATTAGATGTTTATTCAGTGGTTTTGACAGATTAAATAACTAAATTTAAAATATGTAGATTTTTTTAAAAGAAAAATAACCTTGTGAAATTGTAACCTTTTTAATGATTCAAATTGTAAGTGGAGAGCAGCAATCATCCACACAACCATCCTCATGTTTCCAATTTCCATTTTCTATTTATCACCTTTAATCATACTCTTTCAAAAAAAAGTGTTGTATTATTTTATTCTCAATGAGAATGATTAAAATATTAATATATTTAAAATAACCATTAAACATAGGTAGAATAATAAAATATTACAGTGGGTTCATAAATTTATTTACCGTTAAACAAAAAATAAAATATTATTAATTATTGTTAATTAATCTTAGAGTATAATAATAGAAATAAGTGGAATTGGTAAAGATGGTATACCTTGTTTAGGCTTAAAAATGAGACGACATATGCGCTAGATTTTTAAGTTCAACTCGGTCAAAATTTAGTTAATATTAAGAGTGTTTATTGAGCGAGTCGAACGTGAGTTAGGCAGTGCTCGACTTGTGCTCGTTAAAAAAATTTGTTGCTCGACTCGACTCGTTAAGCTCGTTAAAATTGTGCTCGACTCGTTTTTGTTAAAATATCTGTTGCTCGACTCGTGCTTGTTAAAAAATTTGTTGCTCAACTTAACTCACTGCTAGTTAAACTCACTCGTTGCTCGTTAAGCTCACTAAAAAATTTACCTTATTTTTAACTAAAAGTAAAATTTAACAATAGTATATGAGGCTTAATATTAACATAAATTAACAAATTTAACCTAAAAAATATCAAAAGAGTGTATAAAGTAATTTCAAAGTCTAAATTCCAAACTAACAATCCTCAAATACATCAAAATAGAATATTAAAACTAAAGTAACAATCCACAAAATTCATCAAACTAACATATTAAAACTAAAGTAACAATCTACAAATATTTTAAAAAATTGACGAGCTGCTTGCAAACTTATTGAGTCGAGTTAGACTTTGCTCGACTCAACCCGTTAAGGTCTGAGTCGAGTTCGAGTCGAGTCAACCCGAGTCGAGCGTTTACCGAGTTTTGACCGAGTCAAGTTCGAGCAGCTCTCGAGCTGCTCAATTCGTTAAGCACCCCTAGTTAATACCTAATTCGATTAAATTCAACTGAATTTGATTTAAGCTGACATTCGGCTTTAATTTTTAAGAGCTGAGTTGAGCTACTAAATATTATACTCGAAAAGCTTACGGACTACTCGAATTCAACTCGGTCAATATTAAAATTATTTTTAACGAATTGATCTCAACATTATTCGAGTTCGACTCTAATCATTTACACTCCTACACTTGTTTTTTTAAAACAAAAACAAATACGCTCTAGTTTACATCCTCTGTTCTTCCCGCTCTCGATAACCAAACAATGAATTTCCCTTACCAATTTCTGTTTTGCTTTCTTTCCTCTCTGTTCCTTCCACTTTCCTTCTCCCTTTCTTCTTCCCCAAACGACACCAATGCCCTCACTCTCTTCCGCCTCCAAGCCGACACACACGGCATCCTCCGCCCAAACTGGACCGGCCACGATGCCTGTTCCTCCGCCTGGCGCGGCGTTAACTGTTCCTCAACTGGCCGTGTCACCGAACTCTCCCTTCCTTCCCTCTCCCTCCGCGGCCCCATAACAGCTATTTCCCTCCTCGATCAGCTCCGAATCCTCGACCTCCACGAAAATCGACTCAACGGCAGCGTTTCTCCGTTAACCAACTGTACAAACCTTGAACTCGTTTATCTTTCCGGCAACGATTTCTCCGGCGACATCCCACCGGGAATCTCGCACCTCAGACGCTTACTTCGCCTTGACTTGTCCAATAACAACATACTAGGCCATATTCCTAAAGAAATCTCCGGTTTGAAGCGGCTCATTACTCTTCGGCTTCAGAACAATGCATTAACGGGTCAAATCCCAGATTTTTCTTCTTCTCTTAAAAACTTAACCGAGCTTAATTTAACAAACAATGAGCTTTACGGGAGGCTACCGAGAAATTTGTTGACGAAATTCAGCGAAGAAAACTTTAAAGGAAATGAAGGGCTTTGTGGGCCAGCTCCATTCCCGGTTTGTTCCTTTACAGGGTCTCACCCGGTGGATTCACCGACCCAGACCGTTCCGTCGAACCCGAGTTCAATCCCGCAGACACCGATCACCGGACCCGACGACAAAGCCAAGGCACGTAAAGGGTTAACCCCTGGTGCTATTGTTTCAATCGTAGTAGCAACTAGCGTGGTGTTTTTAGTGGTGGCTTCTTTTATCGTGGCTTATTATTGCGGCAGAAACAGGGGAGTCGACAGTGTTTCGGCCTCCGGCCGCGGCCGCGGAAGTAGCTACGGAAGTGAAAAGAAAGTTCATGCAAATGGCGGCGGCGGCGGTGAAAGTGACGGAACCAATGCGACGGATAATAGTAAGCTCGTGTTTTTCGAGAGAAGGAAACAGTTTGAGTTGGAGGATTTGTTGAAAGCATCGGCCGAAATGATGGGGAAAGGGAGCTTGGGGACTGTTTACAGAGCGGTGCTGGACGACGGATCCGTCGTCGCCGTTAAGAGGCTTAAAGACGCGAATCCATGTCCGAGGAACGAATTCGAACAATACATGGACATTATTGGAAAAGTGAAGCATCCCAACGTAGTGAAATTGAGGGCTTACTATTATGCCAAAGAAGAAAAGCTTCTTGTTTATGATTATCTCCCTAATGGAAGCTTGCATTCACTTCTTCATGGTACGTTACTTATACCGTCGTGTTCGTGTTATGTTCGTGTTCGTTTAAATTATTCTGTTAAACCGATTTGAATTCGATAAACAGGGAACCGGGGACCGGGGAGGATTCCATTGGATTGGACTACAAGAATCAGCTTGGTGTTAGGGGCGGCTCGAGGATTATCCAAGATTCATCAAGATTATAGTGAAGCAAAAGTACCACATGGAAATGTGAAATCTTCCAATGTTCTTCTTGACAAAAACGGGACTGCTTTGGTTTCCGATTTCGGGTTGTCTCTGCTTTTAAGCCCCGTTCATGCTATAGCAAGATTGGGTGGATACAAGGCTCCGGAGCAATCCGAAGTTAAACGACTGTCCCAAAAGTCCGATGTTTACAGTTTCGGAGTGTTGTTATTGGAAGTGCTAACAGGGAGAGCTCCGTCGCAGTACCCTTCGCCGACACGTCCCCGAGTCTACGTAGAAGAACAAACGGCCAATCTCCCAAAATGGGTCCGATCCGTCGTGAAGGAAGAGTGGACGGCCGAAGTTTTCGATCAAGAACTTTTGAGGTACAAAAACATAGAGGAGGAACTTGTGGCAATGCTTCATGTGGGGTTGGCTTGTGTGGTTCCTCAGCCCGAAAAGAGGCCAACGATGGCGGAAGTGGCTAAAATGATTGAGGATATAAGGGTGGAACAGTCGCCTTTAGGGGAGGATTACGATGAATCTCGTGATTCGATTTCGCCTTCCGTCGCTACCACCGAAGATGGACTATAACTTATTATCCTTTCGTGTTCCTTTTTTATATGTTTAAGCCCTTTGTGTCTCTCATTGTTGCTGGTTATAACTTATAAGATCAGGATTTATATGATCTTTATATATACTATAGGGACCATATTTTTACATTTTGAATTAGTTCATTTGATTGATTCCAATACCAGAAACTCAAAATCTGCAGCTGAAAGTAGAACAGATAATAATTTCATAAAAAAATGAATGTGTCACATTCCACAACAAACATTTGAGGTACATTCTTTATTCTTACAAGAGACGTTGACTATATTGGTGTTGGTCAACAAGGTGATGACCAACAACATCTCCATTTAGGTTCAGTCAATGATCATTGGCTGCTGCAAAAATCTAAAAATCCCATGAATTCATGGTTGTGGATCATTCGAATGCTTCTCTCGACGCCGACGACTCCCATCGTGAGAGCACTGGCGAAGATGACACCGGAAAGGATGAAAACTATAAGCGAGGCTCTTCTGAGGATTGCTATCAGTCTTCTTACAAAATACTGTCCCCAGAAACCAGCCAAGATAGACACTCCCATCAGGTACAAAGCTGAAAAATGAATTCGAAAAAAATGTAAGTAGACGAATTCGAATATCTGATTCGATTAACAGGATATAACAACTATGCCTTACCGTAGGGCATTGGGAACCTCTTGAGCAAATAGAATTCGACAACGGACAAGGACGAAGAGAACATCATTACAAATGTTGCTGTTGCACTAGCCACCTGATAATTGAAATGCACAACAGATTTTAGTTTCATGTTCCTATATCCATGTCTGAATATATGTCACAGCCTCGGAACACTCGGAACACGGTCCGTTTGAAGAATCCGAGTTTATAAACTTACCTGTGGAATCACACCGATTTCAAGGAGGAGAGGACCCAAAATGAACCCTCCACCAGAACCAAGCAATCCACCAACAGTGCCTCCCAATACGCCACAAAGTGCACAAAATGCAATGTTAAACATAGTCCATTGAATTGAAGCTTCACAGATTGTTTCGGTGTTTCCGGTGCTCGTTCTATTCTTGTGATCTTTGTATAATTTGATTGCTTCGTATCCGAAAACCAATAGGGATACTGGGAACTGAAATATAAACATAAACTCGTCTCGATCATTGAATCAAAGAAAGCATAAGTTTCGCAACGTTTTCATCGAATTCGGGTTTACCTGTAAGCAGAACAGCACCCAATACATTGTGCTACACGGAACCAGATCATTCTGCAAAAAATAAAAACTCCCAACATGAAAGAAGAACATTATGATCACCCAAATTTGTGATGAACTGAGATAGATTATAAGCTTGCCTTGATGACTTGGATAACAGTGAAAAGGACCCAGACTATAACCAGTAACAATAGTCTTTTCCACCTTAGATTGGAACATAGTATTTGCTGCAAAATTCGGAAATGTATCAAACAGTGTCCGGAGTTCGGACTCGTGCGAGTATCGGATACATATAGTATACGAAAAATGAAATGTAGGTGCATCAGAAAAGCTTGATTAACTAACCAGTTCCGATTTCTCTTCTTTCGGAATCAATGGCTCATACTCTGTATCTATCAGTACTGAAATTCAAGAATTTGAGGTGAAAAAAATGAAGTTAGTATCTTTTCAAATATCCTAAACACAGATATGATAAGGAAATCATAAATAATGAATCTTACGTTCACCCCTTGAATTAACTGTTGCTTGTGCCTTGGTGAGTTCATTCTGCAATATTTTAACAAGTTAAAAAAAGGAAAAGGGGCTAAACTTATAAACTTAAAAAGATTACATTTTTGTGAAAAAGACTTGATATTTTCAAATAATTGAAAAAAAAGGAACCTTTAAAAGTGTTTCTTCCTTCCACATTTCAATTCCCCTATAGAAAGACCTAGAAGAGGTACCTAAATCACAAGAAAGAAACAGGAGATTTCAATGTCAAAAAAAGCTGGACGCAGCACAAACATAGTATTAAATTGTGACCGCAACGGGCAGTTTTGAAGAAACCTATGAAGAGTATGATGATGAGCACAGTGATGAGCCAATAAGGAAAAACGACGCTCAAGGCAACACCAACGGTGATGCCAAGCATCAACATAGGCTGGAAAAGAAGAGCCAGGTCGTAGTCGATGATCGGAACCTCCTTTGTCGGATGCGGCACTCTAAGATTATACCAAACTGACGCTGCCGATGCCCCCATGATCATGCCTGCACCCGTTCATAGTGTTAAAAATAACAGCTTTCACTACACTAAGTTTGATATATAGCTGCACTTTTCGCGGCGCTAAAAAACGTATGGTTAAAAAAACGCCGCTAAAGAACTGTTTTGTTGTAGTGTTTGTTCACAAGACTAGTATTTTATTTTCTGATCTGTTTCAAAGTCACTGTTCCATTGAAGATAAAGCAAAGATAAAACATAAACAAATAAAGGGGAAAACCCGAGAAAGTTTACATTTTGAAATAGCAGCGGCGGATTTGGTATCGAATCCAACAATCAACGTAAGCATGGGAACGAAAATGCCGCCGCCTCCAACGCCGCCCACCGTTCCACAAGCCGAGCCTAGAAATCCTATCACCGTCGCCAGTACAAGCCTCCAGTTCAACTCCAATTCCTTCCAAACCAGAACAGAAACCATTTAAATTTTAAACCCCTCGAATACAAAACAAAAAATTCTGCCACAAAAAGAGAGAATAAAAAACATACAGGCCAAACTTGATCAGTGTCGGATAAATCTGGGGACCGTAAGAGATTCGAGTTACGGTCGACGGCGTTGTCGTTGTTGACGAACAAAACAGAGAGAATGGCTATTGAAAAACCAGACAGCAGATACAAAGCGAATCCTTTGGTCGTCGTCGCCATGGGAGATTTGGAGATTAATCTTTGGTTTTTTCAGAAACAAGTCCGCCGCCGCCGCCGCCGCTGCCGCCGCCACGTCCAGAGACTGAATTGTGTTGTGTTTTCAGACAAGGAAGAAGAACAGAGATTGAAACCAAACAACCTGGAAAATGGTAGATGTGAAATAAAGGATCCAAAGGCGTTTGTTGTTGTTTTATAGAGTCAAGACATTCATTCATCCGCTCACATGCATTTGCCAGTCCAGAACTTGTCGGGACGATCGGAATCACACATCATCTCCACGTGGCTCAATCACATCGGTCAAACTCCTTCAATCAATCCACAAAATTACTGCTCTCTTCGAAACGAAAACATTATAATGACCAACTGATTTTGCGGGAAACGTAAAATAATTTATATAATCTTAAAAAAAAAGTTTGAATTTTGTACGGCTTTTCTTTGTAGTGTTCAAATAGTTTCTTTGTTTACTTGGAATTTGAACTCAATCATGAGTTTGGATTTGAAAACGTGGAAAAATACAGGGAAGACAACCGGCAATTTTTACTCGAATTTAAAAATTTTAATTTCGTATATAAAGGCTAAACTATAAAATAAATGTTTAAATTATGTTTCTTTTTCGTAATAGGTGTTAGAGTATTTTTTGACTGAAATATGCTTCCAAAATTTCATTTTTGGCTGAAATAGTTGCCTAAAATTTCATTTTTTGTTTGTTTTAAAGTCAATTGAGGTATATACTTGGATACCTATTTCAGCCAAAAATGAAATTTTTGACACTTATTTCAGCCCTAAAATACTTTAGGCACATATGTCAACTAAAAATAAAATTTTAAGTATTTATTTCAATCAAAAAATACTTTAAATACTTATTACAAGAAAGAGACATAATTTGAAGATTTATTTTATAGTTAACCTTATAATCAATACTATATTTTAAGAAAAGAATAATCAGTATAAAGTCTTAAAAATCGATAGGAAAAAAATGCTAAATTGATCATAATATTTAAAAAAAAACGTTTCTTTGTATTTTAGCGACGCATATAAATATGGACCCGATCAGTCAAAGCAGATGAATTGATTCAAATTGGATACGTTTCTTTTAAATTAAAATTAAAAAAAAGTTAGAAATGAAAAAAAAGAGAAGTTCATTAAATCCTTTTTAGTAAGATTTTAAAAAGGCGACCAATTTTCTTTTTAATTCAATATGATTTTAAGAAATAATAATAAGGAGGAGTTCATTTGGCAAGGAATTAAATGTGAATAAAAAATTGGATAAAGATGATAAAATATTTTTTGTTGACTTATAAGATAAAATCAGAGCTTGAACTCCTATAAATAAAATCAATATGAATATTATTAATCATTCGACTAATTAATAAATTTGGATAATCTTTTTATTACAAAAATAATCGAGTCCTGATAAATAGTAAGAATAAATGAATTCCTGACTACTAGATCACACCGAAGTTTCATTAAATCCTTCCTCTTCTTTTCATTTTTGTACAACCCATTATGAAATCCTCCTTACCAAAGCGTTCCATAAACTACAATTGAACTTTTTTTTAGGTTGTTCTTTCGGTTTTTAAAGTTTCATCTTAATTAATTCGATCGACTTGCGTCGCATACCTAATTTTGGTAGGCGAGTTTCTGCAGACACAACGCCTCAAACTTAAAACATGCTTAAACGATATTAAACTGCTTATCACTTAGACCAACCTATTGATTCACATATTAAAAATCATAATATTTAAGTACAAACACATGCATGTGTTTAAATGTATTACATCAATTGTACTATATATCGTCACACCCACTATATGAGTGAACATAAACGTTTTACGTACAAATATATTTATGAAAATTATTCAACAAATTGTTTTGTGGTCATTTTTTAAAAAAAAATTCAAAAAATTTGTTTTTTTAGATCATATCAAAGATGAAAAGATAAAAATAACCTTAAAACAATCTTAATCATTCTTTGATTGGAAGGATATTTTAGTATTTATTGAACATACCATATCGGCCTAAGTTAACATTAGTATATATAATTAATAAAAATATAATTATTAGAAATTTGAATGTGATGCATATAAATCCCAACATCAACATCAATTCATTAAAAATAAAAATAAAAATACAAGTAATTGAAAATGAAAGAAAATAACATAAATTTCAAATTGCAGATAAGAATAAACAAGGGATGAAAAATCTAAAACAAATTTGTGAACCAGAATTGATGAAAAATACTTCGTGGTTACGAGTATAATAAGATGAAAAATTCATACAATTATAAAAGTAGAAGGTAGAACCCTGACCAATCACTCTGCTCCTTTTGTCGGACGCTATTGACACAATAAAATTAAAAATTAAGATAAAATATAATTAACCCTAAAAATAATTTTTTTAAATAAGATATAATTAACCATAAAAATAAAAAATTCAAATAAAATGAAAATTGAATTCAAATAAATAAAAATCTTTCATTTTTAGTAAAAAAAAATGACCACGTCACAAACCGACGTATAAATCCCTCTCTCTCTAAAAGATTCTTTTTAGATTCTTTCAAATGGTTGGCAAAAGAAAAAAAATCTCTTCAAATACGTTATATTATTATGACCTTATAATATTTTTCACCCTTAAATTTTTAAAAAAAATCATTTTAATTCTTAACTTTTTTTTTGTCACAGTCAAACTTTTATTTTCTATTAAATTGTACTAATTAAAAGAAAAGGTAACGGGTATTAATTTTTCTTCAAATTTCTTATTTTATAATTTTTATATTGTTACGATTTTTTTAGTAATTTAAATATATTTTTACATACTTATTTTTTTGAACGTTTTTAATTTTTGTGCAAAAGGACGAAATAAAGAACTTCAACATTGATGAAAAAAAGACAGAATAATTAGCATAACTTAGCGAGTTCCTTATTTTTTTTCGTCAATGAATTAACTTGACAAAACAAGTTCGAAAGTGAAAAAAGAGAATAAAAAATTCAAGGACCAAAACAAAATTTTAAAGAGGATCTAAAATGTCATTTCACCTTATATTATATTGAGAAATGTCATACAGTTGATAGATAGGATTAGCTGAGACGTAAATGCCAAACTAATTATTTAATTAATGAAATAATAGATTAATACAATAAAATGTTTGATTCCTATCTATAATAAATAATACAGATTAATTTGGTTATTAATCATGTAATTAATTTATATATATATACATTATGTTATCAGTAGTCGAACAAATTAATTTTTCATTAATTATATAATTCATATTACATTTAATTAAGTATTTTTTTGTTTGCACATTTAATTAAATATATAGATGTTGTGTTTTTTTAATATACTGATGTGATATTAGGGTAGCATCTGTTAAATTTCCTTAGTCTTTTTTAATAAGAAACACACTGTGTAAAATTAGTGCTCGAACCCGGGTCACCTAGATAAATTATATCATCTTTTACTACTAAACCAATAAGAGTGAGCTATATATATATATATATATAGCTTTTGAACATGCAAATTAATATAAAGTCTATGTTATTCTTAACTTCTTTGGAGGTTTCCTCGCAATTATTCGTGAAATATAATAAGCACACAAATTGATTTATTTATACGATTATGATTTATGATAGACTTTAAAAAACGACACCCGATGACATGGCGAGTAAATAATGAATTAGAATCTCTATATTCATGTTTGTAAAATATTCATAAATTAAAATAGACTTATTGTCAGCTTTTTAAAATTAATTTGGGATTATATTAAGGGTTATTGCGCCATTAAGGAATCTAGGACTAGTTCATTTAATTTTTATACAATAATCTTTTAAAATCTGATATTGATATAAATAATAATACACTAGAACCAACTTAGGTTTATTTGATAATTAAAAGTACGAGTCTACTACGCTCGACGAGCATCGATGAACACCATAAAATTAATTAATAAAGATTAAAAATTTATAGGACTCAACGTATAATTATAAATTATTTAAAATAAAATATTAATTAAATTATTATATATATAATATTTTTATATTTTTAAATAATTGAATCAAATACCAATATTAGTCAATTTAAAAAATAAAAACCCGAAACCCGAAACCGTAAGCCCAAAACCCTAAACACTAAACTCTAAATCATAAATTGTAAACCATAAACCCTAAATTCAAATATTGGATTTAGGCTTTAGCGTTTAGTGTTTTGGGTTTAGAGTTTTGGTTTTGGGTTTATTGTTTTAGGTTTAGACTTTAAGGTTTTGTGTTTAGGTTTTAGGGATCAAGGATTAGGGTTTAGTGGTTGGTATTTGATCTAATTATTAAAAAATATTAAAAAATTATATATATGAAAAATAATTTAATTAATACTTTATTTTAAATAATTTATAATTAAATGTTTAAATGATTTATAATTATATGTTTAGTTTTTAAGATTTTTAATCTTTATTAATTAATTTAATGGTGTACTACGTTGTTTATCGTTAGTGGTGTTCAGGGGTGCTCGCCGAGCATTGTAGATTTATTCAAATTAAAATTGTTATGTTTATTTAAATTTGATTACACAAATATAAGCATTAAAAAGTATTTTTTTTAATCAACAAGGGTTTGATGGAATGTAAATACATATTGCTCTCCTAAAGATAGAACTCAAACTTAAATTTTGAACACGATATTGTTGAGAGCGAGAACTATAAATTTTGAACAGGACTCTAACCATGTTTAAACAATTATGCATAGTATTTAGGGTAATATATCATGCACTGGGGGTGAAAACTTGTAGAGTTTAGAGACTTAATTTAGGGGTTAGGTTTATGCGTTTAGAATTTAGGGGTTGTAGTTAGAATTTAAGGTTCAAGGGTTAGAATTTAGGGGTTGTAGTTAGAGACCAAAATATGTTTAGTTGTTTCAAAAAATTCACAAGTTTAACCAATAATAAGTTTGTTCATGAAATTTCGGTGGTTGTAGAGCGAGTCTAAAAATCAGGCCCTATCAATAAGTATTGGAAAAAATTAAAATTTTAAAGTAGTCTCCTAATAAAAAGTATTAGCAAAAAAAATGATCTATGAAAATAAGTATTAAAAAATAAATTTTAAAAGTATGTCACTCATAATAAATATTGTGAAAAAAATTAGGCTATAATAACAAGTATTAGAAAAACATCGGACCCTTAATAACAAATATTTAAAAAATGAATTTTAGGAGTAGACCCCTAATAAAAAAAATTAGACCCCTAATATTAAATTTCAAGAGTATGTCCCTAATAGCAGATGTTAGAAAAAATGGGTCTATAAGAACAAGTATTAAAAAATAAAATTTAAGAGTATCTCCCTGAAAAAGAAATATTAGAAAAAATTATGCCCCTAATAACAAGTATTGGGAAAAAATTAAGCCCCTAATAATAAGTGTTGGAAAAAATGGGACCCTTAATAACAAATGTTGACAAATAAATAAATTTTAATAGTAGACCCCTAATAAAAATATTGTAAAATATTAAGGCCCTAATAACAAGTATCGAAAAAATAGACTCTTAATAACAAATATTAAAAAATAGAGTCGTAATAATAAGTGTTTTAAAAAATAGGTCCCTAATAACAAGTATTGTAAAAAACTTGACCCTTATAATAAATATTAAAAAAATTAAAATTTAAGAGTAGATCCCTAATAATAATTATTAAAAAAATTGGACCTTATTACCAAATATTAAGAAAAATAGGCTATGGGCGGGCGCCACTCCTACCCATGCCCAACAACGACTCTGTCTAATGCGATAAAAAGTTAATTTTTTTTTCGATTGAAAAAGAAAGATGGTTATCCGGGCACCTCGTTAAAAAACTTCCCTGACCTAAATTAGAGGAAAAAAAGTGCACCCGGTAACCTACATAAAACCAAACATCAAATTTCATCATTAATGTTCGAGTGGAAAACATTTAACACAAAATTCGGAGGTTGACAAAAAACAGCCACCCCACTCACACAATTCAAACCATGTTTCGCTAAGCTATCACCCACACCATTAACTTTACGTGATACGCAATGGAACCGAACATCCCAATCCTTTAACAACATCCTCTTGATATGATAAACAAGCGAATGATCACCAACGTCCCTAGCCGGCATATTTAGAAGCCGAACGACTCTCTTATTATCAATCTCCACGATAACACGTCGATAACCTATATTGACGCAAGGTCAGAAGTTTTAATTTTGATGTTGTGAATAGAGAAAATTGGGTTGGGAGAGTTGTCCTTATATTGAATCTCTGCAAAATTTAGTCGAAATTAGTCGATCAATGAGTTGAATATCAATGATTAAACCCAAAAAAATTATATATTTAGATTTGTCAAAAAGCTTTTTTTTTAATTTAAAAAAGCCTTTTAATAGAAAAATTATTAGATGAGTTCATTCATCGTACCATTCAATGAAAATTTTTCATCTCATCTTTTTTCAAGGTAATTTTTCACTTCTTTTCTACGTGTAATTAAGTAGTAAGTGGTCACTTAAGAGTTACGCTAGAATAGATAGATGTTATTAGATAAACCATAAATGATATGATAAGTCAAGTTCATCTAATAATTTCTCTTTTTAATATAAATTTAATAATATAATGAATCATAAAAAGTATTTACATCTGTTCATAAGTTTATTTTAACATGTGCTTTTAAAAATTATAAATATAGACTTACATTATAATATCATACATTATTTTAAATTTGAAATCGCTCCTCTTTATTCTTCATATTCTCTTAGGTCACAAATTTTAGACCTACTAAAAATACCACCCATTCTTTTATTAAAGTTCTATTTCTCTTTCCATTTTAAGTAGAAATAGAATTAAGATTTATTATAAAAAAACCGAGCTGGGTTTGGGCATAATATTTTGTCTAAGCCCATTTTTTTTGGGAATAATGTTTTCGTCTAACATTTCCAAATTTCGAGCAAATCTTCATATTAACGAATAACTCTATTTTTAAATGTGATACAAATTGTAAACAATTACGAGAGCAAATAATTATATAAGATAAAAAAATTTATCAATCCTAAACAGTTTTATACTACTAATCATCGTTTAATTGATTTAAAAAGGACTTTCAACATGAGCACCACACAGGATAGTGATAGGATTTATTGTAGGACAATATTTGGAAAACCGAAATCCTTTCAAAAGTAGTGATAACCTCACTGCTAGATGCTGGATTGGACCCAATTTGAGCTCGAAAATATGGTACGGTGAACATAGAATACCATGGAAAACTATTTTTGCTGTCATGATATAAAAAAAATTTGGAAATTTTTTAATATAGTTTGTATATAAAAATTTTAAAAAATATCTAAATGATGCATTTTTTATAAATAAAATAGCACATCTTTATAAATAAAACGACACTCGTTTATAAATAATTAATCTTTTTTAAATACCGTTAAAAAATGACACCCCTTGAATTAATTTTTTACTTCGCTGTTGTTTGTTGTTGGGAATGGATTATTGGTTGTTGTAGGAGTGCAAGTTGAGTTGTGGGCTTTAGCTGATTAGACCCAATTCATAAGAATTTCGGTTTTACTTAAATTTAGAAATAGACAAAACTCGACTCGACTCGAAAAAATTGAATTATTCGACTCGACTCGAGACGAAGAAAACGACTCGTAATGTCATAAACTCAAATTGACTCGAAAAAATTTCTAATTAAGTTTGAATCGTAAAATAGGACTTACAGACTCGAATAACTTGAATTTTTTTACTTGACTCGATCGAAAGCCTATCCTATTTAAATTATTATTTAATCCTACATAAATTTTTATTAAAAATGATAAAAATTTATGTAAGGCCGTATTTTAACTGCATCCTAAGATACCTTACCTTAGCATTTCGCTTAGGTGATGGATTACAACTTGCTAAAGACTTGAACATTTCAAAAGTTAACGTTGAGCTCGATGCAACAATTTATATGCTCATATGACAAAGTTACAAAAACGTTCTACGGTGGTACATACATACTTTAATATGCGACTTACAGCTCAAAAATGGGGCATTTTTTTAGTCCTTACCCATTGAAAGCAATTCCATGAATGTATTGTGCATATTACTTTATCTAACCTATCCCACATCGTACTATGATGTTAGGCAGATATAGAGCCTATCTCCTTATAAGCAAGTTATTAGGTCCCAAGTACTAGTTTTGTACCAAAAGCTAAAGATCTCCTCATTAGTGGGGTTAATATAAGACAAATCAAAGACAAAGGGTATATAAACCATGAAATGGGTGTGTTAGTTGTTCATCTCATTCCTTAATTATGAGGTCTAATGTTCGATCACTACCCATAAAAATAAAATATATTTCATAGTTAGTTGTGTACATGACGAGAGAATCAGTGACGAAACTATATACATGGTGGGAGGGGCAATTGCCTTCCAAATTTTATGGTTTAATTATATTTCAGGCCCTAATAATTTTGAAACTATTGTAATTAAACTCTTGTCTCTTTCTTTCCCATCCCAAATTTTTTATGGTTAAATATTTTTTACCCCTCATTTTTTGGTTCAATTACTTTTTAAGATCTTTCAATTTTAAAATTTATAAAACTAAATCTAAACTTTTTTTAATTTCTACGGTTTAATTACCTTTTAAGACTATTCGTTTCAAAATTAATTGGTTTGTCCCTCGTAATTTAATTCTGGCTTCGTCCATAAAGAGAATTAATCACTGTTATCGGAGGTGAATATCTAGACTCAAACAAAAAGCAAAGGGTATATAAAGTTGATTTTCAATCTTATATTTAAGATTATATCTCTGTATGTCTTTAGCTTAGCCTTTGGAAGTTACATGCCCTCAATCGTAAAATTTTGTATTTACTTCTTTCAACTCAGTAACTATGGTGTACTGTTCAATGCACACTCTTAAAAATACATCTTACCCCTAATTTTTTAAACTCTAATTTTCAACCTTAAATTTTAAACTTTAAACTATTTTTATTAAATGGGACATAAAAAAAGATATAGTTAGTAGTAGACGATTTCCATCCGTTGAAAAGTTGAAAAGTCGTAGTGGGCGGCTATTAATTATGTTGTGGAATTCATCTTTTATGATTTGTTCTTCAACCGCATTAGAAAAGAAGAAGAAAGTAAAAAAAAAAAATAATCCTTTACTGGTAACATCATGCATTGTGAAGAGAACATAGCTAGCAACACCTTCCCCCTAATGGATGCCATACAGTAGGAATCCACCTTTCCTATAAATGACAAAAGATATGTAATGTAAGGTTATTTTCACTTAGATTCTTTTATGATTAAGTTATCCCTACTTTATTCTTCTTCCTCAACCCATTTTATTAGCCCCCCACCATCCTTTCCCTTTGCCCTTGCATTTGCATACCCACCATGGAGTTCAACCCAAACCCGCTCTTTATTTTCATCTATGTCTTCTTTCTTTTGCTCCATGGCGGCCATTACTGTTCTTCCCAAAGAGCTTGTCCGAGCTGTGGTTCAATGGAGGTCCCTTATCCCCTTAGCACTCACCCTGGCTGTGGTGAACCTACCTACTCTCTTCGCTGTGATTCTCGGTCTCGTAAGCTTTACTTTGATGCATTGAATGGAAGTTCTTACGTTGTTACTCGAATCATGGCTTCGTTTTACCGCATGGTGGTTCAACCATCGCCGTGGTTGCCCGGTCGATGCGAGACTCGAGATATGGGTGTGAGTGAGGGCATATGGTTGAACCAGACGCTTCCTTTTAACATCACTTCGTCAAACACTATCTTTCTCTTCAATTGTTCCCCACGCCTTTTGATGTCTCCTTTGAATTGCACTCCCACCAGTCTTTGTCACCATTATTTGGAGAGCTCCGGACATGTCGAGGCCAACCGAGTATTGCAGTGTGCTAATGGGGTCGATCCATGTTGCACGTTCGTCGCCGGGGGGATGCCGTCGGCGTACAAAATCCGGCTTCACAGTTCGGGTTGCAAAGCTTTCAGAAGCATCCTTCATTTGGATCCACAAAAGGCTGCTTATGAATGGGAAGAAGGGTTGGAAATTCAATGGGATCCTCCACTTGAACCTGTTTGTAAAACCCAACTCGATTGCCTTGGGGCTTCAAAGTGTTCACCTACTCCTTCAAATGGCGTATCTCGTTGCCTCTGCAACAAGGGATACAATTGGAACCCTGTTAATGGAACTTGCTTGGGGAAGAAGAAAAGTAAAAAACCTAGTGTTAGCTTGAAGGCGTCCATTGGAGTGATCTCATTTTTCACACTAGCTATCGTGGTTGCTGCAATTTCTTCAAGGAAACCATGGAGGAAATCTAAGAAGGAAAAGGCAAAGCTAATGAAGGAAAGGGAAGACATGTTGAAATCAAGCAATGGTGGGAAACCAGCCAAGATATTTAGGTTAAAAGAGGTGAAGAAGATGACCAATGATTTCTGTAGAGACAGGTTTCTAGGAAGTGGTGGGTTCGGGGAGGTTTACAAAGGTGAGCTTCCAAGTGGGGATATTGTGGCAGTTAAGTCAGCCAAAGTTGGGAACATTAAAAGCACACAACAAGTCCTTAATGAAGTTGGGATTCTCTCACAGGTCAACCATAAGAACCTGGTCAGACTCCTAGGTTGTTGTGTGGAAGCTGAGCAACCATTGATGGTCTATGAGTATATCTCGAATGGGACCTTGAGTGATCATTTGCATGGCAAGTATCCCACTTTTTTAGACTGGAAAACAAGGCTGAAAATCGCTTTGCAAACGGCTGAGGCATTGGCTTATCTGCATTCTGCAGCATACACCCCTATTTACCATAGGGATGTCAAGTCCGCCAACATACTTTTAGACGACGAGTTCGACGCGAAAGTTTCGGATTTCGGGTTGTCGAGATTGGCTATCCCGGGTTTGAGCCATGTCTCCACATGTGCTCAGGGGACACTCGGGTACATGGACCCTGAGTACTATAGGAACTACCAGTTGACTGATAAAAGTGATGTTTACAGCTATGGAGTGGTGTTGCTCGAGCTGCTGACTTCACAAAGGGCCATTGATTTCTCAAGAGATCAAGATGATGTGAATTTGGCTATTTATGTTAGCCAAAGGGCCAGCAATGGTGCAATCATGGAAGTTGTGGATCAACAGCTGCTTAACAAGGAGCCTTCAGCTGATATGCTAAAGAGTTTTGAACTTTTCTCAGAGCTTGCATTTGCATGTTTAAGAGAGAAGAAATCAGATAGACCCGGCATGAAAGATGTTGTCCAAGAACTCCATTGCATCATTCAAGTTATAGAACAAGAAAACGTTGCTAAAGAGGTTAGCCTGGAGATTAACTAAATGAACAGTAATATTATATATATATAATTATATAGATGCAATTACTGAATATTCATGTATGATATAGCAAAGGAAAAGTTGGGGAGCTATGGGGGAAAATGATGCCGAGAGGGACATTGATTTTGAATATTGCACACAAAGGGGGAAAAAAGTGGATTCCAAAGATGGATTTGAGTGGATTGAAAGATGTGAAGAAAAGATTGGGATCAGATTCTTGCTTTCTTTTAGATGATCAAAAGGGCTAAGAGAGACCGGAATCTGCAAGGATTTAGTAAGAATTTCTATCTGTGGACATAAAGCAAAACAAGCTTTTAAAATTGGGGAAAGCATCTGCTTTTATATATATATATATAAAGCTTTAATGAAGGTAGTAGCTAGGGTTGTCATGCTAGGAAAGCATTACCTAGATTTCACTTGCTTTACCAATATGTTATTTATATATAGTAACTGTTCTATATATATATATATATATATATATATATATATATATATATATATTTGTGGGATAAAATTGTCCTCTGTGTCTCTATTTATATCCCAACACTAAAAAATATTATAAAATTAAATTTCAAGTCTTAACCCTAAATTCTAAATCCTAAAACATACACCCTATACCCTAAAAAATACACCATACCTTAAATTTTTTAAGCTCTAACCATAAATCTTAAACTCCAAACCTAATTTTAAGCGTGGAGGTATAAGTAGGGACACCGTAAAAGGCAGAGTATTTTCATCCATATTTGTGCAGTTCCTATTGCTTCCCCAATGATCTTTTAAGGGTATTTTATTTATATATATATATATATATATATATATATATATATATATATATATATAGAGAGAGAGAGAGAGAGAGAGAGAGAGAGAGAGGGGATAGGATATAGTTACACTGTGTAAAATTCTCTAAGTTTTATACGTTTTTTGGATCGTTTGATGGGTGAAACAGATGAATGAGATTAATAGTAGAATATGTGAAGATTATCACTTGGGGAAAAAGTAAGGAGTTAATCTCAGCCATCTATTTCTCTCATCCAACGATCCAAAAAACGTGTAAAACTTAAAGAGTTTTACACTGTGTAAGTTGATCCTAACTCATATATATATATATATATATATATTCAACTTTGGTTAGTTGGTGTATGGGTGTGAACTTCTGAAAAAACACATCATGCAATTCCGTAGCTGGGAATTTTTGTTTTTCCGGTATTCATGTGAGATTTTCTACCCAACCAAACAACAATTTCACTCAAGAATCAGTTGATAGTTTGGAAGACGTGAATATCTAGGAATGGTAAAAGCTAAACCTATGGAACTTTTTGAGATCTGGGTTGGTTTGCATTTGCAAGAACATGTAGTGATCAACTTGTAAGTAAATCAGATGTTTTTATTAAGACAATAACTGTGTATTTGTTAAAAACACGTTCTTCAATCACAAACTCAAAATGTTCGTAGATATGATACCGACTGGTTCGATTGTTTTGACCAGACACCGAGTTTTCAAGGAATATCTTACTTTCACCATTTTCCTTTACTGAGTATACCACTGGTTTTTATATTATTAAGTGATTCTATTCTATTTTTTTAACTTACCCGAATAAAATTTTTTTACCCTTTTCGGTGTCTTTATTTAAGCCTCATACTAAAAAATAAGATTTAGGGTTTATGATTAAAGTTTAAAGTTATGGTTTAGGGTTAAAGTTTAGGAAATTAGGCGGAAGATATATTCTTTAGGAGTTAAAATTTATGGTTTATGATTTAGAATTTAGGGTTAGTACTTAAAATTTAATTTTGTACAAAATAGTCAGAGAATTATGATTTAGAGGATTCAAGCCTCACACTTGGGCAAACGATTTTTGTCCACCTTACGCATACTTTATGGATAAAATTGCTCGAGCATGAAGCATTATTCTCTTTTTCACGAATAAAAATTCTCTGTCATTTTTTGTACCCGCACTAAAAAATAGGTTTATGATTATGATTTAGAGAATTGTGGATACGGTGTGTTTTTTTAGATTTATGATTTATGGTTTAAAATTTATAATTTAATATTAAAACTTAGAATTTATTTATTATTGTGTTGGACATATAAAAGACGCCTAAAAGAAATAGAATTTTTGTTCCTTTTTCACTTACACTACTTATTGGGTTCTATTTCTTATCTTACCGAATAGAAAATTTATATATATTACTATAAAATTTTAAGCTTCCTATCATACATATTAATTATATATCCTATTGACGAATACAAGAATGATACATCATTAAAAATGTCATTTAAATTTATTTTAACTTTTTTCACGATGTATAACAAAAATTACATTTTAGTGTGACTTTTCTAGTATGTAATTTATCATAATTAAATTGGACCTAATAAATAAACTTAAAACACATATTATATAACATTTAAATATATAAAAATATCAAATTAAAATATACAATTAAAAATACTCCATGTGTTCTAGATTTTTATCTTCCCAAACTATCACAACACATTCTATATCGCGAAGAAATTGGATTGGTTATTGACTTCTTTATGGTGTTTGGTCATTTTTTTTATATACTAGTGTAATTATAAGATAATATCTGTGTAATTTTTAATTTTTTAATAACGTATACATAATGTATATATATATAATGTTCGAACTTGAGTCATTATTGTTGTTTCAATATAATAAGGACAAAATCTAACATCAATCTTAAATCATAAAATAAGCATTTTGGACATTGATACGCTATGTTTTTCTTTACTTTATCCCATAGAATTTCGACAACTCCAAAGGTCTATGCACATTCAAATTACCATAAAAGGTCACATTTTTATTTTTTATTTTGGAAAATGGGATTAGTCAAAAGCAAAAAATAATTACTTCCAATATTAGTTTTGTTTATGGTGTCCTGTTTTTTTTCCTTTCTGCTCCCAACTTGTGGTGATTAGATATCGATGCTCAATTAAACCTTAATTTTATAACCAAAGTGTTTATGTAACATCCTTGAGTCAACTCAACTCAGCACAACACAATTGTCCTGAATATATTATTTTAAAAAATAAAATATACCCCATAATCAAGATTAATAAAACGCATCTCAATACTATTTTTTTATTGACTAACCAAATCCTTTGCTAAAAAGACTCATCATTTCGAAAATGCACTCACATTTTTTAATTACATAACTTTTAATCATTGCCAATAATCAAATTTAATAAATTTAGCCGGCAAAGCTCATTAAACAAAGCCAAGACATTAGCGTGACATCCCAATGGACATGAATAGATTAATACATAAATAGATAATTAAAATTTTAATTAAGGATAATTTACTTATTTTTCCTCTAAAAAATTTTCTTATTATCAATTCTTAATTTTAATCATCGATTTTCACTAATCCGTTGATCTAAAAAAAATAAAACTTTTAGAGTGCTTTCACTTTTGTCACTAAAATTGAAAAAACTTTCATCACAGTCATTGAACTTTAATTCATTTCAATTAAGGTCATTGTCATTAGCTCCCCTTAAGAAATATTGACGCGACAAATTAAAGTCTTCTTCCCCAAAAGAATTCCATTTTTCTAATTTTTCATCCGCCACCAAGGCTAAAATTATGATGAACAGAGCAGTCGACGATCAATCCCAACAGTGTAAAAGATATATTTTTCAAAAGATTAATATAGTTTTGTTTCAAGTTGATCCGATAGTTAACAATGATGAATCTGAACTAAAAATCTCATTTGAAACTAACACCTATTTGTCAACTTTAATTGTCAGACCAGCTTGAAACCAAACTATATTAATCTTTTGGCCAAATAAATCCTTACCACTGTTAGGAATGATTGATGATTGCTTTATTCATCGAAATTTTGGCTTTAGTGCAGTTGTAATTTTGAGAAATTATGATTCTTTTTGGGGAAAGCGAATTAAAATTTAGTGACTGTAATAAATGTTTTTCAGTTTTAGTGACCAAAGTGAAAACATTCTAAAAGTTAAGTGACTACCGGTATAATTATCTTCTTTTTAAGACTTTACATAAACTTAGCCGGCAAAGCTCATGAAACAAATCCAAGACATAAGCGTGACATCCCAATGGACATTAATAGATTACATAAAAAGATAATTAAAATGTCACTACAAAAAAATGACATATACCATATCAACGGAAACATTTCGTTGGTATATACCTTATATACCGACGGAAAATATATGTGTCGCTAAAAAGTATGATTTTTACCGACGGATACAACATTCATCAGTATAAACGATATATTTACCGACGGATTACGGAAAGGTATCGATATAGAGTAACTGTATACCGACGGATTAAAGTTCCCGTCGTAGAGTTGAACCTTATACAGTTGGTTTGTAATGTCTGTCGGTATGGATTTAGGTTTTATCGACGGATTTATTTGTTCGTCGTTATAGGGTATATTTTAAATTAACTTTTAAAATAATATAAAATAATATAAAAATTAAAAAAATACTCTTCTCTCTATTAGGCTCGTTATCCCTGTAAAATTGAAATCCCTAAATTTCCCGTTGTACGCAGGGCGTGCTCTTCTCCCTCGCGCTCGTGAAGCAAGAGGTTGTCGAATTTCCAGTTCTCTGTTTAGTTACGTGCTCTTCTCCCTAAATACTCTTTTCCAATTTTCTGCAAAATTATTTTCATTTGTTCAACAATTATAAAATGCCCACCGACCCCTCCTAGCGCAAAAAATCAAATTACCCATTGACTTTAAAATTCTCATTCTTTTCCCAACTTGAGTTTTTTGTTTGTTTTCATTTGAAATTGCCAAAGCACCTGCCGTGCTTTTCATTTGTTTTCATTAATTATTTGAATTATAATTAATAGTAGTTTCATATGAATTGTCAACAAAGTTTTTTTTCCAATTCAAGATGTTTCTATTATTGAATTCAAATTGAAGGACCTGTTGTGCTCTAACTTGCATTTCTGATATTGAAGGATTGCAATGAAATTATTTCTAATGTAGTTTCTATTTGCAGGCATGCCCTCCTCACTGCATTTTGGCAAAAAAATATTTGCAGACCGTGTCATAGGAGCTCATTTTTTCAGGTTATCAAATTTATTTTAATGTGTTTGCTGCTTTGTTATTGCCTTCCCAATTCTTTATCTCTTGCAATCTTCGAATGTGTAGCTTTGGAATGGTTGTGTCATACTAAGGTCATGCATGGTGAATTATCTTGAATTTGTGTTAGTATAACTAAGTTAACGTGGGGATGTTTCGACTGAGTCTTGAATGTAACGTGAAAATGTTGTGATGCTGATTAGTACCGATTTATGTAAGAGAGAATAGTTTCGAAACTGTTCTGATAATTCTATGAACTATTTTGAATAATTGAGGGGTTGTTTTACAATTTAAAAACTGGAATGTTGGGCATACCAAACAGGGGTTTGTTTTGCAGATTGTAGGGACTGTTTTTATGTGAAAATGTGGATTGATTTGATAAGTAAACCTTAGGACTGTTTTGAAAATCTTCAGGGGCTGAATTATAATTTTCAAGGGTTGTTTTAGTGTATTAAAAATAGAGGAAACTGTTTTACACTTATATGAAGTATAGAGACTGTTTTTGATACATAAAAATATGTATATAAGTGTTTCGTAATTGTTTTACACATATGAATTAAACATGAACTTGAGGGACTGTTTTGACACAAAAATATATATGTGTTCCGAGACTATTTTCTATACATATAAAAGTTCAGGACTATTTTTGACTTGTAAAAAAATGTATATACAAATGTTTCGGGGCAGCTTCCTATATAAATAAGAATTAAGGACTGTTTTGTTTGTATGAGAAAACTATAGACTGCTTTGGATTAATATGAATCAGGAGAGGGGCTGTAAATACTCAATAGGGACTGCCTTAAGATGATATGTGCTTGTTAGGGGCTGTTTTACATTAATTTGAATAATGCTGGATAGTTTGGGTGAATACACATGTACACAAATATAATGGAATGTTTTGCCTAAATAAGCTAACTTAATGGACTGTTTTGCAAGCAACTAGAAACTGATTTGCCATTAATTAAACTAACGGGGCTGTTTTAATACATGAATTTGAACATACAAGAAATTGAGACCTGTCTTTGCTTGAATATGAGTCTTGTTGTGCTGTTTTAGAAGTCTAAAGAGAACAAAGTTGTAAAAATAATTCGTGGAATGAATTGGTAAAATTAGAGACTGTTTTGACATGATGGAAAGCATGTAAACTATTTTGATGTGTTTAGGTATGCATACCAATATTAAGGGTTAATTTACATTGAGTATAAAACTTAGGGGGCTGCCTTGAGTATGTATGTGTATATACATAAAAATCTAGATTGTTTTGTAATGGTTCGAATTGTTGAACTTTTGAATGTGAAATTAGTTATAGATTTAAATCGAATTGATGTTGATGATTTGTTATTTAAAATGAGGTACATACTATGATAAGGAAATGAGTAATGGCGTAATGGCTAGAAAGGGAAACCAATTAGATGACTCTTTTTATGTTTTCTTCATGCACTATAATACCCAAGTTATTAATGACTTTGTTAGTTGAAATAGAGCTTTGGCTGCCAATGTGTTATATCGTGAATAAATCATGAGTGTTTTATTGGTATAGATTGGAGACATTGGGTTCTGTTGAGCATTTACATGAATCACTTTAAATATAAAAAATTAAATGAACTTGAGGGACTGTTTTGACACAAAAATATATATCTATGTTCCGAGACTGTTTTCTATACATATAAAAGTTCAGGACTATTTTTGACTTGTAAAAAAATGTATATACAAATGTTTCGGGGCAGTTCCCTATATAAATAAGAATTAAGGACTGTTTTGTTTGTATGAGAAAACTATGGACTGCTTTGGATTAATATGAATCTGGAGAGGGGCTGTAAATACTCAATAGGGACTGCCTTAAGAGGATATGTGCTTGTTAGGGGCTGTTTTACATTAATTTGAATAATGCTGGATAGTTTGGGAGAATACACATGTACACAAATATAATGGACTATTTTGCCTAAATAAGCTAACTTAATGGACTATTTTGCAAGCAACTAGAAACTGATTTGCCATTAATTAAACTAACGGGGCTGTTTTAATACATGAATTTGAACATACAAGAAATGGAGACTTGTCTTTGTTTGAATATGAGTCTTGTTGGGCTGTTTTAGAAGTCTAAAGAGAACAAAGTTGTAAAAATAAGACGTGGAATGAATTGGTAATACATCATGAGTGTTTTATTGGTATAGATTGGAGACATTGAGTTCTATTGAGCATTTACATGAATCACTTTAAATAGAAGAAATTAAATGATATAGGATTGGTGTGGTTACAAATAAATGGGCTTTATATTTTCATGCGTGTTAGATTTACCTTCTTTCTTACTAATTTATGCTTTGATGTTCAAAATTCTTTCGTAAATGAGAAGATCATTAGTTTATTGATAATACAAGTATTATTAATGTATAAGACGTAGATTAATCTTAGATCAAGGGCAAGTGAAGAATACATTAGAGGGGTTACTAATTTTTTAAACTTTGCCTTTGAGAGAACTGAAGATGGAAAAATTTGGTGTCATTGTGTGAATTGTGTCAACACTTATAGAGTATCTAGAAGGGATGCATTTGATCACTTAATATGTGATGGATTTCTTAAGGGGTATGTTCGATGGATTTTTCATGGGGAGCGATGTGACGGATCTACGCCACCAATTCCAACTAATGTAGAAGAACGTGATTTTGAGCACGACATTGGTAACCTCTTGCATGATATGATGGCAGAGCGAGTTATGAATAATGATGATAGTAACTATCATTTGGTAGATGCAAGTACAAGGCTTGGGGATCATAATCATAAACTTCAAGAGACAAATTTTTTGATTTACTCAAAGATGCAGAGGTGCCACTTTATCCAAATTGCAAAAACTTTTCGAAGTTGTCCTTTATCATTTATTTGTTCCACATTAAATGTTTTAATGGGTGGACAAATAAGTCTTTCAATTCCTTATTGGAGGTTTTAAAACTTGCATTATCGGATGATAATACTTTGCCAAGGTCTTATCATGAAATGAAAAAGATAATTCGTGAGTTGGGTTTAGGATATGAAAAGATTCATGCTTGCCCAAATGACTGCATGTTGTTTTGGAAGGAAAATGAAAAAAGAGAAATTTGCTTGAAATGTGGAGCCTCCCGATGGAAAGGAACCTCAAATAGTGTCGAAGATGATGATGTTGACACTTCTTCAAAAAAAAGAAACAAGCTGCAAAGATTTTGCGTTGGTTTCCCCTGATTCCAAGATTGCAAAGACTATTTATGTCTTCAAATGTTACTTCTTTGATGACTTGGCATGAAAACAGTCGTAAGAACGATGGACGTATAAGACATCCGACAGATTCCTTGACTTGGAAATCATTTAATTCTCAGTATCCTGAATTTTCTTCAGATCCTCGTAACATCCGCTTAGGATTGGCTTCTGATGATTTTAATCCATTTAGAACTTTGAGTGTGACACACAGTACTTGGCCTGTTATCGTGATACCTTATAATTTGCCACCATGGATATGTATGAAGCAGTCCAATTTTATACTCTCTTTGCTCATTTCTGGTCCAAAAGGTCCAGAAAATAATATAGATGTATACTTGCAACCTTTAGTTGCAGAATTACATGAGCTATGGGAAATTGGTGTTGAAACTTTTGATGCTGCAACGAGTCAAACATTTCAACTTCGTGCAGCATTGATGTGGACCATAAATGACTTCCCACCATATGCCAACTTATCTGGATGGAGTACTAGAGGAGAGTATGCTTGTCCTTGTTGTGGGTATAATACCGCTTCTAAGTGGTTGAAGCATAGTCGAAAGTTTTGTTATATGTGTCATCGTAGGTGGTCAAATCCTAATCATAAGTTTCGAACAGACAAGCATTCTTTTGATGGCACTGAAGAATATAGAAGTGCTCCTTCATCACCATCAGGTAGCGATGTATTGAGGCAATTGGAAGCTTTAAATGGAACCGAAGATGGCCCTTGGAAGAAAAAATCCATTTTCTTTTCTTTATCATATTGGGAGCATCAACTATTGCGTCACAATCTTGATGTGATGCATATAGACATTTGTGATAATATTCTTGGAACATTGATTGGACAAGAGGGGAAGAATAAGGACACCTATAAATCACGACTAGAACTTGTCGAAATGGGTATAAGGAGTGTTCTTCATCCACAAACTCGAATTGGCCGTAGCACTTTGTACTTGCCTCAAGCTTCTTATCAAATGACATTGAGTGAGAAAAATTCTTTCTTGAAAGTTCTCAAGGAAATGAAAACTCTTGATGAATATTCTTCTAATGTCTCACGTTGTGTGCACCTTAAACAACGAAAATTACTTGGGCTCAAAAGTTATGATAGTCATCTCCTAATGCAAGAGTTTCTTCCTATAGCCATTCGAGGAAATTTGCTTGAAAAGGTTTGCATAGTTCTTATTGAAGTGTGCAATTTTTTTAGAGATATTTGCTCTAAGGTCCTCGAAGAAAGTGAACTTGATAGACTTGAGTTAAAGGTTGCATCAATTTTTTGTGATCTAGAGAAGATTTTTCCTCCATCCTTTTTCACAATCATGATGCACTTACTAATTCATCTAGCGAATGAAGCTAAAATTGCCAGTCCAGTTACTTATCGGTGGATGTATCCAGTTGAAAGGCACAATTTAAGAATATATTGTTTAGATTAAAAATATAAAAAATTAATAAGATGTCTACTAACATATATTTTTTTCTTCTAATAAAATAGGTATTTGTCGGTATTAAAGTCTTTTGTACGTAATAGAGCTCATTCAGAAGGATCTATTGCGGAAGGTTACTTATCACATGAGTGTTTGACCTTTTGCTCTCGATATTTGGAGGGGGTTGAGACTATATTCAATCGACTTGGTCGTAATAATGAAGGTGAAAATCCTTATCTTGGTTCCTAAACTACAATCTTTTCTACATCTGGAAGACCATTAGGAAGGAAGAAAGAATTTGTTTTTCATGTCAAGAAGCGTAAAAGGGTTTCAAGACTTGTGCTTGATGAACAATGATTAGCGCAAGCACATCGATATGTGTTATTCAATTCTGATGAAGTATCTCCATTTATAAAGTAAGTTTCCTTCAATTGCTTATAGATTTGAATCCACGGAGATTATAATCGTTCTGTTTTTTTATTTAGGAAACAAGAACAAGAGATTAAGAGACGTAACCGAAGGAAACGATTTTCACCATTTGAGATACAAAAGTTGCAAAGTGAAACTTTTCATACATGGTTTTGTGATCATGTAAGTAAAGAAAAATTAAGATGTAAAACTTGTATGATATTATTTAAACAATTAGTATTGACACTTCAACTATTATATAGGTTGCACTTTTGGATCAACAAGAACATTCAAGTGTTGTTGATGTAGTTAAGTGGCTTGCTCGAGGTCCAACTGAAGTTGTTAAGAGATACAGTGGCTACATGATAAATGGCTTTAGGTTTCATACAACAAGAAGAGATAATTTGAATATTGGTTGTCCTCAAAGTCGATGGTAAAATGCTACAGTTGTATAATTTTTATAACTTTAATGTTTTCATTTTTATTAACAATTTATTACCTATAATTTGAATAGGAACAAAGTGCCACGAATAGAGCAAATAGGTCAAAGCTAGATGAACCACATTGCACATGGACAAGATATTTCCCTAGGATTGTTGAAGATATGGTACATATAATTTTCTTTATTATTACCATGGGTTCTAATAATATCAATTGTTTCTAATATCTCATGTTGTTTTCTTAACGTCAGACTGCAGAATCTAATGGAATTCCACCATTACGCGTTGATGTCTATGTTCGAACCCGTACACGCAAAGATGGAAGTATCGTGAATTCTGCAGCCGCAGTTGTTGTGGTAATTTATTGTTAGTTTTGTATACGTGTTTTGAAAAATATAATATAGTTATGATATTATATGTTTAACTTGTTTATATTTTTAGGAACATATACAAGAGAAGATAAATGAAGGCACTTCTTCTGAGAATTTATCACAAGCTACGTCGTGGTCAATTGATGTGTTTGCTCAAGTTAAGGGACCAGAAAGAAAAGGGTGTGTTCGTTGTGTAGGGGCAGTTCAGACTCGTTTTTCTCAAGAATCTGAACCTTCACAACCAATCCAAATTACTGAAGAAGTGGAAGGGTTGAAAGCTAAGCTTGCGGCATTTGAAAAACTTCTTGAAACTTGCCTTCTACCCATCTATCGACAACAACGTCCAGATTTACATGTTCCTGATATGAATGCTTTACTTCAAATAGTTGATACACAAGTATACAAAATACTTAACTTTCTTATTACACCATTCATTTTTTCTTTTAATAGGCAACTCCTGATGCTGGTAGTGCTACAGCAGTAGTTAACAGTCGATCCATGCCTTCAAAAAATAAGCATAATACAGATGATCTGAGCACACAGTAGAGGAGCCTCTTTAAAGTATTTTTAGCTTTTATTATAAATGGTATTAAGACAAACAAATATTTTGTTGCACTTTCCTTCTGCTTATAATACACTCGTAGATGTTTTATTCAATATTAAAATACTAGTATTAGTAATTTTTATAATTATTTAAACATTCAATTAGATACTTTTTCATTGAAAATCGATACAATTCTTGTTATATTGTTACTAGTAAATTTAATATTTAAAATAAAAAATAAAATAGTAATAATTAATATTTAAATTAAATAAAAATACAATAAAACCTATAACAAAGAACCGTCAGTAAAACTAACACCTATAGCGACGGACAAACCGTCGGTACAAGTAGAACCTATACCCACAGAAGGACTGTCGGTAAAATTGAACCTATAGCGACGGATAGGTCGTCGGTAAAAGTAACGTCTATAGCGACGGACGTCCGTCGGTAAATACCCGTCGTTATATATTAATTAGATATAGCGGTGGATTTTTTCCGTCAGAATATATGTACTAAAATGTCGGGGTAGTTCGCATGTATACCTATGATTTCGACTGTCGGTATAGGGTTTAACATCTATGCCGACGGTTATAGCCGTCGCTATAGATCTATACCGACAAGCGTATTAGCGACGGTTACTTTTCCGTCGGAATATGTCTTTTGTCCGTCGGTAAAAGGGTTTAGGACATATACTGACGATATTTTTGTGTTTTACCGACGGTTTTGCGTCCGTCGGTAAATGTCATTTTTTTGTAGTGCATGTAATACAAAAACAATATATATACAAGATCTACATAGTAGTTTTAATCGTTGAGATTTAAAATTTTTAGTCAAGGATAATTTACTTATTTTTTTCTATAAAAATCTTCTTATTATCATTTCTTAATCTCAATCATCGATTTTCACTAATCCGATGATCTAAAAAATATAAAAAAAAATTCATCAAAAAAATATAAAACTTTTAAGTGTCGTATTATGTTGTGTCAACAGATACTAACCATATATATAATGACTATTTGTTTGCACAAATGTTTTAAAATTTATTAAGGGTGAACTATACTCATATTCATTCAATGTTTAGAGTGCTTTCACTTTGATCACTAAAATTGGAAAAACTTTCATCACACTCATTGAACTTTAATTCATTTCAATTAAAATTTTTGTCATTAGCCCCTTAAGAAATATTGACGTGACACATTAAAGTCTTCTTCTCCAAAAGAATTCTATTTTTCTATTTTTTAGCCGCCACCAAGGCTAAAATTATGATAAACAGAGTAGACGACGATCAATCCCAATAGTGGAAAAGATATATTTTGCCAGAAGATTAATATAGTTTAGTTTCAAGTTGATCAAATAGTTAACAATGATGAATCAAAACTAAAAATCTCACTTGAAACTAAAATCGATTTGTCAACTTTAACTGTCAGATCAACTTGAAATCAAACTATATTAATCTTTTGGCCAAATAAATTCTTACCACTGTTAGGATTGATTGATAATTGTTTTGTTCATTGAAATTTTGGCTTTGGTGTTGTTGTAATTTTGAAAAATTATGGTTCTTTTTGAGGAAAAATCTTTAGCATGCCATGTTAACATTTCTTAACAACAATGACCGTAATAAAAGCGAATTAAAATTTAGAGACTGTAATAAAAAAAATTTCAGTTTCAGTGACCAAAGTGAAAACATCCTAAAAGTCAAGTGACTACCAGTATAGTTACCTTCTTTTTAAGACTTTACAAGTTATTGGAATATAGAAAATTACTTTACTTTAAATATTTGGTAGCCCAAATAGAAAACTAATACGGTGGGCCTACCAGGCCTTAAAAACGCAAACTAACAGGCTTGGACCACACTCGTTTAAAATCAAATGAAGGCTAAAATCGACAATTCCCATATCCTTTCACACTTTGTATTATTTACGGATCTTGCCATTTGCCTCCTCCCCTTAAACTCAAAGAAAACCCCATCTCTCTACCTGGTCGGTTTCATCTCCCAACGACAACCCCGAAAAAATAACCCCCACAAATATTTCAAATTCCTTTTTTAATTTCTCGAACACTAAATCGAAAACCTTAAATCTCTTCGATTCCGATCTTCAATTCCTCGCTCAAAATCAATCTGCCATGGCTTTTATCTGAGCATATTTGGTAAAATCCTTCACTCCGTTGCTGCTGAATTTCTCGATTTTTTCCTGATTTTTATTTGATTTTTTTCGTTTTTTCTCGCAGAATTTAACTGGATTTTGAGAGTGAAGTGAGTGAGTCATGAAGCGGGAGTTGGATTACGGATTGGATTCAGTGACTCAGTCTCAAACTCAGGCCAGTTCTGGTAGTAGTTGTGAAAGAGTTAAAGGTACTCAAGTGAATGGTTACATTGTTTACACTCGAGTTAAAAAGTCGAGAATTAATTGCCGTGATGAATTTTCTGAGAACTTAGGAAACATAAAGCTCAAGGATTTTAATAAGCCGATAAACGGCGTTAAAGAATGTTTAATTGATGAGGATCAGAAGAATAAAGCTTTGAAAGAAGCTAGTAATGTGAAGAATAATGTAATTGAAGGTGTGATTGGAGTTAGACCGGGAAAGGAAAATGTAGTGGGGGATAATGTTGTTGATAAGAGCTTTCTTGATCGAGATATTGTTGAAGAGGGTTCACTTGTAGAGGCTTTGGTTGAAGAGAGTCGTATTATTGGAGAAAATGCTATTGTAGGGAACCTGGTAGTTCAGAAAATTGGAAGTGGTGGTAGGCCTGTTGTTCAATCTAGGCTTTGTAACGTGTCTGGTAATAATTTGGGAATGGTCATGTCTAAAGAGGAGTCGATGAATGAGCTTGAGAAATGTCGGGTTGAGGAAGGAAGTTTTGAAGGATCTTCAATGCAGATTGTTGACAGTAGTGATGGAAATAATGATGATTTACTCTTGAAGACCCTGAAGCGGCCTAAACGATCATTATTGAAACCCAAGATTGAAGCAATAGACAGTTTGCAGTGCCAACAGCAGACTGTTGAAAATGTGTTAGTTTCAAATTTTGGTGGAGATGAAGCAACTGAAGTTAGTGACTTGACGACTTCAAGGAATGATTTGGAATTTAAAATTTCAAAAGAATCTGCTCTTAATAGGTGCCCAATGACAGTTAAAGAGCTCTTTGACACTGGTTTGCTCGACGGGGTTCCAGTAGTTTACATGGGTACAATTAGTAGTAAGGTGGCTCTTTGCTTCCTCAGTTATTTTTATTTTTGAATATGTTTTCTTTTCTTTGTTCTTTTACTTTGAAATTTAAATGGGGTAAGTAATTTAAGGCTTAATATTAGTTGTATATTAATTCCAGACAGCTGGTCTTCGGGGCATCATTACAGATGGAGGAATTTTATGTTCTTGTTCCTTGTGCAAGGGACGCAGAGTAAGGAGTTTCTTTCCTAAGTTGGAGTGTTGGACATGTAACTCCATGAAGTTATAATTGCTATTATTAAACTTGCTGCCACTTTGTTTCTTATTTTAGGTTGTTCCACCTTCCCAATTTGAGATTCATGCTTGTAAACAATACAAACGTGCAGCACAGTATATCTGTTTTGAAAATGGGAAGAGCCTACTTGACGTGTTGAGGGCATGCAGGAGAAGACCTCTGCATATGTTAGAAGCAACAATTCAAAATATCCTTCGTGCTTTACCTGAGCAAAAATGTTTCACTTGTAGAAGATGCAAAAGTAACTTTTTTTCTTGTTAAATTCATTAGTATAGTATTGAGTCTATTGACAGAGGCAAGTAACAAGAATGGTTTTGATTGTATTGGGGTCTTATTCTTTTCCACTATCTTTTTCCTAGGTTCATTTCCCGTAGTACATGTTGGCCAAGTTGGATCACTTTGCAATTCATGTGTGGAGTCAAAGAAATCTCAGTGCAGCTCAATGAATGCACCTAGTGCACGAGCTAGGTATGCTTTCATATAAGCATTGTTTGTAAAAAATAGTAATTGATGTCGCTTCTGCGATAGAGTTTAGTTGGTAGGGATCTTAATGTTCGTCACTAGGTGAATATTCTTTTAGTTTGGCAACTGCACTGTTTTGTGTCTGAATTTGTAGTTTTATGATTGGGTTATCTAAACTGTTTGCAATTTGCACTATCTCTCCATGGTAACTTAGCATTTATTACTATTCACTATCATGTAATGTAATACCCCTTGATGGTGTTACATTGAAACCTGTGATTCTGTGTATAGTATTGGTTGGGTTTTCAATGTCCATTCGGCTATCACTGATTGGCACATAGTAGAAAAATAGGCATGCTACATTTACTTGACTAATATTATTCAGCATGCACACCCTTCAAATAAATTCATGTTATTCATTTTTCCATGGGAGCATATGTAACTGAATTACGGTATGAAATTAAATATGCGAAGTTGTAAGGAAATGCTTGTTTATATTTTTCACTAAGTTTCCAGTATTAGTGCCTAGATAAATGTCTTATTTTATGTTTACTATTTTTTTTGTTATTTCAGATCACAAGAACCTGTTTTGATGTCACAGTCCTTTGGAAGTGCGCCATTGACTATCTTTCCACAAAATAGAAGTCAATGGAAGAAAGCTAGCAAGTTAGTATCTCTTAGTTATCTTCTTCCTTTTTCTTTCTTTTTGGTGCTGTCCTTTTTGTTACGAGATGAGATGAATTACTGATATTTTATGCCTTTTTTCGTGTGCCTCTTTCTACCTTGCTTCAGGTCATCAGAGCTTGATTTGACTTCAAGTTCACCAGAGTGTTCTTCTTCATTATCTACTTCAAAAAATAGAAGAACATGGATGACATCAAGAAAGTTGGTGATTCATTATGTCTTACGACTGTTGTTGTTTACTGTTGCATAATTCTGTCTTTAACCCTTTACCCCCCATTCATGGGAATAAAAATAGTCTAATGTGAAGATCTATAATGGTGCTAGGTGCTAGTTTAAACTTCAATTCATGTTCCTTTTAGGTTGTAGTTTGTAGATCATGCTTCCACCTTTGTTATATCCAGGTTAACAAAGCCAGGGTTATTCACGAAGTCCTTGAAGAGTGCTTCAGTTGCATCAGTTCATATTCCCTCACAAGTTAAGGGCCAAAGGAAAATAAAAAAGAAGTTAGTATCCTTTTTCCTTTTGTGATTTATCATGGTATAGGTTTCTGACTTTCTGTTTCACTTCATATTCCTGCTAAGTTTTATATTGAACTGTTTCAGTGAAGCTTTTTCTCATAGTCTTTGGTATTTTCTCCATGCTTATTTCCTTTTCCCTTTTGTGCTTTTATTTGAATTTCTTAGGTCAGTGAACCTGGTTTTGACGCCAAAGACCTTCAAAGGTGCCGCATCGCCAATGTATTCACCCAATGGAAGTCAATGGAAGATGACAACAAAGTTGGTACCTTTTTAATATATTTCTAGACTGAGCCTATTCTTTTCCTTTCTTGATGTAATCTATTTTTCTTGTTTTTTTTTAAATTTTTTTAGAGATCAGCGATTGCATAAGTTGATATTTGAGGAAAATGGACTGCCTGATGGAACTGAAGTTGCATACTATGCCCGTGGACAGGTAACTGAGATAAAATTAATCTATTTTATGCCTTGGTAGTTGGTACCTCGGTGGTGCATAAAGTGTGATTAGTTTTAATGGGCAGAGATTGCTTGAGGGCTACAAAAAGGGCTGTGGGATAATTTGTCGTTGTTGCAATTCTGAGGTATTGTGCTTTTATTGCTGGAGCTTCAGAATTTCAAAATTGCTTTGTGGGTCTGTTTAGGCTGTTTCCTTTTATCGTGCAGGTTAGCCCCTCACAATTTGAAGCTCATGCTGGTCGGGCTTCTCGTCGAAAACCGTATGTTTTTGTATCAAATACTTTTGAGTTTCCTTCCTATGTTTCTTTTCTTTGTTAGGTATATGTTGATTATATTTGTGCTTTTTGGCAGCTATGCATACATTTACACATCTAATGGGGTGTCTCTCCATGAACTGGCAATATCACTCTCAAAAGGTCCACATTATTCTGCCGAGGATAATGATGATGCATGCTTCATTTGTGCAGATGGTGGGAATCTTTTGCTTTGTGATGGATGCCCAAGGGCCTTCCATAAAGGTTCAATTGTACATATTAAGAATTTATTTTCACTTTAAATCGGAAATGCTGGGATGCATGGTTTAATTTTGTTTTTTTGGTTACAAAGCTCTATTGTGTGTGCGTGTATGTGTCCCTCCATGCGGGGGCTGCATACTGTAAGATTTTATTTATTTGTCAATGGCATGACTGTAAAGTTTTTTTTTTTGGATACTGTAGCTTTACTTAGTCAACGGCATTGCATATTAGCCTTATTTTTTTATCTCCTAGCCTCTCTGGCACGTTATTATGTGTATTTACTGGCATTTTGCTTTTATATGTACTTTTTCTGGACTTTATTTTGAACTTTAAGAAATTCAAAACTTGGTTTCAGGCGTATCCTTCCATTTTCCACCTATTGAGATTCAGTCTCTGTTTCTTAGTCTTGAATGAAGATGGTTGTGCTAGCTCGGAATCACCTGATTGATATTGGGTGTTTTTATTGATATATGCAGAATGTTCATCACTATCAACAGTTCATGGTCGCTGGCTCTGCAAATATTGCCAGAATATGTTTATGAGAGAAAAGTGTGTGGAGCATAATGTGAATGCTGTTGCTGCTGGAAGGGTTTTAGGAGTTTCTGCTATAGAGCAAATAACCAGCAGATGCATACGTGTTGTAAAAAACATCGAGGCAGAACTTAGTGGATGTGCTTTATGCAGGTGAGGAGTCCACACTAGGATGAATCTGATTGAAGCTCGTAGTTGACGATTATTCTTATGCAGCGTTCACTGTGATATTTCTATAACTTTCTTTAGTTTTGTGCCTGATACCCTTTGATTCGGTTTGATATTGTTCTCTTTGATTTATGTCATATAGGGCTTGCGATTTTAGCAAATCAGGATTTGGTCCTCGGACAGTTTTACTGTGTGATCAGGTGGTGTTAGTTTTTCATTCCATCCTGTTTTGTTCATTGGTTTCACACCTGCTGAACTTGTTTCTCTTTTAATTGTATTTCTACTGATTTGCACATCCTTTCTTTTTCTTTATTTTTAATCATTATGGATCAGTGCGAGAAAGAATATCACATTGGCTGTTTGAGGACTCGTAAAATGGCTGATCTAAGGGTATGTATGTATTGTTTTTCTTGTTGTTCCTTTAAATATCCCATATGAACCTCTTTGTTCCTGTCTTTTGGACACATTATTCTGTTAATGAATGAAGATACTGCGTTCACTTGGTTCAACAGGAAATACCAAGAGGGAAGTGGTTTTGCACCTCTGATTGCAGTAGGATCCATTCTACGCTGCAGAAGCTGCTCATCTGTGGGTCAGAAAAGCTTCCAGACTCTTTTCTGGATGTTATAAAGAAGAAGAATGTAGAAAAGGGTTTAGGTGTTGATATCAATATTGACGTGAGATGGAGGCTGCTTAGTGGCAAATTTGCTTCCCCTGAAACTAGATTGTTGCTTTCTCAAGCTGTTGGCATCTTCCATGTAAGCCCTGTTCATGTTTTATTTAGATATTTCACTTTATGACCTATTGTTGTTTTTGTTGTTGATACTTGATAAGACAGTGCAATGGCTCTGCATTTTATTTGCAATTATTATATTCATATTTCAAGTATTTATTTGGAAAGTATGCTTTCCAGATTGAATGTGTTGCATTGAAGCATCAGTTGCCTTGCACTGCAACCATCCTTTATGCTTCTCGTCCTCATTCTTTCCTTGTTTTCTTTTTCCCTTCTGTTACAGTGAGGGGGGGGGGGGGGGGGGGGGGGGGGGGGGGGGCACAATATTGAGTTTGTTGTTAATATAATCTCTTAATTTCCTAGAATTTAGCAGTGTTGTGCCTTGCACCTTACCTTTTATCAACAAAAGTGCCTCAGACACTTTCAGGCCAGGCCTATTTTGTCAGGCGCACGCGTAGTTATACTTTTTTGTAAGGTGTTAGGCATAAAAAAAACCCACCTGATTGAAATTCTCTTTAGTTTCTTTTATTTTTCACCTTTTTTTCTTTCATTTGATATATCTTTACTAGTAAGAAAAGGATAATATCAAACTTGATGCTTTGTAATATTTCAGCATTCAACAACAAACCTTGACCATAAGGAAATCATGCATATTGACCTATAAAGAAATTGCATGTTTTGTAAATAAACTAGACTCTACTTTTAAAGTTTATTATGTATATATTATATACTAAAGCTCACATGTATACATATTGTGCTTTGCTTTACTCGGGCAAGCGCCTTTTTTGAGTTCGCCTTGCGCCCTTGACAACATTGGAATTTAGTCATCCTTAAGATTAGATATTTATTTTGCTGTTATATCATCACTAAAATTTGGAAGCATCTAATTGTTGCCTTGCTTTTGCATTATCTTCATGGTGGAGCTTTTAACACATTAATGGTATACGTAGGACAAGAAACTGATTCTATAAATTTAATTTCATAAGAGCATTTAAGCCAGAAGGATAGATAAATGGATGCATTTTTTTCTCTGGCAAAAGATTATAATGTCCCATTGCTTGGCTAAATGCAGCTGTGATTATCATATTTATTTCAAACTACAATTTTCTTGTTCAATATAGCTTTGCACTTGTGGAGCTCTAATTTCGTATGCAACTTAAGTTGGGCTATATTCTATTCTCTAATATATTTCACTGAAATTTTGTTGATTTTCCCCCTGTATTTATTTATTTATTATTTTTTGTCAAGGAATGTTTCAACCCTATAGTTGATGCAACAACTGGGAGGGACCTTATCCCATGCATGGTTTATGGGTAAGCATGAGTCATTTTTTGTGCTTGATAAAATCTGGTTGCATATTTACATGAGTGGACTATCATTATTTTGACAAAGTTTATCCTTCCGTCTTCTCTTTCTCACAGAAGGAATTTAAAGGGCCAAGAATACGGGGGAATGTACTGTGCAGTATTGACAGTCAAGTAAGAACATTTGCATAACATTTAAAGCCTTAAATGCTTGTGTTATTCGAATAATGAAAGTATTCTTTTTTCACGAATGCTGCAGCTCATTCGTTGTATCAGCTGGAATAATTCGAGTTTTTGGACAAGCAATTGCAGAACTCCCTTTAGTTGCTACAAGCATTGCTAACCGTGGGAAGGTAAGGCTAATGGTCCTAAGTTTTTTTCTCTATAACCTTTGCCTACAATTCCCTCCTTTCTTACACGGCTCTAGTTAACTGGATTTCCAATTGTCTGCCTTCTCTTCTCTCTCTCATGAATTGTTGCCTGCCCCACCAAACAACCTGAAGAATTTCCTTCTTGCCGACTCCTTTGGAGTTAATTTTCCTACACTTGTCATTGAAGGAAATTATTAGTTTTGAATTCATAATATATATACCTCATGTATCTTGATTCGAGTTAAATTACCTTATAGGGCTACTTCCAGTTATTGTTGACTTGTATTGAGAAGGTGCTTGCATTCTTGAACGTCAAAAGCATTTTGCTTCCGGCTGCCGAAGAAGCGGAATCAATCTGGATAGACAAATTTGGTTTCAAGAAATTAGGACTAGACCAGGTACTTCATTACATGATGATTTGTGCTTATATTGTGTTGTACAACTTAGTTGCCATGTTTTCTGAATCGTCTTTCTCGTGCTTCAGTTTAGGGAATATAAAAGATCCTGCTGCCAGATGGTGATGTTCCAAGGAACTTCAATGCTCCAAAAGGAAGTTCCTCCTGGTGGAGGTTTTATTAACACGGAGCCGACAGAGTTATATGACAGCGCAGTCTAAAGGAGAGCTATGTTTTGAAGCCGAATGAGGTGCATCTCTGTGTTTCTGTTTTATTTAATTCTTGCATGTACGTAATATATATGTACATAAACGTGCTATTCTCTGCCAGTTATGTCAAAGATAAAGAAGTGAGCTCCATTTGTGAAGAACAGGAAGGAGCTCCGATGTGAATGCTGTTAAATTTTGCTTGTCCGACTATTAACGAAAACAACCAGGGACAAGACTTGAATTTGGTTGAATGTTGAATAGATACCGGAGGTTAGTAGGGTTCATATTTGATTTCTCGGATTATTTCTGTTAGTCCATTCAGACTACAGTGGCACCGCAGATCCTTGTTTCGTTTATTAATATCATCGAGGGGGACGATGGTGTTGAGACATAGGTCATGCATGTTTATGGTGTTAATCAGTCGCATAGGGGCTAGTCTTGCTTTTGTAGCAAGTCTTCGGAAGTTTGGTAGTTTGATTAGTGTAGTGAAATTGAGGTTTTTAACTTTTATCGGATTGGGTAAGCCGTAAGCGAAGGATAAGGAGATTTCATTTTCATCCCATTTACATGGAACTTGCTGTGTAATTACCGTGGCTGTCTCATTCCTTTTCACATGGAACTTACTTCCCAAAAGAGAAAGAAAAAAAAACATAGATATTAATATTGTGTATTTATTGTAATGTTTATGATATTTTTTATCTGATGTTTGTGTAATTAGATTACTTGGCATGGGAGTTGAGTCACCTTAGGCAGACTAGATTTCTCACTGAGTGAAAAAATATATTTTTAAATTAATAAATTTTATTAAAAATAGGTATATGGTAAAAAATATTTTCACTAATATTTTAACTAATTATTGTAAACAAATATTTTGACTAATGATATTAAATGGAAGCTTTATTGATTAATTTCATAATTTGCTAATTTCTAATATATTTTTACTTTTTATAGTATGTTTTTTAAAAACATTTGGTGGTTTGGTGTACACGCTACGATTCTTTTTACATGTAACTGCATTTTTCTCTTTCTTTGATTTTTTTAATATATATAATCGTTGGGATAGGATCTCTTACGCACAGTAAGAGTTTGTTTTACACGCTTTTTGGATCGTTGGATGGGTGAAACAGATTGCTTATATTAAAATTTGGATATGTGAAGATTATTATTTTAAAAAATTAAGAGTTAATCTAAATCCTCCGTTTCACTTATTCAACGATCAAAAAAATATGTAAAATTATGAGTTAAAATAGAATATATTTCATTATTGTAAATAAATTCAAAGCGCATAAATGTTACATTCTTATATGTTTAAAAATAATATATTTCATTAAGTAATAGATTGAATAAAATATAATTAAGGTCAAAACTTAAAGCCTACATTTCAAAGTGTAAAAAAGTAAATAAATTGAAGTTACTAATCTGTCAAACAATCTTGTATAAAATTTGAACTCTGAATCTAAGTGTGAGTTTCTATCGAGTGGAGTAAGAGTAAAAAAAGTTGAGTTAATAAATCTTATTTGAAATTTATTCAAGTTAAATTTATAAAATTTTTGTTTAAATTTAATTGTAAATATTTATAATTTTATTATAATGATTGATTTTAATTTAAATAAACTTTTAACAATATACGAAATATATATGTATTTTTATTTTTTCATAAGTATGAGTAAAATTTGTAATGTTATTTAATAAGTGAATAATCATCTAAAATTATATTATATATTTATATGGAATCACACCAATGGCATTGGAATGTCGATGTCTTGGGTGTCAAGTATATGGGAATGGGATGTTGACACTCTTCAGTCGAGAAGTAATAGTTTTTTTTTTTGTGGCGTGGGCACCAAGCATCTGCGATGTTCAAGCTTGAATATCCATTTATTATAAGTCCTAACATCTTTTTGTACTTAAGTTTTTAAATCTCATTTTAAATTTAAATTGCATATTGATCATTTATATTTTTGTTATATTAAGGCTTAAAAGTAGAAAAAGTGTCCAAACTATACTTTTTTATATAGGTGTTTATATTTTTTTCGGACTAAATAGGTGCTTAACGTTTTCACTGTTATCATTTTAAGTGTCTTACTGTTAACGTCCATTTAAAAAGAACTTTTAACTAATCAAAACTTGATATGTGGCTTTGATTTTAATTTTTTTTTAATTTTTTGTTTCTTTTAACTTAATTTTAAGAAAATTCTTAAATTTCTCAAAATTCACAAAATAACGCCAAAGTTCTTACCGCTTATCATTTTTTTTTCTCCTATTGTCATTCAACTTTATTTTTACGTTAGGTACATTAGCTGTCGACTTTCGACGACAAGAGGATGGAAGAAATGATTGTAGGGGTCTGGCAACAAAAGTGGTGGGTACGCCGTCAACGATTTGCGGCGGCGACGGCTGGTCGAAATTTGGGACTTAGAGATTTGAAGACTATTTTGGGTGTTTTTGAAAATTTTAGAATATTCTTGAAAATTTAGAATTTTGTTTTTTTTTAAAAAAAATAAAGCATGTCACATGTCATGTTTTTATTGGCTAATAATTTTTTTAAATGGTCGTTAACAATAAACTACCTAAATGATAACATTAAAAATGTTAGTCACGTGTTTAACCTAAAAAATACATTTATTATTAAGCCTTAAATTAAAATCAAACTTACAAAAGAAGCAGCAATCTCGTTAAGTTGACAATTATTTTATTTTATTGTGATGTTTGTTATTTTTATCAAATTAAAAAAAGAATATTTTAAAATAATAAAAACTATTTTTTTAATTAGAAAACTATAAAAATAAAAAAAATATGAAATTTTGTAAAATATAAAAAATACCAACAATTCATTATTTTTTTCATCAATGGATTCAATTCAAAAAAAAATTAAATGAGATACAAAAATTAAGAAGCAAAATGATTTTATAAAAAGTCAGGGTAATAAATGTCATAAAACACGTTTGTAATTAAAACTTTTTGGTCTACTTTGTTTCGTTGCATTTGGATGTGGTCACTTGTCACAACATAAAGCAAGGTCGCAGCAGCCGCCAGCCAGGCACTGAATTTAAAACATCATTCTTTAAAAGGTTTGAATTATGGATAAACTACTGTAGGACTCACTTTCGTTTTTTGTTTGTACAGAATTAGTCACCATTTTTGAAAAGTGTCAATAAGTGGTCATCTACGTTTTCGATGTGTAAAGACTTGGTCACTCCGACGTTATAGTCCGTTAGCCCCCTAACGGATTGCTGATGTGGCGGAATTAATTAACGAAAATATAATGATAAATTACTGCAATAGCCATTAAAATTTATCTCATGTACATTTTTTTCTCAATTTAAAAAAGTGAACATTATAGTCACTAATAAAAATGTTTCTTTATAATTTCACCCTTAAATTTTTAAAAATTCATTTTTCAATCCTAAAATTTTACAATCAATTAGTACAATAATATTATAAATGCTTAGATGAAAAATAGGTACCCAATGTATACCCTTTGAAACTTAGGTGCCCAAATTGCTCCTATTTAATAACCCAAATTTAAAATTTTAATCCACTAACTACTAAAAAATTCGAGTTATTGAAATTTCTATTTTATAATTCAAACTTTATTTTGAATTTTTGAGTCGAGTTTATGAATTTTTGAGTCGAGTTTATGAAATTATGAGTCGAGTATTTTCACATCAAACCAAAAAATTTAATTTTTTCGAGTCAAGTCGAGTTATTGGAATTTCTATTTTATAATTCAAACTTTATTTTGAATTTTTGAGTCGATTTTATGAAATTATGAGTCGAGTATTTTCACATCAAACCAAAAAATTTAATTTTTTCGAGTCAAGTCGAGTTATTGGAATTTCTATTTTATAATTCAAACTTTATTTTGAATTTTTGAGTCGAGTTTATGAAATTATGAGTCGAGTATTTTCACATCAAACCTAAAATTTTAATTTTTTTGAATCAAGTCGAGTGTTGCACTTCCCTACATATAATTTTTAATTTTAATCCGTGTTTGTCCCAACTCAGCGTCTGGATTGATATCAACTTTTGAACAATGTTGATTTCATTTCACGTCTACTGCTCTGCTTTCACGCCTAGCTTATGGGTTAGTATCTTTTGCTTTGCACAGGATAAAACATCTTTGTCATATGAACCAGTTTACAACGATGCACAAGCAAGATATATTTTTTGTGATTAAATGGTTAGTGAAGAGCACATTTTCTTTATATATATATATATATATATATATAAATTATATACATATAATATGGCGGTATTCGAGATGGAAATTGGATGTGGTTTTATGGGTGATATTTATTGTAGCATTTCATGCTTGGGACAAACACGGATTAAAATCAAAAATTATATGTAGGGAAGTGCAACACTCGACTTGATTCGAAAAAATTAAATTTTTAGGTTTGATGTGAAAATACTCGACTCATAATTTCATAAACTCGACTCAAAAATTCAAAATAAAGTTTGAATTATAAAATAGAAATTACAATAACTTGACTTGACTCGAAAAAATTAAATTTTTTGGTTTGATGTGAAAATACTCGACTCATAATTTCATAAACTCGACTCAAAAATTCAAAATAAAGTTTGAATTATAAAATAGAAATTCCAATAACTCGAATTTTTTAGTAGTCAGTGGACTAAAGTTTAAAGTTTGAGTTATTAAATAGGCGCAATTTGGGCACCTAAGTTTCAAAGGGTATACTTTGGGCACCTATTTTTCATCTAAACATTTATAATATTATTGTACCAATTGATTGTAAAGTTTTAGGATTGAAAAATGAATTTTAAAAAATTTAAGGGTGAAATTATAAAGAAACATTTTTATTAGTGACTATAATGTTTACTTTTTTAAATTGAGGAGAAAAAATGTACATGAGGTAAATTTTAATGGCTATTGCAGTAATTTATCCTTATTTTTTCGTTAATTAATTCCGCCACATCAGCAATCCGTTAAGGGACTAACGAACTATAACGTCGGAGTGACCAAGTCTTTACACATCGAAAACGTAGATGACCACTTATTGCCACTTTTCAAAAGTGGTGACTAAATCTGTACAAACGGGAAACGAAAGTGACCCCTGCAGTAGTTTACCCTTGAATTATTTATGAAGATAATTTTTTTATCGGTAAAGTAATATGATTTTATAAAAGAGTAAATTAAAATGACAAAAGATGTTTCAACGTTTGTATATTTTGTCATTTGGCCCTCTATTCTTTTTTTTTTGGTCTAAATATGCCCCCAACGTTTGTTTATTTTGTCATTTGCCCCCTATTCTTTCTTTTGGTCCAAATATGCCCCCAACGTTTCATTCGTAGTCCAAATATGCTCCAAACATTTCAATTTGGTCCAAATATGCCCTCGTTAGATGGAAACTGTCAGTCAACTGACGTTCAACAGTTGATGCTGACTCGACTTGCCACGTATTAAGATCTGCTGATGCCACGTCAAAATTTTTTTATAAGTCGTTGACCGTTAGTTATTGACAGTTTACATCCAACAGGGGCATATTTGGACTATGAATGAAACGTTGGGGGCATATTTGGACCAAAAAAAAGAATAGGGGGCCAAATGATAAAACAAGTAAATATTAGGGGCATATTTGGACAAAAAAAATATGGTGCAAATGACAAAACATGCAAACGTTTGGGGCATCTTTTGTCATTTTGCCTAAATTATACAAGTCAACACTACCATGTGTCCTATTAAAAACCTCCCTAATTTTAAATGGAAGAATAGAGTACAACATGATAGTGTAAAAGGACACACCAATAAAATTGAAACACCCAACTCGACAAACATTCGATGAACATAAAATAATCACCACCCATAAGAATTATATAGCAACCAAGAGACGCTAAATAGAACCACACCCAACACACAACAACCCATTAAAAATCACGCCAAGCAAACAACAAAATCATGTCACAACTCGTGCAAAACGCAATAGAAAAGTTTGTGCTCGCCTAAATTTCACATCACTCTTACGTAGAATGTCACTACCAATTACACATTGCTTATGCTCAATCAAAGTCGAGAGCTTAAACTCAACAAACTAAATCAGCAAATACCTTATTCTTTTGAGATTTTGAACGACTATGATTTCTCTTCTTCATTCGTTCTGCGGCAACCCTTTGCTCTTCTAGGTGTAAAAAATTACGGTATTTTTTCGAATCCAATCCACTAAACATGATGTCTTTCACATCTCACACCTTTCGCATTACATTATGCTCAAGCGTATTTAAAATAAATTTGGTCGGTTCATTAATCTCAAGTTGCATTTTAATGTCGTTAAGTACAACAATTTGAGCCACAGACACCAAAGGGGATTAGCCAAAATTAATTCTCTGTATGCTTTCTTATTCAAAATTTTAACTGATGTGAGCAGAGGCTTATTCAATGCAGCAAACATCCACCTTGCTTGAATTTGCTAAAACGAAAAATGTCACGCCTCAGCAGGGACGGACTCAGGACTTTAGAATAAGGGGAGCGAACCTATAAATTTTTAGGGGGGCGAACTTATAAAAGTTTAGGGGGCAAAAATAGATTTTCAATAGAAAATATATAGAAAAATTTTAAAATTTTTCTACATCATATATGATTTTTAAAATTTTAGGTGGACGGTTGCCCCCTCAGCACCCTCGGTCCATCCCTGCGACTCAGCTAATTTCTTCCCACTGATTTCCTGAACATCTTGGATTAATCGCTCGACATTAAGATAAGACGACCCGCTGTTTCCAAACGCCTTATTTGCCAACGCCGCAAGCTCCGCCGCTCTCCTCCGCAGCACTTCCCCCTCCATCACCTTATCAATGGCGTCCACAATCTGTTCTCTCTTCACCATCACCCCGTACTTCTCCTCCTCTCCCCATTTCATAGCAATCTCCGAACCCACACTCTCTCCGATTCCCAACACAGAAACCACAAGCTTTTCATTGAAGAACTGCTCCGCCAGCAACGGCCACGTTATCATCGGCAAACCAGCCGATATCCCTTCAAGCACCGAGTTCCACCCGCAGTGTGTCAAAAAAACCCCGACTGCTTTATGTGTTAGTATTGAAAGCTGCGGCGCCCATCCATGGATTAACAGCCCTTTTCCTTTGATTCTCTCTTGGAAGTTTTCTTCATCTTCCCATTTCTTGAACTCGCTGGATTTGTAGCCTTCTCTTATCACCCATATGAACGGCCTGTTTGATGATTCTAAGCCAATGTCTAACTCGATGAGTTGTGTCGGTTCGACACAGCTTATTGTTCCCAGGCAAGCGTACAAAACTGAGTTTTCTGGCCATGAGTCGAGCCAATGCTGGTATTTGGATACATCGACTGAGTCTGTGTGGTTTCCTCTTTTTGCCATTTCTGGTTTCCCTTTGTTGCAGTCTGATAATGGGCCAATGCACCATATTTTGTTACTTTTTACCTTTTTGTATTCTTCAATGTAGTTTGATTCCAATTCTTCGAATGAATTCACCACCAGGCCATATGATCCGTTATCTGCAGTTCTGATCTGATCTTTCAGGTGTTTCAGAGCTAATGATCCCGGGTTGAACTCAGACGGCAGCTGTGCTTTCGTTAGTTCGATCCTATCCGGTAATCCGGGGACTATAAACGTCTCTCGGTCATCCGAAACCGTCTCGTGAATCTTCGAAACGGCGATGAAATGCGAGCACACGACGGTGAAACAGCTCGTGCCGTCGAATGCGAGCCTCGGGATTTTAAACTTGCAAGCCACGTCGAACGTCCACGGGAGGTTTCGATCGGATACGATGCAACTCGGTTCGGGTTTCGTCTGTTGCATGAACTGTTCAATTGGATGTTGTAACATGCCGATGGCATCCATGAAGGTTCTGGATAGGAGACGTGATGGGAGAGCATCTATGTTCTCACAACCTTCGGGCAATCCGGCCTCGGTGCATGGGAATCGAAGCACGAGAAGTCGGATTCGGAACCCCGAAGCTACGTCGTTGTCGATGACGGACTTGAACTTGATAGCATTAAGAGGTGTGGTGACTATGGTGACGGTGACACCGTGATGAGCCAATAGCCTCCCCATGTCCACCATTGGGATTTGGTGGCCCGGGCAAAACAAGGGTATTAAAACAAAGTGAAGCTCACATGATTTGGAGGCCATGGTGATTTGCTCTTGTGTGTGGAGTGCCTTGAAATGAGAAGTATTTCATATATAAAGGTAGGAATCCCAAGGATAAAAATATTTGGCTCAGTGTTCTTACTTATGACTTAATACTAAAAAATACTGTAAAATTAAATTTAAAGTCCAAACCCTAAATTCTAAATTTTGAACCCTATATCTTAAAAATACACCATACTCTAAATTCTTTAAACACTAACCTAAAACCTTAAACCCTAAACTCTAAATCTAATTTTAAACGTGAGACATAAGTAGGGCACCGAAAAGGAGCAGAAGATTTTTATCTGAATCGTAATGCATTTAATTTTATTCCATAAACATACGAGTGTAGGGCTGTCTTTCTGGATTATTTCAACTGAATTTTGATCCTACCTAAGTTGGTAAATACATTTATTTTAGTCATTGGTTAATAAGGAAAAATCGTAAATTTTAAAATCTAGTCTTTAAATTTGTAACCTCTTACCATGTATGTAAAAGAGATTTTTCTAAGCATGAAAAACATGATTATGACGTTTTACTGAATAGTGAATAGTTATTTTAGTTTAATTTTTTTCTTTGTTTACTTATACTTAGGTGTGTGCATTTTTATATATCCGAAATTTTTTGATAGACAATTTAATGTTTCGTATTCGATTCAAAAAAATCAAATATTTGAATTTATGACTTAATTTAATTATTTTTTAATTTGGCAGTTTTTCAGGCTTTCAATATATAGCATTCAACAAATTATTGAATATAACAAGATTTGTATCCATATAAATTTCAATTTTTCATATATAACTAGTAAAAATATCGAATATAACAAGATTTATATCTATAAAAAATTTAATATCTAATATTGATTCGAATGTGAAATAACTATACTTATCCGATCCGAATTATCTGAAAAATAAAAAAATTGATCGGATATCTAAAATTTCAAATCAGATCAACGGATAAACGGATTAAATTTTTTTGCACATCCCTACTTATTATCCTAATGTTGGCCTCATGGATAAAAACCGATAGTTGACTAACGTTTTTAGTACTTTGAGGACAAATATTACACATCCCAATGATGAAAGGATAATGTTCGACTGGAATCTCGTGGCGATCAAACGATTAAATTTCAACATCGGTAGAGAAGAGAATTGAAGTTCCATGATTAGATTCAGAAACTTTAGACAAGATTTTATAATATCTAACTTTGGATTAAAGTTTAGAATGATTAGAGCAGTTTGTTGGTGCAATTATTTTGGGGGTGAGAAATTGTTTGAGGAAGAATGAATTGAAAAACACAGTTTTGCTAGTGACTTTTTTTTTTGCTAATGTCTCGACTTAAAAGAAAATTGAAAAATTTACATTTTCAAACTAAAAATTAAAATGATGTTTAAATTAATAAAATTTTAAACAGATCGTATAAGTTTTTTAAACTAAAACTATTATTTGAGCAAGTGTATTTTCATTTATTTTTAATAGTTGAGATATCAAAATAGAAACGATATATAACGTTAAGTACTAGGGTATTAAAATAGAAACACGAGCATACGTGAGATACTAAATATGTAATTTATCCTGTTTATAAATAATAATAATCTGACTTGGGCTTCTGTTCCCTTTCTCACTTGGGCCGCGGCAGACTTAACCCACTTGATTCTTTCCCGAACTTACCAAAACGGTGTCGTGTTGTTCTCCCGACTTAATCTGGAATAATCCCTTCGATCTCCACTCGTTTCTTCAGCCCTAATTTCGCATATTTTCCCCCAATTCCCCCAATTTCTCCAGTGATGTCCATGGTTCACCTAAACTGAGGAATGATTTTTTATAGCAACTTTTGTTTCATTTGCTGCCCGAATTAAGTCGAAAAGGAAATGTTTTCCAGACAGAAAAGGAATGGAATTTGCAGAATTGAGAGAAGCCATAGAGCAGATAGAGTTGGTGGATTCACATGCTCACAACATTGTTCCTTTGGATTCTTCATTTCCTTTCATCAATTCACTGTCTGAAGCAACTGGCCATGCCTTAGCCTTTGCTCCTCACTCCCTCGCTTTCAAGGCAATTCCTCCCTCTCTCTTCTTCTTTATATTACTATAAATCACCCCATCTTTTGTCTCCTTTTAAAGGGTGAAAACACTTTTACCTTCAAAGGGAGCTGTTTGATTCCTTCTGCTCGTTGAGACCTTTAGAGTTTCCGTTTACTGAAATCTTTTTTGAAAAAAAGGAGAAGCTTTTGGGACTTGGGTTGTTTTCATTTGTGGTGTATGAGTATTTGCTTGTTTTGTTCTACTTTGTTTTGGAACAGTTCCAAGCAATATTCAAGTTCATTAATGCCTTGTTTATTTATTTGTATGATAGATAGACTGATGGCCGATTATAAATCTTACTTTTTGGGCTTGTTATTGGATATCATAATTGATTTTGGTGCTAAGTTTAAAAATAGTAGTACAGAAGTTTACTTTTCTTGACAGTTTCTGGGAATATGTTAAATGTGCCATTCTGAAATGGATGTTCTACTTTTAGAATTGAATAAGATACCTTTATGATTATCTACAAAACTAAAAGGAAATGCTGTTTTTTTTAATAACAAAGTGCTTGGTTTTTCCTTTAATAGGCTGATTATGTTATAATATAATTGATGTATGTCAATGTTCATTGCCTGATAGCTTTGAAAAGTTGGGCTCTATCCTTATATTCTGTCAAACTAACTATTGGTTTTTGGCAGAGGAGTCTGAGGGATATTGCACAACTCTATGGCACAGAATCTTCGTTGGATGCTGTGGAACAGTTTCGCAGATCATTTGGCTTACAAGCCATTGGCTCTAAGTGCTTTAAAGCTGCAGGAATCTCGGCTATTCTCATCGATGATGGATTGAAACTTGACAAGAAGCGTGACTTACAGTGGCATAAGAATTTTGTTCCATTTGTTGGTAGGATACTTAGAATTGAACGCCTGGCCGAGGAGATTCTTGATGGAGTAGGATACCTTCTACATCTTCCTTTTCAACTTTATATTATATTCTGATTTAAGATTTATCCGCGTACTATTTCATGGAGCATAGGACTATCTTTAAATGAGAAGGCTCAGAAGTTAGCATTTACGTGAATTAACAGTTATATTCTGGTGTGCCATTTTCAGGAGGAATATTCATATCCATTTTATAATGATGTATTATATAGGCAATTGTTTGCAAAAAAAATCTTGGGAGGTGACATACAAATAATGATATGAAACTATTAGAACTTAAAGAGAGTATGGTGGTGGATACGATGATGATGATCGTGTACCTGGTGTAACTGTTTCTACATCTTGGTTCTTGTAGCCGACCCTGAATTTATTCAGATTAAGGCTTGTTGGTTTGGCATGGGCAACTTGTATGCAGAGTGAATATAAAGTGTACATGTCAGTCTTTTATGAAAGACATAAGACTGAAAGAATTAGAAATGGTCTACGCAAGGGTATCAAATGTGAGAAGTTCCTTTATGAGTTCTTGTGGATATGCACCTCTGCGATCATATGCTGCTTCCATGTGTGGTTGTGTGTTTCATTTAGTGAAAACGGTGTTTTCACTTTGTCCATTTTATGTTGTCCTGATTCTATTTACTTGGTATGTTTATACATCTTACATTTTAGTCTGTAACTTATATTGGACAACATTTTTAAGACTTTTATTGAAACTTATCCCCTTTTGTCAGTTGCACTAAATTCTGCATTGACTTATGCCTGTGGAATTTTGAGGGTCTAGTCATAATTCACAGCATGGAGGTGCTTATTCTGTAACTTCCATGTTTGTTTTTTTTATCATTGTTGTTATGTATATTTACAGGAGATGCCGGATCGATCTACTTGGACACTGGATGTGTTCACTGAAACATTTCTGAGAAGCTTGAGATCATATCCTTTACGATAGCTATAGAGATCTATGTGATCATATTTTATTTCTCACTGATATGTGGCTTGAAGAAGTGCCATGCACCTTCAAGTCTTCACCACATGGTACCACCCAATGACCTCTTTCATTCATCACTGAAAGATACTTGCTTCCAGTGTATTTTTTTTGGCTGTGAAATTAAAATTTTATCTGCACGCATATGATTGAAGTTTTAAGAATACTTCATGTAACTTCGGTTGATTACAGATGAATGTTTTTTGAGTTTCAGCTGCCTAATTTGTAGGGATGAATAAATTAGAGGAGCATACTGACTTAGGTGGTTTCTTTAACTCGATGTTACAGTTGCAAATGAGATTGTTGGCTTGAAAAGCATAGCTGCATACCGCAGCAGCTTAGAAATCAATCCACATGTCACCAAAGAGGATGCTGAGGCTGGTCTTTCTGAAGTTTTACAAAGTGAGTGGTATGTGCATAGGATGTTCTGTATTCATCACAGGATATAAGTAACAATTTCCTATTGCAGGTGGGAAGCCTGTACGCATTACAAATAAAAGCTTGATTGACTATATTTTCACGCTTAGTTTGGAAGTCGCTTCTCAGTTTGATTTGCCATTGCAGATACACACAGGGTAAGAGTTGGCATTTATGTTGTAAAATGTTTGCAGGTAAGCTCTTATTGATGGCTAGGAAGATGAGGAAATGAACTTGGGGTTCGGTTGCAATGTGAAATGTGGCATGGGAAAAATAGGCAGATTAAACTTAAATTTGTATCAAATTAGTGTTGATATGTATAAAGAAGAAGTGGCCTGGCTTGTCTGGTCCCCTTTTAGTTCTTTTCCTTATCTGCGAGCTATAATTGATTGCACTAAAAAAACCTGTATGCTCTTTCTGTATCACCCCATAGTTCTCATTTGTTTCATTTCTCCCACAATTAGTTTTGGAGACAAAGATTTGGATTTACGACTATCAAATCCTCTTCATCTCCGGAAAATTCTAGAAGACAAAAGATTTTCTAGTTGTCCCATAGTTCTTTTACATGCATCATACCCATTCTCAAAGGAAGCTTCATATCTGGCCTCTGTTTATGCCCAGGTGAAAATTCTACCTCCAATGAATCACTTCATTTGTATACTTGTTATTCAATTTGCAATATCATGTTCTTATACATGTAATAGTTTGTTCTTTTAGGTTTACCTTGACTTTGGGTTGGCAATTCCCAAGCTCAGTGTTCATGGGATGATATCCTCAGTCAAAGAACTTTTGGAACTAGCCCCCATAAAGAAGGTGAGAACACCCGCTCAAAGGAAATAATGAGAGCCTGGTACTTAGTACTTGATAGTGTACAGAAAGGGCTATTGTGGTTTCTTTTTTCAACTTTGTACATTAAGTTTGTTCAAGCTTCAAGCACTAATTGATCACAAACACAAAATTGCAGGTGATGTTCAGCACTGATGCGTATGCAACTCCTGAAACATACTACTTAGGTCTGTCAAAGTTATCATCCACTGGCATATTATAGAATAGCTCAAGAATGATGCTGCTTCCTCAATTTGCTTCTGATGTTTAATGCATTCTATTGTTAAAATTTTCATGTCATTGTTTGATCACTCGCAGCATTCCTTGAATTTCATTTTTTGTGGTGGCTCTTGAATTTCATTCTATTGTTAAAAATTCTTGGTATTTATTAAAATTCTGACTACACTGCAGTGTAATTCTGCAAAATAGCCCTATAATATTATGGGGAAAAAATAATAACACATTTATAGATGCTATTTTTTCCGATGTTTATTCAGCGTGTACAGGTTTTTCCATGCGATACTTGGTCTGGTCCTTCCATTCACATATTTGCTGAAAATAAACTAATTTGTTAAAGCATTGGAAAAGTATAAAAGCCTTGAGATATCAGTCTATTTATTTGATGAAACACTTGCAGAGTTCAAAAAAATTAATTTGAAAGTAATTGCTTCTTGGAGTTTAAGATTTTCATAGCTCGCTTGAGGTGCGTTCTATATAATGATAATGCAAAAATGCTTGATCTAATCCTCTTTCAGGTGCCAAAAGAGCTCGTGAGGTGGTCTTTTCCGTTCTACGTGATGCATGCGTTGACCAGGATCTCTCAATTGCTGAAGCTATTGAAGCATCCAAGGACATCTTTGCCCGGAACGCAATTCAGTTATACAAGATTGATATAGGCTGGAAACCTTTTGATTCAAAGGCTAGTGATTCTCCGAGCTGCATGATAGGGACAAATGTTCGAGAAGATAGTGTTTCCCTTGTTCGTATCCTGTGGGTTGATACTTCTGGACAACATAGATGTCGTGTAAGGTTATTTTTTCTTACTACTTAAGTGTTATTCTTTGATTAAGTACATCTGCACAGCGCTACAGAGGACAGAATTTTATGGCATTTCCTTTATCAGTATCTTAGTTTAACATTTCAGTTGTATCTCCCTATTTTTCTTTTAACATTTCAGGTTGTTCAAAAGAAACACTTTGATGATGTTGTGACGAAAAATGGCATTGGTTTGGCTTTTGCATGTATGGCTATGAGTTCCGCTGCTGATGCACCATCTGCTGGGACTAATCTGACTGGGACGGGTGAGAGCAGGCTGATGCCTGATCTATTGACTGTGAGGGAAATTCCATGGTACCGTATCTTCGAGGAATAAAAATCTGGTTTCACCTTGAGAAATATTTGAATATGCCGTATTTAACACCTTGACATATTTTACATGCATTTATATCATTCCAATTTCCTACTATGATGTGTGATCTTTGATGGTGATCGTATGAACACTGTGATCATCATTGCTACACGTGAAATAATGTCGATGCTCACTTCTTTTATAGGAAAAAACAAGAGGTGATGGTTTTGGCTGACATGCACCTTAGACCTGGTGAACCATGGGAATACTGCCCTAGAGAGGCATTACGAAGGGTTTCAAAACTTTTAAAAGATGAGTTCAACTTGGTACGTCATGCGGTCTGTGATACTTTTCGTTGGGAGGACTATTTCATGATTAACTAATGAATGCTATATGCACAGGTAATGAATGCAGGATTCGAAAATGAATTTTTTCTCTTGAAAAAGCTCGAAAGGTAGTGATATATGCCGGTTTATTTCTTTGAATATTGTCAATGTTAGGCTTCACACTTTTAATGAAATTTAATATTGAAATCATTCAGAGAGGGGAAAGAAGAGTACTGGGTTCCAATTGACTCGAAACCTTACTGCTCCTCTTCTGGTTTTGATGCTATCTCCACTTTATTTCAAGAAATTATTGCAGCTCTCAATGCCTTGAATGTCCCTGTTGAGCAGGTACGGATTCGAAGTCATATATGCTTGACATCGGCATTTGTCGTAGGCGCTTTCTATTAAACCGATAGTGCATGTGGTTCTGTCATACCCTTTATGATGTAATAACTATCCATGAAAGTTTAGTTCCTATTTAACTCTCAGTAGTGACACGACAGCAATCATTTTCTCTCCTTTGCTCCTTCGTCTCATGTATGCTGACATCGTGGTTTTTTCGTAATGCAAATTTGATTGTTACCTGCTTTTGTTGACTTACTTTAGCTTTTAAAATTTGCAGTTGCATGCAGAATCTGGAAAAGGTCAATTTGAATTGGCTCTGGGGCACTCTGCTTGTACTTATGCTGCTGACAATTTGATTTTCACGCGCGAAGCTATTAGGGCTGTTTCAAATAAACATGGGCTGTTGGCAACTTTTGTCCCCAAGTAAGATGCAATTTTTTTTCTTATTTTGAGCAATGCTTGCATCCCTGCTCTCCATGTCTATAGTTTTTTTGTATTGGGGGATGAACACAGACATAGAAAGACTTGTGGATTTAAGAATGACAAAAACTGGTCCATGCAAGGCTGATCACTATGATAAAATATTTTCTTTCTTCGTTTTTGCTTTCGATGAAGTTTAAATGGTTCGTTTGAAACTTCAAGTACATATTTTGTTATATTGTCGATGAAGGATTTACTCAATTCTAAACAAATAATAAACTAATTTACTCTAAAATATTCCAACTGCCTAATTAAAAGTAAATGGTTATGGGAGGCTTTCTTGCATGGCCAGCTTTGAATGTTACAAACTTGTCCGTTCCTACTGTGAGGCTTTCTTGCCAATCATTTGAGCTAAATTTCATGTCGAACTTGTCCGTTCCTACTGTGAGCCTGTCTTGCATGGCCGGGGATTCGAAACATTTTTAACCATACTTCTCTGCGCAGGTATGCTTTGGATGACATAGGTTCAGGATCCCACGTGCATCTCAGTTTATGGCAGAATGGAAAAAATGTTTTTAAAGCATCTGATGCATCGAGTCAGCACGGAATGTCAAAAGTCGGAGAGGAGTTCATGGCCGGGGTTTTGGCTCATCTTCCTTCAATTTTGGCACTCACAGTACCACTCCCAAATAGGTCTTTCCCTTCTTCCAAATATTATTATATCTTTTGTAATTAAATCAAGAGCGGACTTAGCCGGACCGATATAAAAGGATTATCCTCCCTTAATATATGTAGGAGGGACCGCCGATCCAAAATCTTGCCTCACTTTCATTTACTTATGTGTTATGCCCTACTTCAACTTTTATTTGTCTTCAGTTATGATCGAATTCAACCTAATACGTGGAGTGGAGCTTATCGGTGCTGGGGAAAAGAAAACAGAGAAGCACCTATAAGAACTGCATGTCCACCGGGGGTCCCGAATGGTCTGGTGAGCAACTTCGAGATTAGATCTTTTGATGGATGTGCAAATCCACACTTAGGCTTGGCTGCTATAGCTGCCGCCGGAATCGATGGCCTACGCAACCACCTTCTTCTGCCTGAACCTATAGGTAAGAAAGATTCACATCTTTCAATATTTTGCATTTGGAAATTTATAAGCATACAACCTTTAGGAAACTGGCATCTGAGGCACTAATCATGAATATCTATAATATCCAAATACCGGAAAAAATGTTACTCGTCCGCGAAGAATGCTAAAGAAACTTTTAGGATCATCACTAACAACAAGATGTTCATATGAAATTTTCTCATCCAATGATCATCTGTAAGATATTATGAATTATTTTAGTTTTTTCCCCCTTAAACTCCATTAGTATCTTGATGTGTTTTAACAATGAAACAGATGAAAACCCGGCTACACTCGATGGGAAATTACCGAGACTCCCGACATCACTTTCTGAATCCGTACAAGCTCTTGAGAACGACAATGTGTTGAGAGAGATGATCGGTGAAAAGCTTTTCGTAGCTATAAAAGGAGTCCGAAAGGTAAGTTCCATGCAACCATGTTTTCTAAAAGGTTATTTTTTAGAGAAGATTTCAATGCATAAACCGATGCCGGTGCCGACATATATGCAGACGGAGATCGAGTACTATTCAAGGAACAAGGAGGCATACAAGCAACTTATACATCGTTATTAAGCGATCAATGATATCGATATCCGGGCAGTTCCTGTAGGCGAACTCTAATCCCTGTGTTTTGGTTATTCCCACTGTGTTTAAAAATGGGGTAAACTACATAAATGGTCACTTTTAGGGCGGATTTATTTTGGTCACCGTACTTTAAAATATTAGATAAGTTCACCCTACTTTTAGTTCGATTTCAATATAGTCACCAAACTTTTAGTTCATTTTTAATATGGTCCCTCATGTTACCTTCGGTTCGAAGCTTTTGTTTTTCCTCAATAAAAAACGGATAAACTACACCAATCATCACTCAACTTTCTTCTCGCTTTTATTTTGGTCACTAGTTTAAATTTTTTTAATTTAATAACTTAATTTTTGAATTGTTCATATGGTTACTCTGAAATGACATATTTATACAAATAGAAAAATTTTATTAATTCTTAAAATATTATTTTAGTTAATTGGTAAATTCATACTATTCAATTATTGATCTTATATTGTACTAATTAAATCAGACTATCGATTAACTAGTTAACCAAAATATTTAATTCTTGAAATGATTTTTTTACTTTGTTTATTAAATTTTCAAAAATGATAATATGATAAGTTTAATAATTGTTCGGTTGTGATAAAAGTTTAAAAACAACTAGAAAATTTAAAATTGAAAGGTCACACCTATTAATCCTACTCATAGTCAAAACTTAAAAGAATTTAAAAGGTATCAAAATCACTAGACTATAAGATATTGTAATGCATAAAATTTAGAAATATTGTATATAATAGATTAGATTGGTTAATCAATTTTGCTTAAAACTGTGAACCGTAATCGAATCAAAATAATTTATTTTAAAAATTTGTACCGAAATTGAGTTCGATTAATCTTTAAAAATTTACTTTGGTTAATTGCTAAAATCAGATTATTCAATTCTCGATCTTATATTGTACCAATTAAATCGGATAATCTACTGATCGATTAATTAGAATATTTGATTCGAGTAATGTTTTTTTTACTTTGCTTATTAAAATAACAAATATGGTAATGTGGTAAATTTAATAAGTAAAGTAAAAAAATCATCACCTGAATTTTTTTAAGGATTAATCAAATTTTTCTATTTGTATAACCATGTCATTTAAGAGTGGTCAAAATATAAACAATTCGAAAGTTAAGTTATTAAATTGAAAATTGTTAAACTCTATTGACACAAATAGGTGTGAGAAGAAAGTTGAATGATGATTAGTGTAGTTTACCTATTTTTTATTAAGGGAAAATGGAAAGTAACGGGAGGGACTGTATCAAGATCGAACTAAAAGTTTAGTAATTTTATCAAATATTTTAAAAGTACGATAGTTAAAACGCATCCGCCCTAAAATTTTGGTGGCTATTTATATAGTTTACCCTAAAAATGACATGTTCCAATAATTAGGGGGAAATTATCAATGGTTCATAATCCGGGCTGTATTCTCATTTATAATTTATACTTAAATTGTATATGCTTTGCTTGGTTGGATGAAAAAGTGGAAAGGAGGAAAGAAGGAAGAAAAAATTAAAAAAAAAGAGAGTAAAAGTTGCTTGGTAAAATAAAAATTTAAAGGGAAAAAAATAGGAGGAGAGATAGTTTACTTTTCATTGCTTCAATGTAAATATTTGTCTAAAATTGGGTGAAAATAAGAAAGAAAAATAAAAGTTATGATACTTTAATAATAAAATTATATTTAAAATTTTTTATTTTATTTTTATTATATATATATAATTAAATTTTATAATTTTATCTAATATTTTTATTATAATTTTATTTTTGTTTAGTTTAGTCACTAAATTTTTTATTTAATCTAAAATTTACCCTTATTTGTTTATAATTTTATCATTAAATTTAATATTTTTAATATAATATTTTGTTCACTTTAGTCCCTAAAATATTCTTTTAATCCGAAATTAACATATATTTGTTTCTAAATTTTATAAATTTATTTAATACTTTTACTATAATTTTGTATTTTTTTAATTTAATCCCTTAACTTTTATTTAATTTGGATTTGACCTCTATTTATTTCTATTTTATAATTTAGTCTAGTGTCTTATATTTACAAACTTTATGTTTCGGCCACTAATTTTATAATTGCAATTAAGGACTTGTTTTAGCTCGGATTGACCTAAAACTTGGTCTATATGTTAATAATGATATTGATTTAAAAAGAAGGTTTAATTTCACTTTTTGAAAAATTGGTCCTTGTAATTTAAAAGTTTATTTTTTCGGATGACTTTAGTTAGTTGTTTCCGCTTTATTTTCGTGCTGGGACAATGTAACATATTGTACATTCAAATGGGATGCAATTAATAGAAGTGGCAATCGGGTGGGGAATAACCGAAAACCGTGGGGATCCGAACCGATGGGCATGGGGAATAACCGAAATCCTTACCCATGGGGACGAGGATGGGGGAAGTTTTATAACCGGAGCTCAAATGGGGATGGAGACGGGGATTGCTATATTTGAACCGTGAGAATAACCGAACCGTACCCGTATAAATCACCGTGGGGATCCCCAAATATATCCGCAAGAATCCCCAAAAATATCCGTAGGGATCTTGATATTTTACGAAGTTTGATGGCCATAAGGGTAATTTACCTCTGTTTCATCAAAAATCTATTCTCACCTGAGCATGGCCAGCTAGAGTAAGTTTAAAAATTCTTTGTAAATTCTATACAAATAATTAGAACATTATCTATGTATTGTTGTAAAAATGATTTAGTCTAGTTTTGTTTAAAATAAATGGTGATTGATTTAGATATGTATTCTAAATTATATGAATATTTGAATGTTGAAAGGTCATAAAAATTTGGCAGCATATTTCTTAAAAAAAATTAGTAATGACTTTGAAAAATCACCAAAAATTCTACAAGTTAATTTAGGGAGTGAGCGTTATATTTATATAATCACACGAAAGTCTAGATTTGTTTAAAACAAACAATTATTGAATTCGAGTTACATATTAGGAATTATTAATTTTTGAGTGAGCAAATGTTAGAAGAAAAGACAACATATTGTTTCTAAAAACAACAATAATAGTGACTTCGGAAATTTACCATTAATCGTACGAGTAAAATTAGAAGAAGTAATTTATATGATTGGAAAAGTTATCGAATCTAGTTTCTTGTAGAACAAACATACCGTTATTTGAAACTATAGATTATTAATCACATATTTTCTTTTAAAGGTAGTTCAAGATGTCATTTTTAAATGGTTAATATTTAAGTCATGTTTTATAGTTTTGAAATTATTTGTTTGTTGTTTGATAAAACTAAATTTATCTTTTATGTTTGTAATTTTGGAGCTTTTATGTTGAGTATTTGTTTTATAAATTAATTTATATTTTTTAGGTATGGGGACTAACCGAAAACCGCGGGGATCCGTAAGGGATGAGTATGGGGACGAAAAAATCCCCGAAATGTTTAATGGAGATTCTCAAAACCGTACCCGCAAGTGTTGAAAACGGAGTGGAGAATACAAAACCGATCCCGATCCGCCCGTTGCCACCCCTAGCAATTAACAGTATGGCATTTAGCAGCATCAACATTCAACAATATTTCCTATTACTCCTGATAACCAAAGAGGAAAATTATATGGAAAAACATTACAACACAAGCATTAAAAACTCAACAAGTTTCTTTAAAAATTTAATCATTAATCACATGCATGGCACTGGCCAATAATCTCGAGAACAATTCACCAAGAGTTGCAACAAAGTAATCAAAATATTTAATAAAACATATAAAGGAAAAAATTAAAAAAAATAAATTACTTTTAATAGTAAAAGTTTATTTTATGACCAATGTTTAAAAAATTACATTGTGATCATAATGCTATAAAATTATCACAAATGATTATTATGTTATTAATTCATTATGTCATTAATTCTCGTTACACTGATGACGTGATATGTTGATAAAATGAGTAATATTTAATAGTATATTATTAGATATACTAAAAAATAATTTTAATAGTTTATTGATAAAATAGTAATATTTAATAGTTTATTATTAGATATACTAAAAAAATAATTTTACAAATGACTTTAATATAATGATGAACTTAAAGCGATTATAATATAGTATTTGTTTATATATTTTCTTATCCTTTTGATAAGTTGATGTTCATCCTCATCTCTTTTTTATTGTGAGCATTCGTTAGGCTCTGCTTGTTAAAATTTTCAACTGATGATATATTGAATGGGTGATTATATCATGCACTGGCGGTGAAAATACTTTATTTTCACAAGCGCTCTACTTTTAGGGGTAAGGGATTTAGTTTAGGGTTTTAGGTTCACATGCTTAGAATTTAGAGATTGTGGTTTGAATTTAGAGTTTAGGGTTAGAATTAAGGGTTATAGGTAAAAACCTAAACCTTAAACACTAAAGCCAAAATTCTAACCACAAACTCTAGATTCTAAACCCTGAAACATAAACCCTTAAGATATAAACCTTAAATTGAATCTCTAACCCCCAAAATTTGGACGCTTGTAGAAACAAAATATTTCCACCGCCAGTGCACAATATATTTTCCATATTGAATAATAATAATTTATACTCATTTTTGGTTCACTAAATTTGTCATTTATTGTGTCATTAGCTTTTTTATTTACTTAAAATATTATCTTTAAAATCCATTAACTTGCTGAGTGATAATGACATTAATGTTATCTTATTTTATTTGAATTCGAATTTTGAACATTTGTAATATAATTACCGAGAATGTTATTAAAAATGTAAGTTAGTGGTTTGGAATTGATTTTTAAATTGAATATGAATTAAAATCAATCATACCAAAATTTCGGATAGGAAATTAGGAATGATGGTCGATCAGTTCCCCTAAGTAAAGCAACTTCCGACCACCAGACAGTTGGAGCGTCGAATACACGCTCCGTAGATCTCACGTGTGTCACGTCAGTACAATCTAATCGAGGACCCACAAACAATGCACAACTCCCATACGACACCGTATCATTGAAAAGGAAAACACAACCAAAAAAGAAGTACGTTAGTGTTGGGGAGTTCCCGGCTTGCCCGTGTTGCTTTAGTTTCTTCTCAGACAAACGCATTGATTCTCAAGCTTCTCTTTTGTTCTTCTCTCCAACGAAATTTCCTTCCTTTCGTCTTCTCCATTAAAACAAGTTTCACTGTTCTTTTGACAGGAAAAAGGCCATTCATTTCTATAGGAAGGGTGATCATCAAAGAAGATTAAAATAAAGCAGTGATTTTTTTAAAACTCTGGGTTTTTGTTTTCGGATAGAAAAATCGAAATGGGATCATCTTCAGGGCAAAGCAATGGAAGCTTTGATCTTTCATTCAAGATCTTATTGATCGGAGACTCGGGTGTTGGCAAGAGTAGTTTGCTCGTTAGCTTCATTTCAGCTTCTGCAGAAGATCTAGCTCCCACCATTGGTTCATTTTCTCTATTTCTTTTACTTCATTCATGGATCTTTGATAAGTTTATGGTAAATTTTGATTTGGGTTTTTGTTTGAATCCATGTTTTAGGTGTGGATTTTAAGATCAAGTTGTTAACAGTTGGTGGGAAGAGGCTAAAGCTTACTATATGGGATACTGGTATCAACCTCATATCAATACCATTTCTATCTTTCTTATTAGTCTTCTGAGTTTCAAATTTGTAGCTTGTTAGTCTACTTGAAGTCAATTGTCTATGACTCTATGCTTGGATTTTGACCTTTTATTTAAGTCTGTCCATTAAATTGTTTCTGGTTTTTCATTTTGCTGTTAGTTGTATACTGATACTTCTCAAATGTGATGTTGTTTCATTTAAGTCTGTCTTATTTATTAAAATAATTGTCTTCCAACATGGAGAAATCATATGATTGATTAGTGGAAGCATAATGCTTCATGTAGCTGGGCAGGAAAGGTTCAGAACATTGACAAGCTCTTACTATAGAGGCGCCCAGGGGATCATACTTGGTAAGTTTATGTTTTTTGGTGCATGTATGAGTTACTCTACTTTCTCAATTTTGATTCGATGCAGCGTATCATCAGTTTCAGTTTACGAATGTTAGCTTTCCAATCCTCTGCAAAATTGTATCATGCGCTTTCATGCGTCTGATAACAATCTTGATTAGGAACTGGCTCTTAGGTCTCAATAGGCTATAGCAGACCCTTTCATGAATATATTGACATGCATAATGTTGAAATATCGATCAAGCTTTCCTCTTGGACCGGTTAAGCAGGATATCGGTTACATCTGCTTGACGATTATGACAAGTATGGATAAACGGTTAGAAGCTGTTTAAGAAAAACTAAAGGTATCATCGGTTGATCGAGAAAGATGATCCCTTTTATTCTATAATGTAGTTGTATTCTTGATGCCTTAGCCTTATCATTTCACAGTGTGGTTCTGGATCCTATAAATGATATCCTTGTCTGAAACAAATGATCAATCTTGATTCTTGTCAATTTTTGAAGAATTTGAGTTAATATATTTGTTTGTCCGGTTTTAAATTACTGCAATTGCGACTTATTTCTTGGCTTTGGCCATAGTCTACGATGTAACACGGAGAGAAACCTTCACGAATCTGTCTGATGTTTGGGCCAATGAAGTGGATCTCTACTCTACCAATCAGGAGTGTGTCAAGATGCTTGTTGGAAATAAAGTTGATAGAGTAAGTCTAGCATTCTCTTTCTGATCCTTAAATTTAATTTTTGAAGAAAAATTCGACCACTTCACAGTTCCCACGAAGGATTTTTCGTTTCGTGTCATCTCAATTCCTTGCAATGCCAGTACGAGTATACTTATGTTTTCCCCTGTAATATTTGACGAGTGTTTCATGTGGATTAAACTTTTAACTAGACTGATTTTAATGCATTTTCATGATTATTTTTTAGCCACAGTATATCTATCTACACTTATTCAGACAGAAAACTTCATATCAGTCACACTCTTGCATTGCCTACCTTAATTTATGCTTTTCATTGCATGTGAAAATGGTTAGAAAACTAGAAGAGCAATGAATAATCAGTTTGATCATATTAATCCCTCTTTATCAAGCTGCCTCTCAAACTCCAGAAACTTTGGAACATTGATTCCTTCAGGATACCAGCCTTCTTATATTACCGATCAGTTGATGCTGCAAATCTTGTTTTCTTGTATGAGGCCTCCTTTTTGAGTCATTTTCTCTTGATTCATATGCTTTATTACGTTTGATTTGTTTACATTTCAGGATTCTGAAAGGGCTGTAAGTAGAGAAGAAGGAAATGCGCTCGCAAAAGAGCTCGGATGCATGTTTCTTGAATGCAGTGCTAAAACAAGAGAAAACGTTGAGCAATGCTTTAAGGAGCTTGCATTGAAGGTAAAGTTTTCCTGACAGCAAGTTTGTGCTTCAACCTTTCCATTAATATAATACAAAATACTCAATATTATTGGCTGGTGGGTTAGTCCAAAATGATGAGTAACCTGCAGTAGGGTTATGCTATATGTAAGTCGATCATTGAGAATGGTTGTTTCCGACATAGATATCAAAGTCTTTGTGATTACTATGTTTTTCATCCGTGGATGCAGACCAATCGGTCCGGACCACGTTGAATGTTGTCTATCGAGTGGTGTGTACGAGGTGGTTAGCTTTCGGTTTGCTGATTCCTAATAGCTGCGGATTTTCTTACAGATAATGGATGTTCCGAGTTTTTTGGAAGAGGGGTCTGCTGCAGGGAAGAGAAACATCTTAAAGCAGAAACCAGAGTGTAAGGCTCATCAAAGCCTTGGATGTTGCACTTAAATTGCAGAGATATCTTACTATATTTCTTCTTTCCGGTGGAGTTCCCATGGTTGATTGCTGGAATTAACTCGAGTTGTAGAGTTTTAAGTGCAAGTGAGTTTTAAAGGTTGTTCCTTTAAATTAGTGAAAATGAAGTCAATTAATAAAGGAGACTAAATATTAGTGCAGCTTTTCATCTTTCCAATAGGAACTCCATTTTATTTTCATATTTTCGTGTTCCGGCGCTGGTACATACTCCGCTGCATGACCGTATCGGGCATCCGCATGACCGATATATTTGATCCAGTTTTAACAACAATGACTGATTGAGAAGCTTGACTTGCAATCAACCAAATTAGATGCCGCCAAGACCAATGGTTTTTCCTTTAAAGAAAATGGGAATCTAGATTCCATAAGATGGCCATCTTCTTGCAGAATAATTTGATCCAACTTTTAATCTTAAAAGATGAAAAATACAACTAGTGCTGTCAATAAAAATAAAAAATCTGATAATTTTCGTGTTGAAGAACAAAGAGCTTGACAAAAAATTACAAGTCGTTCCTCACAGATCATTCTTATCTGCAGCATGTTTTACTAACCAATTCCATACATTTTAAATTACACTGGTCGCCGCTCTTTCTCGGGTATCTTCGCTGATCGTTTCGAGACCATAAGTTACAAATTAAATTGAAAAGAGAAGAGAAAAGAAAACCACCAAAATGGAGAAGGGAACAGCAGTACAGCCATCATCCCAGCATCAACTCTGATTCATCCGTTAGTCTGTAACCATATCATCTTCTCCTCTTTGCACTGCCACATCCGCCAGTTTTTTCCACGTCATTTCTCGTTGCTCTTCTACCTCTTGAGCTCTGGACTCTTTCTCTTCAAATTGTCTTTCACACTCGTCGAATAACTCCGCATCCATTTCCATGAACATCTTCTGCACATTCACGGTCAACCCATGAATAGCCTGATTCCAATGGTTTTGGATATTCTTCTCCAATGCCTTGAAGACAATCGGTAATACCACCTGCCGGTTTTGGGCAATTAAGCTCACAATGTGCTCATTATTCCACAAGAAGAGGGCTCTTTCTGCGACCTGCAACACAAATCGGTCTTAAGAAGAATTCTGAAGAAAAAACAAGTTTTCAACAAGTCAACAATTGTGTAGCAACCCATTCCCTCTAACAATTCTAAATTGTGATGAGCATGGTAGAAACCTTACTAACAAAAGTAAATAACCATAACCAACAAGTGTTGGGTGCATTGGTAAGGCACGTTGCCTCGCACCCCGAACATGGACCGTAAAACGAACATGCATATTATAAAAAAAAAGTAAATAACCATAAACACCAAATGTTGCACCATATACTCCTCTGCAACATACTACAATGTGTTCAAATTTTGGTTAAATTATGTCAAAGACTAGCATCTATGCAAGAAACTAAACTGAATGCAAGTAAAGAGAAACAACAAACAAACTTCCAAAGCAACCTCAATTTGATGTTTGGGCCAACATAGAACTGTTCGTAAACTCTTAAAGTTAACTGAACATGAGGGTAATCTGGAAGTCACAGAGCATGGAAATAAATAAAAAAAACTACAGATAGAGGACGACAATAGAAACTCCATGATGCAATACATTGCATAGAGCAAAAGCAATTGAATTCCCCCCCCCCCCCCCCCCCCTTTTTTTGGACGAATCCCGGCCAACAGAAACCCTGCCAAAGGATCTTATTCAAACTGAAACGCTTACTGAATCGGACACTGAACAGAAAGAGAGAAGCCACTGGAATGTAAGCAGAAATGTACAAGGCTCGAATCATATATTGCTCCGGACTCCTAATTTTGTTTAAACACATGGCCGCATGAGTATCGACATATAACCCTCGAAAACCTCTTCGAATCCATGAGGAAAAAAAACTTGAAAAAAATTGAAGATACCCTTATCTGATACTAATAATCAAGTCGGGTAACATAATTCAAAACAACGCAACAGCCATCACAAATTTCCAAAAACATTTAAACTTACATACAAGTACCAAAAGTTATGGGAGAAAAATATCAAAATCCGACAACAATTGGTCATCAAAATCATAGTTAATCCAATTTTAGCAACAAATCTACACTCCACAGTTCTGAATACTATTAATTCCTAAGAATGAATGACAACACAACCTATCAGAATTTTGCAAACCCAAAATGACATATTGAAAAGAGAAAAACCCTTATGTATTACCTGAAAATGAGAGCTATTGAGGCAACGAGCAATCTGTCTGAAAAGAGGAACCATACATCGTTGGAACTCAGCAGGATGAGTTGCTTCAAGTACTTCTTCGAGTTCTCCAAGGAAAAGAACTTCCTTTTGACAATTAGTCAAAGGCCAATACTTTAACAATCCTCTAATAACAGTGTCAGCCAACTTATAATCTTTCTCAACGAACTGAATTATACTATAAGACAACTGCTGGTGATACATTGCTACAGGTTTCGGCTTATGTAAAGGAATCAATGCTCTCACTAGGAACAACTTATGTTCTTCTTTCATGGGCAAAGCGAAGCCATTAATTATACTTCCAAGAATCTCCAAAAGCTCCCGAATCCCGCTATGCCTCTCTGTTTCGTATATAAACCTATAGAAAATATTATTTATGGCTTTCCTAATGAAGGGTCGATGGACCATGAATTTACCATAAATCCTATGAAGAATCGTTTTCAAAAACTCCCTTTCCCTGTGATCCTCTGAATCAAACAAATCAAGCAACTTCAAAACAAAGGAATGATCAATGTATCTCTTAGCAAACTTAGTGTCTGTTTCGGAAGATACGATATATCTCAAAAGAAGCTCGTAAACAATCTGTAAATGCGGCCACGAGGGCTCCAAGTAGCCTTCATCTTCTTCAGGATCCGTTGCCTCTAGGCCCGTGTTCTCGTGAGACGCCGGAGGGAGGCACCGGAAAATGTTGACTCCGATCATTTTAATCATTTCTTCCTGACACACATCGGAGATTTTGCCCGACCCGGATTGGATGAAATCCACAAGCTCCAACAGTGTTTGCCGCTTGATTTCTTTTTCACGGGACGATTTCAAGGTATTGGAGAAATCGAACTGGAAGCAACAAATCTGTAATTTTCTCATGAACAAGTTCTGTCTCTCGGAAACGGAGACGTCACGGAATAACGGCAAGGGTTCCACGGTGGTCATCGGTGGTGGGACCATAGGGCCGTCGGGGTTTTGGGCTTGAGCAACGACCGCATTTGAGTTTGGACCCGACCCGGGGTTGTGGGAACTTGGTGGACCGTACCCGTATAAAGATGCATCTGTTGAATTCGATTTGGAAGACTTCCGTTGCCCTCCTTTGATAATTTTCTTAAACATCTTGGACTCGGAAAAGAAACCCTAATAAGGATTATGTTGGACTAATCGAACTAGCTACTAAAGAACTCGACGGCGGCGGTTCTGCGGCTACACCCTAAGAAAGAAAACTCGATACCGGATCTGACGGTGACAATGGTTACTGAAATGATCGGATCTTATCAAAGTTGATTGACCGGAGATTAAGAAATAGTCACTCGGAAGAAGCAGATCGCCGGAATGTGATCAGCTGATCTAACGGTGCTGCTGCTCCGGCGACCAATAATCGGACGGACCAATTTAATGAAATGAAAACAGAAGGAAACAACAGGGAAGTTCTAGGGGGAATCTATTAAAATAGTACGCGTGTATATAAATTTTTACAAAAAAAAAATTAAGAATTTATGAATATGTACCGAATTTTTTATATAAATATTAAGAAATTCGGTATATACATAAATGCCTACTATTTTATGTACATACCGAAATTCTTATAAAAATTGTAAGTATTTGTGTATATACCTTAGTTTCACCATCTTTATAAAGATTTATGTATATATCGAATTTTTTATAAAAATATTAAAAAATTCGGTATATACATAAATGCCTACTACTTTTATGTACATACCGAAATTCTTATAAAAATTGTAAGTCTTAAGTTTCACCATTTTTGTAAAGATTTATGTATATGTACATGAATTCTTACAAAAGTGGTAAGCATTTATGTATATATTAATTTTTTTATTATTTTTATAAAAATTTCGATAGATATACATAAATTTTTACATTTTTTTGTAAAAATTTGTGTCATTTTAGCCTATTTTAACGTTTTTTTTTTATTTCCCAACAAGAAATAAACAGAAATAGTAACGAGAAGTGGAGGGTAATTAAGGGAAAGAAAAGCTTTTTGAAAATGACTGCAAAACACATTTTCAGTAGTTTTATTGAAATAATTAAACTAAAATTAGTTGATTAATTTTGTAGATTAATCTATTTTTTGCATGGATAGTTTGGATATGAGATTTTTTTTAAAGTGCCCATGTAATTTAATTTTTTTATTTGATACGTTAGATCCAAATTGTCTATATAGTAAATACACATCGAACAAAAAATTAGTATATAAACACAATTATTGTTCGATCATTGTATTTTAAATATGACTTGCATCATGTTTAAGTTGGCATTCAACATCAAGCTAATCACCATGTTCACAAATAACTTAATTGATATAATGCAAATATTTTGAAGATTCAATCAGAATGTTTTAAATTTGCGTATAAATTTAAAATATTTAATATCAAAATAAGTACCAAAACTATCTCGTTTTTTTTCTTTTAGATGCCTAATTTTTTTGTGTGTTTTTTTAAGTGTTTAAACTATTATTTTTTGCCCCTTTAAGGTTAATTGAGCACCTATTTTGACCAAAAAAGTAATTTAAATACTTGAAAGAGACAAAAAAAAATTAGTCACCTTAAAAAAATAGGATAGCTTGAATATATTTTGATGTTAAGCCAATTTAAAATTTAGGCTATTGTTTGAGGACATCTAGTGAAACCAATCCTTTTTAAACCAAAAAAAAAAATCTTTCGCTTGTGGATTTTTTCTTCATTTCTATTTAAAACAATTATTAATTAAAATGACATCCTCTCAAGTATCGGTAAGCATAATTTTATCCGACTCGAAAAAATCAAAATTTTTGACTTAAGACGAAAAAAATTCAATTCGTTTTAACTCGAATTTTGAATTTGAGTAATTAGTGGATTGATTTTTAAGTTCAAGTTGAGTCCCTCAAATTTTCCTTTTATATATATATATATATATATATATATATGCATATCTTATATGATTAGAGAAAGTCGCTTAAATCGGAATCAAGCTGTATTATAATATGATAAATAATTATAATTAAATTTGTACAGGAACTCGAAAACTCGAATTGAGTTGAAAAAATTCAAATAAATTTTAAGTTGTAAAATATGACGCATCAACTACTCAATTCAACTCGATCAAACATTCACTCCTACACTCAAAATTATTTATTGAAAAGGCGTCAAAATGATATACTTCCAAAATTATTTATCTAAATGATGCTCTTTGATTGAACTTGTAAACTAATACGATTAATACTTAATAGAACATATCTTCACATACGTAACGTTAAAATTCGGAGACATTTTATGGGACAAAAATGTCTTCTCGTGATAAAATTATAAGTTAAAATGAAGCATGTTTTGTTGGGGGATGGAACACGAAAGCAGCGTGATGCTTTGAATTTTCACCAAATAATACATGAACAAGTGTAAGGGCTGGGGTTGTGTAGCGTCTATTTTGGTGCAAAGCAAAGAGATAAGAATTAAGATGAGGCCCAAAAATAAAATCTCTACACACTATGTATTAAAAGCGACATTCAAATTGGATTGACTTCACATCACATCAACTCAAATATATTTATGTCGGGTCGAATTTAGAGTCAAATTCGAGTGAATAAGTTAAATTTTAAGGTCGGATGTGGGCCCGTCGAAAACCCAATCATAAACTCTAACCCATAAAATTCTAAACTTTAAACACCAAGTCTTAGGGCCTGTTTTTTGTTGCGTTTGGCAATCAAAAATCACTTTTTTAAGTGCTTTTAGTTAAAACAGCTGTTTTTGGTTATTTTTAAAACTAGCTTTTCCACCCAAACCAAGAAGTTGGATTTTATAGCTTCTTGGGTGGAAAAGCTAGTTTGAAAATAAAATTACTTTTTTACCCTTATCATTTAATTATAATTTATTGTTAAAATAATGTTTATGCATACATAATTGTAAAATAATATATATTTTATAATATTTATATTAAAAATAAAATTGTTTTATTTGTACTTTATTTTATATTTATTATTAATGTGTAAGTGGTATGCCCGTATATAATTTAGAATGTAGTTTACATTTTCAAATTAAATTTATAAAAAATATTTTTTTATTATAATTGAAATTTATTTATTTCATAAATCATAACATTAATTAATTTGAACAATTACCCAAATTTATTTTTACTTTTCAATATCATGTCTAAAATAGACATTTTATCTCCTCAAAATCACTTTTTGACATCAATGACAAACACTAACCAGCTTTTCAAAACTACTTTTCAACAGCTAGTTTGAAAATCACTTTTTTCACCGCACTTTTTAAAAGCAACCACAAACTAAGCCTTAAAACTTTAAACCTAAAAACATGAACCCTAAACTCTAAACCTAAAGCATAAGACCCTAAATCTAAAACTTAAAACCTAAAACCTTAAATTTAAAATCCAAAAAGCCTAAACTTAAAAACTTAAACCCTAAGCACTAAACTCCTAAAGCACTAACACTAAACTATAAATACTCTTAGGTGAGTATTAATTACATTAAACAACCTAAATTAATTAAACACAACTTGTTGAATATGTAATTAATTATATTCTATTAAAAAGTAAAACAAACATTAATTATAAGAATCTATAAAAATTTTATTGACAACCTTAAGAGCTGTTAATAGAAAAATCCCAAAATTTTAAGGTCGGGTGTGAGTCGGTCGAAAATTCGACCCGACCAATAACCATCCCTAATTGAGATCGATCATCATCTTACTTGAGCTAAACTGCCTCCTCTACTGTGTCTAGGGATAGGCGTTTTACTCGACCCGATTGGGTACCGACCCGACCCGGGTTGATCGGGTCGAATTTTGTTAATGAAAAATCGGGTTTGGGTCAAATTTTTATTGAGGGTGAAGTCGGGTCGGGTCGGGTTTGCGGTGAAAAATACCCTACCCGATCCGAGACTAATTGTGTAATTTTCCTCTAAATTTTTAGAGATATTTATAATAATACTCCATCTTTATATATATTTTTATAATTAGGTCCTTAAAAATAAATTTTTATTTATAATTTAGTCCTTAAATTTATATTTTTTTACGATTGTGTCCCCTAAAATTATTTTTTTACAATTAGGTCCCTAAAAATTAATTTTTTTTCTATAGGCCGGGGTCGGGTTTAGTATATTTATTTTCGAATCGGATCGGATCTGGTTTTTTAAAGAATATTTTCGAATCGAGTCGGATGCAGATATAAGATATTAATTTTTGAGTCGAGTTCGAGTGTGCCAAAAACCCGACCGTTGCTCATCTCTAACTGTGTCTAACAGCCGGCAAATGAAGTCAGTCCACATTAATTTGGAGACAATAAATGCAGCGCCTTTGTCATATATTAAGATTTAGGTCAACTGGAACCAAACTAGTCATAGATTGTTTGTCTGGTACTAAATGTTGGAACATCCTTGATTTTAATGTTTAAAAGAGAACCAAAAGTTTTCTTTAATCATGCGGGTCAACACTGTAGACAACTCTGAAATGCTTTTGTGTTTTTGGTTCATTTGTTTTAAGAATCTTTCAAGACTAGTCAGATTCTTATAATTTCAGTCAATTTGAACTTTGACATGTATTTTAAATTACTTATCTTTTTTAATATTTGTTAATGTTCAAACTTTACATATTTGCTTTTAAATCAAATGTGTAGGATTAAGTTGCTTACTTGGAGTAATTTATTCTTCAGCTTATATTTCAAGGACTAATCTGGTAATTTAACCATTTAGATTTATAATAGTTGGTGCCTGTGAGTGTCTACTCTTCTATTCATATCCTCTCATACCGATCATTACAAACAAAATTATCAACCAAGGTTGGTCTAGTAGAATGAGACACTAAATCTTTTAAACAATGTCAAAAGTTCGAATCATATCATTGTGAATGAAAAAACCCATATAAGATGGTCGTCTCATAATGAGGCTCTTTAAAACTTGATATGGACTAGTCGGTCAATGAGTCGGAACCCAATAGTTAAAAAAACAAAATTACAGCTCATTCCCTTGTGTCTTGGTGGCAGGACTCAAGTTCGAGCACCAGTAATGCATGTTGACCCAAGTTTAAAAACTAGTTTGTATCTTTTTACCATCCCAATTCTCACGATGTTATGCCAGTTACAAGCCACCCACCATGGAATCAGAGGACCTGTTTCATGTCTTAAACGACCATAACCTGTTCTTTGATTGGTCCGAATCAACCTTCATCCTTTTGTCTCACTCTAACTTTGAAGTTTGAAGTATCTATTTAGGCCCCACTCTGTGTCCCTCTAGGCGCCAACTATTGCCGGCCAGCTCTCGGATTATAAACTTGTGGAGTATCTCTTTGCTTCCATTTTAGGCTCTCATCACCACCATTGCTACCATCCTCCAAGCTTTGCCTACTTTGTATAACCTTGCTTTACAGTGACTCATGGCGGATTCCGGAAAGATGGAAGAAGGGCTACATTATTCCGATTTTTATATTCGTATCTGATATTCATATCCAACACATATTCAGATATATAGGCCTGGGATATAATTCTCCGAATATATGAAAAAACTTAGAAACAAATCGGAAATATTGCCATTAAAATCTGCAGGTGGATACTCCCATGCACCAAATGATCTCGTTTACGGAGTTGACATGAAACAAATCCGATGGTGCGGAATCCTCCAGGTGATGAATGGAAATTGCATACGATTTTGTCTTGAAAATGGATCTATCATCTATCAGCTAATGATGAATTTCTCATGTGTAAACAGAGAATAGCTTTGGTTTACTTCATTGTAGCCTTAATTGAGACTCTCACCACAAAGCTCAGACCAACAGTTTTGAAACCTGGTTATTCATCGATTTTCACTGCTTACCGCTGGCAATGGTAAACGAACACGCAGATTCTATATTTTCAATCATAATCGATGTTATTCGAACTCTTCATTTTCCTAAAGTACTGATATACACCGTACCGGTATTTGATGACACTCACTGTTTGGTATCCTTGCTTTGAAGTTCACCTAAAGTTTAAGACCCTTTTGTCTAATTGAAAATCTAGGCTTGGAGGATTTGTTGCTTTTGTGTTAGAGCTAAGAGCTCAAAGCTTTGAATCTGGATCTGTTACTTTCTGTTATAATTAGCTGTCAATGTAAAGAATCTGTTACAACAGATTCTTGGATTTGTATCAGAATTGTATCAAGGGTTTCTCTGCCTATATAAAGAGAAATTCCTAAGTCTTGTAGAATTATCTTTTGATTAGAATAATAACGTTCATTTGCTGTTCATTCTCTCTTCTCTCTAAGTGTTTTCATCTTGTTTCTTCTTGATTTCTTTCTGCCTATCAGTCATATTCTCACATGGTATCAGAGGTCTCTTCTATGGCTGATAGCAGTTCTAAAACCTTCACTAACAAGACTATTCCAATTCGTCTCGATGATACGAATTATCTGCTTTGAAAGCAGCAGGTTCTGTTTGCCATTGAGAGTCTTGCGCTCGTGAATCATATTGATGGTTCTCTTTCTGTGCCTGTTCAATATGTTGGTGAAGGCAGTGCTCGCTCGATCAATCCGGAGTTTGTGAAGTACAAACAAGAGGACAATGCTCTCTGTTCCTGGTTACTCTCATCAATCGGTTCTTCGATTCTTCCATCTCTTGTTAATTGCAAGAATGCTTTGGATATCTGGGAAAAGGTTAAACATGTTTTCTCTGTTACCTCTACCACTCGATTGATGCATCTTCATTGTTCTTTGAAAAACATACGGAAACGTGATCAAACTATGAGAGATTATCTTGCTCAAATCCAAGGGATTTGTGATAATCTTGCTGCCTGTGGGCATCCTCTTACAGAAACAATGCATATTTCAGCCATTCTTTCTGGTTTGCCGCCGGAGTACGAACCGGTGGTTGCCGTTATTACGTCCAGCCAGCAGCTGTACAAGCTTGACGGAGTGGTGAACGTTCTTCTTGATACAGAGTCACGACAGTTAGAGTTCTTGAGTCAAAGTTCTGTTGTCAACCTGACTCGAGAAACCCAGTTTTCTCAAGGCCCATATTCAGGCCCGTATGTTGAGGTCGGTAACCCTAACTCAAGTGTTGGCTATCACAATTCCAATAATCCTAATTCCAACTATCAGCGGCCAGGGTTACGGCCGACTGCTCCTGTGTATCAGCCGTCTCGGGGAATGCCGGCCAGAGGTCGTGGAGGAAGATTTTTCGGCGGTCGTTCGCGTCCGCAGTGTCAAATCTACGGTAAACTCGGACATCTTGCCGGACGATGCTTTTATCGATACAATCAGAACTTCGAAGGCATTGGTGGTCAATCTCTTGTCAATCAAGTGTCTTTTTCTGAAGGCTTTGCTGAAGAGCTTCAAGATTCTCAGGCGTTTTCTAATCCTTCTCCCAATGCTGGGTCTGATGCTGTGGTGGCTACTGTAGCTGCTGTTGCTGAGGATTTTAGCTATGGAGACGCAGCGTGGTACCCCGATTCAGGAGCCACGTCTCACCTCACGCCGGATGCAGGTAATATTGTGTCCTCTATTCCTTACTCTGGTATTGTTAATATCTTGGTTGCGGATGGTTCTAAAGTTCCCATATCTAGGGTTGGTTATTCTACTCTGTCATCTTGTTCTAGGCCTTTAATATTAAACAATTTGTTACATGTTCCTTTAATTAAGAAAAATCTTCTGTCAGTATCTAAATTTACAAAAGATAACAATGTTTCGATTGAGTTTTTTCCTGACTCTTGTGTTGTTAAGGATTTGGAGACGCATCAGCTGATTCTTCGAGGTTTACAAAGTGATGGCCTTTACAAGTTTGTTACCTCTGATGATATACCTTTACATGTTGATACTGGTTCCTCTGCTTTGTTTACTTCTGGTTCTGCTGCAATTCATTCTGCTGAAACTAAGTCTGCTGATATTAGTACTTCTAGTTATCAATATTGTAATCTGTCTTCTGTTCATGATCAAGACAGTTCTTGTTTTTCTGTTTCTTTTGTTGATTTGTGGCATAGAAGGCTTGGACACCATTCTCTTGATGTTTTAGCCAAGTTGTCATCAACATGTAAAATTTCTCATATCAATAAAGACTTGTTTTTCTGTGAAGCTTGCAAGCTTGGTAAAAGTCACAAGTTACAGTTTCAGAAGTCTCTTACTGTGTATGATACACCTTTACAACTTGTCTATGTTGATGTGTGGGGTCCCGCTCCGTTGCTTTCCAACAATTATTCATATTATGTCAGTTTTCTTGATGATGCGACTCGATATACTTGGATCTTTTTTGTATCTCGTAAATCTGATGTTAGAAATATTGTTATCAATTTTCATAAGATGGCTGAACGACAGTTAAGTGTTAAATTAAAAAGTATTCAGTCTGACTGTGGAACAGAATTCAAACCTTTAGAGGGGTATTTTCTGCAAAATGGTATTGAGTTTCGAAAGACGTGTCCTTACACATCTGAGCAAAATGGTAGGGTAGAGCGTAAGCATAGGCATATAGTTGAGTTAGGCTTGACTCTTTTAGCTCAAAGTGGAGTTCCATTCAAATTCTGGTCTGATGCATTTTACTGTGCTTCTTATCTTATAAACAGGTTACCTACGAAAGTTCTAGGTGATTTGTCTCCTTATCATAAGCTTTTTCAGAGACTCACTGATTATAACTTTCTTAAAATCTTTGACTGTCAGTGTTTTCCTCTGACCAGAGCTTATAATCAAAATAAGCTGCAATTTCGATCCAAGTCTTACACTTTTCTTGGCTACTGTTCTGCTCAACATGGCTACAAATGCCTCAGTGATGATGGTAAGGTATATGTTTCTCGTCACGTTCAATTTAATGAAAGTTGCTTTCCATTTTTGCAGGTTACTTCCAAGAGTAAGGGAGGTTCTGAGGATCTGCCTAAATTCAAATATGTTGGGCTTGTACCTGCTTCACATCCTGTGCTTTCCAATTCATCAGGATCATCAAGTTCAACTAGTGTTTTTCCTACACACTCTAGTGTTTCAAGGTCGTCTGCTGATCCAGTACAACCTGCTGGTGGTCAAAATTTAGTACATGCATCTGCTACTTCTTTAGTTTCTGGTCTGCACAGCTCACCAGCTGCACCTTTGCCTGTTCATCCACAAGTGTTATGTGATGCTCCTGCTGATACTGGTCAACAACATGAAGGTGTTCAACAATCTGAAGATGATGAACGTGTGGAGATGCATTGTTCAGATTCTTGTGATAATGATGCTGCTGCTGCTTCTGAAAATCAAGGTAATTCAGAAATTTCTGCTCAGCATAGTACTACTCCTGTTTTTAGTCAGCATTCTCAAGATATGTCTTCTAGTCAGTCAGATAGTGCTCAAATTACTGCTAGGCATCCAATGATAACTAGGTCTAAAGCAGAAATCTTTAAGCCTAAAGCATTCTTAGCTGAACTAGATTTACCTAAGGATATACATCAGGCTATGGATCAAAATGATTGGAAAGAGGCTGTTCAGAAAGAGTTAGATGCTTTGGTTAGTAAAGAAACTTGGGAACTTACTTCTTTGCCACCCAATCGTATCCCTATTGGTTGTAAATGGCTGTTTAAAGTCAAAAGAAATTTTGATGGCACTGTAGCAAGATACAAGGCCAGGCTCTGCCAAGGGTTTTTCACAAAAAGCTGGTTTTGATTATTCAGAAACGTTTAGTCCTGTTGTTAAAGCTGTCTCAGTCAGAATTTTGTTGAGTTTAGCTTTAGGAAATGGCTGGGTACTCAGGCAAATAGACATAGACAATGCCTTCCTGAATGGTGATTTGACAGAAGAGGTTTATATGCAACAACCTCCAGGTTTTGAGCAGTTGGATGAGGTTGGAAATCCTTTAGTCTGCAGGTTAAAAAATCTCTGTATGGATTAAAACAGGCTCCTCGTACCTGGTTCGAAAAGTTCAGGAATCATTTAGTCAATGATCTTGGTTTTACAGCATCTCTAGCTGATTCTTCTCTTTACTTCAGGGAAAGGCTAGGCAATAAAGTGTATATAATGGTATATGTGGATGATATTGTTGCCACAGGGAATAATTCAGATGAGGTTGATTTGGTTATCAGGGAAATAAATAGAACTTTTTCTTTGAAAGATTTAGGGGAGTTGACCTTCTTTCTTGGGATGACTATAGAAGTTGTTAAAAATGGGGTTGTTCTTAATCAAAAGAAGCATATCATGGAATTGTTGGAGAAACTTAAGATGGTGGATGTTGTGCCTACTTCAACTCCCATGGTCACTTTACCTCAGCTTTCTTCTACCGATGGAAAACCTTTTCTTGACAGTACTTTGTACAGGCAAGCAGTGGGAACTTTACAGCATATATGTAATACTCGACCTGATATACAGTTCTCAGTGAATAAAGTGAGTCAGTTCATGCAAAATCCTTTAGACAAACACTAGAAGCTGTCAAAAGGATTGTGAGGTATCTCAAAGGAACTATGAATCATGGCTTATTTTTCAGCAGTGGATCTTCACCTCAGAGTTTGGTTGGGTATGCAGATTCAGATTGGGGAACGTGTGTTGATGATAAAAGGTCTACAGGGGGATATTGTATTTTCTTGGGAGGAAATCTAGTAGCATGGAGTTCTAAAAAACAGAGTGTTGTCTCAATATCATCCACTGAAGCAGAATTTAGAAGTTTAGCTGATGCTATCTGTGAAGTTACTTGGATTAAGTCTTTACTCACTGAGCTTAAAGTTACTTTAGTGTCAACACCAATAATCTGGTGTGACAATACCAGTGCTATAGCACACTCTTTCAACCCTGTTCATCATGCTAAGCTTAAGCATGTTGAACTTGACCTTAGCTTTGTAAGGGAGAAAGTCACTGAAGGTTCTGTTCTGATTAACTATGTGCCCGCTGCCAGTCAAGTTGCAGATGTTTTGACTAAGCCATTTTCTTCTGCTTTTTTTCTACATCTACGACAATAGCTTAAGGTGTTCTGTTCTGAAGAACTTCGGTTAAAAGAAGCTCATCCCCAGTGTATGCTTACCAAGGTTTGAAGAAGTCAGTATTCTTTGTTTCATGAAAAAGGAAAAGAGAAAGTATTAAGGAAAGTTAGAGCTAAGAGCTCAAAGCTTTGAATCTGGATCTGTTACTTTCTGTTATAATTAGCTGTCAATGTAAAGAATCTGTTACAACAGATTCTTGAATTTGTGTCAGAATTGTATCAAGGGTTTCTCTACCTATATAAAGAGAAATTCCTAAGTCTTGTAGAATTATCTTTTGATTGGAATAATAACGTTCATTTGCTGTTCATTCTTTCTAAGTGTTTTCATCTTGTTTCTTCTTGATTTCTTTCTGCCTATCAGTCATATTCTCACATTTTGTCATTTACATGGTCACAACATATTCACTATACGTCCCGGATTGGAGCTTTGTTGTAAAGACAGACGATGAAACAACACGATACACGGTACTGCGAATTTTATATCTCAAAAGCTTAATGCATAAAGTTTATCAAGTTCCTCCAGACTTCAGTTAACAATTGACTGATTTTTTTTTAAATTTTTTCTGCTCTGCTACTATTTTAAGGTAAAATGTGGGATGAGAGGACACTTAGGACCCGCTTGCAATGCCGTTGGTTATGTTGATCGAGAGGTTTGGGGCATTAACCATCTTTACAGGTATCCGGTCTGGCAACGCCTAAAGGTTAGTCCTTTGTGAGCTTCAATTTGCAATAGATTGGCCAAGTCATCACTGCTTACCATCTGATATTTTACTTTGTTTGAACAAAATTGCAGGCTTGCACTCATAGTTCTCCGAGTGCCGGTCCTTTCCGTGAGGATGCGCCGAGCTGGTGCCAAGCACCATTCGAACCAGAAGGCTTGCTAAGGTTTGTTTTGATTTAACCATAACTTCATTCTAAACATAATTCATATGCAGTGATTTTATTAGTTCTTGTTCTTTCTTAGTTCGATTTCAGCTATCCTCTCCGGCACTATTGGAATCCATTACGGACATATTTTAGTTCATTTCAAGGTTAGAAACTTTTGAGACTGTATAAATGTATCATGGAATTGTTGTTTCCAGGGAACTGACTCAAAATTGGTTTTTTTTTGGTAGGGTCACTCAGAGAGGCTCAAGCAATGGGTTTCAATGGCATTATGCTTACTCTTAACGGCCAACGCTAACCGGTCAAAAGGTTTTCTGTTTTTCGACATTCCCTTGGTGAAACAAATGAAACAGATTGACGTTTGGGGATTGAGGATACCATTTTTGTTCCTGGAATGGATAGGCATGAATGCAATGCTGATATATGTGCTTGGGGCGCAAGCCATCCTTCCTGCATTTGTAAACGGATGGTATTACGAATCAACAAACAATACCCTTGTAAGTAACATCAATCACCTTTTTTCAAGACTAAAAAGTACTATTTCGATAATCATAATTCCTCGAAATTTTCTATATGCTCTGGTCTTTTGGATTCAAAAACACGTTTTCAATAACGTTTGGCACTCAGCGCGGTTAGGGACCCTTCTGTACGTGATATTTGCAGAAATCGTGTTCTACGGAGTCCTTTCGGGCATCTTGCACAAATTGGGCATATACTGGAAGCTATAAGAAGTAGAGATTAGATAGAAAGGACTTTCAGATCATGTGCATTGTCACATGTTGTCTTAAAAATGATCACATGTTGTCTCCCAACTGAAAAGGAACCATATCCAGACACATTCAATCAAGAAGCAATCATATCATAGATTTGGACCGGTTACTAAACCGAATTATCAGGAAATGCCGAAAACAAGAAAGACCCAGAGAAAAAGAAGACTTGGACATCTGCTTAAAAGTTTAACACACATATAATTGGATAAGGTTTTTGGAGCCTTGAACACTCAACACTCTGGGGTCAAGGCATGGTTCCTTTTGGGGTCCCTGCGATAGTCATACACCATATAGTATCTTTGAACCCATCTCATAGCTCTATACTGTTGCATGGTTAACCCGCCGGACCGAAAAGGCGATGCCGATACTGGTTGGCACCAAGACGGCGCATAGGCCGAGCAACCACCTGCTTTGAAGTTGGTGTACTTTGCAACAAAAGGTTGGTATCTGTAATCTGCTTCGTATTTTCCATCTTCAGTTGCCCATGATGAGGCATCCCATATTGAACCATACACCCACATTGGCCTTAGAGGAAATGTTGCATCACTTTTCCTTGGATATCTCCTTATGGGCACATCATCCACTAGGAATCTGATAAAAATTTAAATGGTTGTAACGCGATGTAGGGTTTGTTCGACTTGTTTTTATACCCTAATCCTTAATATTTATTTACAGAGATAAGTTACTTGCTTACGAAGGAAACTTACATAAAAAAAATTCAACTCAAACTGTGATTAAAAAAGAAACTTACATGATCTCGTTAGGACTCCAAAGAATGGCATAGTGATGAAAATCTCGAGTCAGATCAAACCAAAGATGAAACTTGATTTCCCTTCCGATGATTTCGCCGTCGCCACTCCCTCGTACGTACACATTGGTCTGCAGAGTATAAGGCTTCCCAAACGTAGTCCCCAGGAACTCTATATCCACTTCATCATGGAACCCTGGATGAGCTTCATTGTTCGATAGCTGCCATTTTTAATTCCTTTATTAGACCAACAGGAAAATCATATTGTCACGGGATCATTATCTTCTGAACGCGCATGCATACACATATACGAGAAATTCTCACATAGAAAGCTGTTATGACGCCTGCAGTGTAACCAGGTTGAAGCCTAATGGAGGCTCCGAAGTAACCGGAACGAAAAGGCCGAACCGACTTGAATCCGCTTCCTTTAATCCGAAACAACAAGCAATTAAATCGGAAGAAAAACAAGGATCGAATTGAATGAAAACCAGTTACGAAATGAAGTAAGACCTGAAGTTGTGTCGAGCCAGATGGTTAATGAGTTTTGGTCTAGGGTCTGATGATTGGGACCCCAAAGGTTTGTGAAGCCATTGTAGAAGCTTATGGACCTGAATTTAGAGCTTGGCCAATAGCCAGGAGAAGGTGGCCACTCTGCATTGGTTGAAGGGAACAATAGAATGAGAATAATTGAGAGAAAAAGAGCCATGAAGAGTGAAAGCAAAGATATGAGAATTCAAATAGTACTAATATTTCTCAATTTTGTATTGGTTTAAGGTGTCCATACATAGAAACTCTGGTTAAGTGTACTAACGATATATCTTCATGAAATCAATAATTTGATATGATTAAAAATAGAATTGTTGAGGAGTAAAAACGAGATGTTGGTGGTTAGTGGTGCTTGAGGTGGTTATTTTTTTAATCTGCGCAGAGAGTCACGGTCAATGGTGATTGTAAAGAGAGAAAATTAGGTTTTAATTTAATCTATTATCTTAAATTTCACCTTACGATTATATTAGTAGAGTTCTGACGAGACTGTCAAGTCTAGACTTCATAGAATGTGACCAGTTCGATAATATAACATTGATTGACAATTAGTAGAGTTTACTGACGAGTCAAAATTAATAACTATCTTATTGTGTTGTAGCTACTTGATAAGGTTAATCGTGAGTGCTTTGATAACTCTCTAGACTTTATCTTTGAATGATTGTATGTGGAAAAGAGGGAGAGTAGTACGGATAAAAATTCTCTATTTTTTTCGGTGTCCTTATTTATGCCCAAACACTAAAAAAATATTACAAAATTAAATTTTAAACCCTAACTCTAATTTCTAAATCTTAAACTCTACACCCTATACCATAAAAAATACATCTTATCATAAATACTCTAAATCTTAAATTTAACCCCCAAACCCTAAACCTAATTTTGAACATGATGCATAAGTAGGGCACCGAAAAAGGGCAGAAAATTTCCATCTGAGTGGTACAACAAGAATTATTATTTAATATTTTATTTGTAAAAAATAGTTTTACTTTTTTTAATATAATAATGTATGTTCATTTTATGGTTTTTGTTCACAATTTTTAGCTCTTGTTTCTAACGATGTCTTCTAAAAAAATAGTTTTCTTTAATATTGTATTTGTTTGTTTTTAAATTTATTTATATTCATTTTAATATTATTCATGGATTTCTTTTATTAATTAATTCTTAATCAGATTTCAATTACGTGCAATTGTCATTTTCCAGCTACTTCTTACCCTAAGTTTTTATAAGTCATATAATAACAAAGGAACCGACTACTTTATTTTTCTAAAGTGATTGATGTTGACGATTTTGACGTTGTTTATCTATCAATTTTCATAACCCTTTTTAACTAAATTTTAAAATTAAATTGTTTGTGTAAACTAAAATTTTCATCGGTATATTAAATATAATTTTTTTAATTATTGATACACTCAATTACTTCTCATTTTGTATGATCAAAGATAAATCTTCTACAAAATGTTAAGAAAATAAACAATGTGCTCCTTTGTTTTACCATAATTAATGTTATAAGTGTACAGAGATAACTAATATTTTAGTCCTTGAATTTATTCACTTTTTTCATATTGGTAAAGGATTTTTTTTTCTTGGTGCATGAACTTCTTTACTTATTCAATAAGTTTAAGTACCAAAATGAGAAAAATAAACAAGTTCAAGTACCAATGTGAGAAAAATAGATAAGTTTAGGAGCTAAAATATGATTTATCCCAAGTGTATACAAGTCTGATTGTAGACTAATGTAACTGATAATTGCATCTTATGGTAAGACATGCAAAAAAAAAAAGATAAATAAATTACCACAATCCAATATTTACGCTATTAGAAATTATATATATACGAAATCTCGGCCAATAAGAAATAATCTATGTTCAAAAAATATATAAATTATAATATTCTTACTCAGTTTTCCCATGAGAACTTAGTAAAAGCTGTTAAAACAATGTTTGGATACAATAATTACTCAATAAAATTTCTTACAATGATGATTTATATGGGCTGGTACAAGTGATAAACAGCTTGGTATCACTTAAGCACATCTTAAGTTCGAGACCTTATGTGTTATAGAAAATTTTCATTAAAAAATTTAGGGTAAAGTACACAGACTATCACTAAACTATACCCGAAAAAACAAAATGGTAACCAACCTTTCAAAAATCACAAAATGGCAATTAAACTTTATGTTTTATAACAAAACGGTAACTAGACGTTAAATTCCGTTAAGTTTCTGTTAAAACTTTGGTATAATAACACATTTAGTCCTTCATATTTATACAATCAATAAATTTAGTCCTAATTCGAAATAATTTACTAAATTTAGCCCTCGTTATTAATTTGGCCCTTAAAGCAAAATTTCAAAGTATGGTAACATGATAAATAATTACAATTAAATTTTATAGGAACTCGAAAACTCGACTCGACTCGACTCGAATCGAAAAAATTTCAAATAAAGTTTGAGTTGTAAAATATGACGTGTCAACTTGAATAACTCAAAATTTTTTGACTCGACTCGATCATACGCTCACCTCTATCTTAAGATATGACGTGTTAACTCGAATAACTCGAAATATTCGAATATTTTAAATTATTTTTTTCTTTTAAATCGAATATTTTTAAAATAGAGCATTTAATGTTTCATATTTAAATCACATTGAATATTTAATAACTACTATAAATATTCAATTTAATTTAAAAACATTCAATTTAAAAGAAAAAAAATTGATTTAAAATATTCGAATAATTAATTAAATTTTTATAGGAACTCGAAAACTCGACTTGACTCGATTCGAATCGAAAAAATTTCAAATAAGGTTTGAGTTGTAAATATGATGCGTCAACTCGAATAACTCGAATTTTTTTTACTCAACTCGATCGAACGCTCACTTCTATCTTAAGATATGACGCATCAACTCGAATAACTCGAAATATTCGAATATTTTAAATCATTTTTTCTTTTAAATTGAATATTTTTTAAAATAAAATATTTAATATTTTCATATTTAAATCACATCGAATATTTAATAACTTCTTTAAATATTCAATTTAAAAAACAATAGATTTAAAATATTCGAATATTTAATAACTACATTAAATATTTTTCTTTTACATATTCCAATATTTAATAACTACTTTAAATATTCGAATATTTTAAATTATTTTTTTCTTTTAAATCGAATATTTTTAAATTAAATCAAATATTTAAAGTATTTATTAAATATTCAATGTGATTTAAAAGAAAAAAATGATTTAAAATATTCGAATATTCGAGTTGACGCGTCATATCTTAAGATAGAGGTGAGCGTTCGATCGAGTTGAGTACAAAATTTTTGAGTTATTCGTGTTGAAGCATCATATTTTACAACTCAAACTTTATTTGAAATTTTTTTATTCGAATCGAATCAAGTCGAGTCGAGTTTTCGAGTTCCTATAAAAATTTAATTAAATATTCGAATATTTTAAATCAATTTTTTCTTTTCAATCGAATATTTTTAAATTAAATCAAATATTTAAAGTAGTTATTAAATATTCGATGTGATTTAAATATGAAAATATTAAATATTATATTTTAAAAAATATTCGATTAAAAGAAAAAATGATTTAAAATATAAGAATATTTCGAGTTATTCAACTTGACACGTCATATCTTAAGATAGATGTGGGCGTTTGATCGAGTCGAGTAAAAAAAATCGAGTTATTCGAGTTGACGCATCATATTTTACAACTCAAACTTTATTTGAATTTTTTCGATTCGAGTCGAGTTTTCGAGTTCCTATAAGAATTTAATTGTAATTATTTATCATGTACCATACTTTGAAATTTTGCTTTAATGACCAATTTGAAAGAATGCTTAAATAAAAAGGGCTAAATTTAGTGAATTGTTTCAAATTAGGACTAAATTAATTGACTGTATAAAGTTGAAGGACTAAATATGTTATTATACTAAAATTTTAACAGAAACTTAACGGAATTTAACGTCTAGTTACTGTTTTGTTATAAAACATAAAGTTTAATTGTCATTTTGTGATTTTTGAAAGGTTGGTTACCATTTTGTTTTTTCGAGTATAGTTTAGTGACCGTCTGTGTACTTTACTCAAAAATTTATCCACTAAAACCAAATATGCGATGCGGGTCTACCTTAAAAAACCGGAAGTACCACACAAAAAAATTTGTGTGTATATAAGAGGGAGCCGCTTAATCTTTAAGATTGTGTTTATATCACTTACTAAAAATAATTTCTCAATCTCATTAACCACAAATGGCAAAATAATTTCTCAATTCAATTCCAATGTTAGAACCTGAAACAATCTTACAGGCTACAACCTATGTCTTTGTCATTATTAGGACCAGCATCCTTAGAAGTTTGAAAATTGGGCATCACTAATTATTGACTGTGACAATGACACCCCCGATTGTTAAAATATGCAATCAAATCTATGGTGGTCCAAAAAATATGATGCAATGTAAGCTTGGAAATCTCGTATATGATACATTATTTCAAAATCGAAACATAGGGATGGATCGAGGGGATTGGAGTGGTTGTCACATAAAAAATTGAAATTCGTATATATTTAGAAACATTTTAAAAATAATCTATATATTTTTTTTATTAAAAATTTATTTCTATTCCCTTAAAATTTTATAGGTTCGTCCTCTAACATGAAGTCTTGCGTTCATCTTGATTTTATTCCGGCAAACCAATGCCAATTTAGATTAAAGAGGGGTAATTTGGGGTAAATTACTCAACCATTAAACCTATGTTCATAATAATATAAAGTGAGTTTGTAATACCTTGATAAAAAAAACGTTTGTAATACATGTTATTTTTTTTGGATAAAAATCTTCTGCTTATTTTCGATGTCATTTTCTATGTCCCAACATTAAAAAACAGTAAAAATTAAATTCTAAGTCATAACCCTAAATTCTAAATTCAAAACTATACACCCTAAAAATATAACATACCCCAAATTTCCTAAACTCTAATCATAATCCCTAATTTTAAAGCATAAACTCTAAACCCTATTTTTAGTGTAAGAACATAAATAAAGATACCGAAAAGAAACAGAGTATTTCTATTCTATTTTTTTTTTACCAAACTTTTGCAATACATGTTTAGTATTATGACCTTTTAATGGGATATATTTTGTGTTTATTTTATGGATTTATGTAAACATGCTGTATTATGTTTTTATACTGTATCTGTGCTGATACTATTTTAATGTGTTTAAAGTATTAGATTTATATATATTTTTTCAAATTAATAATTTGTTTTACTTTGTTTTATGTCCATTCCATTTATGGTCCTGCCATCTTTTGTACGGTATTATCTCATATAGCATATTATAATTATGGGTAATGTTCACAAATAGTCCCTTTCGTTTGGTGTTTGTTCTAGTTTGGTCACCAGATTTCAAAACAGCTTATTGTGGTCCCTTACGTTTATAATCTGTTTTATTTTAGTCACTCTTCCGTCATTCTCCGTTAGAGGAGTAACGGCCGGCTGACATGACAATTTTAAAATTAAAAAATTCCACGTGTATAATACACGTCATACTAGAAAACAAAAATAGCATGTTATATGACTGATATTTACGAACCTTTCGATGTTTTCGGCATTCTTTCTCTGGTTTTGGCTGCCGGAGTTGAAGACAAGGACGGCTTACCTGCCATGCCCGACGATCTTCTCGCCGTGGAAATATGTAATCTGGGTCCTTTGCCGGGCGACAAATGGGGCTACACGACGACTTTCGACAGAGAAAATGGTGGAGGGTTTTTGACAGACCATTTTCCATGTGCAACTAAAGCTATTTGGTATTTTGAAGGAATTTATGCATACTCTCCTCATATACTGGGTGAATTTTCATTTTTCAATCTTTTACCACTCTTTATATTTTTTCCAAACACTTTACTTCATGTCCAATGTGAATTGTTGTTTACAAATTGCAGGGGTGAGATTTCCGGGATTGACTCATCCGGGAATAATCGGGACGGCGCCGTCGATGGAGCTTCTGAATATATGGAATGAAAGGGAAAGAGAAGTGGAAGAAAATGGACATAAGTCTTTAAAACTATGTGAAGTTTTGCATACACGACCATTGGCAAACCTTCCATCCAGCAAAGGCTGCCATTTAGGGAAGGTAGTGTAGAGTGTAGACCATGACATGCGTATTTATACGCGACCTCGAACCATTGAATGATAACATGGTGATCTAAAAATGGATGTTTGTAGATAAAAAGGGGACTGCTGAATGGGAAAAGATGGCTGAGGAGGCGGCGAGGACGATTCCAGGAAGAGAAAATGGTGGAAACTGTGACATCAAAAACCTTAGTAGAGGTTCGAAAATATACCTCTCGGTGTTTGTCGAAGGAGCTAACCTTAGCACAGGTGACATGCATTTTTCTCAAGGTGACGGTGAGGTCTCGTTCTGTGGAGCAATCGAGATGAGTGGTTTTCTCGAGCTTAAGTGAGTTTCGATTTTCATAGCACCATGAACATAGCTCCATCTGTAATAATTCTCATTGTTTTAGTAATTGGTGTCTGGTTTTGTAGGTGTGAAATCATTAGAGGAGGAATGAAAGAGTACCTCACACCAATGGGACTGACCCTTCTTCATGTAAATCCCATCTTCGAGATTGGATCGGTTGAACCGAGATTCTCCGAATGGTTGGTGTTTGAAGGAATAAGTGTGGATGAGAGTGGAAGACAACATTTCCTTGATGCAAGTGTTGCATACAAACGTGCGGTACTCAATGCTATCGACTACCTCTCGAAGTTCGGGTACTCGAAAGAACAGGTACGAGTACGACCCTTCAATATTTAGCCTCTACTCGAACAAATCACACATGTTTAAGCCAATTCTGATCCATACGAAACAATGGAGATCATCAGATTTACCTTCTGCTATCTTGCTGCCCTTGCGAAGGACGGATCCCTGGGATTGTAGATTCACCAAATGCTGTTGCAACTCTTGCAATTCCAACTGCTATCTTCGACCAGGTATCGTTCACCATAAAATTAACACATAGTATCATCGTTCTTGATTTTCCAGGCTCCGAAAACTATGCAACACATTGAAAGGGTGAGTGATTTACTATCGGTTGACGTTGAAGCCTCTAGAGATACTTTAGAGGCTAATGCAAACAATACCATGAAGTATATAGCACAAATGACGTTGTCCGCCGCAACTCCGGCAGCCAAAACCGAGGGAGAAACACTGAGAGCCAAAACCGGCTGACTTGGAGTAAATGATGGAGGAAGCTTCGCCGGCGTGGATTGTTTTAGGGTGGGTTTATTATTTACTGGTTATGCTTTGATGTTCACATGCTATTTTTGTTTTCTAGTATGACGTGTATTATACACGTGGAATTTTTTAATTTTAAAATTGTCATGTCAGCCGGCCGTTACTCCTCTAACGGAGAATGACGGAAGAGTGACTAAAATAAAACAGATTATAAACGTAAGGGACCACAATAAGCTGTTTTGAAATCTGGTGACCAAACTAGAACAAACACCAAACAAAAGGGACTATTTGTGAACATTACCCTATAATTATTCAATCTTGACAAAAGAAACTGAAGTATAAATCTGAAATAATGCCAATGAACACTCTTTTTAGGAGTCAGATCTGTCTCATAAATTTAAATATATATATATATATTAATACACCATAGCTATAAAAAATTGCACAACTCCTATTATTTAAACTATAAAATTTTAATTATAAAACCATAAACTTTAACCACTAAATCCTAAATCATATACTCTAAATTCCAACTTTAAATCATAAATCATAAATCTTAAACTCTAAAATTAAAAAAAGAAATAATATGAATGCATACATGCATGGCAGGGTGTAATATTCTACAACCAGGCCTCCTTCATAGACGAAAATATTGACAAAATCACACACCAAACCAATGTATATATATGTTCTTCGCTATTGTTTCGGTAAACTCTAAATCCTAAACTCTAAACATACGTCAAACTTAATTTATACGTATTTTTATTTGTATTATATAAATTAGGACCAGGTGTAAATATAAACGAACATAAACAAATTTTCTGCCGAACGGTTCACGAACTATTCGTTGAACGTTCGATTCGTTTACGGCCTTAATTGCAATTAAACATTAGTTGCAGTCACTTGAGTAACCATTATATGGTGACTACTGAAATTGGAAAAGGAAATAATATGAATGCATGGCAGGGTGTAATATTCTACAACCAGGCCTCTTCATAGACGAAAATATTGACAAAATCACACACCAAACCAATATATAATATATATATATATATATATATATATATATATATATATATTTTTGGCTATTGTGTCGGCAAACTCTAAACTCTAAACACACACCAAATTCAACTTTGTGTTTTGTTTCATGTTATATATATGTTCTTGAAAATTGTGTCGGTAAATCCTAAATTCTAATCACTAAATTTTGAACACGCTCGAAATTTAATATGTGCGTGTTTTTATTCGTATTATACAAACTAGGACCAGGTGTGAACAGTTTTCACTTAAATTGGACAGTATTGAATGTATGGTATATAGGAATAGGATACACAGCACAGTCCACCAATACAAGATTTGCCAAAGAAAATTGTGAAAGCTTCACTCGCTGAATTATTGATGAACAAATTGGCTTAGCCGACACTTTAAAGTAGATTCCACCTAGGAATAAACTAATATGATTGGTTGACGAAAAAGTATTGTATAAACCAGTTACATAATACTGATATATTGTATTTTTATTTAAATTATGCTTAAATGTAAAATAAGTGTAAAATTATAACTTTTATATTTTTTGGTGTCTAAAGTATTTTTTTTGATAAAGATAAGTATTTAAAATTTTAACCGATACAATTTTATGTGCCCGGCCATTTAAAAAATAATTACTCAATAAGAATTTGACACATGTCATGTTATTATTATTATTATTATTATTAAAAAATAATATAACTTTTATAAAAAAAAACTCAAAATTCCCAAAAAAATCTCAAATCCTTAATACCCAAAATCACAAATTCTTCAAATTTCCGTCGCTACCGCCGCCTTTACCGTCGTCAAACACCACCACTACCGTCATTAGAGGCAGTCGTCCATTTTTCCCAACACTCATCTTCAATAACCAACAGGAGGTGTGTCAATTGGACGGTAAATGCGAATGTTTTATTCGAACGATGTCTGAATAGTTGTCGGCGATGGGTTGTTGGGAGAAATGGAAGGTGACCTTCAGCCATGGGCGGAGTCACCCTTTGGAGACACCCCAAAAAAATTTAGAAACGTATTTTTTTCTATATAATTTGTTTATAAAAATTAAAAATATGAACAAATGACACCCCTTTATAAATAAAACGATACCCCTTTATAAATAATTAACCCTCCTTAAATATCGTTGAAAAAATAATACTCTTTAAATAAATTTCTGGCTCCGCCCCTGCCTCCGGCAACGGCATTGAAAGTGTCCGATGGCGACAATGACAGCAGCGGCAATTTGGAAAATTTGTGTATTTGGGTATTAGGAATGGGGGTTGGAAATTTTAAAAGTTTTAAGTTTTTTTTTTAAATTATATTTTAAGTTTTTATTGGGTAACAATTTTTTTTAAAACGGCGGACACTTATTTTTACAAAAATACTTTAAACATTTAAAATTAAAAATATATATAATTTTAACACTTATTTTTCATTTCAACCTTTAAATTATGTCATGTAATGGTTAATGTTGATTAGTGTCGTGATTGAGATGTTTTGCTATCACTTCAAAGTTTTGATAGTATATCTTCATATTTTTTTCTCTAATACAGTAAATTTATTAATTCAATGATTAATAAAGTTGTTGAATTAATTTTTTGTTATCATTTATTAATCACATGTGATGTGTAATAAATAATTGACATTTTATCAACAAATGTTAGATGCTCCTACAAGGTTCATTGTACTCTAATAAAAAAAATTTAAATTCAAACCTTAAAAAAAGGATATTATTAAAAAGAGAGAGATTAATTTCAAATTTCAAAAACAAACTATTAAAATGAACATAAATGTATTAAGGATTTTGCTATTGACAGCCCTAAGGGCTGTTAATAAGAACTCTATAAATTCTTATAATTAATGCTTGTTTTGCTTTGTAATTAATGTTTGTTTTGCTTTATAATAAATGATTGTTTTGCTTTGTAATGAAATCTTGTAAAATATAATTAAATACATTCTTAAAAAATCATGTTTAATTAATTTTAGGTTGTTTAATGTAATTAATACTCACTTAAAATGGTTTATTGTTTAGGGTTTAAGATTTGAGGGTTTAGATTTAGGGTTAGGGTTTAGGATTTAGAGTTTACGGTTTAAGTTTTAGGGCTTGATGTTTGGGCTTATGGTCAGGGTTTAGGGTTTAGGGTTTATGGTTTAGTGTTTGGATTTAGGGTTAAGGTTTAGAATTATGACCCATGGTTTAAGTTTTAGGGTTTGATGTTTATGGTTTATGGTTTAAGATTTAAGGTTTATGGTTTATGGTTTGAGGTTTAGAGTTTGAATTTAGGGTTTTATTGTTTAATTAAATTAAAAAATTTAAAGTAATGAAACACAACTTTTTAGGAATGTAATTAATTACATTATATTATATTACTTTAAAAAAAATAAAAAACATTAATTACAAGAATTTATAGTGTTCTTATTGACAGCCCTAAGGGCTGTCAATAGCATAACCCATGTATTAAAAATAAATAAACAATTAACTTTTAAAAATGCATTATAATTGAACTCAATGAGAAGTTCAGTGAAAAAATGATGTTATTCATTTTAAGACACCTGAGTTATTAAAAAAAACATTTTGAATGATCCTTTTACCACTACAACAAATTAAACCCCGACATTTAAAATGAAATTCAATCAAACTCAAACTTATTTTAACTAAGAATAATGAATTGGATATTGACAATAAATTCCCAAGTAATGAATTGGGTTTGTGAGTTTTGTACAAAGAAATACAACAATTATATATACAATGTACTAATGGTTAGAAGAAATTCATGGATTATTTACAAAAAATCCCATTGCCAATAAACCTTTTCAACGATCCCTCCACCACTTCTTACAGCAAGGTGGAGCGTATCAGAAACAGGGGGAACACCCCACAGATATGGCACCGCAACTGTCATCCTAAGCTTTTCATGCAATTCGCCTTTGATGCCTTTTTCGGCCGCAACAACCTGAACATTATGGATAGTAGAAAATATCTCATAACTACAAGTAGCCACAATAAGGCAAACAGACTGTTTCAAGGATCGGCAGACGACAATCATACGAATGCAGAACACAAGCAAAGAAATATTGCAGGTCGAGATGTGTATAAGAGAACGATTTGAAAAGGCATACATGAAACCGCATTCTACTCAAAGTTGAGGATTTTACCTGGAAAGCTCAGCAAATACATTTTCATGGTTTGTTTAGTAAATAGATCATCACTAAATAGTGATCGAGCTTGCCGGATTATCTCAATAGGATGTGAATCCTCTTCGATTGAGCCAAGCTCTGATACCAATTGTTGAGTTGTGAGGAGCTCGATTTGTTCAACCGATATGGCTCACCAAGTGGTGGAGAGGAGGATTTTTGGGTGGAAGGGTTGTGGAAGCTAAAATGATAATTGACGCAATGATTTATAGTGGTTCAACCTTCTAACCAAGGTCTACATCCACTACCTTAGCTCCTCACTAAGGATTTCCAATCAATCCACTATTGATTCGTCCCCTTTTCTAGGCTTAGGAGGAAACCCTTATACACCGATCAAGCTTTCTACCCAAAGCCTTGATCAAACCCACTTTTACAAAGAGAAACAATAAGAAAACTTAAATCCCTCTAATAGGTAATTGTTTGCACAATTTAGCACTCACCCAAAACCTAAATACTCCTTGATGAGTTTATGGCCGTTACTAGCTGTTGGGATTGAATTGGAGCCATTAAGGACTTTAATTCCCACCATAAATGCAGTTCTGCAGCTCACCGTTTCGAAACGCTCGAACCCGTTTCGAAACACCCTTTAAGTAGAAAGAGCCGTTGCAGTCTGACAAGGCACCCGTTTCGGAACGCCCCTGGCCATTTCGGAACCCGTATCAAAACGCCTAGACCCGTATCGAAACGACCTGCATTTAAATGTTAGTTGGGAAATAGCCGTTGGGGGTTTTATGACCGTTGCGGTCGAAGCCACGTAGGCGTATCGAAACGACATAGCCCGTTTCGAAACGTTGGGCAAAAACCTCATCCAGGGAAAGCCCGTTTCGATACTAGTATCGAAACGTTTTAGCTACTGGAATGCACCGTATCGAATCGCCCTAAGGTGTTTCGAAACGTCTGGACAGTTTTGTGAAGTTTGGCTTTGAAAAACATGTAAAACCTTTTAAAAACATCCCTAAACATAGTTTCAAGTTATTTGGACTTTGGAAATTGTTTTAAATACTTTTTAAATCAGTCTAAAACATTTTTCAATTATTATATGAAAACATTAGTTCTACAATCTTCCCCTTTTTGATATAATAAAACTAACTTGAAAAATTGTTTGGGATTCTCCCCTTTAACTTTAAAAATGTGAATAAGAGATTAAAGAGTTGAATTCAAATAAAGCTCCCCCTTATTCATTTGAAAATTCAATTTTTCAAATCATTTCTCCCCCTTTTGTTATATCAAAAAGAGTTTAAAACATTAAGTTCAAAATAACAATAGAGGTAAAAATTTTGACAAAAAAATAAGAATTTGGTTTAAAAATGGCTCACCCTTACTCAAAGCATCATCAAACATGTTAGTCCAACATAAATGATCATCTAGTTGACACAAAAAAATGAATCAAATAAAATCAAAAGCAACTAGATTTTACCACACTTGAACTCAAGGGAGGATGTGAAGCCTTCCTTCTTCAAGTGTTCTTCCTTAGTGTGCATGGAGCCCCCTCATTAATTTGACTTGTTGTTCAATCTCCATCACACCTAGTAAAAGACAATCAAGTAATTTTTGGTATCCAAATTGCTTTGGACCCATAGACGTTAGTAACACAAATTTTAGTCCCCTTAGGAATCCATTTTTCAATGTCATCCTTTTTAATTGAGTCCTTTTGGGACTCAAATACTTCTAAGACATTTTCCTTTTACAAATCTAGAGGCACTAGATTGTCTTACATAAAAGTTTGATTTTCAAACATTGTTTTTCTTTTCAAGCTCTTTAGAAATCAAATATTTTTCTTCTTGAACTTTTTGAAGCAAGCCTTGTAAATCAAAACATTTTAATTCAAACTCTTCGAGTTTTGTTTCAAGTTCAAGTTTGATTTTAGAAATCAAATCATTTTGAATTTTTAACTTTGAAATCAATTTGTTGTTTTTCAAAATGTGATTTTTAAACTATAAAACCAAATCATAATAAGCATCTTGTAATTCATCAAAAGAATAAGAACATGAAGTAGATGAATTAGAAGTTACCCTTGAATCTTCTTCGATGGTCATAAGGCAAAGGTTGGCTTGATCATCGTCGGTGGAGTCCTCATCACTCCAAGTAGCCACATGTGCCTTCTTTTTATGGCTTAAAGTGCTTGCCCTCTTATTTTTCTTGGACATTATCTTAATAAGGTTTTAACGAGGCACATTATCTTCATAGACATCCAAGGGGGAGTGTTATAAATATTTATCTATGTGGATGTCTATAATGATGAGGACTTTATCAAGGAGATTTGATTTACTTTATCATTAGAAATATTATTTTCATTAATTAGAGTTTAATGTATTATGTACTTCTTATGCCTATAAATAGATGATCTAATGAAGGCATTGTATATACTTGAGTATTGAGAATAATATAAATCTTCATCTTCCTCTTCCTCTCATCTCTTTGTTCTTCAATTTTTGTTCTTCGTTCTTATTATTGTTCTTTATTATTTTATTCACAACACTTATCTATTTAATAAAAAAAATTATAACCGCTCTGCGAATGTCCTTTCTTCATTTTATTTTTAGATTAAGAAATATTAAGGTCAAGTTTGATGCTCGAGTTTTAATCGTTTTATATTCAAGTCATTTTTCACTACTATTTCATATTTAAAACAACTTTAGCTTTAATCAACAGATTAGTCCATGTAATAAGTGGTTTAGCATCGTTTAAGCAAATTTTAAGTTCGAGGTCTTGTGTATGCAAAAAAAATTCATTGAGACATTTACTCACCCAAATCAAGCGTGCAACGCGAATCAATTCGAATTAGTTAAGAATTAATTAGGACAAAATCCTAAAAACCAAAAGGAAAAAAAAAAAGCAACTTCAACTTTATGTTAATATGTTATACTAATCAAATGCTGTTTGAAAAATGAGACATGTCCATAAAGCATGAGTATCATACAATAAAAAGTACTGCCTAAAGAAGAAATGAGTTTCACTCTAGTTCATCCAGCTTAATCTCATATTGTTCACCGGATGAAAGGGCTTTACCCTTCTGTCCTTATATAGTGCATATCCTTACTTTTTATCTCATGCTGTCAAATGGTACAGTCGCACATTTTTAATCTTATAGTGCAAGATTAACCATCTTATGTCCGTAAGTAATTATAAGTGCTATTTCCCTAACTAAAGTATTTACATTATTAGTTTTGAAAAAACCTAATTTTCTTTCTCTCTCTTATTTTTATTTTCTTTTAAACACTGACGACGGTACCGATTTTAATACTGGTTGCCGCCGTCGAGATTTATTGTTTTGTTTCTTTTTTTTAAATTTTCAATAAACTATTCTGTTCATGTGGCACGATTTATTCTACTCTTGTGGCACGATTCAGCAACCGTTGCTACTTGCTAAGCAGCTGAGCTCTGCTGCATTTGCAGATAGCGCGGCTTAATTATTTGGGTCTGGGCTCGTATATGTTTTTAAAACATAGGCCTTTACTTGGCCCAAATAATGGGGAATATTGGGTTCTTATAATTTGAGTAATTGGGTTTTTTTCTTTGGATTTTTTAACAAATGCACGTGTTTTTTCTTTTAAACTAACAACAACTAACTTTATGTATAGAATAAAGATAAAATACAATGAAATTACAATCTCAAAAAAGAAAGTTTATAATAATTGGATTAAGTTAATCACATTAATTAATATGTTATCTATACTAAATAGGATCATACAAGTAAGGGTGTTCACTGTTCAATTAAAACTGAAATAAACGATCGAATAAAATTTTGTTTGATTAATCATAAAAAATGCTCGCTCAGTGAACAGTTAAAAGACTTTTCAAAGTTTCGTTATCTGTTAGTTCGGTTCAAAATCAGTTAACTAATCGAATTTGTAAAAATTTTAATATATAACTAACATTTCTTTTAAACTAACAACAACTAACTTCGTGGATAGAATAAAGATAAAATACAAAGAAATTACAATCTCAAAAAAGAAAGTTTATAATAATTGGATTAAATTAATCACATTAATTAATAATTTATCTATACTATTACCGTTCACAAGCTAACCACTAAATGTTAAAATAGGATTATATAAATAAGGGTGTTCATTGTTCAATTAAAACTGATATTTTAACCGACCGTTTAAAATTTAATATATAAATGATATTTTTTTAAATTTTAAGCTCAAATCCCCTCAATAATCGAATTAGTAAAAATTAATTCGGTTCGATTAATAATTAAAATTTTAACAGACTGTTTGAATACTCTTGCATACTTAAAAAAAACTAAAAGATACATTATTTAGTTAAAGTTCTCTAGTTTTTTAGTTAAAAAAAATAGCATTATACCTAATTAGTACTTCTATGTCTTTTGAAGTCCAAATACAAAAAGAAGTAAAGTAGCGTGACCAAAACTGCCTTTAATTTCCTAACAAGAAACGGCGATTCCCTTCGTTTAACTTTATTATAAATAAGTAAATAACCCAACCACCCTTTCTCATATCTTTCTTCACAAATTCCCAAAATATCTTCTTCAATCAACCAAAACCCATGTCTAACCAAGCTGAATCCTCCGACTCGTAAGTACCCAGATCTGTTTCCCCTTTTTCTTTCATGGGTTTCTTTTAGATTTCTCTCATCTGATTCTGATTTTGTGTTTTCAGTAAGGGGGCTAAGAAGGATTTTAGTACTGCCATCTTGGAAAGAAAGAAGGCCGCGAATCGACTTGTTGTCGATGAGGCAATCAACGACGATAACTCCGTTGTTTCCTTACACCCGGATACCATGGAGAAACTCCAGATATTTCGCGGTGACACTATTCTGATCAAGGTTTCTGCTTCAAATTTGGCTTTTATATAGTGCACCGTTTTTTATTGATGGGATTTGCTCTATGTTTACCTGTTTGTGTGTTTTAGGGGTTATTTCTCACTTTTTGTTTAAAATTTTGGGTTTTATTTGATGGGATTTCATGCGTTTTTATGTTGTTTTGTATTGGTCTTCAATTGGGTCTCTCTTGTGGTAGGCTGGATGTATGAGGGAAGTTGTTGCATGCTTAATTGGTGTTTGCTTATGTTAGCTGCTAGTTGTACTTGTGTTTAGGGTTTTGTAGACTGGGTGTAGGATGGAAGTTATTGTATGCTTATGTTATGCTTAATAACGGGTATTTGCTTTTGTTAATTTGTGGGTTTAATTCTCACTTTTTTGTTTGGAAATGGGGTTTTATTTGAGGGATTTTCCCGCTTTTTTATGTTCTATTGTATTGGTCTTCATTTGGGGGCTTTTTTGTTGTTAGATTGTATGCATGGTTTTGTTGTTGAGGGTCAATATTATTTCTCTAGTTTCTGTTATTTTTTAACATAATTTGCTAAGCTTGTCATCAAAGGTTGAATCTTTACAGAGGAACGTGGATTAATAAGTAAGAGGGCATTGTGGGATCCAAGCTTGCTTTAGCATGAGTAGTTATGGAATAGCTATTGATTTGCAATTTGTCATGTGGATTTCAATTTTATGTCTTAAAGCTTATATCTTTGCTTATGATTTCTTTTGTATTATTCTTTTGGTCCACAGGGTAAGAAGAGAAAGGATACCATCTGCATTGCTCTTGCAGACGACACATGTGAAGAACCAAAGATCAGGATGAATAAGGTTGTCAGGTCAAACTTGAGGGTTAGGCTTGGTGATGTTGTCTCTGTGCACCAGTGTCCTGATGTTAAGTACGGGAAACGTGTGCATATCTTGCCTGTGGATGACACAATTGAAGGGATTACTGGAAACCTTTTTGATGCTTACCTGAAACGTGAGTTTATTTCTGATCTTTTATTTCCAAGTTATGGTCATTTATTTGTAGTGTTTTCGTTGCTTACTGGGCAGGTAAAGGTTAACCGATCATAAGCTCATTGATTGATTGAGAACTATAAAATGATTCCCCTTAACACAATTGAGGACTGGATTTAATGTTGAATTAATGATAATGTTGTCTGTAAATGCTGACTATGATAATTGTGGATTTACAGCTTACTTTCTGGAAGCATACCGTCCTGTAAGGAAGGGTGATATGTTCCTCGTCAGAGGTGGAATGAGAAGTGTAGAATTCAAGGTTATCGAGACTGATCCTCCCGAGTACTGTGTGGTCGCACCAGACACAGAGATATTTTGTGAGGGAGAGCCTATCAGGAGGGAGGATGAGGACAGATTAGATGAGATAGGTTATGATGATGTTGGTGGAGTGAGAAAACAGATGGCTCAGATTAGGGAATTAGTGGAGCTTCCATTGAGGCATCCACAGCTCTTCAAATCAATCGGTGTGAAGCCACCAAAGGGAATTTTGCTTTATGGACCTCCTGGGTCCGGAAAGACTCTGATTGCTCGTGCTGTTGCAAATGAAACTGGTGCTTTCTTCTTCTGCATCAATGGTCCTGAGATCATGTCAAAATTGGCTGGAGAGAGTGAAAGCAATCTGAGGAAAGCATTTGAAGAAGCAGAGAAGAATGCACCATCTATCATATTCATTGATGAAATTGACTCGATTGCTCCCAAGCGAGAGAAGACCCATGGTGAAGTTGAGAGGAGGATTGTCTCTCAGCTGTTGACATTGATGGATGGGCTTAAATCCCGTGCACATGTTATAGTGATGGGGGCAACAAATCGTCCCAATAGCATCGATCCAGCTCTCAGAAGGTTTGGAAGATTTGATAGGGAGATTGATATTGGTGTCCCTGATGAAGTTGGCCGTCTTGAGGTGCTTCGTATTCACACAAAGAACATGAAGTTGGCTGAAGAGGTAATGTCAAAAACTAAACATTTATTTCTTTCCCTTAAATCCTGTTCCCTTTTTTCCTCGGAAAGAATGAAATGTTGAATCTACAATATTTTCCTTACATAATGCACAGGTTGATTTAGAAAGAATTGCCAAGGACACCCATGGTTATGTTGGTGCTGATCTTGCAGCCCTCTGTACCGAGGCGGCATTACAGTGCATCAGAGAAAAGATGGATGTGATTGACTTAGAAGACGAGTCAATAGATGCAGAGATACTCAACTCTATGGCAGTCACAAATGATCACTTCCAGACTGCTCTTGGAACTAGCAATCCATCAGCACTGCGTGAAACTGTTAGTATTTCCAAGATTCTTCTATTGTGATTAACATATTCTTCTGATTATTAGTTCATAGGTCAGTTCTGTTTCTGATCATTCTTTTTTTGTATTCTCTCAGGTTGTTGAAGTGCCCAATGTCAGTTGGGAAGATATTGGAGGCCTTGAGAATGTTAAAAGGGAGCTTCAAGAGGTAATATCCAAATCGGTTTTCATTACTTGTCTGTTTCTCCTCAAAAAAACTTAACCAACTTGTTACATTGGTGTGCAGACTGTTCAATATCCAGTGGAGCATCCTGAGAAGTTTGAGAAGTTTGGGATGTCACCCTCAAAGGGAGTACTATTCTATGGCCCTCCAGGATGCGGTAAAACACTTTTGGCCAAAGCTATTGCCAATGAGTGTCAGGCAAACTTCATTAGCGTCAAGGGTCCAGAGTTACTTACAATGTGGTTTGGAGAGAGTGAGGCTAATGTCCGCGAAATTTTTGACAAGGCACGCCAGTCTGCACCTTGTGTCCTCTTCTTTGATGAACTTGACTCGATTGCTACCCAGGTATGCTCAAGGCCTTTGAATTGTATCTTTACAGATTAACTAATGCTGTAGTAATATGGGTTTCAATGCATGGATTGTTTCTAGCAAGGAAAACAGGGGTTGTTTTGCCTGACTTTTGTTATATATTGCAGAGAGGAAGCAGTGTAGGTGATGCAGGGGGTGCAGCTGATAGGGTTTTGAACCAACTTCTTACCGAGATGGATGGCATGTCTGCCAAGAAAACAGTTTTCATCATCGGAGCTACCAACCGACCTGACATTATAGATCCAGCACTTCTGCGTCCAGGTCGTCTTGATCAATTGATCTATATTCCTCTCCCTGATGAGGACTCTCGTCATCAGATCTTCAAGGCTTGTTTGAGGAAATCGCCATTAGCGAAAGAGGTTGACCTTAGAGCTCTTGCCAAATATACTCAAGGTTTTAGTGGGGCAGATATTACTGAAATTTGTCAGCGTGCATGCAAGTATGCTATTAGAGAAAACATTGAAAAGGTACCGTAACAACTATTTCTATTGCATTGACTTGTATGTGTGTGTTTTTCCTTGGATGTTTGAAAATGTAACATGAGATTATATTTATCTTTTCAGGACATTGAGAGAGAAAGGAGGAGGACAGAGAACCCTGAAGCCATGGAAGAAGATGTTGAGGATGAAGTTTCGGAAATCAAGCCTGCACATTTTGAGGAATCGATGAAGTTTGCTCGTAGGAGTGTGAGTGATGCTGATATCCGCAAGTACCAGGCATTTGCGCAAACATTGCAGCAGTCGAGGGGATTTGGAAGTGAATTCAGGTTTGCTGAAACTGGTTCAAGGGCTCCAGCATCTGATCCTTTTACAGCTTCTGCTGGCGGAGCTGATGAAGATGACCTTTACAGTTAGATATGTGTGTCTAGTATTTAAATAGACTATCATGTAAAAGCCCGTTGGCAGAGCTGCCGAGCACATTTCGAGTCTGAAAAACTGGTTTTGTTATTTTAGAAGTCTTCAGTTTCTACAAGACTTAAATTCAGCTTACCCTTATCAGATAAATGGAACAAACTTAATGTATTCGATCATTTTAAAGTCATCTGTGTCATCAGTCTTCTCCATAGTCTTGAAACAACGTATGCATTCTCATATCTCTTATCTCCATGTTGATCAAATTCGCGACTCCGTATCTCAAACGGTATAAAAGTGTTATTTAACATACCTTGCACGCAAAGTTGATTGAATTCGGGTCACTCGGATTCAGTTTCACTATATTTTTAATACAATATATAAAAAAACAAAATATATCTATCTTGTATTGTAGTATTTATTTATATTATAGGTTACAACCTTAACTATTCAGTAGAGTTCTCCTCTTGAACAAAAAAAAAGAAGAAAGAAATTCAGTAGAGTTCTCCTTAGAATGATACTTTCTGTCAATGATTTATTTTTATTGACATTGGGTTTTAGCAGATTAAGTGTTTGATATAAGTTGTAAATGAAAATGTTATGGCAATTTGGAGCCGTTAGTTATTTGACGTGCGGTGAATGCACAGGAATCATAACGGTGGAACATAGTTTCCACCTTCAATGTAGCCACCCATTTCTCCCCGCCATTCATTTCCTTCCCAAAACAAAGGTCCTCCTTTCAAACCCCAAGCACACGTTCACTCCACCCTTTTGAGCAAAATTCTATCGTTTTCTCTTAAGGGTCTAACTCTAAGGCTATCCAATTCTTCCCCCTATTGTCAATCTTCATTTTTGGTCTGCAGATTTTCAACCATCCCTGTTTGAAATTCTTTCTTTTTAAATTTATTGTTTTTCTCTTGGTTTTTGGCTCCACCAATGTTCATGGTCTTGTTTGAAACAAGGATAAAGGAAAACTCAAGACCATGATGTTTTAAAAGACATTATCTAGCTTTGACAATGCCATGGTTCATTCACAGAACTCAATTATAGTTAGTTGTTTTAAGTTTTTCGAAATAGGATTTGTGATCTGTAGACTTTCCCCTGTTGATCAATATGAGAGGAGTTATTAGGCCCCATCTTTTGTTTTTTCTTGTCCTTTTAAGTTTCTTTCCTTTTTCCAAGTCTGTAGATGGGGATGAATACAGTGAGACACAGAACCCTGCCGTCCTTCCACAAGTAACAGACCTCATCCACAATGAGATCTCGAATCTTACTACGCTGTTAATGGATGATATCGGTAGCGAGTTGACCTTCTGCATAAAGAATGTGTAAGTTTTTTCACATTTTTTCTGTTGTTTTGTCTCTGTATCATGCATGCCAACCTTCTTTTTTTCTTTCATTGGTGAATTAGTGTCTATGTCTTCTTTCTTTTCAGGAGAGAAGATTTGAATGGGGCATTTAATTACACAAATAATATGGATTTCATTACTAATTGTATCAAGAAAACAAAAGGTATGAAGCAATATCCGGGTGCAATGCTATATTTTCTTGAACTTGCGACATTATGATGATTCATATCATCATATGCTTGCTTTTATGCCTACTAAAATATTGCAATAAATTAATAATTACTGTGATTCAATTCTCGTTTTCAACTCTTTGCTACTTTGCAGACTTAAAAATGGTAAAAATGGGACATAAACTTTATAGGCAGAGTTATCTGATAGCCATGATTACCATGCTTCAAGTTTTCTGTTTGGCGTTTTCTTTTTTCTTCTTTGCAACGTATTGTCATATTTGTTACCTATGGAGCTGATGATGAAATATAATTTTAACAGGGGATGTCACCCAGAGACTATGTACAGCAGCAGAAATAAAATTTTACTTCAGTAGTTTATTTTCGAAGGGGGCCAAAACCGGCCCTGTAAAAGTTAATAAGAATTGCAATTTGAAATCTTGGGTTGACGGATGTGAACCAGGATGGGGTTGTTTTGCTAACCCAGACCAGAAGTTTGATCTAAAAGATTCAAGTTACATGCCTATCAGGAACAAAGATTGCCAACCTTGTTGTGAAGGATTCTTTTGCCCTAGGGGTCTTGCTTGCATGATACGTAAGTACTCAACACAACCCTTTGATTTCAATTTGGAAATACAATGGTATTTTGTGATGAAGCTAATAAAGACCGATGGAATTTTCAAAACAACTGGAATTATTTATTGACTGAAGTGGAACTGAATGAAGAACATTTATTGTCTTTTTCGTGTTCATGCAAAATGAAGCATGCCCTTTAGGTTCTTATTGTCCGCTTGCAACTCTGAATAAATCAACCGGAGTTTGTGACCCGTAAGTTCATACTTATTTTCTTCTACTCTCACATGATCTTATCGTGTACGTTAGCATAATATTTATTGGTCGATAAATTCTGCAGATATAATTACCAAATTCCTCCTGGGAAGTCAAATCACAGTTGTGGTACTGCAGATATTTGGGCCGACTTCGGAAGTAGTAGGGAGATTTTCTGTTCACCAGGATCATACTGCCCTACTACCCTTAATAAAGTTTCTTGCAGTGAGGGGTATTTACTTTTATCCCTGAACTCATAGTATCAATAAAGTTGTTTGCAGAACTTGTATTCTTTATCAAGATAGTATACATGATCTGATGATATTATGAAAATACACCATGCTTGGAGTTTACGTTTGCTGATAAGTTCTTTTGATGCAATTTTAGGCATTACTGCAGAAAGGGTTCCACTACCCAAATAGGTAAGTTTGTTTGTTTTCTTATTTTATTCTTTTAACAGATAGACTTCCTGGAAGTTCGCTTTGAAATTTTGTTCACACAATGTCTATATATTTTATAGCTAGAGAACTTGAAAGGATTGTGAAGAAGAATTATGGAACAATCAAAGACATAACTTTAACAGCGAATGTTGGCTTGTTGATGTAATCCACCAAATTTATAATATGTTTCAGTATTCCTTTCAATATATGCAAAAAGTTTCCATGTGACCTATGTGAAAATATCAGGAAGTGCCTCAAAAGTATGTTGTTTGAATCAACTTATCAAAAAGTTTTGAGGCGCTTCCATGAATCAACTTATCACAAATGTTTGATATATCGAAAAAAATTTGCATCGAAACTTTTAGCATACATCAATGTCTTTATCAGAACATTTTAGTGTATATATTCATTGAGTGGAAGTGCTTCAAAAGTATATTGTTTGAATCAACTGATCAAAAACTTTCCTAGCCTCAAGGTGTCTAACTTATCATTGATGTATGCATAAAGTTTCCATGCAACCTATGTGGAAATATCAAAATGTTCGAATGTACATTTCCATAGAGAAAGTTCTTCAAAAGTATAACCTTTGAATAACCTGATGGAAGATTTGTTGTAAATGATTTATGAACCAAAAAATTTATTTGCAATTCCATACCATTGATTCTACCAACCTTCCTTGCTCCAACCTCAAGGTGTCTAACTTCCAATTGACGCATATGCAGCAACGTTTGCTGAATGCTGTTGATTCATTCAACAAAAAAAGGGATATCCTTTTTAATGGGATTTTTATGAATACTTTGCAGCTTGCTTCAAATTAACTACCTGCAATCCAAATACTTCGAACCAGAATATTCACGGTTATGGAGTCATGCTTTTCGTAAGTGGCTTACTAACTTGTCATTGATTACTCTTCTTGAGCTGGTTATGCTTGTTATTAAGGTAATATATAGGGTTGTTCATCAACCATGTCTGTCAATTATATGCATTTTACATAATTCTTTGAAGCATTCCTCATGAAGCTAATTTCCATGAAGGATTTCATTTGCATGCTTATGCAGAATTAAATTGTATTTCCTTTTTCTCTGTAATATGATCTATTTTAGCTTTGTTGTTGCACCGATTTCAACGAGTTGACTTTTGTACTTTTTGTTGAATAAGTAGGTTGCACTCAGTCTTCTGCTGCTCATTATTTATAATTTCTCTGATCAAGTTATTAGTACTAAAGAAAGAAGACAGGCTAAATCCCGAGAAGCAGCGGCAAAGCATGTGCGTGAAACTGCACAAGCTAGGGAAAGGTGGAAAGCAGCAAAAGAAGGTGCAAAGAAGGGGGGTTGGCAGTCGCAGCTTTCAAGGACATTTTCTCGAGCAAAATCACAAAAGCGAACTGAACAGCAGGCATCGGATGCAAGTAAATCTACTGATCCTGAGTTGCCACCACCGCAGTCTGAGGTATCTGAGCAAGCATCTAAAGGTTCAAAAGAAACGAAAAAGGAACCAGGCGACCTCACAAAGATGTTGCATTCCATTGAAGATGATGATCACAAAAGTAATGATGGTTTTGATCTGAATATTGGAGGGAAAAATGCGAAAAAACAAGCTCCAAAGGGTAAACAATTGCATTCGCAAAGTCAAATTTTCAAGTATGCCTATGGTCAAATTGAGAAGGAAAAAGCACAACAGAACCAGAACTTGACCTTCTCAGGAATAATTTCAATGGCTACGGATCACGATATCCGGACCAGGCCTATGATTGAGATTTATTTTAAGGATCTATCCCTCACTTTGAAGAAGAACAACAAACATCTGCTCAGGTGTGTCACCGGGAAACTCAGTCCTGGTCGTGTATCTGCAGTTATGGGCCCATCAGGAGCTGGGAAAACTACATTTCTCTCTGCTTTGACAGGTAAAACTGCTGAAGGATGCGCTGTTACAGGCCTGATTCTTGTGAATGGAAAAAATGAACCTATCCAAGCATATAGGAAAATTATTGGATATGTGCCTCAAGATGATATAGTGCATGGGAACTTGACAGTAGAGGAGAACCTTAGATTCAGTGCAAGGTGCAGGTATGTGCTTTCAAACTTGTGATACAATCTAAATGTAGTCATCATCTCATCATTTTTATAAAGACCACTCGGTTTTAAACTGGATATCTTCCTGTGGCTGGTTGATCATTGAATTCAAAGATGCATCTTATGTCTTGTGTTGTTTTAAGAGACCTTAGCTCATTATAATCACAAGTTCAATAATATTAGTTGTGTTGATATTCATTGGAATTGTTAAGGCTTGATGCAGTATATGTGCTTCATGCAATTTAAATCAAAAGAAAATTGTGAAAATCAGGAAGGATTTTATGAAATCATGATAATCAGAACCTTTTAGCTCAATCAACATGGTAGACTAACAATGTACTACTCTGCTAATGGTCATGTTGTAAATAACCATCCATCTAGAACATAATATATTGTCTTTATGTTTGATACTTTGCATCCTATAAGTTTCATTCTTACTATATTATTTTGGTGGAATCCATGTCACTGAAGACTATCTGCGGATCTGCCAAAACCCGATAAAGTTTTGGTTATTGAAAGGGTTATTGAGTCCTTGGGACTACAGGCAGTAAGGGATTCACTTGTTGGGACAGTGGAGAAGCGAGGGATCTCCGGAGGCCAGAAAAAACGTGTAAATGTTGGACTAGAAATGGTTATGGAACCTTCTTTATTGATCTTGGATGAGCCTACTACTGGTTTAGACAGTTCTTCATCACAGTTGCTCCTTCGAGCTCTTCGACGTGAAGCTCTTGAAGGAGTAAACATCGCCATGGTACTTCACCAACCAAGGTATGATTCTTTCTAAACCCAAAAATAAGAGAAAGACAAAATAAGCTTTTTATTGACTGAATCTTTAGATACCATGTCCGGAAGGTGCTTATTTGAGTTGCTTTTTCTTGTTAGTTACTTCTCCTTTTTACAGCAAATTGATTGTTTATGATATGATGGTGCATTTCTATATATGTTTCTGCTACATTGAGAGTTTCGGTTTAATAGCTGCATTTTGGTTTTCCAATTTGTGAAGCTAATTGTTAGTTTCTTCTGATTCAGCTATACCTTGTTCAAGATGTTTGATGATCTAATACTTCTAGCCAAAGGTGGTCTGGTTGCATATCTTGGACCTGTGAAGAAGCTTGAAGAATACTTTTCCAGCATAGGGATCGATGTACCTGACCGTGTCAATCCTCCAGACCACTTAATCGACATTCTGGAAGGGATTGAGAAGCCAGCATCAGTGACCCGTGAACAGCTTCCTGTCCTATGGATGCTACACAATGGCTACCCAGTTCCCGTAGATATGCTCGATTTGACTGAAGGACTTCCTACACCCTCTGGTTCAAATCCAAATACTCCTGGTGGTGGTGCTGGTGGACAATCATTTGTCATGCCTGAAGATTCAAAGAGTAGTGTCTCGAAATCTCAAGACTTGTCGAACAGAATAACACCGGGTATACTTCGCCAGTACAGATACTTCCTTGGCAGGTACAAGCTACCATCAGTATTCCAATCATATGAATATTTGGCACATAAATATTTCAGCCTAATTTCCTGTTAAGGCACCTTCATATATGACCTACTTGTAAAAAGATGGTCTCCTTGTACATCACACTAGATGATTTATCATATGGCAAAATTTCAGGGTTCTTAAACAGCGACTACGAGAAGGCCAGATGCAAGCCGTCGATTTAATGATCCTACTACTTGCCGGAGCCTGCTTAGGAATTCTTGCGCAAGTCACAGATGAATCACTGGATAGCGCCGGCTACACATTTTCAGTCATTGCCGTGTGTAAGTTGAAGCAAAAAAGAACTTGGCTAACATTCTCATACTGTCATTGTGTTTATTAACCTCAAATCACCTTCATTCGCAGCACTGTTATCAATGATCGCAGCATTGAGAACGTATTCGCTCGATAAATTAGAATACAAAAGGGAGACCGAAGCCGGGATCAGCAGTCTAGCTCATTTTTTAGCCAAAGACACAATTGATATCTTCAACGTGCTTATAAAACCAGTGGCATATTTATCAATGTTCTACTTCTTCAACAATCCAAGATCAAGCTTTCAAGCTAACTATATCATATTGATGTGCCTTGTTTACTGTGTCACAGGCATAGCTTATGTATTAGCCATTGCCTTTACACCTAGTCTGGCCCAACTGGTATGTTCTAAAAGCTTTATCATTACATCAACTAATGGAATATTGGCCATTTTTTCTTATTTCTGAATTATTATTATTATTATTTCCTCAGTGGGCAGCGCTTGTTCCTGTTGTTTTGACTCTGATTGCAAACCAGGGAAAAGATAGTACAATTCATAAATATTTTGGCAAATTTTGCTACACCAAATGGGCTCTGGAAGCTTTTGTCATTGCAAATGCTGAAAGGTTAATAATGTCTTCCTTGTTATCCTTTTTCATTTTTTCTTCTACTTTTCTTCATAGATATGATCTTGCAAGAACTTAAAAATAGATAATATTAAAAATAAATTATTCATTTATTTTACCTTAATTTTCGGGTTAATATCGGGTCGATATTCGGTTCAGCTTTCGGTTCGGGTAGCATTTGGCTCGGGTCAAATCGGTTCGGGTCTTTTTTGGTTCAATAAAAAAATTTGGGTCGGTTCGGTTTATTTTGGGTTTCGGGTCAACTTCGAATCATCATGTTCGGGTCAAAATCAGGTCTCGGTTCAAATAATTCGGTTCGAATTTCGAGTCTCAGGTCAAGTTTGCCAGGTCTACATCCAACTAATTGCGTGCTGCGACAGTTTGTGCTCCGACACTAGGAGTGTAAATGAGCCGAGTCGAGCCCGAGTAATGTTGAGCTCGACTCGGCTTGTTAAGAATTCGAGCTGAATTTGAACTTGTTCAACTCGAGTCGAGCTTGTGTAATGCTGAGTTCGAGCTCGAGTTAAGTGTTTACAGAACTTTAGTCGAGTCAGACGCAAATAGCTCGCCGCTTGTCTCATGTCATTTAGAGTCTCATTCAACTACATACATTTTAGTTCACTCAAATTTAAAAAAATAAAAAAATTTAGTATATTATATTTTCGAGTAGCTCGCGAGCTTTTCGAGTCTGTATCAAAACGGAACTACATGGGGTGGGGAGGGGCAATCGCTCCCTGTAAAAATTTTTTCACTTTTGTCCCCTATTTAAATTTCTTTAAAAATTGGTTTATTTATGAATTTGCCCCCACTTTCAAACATTTATAGTTTATCCCCCGACTCCAAATCCTGGCTCCATCCCTGGTCGGTATTGAGTAGCTCGACACAGCTCGTTAAGAACTCGAGTCGAGTCCAATCGAGTCAAGTATTGACCGAGTCAAACTCGAGTGTCTCAAAAAGTATACGTCTCCGATATATATTCGAGTTGACATGCTTTGACCTTGTTTATAATTCAGGTACTCTGGAGTTTGGCTATTAACTCGTTGCAAATCGTTGGACAGTGGCGGTTACAATCTCCATGACTCGACTCTTTGTTTTGTCGTCCTTATTATCAATGGCGTTATCGCTCGAATTGTAGCTTTCATCATACTTGTGACGAGATGAGTTTGGAGAAAGAATTCAACTTTTTTTTTAATTTTTTTTTAATTTTTGTTTGTGTAAAAAGAAAAAACTCAGCATTTAAACAGTTAGAACTCGTCTCCACGATTTTGTGTTGTAATTGTTTGTTTTTGTTGTACTGTTGTATAAATTTTGATGTAATAATCATTCATTACATGATATAAACTTTATTTTCTTTATATATTTGTCTTTGTATTTTATTTTTTTAGCTTTAGGAGTATTTTAACTTCTGAGTTCATATCAAAATATTATTCTCAATTTTATCATCGGATTTGCGAGTTACATCAATTTAATATTATGACTAACGTTAATTTTTAATGTGCTGATGTGGCAATACATGTGTGAATAATGAACGTAAAATAAAATTTGACTTTTTAAGAGTTCAAGACAAAATTATTCTTTTAAAAATCGAAGGATCAAACTATTCTCAATATAATATTTTTTAAAAAATTAAGAAATTAAATTATAAAAAATATTATTACAACAATTTAAAAATAAATAGCGAAAACAAAATATTATTGATTTTTCAAAAAAAATAAAATTAAAGAATGAAATATATAAAAGTTACAAAGTGTCAAATTTTAGAATTTTAAAAATATTTATAAAGTAGCACATCCCCTTTATCCTAGTAGCAAATGTAGATGTTCATCATTTCTTAAGACCCGAGTTCGAGTACCAGTAATGCATAATGTGTGTGGCGTACACTAGCATATTCAAAAAAATATTTATAAAGTATTAAAATTAAAAAAAAAAATCGGTCGTCTCCCGCTCGTGGGACGAACATTCGCGACGGCTCTTTTGTCATCAACATCCCATTCTCAGCTATCAGTTCTTGTTGGGCAGGGCCATATTCCCATGGATGAAGAAAAGATAAAAACTGGCCTATTTCGAAAAATATTAGTGAGCTCAGGTCCTTCCTTGGCTTAGCTAACTACTACCAGACGATTTGTGGAGGGCTGCTCAGATAGGACAGTGGCACTTACCGATTTATTGAAGATGGAAAAAATGGGACTAGTCGAAGAAGTGCCAAGATGCCTTCGAAGAATTGAAAGCTATTATAGTGAGTGACCTAGTGTTGGCTTTGCCGGATATCGAAGCACCGCTAGAAGTAGAAACAGATGCGTATGATTACGCGATAGGAGGGGTGCTCGTACAACACAGCCACCCTGTTGCCTTTGAGAGCCGCAAACTAAATGGGACAAAAACGCGGTATACAACACAAAACAAAAAACATTTAGTCGTAATTAATTGTTTGAGAGTATGAAAAATTCTTTGTATGGTTATGTTATAAATTTGTAGAATAACAGTAAAACTGAAAAATTAAATAAAAAACAGTAAAATTGAGTGGTATTTGATATATAATTTATGCTAAAAGATAAAAAGCTTAATTACAAAATTATTACACAAATTATGTCTCTTTTTTATAATAGATGTCTAATTTTTTTTTTGCTAAAATATGTACTTACTATATTCTCATTTTTGGCTTGTTTTAAAGTTAATTAAGACACCTATTTCAACCTAAAATGAAATTTTAGGTATCTATTTCAGTTTTAAAAAAATACTTTAATCACCAATTTCAGCCAAAAATAAAACTTTAGGCACCTATTTTAGCTAAAAAAACACTTTAAGCACCTATTATAAAAAAATATTGTTTGGGTACCTATTTTGTAGTTTAGCCAAGATAAAATGCGTACAGATTACTCTGTTCATGTGAATTAGTAATAAAAAGTCTCTATTTTTATCTGTTACATTATTTCTTCGTAACCTTTGAGCTGTTCTCTACTTCTCTTTCGAATATTCTTTTGTTTTCCCAATATTTTCTCTGTTTCAAACTTATAACTCCGTTCTATGTCTTCAAGGCCAGATTTTTTCTTCTTATTATTCTAGTTTTTCATCTTCTAGATTTTTTCGTTTTGAGCTGAGAATTAAGTAGATCGGAAAGTGATAAGTGGTTAGCGGATGGATGAGGTATGTTTGGTCTTTACTTTCTGTTTGATTCCTGAGAAAACATCGGGAAAATGATTTTTTCCCGCTGAGTTTAGAAAAAATGAAAATTTTAGCTGAACTGAACCGCTCAAGTAGGCTCATTTCACTGTAATCTATATAAATAAGTTAACTTGCAGTTCATAATTTCCCCCCTTCGTAATGTTAGATCCTGGTTGAAATTCGGTAGACTTGATTTTGATATTTTCCATCTTTTTCCATTAAAATGGAATTACTTTATTTTCCTTTTCTTTTAAGCTTCATTGGAAGTGCTTGTATGGATCTGTGCTTGAAATGGGGTTTGTTCCTTGGTGTTTTAAATTAGGCTTGTTCGTTTCTTCATATTTTTGTCACCATCACTTCTTTTCGCATTAAAATATGTAGAAGGAATTATGATGCATAAAAAAATGATCACACCCAAAATTGTTTATTTCCTTGTGTTAAGTTTCAACTTCCATCTTTGGTTTAATTAATAGAATTACTAATGTTTGTTTGCTTTGGTGTATTAGCAGCCAATTTTCTGATGCCAAAGAAGACAATAATCTTATAAATTTATTTCCATTTGATTTTAGGGGATAATTGAAGACATGAATGCAAGTTAGGAACTGTGGTACACGCTAAGGTTATAACATGAAAACCGAGCGGAAACCACATTTGATAAAGAAGCACACTGACATGAAATGCCAAAGGGTAAGAAACTTCTCTTTAATCTTTTCAATTAATTCATCCTTCTTTGTTTCTCTGTTTTGCTCGTCACTTGCCATGGATACTTAGTTAGCTCTTCAGTATCTGGCTGCTCTTTTGACATCTTTTGTTTGTGCCATTCTCCATAAATAAGCCTGTGAATATGATAAATGCTATATTCTCCCCACCCTCCTTCCCCTGCTTTTCATCTCTGAATATAGGTGGAGGGGTCCGTTGTTCCTGGCTTGGAAGAAGCAACTCAGGTTGGGCATTTACTTGCAGAACCTAAAAGTGAGCATGTTTCAGTAGACGGAATGTTATGTTTTGGGAAGGAAAACTTAGAGAAACACTTGAAAATGGAGGACTTCTTCTCTTGTGCTCTTGATTACAGCTGGAGAATTAATTGTGGTAATACTCTTTAACAACTTGTCACTGTTCTTTTAGGCTTTTAGCCGATACTCACATTGTAAAAAAGAAAAAAGAAAAAAGGAAATGATCTTTGAAGAGCTTCTAATTTGTCAAGGGTAGAGTGAGGAGGTGTCTAGAATCTTTGATAAGTACTCTATGATGGGTTTGTGTCATCCTCTTCAATGTATAGCTATTACAGGGAGGAAAAATTAAAACAAGGAGCAAAGACATGTGTTTTAATGTGCGAACTTGCTAGCATGCTTTTGTAGAATGATTTGTGCTTAAATTTGCCCTGTACATATTTTTGAAGATGTAGAACCAACAACTGTGCTTTAAACTGGTTAATGAATTGTTTCGGGTGATTTTAGTTTTTTACCTTATGATCCTGCTTAGTATGTCTTTATTTGTTTTTCCTCATTAATTGGTGTGCGTAACTCTAAAGCTATCATAATCATTTAAAGTAATAGATAGTCATAATTATTTCAGGACATGAAAATTATGGCTGACAGAGGGATGCAGAGACAGATGTTGAGTAATGTTCTAAGATTTGATGCTTATATAATGTTCTCAAATATTGCAAAAGGACGAGACACTATGCAATAGTAGAAACTAGAATTAACTTTACAACCTCTTTGTTGAACACAAGAAACCTTTGTTCAGATTTTTATTTGCAACAATACTCTTCTGATGATGTTTTATTGTTTTTGATTCCGTATAAGGCGGGCTCCATGGTCAAGGAGGAGATGATTTGAAGCTTGAAGTATGTACTGTTTTCTTCTTGAGGCTTTCACGTCACATCTAAGCCATTCTTTGATGCATTATTTTCTTTAAATTTTCTGCTTTTGATTTATATGTGCTTGTTTTTGCTTTACTTCATTACTTTTTGTTTATACATTTTTGTTATTAATATTGTATTTATTACATGCAAGCATGCATAAGTGATATGCTGATATGATTCCGATGAAATGCTGCTTTAGTAGGTTCTTGATGGATTGCTGGATGAAGTTGACGAAGCGGATGATATTCAAGCAGCCCACGACCTCTCTGGTGCATGTGAAGATTTTCAATTGGGTGAGTGTCAATTGTCTGTGTTTGTACTAATTGTCTACCTGGGGTGCTAAAGCACATGATTCTCATCTATAGTGATTCCTCTTCTTTTTTTCTCTTTTTTCTCCATTCGAATGCAGATATTGAATTTCTTGAAAAGTTCTCTGAATCGGACTGTGCTCCTCATGAAGAATCAAATTTGCATAACTTGACTTCACAAAGTCATGCCCCTGGATTTAGTGGAACTAGAAGCAGTGCTGTTGGCACATCGGAATCATCAATTGCAACCATTCGAGAATCCAACAGCAAGAATGGTATGCTCGAGAAGATGGTCGGTTGCGATTTACATCATACCTTTAAGAGAAAATTTGGGTGCCGGGCTCCAGTTACGAACACCATTCGTTCTATCATAGAACATAAGCAAAGTTTTGACGAGTCTGATGATGATGAAAAGCCTTTAGTAAGTTTCATATTCTCTAATAAGAGTGTAAAAGGCACTGTTGAAGTAACAAAAGGTGGCACCCTTTTAAGACAGAAGAGATTACGGAAGCCTACTAATAGGTATATCGAAGAATTTTCTAGAAATTCCACCACTGGAAAGAATAAGCGCCTTAAAGTTGGATCACAAGGAGAACTTCCTCAAGTGGCATCCGAACTCCAGCGACGGAGAGGAAGTCCCAAGAAAATTGTGCCAAAATTGGTAGGTGTAGTTCCATTGACACATCCTTATTTGTTTATGCTTGCTTCTGCTCATCATTTGTATTTGTATTTAGATATTGACCTTTAATACCGTAAGGTGACCGTGACAACCAGAAAAACTCAAGTAACGAGGAAAAGAACTAATATTAATAGATGCTTGATGCAGATTGGTTATGTTCTCTATAAAGACATAAAAAAGTGATAGGTTAAGGAAATGGTTATTTCACATTCCTCTGTGCTTTCTGGTAACACATTTGTGTTGACATATTGGCAGCGGTTTGTTGCTGCATTTTAGTTGAAGAATTATGGCATCATATATGCAGTGATACAGTAATACTTACCCATGGAACTTTTATATGAACTATATTTTTTTATGCTAGATTTTCTTATATGAAAATGACTGAATAAGAAAACAGGAGAGAAATGACTATCAAGGATTTGGTGCTTTTGTTTGTTCTTGCACTGAACCCTACAACTTCCTTAAGCATGATAACTTATGATTGTGAGATTAATTTTTCTTTCTCTCTGCAGGAGCTTGAATCTGATTGTGAGCTATTTGCATCTGCATCTGCATCTGAATCTGAAGATGAGCATATGAGAAGCAAAAGATCCAAAATGGCTTGTGACAGGAGGAAGCATCAAAGGATGTGGACCCTTGCGGAGGTGATTAAGTTGGTTGATGGGATTGCTCAGTATGGTGTTGGAAGATGGACTGATATAAAAAGGCTTCTGTTTGCATCATCTGCTTATCGAACACCAGTTGATCTGAGGGTACCTCTCTGCTTCATCTATCCAATCACCTGGTTTCCTATTGTTCTTTTGTTTTTAAATACGGATGCTCTGTACAGGACAAATGGCGAAATCTTCTAAGGTCTAGCTCTGCACATAAACACAACAGGAGAGAGGTTAGCTTTCTGCTCTTCTTTTCTTGGCTTCATTTGATTCCACCTGAATAGGATGGTAGTCCTCTCTTTAGATTATCCAATTTTCAACCACTGTATCTTATGTTATTAACCATTATTTAAACTGTTAGTTGCAGTGTGAGACTAAGCCGAAGCATTTTGTACGTCCCCTACCAATGCCTTTGGTGTGCCGTATCCATGAACTGGCAACCATTCATCCGTATCCAATGGCCCGCAGTCCTAAAAAACCATCTGATCGTTATGTTCCCTCGTCCAAACAACCGAGAACAACTGAAGCCGCTCCTTCTCACTCTCCTGGAAGAAAACTGCGTAGGAAGAAGCGTCGTTGAAGAAGGCATTTGTAATTTGCTGTAAAGCAAAAACATGTGATCCAAGTTTAGTTGTAAAGGTGTGTTCTTCCTTACATCCCCCTTAACACCTGCCATAATCAGCACATATAAAATTGTACTTGAGAATAAGATCATTAGAAAATATCTGGTAAATGTAGCACCAAGTGACTTAAACTTATATTTAAAGAAATAGTTGTTTCATTTCATATTGTTTGCCTGTCTGTTAATAGCATTATTTAATCAAGTGTTTCCCCATATCAACTTACATATTGCAGCATGTTCAAGGATTGTAGGTTCCCATGTGGGATTTCAAGCCAAGAAAACTCCAACTCAAACAAAAAACAATGGTTTAATTATGTTAAATGGTTTTACTTTACATGAAGATGACTCGAATGGAAATCAAATATTTTACAATATCCATCAATATTAAGACACAAATGCTAGTGCTATAGAGTTACAAAGGAAGGGTACAGCAGCACGGCAATCATCTCAATAGTCAGTACTTGTACATTTACACCCAACACAGGAAATATCATCATTAATATACTTACCAATATTTTGATAATTATATTATCTCGACTCTTTATTTTTAAAAATATATTTATATTTCAACAAGCATTCGAACAAAAGAAATCTAACACACATCCAGAATTCAAATAACAAAACTGAAAGATTAGAGCTTACCATCTCAATAGTCTTAGCTAAAAGCATAGCTGAAAGAACAGAACCGATTCTTGGTTCAACCAGTTGAAACGGTAGGCTCGGTCCAGATTTTAAATCGATGCCTATAAGTCATGTAAACCATTTAATGCTCTCTTCAAAGGCACTCACTTTTTAAATTCCACTGCTAGATAACCCTCTTTCTACTTCATCTGTTTCACCATCTACCCCATATTTGATCTCTATTTAAGATACATGTCACTTTTTTCCTCCATCTAGTTTCTATCTATATTGGAATGCTACTGATAATTTCACAGGAAGAACATGAAAGGGAAGTTTCTCAAGGCATACCTTACCAAGTGGAGGAAGATGAGTAGTAGAGTCATACATGGTGACGGTTGCGAGTTCTGTTATAAGTTGCCAAATTGGCTAAACCCATGCATGAAGAGAGCTCAATCCCAAGAGATGTGCCAAAGGGTCACTTAGTAGTGTATGTTGGTGAGAACTATAAAAGGTTTGTAATTAGCATCACCTTGCTCGAGCACCTGCTTTTCAAGGCGTTGCTGGATCGAGCTCGAGATGAGTATGGTTTTGCCACTGAGTCCAAACTCTGGATTCCTTGTGATGAAAGCCTCTTCCTCGATGCTGTTCGATGGGTTAGCTCTCTGCAAGATCAAAGATTCTGCCAATGTCTTTAGGAATTCATGCTGGAACTTTGATTGACTCATCATGTTCCAGTCCTAATGAGAAGAGTAAAATTTTGTAGCATAAATACTGTAATCTATAAATGTAATTCGATTGAAAAATATTAACCTCTGTTTCTCCCTGTAAGTAAACACACGGTATGATGCTAGAAGCTGGACCAGACCCCATGAAGATGAAAGCATTTTAAGGTTTCTGGTTAGGCCAAAATTGGGTGTTTCATTAGTTCTGGCCTCCACCTTCATTTCAATCTCAACAATAACCAGTTAAGCTAACTGAATGCATAAGAAAGCATGCCATTAAAGTCGCTTGAGAAACGAATGAAGCTTAGATGTTATCCGAGAATACTTACTGGGAGCATTAAAGTTAGATGCAAGTCACTGGAAATGCAAGTTAACTGTTCTCCTAAGAGTCTATCTCAGGGCAGTATTAAAGCAGGCTACATACTAATGGGAAAAGCAAAAAAGGAAGGCAATTAATCAAAGAGAATTCAGACAACAAAAGTGTTGAAAAAAGATTATCAAAGCCTGGATTCTTTTTAGGTTTTTCTAGTTTTCAAATTTCAGGAAACAATGATGCAAGAATGAGCAGAATGCTTGAAATCACAGCTAGGGTGGGATATGCTCATATTCAATGCAAAGACGATATCTAAGTTACATGTCAAAAGATGAGAAAGTTATGCTCCTCAATACTCAGCCCTATTAGGAAAATTACACAAGTTGCGTAAAGTTTACACAAGCTTGTTAATTTTAAGGTTTAGGGTGTTAGTTTAGGGTTTAAAGGTTTATGTTGTTGGGTTTAGAATTTAGGATTTAGATTTTAGAGTTAATGTTTTATGAATTTAGATTTTAAAATTAAAAATTTTAGTGTAGTATATATTTTGAGTAGCTCGCGAGCTTTTCGAATCAGGTATCGAGTAGCTCGACTCGGCTGGTGAAAAACTCGAGTCGAGTCCAACCGAGTCAAGTGTTGGCCGAGCTTTAACCGAGTCGAGCTCGAGTAGCTCGCAATCTGTCTCGTCTCATTTCCAGCCCTACTCTGAGGCAGTAGAAATCAATTGATTGCAACATAATATACAGGAGTAGTGTATGGCCTCAAGATAAAAAGTACAAGCAATCTAATGACAGGTTCTTACACCAAACAATGGCAGTATTGCATCTCTGTCACTGCAAAAACAGGAAGACTCAACGTGTTTGAGATAGTTGTTGATATCCTCATTCCTCAGTATTACAATCTAAAATTGTAGGTAGCAGCAAACGTGTAACTTCAACCCATTTTTTCCCACTTGAGCATCATCTAAATCCATCAATCAAAACCTCCAACTCCCTCCTCCCATACATTCTACCCTCTGCATTAGCTTCCCTACACCTCACCACAAAGTAGAATGTCAACCAAGCAACCATGAAATACACCTCCAAAGCTGCCTGAACAACAGCAGCGAAAAGCTCCCCGCCTATGGAAATCAAAACCCAAGTTGCAAAAGATTCGTAGCACTTGATTTGTAGCGCTTGGCTCAACATTGTTGACATCAAATAGCAACCTTCTTTAATAATTTCTCTCCCGGTTCTTCTCCAATCCACAATGGCAACCCAAGCAAGCAGCTAATGAGAATGCTAATGAAACTAAAGTATCCACCAAGAACCATGTAAACAAAAACCCTGAAATCTCCTTCTCGAAAGACGTAACCGAGAAAGGCATCAACTTTAGGGTAAAAATCTTCTGCCCCTAACCATGCCTCGATCTATGTCTCTTGCCTAAAAAATAGTTAAAAATTAAATCTTGACTCATAACCCTAATTTTCATATCCTAAACCCTAAACTCTAAACTCTAAAAATACACCTTACCCCTAATTCCCTACATTCTAACCTTAAGTCTCAACCTTAAACCCATAATCCTAAACTCTACACCCACTGTTTTAAAGCGGAGGCACAAATGAGGGCATACTTAGGGCCAGATGATTTCCATCCTCAACTTTAGCCTAACACAAAGCTTGAAAAACGAGTAGTGAAAATCCCCCTCAATTTCTCCGAAATACCACAATCCAAGAAGCTGAGTCACGGCGTCTCTTACCGCCCATTTCATTAAAACGATACCGGTTAGCCTTTTCAAACCCATTTTCGACCCGTCCCAAAAAGCCCCCCAAAAAGAAACAAATCTTACAATCAAATCATTAACAATTGTAACAAAAAGAATACCCAAAACCAAAGAGTAAATCGTTGTAAACCCTAGAATTACCCATCCATACGAAAACGATAATAAGCTTACGAGAAACAATAGCGTCGCTGCATCTTGACGGCCCAACTCAAATCCTTTATAAACGAACTGGAAATCTACAATTCTTTCCTCTTGTTGCCCCCCTTCATTCTTTTCATATTCAAACGACGTAGTCTTGAATTTGACTCCGTGACGAACAATTTCCGGCAACACAATCCCGTTATCCGCCACGAAATGCGAGAATCCCAATTTAGTGTCGAAGTTGGAAAGAATCACCGGGGTTTCATTTAAGTGGCGGGTAGGGAAAGAACCGAAGAGGGAGCGATCCGGGTGATCATCTTCGGAAGAAAAGAAGTCGTCGTCGAGAGTACCGACACGGGTGAGGTGGAGGAAAGGGCGGCGCCTGTGACGGCGAGCGGAGGGAACACGCGCTTGCGGGTGGGAAGGGTGAAGGTCGAGGCGGGAAAGAAGGGACTTGAAAGCGGGGTCTTTGTCGATAAAGGAAGTAAGGAGGAGGAACCGGATTCAACTAAAGAACGGAAAGAGGAGAGGAATAAAGCAAGGAAAATGAAAGTGAAAGGGTGGGCGGTGAAATGCACGGCGGCTTGTTTAAGGATCTGAGGTGTGGACCGGATTCGGCCGAACCGGTGGTGGTGATCGGCCATGGCAGTTTCCGGCGGCTTCAGATATTATGGGAAGTGAAGCATCGGCGCTGGAACAGATGCAATTACAATTATGAAAGGATTTCCGTTTTTTCTGGTTTTCTGATTTTAGATATATTTCTTTTTGGATAAAGTATACAAGTTGTCACTAAACTAAATACAAATTAACTTTTTAGCTACTAAAGTTTTGAAAATTACAACATATCATTAAACTTATAAAACTATTATAAAATGATCATTAACGTTATAAAATAATGATAACTTACAATAAGTTTATGGATCATTCTATAACACGTTAAAAGTTTAATAACCATTTTGTAATAGTTTAATAAAATTAATGATTATTTTGTAATATTTTAATAAATTTAATGATTATTTTATAATTTTTATAACTTTATTAATAAAAATTTATTTTTATTAATTTAATGGTCGTTTGTGTATTTTATTTTTATTCGTTAAAAATTGAATGGAAAGGGAGAAGAAAGAAACATGAGTTAGAAAAATGTTTGGGCTTTGAAAATATTGGCCCAATAGAGCAAGAAACTAAAATAACAATATCCGCCAACAAAATATTTGAGAGTAAACTATAACGGAGGTCATTCAATAATAAGTAATAGGTCATTCAATTATTAAAAGTTATATTTAGGTCACTCAATTATGAATAAAGCTATATTTAAGTCACTCAATTATTAAAAGTTACACTTGGATCATTCACTTATAAGTATGGTTACATTTGGAATCATTAACAATCGTTTTTTTTCTTTACTTCATTTGAAATTATTGATCAATCTAATAAATAAATTAATATATATTTTTATAAATATGAAAGGTGATTCGAATGTAATCTTATATATAATAACTAAGTGACCTTTGTTGCAGTTTACCCAAACCTTTATCTTTTTCTTTACTTTTTGGATGAAAGATCTTCAGTTTCTTCTCCATCTAGCTACCACCCTACCTTTCCTATGGCAACTGACCCTCTTTCCACATTCTTCTTCTTTGGACCTCAAAAGTCCCCATCACCTTTCCTATTTTTTTGGTCACTAAAAATTTATTTTTTCGACGACCATGAGTTCAAGCTTAACGTTTTAAGATAAAGAGCTACAACACTCCTTGTTTTGTCATAGGTCCTGAACGACTTATGGAGGGTTGTTCTTTTGTTAACAAGTTGTGTGTAATTGTTAAAGGTTTAAAAATATGTATAAATTAATATGTTTTATAATTATTTTTAGACTGTTTAATATATATATATATATATATATATTACAAATTTCATGCAAATAATATTGGTCTGTAAGCACAATACCGTGAATTTTTTTTTAAGAAATCTTTTGTATGAAAGCACCGTAACTTAGTCGATCAAGAAGCACCATATCTTATTTGGTCCAGAAAGATCGTATTTTAATTTATCTAAAAACATAATATCTTTATTGGTATAGGGATGGACGCAGAATGGGGCTGGAGGGGCGACTTTAAAATTCATATATGATTTAGAATTTTTTAAAAATTTTATATATATTTTCTATTGAAAATCTATTTTCGCCCCCCTAAAATTTTATATGTCCCCCTTAGAATTTTATAGGTTCATCTCTCTTAACACAAAATCTTGCGTCTGTCATTGAGTTCGTCCAAAAATACTATATATGTATTTGACTAAGGCTGTTAATCTAATATATCTAGAAAATATGTGATTTGCTTTTACAAGACAATATATATCTTGTATGAAGATAATATAAAATATATAACTCGTTCAAGTAATGTTTTGGAAGATCTATTCATCCATTATCTACTTCAACTTTTGAAGTTTCGATCCAAGATTGAAATTATAAATATTTTCAAAATTTCATGTGATATTTTCATGGAGAAGTAAATATGCGTTGTAGGTTTTGTCTCACTGAATTTTTTTAGTAAATATTTTAAGGAAAATACTTTGATGCACAAGCTGTGTAAACTTTAGTTTACACAAGCCCTTTAATTTTAGGGTTTAGGGTTTAGGGTTTTAGTTTAGGGTTTAGGGGTTTAGTATGTAGGGTATATAATTTAAGGTTTATGGGTAGAATTTAGAATTTAGAATTTAGAGTTTAGGATTTAGGGCTTAGGTTTTAGGTTGCTAGGGTTTGTGATTTAGATTTTAAATTTTATAAAAGGAATGTGTAAAAAAAATTTACACAGCTTGTGGATCAAAATAAAACCCATATTTTAATGAGACAATATACTATGCGTGTATTTTAATTAGGTTTTTTTTGGTAGGTACTCATTTACCTTCATTGAGTTTTTGTGCCACTAAATTTTTACTAATAATATTTTATCAAGGCATATATTGGAGGACATCCAATTGAGTCTTAAAAATAATATTTATGTAGATGTAAATTATAGTCTATATTTAATAATTTCTTTTTTCTCCTTTTTATATATACATGACCTTGTTCCCCAAATTATAGTCCACATTTAATGAATTTTTATCTTTCTTTCCTCGTATATACATAACCTTGTCTATCAAGATTAAATCCACTAAAAATAGTAACTTTGTACAATATATAAGTACTAAAAAATTATATTCCCTCGTCTCTTTATTTTTTACTTATATTTCAATAAATTTATAATAAATTACTCAATGTTCGAGAAACATACTTAGGACGAACGAAGTTTTTTTTGAGCCTAAAGGGCCCGATTTCTGTTATAAAATTTAAATATTTGGTAAATTTTGATCTAATAACAATTTGGTCCATATTAAAAACAAATATTCAAATTAAAAAAATACGAATTTATTAAATATATAATTAAGTAGTGTTTGAAGTAAAGAAGAATCAACTCATGTCTCCAATTTTTTGGCCCAACAATAATTTAAATCCTTATAAATTTAAGTATTAGACAAATTAGGTATTGTCTCTTTTAAGTTTAAATACTTAATAGGTCATCACACTTTTTAAATTTAATATTTTAACCCCTGTTAATGTTCGATCCTGACACCGTCTCTAAACGTACAATATTAACTTCGAAATGGAATGCTTACATGTCGCAGTCACCCTTACTCAAAATTAGACCTGACAAACTTGACCCGAAACCCGAAACCCGAACCAAAATCGAAAATCAACCCGAAATCTGATCCGAAACCCGAAATAAACTAAACCGAAAATGAACCGAATGGACTCAATTAATAGAAATAAAGAAAGATAAAATATGAACAGCCGCATAAGTTACTAAAATGTCAAATATATTGACTTTATAAAGTCATATATAGGGTGTAAAAATATGACCAACCTAAAAATTTGATTAAAATCGACTGATCTCTCATTGAACCAAAAATAACCGAACCGAAATCAACCGAACCAAAATTAATCGAACCGAAAACCAACCGACCCAAAATGACCCGAAACATAATAGACCCGAACTAAAATCGAACCAAACCGAAACCGAAACCGAATTTGAACTGAAAATATCAAACCCGAAATAACCGAAACCGAAATGACCCTAACCGATTAACCCGTTTGCTACCTCTACTCAAAAGTCAAAACTTTATTTGTATAAAAAAATATTAGTACTAATTAAGAATGGATTGAGAATAAAGCCAAGCAAATTACCGCCAAATAACTATAGTGGCTAGCTAATTGCACAGGTGGCGGCCTCTAAGGCTACAACAATATAAAACTATAAACAAAACATCCCTTTTCCCCCCTCTATCCGTACAGTAGTACAGTGTCTGTTCTTCAGCCATTGTCGTTTATATAAACCCTCAATCGCTTTCACACAAGGCACCAAATAAACCTAGGAAATTTCCTCTTACTGTCGAAAACCATTTCTCACTTCTTTGTAGTCTGTGATTTGTCTATGTTCATGCTCCGAAAACCATACCAATCGCCGTAAGTTCCGTTTTGAATTTTCCGAGCTTCGTTTTTGATTTATTTTTCTGTTTCCTTTCTTGTTTAAAACAGTTAAATCTGTGTTTTCTGCGTTTATTTAGCTGTTAAATCACCTAGGATGCGGTTAAAGTTGGAACTTAGAGCTAGAACGTCTCGGTTTTCGTTTTTCAGAGAACGTTTAAAAGAAGAACAATGTTCTTTTAGTTGTTGTGTTTTATGCATTTATTTAGCTGTTGTGTATGTATGCGCACCTTTTTGTGTTTTTGTTGTTTTTTAGTTCTTTAAATCTTACCCGAAAAAATGCGTGTATTCCATATTTAAAAAAAATATATAGTTTTCTGAGTTGAAATAAAATTTTTGTTTTGCAGATTTGGTTAAGAGTGGTAATGTGGTATTATTACTTTGATAGTTGAGTTTTATGGAGGAGTTTAGAAAATAACTTGAAAAGAGAAATGGATAGCAAAGAGTAACGAGGTTGCTTGAAGAAGAACTTTCTCTTTTACTTTCTGTTTGTGTTTTTGATCTCATTTTGTTCAATTTAATGTTTGCAGTCGTGGTCATGGAAAGTAGTGGTAATTTACCTGGTACCAATGTCGAAGGTAATGGTGCAGACAATTCAAAAACGGCCATGAAGGATTCTAACTGCTCAAGGAGTTCGACCGGTGAAATTTCTTTTAACAAATTGACTTCACCAAGCCCTTTGAGTAGTGGAGACGCTAAAAGATTTGAGAAGCCTATTTCGGACAAAAAGGATTGTCACTTTTCACGTTTATCTGTCTCAAAGATGAGTGAAAAACTTTCAAGCTCATTTTTCTATGAGAAAGTTGAGCTGGTGAGTCCTCAGGAAGTAGTTAAACCACGTGATGGAAACTCCAGCAGGAAGCAGGTTACAAACCCTGAGAATATTACTTCTAATAGGATGAAATGTGATGCTCGCAGTTATAGAGATTGGTTGGGATCAGGGGCTGGCAAAGACAAGGTGTCAGGTAACATTTTCGTTTTCAAAAGAAAAGACAATATTTGTAGTTGTTAGCTTGTTGAATGCTGTTAGTGTGTAATAATGATCTCAGTTCTCTACATATAGACATTACAAGTGAAAAAGAATATTTTCTAAGACCTGCTAATCTGTTTACCATTTTATCTGTTTCTTCAACTTGGTAATCTTGTTCAGGGTTGCATAAAAAACAGAGTGCCAATAATTCTGAGGTTTGCAAGAAAGTCAAGAAGGCAGTTGTTGAGAGTAACCTTTCGTGCTCTAAAAGGCGGAGGTAATATTGTTAGTTACTTCCTATTTCTAAAATATACAGTTTGTTTGGTACTTGTTGCTTACATCATCAGAGGATGCAACACCATCATTTTTGGTCCCATTACTAGTGATAGGAAAGGTATTTTAATAATGCAAATTATAGGATAGATGCGAGTATTCTACAAAGGCCGTATGCTCAGGCTCTATCTGTCTGTTTTCATTTTTTGTTGGTAATAAAAGGGCACTGCGTTTGGCCAACATATATCCTTCACTTTTGTTGAAGCATTTATTGTTCGTCTTACATTAAATTCCTATACTTCATTTTGTTAGTTTGCCTACTTCCATTTTGGTTGTCTTGTTGTCTTAAGGTTCACCAGTATTGTTAATGTATATGTACATTTTGTGAGAAACTTGGTGATGAAAATTTCTTAACATTTTGTCATGGCTTGATGGAAATCAATGATTATTAGTATTCTCTTTACCTTTGAAGGGTGGATTTTGATTTTGCACAACAATGGCACTCTTGGAATGCAGAACCAGGGAACAGATTGCATACTGCCTTTCCTACTCAGGTAGATCTGCTTCGAAATTTTCAACATCTATGTTTCTTCTTTTCTTTTTTCACCTCATACTTGCCTTTATATTTTGCAATTAATGGTTCCCAGCTTCCCATTTGTGTTGTGTGCATGCTTCACGGTGTTTAGCTTCAAAGTAAGAGCTTTCTGTGCATGTTTTAAGCAATTCTGAAAGAACCTTTACTCTTATAAGTCCTTAACGGTGAATGAGTTGTATGCAATAACATGAGGAATGAGATTGTGAACATTAAAGAAATCATACTCATTTGTATTTTACAAATAATTGTTTTTTCTTGCAAATTTCTTTGGATGGTTTTAAGTGATGCAAGTGCTAAACAGAGGTACTAACTTGTATGTAAGATGTCCTTATTCAGAGCATTTTTGTGTTAACTTCATTTGTTTTCCAATGATTTTTTGTTCCCCACAAATTTTCTCTCCATTGACATTTCTGCTGGCTCAATTGCTTAAAGTTCGTTTTTCTTCCTATTTCTTATCCATTATGCCAGGATGGACAGGAATCCATTACTGAGCTTAATATGGATCAGACTGAAGCATGTATCGGTGATGTGTTGGACAAAGAATCTGAGTTAGAAATTATAACTGGCGATGGACATAGTGTATGTGTCACCTGTATGCGTGGGGGAAAGCTTTTGTGAGTAATTGTTTGTAGTTAGCCTCTTCTTGGTATCTTATTGGGTTGCATGTGATTGGTCTCAGCTGGGGAGGTGAATATGCTGGATGGGTTTGATTGAATGGTTTTCTTTATATGTATCTTGCAATCTTTTGCAGTTTGGTCATGGATTATTTGAGCAGAGTGATAAATGCAGATGGCTGCTAATTTTTTTGATGTAACATTTTCTTGTTCTTACTTCTTAAGCGCTGCCTATCTCTCCCCCTTTTAACCTTCTCTTTTTCTTAATCCTTTCTAAAATATTTTTATTAGTTAATATGATACAATTGTTTTGTAAAACTTTGTCCCGGTTCATACATTATGCACCACTTTATTGTAATTTTATTCTCACATTTTTACAGCTAATTGGTTTTAGAATTATAGTATTATCAATTTTCATATGTCCATCTTCTAGCTACATTTCAACTTCATCTTAGTAATGTTGAATCACAATTGTTAAATTTCAGGTCCTGTGTTGGGAAAGGGTGCAAAAGAAAGTACCACCCTTCATGTCTTGTTCCCGCTCTTAGTAATGATCCTCCTGGATTTTGGCACTGTATCTGGTGTGTTAAAAAGAAGAAAGAACTTGGAGTGCACTCTGTTTCTGAAGTAATGACCATTTGGGATGCTAGAGAGGTCGTTTCTGATGCTAAAGGTACCATGCATTACTCTCCACATTTATAATTAGTTGATATGGTATGTGTAAGAATTCGAATTAGGTAATGATTAGTTGGTTCTATGGTGTTAGCAATGCAGAGCGAGAAGCAATACTTGGTAAAGTACCGAGGTCTAGCTCATGTTCACAACCGCTGGATTCCTGAAAAAGAGCTGCTTTCTGATGCTCCATCACTTGTTACAGAATATAATAGCAAAAATCAGGTTCTTAGTAGTTTTTCATCTTTAACTTATATGGTCACAAATGGAGGAAGAGATGCATATTTCTTCCTAGTTTAGTGGAAAGAACAATAATAATGCATGTTTTCCCTTTCCTCGTGCAACATGTGGGGGTTGAGTATTTTTTCAGGCTATCAGGTGGAAATCAGAATGGACTATTCCAAATCGTTTCGTGCAGAAGAGAAAGTTAACATTTCCTACAAATTCTGCTGACAATGATTTAGATTGCACATATGAGTGGCTTGTGAAATGGACCGGACTTGGTTATGAGCAAGCTACATGGGAGTTGGATAGTTCTTCATTTATGACGTCACCTGAATCTATGAAACTCATAAGAGATTTTGAAATTCGGCACCAAAAGTCAGAAACATTGTCTTCCTATTCAGAAGAAGAGGAGGTGCTTCTCAATATATAAAATTGACATTAGATTAAAATTGTACTTATTTACTTGCTGCATATTTTTTCGTCCATCTCTATAGCTCTTAGATAAATCTACATGTTTTCTTTCATACAATGCCTTTCCATGCCTGAGCCCTTCTTTCTATAACTAGTTCAGGTCTTTCTAAGTAAAAGTATGTGAACTGGAATGCAGAAGCTAATCGAATTAATTGTCTAGAAAACATTGTGAACTTGGAGTTATGGTTTTCGGGAGTTGATTTGCTTGATAGCTGTTGCAATGCTATCTATCTCATGGTTCTTAGTGGTCTTAAATGTTGATAATGCTAGAAAAATTTCCCGCCCCTTCCACTTTTGTTTTTATCTTTGAATTCTCTGTGTACTTGTTGGTTTGGTCATTTGATTGGAAATTAAGATTTAATTTATTCCTCAACTCCGGGTGGTAAAAATTGTATAACAGCTGGATGGGATCGGATGCTATCAATTAGGTTATGGAACTTTATTACTGCTAAGATCCTTCCATGTTGATTGTTAAGATGTTGACTATATCTGTCATTAACATTCCTGGGTAGTTAGGGTTTCTGGAAAGCTGGAGGAATAAAGTAATAACATGAGCGTGCTTTTCTAGTATGATTGGCTCACCTTGAGCTTGTGCTCTATGAAATTTCCTAGTAGGCAACTGACTTGAAAACCCCTTCCTGGCTCTGTTAGGCAGCATGTTCTGGTTAATTGAGTGTAAAGAAGTTGAATCTTGAATTACTCTGTGAATTGCAAGATCAAGTGTTGGTGTTTGAGATGAATACTTTATTTCAATTTAGAATTATTTGTTCATGCTAATCAAGGCACAAATAATGAAGGTTGGAGAGAATAGTTTATATAAACTTCAATTTTGAGTATCAAAGAGGACTATGTCTATAAATGCCCATCTAGCTGGCTTTAACTTCAAGTCTTAAAAAAAAAACTTCAATCAAGTCAGTTTCTGTAGGTTTACTCTCAGGCAGTTAAAATCTGTTGTTAGTTAAATGAACATGTGCAATGTTGCGTGGTTGTTTAATACTCATGCCTGCTTCAGTCTTATCATGATTATTGCTCTATATCGTGCCTAAAATATACAACTCTTACTCTGGAGGAGTATGCCGCTTTTCTCTAGATATATGAGCTTGTCTTTCAGTCCATAACATCATTTTTGTGAGTTTGTGTACACTTGCCTGTTTTGTAGCTGGTGATGTTTGCTATTCTGTATCAGGCCTTAAGTTGTTTGAGTGTTCTAGTTTTGCATTTAGGATACTGAAAACAATTTGCTGATTCTGCAGAAGGAGAAATCCAGCTTTTCTGAACTATCAAAGTTGTCATTTGGAGTTTCACCAGGAGACTATGGCCATTATCTAAGTTATGTTAATAAGCTTCTTGCGCGTTGGCACAAAAATCAGAATGCTGTTGTCTATGATAATCATGTGGATCAGGTAGATGATTGTTTAACTTCAGATCTAAACCCCTTCCCCTCTCAATTGTTCTTGATATTTTCTACTGTGATCTTACGCTTTAAATCCTCTTCTATCTTGTGTTGGTTGGGTGGATCTGAGTTCTTATATAACTTAAAATTGTAGAAAATAGAAAAGTCGACAGAAGAGAGAAATTGAAGAGGAAAAGGATTTTCTGTTTGAATTGAATGAAAAACTTGGTAGAATAGAATTCTCTAATGATCGGCAACTTTCTACAAAAAATTTCTGATTCCCTATTTGTCTCTCACAGACACACACTGACCCTTACACAGGTTCCCACATGCACATGCACACAATATTATGATTTGAAGAAATGACCAAGTGAACTTCATTTTTCAGGAGCGGGTTATAAAGGTGATTTTATTTGTTTTGTCATTGCAATTAACTGCACGGAGACCTTTTCTGATAATCTCAAGGTCTACTACTCTTTCTGTATGGGAATCTGAGTTCTTACATGTGGCATCATCTGCCAATATAATAGTTTATAAAGGGAGCAAAGATGTCCGGAGTAGTATCAGATCCTTGGAATTCTACAATGAAGGTGGTTCCATTATGTTTGAGATACTTCTATCCGCTTCTGATGTTGTTGCCGAGGTACCTTTTTTAATTCTCCTATCCGTATTATTTCATGTCACAACTAACAGACTTTCTTGGATAAAGGAGAGAATAACAGGTAATGCTCTTATTTGTCTCGTGTGGTTATATCCAGGACTTAGAAATGCTAAAGTGCATAAGATGGGGAGCTATTGTAATTGATGAGTGCCAACGGCCCAGAATGTCTAGATATTTTGAACAGTTAAAGAGTCTAAGAACTGATATGAAGCTTCTTCTTGTTAGTGGTGAAATCAAGGTATATTTAAATGCATAACCGATCTTTTCTTTAGAATCTCAGATGTACTCATTTACTGCCCACATTTTCAGGATTGCTCTGCTGACTATCAGAGTATGCTGTCTCTGCTTGATTCTGGATCTGAGCTAAGCAGTGATAATGTGATGATTGACTCCGATACTGATGTTTACAAACTAAAGGAAAGATTTGCACATTATTTTGCATTTGAGTGCAAGTTAAGCTCCTCTACGTTTGTTGAGTACTGGGTTCCAGTCCAGCTTTCTTATCTGCAACTTGAGCAGTATTGTGATACATTGCTTTCAAACTCAAGGCTTCTTTCTTCATCCTTGAAGATTGATCGAGTTGATGCTCTTCGTGAGCTTATTATTTCGTTCAGGAAGGTTGGCCTAACCAGAGTCCATGGCAGTCGGTGTTAGCTGCTGTTTTGCATTTTGTTATTTTACAATTATTATTTACTGTACTTATTGTTGTGGAGAATATGATACCATGTTCATTCTTGGTGTTTCTTTGCAGTGCTGTGATCACCCATATCTTCTTGATCAATCTTTGCAATTTATTTCAACAAAAGGTCTTTCCGCAGAAGCGAATTTGGATGTTGGAATCAAAGTGAGTGGAAAACTGCAAATTCTTGATAAAATCCTTCTGGAGACTAAAGCCAGGGGCCTACGAGTATTGATCTTTTTTCAGGTAGACTGTCAGATTGCAGACCTTTTTTGGGGTAGAGGTTGCTCAGAAAGTTCATTAATTGAGGTTTCATACATTAAAAACTTCCTTGATTGTGCCAGGATCATGGTTTTTTTTTTTGTTTTTTCTAGGGGGGGGGGGGGGGCGTTTATCAGGAATTATTCTAAACTTCTTGCTACTTCATAGTTTAAATTTATAATCTGGTGCTTCGTGTTCTTGATTAGTATTGCCTCGTTAAACCTTGTTACGGATAATGTAGAATGTACTCCATTTCCTGAAAAATTGATGTAGCCATTTGAGCCGAAAACAAATTGGTAGATGAGTATATTAATGACTTCCATTTCAAGATTTTAAGGAATTAAAGTCAACATATGTTCCCTCTGTAGGTTGTTTATGGTTGCAATTGGATTGCAGGAAGTCAAGTAACTCGTTACTTGTTAAAATATAATTTAACCACGTTTGAGCCTTTGTCCTGCCTCACCTTTTACTAATTTATCTGTTTCTTAATCTGCCATCTTTGTAAATTTTGAGACACTGATCTCGTTTATTATCTTGTGAATTGGTGGTTGCTTGGTTTTTATGGATGAATTTGGTATTTCGAACTTCTCATTGATATACATCTTTCTTAATTTCATTTGACTAGTGTTCTTAATTAACCCTTCCGAATGGTCTCATGGAAAATTTAATGTGCAGTCAGTTGGTGGTTCTGGAAGAGACTCAGTTGGAAATATTCTGGATGACTTCCTCTGTCAAAGATTTGGTAAGTATTCTTATGTTCGCATTGATGGTGGAGGGTATGCTGTTTCAAAGAAAAAAGCTGTTGTAAATTTGTTTAACACTAAAGAAAGTGGCAGACAATTTCTTTTGCTTGAAGATCGTGCTTGTCTCTCAAGCATTAAACTTTCAGCAGTCGATGTTGTCGTTCTGTTTAATAGTGATTGCAAGCCGCAGAATGACATAAAGGCCCTGCATAGGATCTCAATTAGTTCACAGTTTGAGCAGCTTAAAGTGTTCCGCTTGTATTCAGCTTTTACTGTTGAAGAAAAATTTCTGATCCTTGCCAAGAATGGTACAAGTCTAGATGGCAATATACATACTCTAAGCAGGAACAGCTGCCTTAAATTGCTAAGTTGGTGTGCTTCTTATCTATTCAATAAGCTTGATGACTTTCATGACTGTAGTAAGTCAGTCTCAGTTTCAAATGTTTCTTGTGAACAGTCATCTCTGAATGCTGTATTGTTAGAGTTGCTAACCCAATTACCTTGCAGTGGTGAAAGCAATCATGCTGCCAAGTGTTCATTTATAACAGAAGTACCTCAGAATGTTGTCTATGATGGAAACATTTCTTTATTTGGTGAAAAAGAGATAAGTTCAATGAACTATGAATCGTCCTTGACTTCCTTGATAAAACTGCTTGAAGGAAAGCATCCACAATGGAAATTGTTATCCAAGTCATCTTCAAGAAACCGAAAGAAGGTTCAATATTTTGATACCTCCCCTAGAAAATCTGAATTTGGAGATAGTTGTGTTGTAAATAAAAGCCAGACAGTCAACAACATAGATGATCCTGCATATCCAACATGGAAGATCAAGGGCAAAAGGAACACAACTGTTGTGAACAGGAAAACAAAGCTGGCTGGTATGAACAAATTCTCTACAATGCTCGATAGTTTTCAATGTTTAAAGGGTGAGGGTTCATGTTTCGCGGAAAATGATGAAAGCAATATGGTTGTTGCAAGAAAAAATCAAAACTTTTGTGCCCCCTGTTCAGTGTTCTAATCTAACATTTCTGTCTACAACAGCTTCTAACAGCACAAGTGAGAAAATTTTGCCTTGCCCAACAGATAGTAAGAGAGTTGCAAACCAGGTAAATAATTGCTAGTGGTGCCTTCTTTTCTCAATGATGCTAAATGGAAACTTTGAACTGAACTTGATTTAATCTGAGAAATGAAATATATGATGTGGCAGAGGCAGAGCAATCAATTGTTGCTGAAGCTTGGGATCTCGAAACTTTGTGAAGTTCTGCTACTCCCAGTACAGTACACTTTCTATAACTTTATATATATATATATATATATATATATATATTTGACAGGTTTTATTTAGATTTAAATTAACCTTCTGTGTTAGATTGTCGGCAATAAAAGTAATTATTGAAATTCTTTTCTTAATTGGATGTTTTCTCCTTGCATCCATTGTTAAGTAGTATACTTTTCCCATCCTATGTTGTGTTGGCATAAAAAATTGATACCGAGGTGATTAAGGTTAGGAGGATGCTAACAATGATTTGCACAAATGCAAATCTGTATAAATATTAGTATTCTCTATTCTCCAATGCACAATATAAAGGTATATGAAAGCTGCTTCTGGTCTTGCAATGTATTTGCTTCGTTCACCTATTGCCTTAGCTTAAGGAAAGGCTGACATAAAAAAATTATAAGGGGAAAATATATTTGAATGAGTTAAAATATTCTAAACTGAGTATTTTTTCTGAAATTTAATGGCACTTCAAAGTAAATTGCATCATTATTTTCTCTAATATACCTGCAGTGCAGGACAAAGATAGGTCTGGGGCTTGAAAAGCTTGAAAATAATGGCTTAAATGGGATTGAAAGTTGGTTGATTTTTCTATTTGGCAGAGGACTTACATAAAAAATAAGGGACAAGGATTACTATCTGCTTCTCTTGTACGGGTTCCTGGAATTATTCCATTGTTTCTCTGGTGTGAATTCTTACCTTAAAGATGTTACTTTAACAAAGGCCACCTGGAGAGGTCTTATGTTTTAGAAAGCTTATATAGGTTTTCCAACAAGATGATGATGATGATAATAAATGATTTTCCCTGTATATATAGTTCCCAAAATATCCTTTCAATACATAAAATGAAATCCTGCAAATCAGACTGGAAAATAGATTAAGTAAATAAATGTGGCTCTGAACATTTGGCCGTTGTTTCCTGTATCTAAAAGGCAGGAGTGCAGGGTTTTTTCTTTTTCCCCTAAATTTGATGAATTTTTGGAAAGTTACATATTGACCTTCAATGCAGGAGAATGTCAGGGGCACTGCAGTGGCATTTCTTGAGTACGTAATGCAAGATTATGATGTTAGCTGCGAACCAGTTTCTTCATTGCAGGCATATCAGATATCTCTGGTTAGAATAATCCTAACACCTCGTTTAACATGTTTCCTTTGTTGTGTGAATGGTTATTTAACATGTTTCCTATAAATAAGCATCCCGTCTCCCTCTCTCTAGTCTCTAGTCTGCTTGCATGTAAATGTGACTGAAGGCTTGCTCTTGAACTAGATTTTGGAATAAAAGCTGTGTAAAGGGACGTATTCGATCTGATAATGTTAGGGACATGTACTTCTAATCTTATCGTGTAAGCAATTCTGTCCTCTGATTATCTGAATCATATTCAGAAAAACCATACTTGCTGCCAAACAAGGGCCTGTTAATGGTTGAAAGCTCAACAATTTCCCAAACATTTAGTGTATTAAGACCTTTCTTTTGCTTCTTTTGCCCATTTGGATTCATGTCTCCCCCCTTCCTTTTCGTCTTGTTTTCCGTATTTATGTCCCTAGTTTGCATTGCCAGTTGCTCCTTTTCATATTTTGCTGAACTTAATGAGTTTTCACATTCATTGCCCGAGTGCTTCCAATTCCTCTGTTGCAAGCATGTTTCATGTTCATTGTGCACAAAATTTGCTGACAAACTGTATAATTTGTAGTGTTGGACGGCTGCTGATATGTTGAAATATAAGCTTAATCAGATCGAGTCACTTGCACTTGCAAAACAACACTTAAATTTGGATTGCAGGGATGAAGAGGTTGAATATATTTACTCCAAGTTGCAGAGTGTTGCAAAGAAATTTGCGCAATGTTCTGAGAAAATAAAGGGTTACAAGAAGTCAACTTGTTCAATGAGAGTTCTTGTAAATCCCCAAAGTACTGTGCATAAAACTATACCAGCTACTCTTAGCTGTAATCAAAGTGGAACCATACAGAGTGCATCATCTCACGATCCTGACGAATCTCTCACAGAAAAGACAATATCCAGTTTACCTATGACAGTAGTAGCTGGTCAGTTTGGATCTGATTCAGAGCTTGATTGTCGCGGTGATCAACCTAAAGACCATGTCCTTGTATCAGATTCTCAACAACACCAAAGTCTTACTAGACTGCCAGACGCCAAATCTGTAGCAGAACCTTCTGAAATTCCCCAAGCTCAATATAATGTGGCGGGTACAGGCAATGACCTTATGAAAACTACCAATGCTACCCGACCCAATGAAGGATCTGGTGAAACAGGATCGCTGACCTCAGAAAGAGCAACTGTTTCGAAGGTTGGTCAGCATGATAGTACAGTTACTCATCTTCCTGGGGATTCGAATGCTTTGGAGTTTATTGGAACCGGTGAATCCCTGGTAGAGGCAAATGTTAACACCAATGAATCAAATTCGTTGCTGTTCCAAGAGGTAAGTAAAGGTTGAATAACTAGATTAATTTTGCATGCTTCAATTTTCTATACGCTTCTATCTGACTCCTGTATTTTTTTTAAGTAATAGCCATCAATATTGTTTTTGCATAAACTCATTGATAAAAATGCTCCTCTCCCTCCCTCCTTCATGCTCAGGGAGAGAAAAATGAATGGTGAATTGTGGTCATGATTAGGCTTTACAAATCTTCTAGAGACTTTACTCATTTAGGTCTGGTCATGTAAAAGTTTAATTTTCCAGCAGATATATTTTATGAAAAGTCTACTCAATATTAGTGCCTCTATTTGCTAATTGCTCTGCTCTAATCTCAAATGGCAGACAGCCCTCTCCTGCCAACTTCCTGTAAGGCCATCTTCCTCTGAGAGCAATATATCCACTATACTTGCATCCGGGGTAGAAAATCATCGCAGTGGCAATCAGCATGCTTTTTGTCAAGAGGCTGCGGTTCCAAGCCACCCATCCTTGGAGGTTCCACTGGATGAACCACCGGGTGCTCCGATTACACATTCAGTTGAGATGCCCCAACAGCTATCTGCAAGTAGATCTGTGCCTGAAAATGAAACATGCATTGAGAACCAAAGGAGAACAACTACCCTGTTACGATCTCCGAATGAGCTTCCTTGTCAAGTTAACACAGTGAGACCTGTGACACTGCCGCCTGCTTGCTCTAACCCACTTCGAATTGAGCTAGGGAGAATACAAAAGTTTAAAGAGCAAACTTCGAAGCTGCATGAAGATAAGGTTTGTTCAAGATGAATTTATTTATTTATTTAATTTGAGGCATTGCTGCATCTCATTCCCAATTGAGCAGATACTGCAGCTGAAGTCTGATCGCGATAAAGAGATAGAAGAAATATATAAAAAGTACGACATTCTCCTTCAAGATGCTCAGATGGAATTCAAGCAAAAGGAACAGGATTTTGAGAGTTATTGCAGAAAAGTTAACTCAAATCAGTTGTTGGCAGAAACACTGATATTTTATCAGAATGATGAAGCAGCTGGATCACCAGGTACGAGTGCAGGATGGAAACCTCTTTTAATAAAACATTCGATATAGTATCATTGTTCGTTCTACGGATTTTTCCTTTAAACTCTGATAAGTATGCACCAAAGCTATCCATCACGTGTTTAATGATTTTAGACTGAATTCATCTGATACAACTAGTTCAGTGTTAGAAGTTCCACATGCCCTTTTAAATTAAAGGGAGACTTATTCAGCTTTATGGTTATGCTTGCAGATTTGCACGAATTTGCGTTTATTATCAATTGTGTTACGAGTGTATCTTTGTGGACATATAAAGTAATATGTGGTGCTATTGCCTTCAACTTCATTTAGTGTTTGACAACATTTTGTTCTTGCAGTGATAGACAGTTTCATCGATCGATTGATTCAGCAACCTACTCCAATGCTCAATCCACGAATTGAGCCATCCTTGACAAGCCTAGATGCAGCACCACTTGTGCAGATGTCTAAGCATGCACCACCTGCTGTTGCACTGGATTCCAGTTCCGCTATCCGTGTTGCACAAAGCAACCGGGCTGGCATACGAGCAGCAGTTCCACACCTTCGAGCCTTAAATCCACGATCCATGTCCAACCCTCATATGTCATTTCCACATGGAAGTATGCTCAATCAGCTACCAGCAAGTAATCAACAGATAAATCCAGTATTTCAACCTCATGTAGCACCTGGGCTCAATAGTTACGTTCCACCGCCTGAGGCAACTGCGTTTATCAACAGCCATTCTCGTTCTGACCTACAAATCAGTTAGACATTACCATACCTTCGGTTCGACTTCTTCCCGACACAATCTAACTAACCAAGTGGCTACTGTTTCTCCTTTTTGATGCTGAATCTGTTGTTTATTTATCAGATGACAGTTGATGTAGCTCCATTTTGCACAGTTACATTGGGTTTCTTCACCCTTTTTTGACCTCAAATTGAGGAATGGTTGACCCTAAGTACTCCTTTGAATACTTACCGATTTTCATAGTCATACAAAGGTTACATTTTTATTCGTATATTTACATAAGAACCAAAGTATTTGTATTCAATATTTATATTTGGACATTGGTGTGAGAGTATATCAAATATATGAGAAAATTTTTGTTGAAAGATAAGGGCAGATATATTATTGCACAATAAACTGAATTTCTTACTTTAAAGCAAAGTATAATCGTAGAAGTATACTTTACGTACACTAACTGTCGAGACATGTACCATACCGTGAATTCCTATTTTTTCTCCAATTTTATTTTTTACCAAATTGGTCTCACCACGGAACGAAATTTGGGTCACAACTTTTAACAATTTTGAATTCTAATTACAGGGCAGAGCACAATGGAGACCTGTTGGGGCTACAACTAGGGGTGATAATGAGCTACCGGCTCGCGAGCTACTCGGGCTCGGCTCAGTCAAAGTTCGGTCAAAGCTCGGCTCGAGTGAGCTCGATTCGAGCTCGGCTCGAAACCTTAACAAGTCGAGCCGAGCTTACTCAGGCTCGGCTCGAAAAGCTCGTGAACAGGCTCGAAATCTACATATGCACTAAAATAAATTATGTGTTTGTATTTTCTTGATTGTTGTTTAATTTTGTATTTTCTTTAATTATGTGTGTGTATTATAAGAATATTTATTGATTATTTGGATTAATATAATTTTTGGCACTTTTCCCCCTTTCCGGTGATTGAATTTCGTTTTAGTGTTGGTTATGAAAGTGATTTTTAACGAATATTTTATATAAAAAAATTATAGCAAAATTTTTCATTTCGAGCCAAGCCGAGCCTGACGAGCTTCAAGCCCGAGCCGAGTCCAATAGAATTGTTTTCGAGCCGAGCTCAAGCCTAAAATTCCGAGCTCGGCGAACCTCGAGCCTGAGCCGAGCCCAATTACATTGTTTCCGAGCCGAGCCGAGCCTGGTCAGGTTCGGGCTCAGCTCGGCTCGTTATCACCCAAAAATTTGGAAAATTATAATTTAGACTCCTACAATAAAAAATTTAACTTGACCCACCACAATTTTAGAAATTCAGATTAAGTTTCAATTTTTTTTAATGTTCTTAATTAAACACATCCCATAAATTTTAAGAGTTCTTATTAACCCCTCAAAATTTCAAAAATTTTAGTTAAACCCCAAATATTTTGAAGAAAATTAAATTGAACCCTTCAATAGTTTTGAAAATTTTAATTAAACTTCTATTTTTTAAAAAGTTTTAAGTTGGTCCCCAAACTCTGTCACCAAGTTTCACCACTGTCTAATTATATTCGTATTAGACACATAACAACATCCGATAATCCAAAAACCCAAATGAGCAGAAGTTAACTTTATAAACGTTGAAAGAATTGTTAAATGAGTGTGCATTAGCATAATATTTGTTTAAGCATCCACCAAAATACATTTGTGAGGTTAATGATTTGCAACTTTTGAACTCCATAACCTTTGACTTGAAGCCTAAGAGAAGAGAACTGATATTATATTTGAAGTTTTCATGATATCATCAGTTACGTAACCTCAACCCTATATATACACACACATATATTATGGGTTTAGTAATATTTTATTGCTTTAACAAATACTCCATTTGTCTTTATTTAGTTTTTCTTTTGTTAAGGCAATGAATGAGTGTTAACTTTTCTTTAAATTTCATCCAGTTTTTTTAACTGTAAAATTGGTTTAAAGTTTGTTTTTTTATGCTTAACTACAAAATAAGTGCCTAAATTATGTATATTTTTTACAACAGACGCCTAAAGTAATTTTTGGTTGAAATAGGTGCCTAAAATTTTATTTTTGACTTCTTTTAAAGTCAACTGAAGCACCTATTTTGGCATGGAAATCTTCTGCCCCTTTTCGGTGTCTACTTATGCCCACGTGCTCAAAATTAAGTTTAGGGTTTATGATTATGATTTAAGGAATTTATGGTAGGGTGTATTTTTAGGCTATAAGGTTTAGAATTTAGGGTTAGGGCTTGAAATTTAATTTTGTAGTGCTTTTTAGTGTTGGGGCATAAGTAAGGGCACCGAAAAGAGGCAGATGATTTTTATCCCCACTTTGGCACCTATTTCAACAAAAAATGAAACTTTAGGCACCTATTTCTCAAAAAATACTTTAGACACTTATTTCAGCAAAAATGTAACTTTAAACACCTATTTTAACTAAAAAATATTTTAAACATCTATTGTAAAAAAAAATATAATTTAGATACCTATTTTGTAGTTAATTTTTTTTATTGCGGAAAGGAATGATGGGTTGTAAATCAAAGTGGAGATTACTTGAATTTGAAGATGAGGTTTTAATTTTATTCTATGCATGCCATTGAGTTTATTATTCGCATATGGGATATCCTCCGCCGGTAATCATGCCTCCTAGGGATAATTGAATTCAATTTAGCTTAAGTGGTAAAAAAAACAGATGATTGAGGTTGTTGTCGTTTCTTGTGTTCCGAGCTAGTTTTTGTTTTGTTATAAACATGAAGTTCTGTCGGAAATAGACAATATAATAGCAACGAGACCCTAAACCCTAAAGTAATTAAATATATATTAAAATTTGGAACCCAATGGCACCTGGTGTGTTCCGGTTGATGTCTCAAGTTTTATCGAAAAGTTATTATCAAGAATTAATTGGTCTAATAGATGCATGGAAATTCGCAGCCCTTATTTGGTGTTTTTATTTATGTCTTACGCTCAAAATTAGGTTTAAGGTCTATAGTTAGGGTTTAGAGAATTTAAGGTAGAGTGTATTTTTAGGGTATAGTGTTTAGGATTTAAAATTTAAAGTTATGACTTGAAATTTAATTTTTAGTGTTTTTTAGTGTCGGGGCATAAGTAGGGTTCGAAAAGGGGCAAGAGATTTTTATCCCAAATAGAATGAGACGATAATAAACCCCCTTTGTAATTGATATAGAACAGAATCGGCCAACGGAAGGAGGAAAAGAGCACCCAAGACCCTATATCTTTAAATAAAGTAAGGGTTCAAATATTAATATTGTGAATGAAGTAAATTGGGTAATGATGATCAACCTTACAATGAACCTTTACGGTACCCGATTTGAGCAAAAATCCTATGTCCCCTAACCATGCCTCCTTATACGCCTCATGCTAAAAATGCTAAAAATTAAATTCTAAACCCTAATCTTATTTTTTACATTCTAAACCCTAAACCCTACCCCTTAAAAAATACATCATACCCTTAATTCCCTAAACTCTAACCCTAAACCCTAAACTTGATCCTTAAACCTTAAACCCTAAACTCACTATTTAGTGGGGCACCAAAGGAGGCACGATAAAGAGGTAATTGTACACCGATGACTATACCAAAAAGTATAAGAAGAAATATACGGTGTAGTTGCTTCCTTTCTCATCATATAGTGTATTGAAAACTAATACTATAATGTTGTCCAAATGGAGTTATACGTGAAAATGTTCATCCTGGCCATTGATTCCCGAGTCCCACTCTTCTCCAACAAGCAGACATGAAATGAATATATGTATGTGTATATATATATATATAGCAAAATGAGAGCTTGGACCACATCAATGGCCGTCATTTTGGAAATTGTGAAGATGTTTATGATTAGAAACTGTAAACCAAACATACTCAAATGTTTACCTCAGAAAAAGAGTTTCCTTAATATAAGGAAAGGAGGCTAAGCTGCATGATTCTTTTCCATGTGAGGGATTAAGGAGTGACTACAAAGTTTTAGGATATGCCATCATTCTTGCATGCCTTTCTTTCTTGGTCAAAACGATTCATAAACCAAACATGCAAATCTTCACCTTTGAAAATGGAGGATAATAAAACAAATTGACCGAGTGACTGAAAATGCTCATGTTGCTCCAAATCTGACATTTATTTTGAGAATATAATATCTTTACTTAATCAGAAAAAGAACTGACCGGGTCGACATGAACTAACTAAAACATACATTGTGTCCGACACACACATATATATTTTAAATTTAAGATATATATTCGCATCCAACACTTAAATCCAAATAACATAAAAAAATACAGAAGTACGACATGCATACGTATTGATATACGTTAAGTGAGGAGAAATAGTGAGTCAAAGTAGGTAGAACAAATGCCTATACATGCGGGTTCACAAAACACAAAAACATGAGTTAAATGCGCATGCAAGCATGCAGAAGCTTACGAATAATTAATCAATACTTGCATAATATTATATATATGTATATGGGTGCTTAGTAGTGGTCTATTAAGCAACAGTAATAATGAGTTTATAATCTCTAAACATAGGGAGTGGGCAGGAATCAAGCTGACAAAACAAAAGGGCAGCCACAAAACAACAGCTAGAAAGGCCAATTCTGGGGATTGGGGATGTTAAATATAATAATCAACACCCATATACCATAGCTTCAGTTCCTACAATCCTGGCAATTGAAGTAACTGTGAAGTCTAAGAATGAGCTAATACAACAGCTGATCATAAAAGGTAAATAAGAAACTAGCAAATGGGGTTTGTTTTAAGATGGGTGGGAGAGTTGTGATAGGCACCAATATAAAAATGATTTATATTCGATACACAGGTAGTGCAAACAAAAATTTTTATGAGTGCTTTAGTTTTAAGGTTTGAAGTTAGATTTCAAGGTTTAGAGGTTAGAGTTTAGGTGTTTTGAATTGATGGACATCCATAAAAATCGAAAGTCCAACTGATTCGACCTCGGGTTCGATTTTTTAAAACCATGGTGATGGGGTATAGGTTTGGCCTTGGGGGACAACTTGCTTGGGGAGAGTGAGAGCTAGTGTAGAGATATAAGTTCACATATTCTTTTATAAACATTGTGTTTACTGTAATTGCATATATAAAAGAATGAAATAGAAATCACACGTTTCCTTTGTATATAGCATAGGCCATAATCCACTAATGTTTTAATTCAATCATAAATGCACAATGCTCTATAGCAGTAGCACTATCTGAACCTCTGAATTTCACCCATAACTTAGCTCTGAAAACTCTATGTTTTATGGTTAATGTTGGTCCATTCCACTAAGGGTTAAAGAAATACACCATCTCAGAATGTCCAGGTCTTGCCTTTTCTTGGAGTCATAAAGTATGAACATGCTTTGTCTCTATATAGGATATATAAACAAGACAAAAACAGCTGATTAATTAACTGGAAAGTGGAATTAAGTTCTTTTGTTTAATCTTGGTTGACAAATCAAACACATGGATCTCATCTTCCATAGCATGACCTAATCAATAAACTGAAGAGAGAAAAAAAACCCTTCTATAAGCTCACTCTCATTCAATAAGAATAAAAACCATATATTTATATATGAGTTATTTTCTATACACAACTTGTCTATTTTAAGACTAAATACTAAAATCTAAAATCTTAACTCCTAAAGCATAAAATTGATAGATTTGTGTAGTTTACATAGAGTCATAGACTATGTATTAAAATAGTTTTCTTTGTATGTATGTATGTATGTATGTATGTATGTATGTATGCAGTCCCCTAGGGGAGCAACTGCCATGCATTTCTATTTTTTAGAAAGTAACTTTAATGTAGTGTTAATTTCTTCCTTAAAAGTTTCAATTTAATATGTAAATGTAAAAAAAAATGTATACACATTTAAGATAAAAAAATATTTTAGACTTTATTCTTGAATTTTTAGATCCGCCATTAATGTATGTATGCATGCAATCATTAATGTTTTACAAATAACATGTTCCACAAACAAGGTAACAACCTGTAGCTTCATTTTCATTAGGTGCAACTGGCAACTAAGCAACTTGGCAAAGGCAGTCTTGTGTTTTGTTTCAATTACCATAAATTGTTGGCTAAAAAAGGACAAATAGGGCTTGGAAAATATAAACAGAACTAAAACAAATAAGTGGTCCACGCGTGCCAAGATAGCTGTGTGTGTGTGTGTGTGAAGAAGCGTGCTGTGAGGGCACTCACGTGTGGCGAGGTTTTACTTATATATACACGCATGAAGAGAATGCTCCCTGTGGAGTAAGTAGTAGTAGTCAAGCAAGAAAATATTAAGCTTCTTTGCATTGTTTTCACCATTGGTATAGGTTTTGCTTGGGAAGCAAAGAGACGGTGCTAGAAAGTTATATTCTTGCATATAGTTTGTAAGAATCCAAAGTATACATAAAAAAAGAAGCTTGTTTGTTTTATAGTTAATGGAGATGGAGAGTGAAACACACCAGTCAAAATTTAGGAGGATTTGTGTGTTTTGTGGAAGTAGCCAAGGCAAGAAGAGCAGCTATCAAGATGCTGCTATAGAGCTTGGCAGAGAATTGGTAGTTAACTAAAAGCTCTGACCTTTTTTTACCCCTTTTTTTCTCTGTTTCTTGTAGTTTTCTTAACACCAAATGGAACTTGTTTTGATATTTTAGTTGTTAGAAACTTGTTTTTTACTAGTATGGAGGAAATGTATTCTGCAAGAAAATCTTTTGCAAGTGCTTAAAGCCTTAAACTTTTGTTTCGTATAGTGTTTGTAACATGTTTGTGAATTGGTTTATGGTATCTGGCATTTTCAAAACCCCTCAAGTTTTTAGCTTTCTGCAAGCATCTTTCACCAAGGTCCTTGGGGGAAGTTTCAATCATTTTTCAACTTTCTAAATGCCTATTCAAGAGGTAGTGAAGAAGGGCATTGTTCTTCTCTGGAACCCCCATTAAGTTATTAAAAGTTTGGGAATTTTAATGTACAAACAAGTAATAGTGCGTTGAATGACCCCCCCCCCCCCCCCTCCCAAAAAAAAACATCCTTTTCAATTTTATTGTTGGGTAGTCTTATGAATGTACTCTGAAGAAACATTGGTTTTCTCAAATGAGTTCATTGAAGATAACATCCTTGAACTTTGAACCATAGTCTCATTCCTTCCTTTTGTACACCAAAGTCTCTCATTCTAAGACTTGTTTGCTTGTTTTGCAGGTTTCAAGGAACATTGATCTGGTCTATGGAGGAGGAAGCATAGGTTTGATGGGATTGGTTTCACAAGCTGTTCATGATGGTGGTCGCCATGTCATTGGGTAATCTCCAAGTTTCCCCATTTTCTAAGACAATATTCCAACATGTTCTTGAGAAACAAATTCATTGAAGTAGCTCTGTTGTTATCTTCCTCATTACATAACTGTTCTTAGTTTTGGGTTCCATTACAACTGATTATTTTGTCATGTTACTGTCTCTCTCTCTCTCGCTGCAGAGTTATTCCCAAGACGCTCATGCCTCGAGAGGTATGTCTGCTACAGCCAGTGAACAATGAAAGTCCTCAATAACTTATTTAAATTTAAAAACCAACAAGACATGGACCTACCTACAAGTTCTTCACCATTTTTTTTAAAAAAAGTTCCATCTTTTCAGTATCCATGGTGTTAGTTTTTTCTGTTTGTTTCATTTCATTTCATTTCAAATCTTGTTTTCTGTCTTTGCTTTTGCTTCTGGTTTCCTCTCCTTTCCATCACTTTGATTGGTCAAACTTTTCTCTTTTGTATTCCTTTTCACCACTATTTTTTTAATATTTCTTGTTTGGTTTTCTACATTTCTCTGGTTCTTTGAAGAAGACTTGATAATGATAATTGCAACTTGCCGCTTTACCTTTTTCATTTCCTGTAATGGGATCATAATATAAAATTGGTTTCTTTTTCTTTTTGTTTTTTTCTCTGTTGGCCTTTTCTAAAATGGGGAGTGGGGGTGCCATTTATGTAGCTAAAAACATGTATTGGATAGGGACAATTCTCAGAACTCTTTGAAATTAAGTCCACTATGCCTGCAAACTCTCATCATTGCTTCACTGCACAATACTCCAAATGTCTCTATTTTCTCTCTTTATTGTCTCTTTCTCCAGGTTTCAGTACTCTCATTTGTTTTTCTATGAAAAACTTTGCAGTTAACTGGTGAAACAGTAGGGGAAGTGAAGGCTGTTGCAGATATGCATCAAAGGAAGGCTGAGATGGCTAAGCATTCAGATGCTTTTATTGCCTTACCAGGTTAGAATCAACCAAAGGCAAAATCAATGAAAAAACTTGAAGCTATCTGGTGCTTTTACTTCAATTTCAGCATGCAAATTTGACCATATCTCATGTCTTATTGTAGTTTGATACTATTAGCTATTTTTGGTACCTGCCATCTGCTGTGAAACCAACTGTGTATTGAATCAAAAAAAGAAAGCAACTAGCCAACTATGGGATGCCTGAAATTAAACAAATTTTCATAACTTCTTGAGTCTTTCACTTACAACACAGACCCCAAGGCCCCTGATTAGAGATTAACCCTTCAAACCTTAGTTCTTGACCTATCAACATCTTTACACTGAAAATTAGACCTTTCTGAGGAACTCTCTTTCCTTGTTTTTTTTTCTTGCCCCTCTTATGTATTTCCAATGTCTGTGGTACTGGTGTTACAGTGCCCTGCCCCCTTACCATATTAAGAGTGTAAGGACATCCTTAAAACTTTCACTAAAGAGTGTTTGCCAACTAGCACCTGCATTTAAAAGGGAATCTTATTGGCCTCTTTCAAAAGGCTACTCCTTTGATACTTTCAGTTCTTTTTCAGCAAACTTTGAATTTTTCAGCAATGGGAACTCAGTCATTATGATAAATCAAATGGTGGGGAAATGAAAAAAAAAAAACTTTGTAAGGTGATAATGAGTAAGGGAGCAGAGAGTTATGCCTCTATTTTCACAAAGGATGGGAGGGAACAATAAATGCCTTGTTTTTGGAATGTGGAGCAAAAGGATGGGGTAAATGATAGCCAAGAAACTCCTTGTGGTGCATGCCATGAACTTTAACTGCTCTTTAATTATCCTCATTATGACTCCTTAGTCTTAGGAATTTCACTAAACTTCATTTATTTACCCCTTTTCATATGTTGAATTTAATAATCCAATCTAACCTTAAATCTGGTAGTTTTAATCATATTATGTGCCCCATCTCTTTTTCTCTCTTGGATTTGATTGGATAAAATTGAATCATGGATGTCACTGCTTTTGAATACCCTTGTGGTATCATTGTCTTTCAAATCATGTTAGCCACCAGTAAATGTTGTTCTGCACAATGAAAAAGCATCAAACTCAGTAATCATATTCGACATGTACACCCGAGTCCGAGTAATATAATTAGGATGATTTGGTTGCAAAAAGTATAATGGATGAAGAAAACTCATGTGAAATTCATGCAGGTGGATATGGAACTCTTGAAGAATTGCTTGAAGTGATTACTTGGGCTCAGCTAGGAATACATGATAAACCAGTATGTCTCCTTTTTCCCCTCTTTACAAACTGATCATCATCCATGGAACTTAACAATGAATAATGCATAAATTTCCACAAATCTTTTTCAGGTTGGCTTACTGAATGTCGATGGATACTATAACTCGTTGCTTTCGTTCATCGATAAAGCCGTGGAAGAGGGATTCGTTAGTCCGAGTGCCCGCCAAATCATTGTTTCTGCACCCACAGCTAAAGAGTTGGTAAAGAAATTGGAGGTATAATAAACTAATGAAAAACTTCTTCACATACACTACTACTTTCGTTATATCGAGTATCCGATCGCATTAATCCCGCGGATGCTTAACATTGCAGGAATATGTGCCCTGCCATGAAAGTGTTGCTTCAAAGCTGAGTTGGGAGATGGAGCAATTTGGCTACTCTCAATCATATGATTTGTCCAGGTAGTGCTTGGAGGTGCATGAAGGAGAAGGTATATATATGGAATCTGTTAAGGCTCATGGGAAAAGACTTGAAATTTTACTTCAATGGGGGGAAACTCTTTTTTTGTTTGTAAATTACTGCCATTGACATCAATATCTAAAACTTAAGAACCTTCTCTTTTTGCTGGAAATCTGATTCTCTTTACTAAATTGTAAGTACAAAAATGCTTATGAATAGTGAAGCCCCTTTTTTATATTGTTTAACCAAATCATTCTTTCCATTTCTTGAATTCCTTGTTTTTTGGACAAAAAATCTTCTGTCCTTCTCGATGTCATCTCCTGTCCTATATTAAAAAATTAAATTTTAAGCTCTAATTTAAATTTTAAATCATACATCATCTCGAGAAGGACAAAAAATTTCTATTCGTCTTTTGGAGATTGATAATACAAAAAAGCTTTCATATGAAACTAAGGTCCCATTCAAACCCCAAATTTAGAAAGGCAGCATCTAACAGATTTGGGGTCTGGATTTTCCAGATTCTTTGTACCCAAAAATGGAAACTTTAGACTTATGTCAACTTTTTTAACAAAATTAATAACCTGAATTCGAACAAAATGTCTCAAACTACTCAAATTTCAACCGATATACAATTTAATTTAAATTAAACAAATACGAAATCAGTTTAGTTCAGATTGACATGACTAATCAAAACCAATGATGATCCGAGACCAAAAAGATGAATGAAGTGAGGAGTGTTAGGGACAAGAAACAAACTCATGTGAGTCATTGTTGGCGGAAGGGACACAGCCGACATGATTAGCCCAACTGACGACGGCCGGTAACGGATGGAACCAGGCGGTTTGATGGAAGGGGCCACTTTGGTACTGCTCCATCACTGCACTTGAGAAATTATTAGACGAATTTGGCTCACTATGGTCTGCAAAATTATTAGATAAATTTTATTAACTGAAATTATAGATGACGTGATGAGCCGGGTCCATCTAATAATTTTCCTACTATCTTTAAGTGAGTCGATGACATGTGTTATGTGGGTCAGATTTTAATGTAAAATAAAGAAGACAAAGCAAGGCTCGTAGGATAGTATTTAGGTTTAGGTTTAGAGTTTAGGAATAATATTTTAAGTTAAAATTATTTTAAATTCAAATCAATTTTTATTTACGTTAAAATCAATTTAAGGACATTTAAATAAATTTAAATTAGTTTGTGGAATAAATATAAGTCACAACTTTCTTAAATTCAAATAGACGTTGATACGAATTAAATTGACAAGACTATGGGAAATGGAAGTTCGTATGTCCTGACTGAAAGTGTAAATGAACAGAATGCTCGATGAACTGTTCGTGAATCGTTCATATAACATTTGTTTATTAAGCTAAATAAACGAGTATGAATAAAAATTTTATGTTCATTAAATAAACGAACGAACACGAGCTGAAGTATGTTCGGTTAGTTTATGTTCACAAACAAACTCGTTTAGTCAGTTCCCTTTTTCCTTTTATATTTTAAATATTTGTGTAGGTGTGGACAAAATTGAATGCAGGATGAACTTTAAAGTTCAAACTATAAAGTCCGAAGAGCTTAAGAACTAGTATTGTAATTTCACCATTTTGACGAACATATAAACAAACATGTTCCTAAAAAACGAACCTGAACATGATATAAAAATCCAAACGAACACAACATGAACATAAACATTGTATAAAATAAATAAATGAACACAAATAAGACTCTGCTCGTTCAAACTTAATTCATTTACATCCGGGACACTACATGAGACAATATGATTAAGAGTGAGGTCCCAGTTTTCATCTCACAAAAAGCTTGTGAAATTGACTGATGGCGTCCGAAAGATTCACCCGAAGAGCTTGAGGTGGTTAGAGACTCACTTCCCAAATGCTGATTCTTCCGCAAGCCATTTTTCCTATTCTCCGAATTTAGTCGAATTAACTCAAATAATTTAAGATTCGAATCTTTTAATCTTAATATTTAAACCGCGCGCTCTTTCGTTAAAACATATATTAATAATCATAAAATCAGTTGCAGAACTTAGAGTAAGAGTTTATGGAATAATTTAAAATTTTAAAAAATTAGAGATTTAAACAAAAAAAATTAAAAATTTTGAGAGTTTAACTACAATTTTTAATGATTTTAGAAGATTTAATAAGAACTTTTAAAAATTACGAGAGATGGTTTAATTAAATATTTAAAATTTTAAAACTTAAGATAATTTTTTTTAAAAAAATTAAAGGGTCAAATTGAAATTTTTTAAAATCATAGGACTGAAATTCTAATTTCTCAAAATTGAGGGCATGACCTTTTCTAGTCCCTTACACGTTCCGTCACTGTATAAAATTTTACATGTGATCAGGGTTGGAAGGTATAAGGGACTAGGAGGCCATGACCCCTCCAATTTTTTTAAAAAATAGAATTTAACCCATAATTTTTTTTATAAATAATTTGTCCCCCTAAAATTTTATATTAAGCTTTAAAATTTTAAATATTTTTAATTTAATTTCTTTAGTGATTTTATAAAATTTTTAATTACATCTCTCAAAATTATTAAAAATTTTAGTTTAAGGAGTGGAAGAGGTCATGCCCCATCTCCGAATTTTTAAAAAATAAACTAATTATAAATTTATCTTCCTACTTTTAAAATATTTATATTTAACCCCAACATTCAATTTTTGTCTTTCAGACAAGTATTATAAATGCAAGAGAATCCTTCAACACGAGAAATTATTAGATTAATCTGGCTCATTATATTATTTATGGTCTCAACCAATAAAATTCAATCATTTCATTTGGATCTAGTAATAACATTAGAATAGTATAGAGACCGAATTATGGCAATTTAGTGTAAAATGATTAAATTTCACAATTCAACATATACAATGGAGGGACTATGAGCATAATTAAACCAGTGTTCGGCTTCATAATTTCACATGCAATGTTTTGGTGTAGGGATTAACTTCCGAGCTTCATGCATGGATGTTGATAATGATACCTTTTGGTGCCCCTATTTATGCCCCACGCTCAAAATTAGGTTTAGGGTTTAGGATTTAGGGTTTTATATTAGTGTTTATGGTTAGGGTTTGAGGAATTTAGGGTAAGGTGTATTTTTTAGGGTATATAGTGTAGTGTTTAGGATTTAGAATTTAGAGTTAGGACTTGAAATTTAATTTTATAGTATTTTTTAGTGTTGGGCATAAGTAAGGCACCGAAAAAGGACAAATAATTTTTACCCATATCTATCTTATCTAAAACTATTGTCATAATAAAAGTTTAAACCACAAACAATTTTCATTTTTTTTGTGTATGTTAGAGGAAAAATTATTAGATAGGTCTGGCTCACCGCGTCATTCAAATTAGAAGTTGGTGTCATTAAAGTTAGGGTAAATTACATGGTTAGTCATCCGACTACTAGCATCTTTATGTTTTTGTCATCAAACTATATAAAAAAGTGTTGTCATTTCTAATCGGTATATTAACACATTCAAGTCCTCTACACTTACATTTTCTCTTATTTTGGTCTTAACCCTAAATAATTCAATAAATTGTCTTTAAGAATTTTTAGTTTCTAGTGCAGCAACCAACCTTACCTCTCGTATGGGCTTGAACTGGGTTCGTTATGAATGTTTGAACCCAGACATAAACCCAAACACAAAACCAAAACCGATTCAGAATGAAAGTATTAGAAAAAAATCGGATTATTAAAACTAGGGGTAGCAATTGGTTTGGTTCAAGAACGTTCGTTCCGGTTTAACTTTTTTAATCCAACGAGTGATCTCAATAGAAAAAAATGATGTTTATTCCAAAAGATCCGAGTTCAATCAACTTTGTCTGCAGGATATATGTGCGTTATGAAATGATTACGAAAAAAATATGAACAAGTACTATAAGATAATCACTTAAGACTGTTCAAAAAACTTTTCAAGTACTATATATTATGGTTCGAAAAAAAAAACAAAAAATTGATGCACACCATATTGTAGGGATAGTGTATGATTCATAGTTTTTTTAAAAAAATATTATTTAAATAGAATTGAATTTATTTTTATTTAATTTATAATACATAATAAAAATTATTAGATATTTTATATTAAAATAGTGAGATTTTAGAAATATTTATACAAAACACTTTCAAACTTTACCAATCATGTCTAAAAATCATAAAATAATTGTCAAAATAAAGTCCAAAAACTCAAAATTCAAGAATTGAACATGAGTGTCCATTGTTTAGTTAAATCGAATTAGTTGATTTAACCAAAATTTAGTTCGGTTAAAATCAATTTGTTAATCTCAATATTTTTTTTTGAGGAATTTAATCTCAATATTAAACTAAACCTAAAAGGGAAAAAATAAAGATTGTAAATAAAAAAAATCTAAGAAAATAAACTTATTTAAATTTATTGTTATTTGTATGTATGAAAATTTCGGTTAATTCGAAAATGGGCTAAATTAATCGAATTTAATTTGAATCGATTGATGATTTTTTTTAAAAACGTTGCAATTAGCGGTTTAAATTTTTAAGAGTTTAATTAATTCAATTTTTTTGTAGTTCAGTTCGGTTATTTACCAAACCAACAGTTTGAACACCCATAAAATTGAATGAATATTGTAAATAGTTAAAAACATAATTGATTGGGATGGAGAGCTACAAATCTCGAACATAGACCTTACAATAGACAAGAACTATACCAAAAAATAATTAAACTGAACCGAACTCGATCCCAATTATATATATATATATATATATATATATATAAACAGGCAGTTAAATCCTGAAAGAATAATCAGTGTAATGCTTATATTACCAAATGACAGTAGTTTCATCATACAACGGGCGGTCGCTATCTGCCACCCACATCTTCACCGTCTTAACCTCCGGTAGGCAAGACCAGCAGCCAAGCAATCTATTTGTTAAGGCAAAGCAAAAGTTTTTGGTGACTTGCTAGCCCTAGCTCTTAACCACATAATTCTTATAATAAATGGAATATATCTAAAATTTAAGTCTAAATCTAAAATTTAAATTTTTAATTTTAAACCCCTAAAAATTTAACCACAAATCTTAAATCCTAAACATGAATCTTAAATTTTAAACCTTACAACTTAAACTCTAAACTAAATCTATGAACCCCTAATAACTCTGTTTGTGGAAATTTTATTTTTCACCGCCATTGTATATGATAATAATTCATATATCTAATCAAAGAGTTATATTTTGATATACAAGGTGTAAAAAATTTAACCTTCTATAAAATTTAAAACCTAAATCTCTAACCCTAAAACCCTACAACCTAAACTTTAAACCCTAAATTCTAAATTCTAACCATATACCTTAAATTTTACACCCTATAGCCTAAACCCCTAAACTCTAAACCATAATCTAAATCTCGAAACTCTAAAATTAAAATGATTGTGTATCAAAGTATTTTCCATAATTAAATTAGCTTCTTGGAGATTGCCATATTATTTTATACATATAGTTAACAGACAATACATGGATATCTCAACTTCTTAAACAGTTGCTTCCAAGGCTTGTGTAGCCCTTGTATTTGCTTTATTTACATTATGAAATCAAACACTTAACTACCAACAATTTCCATTAACCTACCTTATATTTTCAACACTATAAGTATCAATGTTTTTCTTCCAACTCCAACACAAAAATATATCATAAGCATTTGAAAAATGGCAATGCAGCTTGATACTTACTTTGGGTCATTTTTTCTCTGCATTTTCTGCTTTTCTTGGTTTCTGAGTTTTCCAGCTGAAGCTGCTGTGAGGAAGTATCAGTTTGATGTGGGTGTTTTTCTTTTCTTTTTTTCCTTTTTTGTTTTGAATTTGTAAGAATTTTCCTTTGTAATGAATGGTTAAGGACTTTATATAACTCTGTATACTGCTTTCTTTGTTCTTCTGGGTTCAGATAAGAGTCAAGAATGTGAGCAGGCTTTGCCATGCAAAACCAATTGTCACGGTGAACGGAAGGTTTCCGGGACCAACCGTTTATGCTCGAGAAGGCGATCGAGTTCTCATCGACGTTAAGAACTATGCACAATATAACATTTCCATTCATTGGTATGTCCTTTACAAACATACATGCATGCATATATGGAAATGGTTGAATCAACTTATTGTTTTTGTACATATGCAGGCATGGCCTAAAGCAATTTCGCAATGGTTGGGCTGATGGACCTGCATACATAACACAATGCCCTATCAAGACCGGACATAGCTACACCTACGACTTCAATGTCACGGGACAACGAGGAACATTGTGGTGGCATGCACATATTTTGTGGCTACGAGCTACGGTTTACGGTGCCATTGTCATTGTGCCGAAAGAAGGAACAATGTTTCCATTCCCTCAACCTCATGGAGAAACTAAGATAATCCTAGGTTTGTAGCTGGTTAAACCGTTAAAGTCACTAAACTTTCAGAGTTCTTTGATATGGTGAAATGGAGTGCCTAATGAGGCCAAGTTTCATATGCAGGGGAATGGTGGAATTCAGATGTCGAAACACTCGTTAACCGAGCCAATAAGTTGGGGTTGCCACCGCCGACGTCTGATGCACATACAATTAATGGGAAACCGGGGCCTCTCTTTCCGTGTTCTTCGAAACGTAAGCTGTAGCTTCATGCTTAGAGCAGAAGAAAAATAGTTTTTAAGAAATGTTCATCTTCAAGCAATATTCTAAGGTTAAGAACCGTGACTTGTTTCGATTTTAGATACGTTTTCGATGGAGGTTGAGGCAGGAAAAACTTACCTGTTGCGGATTATCAATGCTGCACTCAATGATGAACTGTTTTTCTCAATTGCTGGTCATAACATGACTGTGGTAGAGATTGATGCAGTCTACACCAAGCCCTTCACAACCAGAGTTATCTTAATTGCGCCCGGACAAACGACCAATGTTCTAATCAAAGCCGATCAGCCTCCGAGTCGATACTTCATGGCAGCCAGGCCTTTCATGGATGCACCAGTTCCTGTTGATAACAAAACAGTTACTGGAATCCTACATTACAAAGGCATCCCGGACACAGTTGTCCCATCCATGCCCAAATTACCTGCACCAAACAACACCAACGTCGCCTCGAACTATAACAAAAGACTTAAAAGCCTAAACACCCCACAATTTCCGGCAAACGTCCCACTTAAAGTCGACCGACGTCTATTTTACACAATTGGCTTGGGGCAAAACCAATGTCCAAGCTGTCAAAATGGTACACAACTCACAGCTTCACTGAACAACATTACCTTTGTGATGCCAAAGGTTGGTCTTCTGCAAGCTCATTATTTCAACATCAAAGGAGTATTCAAAACCGACTTCCCGGACCGACCTCCGGTTCCTTTTAACTACACTGGTGCACCACTTACAGCAAACCTCGGCACTTCATTAGGAACAAGGCTCAGTAAGGTGGCTTTCAATTCCACCATTGAGCTGGTATTACAGGACACAAACCTCCTCACGGTAGAGTCACACCCATTCCATCTTCACGGTTTCAATTTTTTCGTTGTCGGAAGTGGTGTGGGGAACTTCGATCCCTCCAAAGACCCTGCGAAGTTCAACCTCATTGATCCTCCCGAGAGAAATACAGTTGGAGTGCCAACCGGAGGATGGACAGCTATTAGATTCCGAGCTGATAATCCAGGTAAATTTTCGCAGAAACGACCCTATTGACCAATTGATACCAGCTTATTGAACTTACTTGCTTCCCAAACTATATCTGCAGGTGTTTGGTTTATGCATTGTCACCTAGAGCTGCATACAATGTGGGGTCTAAAAATGGCTTTCGTTGTTGAGAACGGGAAGTCGCCGGAAGAGTCTATTATACCACCACCAAAGGACCTTCCACCTTGCTAGAACATTGCGAAAAACGATTACCGATTCTTTCATGATACAGGAACAATTGTTCCTACATTTTATGTATTTATTTCATTGTTTTTTCCCCTTCTAAACTGCTCCCCTGCTGCAGTTCCAGGCTATTCTTTCCAGATCGAAATATCCCATGATCAAAATGCTTTAATTGAGTTTGTTTCCACATTTATGAGATACCAAGTTTCACCAATGAGCTTTTCATATACTTGCTTGATAATAGTCCTTTCATTTTCTCGATTCGATTCGAATACTCTCATTGTTGATATTATCTAGCAGTACTAATGCAACAGAATCAAGATTTTGTTGTATTTATATAACATCAAAAGGTATATCATGATACAAATGCCAGAAATTAAAACATATTTTTCTATTAATTGACCTTCAAAGCTCCAGGTACCACCACCTCAATATTTTCACAATTTTGTTGTCTGTTTACGGATGATGGGGTTGCTCTTAGATCGGAAGGTTTCGATCTTTTCGAACAACAAGATTTGGACTTATTAAATCCTAACCTTCTAGTGAAATTCTTCCAACGTCTCTTGGTTTTCACCAGCTTCTGGATCTCCTCTTTCATACTCGAACAATCCTTTTCGAGCTCGGAAACTCGATGCTTCACGTCATCCTCAGCATCATCGGTTGCTCCATGATCTGCAGAGCCTATAGGTTGAGACTCATCTTCCTTGAGTCCCAAGTTTCCATTAGAATTTACTGAGTTTTCAAGATTATCAGAGACGAAGAACCATCCTGAAATCGATGTTCGTAATCGTAGTTGTTCGAAGAAGAGTACTTGGACGATAACTCGAAGCGGTAGCCTCTCGTTCTGAGCTGCATGTGTGCTTGCTTCAATTGAGAGCTTTTGACAGTTCATCAATCTACATAGTTGCTCCCTTTCAACATCTGTAATCCATGGATGTGCCTGCAAATTGTGGATTATGTAAAACGAATCGAATTAACAACATTGAAATCAGCCATGGGAAATGATACTACCTTCAAGTATACATCAATTGCATGATAGAGCCCATCATCAAGTGGTCTTGCATAGTCCGGGATGCTAGCAGCAAGTGTCTCGAACTTCGGGAGCTTGAAATTAACATCCGGGGCTACTTCTGCTAAAAATTGGTCTATCAAACAGGCCACCGATGTCATTGGCCCTAGTGAATCAGATCCGTTCATTAACCGCCCCTCCTCGATTATGTCAGCCGGAGTCGCTATAGCTGAAGCCTGCTCTACTAGCAGGAAATGATCGAGGATCCTCTGAACACAGTCTATATCATAAAGAGTCTCGGAATAACTCATATTCGGCATGAGTAAGTCGACAAGTGAAGCTTGATCCAACTGTGCTCCGACCCTCTTCTCCAAATTTTCTCGGCACGATGGACTTGCATGCAGTACCATTGCCGTACGAAGCAGTCTAATGAGGAACTTGGATGATGTGACACCCTTCTTGTTAGGAATTAGCCCTACAATCTCTTCCAGCAGAGCCCTTTGATCTGCTTCCGAAGGTTTCGGAATATTTGTCCCCTGATTCGCATCGCGGAAGCTCGATTGTCGATTCATCAAGGGAAGATACCTCCTAGCATAGTGCACCACTGATGCAGCAATGCTCTCAGGCCTCATGCCTCTTAATTCAATAGCTAAAATCAGTCTTTTATATATCGGTAAACTAAGGAACGTCACGTCTTCGTGCCACCAATACTCCCCCGTAGATTTCATTCTGGTCGGAGTCGATATTCCGTTCCATAAGCCGGTATTTTCCGGACTTTGCTTGCTCTCCCGGCCCGCCAAAGGCCAACCGTATAAACTTGGATCCTCACAAGCCTTCATTGCCAGTGAATCAATGCACCTAGACACAATGTGAAGCTCTTCAGCATATGCCATAACTTCTTCACATGCTTCAAGAGCTCTAATCGAATCCGCCCAAGTACAGAGTACTTCGTCGAGGAAAGACTCCGTCTCCGAAACGAGATTCCCATCACCGTACTCATCGGTCATCTGGAGGTAGTCCGCTGCACACCGAACACTAACCACATTGTGTGCAGTGAGTTCGATCTTAACACCGTAGCAAAACTTCGATATAAGCTCGAAAGCTTTAGCTCCACCGGGTAAATCATCAAGCCTCAAACTAAAACTTGCTCCATCACCAGTACAACACTCTTCAATCAGCTTCCTTAGCATCCCACTTCTCGAAAGCAACGGAAACTGCAATCGGTATCGAAACGAACCGTTACCGAATCATCCTAGCTCGAAAAACAGCCATTTCAAAGACAAAATACAGCTGAAATAACACACCTTGTGGAGATGGAAAGACATTTCTCCAATGTTAATGGTAACATCACTAGGAAGACCACCTGTACAGATCCTGAAAAACAAGAAGAACAGTAATATTCGACATCCATGAATCCGAAGATTACCGAAAATCCGGTACGCTACCGTCTCGTTTTTTTCTTTGAATCCGCCATTTTCGAAGCTTAGAATCTCATTAACAAGAAACACAAGCCTAATAATCATAACATTAACAAGAAATATATAAATTGCAATGTAAAACTTACCAAGAGTGACCTTCACGATGAAATGCTTCGGACTTGGAACCCAACCTCAAGAGTGCCATTGAAATTGTTATGTTTTTTTGAGGTATTTAATGTAGTTTTTAAAATAGACAACCTTGAAACCATGAAGACAAAACAAGACGGAGAAATTAATGAAGAATCATTGTCAACTTGAAAGAAGAATAGTTAAGAAAAATAAAAATAGTAAGTTAGCGAGTCTTGAGGAAACTTGTGAAGAAATATAAGGCCATTTGGCTTGCTTAGGAGTTTGCACTTGACCTTCATCTCCTCGTTTTTCTCATGCTTTGCATTTCACTTTGTGATCTCACTTTACATTCTTAAATCTCAATTCAATCGTTTTTTACATTTCAAATAAAATTATTTCATATATTATATAGATCCAATAAAATTAGACTGTATAATTATATTAATTTAAATGTCTTTAAATCTTAAATTCTAAGCTTAAATTTAAGGAGAAAGGGGTATAAACGTAGAGCTTTTAATCACTTGCTGCAGAGGTTGTTGACATAATTAAATTTGATTTATTTATTTTTTCATCCAAAAAATAATTTAATATTATAAATACGGCAAATACATTACAAATATAATAATGATTAATATCCTATAGATTGGCGGTGGAAACTGAAAGTTTTCACAAGCGCCTTAATTTTAGGGTATAAGTAGTTAGTTTTTAGGGGTTTAGTTGTAGAGGATTAGAATTTAGGGATAGTTATTTTAATTTAAGGTTTAGTGTTATAATTTTGGGTTTATAGCTTAGGGTTTAGTTTTTAGGGTAATATGGTAAGTATTTAGGTTTTAACCTATAAACCCTAAATTATAATACTAAACCTTAAATTAAAACAATTATACCTAAATTCTAACCCCTTACACCTAAACCTCTAAACAATATACCCTAAACTAACTTCATATACCCTAAAACTAAGACGCTTGTCGAAACTGTTGGGAAAAACCTTCGGGGAGCTGACTTTGAAGGATACTCTGAAACCGGTTTTGATACCCTGCTACGATCTTTGTTCCAAAGCGCCGTTCTTGTTTTCCCGCGCTGATGCATTGGAAATGGACGGCTACGATTTCAAGATGAAGGATGTGTGCTACGCGACGTCGGCTGATCCGACGGTGGTGGGTGCGGTGGAAATGAGATCGGTAGATGAAAGAACGAAGATCCTGGCGGTGGAAGGCGGGGTAGCGATGAACAATCCAACGGCGACGGCTATAATACACGTGTATTATACACGTAGAATTTTTTAATTTTAAAATTGCCATGTCAGCCGGCCGTTACTCCTCTAACGGAGAATGACGGCAAAGTGACTAAAATAAAACAGATTATAAACGTAAGGGACCACAATAAGCTGTTTTGAAATCTGGTGACCAAACTAGAACAAACACCAAACGAAAGGGACTGTTTGTGAACATTACCCAATTAAATTATGGGTAAACTACATAAATGACCATCATACTATTGAAAAAGTCGCGATTTGACCACCTTACTTTTTTTCGAAGCAATTAAACCATCATACTATTAAATTGGGTGCAATTTGACCACTAGCCGTCAAAGGTTAACGGCAGGGTGATGTGTCAGTTAAAAAAATAAAGGTATAATTACACATTTGGTTCTTACTACTTATACATTCTTTCAATTTAGTCCTAATTTTAATGTAATAAAATAAATAAATTATTTAATTAGGTAATGACATGTGTCACTATCTTATTGGAGGGATTTAATTACTTCCTACAATATATTATATGTAAATAAACATCAAAAACTGAAAAATTCCATCATCATTTTTCATTGCCTTGAGCTTCTCCAAATTTTCAGAAACAAAGAAGTCAAATTATATCACAACATTTCTGCAATGATACTTGCATCAAGTTGACTGGGAATCCAATCCCAAGCTGGGTCAATCGCCTTGCTAGAATTGGTAAGGCTAAGAACATTTACTGTTTATTTCCAATCCAATTTTGTTGTTTTAACTTTAAGTTTCCATGGAAATTGTTTTCTTTTCTGGGTAAGAATTATAATGGTTGAAAGTGTCAACAATGAAAGAATTGAGTTAATACATTAGCTAGTTTTATGCTATTCGGATTCGGATTAAGTGACATCTATAAGAATAGTTTTGAAACACATGTACCTTCCGAAGATCATATCCTATACTGGAATATGTTCTTTATATGAATAATTTTTAGAGAAATTAAAAAGTTTGTATAACATTCCTCCATTTTATTGAATTTGATTCCTCAATGTTGGTGACGTTGTAGGGTTTTTCTGCAACTGTGTTCCTCCTATGACTTTAAATGCAACCCAAGTGAGGCATCACAGAATCGAAGACAAATCCTGTGAGGGAGAAAAAGAAGAAATTAACAAACGATGATGGAGAAGCTCAAGGCAATGAAAAACGATTTCAGTTTTTGATATTTATTTACATATACTATATTGCAGGAATTATATCACAATGTGATATTTGGTGTGGTGGTAAGCTATCACTCTTCCTTGCCTAGAGACGTAGGTTTAACTCCCCCATTTGCATTTGTGATTATTTCCATTTTCTTCCTTTAATTAGGTGGTGACACGTGTCACCATCTGATTGGAGGATGAAAATAAATTTATTTAATCAAATATAAATAATTAAATCCTCCTCCAATAAGGTAGTGGCACGTGTCATTACCTAATTAATTTATTGGGTAAAGTACACAGACAGTCACTGAACTTTGGTAAAAAAACAAAATGATAACTAAACTTTCAAAAATCACAAAATGGCAATTAAACTTTATGTTTTATAACAAAATGGTAACTAGACGTTAAATGCCGTTAACTGACTGTTATAAACTTTGGTATAATAACACATTTAGTCCTTCATATTTATACATTCAATCAATTTAATCCTAATTCAAAACAATTCACTAAATTTAGCCCTCGTAATTTATGCATTCTTTCAATTTGGTCCTAAGGCAAAATTCCAAAGTATGGTAACATGATAAATAATTACAATAAATTTTTATAGGTACTCGAAAACTCGACTCGAATCGAAAAAATTTCAAATAAAGTTTGAGTTGTAAAATATGACGCGTCAACTCGAATAACTCAAAAAAAAATTTGACTCGAATCGATCGAACGGTCATCTCTATCTTAAGATATGACGCGTCAACTCGAATAACTTCAAATATTCGAATATTTTAAATCATTTTTTTTAAAACGAATATTTTTAAAAATAGAATATTTAAAATTTTCATATTTAAATCACATCGATTATTTAATAACAACTTTAAATATTCGATTTAAAAGAAAAAATTGATTTAAAATATTGGAATATTTAATTCAATTTTTATAGGAACTCGAAAATTCGACTCGACTCGAATCGAAAAAATTTCAAATAAAGTTTGAGTTGTAAAATATGACGCGTAAACTTGAATAACTCAAATTTTTTTGACTCGACTCGATCGAACGCTCACCTCTATCTTAAGATATGACGCGTCAACTCGAAATATTCGAATATTTTAAATCATTTTTTCTTTTAAATCGAATATTTTTTAAAATAGAATATTTAATATATTCATATTCAAATCACATTGAATATTTAATAACTACTTTAAATATTCAATTTAATTTAAAAATATTCGATTTAAAAGAAAAACTTGATTTAAAATATTTGAATATTTAATTAAATTTTTATAGGAACTCGAAAACTCGACTCGAATCGAAAAAATTTCAAATAAAGTTTGAGTTGTAAAATATGATGCGCAACTCGAATAACTCAAAATTTTTTGACTCCACTCGATCGAACGCTCACCTCTATCTTAAGATATGACACGTCAACTCGATAATTCAAAATATTCTAATATTTTAAATTATTTTTTCTTTTAAATCGCATCGAATATTTAATAACTACTTTAAATATTCGATTTAATTTAAAAATATTCGATTTACAAGAAAAATTGATTTAAAATATTCGAATATTTAATAAATATTTAAAGTAGTTATTAAATATTAGATGTGATTTAAATATTCGAATATTTTAAATCATTTTTTTCCTTTTAAATCGAATATTTTTAAATTAAATTGAATATTTAAAGTAGTTATTAAATATTCGATGTGATTTAAATATGAAAATATTGACTATTCTATTTTAAAAATTATTCGATTTAAAAGGAAAAAATTATTTAAAATATTCGAATATTTCAAGTTATTCGAGTTGACGCGTCATATCTTAAGATAGAGATAAGTGTTCGATCGAGTCGAGTAAAAAAACTTCGAGTTATTCGAGTTGATATGGTCATATTTTACAACTTAAACTTTATTTGAAATTTTTTCGAGTCGAGTTTTCGAGTTCCTATAAAAATTTAATTGTAATTATTTATCATGTTATCATACTTTGGAATTTTGCTTTAAGGACCAAATTGAAAGAATGCTTAAATAATGAGGGCTAAATTTAGTGAATTGTTTCGAATTAGGACTAAATTGATTGAATGTATAAATATGAAGGACTAAATGTGTTATTATACCAAAGTTTATAACAGTTAGTTAACGACATTTAACGTCTAGTTACCATTTTGTTATAAAACATAAAGTTTAATTGCCATTTTGTGATTTTTGAAAGTTTGGTTACCATTTTGTTTTTTTTTACCAAAGTTCAGTGATCGTCTGTGTACTTTACCCTAATTTATTTTATTAAATTAAAATTAGGACTAAATTAAAAGAATGTATAAGTAGTAAGGACCAAATGTGTAATTATACCCTTATTTTATTAACTGACACATCACCCTGTCGTTAACCTTTAACGGCTGGTGGTCAAATTGCACCCAATTTAATAGTATGATGGTTTAATTGCTTCGAAAAAAAGTAAGGTGGTCAAATCGCGACTTTTGTAATAGTATGGTGGTCATTTATGTAGTTTACCCTTAAATTATATATTATATTTTTTTTTTGTTGGTGTTTTAACTCTTCTGTAAGTCTTAAATTTCAGATTAGCTAACCCAATGGGCAAATAAGAGCCCTAGAGATTTCCCCCAAATCGTAGGTCCAATTTCTTTATTTCAAAAGCCCAAAACTTTTCACACCCCAAAATCCCTAATTTCCCACCTCCTATAAACTCTTCAACACTCTGCTCATTTCCACTTCGCCGCCGCCCAAATCCCCACTCTTTGCTCGCTACCTCACCTCTCAAATTCCTAACCTTAAACATGCCGCCGAAGTTCGACCCGACCCAAGTCGTCGACGTCTTCGTTCGAGTCACCGGCGGTGAAGTCGGAGCTGCCAGTTCCCTCGCACCCAAAATCGGTCCTTTGGGTCTCTCCCCCAAGAAAATTGGTGAAGACATCGCCAAAGAAACTGCCAAGGACTGGAAGGGCTTACGTGTCACCGTGAAGCTTACCGTCCAGAACCGTCAAGCCAAAGTCACCGTAGTCCCCTCCGCCGCCGCTCTGGTCATCAAGGCGTTGAAAGAGCCTGAAAGGGATCGTAAGAAGACGAAGAATATCAAGCACAATGGGAATATTAGCCTTGATGATGTGATCGAGATTGCCAGAGTCATGAAGCCCAGATCAATGGCTAAAGATCTAAGAGGAACCGTGAAGGAGATTTTGGGAACTTGTGTTTCTGTTGGGTGTACGGTTGATGGGAAAGACCCAAAAGATCTGCAGGATGAGATTTCTGATGGGGATATCGATGTTCCCTTGGAGTGAAAAAAAGAGAGGATTTTTCGTTTTTCGTTGATTTCTTTTTAAAGTTTGTGTTTTTACAAGTTTTGGGTAGTTGTTTAAAGCATGATGCTGATTAAGCTTCCTGGGGGTTATATGATCATGGATTTTGTGTAGGTGGTGGATTTATATTATGAATAAACAGATCTTTGGTTTAAATTTTGTTTAGGTGGTTTTCCTTATTGTGGAACTTTAGATGCACTTCATTTGCTTCTGTTTTTTATGGAATTGCTGAATGTGTGATGGGATTTGAGTTAAAGCTTTAGATTTCCTTGTGTTTATGTTCAGTTTTGATAGCATTTTACCATTTGAGTAAAAGCTTTGGATTTCCTTCCAAGTTTAATTGTGTTTCAGCAACATTGATGCCTATAGGTTGTTTAAAGCATGATGCTGATTAAGCTTCCTGGGGTTATATGATCATGAATTTTGTGTAGGTGGTGGATTTATATTATGAATAAACAGATCTTTGGTTTAAATTTTGTTTAGGTGGTTTACCTTATTCTGGAACTTTAGATGCTCTTCATTTGCTTCTGTTTTTTTATGGAATTGCTGAATGTGTGATGGGATTTGAGTTAAAGCTTTAGATTTCCTTGTGTTTATGTTCAGTTTTGATAGCATTTTGCCATTTGAGTAAAAGCTTTGGATTTCCTTCCAAGTTTAATTGTGTTTCAGCAACATTGATGCCTATAGGTTGTTTTTGAATGTAATACTCTGGTGTTGATGCTTTGAATCATTTTCTATTGTTTAGATGATTTTGCTTATTGTGGGACTAATTCTGGAATGCAATCTAAGTTTTGATTAGCTTCTGTTTCCATAGCATTTTGGCATTTGCTGATTAGTTCAAGTAGTCTGGTATTGATGTTTTAAGCCAATGGTTTACATGTGGTATTGTGCTGATGCTTTGATTGGCAACTAGCTATTCTTTACATTTTCAATAAACCCTTTTCATGGCTGGTCTTGAAATCATCTTCTAATTTTAGCGTTGACTATTAGTTCTAATAGAATACTAATTTTGGTGAAACAAATTCATGGCTTCCCGAGATTTCAATCCTATATTTAGATCAACCAATAGCATGTCCATGTTTTGGAAGTCCTTTGTTTAAGCTCTCTATTTAAACCCCTTTTGGCATTGACATCTTCACCAATCTCAATTGATTTCTTAGGTAAAACCCAAAAGAAAACCAGAAGGTTGTTTTTTGGAAGTCCTCCCCAGGCTTTATAAGATCTCTCTTCTTTCTTGGAACAGGAAGAAGAGAGGTGTTTCAATTGTTTTAACCCTTTGTTAATCATCCTTGAAGCTTCCAAAATGGCTAAGGAAAACAGGCAAACAAGTTCTTGGATGGAAGTAGCTCCGGCTCCGATCATTTACCCGGAAAAACCTTCAAGTTCTCCAGGTTTGGAAACAATTTTTGAAGATGTTGCAGGGGAATACGATGACATTGCTTGATATATAATTATATGTGTGTGTGTGTATATATATATATATCTGAATTCTTTTAGTTATTCTTAGCCAAGTAATGTTTTCATTGTCTTTGGTTAGAACAATGGCTCCTAAGGGATTGAGAAAACTAAGCATTCATTGAATTAGCAATGTAACTGTAAATTTTGTATATCATTCTTCTATTTTGTATATGTATATATACTAAAATAAAGAAATCAAAGATATTCTTAAATCATGTTTCACCCTTAGCTTTACTGCAATTATTTTGCACCATTTGAATGACTTTACTGCAAAAAGTTGGCATGCAACACACATAAAAAGGGAGTGGTCAATCGGATCGGGTCATTTCGGTTTTAGTTATTTCGGGTTTGATATTATTTGGTTCGGGTTCAGTTTGGTTTTATTGTTCGGTTGATTTTCGGATCGGTTGATTTTCAGTTCGGTTGATTTTCGGTTCTGTTTGGTTCGGATCGGTTCGGGTCAATTTCTAGTTAATGGGAGATCGGTCGGTTTTAATCAAGTTTTTAAGTTGGTCAGTTTTTTTATACCCTTTATATGCTTCATAAAACCAATATATTTGACTTTTTGGTGAGTTGTGCGATTGTTCATATCTCATCTTTTTTATTTCTATTAATATCTTTTATTTATTTCGAGTTGTCTTTGGTTCGGTTCTATTCGGTTCGGTTCCATTCGGTCCGGGTCTATCGGTTCGGGTCCATTTCGGTTCAACTAAAAATCAGTTTATTTTCGGTTCGATTTTGATTCGGTTTCGGGTCAAATTTCGAATAAACATGTTCGGTTCAGGTAAATCGGTTCGATTTTCGGATCTCGGGTTAAGTTTGTCAGGTCTAAGTGTAACTAGGCAAATACCCACACAAACAATGTGTGAGCTTTTTATTCAAGCAAAACTAAACACCGCAGTGGTTGCTTATTTTGCTGCTCAACCACACAAAAGCAACTTAGGTTTCCTCTCAACTTATCAGAAAGATGAGGGAAACCAACCACCACCATAACGACAATAACAACATAAGACTGGTACATAGATTGACTCGTGTTTCAAACAAGACAGATATCTAAAGACAGCTCCACCATGTTATTGGCGGTGTCTCTAATCTCCCCACCACTGATGGACATAAACACCAGTTCTTCTAAGGGCCTTGAAGAGATCCATGCAGTCCCCCTTCACCACTCCACCGTTTTCGATTCGGTCCGAACAGTGTAGAAAAAGCTCATCGATGAAGCATATGGTTCCGCTTTCAAACAAGTCCGAGAGAATTTTCAATTCCACAGCCCCTGCATTCATCTTCAGAACCACAAAGTCTGCAGATTGGACTGTTTCTTTAATCCAGAGTAGGAAGTCGAATCCTTCATCTTCAACAAACGGATCTGAATCATCGATACTATCTGAACCAGTGGAAGCCTTATTTCCTGGACCTGTTGAAGCTGTATTTTCAGCAAGGCCCGGATAGTAAACGAAGTTGATACCAGGTTTGTTGACGTAAGATAGCATCACCGAAGTATTATGATCGACGAAATAAACATCAAAGGCCTTGCGATCCACAGGATATGACGGCAAAAACCAATCCGTAACATTGGAGTTCAAATGCTCACCTGCTCCAATATCAATATACACCAAACGTTGCTTATCAGATATGTTAACAAACTCAGGCAAATAAGCAATACTTCTTCCGAATCCAACCGATTTCTCCTCCAAAAGAGGCTCAATGTTATCCAATATGTCTTTGGTGTTTGCCATAGTCCGGCAATCAGCCGGAAGCCGATACTGCTCGAAGTAAGTGGTGTTTTCGAGTTTCTTCTTGAATACAATCAAAGTAAAGTTTTCCACATAATCAACATGAACAACAGAAGAATCTTTCAGTAAGGAAGAAACCGGAATCGCAGACAGGATCAAGTTAATAGGTTCCGAACCACTAGGACCAACAAGCATGGACCCTATTCCACCGGGCTTAAGAACACGTTCGATCTCAAGCACAAGAACAGCAGGGGCCGAAACCTTATCTAGGTCCCTAGATATCACAAAATCATAAGAATTGTCCTCATAATCGAGCTCATAAACAAACCTCCTATGCTTGAGAGAGAAAAAGGGGTGCCTGTAAACCCCAGTAACATCAGAGAATCCCAAGTCTCTCAATGCCATAACAGCAGACATTGAGCCTTCACCGACACAAAGAGCTTTTGCAGTGTAATTCAACATTTGCTTTCCCATCAGCTCTTTAACCACGCCGGTCGTCAAGTTCATGTTTTGCTCACATTGAACCGATCCAAATGAACCCCAAACTTTTGGGAACCAAAAGTTGCCTGGGAAGATAATCGAGCTTGACGAACGAACAATCGACAAGGCAGCAGCAAGCATGAAAGCGCGTAAAAGTACGCGCCTCCCAAAAGACCCATGAAACATCATCGACTTAAAGGTCTTAAAATCCATGGTGTTTTTCAATAGCAGCAAGAAAGATCGAATACCAAAAAGGAGAGAGTAGTTTCTTTTTAATCAACTAAAATGAGGAAACCAATTGAAATTGAAGCCAACATAACAACGTGAAGAACAAATTTAGCGAGTGCAAAACCTGGAGGATGTGTGATTTCCACCCACGAGGAGACCCATTGATCTTTGAGCAGTTAACCATACCTTCATTGGAACCCTTTTTCTAGACTTCACTTGAAACAAAATTCCCTCCATTTCCACAAAGACTCGATCTTTAACTACTCTACGTTACATCTTTTGATAAATTAGCTTCAATCTCAATCTGGGTTTTCAACTTTTGATCGAAACAACGAAAAAAAACCAAAAAAATGAAAACTTTCAGTGTGGGTTTCTTTCCCAGATGAGGAGATGCAAGGAAGCAATGAAAAACGTGATAGATCTGGATCTCTCGCCGCTAGCGGCTAAGCAAAATTATGAAGGTGGGGGATAAAGTTGACAGAGGAAGATGCTGGGTGACGTATGGATGGGATTACGTGGCAGCTATAGGAAGCTTCTAATCTGTAAAGATTGGAGAGATTCTAGCCGATTACTTATTTTTCTTCTGACAAAGAGAATGGGATGTGGGACCCTCTCCACATGATACCCGCCTTTTTCTATTGTTTATTGCAGTGGGAGACTAACAGGGTCCACTTTTGTCTGTCCATGGACAGAAACCCTTTTTTCAGACCACCTTAATTGTTCATCGTCCATGGGTTGGTCCGGCAACAAGTTTTAACCTTTTTTGTTTGTGCAGCTGCCCATCGGTCGTTTTAATCAAAATCATGTTGAGATAGGCCCATAGTTGAACAAATCGATTCCACTCATGCATGAAGCTCATGATAACAGTAAAATCTTATGTTTCAACCAAATAATTTGCCGAATGTGCACAAACCAACTTGGCACAGTGATTAAGAGAACAGTTAAAATTCCTAGAGGTCACGGTTCGAGCACCAGCAGCTGCAGCAGAGTGATACTGCTTGTAATCACCTTAGTTTTAAAAAAAACATGGCCGAGTTCAGTTTCGTGAAGTAATTTGCATGTTCAACATCAGTTTTTCATTTTAATGGTGATCCAACTAAAATCATACTGTAATGGTGATGATGCATCACCAATAATAAATAATAACTCAGAAGCACCTCTCAGGTATACTACAAATCTTGAAGGAGCAAGCTTCATTTGATTCCTATCAGTATACTATATATAGCCGTTTGTACTTACAATGGAAGTTCTTTCTTCCTCCTTATCTCTTTGGTGCTGTCAATGGCATTTTTGTCTTCGAATATACAACGGATTCAGTTGGTTACCCTCATCGCTTCAAGAAAACCAACTGCGTAACGTGGCCGCACTAGTAGCTCTGGCTGGAAAAGAGGCTGGGGCGGTCACTGTTTGTAGCTAGAACTGTTAATCTTGCTCGAAAGTAATGGCTTATCCTTGGAAACTGAACTTAACACGGTTTCACTGTTGCTTGGTTGGCTTCCTGCAACACCGGGTCTCATCCAGACTTTAATGTGCCCATCTCGACAAACGGTGAGTATAGATTCCGGGGTAAAAACTAAGTCCGAGAGGGGTTCGGTATGAACACGATGAGCAACTAGTGGTGAAATTTTCGGAACATCTCGAATGCTTGGGGCAGGTTGCAGGGTACCCAGCGGGGATACATTGTCCCAGTGGGATGATTGGCTCCCGGTGCTGTAAGTGGGAGATCCACCGGGAGGGCATCGACGCAATGGCACAACGATTTCATCCATTTCCAGGTCCCACAATAACAACTGTGTATCCTACATAGGAAGCAGTAATGAGACGTGAAGTGTACATCGCGCGCTGAAGATAAACATTGCCCATTGTTCCATTTAAAAGAAGGAATCATACAAGAGGTTCATCAAGTTTATTCTAGAGCCTAAATTTCAAATTCTAATGTATTAATGCTAAAAAGCTGCAGTGAGTAATATGTTTTGGCCTTCATCATATTCTTCCAGTTTCCTCATTTGTGGAATTGCAGTTGAATCCACAAACACAGAAAATGCATGATGGAAAAGAACCATGGAAAAACACGGCATCGAGATAGAAGGACCCTATAATTAGGACAGCTATTATCTTCCCAGGCTAACAACATTTACATACCTGACCAACAGAACCGAACCGGTACCTCACAGTCTCCCCTGTGCCATCTGAATTAGGTGATGACCAATACGAATCAAACGCAACTCCGCTCACCTGCCAGCAATGAATACAGAGCCATGTATCATCCACAACAAATAAACGATCATTATAAAATAAGAATCTTACCCATGAGTTGTGCCCCTCTCCCCATGCCACAACCTTTCGATCCTCCATACTCCAAACTTGAACCAAGTCATCTTCACCTCCAGCCAGAATATAGTTTCCATCCATACTGTTCAATGGAGTTGTCAATAACAAATTCTATTTTCTACAAAGGTGATAGCTTAGATATTTATACGAAAAGAATGTAAAGTGGCCTCTAGACAAACAGCAAAGCACAAATTTAAAGAGTTTTCTTTGGATCAAATAAATAAATAGAGCACCTCCAAGCACAACACAGTAGAGCGCCATAATAGCTTTTGCCACCACATACAAGCTGTTCTTTTGAATAGTCAAAAACTCGCAGATAACCTGCACTCAATGCGTGAAAAATAAAAACCTCGAAAGTTCAAATGAATTAGAAAAGGAAATGGCCATGAAATGCAAATGGCATCAAATTGAATTGATACCATCTCTTCCAACGGTTGCTAAATAGGCCCCATCAGAGGAGAAAGCAATGCTATTAATTGAACATTGACATACATGCCATCTCGCAATTGGGTTACTCTGCAAGTAAATAAAAGATCGCCAACAATCAAAAACAATACATGGAAAAGTGGGAGGAAAACATATATGGCCTACTCAACCATGTTAGACAACTGTCGGACTAATACCAATTAAGGAAACAGCCTACTCAACCATGTTAGACAACCGTCAGACTAATACCAATTAAGGAAACAGCCTACTCAACTACCATGGCATTAACTGTAATGTATAAAAAGACACATATAAACAAGAAGGAACAAATGCGTCGTAATTTAAACAGAATGTTATCTGACTAAAACCTAAAAATATATACAGTGAAGTAAGCTATAAGATATGCAGCACCTACCACAAATATACACATGATACAACCATTAATGACCTCTGGATTTAGATGATGGTTTTGAGGTAGAGAATACCAATTTTCAGGAGGCATTCCAAAATAAACACTGACCAGTGACCAGTACCTTACTGTGTCGTGCATGCGCAACAGAAAATTGAGTTTGGTCTTTGATAACAGAGAACGAAGAATCACCAGCACCATCCTTGTTCTAGCGGAGAAAAAATTGAAAAAATAACAACAACAATAATAACTTCAAAAATAACTTACTGCATAGAACATCACGAAATTTGAAAGTTGAACTCCCAGAAGTGAAAAAAAAAACCCTTTCTTTAATCATTTGAAACTTGCCTTTTCGTAAATATACATATTTCCATCAGCATGAGCAACCAAAAAAGCACCATCACCTCCAGGAATCCATGCAATACTAGTACAGCGACTGCTGGAAACAACAAGCATTAATCAGATAGGAGACAAACCTGACTCAAGATAAACAATTATTAGTCACAGAAGGCGTCGTTCCTTTAATTAGCCACAAGTTCAGTATTGCTAACAGAGTTAACAATCAACTCAGAGAAAGACCAAGTCAACGTATTGCTAGTATTATACTGTATAAGTACAGTTAAAGTATTGAAATGTCAGAAAACAAATGAAGCACTCAGCAGCAAGGTCTCAAGGTGGCTAAAATATTATCCTGCTCCAAGCAATTGGATTTACAATCTATCTTAACACCATCCAAGAACTAGAAACACATATGCACTAAGTAAGAAAATAAGCGATGCGGCAATTTAAATCTTGCCTGCTATTTACAGAACCATCTTTATTGTAATGTTGTGCCCCAACAAGCTTCTTTCCAACATCCTGTAACTGCTGTCTCAATGACACTGAGTAAACTACAATAATACACATAGAACACATAAATTTGCAGGGTTTAAACATTGGGAATAAAATTGCAAATCAAAACAAGATAAAAATAATTACCATCTCCGGAATTCAACCCAATAAGCAAATCATGCCCGTTCTTGGCATCCTGATCAAATGCATGGCAGACAGGGTTTGAATTACTGAAATGGATTGACTTTATTGGATCCTACATAAAACATCATGATTCTTAAAATACCACCATGACCAATCCTTCCCATTCATCAAAAACCTTAATCACGAAATGTCAAATTACCTTATCCTGAGAATTCAGATCACTTATAAAAATAGCATCACCAACATTGAAGATTAAATAAGTTCCTTTTCCATCAAAATTTGCATTAGCCATTGAATTACTCGGGCTCGAACCACCCAACGACCCAATCCTATTAGTACTACTAACACTTTTACCCCCACCATTTCCTCCAACAAAGCCAAGTGCACGGCTCCCGTTCCCACTACCTAGCCACCTTGCCGCCGCTGATCTTACGCCACTACTAGAAGTGAAGCTGGACGATGAAGCCGTTGGAGTTGACGGAGCCGGCTTGTCCTTTAAATGTGCTAGGATAACCTGCCAATCAAACTTAATTAAATACAACCCAAGAAAATCAATACTGAAACATGAGTATAACTGTATAACCCCAAAAATATCTGTTCATTCAGTGCTTAATTAAAATTTGACTTTAGAAATATAAGATTGACAAAAGTCCTAAAAATTCAACCTTTCAACCACAATGTTCAAACTGATAATACAAACTAACTAAACAAAATCTGTCCATTCAGTGCTTCCATCAAATGAGAACATTTTTACTAAAAAAGAAAGTGTTAAAACCCAATAATAGTCCATTTTTTCCCAATAATCTACGAAAATGGACACTCCAAAGAAAAAAGCTGGAAAATTTGAGATTACCTGAGTAACAGTTTTGCCATGAGAATAGTGAAGAAGGCCAGAAGGGTAAGTCTTTTCATAGTGAAGCTTATATCGACCTTCTGGGGTTTTAAAATAAGTCTTCAAACTCGGTGATTGGGCGTTGTTCGCCGATGAAGATGATGTCGAAATCATACCGTTGGCTGTGTTGTTCATGTCGTCTCTTATCATGCACCGGATAACATCTGATCATTACACTATAGGGCTCCTCCTTCTCAAAATTGATTTTTTTTTCTTATTTCCCAAGTCCCAAAAATAAAAAAGAAAAATCCAAGTCTCTGGCTTTGTTCTTCAATGGCTGTGGGGGGTCGGAACTTGTTTTATTTGGGGTGGTTAAGAGGGTTTGACTATTTAGAAGTCAACGAAATGGACGGCGGAGATGAAGTGGAGGATTGAAGAGGTTGTCCTTTCAGGCCTTGAAGTTGTAAACGTGCAAACTGATAACGAAAGGTGAGAGACAATGGGAACAGAGATGTTTTCCGCTTTTCCATTTATTTTCTTTCAAATTGTTTCTTTCTTCTTCATTTTTTAATTTTTTTAATTAAATTGATAATTAATGTTTTGGGATTAACTTTATCCAATAAAAATAATTACTCATTTTTTTTAATTTTACCAACATGTTAGAAGATAATTTTTCTAGAAGAAAATGATTGACAATTTTATTTTATTTACAGATTAAAATAATAAATACAGTAGCAGAATTTTTTTAGAATTATAGAATGTATTAAGTATATAATAGGAAAATGACGTCAAGAGGGCAAAACTTGGGAAAGTGTATAAAGAGAATATATTATAAGAACCATTTTTGGTATACAGATTACGTAAATGTTAATATAAATTTTAAATTAGGAATTCTGTTTGGGGTTATTACCCAAATATGGTCTGCTGATTTTTTATTTCAGTAATGTGGTTCTCATTATTTTATTTCGTAATTTATAATACTTTACTGTTCAAAATTAAAAGTTGGATGGATTTCATCTCGACTTTGAACAGTATTTTTTTAAAAAAATAATATTAGAGTCGGGTGGATTACAATTCGACTTCAAATAGTGTTTTGAACAAGTGGTGTGCATGGGTAGGTACATTTCAATAGAGGAAGACTTGAAGTCTTAAACCTTATTTTTTAACATTTTCTGGTAAATTACTTTCAAAGTCGGGGTGAAATTCATTCGACTTCTGGTCTTGAACAGTAAAATACAATAGATTGAGAAATAAAGTAATGAGAACCACATTGTTGGAATAAAAAATCTAAGGACCATATTTGAGTAATAACCCCATTTTGTTTGGATTTTGATATTTATGTCGCATTTTATAAAATTTAGGGTTTAAAATTTGAGTTATTAGAAATGGAGATTTAAATTTTAAGATTTAGATTTAAAATTAAATAATATGTGTAACAAACTATTCATCGTATTATAATAATAATCATAATAGGGTAAGATACATAAATAGTCCTTATACTATAGGGTATTCTTTATGGATTATTATCTCATACACAGGTGGTGAAAACTTTTTGTTTTTACAAGTGCCTTAATTTCTGAGTTTATGGTTTTAATTTAGGGTTTAGAGTTTATGGGTTTGGAACTTAAGGTTTATGGTTTAGAGTAAAATGGTTATGGATTTAAGTTTTAATCTATAAACACTAAATTTTAATCATACACCCAAAATTCCATCAACATTCCCTAAATTCAAAACTATTACATCTAAACCCTTGAATTCTAAACCCTAAACGAAATCCATGAACCCTAAATCTAAGGCATTTGTTTAAACAAAATTTCTACAAGCGTTGAGCATAGAATAATTACCTATTTTTTATTGTGTCATCACACAATGAAAAATTACAAAAAGATTACTACCTAAATATAATAAATTGGTTTGATGTTTAAAATTTTACAAATGATCTGTTCATACATATTCTTAATTCATTGACAATACACACTTTAAGACAAAGCGATGGAACCTAAATATTCTAAGATAAGCATTATAATCTTTTCTACTGAAAAATTTATTAAGTTCAATTTAGAGTTAAATTCTTAACCATTAACCTTCAATGTCTAAATATTCTACCAATATATTTTTTTCTATTTTTTTATATTTCTTCTCCACTTTACCTAAAAGAACACAACTCTGATTATCGGTCAAAACTTTCATTTGATTATTTCTTTGGGGATATATGTATTATATATTTTGTGATTATTTTAATAGTTTAAGAATATATACGAAGAAATAATATATTGTAATTATTTTAAATTATTAAAAAAATATTTTGTAATTTTGTTTGTTTGTTTTTATTTTCAACCTTAGCAAGTTGTTGAAACTTTGCACAAAAGATTTCATCATTAAATCAAAGTTATTGCCACTCCATTTTGGCATTTTTCACACCTTTTATGGCAAGTCTCTGAAAAGGCATAGAAAAAGACGAGCTTAACCCCTTCACACGTAATTCAACCGTTTCTTTTCTTTTTTTTATCATCACGTTTGGGTCGTAGAATTTGTTATTCATCGGAATAATATTCCAACTCCAATCGTTGATTTGTATTCGGATCTCCCATCCAAAGAAAGGGTAAAGCTATTATTCATCCCAAAATATCCTTGATTGTTGCAAACCAAATCTCATTCAGCATTCAGAGTAATTTTTGAAATTTTAGTGGTTTTAGGGAGAATTAAAAATTTAAGTTCATAATAATAAGTATTAAAAATTGAATTTTAAAAGTGGGTCTCTTATATCAAGTATTATAAAAATGAATCTCTAATGAAAAATATTTTAAAAAAGTCTTAATAACAAGTATTGAGAAAAATACTGGACTATTAATAGCAAATATCAAAAAAAATTAAGAGTAGATCCCTAATAAAAAAAATATCGAAGAAAAAAAGCGGGCCTCTAATAACAAGTATTAGAAGAAAAAAATTAGCTCTCTAATAACAAGTATTGAGAAAAAAAAAATTAAGAGTATATACCTAATAACAAATGTTGGGAAAAATTAGGGTCATAATAACAATTATTTAGAAAAAACAAATGTTAAAAAATTAGACCCCTAATAACAAGTATTGAGAAAAAAAATTGGACATCTAATAACAAATATTAGAAAAATTTGAATTTTAAGAATAGAACCCTAAAACAAATATTAAGGAAAATTGAACTCCTAATAACAAGTGTTAAAAATTTGAGCCCCTCACAGTAATTATTGAAAAAAAAATACACTCTAATAAAAAATATTTAAAAAGTTAAATTTTAAGAATGAATCCATAATAATAATAATAAGCATTAAAAAATTCAACCATAATTTTAATATTATAAGAAAAAAGCCATCTTTTTCACTAAAATTATTGTTTACATCCTCTAGTTAGGGGTGTGCATAATTAATCATAATCGTTAATCGTAACCGTTAACTAGTATAATCATTGCATTTTATAGGTTAATTAACTAAACCGTTAATGCTAAATGGTTTCGGTTAATCGAACTGTTAAAAATGATGGTTAATAGTTACGGTTACGAATTTTGACAAATGGTTATCCTATAGGTTAACCGTTTTTAAATTATTTATACATATATAAATCGATGAAGACATTAAGTGATTTGATAAAGAGTTAACTTTTGTGACTTGTGTGATTAACTCATTCAAGTTTCATTTACCTTATGTTTTTTATATTAGTTAAACATTTGTCTTTAAAACTTTAATGGTGTATTTCTATGTCCTGAACTTTGATGGTGTATTGCTATGTGCTGAACACTGTTGAAACTTTAAACTAAGTACAAAATTTTTGTGTTTGTGTTGGAACTTTGTAGTATATAGATACTTTTTAAAATTAAGTATTAAGTTAGTGTTTAGAATCTCAATATTTAAGTTTTTTTCTGAACATTTTTATATAATATTTACTGGAGATATACTTTCATTATTCTCAAAAGAACATGTGAACCAAAAAATTTAATAGGTTACTGATTAATCTATAACCGAACCGTCGGTTAACTGTGTCTTAATGGTTAGTCGTTAATGGTTAATTATTTCTTAACGATTAGGTTACAGTTAACAAAATTTAATAACCGTTATAACGATTAACCGATTATTTAAACTAAACGGTATGATTAACCGACCATAAACACCCCTACCTCTAGCCTCCTAGGATTCTTGTAATTTTGGGAGTCTTCAAGGTTTCATAATCTGAAGACTATTTGTCTATTTTACTCATAATAGTATAATGTAAATAATATATGAAAACATGAGTTTTGGAAAACTCTTTTGATGACAAAGAAATTGTTCCTTCTAACAATATCAGTTCCAAAATTTAAACTCGCGTCCTTCACTTAAGAGTGTAATGTGCATTATTAATACACCCAACAGTTGTGGGTAGTTTCGAGAATTTTTTAAATCAAAAAATATTCATTATATTACTAAATCCATAAATTAACTATCCATTATTGGATTATTAAAAAGGCCTGATTTAAATGAACTAATTAGGAGTCTCGAGCCCATTAGTCAGATGCCTTGAAACTCATTGATCTGTTGGGCTTATTTCTGTTGTTTAATGAACTTGGTATCTGATTTGGGATGCACTGTTCTTTTATATTGCTCAATATGATATATTTAGGTCGATTTATATTTTTTTCTCTATGTTGGGCGTGCAAAATTCTATTTAATTTAAAAAAAATAATTAATTTGATTTAATTTAATTTGATAATATTCGAATCGACTTTAATTTCATAATTTCAACTCTACTCAAATTTTTTAAATTAAAATTTTAATTTAAAATTACAATTCGAATAACTCAACATTTTTAGTAATTAGTTGATCAGTTTTTAAGTTCAAGTTGAGTGTGTTTGTGTATATATATATAATCTTTTAAATTAGAACTATACCCTTGTAAATATTTACAATTAAATTTCAACATAAGCTTGAACAACTCGACTCGAATTTCATAAATTTGGCTCAACTCGAAAAAAAAATTCAAATAAAATTTAAATTATAAAATATATACTTTCGACTCGACTGGATTGAATATTTAATTTTAAAATTACATAATTTAATTTTCCTACCATATTAGTGTTATGTTTTAGTTGATTTTTTTAATAGTGTTATGTTTTTTGAACATAAACAGTGTTATGTTTTAGTTGATTGAGTCTTTAATCAAGTGATATTATTATTATATTAAAAATGATATTATTATTGTTACAACATTTTAAAAGATATATGTACGTACCAACAATCTAGCGAAATGAAGTGTTAGATCTTTTTAAGTAATATTAAATATTTAATTTTTCACGTTTCGAATAAAAAATTAATCTGAATAAATATAAATTAAATACCGGTGATTAAATAAAAAATATATTTATTTCTTTTTAATTAATAGATTTGAGAGTAAGGTCCCGTTTGTGGTTGCATTTGGCAACCTAAACGGGTTTTTTTATGTGCTTTCACTTATTTTTTGGTGTTTTTTGTTACTTTTAAAACTAGCTTTTCCCCCAAAACTAAAAAACTAGGTTTTATAGCTTTTTGGGTGGAGAAACTAGTTTGAAAATAAAATTATTTTTTACTCTTATTATTAAATTATAATTTATTGTACATTATGCATACATAATTGTAAAATAATATATTTTATAATATTTATATTGAGAATAAAATTATTTTATTTATAATTTATTTTATATTTATTATTAATTTGTAAGTGATATGTCCGTATATAATCTAGACTAGTTTATATTTTTCAAATTAAATTTTATAAAAAATAAAATTTTTATTATAATTAAAATTGACTTATTTCATATATAATAACATTAACTATTTGAACATCACCAAGTTTACTTTTACTTTTCAATAACATGTTTAAAATAGACATTTTATCTCCTCAAAATTATTTTTTGACATCCATAACAAATATTAACCAGCTTTTTAAAACTACTTTTCAACAATTAGTTTGAAATCATTTTTTTCACCGCACTTTTTAGAAATAACCGTAAACTAAGCCTAACTAATGAGTAGCTTATATTTAATATTAAAATATATATGTTTTAGTTCGTGAGATACTAACGATTTCTTCTACTTTGATTAATGTACTGTCTTTCATATTATCAGCGATAAAGAAAACTGACCGTTGCAGAAATCCACGTGTCGCCTTGGATTCTCTCGCTCTTTTCCTTCGCATTATTCCTTGTTTGTTTCCTCAACTTTCCTCAGTTCTAACCCAAAGCAAAAATATTCTCTTTCTCTCTGTTTTTTCCTCTCAAAAGCTCTTGAATTTTTACCGTCTTTCTTCTTCAACAAATCCCTCTACCCAAACAAGGAATAATTGTTATTGTCTCCCTTTTTCTTTTTAATGGGGTTTCGACAATAACCAGAATCTGATCCAAAATAATGTTGCCACTTTCTTACAAGGTGACCAGATCCATTGTTTCCCTTACTTTCCTCTGTTTTGTCACCACAGTCTTAGCAACAACAGAGTTCGATTTCGGGACATTAACTCTCAGCAGTCTAAAACTCCTCGGCGACGCTCACTTAAACAACCGGCGTGTGAGCCTCACTCGCGACCTCCAAGTACCTTACTCCGGCGCCGGCAGAGTTTTGTATTCGAAGCCGGTGAGATTCCGGCAGCCCGGGACTCACTCTCCTTGTAGCTTCTCCACTTTCTTCTCCTTCTCCATCACCAACCTCAACCCTTCCTCCATCGGCGGCGGTTTAGCCTTTGTCATTTCCCCCGACGCCGAATTCGTCGGTGCCGCCGGCGGGTCTTTGGGTCTCCTTGATGAAAAGGGTCAAGGCCTGGGGTTCGTCGCCGTGGAATTCGACACTCTAATGGACGTTGAGCTCAAAGACATTAATGGAAACCACGTTGGGTTGGATCTTAACAGTGTGGTTTCTTCTCAAGTTGGCGATTTGGGAGCTCTGGATATTGATCTAAAGAGCGGCGATCTCGTTAATTCGTGGATTGAATACGATTCTTTGTCGGATGCTTTTAATGTCTCCATTTCGTATTCAAATTTGAAACCTAAAGAACCCATTTTATCATTGATTTTGAATCTGGACCAGTATGTTAATGATTTCATGTATGTTGGGTTCTCGGGATCAACCCAAGGCAGCACTGAGGTTCATAATATAGAATGGTGGAGTTTCAGCTCTTCTTTCCCGTCAAATTCAGAGTCAACAGCTTCTCAACCGCCGCCGCCGCCGCCACCGCCAACGTCTACTTTAATGAACCCAACTGCGAATACAGCTAAATCGCCGCCGCCTTCATTAGCTCCTTCAGGTTCCGATTCCATTTCCTCCACTCAACAAAAGAGCAGTAAGTCATCTTCTTGCCATAACCAGCTCTGCAAACAAGGTCCAGGGGCGGTCGCCGGAGTGGTAACCGCCGGAGCTTTCTTTTTGGCCTTATTTGCAGCGGCTCTAATCTGGGTTTACTCTAAAAAGTTCAAAAAAGAGAAAAAGTCCGAGTCTTTCGGGTCGGAGATCATCAAATCGCCGAAGGAATTCACTTATAAAGAGCTTAAAGAAGCCACAAGGTGCTTCAATGGCAACAGAATAATCGGCCACGGCGCCTTTGGGACTGTTTATAAAGGTATTTTATCTGATAATGGCGACATTGTGGCCGTAAAGAGATGCAGCCATAGTTCTCAAGGGAAAGCTGAGTTTTTGTCTGAATTATCAATAATCGGGACTCTCCGGCATCGAAATCTCGTTAGATTGCAAGGTTGGTGCCATGAAAAAGGAGAAATCTTGTTAGTTTACGATTTAATGCTCAATGGGAGTCTCGATAAAGCGTTGTACGAAGCTCGAACGCCATTGCCATGGGTTCATAGGCAGAAAATAGTCTTGGGAGTTGCCTCTGCATTGGCCTATTTGCATCAAGAGTGTGACCATCAGGTTATTCACAGAGATGTCAAGACCAGCAACATAATGCTCGACGAAGGGTTCAACGCGAAGCTAGGCGATTTCGGTTTAGCGAGGCGAGTCGAGCACGATAAGTCCCCGGACGCCACGGTAGCTGCTGGCACAATGGGGTATCTGGCACCCGAATATCTCCTAACGGGACGAGCCACCGAGAAAACCGATGTGTTCAGCTATGGCGCGGTGGTTCTCGAGGTCGCTAGCGGGAGGCGACCGATCGAGAGAGACGGCATTGCCACTAGTTTGAAATGCAATACCAATTTGGTGGAATGGGTTTGGGGTTTGCATCAGGAAGGGAGATTGTTAAGTGCAGCTGATCCAAGGCTCGAAGGCGAGTTCGAGGAGGGTTCGATGAGGAGGGTTCTAATGGTCGGGTTAGCTTGTTCACACCCTGATCCGATGGTTCGACCCACAATGAGGGGTGTGGTACAGATGCTGGTGGGTGAAGCCGAGGTTCCCGTGGTTGCAAGAGCCAGACCTTCAATGAGTTTCACCACTTCTCATCTATTGTTGAGCTTGCAAGACAGTGTATCGGACTGTAATGGCGTGGTTGCCGTCTCTAGTTCCTCGTCGGAAAATAGCTACATTGGCCCTGAGCTTGTGTAAACCAAGTGACTGAGATTGCACAATCCTTTTTCATGGACTCACATTATTCATTTGTTTATTATGTATGTATATGACAGAATAACAACAAGTCATGTAGTGTTCAATAAATAAAAATGAGTCCTAGGAAATTCGAATCCCAGAATTTGTTAATCCTTTATATTGGTTGATAGAGATAGAGGCTGGTTCAAATAGTGTTTGGGTGCCAAGAAAATGGTTGGTAGGAGTCAATTTGTAGAGTGAGGGAATCTTGATTTTTCCTTAATGGAAGGTTGGCAAGTTGCTTTCACAAGCAATCTGTTTTCAAAAGCCGACACTAGAGCTTTGAGTGGAGGCTTGGCAAAGCATAGTGTGAATTAAATAAAAAGGTTGCACATTTATTATTTGGTTTTGAAATTATTGGAAATTCAATTCTTGTGTTCAAACTATATCATTTTTTAATTAGATATTTAAAATTTGTTTTAAGTAAATTAATGTTTAACGTTTACTTTTGTAATTTAAATTAATTTTTTTTGTAAATGGTAGCTAAAAAATTCCGTCATCTAATTATAAATGATACGTGGTCTGTTTTTTTTTTTATTTAATTATTTTTTATATTTTTTAAAACTCTCAAAGTTTTAATTTCTTTTAATCAAATCCTCAAATCACATCTCATTCACCGTTCGAGATCGCCCCTGAAATCATCAGTATTTTTTTCATTGTTGGATATTCGTTGACGGTTCATTTGGTGATTTAAGTATTTAGGGTTAGGGTTTGGGTGCTTTTAAAAGAAATAAAAGGGTTTGGTTTTTTAGATTTTTTTTGTTTTTTTTAAATAACATAAATATGCCACGTGTTGCATTTTTATTGGATAACGAAAAAAATTTAACGTCTGTCACGAAAAAACCTAATTTAAGTTACAGAATGAAATATTAGATACTAATTTGATCCGAAACAAAATTTAGATATCTTTCTAATTGTTAAGCCTAAATAGAGTTTGAACTAATTGCTGGATAAATACCGATAAAAAGGCACAAAATGGACATACTTTTCATTTTTGTTACAAGGGAATTAACTAAGGGGTTGTTCTGAAATAAACATCATTTTATATAATCTTTTGTTAACTTTTCAATGGTCTTTACTTGTACGTTTATTTCTCTTTGTATCCTTTTCAAAAGCAATAAAAACCTGCTGTGGAAAGTGGGATTAAGCTTATGTTCCCCCAAAATAAGTGGGATTAAGCTGGCCTTTCCCATTAGGATAACACATTACTTATCCTTATGATTAAAAATAAAACATTCAACTACATTTTATTTTAGCTAAAATACACTCAGATCATTTAATTACAAGTTTAGGAATAAATAAATCACACTTCTTCTAAAAGTAACAATTCAGTCACTCAATTATAAGTTTATGAACAAATATGTCATTTTTCTTTTAAAAGTAATAATTCAACCATTAAGTCATAAGTTTATGAACAAACATGTCAACTAAAATTGTGTGGTAAACAAGTCACTTTGTCATTAAAATAGAGACAAAAACTTGGTATAATAATAATTTTAGCTCCAAAACTTATACATCCTATTAATTTGGTCTTAATTCGAAATAATTCAATAAACTTAACCCTTCATATTTAAAATTTCTATTAGTGAAATGAATGTGTCTAATAGCAGGCGGTGTTAAAGTCACAATGAGTATGCTCCATTAGCCAGACAATTGTCCAGTAAAAGTAATTGTGTCTGTCAAGCTATTACATTTGTTGAACATTGGACTGATGGACAATAATATGAAGTATGGTAACTGGTCAGATGGTATAACCGAATGGTGCACTATCGAAAAATTTTAAATATGAAATGTTAAGTTTATTGAATTACTTCAAATTATGACTAAAATAATATAATGCATAAATTTAATAAATTGTTTCGAATTTGATCTACATGCTCATACTGTAAAATATACGTGTTACTTCAATTCTTCTCTTTTGACAACAATTTTTTTTTTTTAATTTAGTCTTAAACTTTATACTTTTTCAATATGGTCATCTAACTACACTCTTTACAAAATTTTTCTTCTTGTCAATTCATTGACTTCTTTATATTTTGACCAATGCCTTATCTTCAAAATTCATTCTTAAATAAACATTACAAAATTATTATATATTTTTAGATGTATTTGATTTATTAACACTACAATTTTACTTACACATGCAAAAAAAAGAATGTGGGGATATATATATGGGTTAGGATCAAGTTACACTGTGTAAAATTCTTTAAGTTTTACACATTTTTTGGATCGTTAGATAGGGGAAATGAATGTTTGAGATTAACTCCGTGTTTTTAATTCCTAAGTGATAATCTTCACATAATTTACTGTTATCTCATCCATCCGTTTCACTCATCCAACGATCCAAAATAGGTGTAAAACTTAAAGAGTTTTACATAGTGTAATTTGATCCTATCCCTATACATATATATATATAATAAGATCCAGTTACACAGTATAAAATTTTCTAACTTTTATATGTTCTTTTGGATCGTTGGATGGATAAGATTAACGGTAGAAAATGTGAAGATTATCACTTGAAAATTATCTTAGTCATTTATTATCATCATCCAACGGCAAAAAAATGTAAAAGTAATTGAGTTTTACACTATGTAACTGGATCCTATCTAACGATATGATCCATTTACACAGTGTAAAACTTAAAGAGTTTTACACGTTTTTTGGACCGTTGGATGAGTGAAACGAATGGATGAAATTAACAGTAAATATGTGAAGATTACCACTTGAAAAAAAAAGAGTAAGGAGTTAATCTTAGTCATCTATTCCCCTATCTAACGATCCAGAAAACGTGTAAAACTTAAAGAATTTTACATTGAGTAAGATGATCATCTCTCTCTCAAAATAGAACTAATCAATATTATAATATTATAAATAATCACAATTAAATTTAAATAGAAATTTGAAGGAATATATTTAATCCAATTTGACTCAAATTTAATAAATTCATACTAAAAATATTTAAAGAAAAAAATACTCTTCATCAATTTAACCAATTTATATTATTTCCATTCCAGTCAATCTTTTTTCCCCAACATTCCAGTCAATAATTACTCATCTTTTTTAACTGTCTGGACCAGAACAGCACTAAGTTTTGTGTTGATGCCGGCAGTTGATACCTTTGAACATGTTTTAATTCAGAATCTTGTCTGCTTCATTATCCATTCCACCCCTTATAAAGCCACACTGAGAGTGAGGTCCTCAAATTTAATAAAGATGTCCAAAATAATTACCAACTAAACAACGACCACTCACTCCACTCTCATAAACATCAAATAAAGGGATTTGTATTTTGAAAATAATGGAATGCTACAACTGCTCTTTTTTTTGGGGAAATAAATGCTACAAATATTAGAAATATGAGTCACGGGTTTACTTTTATAAGTCACGATTACGTCATAAATAATAATAATAATAATAATAATAATAATAATAATAATAGTTTTTGACTAAAAGGTTTTGTTGGTTTTCCTCATTTTCTCACCTTTGTGATTTTATTTTTCTACAACTTGACCCCTGTAATTTTCTTTTTCTAAAACTTGAGCCCTGTAATTTTCATTCTCTCCAATTTGACCCTTGCCACCGAAGTCACTAACATGCACAACGGTCGACTCTGATGAAGTCGTTTGATCTTTTTTTTTTCACCATAGATATTACTCCCTCCGTCCCACTTAAGATGTCCATTTTGTGTTTTAAAATTGTCCCACTTAAAATGTCTCATTGAAAAAATCAACAACTTTTACAAGACACATTTACCTTTCTACCCTTTTTTTAGTTTTCCAACAAAATAAAATTTAACTTTTTAAGGATAAAATTGACATTTCAATTATTTTACATCACATCTCTTACACAAATTTTTTCTTCCTAAAACTACGTGAAAAGTCAATAATGGACATTATAATTGGGACGGAGGGAGTATGTTTTTTCTTTTTCAAATCCAAGATTTCCCTATTTTTTACCGAGAAGTTTGATACAAAAGTCATTGAATCAACATCAAGAACACAATCCATTACAATACAATAACCTCAGACAGTTTTTATTTTATTTTATTTTCAATTGGTTTAGACAAACAGTGTCGGTTTTGGAAGTTTCCTTCTACTTTATTTATAATAAGCAATCTCAACCGTGTTTATTATATACATATGTTGAAATTGACAACAGATTTGTTGGTTCCAATCGCTGTCTGATTATAACATTTTGTGATGTGAGACATATTCAACTCAATGTCCCCTTTCATACAGGTTAATTAAATGCCATCCCTCTTGCAAAAAAAAAAAATAAAAAAAAAATAAATGCCATCCCAGGTTACTATTTTGATAAAGAAATGGGCTTTGAACTTAGATTCAAAGCCCAATCCTCAGTTGGATCTATTGGACTTGCAAATTTTTGGGTTTTGGGTTTGGATCGGATTAATTTAGATTTTGAAAATTTTGAATAATGTTAATTTGGGTTGTTTTCTTTATTGTGTTTGGGTCAAGTCGATCCTACACAAGCATGGTTTTTCCTAAGTTATTCTATATATTCACAATGTTTTTTGTGGAATAATCTCCTTGTACGGTTGTACCTATGTATATGTGGGTTAAATACGTAAAACAAGTACAAATACTTGATTTATTAAGTTGTATTCTTTATAAGATAATTATTTGATACAATGGGAGCAAGCATATTTGACTGGTTGGTCAAGCTATTCATCTTTGTTCCCTCATATTCCCGTAGTTCATGGGTTCGAGACCCACTAGGAGCACTCATCTTCTTTCTCCTAAAGTCTCCATTCGCCTCCCCTCTAGGTAGGATTAGATTTAGGATTTGTCAAAAAATTATTTGATACAATGGCGACAGAAATTTAGTGATCCTAAATAGAATTTAGGGTCAAAGTTTAGAATTTAGAGTTTATAGATTAGAACCTAAATCCTCAACATATTACTCTAAAACCTAAACTCTACAAACGTCTTAGTTTAAAGGTAATTATAAAATAATTTAATTATTTTTTAAATAGTTTAAAAGTAATTATAAAATAATATTTATAAATAAAAAATTGAATCTGTGTCTCTTCTTGAGATTATTTAATTATTAATTTATTTTATCCGGAGAATCATACATTAAATATATCTTTCTCGATCTTTTGACTAAAATCATGTATAGCATCGGTTCTTATCATAAAAACATACATTAAATACTGAATTGACAATAGTCAAAAGATTCATTTGACTAATATATGATTGAAAACAATAATTTCATCATTCTTTTTAGGGACAAATCATGTCTTTAATTTTCGTCAGTATACGTATTTTGTATTTCTTAAGATGTATGCCGACAGATTTTCAAATGTCGGTAATGGACTAATGGGATAATGAAATGAAATATAGGCCTTCCCTTTCGTTTTAGACAAAAAGAAATAATAACATTAACTATCAACAGATTTTATAATATTTAATTCGAATTGGTCAATCAATAAATCAAATATCAGTAGTTATAATAACATCATAACAATTACAAGTAAATCAAAGTTTAAAAGAGGTAATAATATATACATTTAATCTCTCAAACTTTAAACGCAAAATCATACAATCTCACATTTTTTGTTTACAAATATAATTTAAAACCGTAATTTAACAAATATCTCTCAAATCTCACATAAAATTTTCACATCTAGAAGAGGAAACACCTAACAAATAGCTAAAATAGTATAAAAATTTAACATTTATTTCTCATTTTCAAATCATCACCCACGGATTTTCTTAGCCTGCAAAAAAAAAAAATCTTATTTCAAGATTAAAAAAAATGTTAAAAGATGAAATTTGTTGAGTTAATCATAATGGGAACTTACATTTCTTCCTTTGGTACCAAAACCACTCTTTATTCCCTTAGAGGATTTGTGAGGCTGCGAAGTACCGGCTTTCCGATGATTTAAATGTCGATGGTGATGAGAATTATCAGGCGAAGGGATTGAAGAGTGAGTCTCCGGACCTCTATAATCGATCTCATAAACCTCCTTATCCAAAACACCCAAGCTTCCTTTAACATGAAAAAAAAACACAAATTAATTGAAAAGTTTCAAAAGAAAATAGAAAACGAAGTAAAACTAGAAACTCTGCCTACAAACCTGCTGAAAAACAAGGCATGGAAAGCATGAAAAACAGCAGCAAAATAATGGAGATTGGTCTCCATTTGATGACAATTGGCTCCATGGAATTTGTTAGATTTTGAAGCACCAAAAATGTGAGCTTTTTTATTTGAGAAGATGCTATAGGGTCATTTATAAGAGAGGAATTATATTATGTGTTATATAAATTTTGATTTTTTTTTAAAAATTAATCTTACGAGCTTGAACATTAAAACTGTCACATCTACACAGCACTAAGTTGTAGAGGATGGATGTAGATGTGTTTGGTTGGAACATTTATGAGGCATACCTAAACCGTTTTATTCTTTAAATTAATAATATATATTTCATTATGGATTAATATCATATACACAGTTTCCACAAGTGTCTTAGTTTTAGGGTATAGAGAGTTAGTTTATGGTATAAGATTTAGGAGTTTAGGTGTAGGAGTTTATAATTTAGGGATAGTTGTTTTAATTTAAAGTTCAGGGTTATAATTTAGGATTTATAGGTTGTGGTTTAGTTTTTAGAGTAATACGGTTAGGATTTAAGTTTTAACCTATAAACCCTAGATTATAACCATAAACCTTAAATTGAAACAACTATCCCTAAATTCTACCCCCTACACATAAACCCTTAAACCCTAAACTAACTGCCTATACGCTAAAATTAAGACGCTTGTGGAAACTTTCAGTTTCCACCGCCTGTGTATAGAATATTTATCCTTTCATTATTTATTAATTTATTTACTTATAATTAAATGATTATAATTTTCTGAAATTTAATTACATACATATGTATTGAACCATGTGTGGGACAACTCCATGTGTGTATTATTATTTAATGTTCTAATGACAGACATGACTTGCCATGCCATTGATCTCTCGTTGGCTGGATTTTACGGTCTTCACACCTAATTCTTTTTTGTTTTTATTTCTTTCATTTAATTATATATATATATATATATATATATAGAGAGAGAGAGAGAGATAGGATCAAATTACACGGTGTAAAACTCTCTAAGTTTTACACCTTTTTTGGATCGTTGGATGAGTGAAACGGATGGATAAGATTAACAGTAAAATATGTGAAGATTATCACTTGGGAATTAAAAACACGGAGTTAATCTCAACCATCTAGTTCCCCCATCCAACGATCCAAAAAAGGTGTAAAACTTAGAGAGTTTTACACGGTGTAAGTTGATCCTAACCCATATATATATATATATATATATATATATATATATATATATATATATATATATATATATATATATATATATATATATATTGGTTAGGATCAACTTACACAGTGTAAACCTCTTTTAAGTTTTACACGTTTTTTGGATCGTTGGATGGGAGAAATGAATGGCCGTGATTAACTTCTTACTTTTTTCCCCAAGTGATAATCTTCACATATTTTACTGTTAATTTCATACATTCATTTCACTCATCCAACGATCCAAAAAACGTGTAAAACTTAAAGAGTTTTACACTGTGTAACTGGATCTTATCCATATATATATATATATATATATACACATATATATATATATATTTATTTAGCTGACGACAATATCGAATTTGATGCTGATCGCTGATCACTATTTCTCTCTCTTTTTTTTTTGGCACTTTTTCATTTTCTTTCTTGATCGTTTTGGTCATTTTTTTTATTTTATATTCTTCTCATAGATAAATTTGACGACGCCACGACTCATCAAGACGATGCTTATTTCAATTTTGTTGATCTTCCTTGCTTTGGAGCCTCGAATTTAATTTGAATATGCGATTTTCGTTTGTGAATAGTTTTTCACGATGCTCGGCTCTGATTTGCGATTTTCGGTGATTTTTGAATAGTTTAATTTCCTTTTGTGGTTCATTTGCTGATGTAGTCAGATTTATTATATTTATTTTTCCGTTCGAGTATTTTAGTTGAGTTTTTAACCTTTTTTATGTATGATCTAAGTGGCTAGTTTCGTGTCAATGTTATAAGAAAATGCCCAAATTATAAATTTAATTTACGATTATAATTGTAAACACTACTATAATTTTCAATAACACTAGTAGTTTCTATTAAAAAATATTTATATTTCCCTATATTTCCACTATTGTTCGTAAACACTTGTACTAACTATAAATAATATCTGTTTTATGTCTCTAATTCTTGTATTTTGATAACATCTAAAATTTAGTTTCTTTACTTAAAAAATTTTTAAAAAAAATATTTTTTAGTCATTAAACTTAACATTTATTTCGTTTGCATCACAAACCTTTAATTTAATTAAATTGTGTCATTTCAATTTTATTGTTTATAAAATAAGTCACTTATATTGACACCGTTAAAAAAATTTAATAAAAAAATAAAATTAACATTTTTATTTAACATATTTTTCACATAACGTCTATAAATAAGATTTAATTACTAATCTGAATATTTTTATTAGTCTTGTAAAAAAAATAGTTATTTTTCTTTTGAAATTGTTTAAATGAAACGTTTACGTGATGTAAATGATGGTGCATGTTATATAAGTTCAATCATCTAAAATATAAATTACCGTGAATCTCTCTATCATTTCGATCAAAATTTGTTAGTGTTTTTGTTAAAATTTGCTCATTATTTAATATGTTATATAAGTGTATTTTTACCTTAATATTTATTATTTACAACTAAAATTTTGTATTAATAACAAGTATTTCAGTTTTATATTATTTGAAGAGTAAATTAATTTGTTTATAAAAAAGTAAATTAATTTGTAGGTAGACTTTTAAAATCTTGAAATAAAATTTTCGCCTTTTTTGAAAACATAAAATTTTGGTTCAATTTCTTCTAAAAATTAAGGTTGATTTCGTGAAATTCCTTTGTTTTTTAATTAAGATATTGTTGTTTTCTCAATTGTAATTATGAAACGCATTTAAAAACAATTTTTTTATATCTCATATTACTAGATATATAATATTTGAGAAAAACTTTGGTACACAATTCATATAAATTTAATTTATATGTGCTTGTCAAATTTAGGTGTTATAGGTTTAGTTTGGAATTTATGGGTTTATGTTGTAGTATTTATAATTTAAGGTTTAGAGTTTGAGTTAAGAGTTTAGAATTTAGGTGTTAAATATAAGATTTTATTTTTTAGATAAAGAACAAAGTTGTGTAAAGAAAATTTACACATCATATGTATCAAAATATAACTCATAATCTTCTACACAAATCTAATGACATTTATGTTACATATTTTTCTTGTTGTAATTTTAATATTACTATTTATCGATTATAACTACTTTATCTAAGTATTGAAATTTTATTTCTGGTAATATTTATTTTAAATATTTTAATTTCTATACTATAATTATTTTGATCAAATCCCAAGATAATAGCGTTTATTATATTTCTTTTTTTACAATAGAATAGTATTTAATTTTTCAATGTAAATATCAAAATTCGAACATACACAAAATGAAAGCAGATGAACATCCTTTACTATTTGCCCAATCAAAATAATCATATTTCGCTTGAACCAACTTGCCCTAGTGGTTAAGAGAACGATTGTTGTTTCTAGAGGTTACGAGTTCGAGCACCAGCAGCTGCAGTAAGATGATTGAGCATGCATTGTCAAATATTTGAGAGTATATTTAGAGTATATACTACTTGTAATCACCTTAGCTTTCAAAAAAGGGCAAAAGGATAAAAGGTCAAAAATAACCCCCAACGTGAGCAAAAATGTCTCCCCATGCCCTGCAGACATGTTACGTTAGCCTCAAGCGTTGACGGTTGTTTACTCCAAAAAAAGATAGAACTAAAATGACCAAAATGTGAAACGTTGGGGGCTATTTTTGACCTTTTGCAAAAAATCATATTTTCCTTTTAATGCACCCGCAGGCCCGTCCCTGGGCATGGGCAATAGGGGCGCCCGCCTAGGGCCCCTACCCTGCTTAAGGCTCATTTTTTTCGAATATTTATAGTTAAGGTTTAATATTTATTATTTAAAATTTAATTTTTTAATAATTGTTATTAGAGTTCTATTCTTAAAATTTATTTTCCGATATTTTTTTATAAGGGGTATAATTTTTGTTTCAATATTTGTTATTATAGGCTCATTTTTTTCGAATACTTGTAATTATGGGCCCATTTTTATTATTTATTGTTATTTCAATACTTGTTATTAGTGTACAAATTTTTCAATACTTGTTATTATGAGGCCATTTTTTCAATACTTGTTATTAGGGGCCTATCTTTTCTAATATTTGTTATTAGAGTTCTACTCTTAAATTTTATTTTTTATGATACTTGTTATTACGAGTCCAATTTTTTTCTCAATATTTGTTATTTATAGTCTACTTCTCTAATATTTGTTATTACATGCAGACTCTTAAATTTTAATTTTTTAATACTTATTATTAGGGTTCCATTTTCCCCTATATTTATTATTACAAGAATACTCTTAAAATTCATTTTTTTTTCAAAATTTGTTAATAGGGACCCATTTTTTATATATCACTTGTTACTAAGGTTTAGTTTCAAATTTTATTTTTTTCTAATACTCGTTATTAGGGGAAAGGGTGAGAAAAACTCCACTTGACTCGAAAAAAAATTCAAATAAAGTTTGAGTTGTAAAATAAAAATTCTAATAACTAAAATTTTTAGTATTTAGTAGATAAAATTTTAAGTTCGAGTCGTAAGTAGTCGTAAACTCGCATAACTTGAAATTTTTTTACTCAACTTAACTCGATCGAACGCTCACCCTTAGTTAGGGCCTATTTTTTAAGTTCACCCATGGGCTACCAAAATCTCAGAAACGGCTCTGTGCACCCGAAGCTCCTTGGGGCCCGGTTAAAAATTTTAAATATTTTTTTTATATTTTGGTCTAATAATATTTTGGTCCTTATAAAATATAAGTATTTAAATTAAAAAAAAAAACACAATGGCTTATTAATATGTAATCAAGTGTGGGATGAACTAAAGATTGATAACCACTCTGCACTTACCCTCAATTTTTGGTTTAATAACAATATAAGCCCCTATACAAATTAGACAAACTATCATGGCCTCCATTAAATTTTTTAAATTTAATATTTCAATTTTAGCTCCGCCTTTGGATGCACTGTTAAAATTTTTTGTTTGTTATTTTTCCTTTTATTTTAAACAGGGACGGACGCGTGACTTTAAGTTGGGGGACGAACTTATAAATTTTTAGGGAGGGCGAACTTATAAAAGTTTAGGGGGGCGAAAATAGATTTTTAATAGAAAATACATAGAAAAAATCTAAAAAAAATCTAACTCGTATAAGAAATTTAATATTTTAGGGGGTGACCGCCCCTGCCAGCCCCCTCGGTCCATCCCTGCTTTTAAATATAGTCGCTGGTGAATTTATATAAGAATATTTTATTAATGAATATCAATTAAATTATAAAAAAATATAAAGAAAAAATTGATAATGGTGACGAGGAAAAGATTTTTTCAAGTAAATTATTATTGGGCCAAAACTTTTCTATGCATTAAATTCATGGATAGCTATGCTTTATATATTTAAGAACCGCTTGATCATTGCCATCATTTGGATATTATCGATACTCATATTAAACTTTTCAGTTTATTTTTTATTTTAATTATCTACCGATAGATTATTAAAATTTAGCTTTGGACTCGTATCATTTGATTTTTTTTATCATTTTGTGATTATGAATTTAATTTATTATAATCGAATCGAATTTATTTACATTTAAGTTAATAGAATTAAATTTCGAGTTAAAGATTAGAATTTCGAGATTTAATTCGAGTAAGAAAGAAGGAATGAATATGTTTGGTGTCAGTTGAAGATAACATGTTCATATGATTTCTCCCAGAATGAATGAAATGTCTGGATAACGTGGTTGGGTTGCAATCTCAAACAGCTATGCCATGGTTGTGAATGGTTGCAATCTCAAATATTATTATTAATAAAAGTTTCAATTTCAATTTTTTCATTAGGATTTTTTTAACGGTGTTGGTATAAGTAATTTGGTTTATTAATAATAAAAGAATGATTAAACTAAAATTTGAGATCTAAATGAAAATAAATATTAAGTTGAGCGATTTAAAATATAAATTATTCGAAAATTTTATGTCAATTACGGTAGATTCTTTTTCTTTTTGAAAGATAATGATGAGCCTCATTAAAAAATCTCCCTCTAAACTTAGGTAGGGGGATTACGGTAGACTCTTAATACATAAAATATAATTAATATATAAAAAATTTTACTATGGAAAAACTTAGCCGCTCTCTCTTTTAGCAACCCAAAAGTACTTAAAAATGTGTTTTTAGTTAAAATATGTTGTTTTTGGTTGCTTTTAAAATTAGATTTTTCACCCAAACCAAAAAGCTAGATTTTATAGCTTCTTGGGTAGAAAAGTTAGTTTGAAAATAAAATTACTTTTTTACCTTTGTTATTTAATTATAATTTATTGTTAAAATAATGTTTATGCATACATAATTGTAAAATAATATATATTTTATAATATTTATATTAAGAATAAATTTTTTTATTTGTAATTTATTATTAATTTGTAAGTTGTATGTCCGCATATAATCTACAATGTACTTTATATTTTTAAATTAATTTTTTTTCAAAAAAATAAATTTTTTATTATAATTGAAATCGATTTATTTCATATATCATAACATTAACTAATTTGAACATCATCCAAGTTTATTTTTACTTTTTAATACTGTCTAAAATAGACATTTTATCTCCTCAAAATCACTTTTTAACATCAATGATAAACACCAACCAGCTTTTCAAAACTACTTTTCAACATCTAGTTTAAAAATCATTTTTTCACCGCACTTTTTAAAAGCAACCACAAACTAAGCCCTAGTCATTCTCTCTCAATTTTTTGTCGCATACAATTTTGTTTTTATTCCTTTGATTGGTGGTCGACAATTAATCTTAGTTGTCGACACCGAGTCTATTATTTTTCTGATTTTTTCTTGTTTTAATAAGAATCTATGCCTTTGTGGCACGCGTTTCCTCTATCCTTGTGTCATGATTTTCAGCATACCTTAACGATCGATTGGTGTATGATGCTCGTACAAAGATCTTCATGACGCAAATCTCTGATTATGATTCTGTCATCGGTCTTAGAAAGATGGTAACAGAGCAATCTACCTTGTAGCTTGATTCGCTCACCACTTTTTTTCATCTCGTAAAACGTCTCGTTTGGATGGAAACAAAGAAATTCAGAAATGTTTTTAAATTTTGATATGCTAATCTCGATAAAAATGTTTTTTTTTTTGCACTATTGTAAAAGACTTTTAGTGGATTTGTCTTTTTCTCTCTTTTTGAAGCATTGTATTGTATTATCTTTCATGGTGATTAATAAAATTCAGATGCTATTGTTCAAAAAAAATTATGGTAAACTCTTGAGATTTAAAGCTTATCTCAAATCTTTCATACAAAATGTAGATTGAATCTATCCTCGGTTCAATAACATAACCATGGAATTTGGCAATGAAAGATGGAAGAAATAGACTCTAAATTTGCAGGTTTAATAGCAAAACATGGTAAATCTTTCATTAGATGCAAGTTAGTAACTTAGTACCAGTTTTTATTGACTGTAATCAAAGAAGTGTAGTAAAAATTAAGGAATGGAAATGAAATAAGTACAAGTTTTGTAATGATGTTTTCTTTCATTGTGGTATGACAGCAAAAAAAAAAAACAGCAGCATGTTCTTAACTAACATACACACACAGCATCCTTAAACACTATCAATGCTCCCATTTGCCTTGCATAGAAGTTGTAGCTTGAAACCCTGATGTGAAGATGCTTACCTGCATAATGAAAGAGGAGCATTTCATAGACAAAGATATATGAGTTACGGTAACGCCGAATAGAATCAACCGACATCAAAATTTTTAAAGAAGATACTTGAAATACATTTTCCAGAGAAGTAGCTCTATCTTAAGCACAAAAAAGGCAAACAGTCCTTATGTTCTAATGACATTTGAAGATAAAATGAACGTCCAACCTATCAGAATTCAGAACCAAGCCAACTATACAAGCCATTTTGCTACCATACCCAATAATATAACATGTTTCCATGTCAAATTCGAACCGGAAATTATTATCAGAGCCAAAGTTCATTTTCCGGTTTGTCGGTGTTTTACAATTAACTCTAAATATATAAAAGCTTCCACCTTTCTTATGTGGTACTAATCCATTTATCAAACCGACTGAAACCATTCACAAGACCTGTTCTGTTTTGTAATCAAGATAACCCTAACCTGACACACTATGCTTAATCATTCCGTGCTTGTCTTATTTCTCCATCGTTCTAAAGATCAACTCCTAATGTTAAGAATACCATACGTCCCCTGAACATACAAGACATCCTAAAAGCTTCCTTCAAAAAGCACCATAGTTTGATTAGATAAAACCATTATCCCACATGTTCAAAGCAACTAATGTGACTGCTTCAAAACAAACCATTCACTAATAATTGAAAGCTAACAAAGGACTTTTGAAGTAAAAGGCCTCCCTTTTAACGAAGACAATTACTTGTTGGTTGGTACTCATGTTCAAATTTCAAAGAACATTTGTAGGATTACCATTTCATTCGAAGCAAGGGATCGTTTTCATTAAGGCTTCTTCTTCTTGTGTGTGTTAGCCCAGGGTGTCCCCAGGCCACATTGGACTTGAGATTAATCCTTGTCGGGCAGGGAGCGTTGAAGGTAAAGCCCTCCCGACCAGTGCATTTCCAAGGATTCAAATTTGTGTCCTTATCCGTATGGGGATTGAGGACGCTACCACCTCAACCAACAGCTTGTTGGTTCTTTCCTCTTATCATTACAACTTTGAATGATTTGCTTTCATGCATAGAGACGAAAAATAGTCATCTTTCTATTTTCTTTCTTCTCCCTTTCCCTTCCTACCAAGCACATTTAGAATTTATTTTCTTTCCAGGATTTTTACTCTCATCTTTCCGTCCTTCCATTTTTTCACTCGACCAAACAGCCTAAGATATAATGAGAAATGAACTTATCTAGTGATAGAGCAGGATCACATGTTTTGGTTTTCATTACAAGAAGTCCCCAAGAATTCGATAAGTCACTGTCATGCAGGGTCAACAAAAAGTGTTTAATCCATGAACCTGAAACTTAGCTCTATTAGTTCATACACCTATTCTGAAGAAGTGACATTCAATAAGTTCAGAATTCGAATTCCAACATCTACAAGGCTTCCCCTATCTATTTGTACAAAAAAAGTAAAAGGTGCTTGATCCATGAACCCTGAGGCACTTCACACAACCATCCTTAGAATGCAGACATCTCGCAAATTCGGAATTCAAACCCCCAACATCTGTAGTCTATCAGTACCAAAAAGGTGTTTGATCCGTATTATAATTGAATACCAAAGAGATCCACATATAGGTAAAGAGCCACACTTGCATTATTTATGGGGGCAAAATTATCAAATATGCACCACAAAAAAGTAGCATCAATCATCAAATAAAGATTCCAATACCGCAAATGCAACAAAAAAATTGAACATAAAACCGAAAAGAATGACAAAATTGTTCCATACCCGATGTGTTGTTATTCAATCAGCTGCTCTTGGTAGCCATGGCTTTTCTGGCAGCCATATTTTTCCTAGCAGCCCTTGCATTATCATACTCAAACTTCAACACATCTGATATATGAGAAGTGTCCTTAACATAAAAGAATCTCCCAAAGGGACTCTCTTCAATCAAAGGGAAATAACAAAAGAGCTTAGAATTCACCAGCCAAAACCAAACCCCACCGAGAAAAATCCCCAGTGAAGCTCCGGCAAAAACCTGGGCCACCGTATGGTAACCCAGATAAACCCTAGAATACATGGTCAAAAGAGCCAAAGACCAGGGCAAAAACAAAGCAGCCCACTTGGTTCTAACATTCCAAATCCCACCAATCCCTTTGCAAGTCAAAAGGGTGAAATAAACGGCGAAAAAGAACATGTATTGCGAGTGACTCGAAGGCCAGCCATGGGAATCGCACATTTCTAAAAGGGCACAGGTCTCGGGTCTGGCTTGTTGGACGGATTTTTTGATGAGTTCGTTGATGAACTGAGATACAATCAGGCCCAGTGCAAAGAACATCGCTTGAAGCTCTCGACGGAAGATGAAGTGAGAAACGAAGCCGCCGAGGGAGATGAAAACGGGAACCAGAGAAACCCAGGCTAAGAAAAGGCCGAGCCGGTCACCTCTTTGGTACCTTACGTGGGTTAAGCTCACGGCTTTTAATGCATTGTATGCCGTCATGGTGGGGATTTCGATCTGGGTTTCCGGAGGGATTTAGATCGGGAGATTTGGATTTAAAATTGATGTTTTTTAGTGTTTGTTTAGGGGGAAAACTGCTGAGAAAGTAAAGCAAACGGGTGGAAACTCCGAGAAAGTTACTGGAAAGGAACAGCCACTGAATTGGCTACACGTGGGAATAAGGGAACTCACATAAATGGTTCTAGTTAGTTTACATCCTGAATTTTACGCTTACTTTCAAATTAGTACTTTTTTTTAACATGGTACTTAATTTTTCTTTTTAATGTAATACTTGAACTTTTATTTTATCTATTATTTTAACATTATTTTATAAAACCGTTAAATTTGTGATGGGTGTCAATTAAAGACCATAACATGTTACATAATGATTTACAAAAATATTAAAAAAAGTTAAAAAATGATAAAAACGAGTGACTCTATAGTATTATAGTTTAATTTAAAGCTAAAAATACACAATTAAAGTGTTATAAAAATATATAATATTTTTGGTTGGTAATAGTAACAACTTAGGTTATAGATCAAAATGTTAAAAACACGAAATATAAAATGTTATCCGCACAACTATAATGTTATATTTTTATAATATTTTTTAAATCTAAATGTCAGCCCACGATGCAACCGAAATATTATCCCACGTACAATAAAAAATATTATACATTTTGATAACATTTAAGTTTTACTTATTTTATTTAATTTTAACTATGTTGTTCCTTAGACTCCCATGATAAAATCGGTTAGTATTTTTTATTAGATATGATAAAATGTTTTTGAGGTGAAAGAAAAATAATAGAGACGAGATTAGCAAATTCTTTTACAAAAACACAAAAGTGTAAAGAAAAGTAAACACTTATGTAGAGATTAGCATACTGCCAAAATTCAGAAACCTTTTATGAATCATTGTATTTATCCAAATGAGACACATTACCGGGTGAAAAAAGGAGTAGTGAGCAAGTCAAACTATCAGTTAAATTGCTCTGCTACCCAAGATTAATTACATCGACAAACAATCATCATCCGAGTGAGAATTTATCTTTCTGTGACCACCGACAGAATCCTAATAAAAAACTAGCGCCGTGAAAATCTATGTACTTACATCAAACGACCACTAAAGTATGCTAAAATCATATCAAAACTATAAATAAAACAAAATCATAAAAATAAAAAAATGCACAAAAGCAGAGGAAAAAGCCACAAATGCAATTTTTTTTATTAAAAGTATAAAAATAATAGAGGAATAGACACGATAATCAACAATTAATTATCGATTATCCACTAAAGAAACAAAAAAAGATTGCGAGGCTAAAAATAATGAAAAAAAAAGTTTAAAAAGAAGTAGGCATTGCCCTTATTTTCAAAAAAAAGTTAATAAATCAAACCATTATTATTCACGCATTTTAATCAATATCATTACTATAAGAAATATATATTTTTAAATTCTAATATAAATTTGTCCGACGATTCAAATTATATTAATGTATGATTAGTTTTGAAAGGATTTTTTTAATGGCATTTTCAAGAACTCGAGGGCTAAATTCATAATTCGCGGAAAACATCAATCTATCAAAGGCGGCGAATTTGCGCGCTTTGCCGAAACCCCCCACTCTTTATAATTCAGAGTGTTGTTTTTTTTCTTTTGATTTTCAAAATCCACACTTTCACAGCGTTCCTCAAGCAAAATGGCCGATGATTCCACCGCTTCCCATCGAAGAGACTCCATTAAATCCTCAGGTTCTGCCGCCTCTCTTCCATTCTAGGTTTTTCCCTAACACGATACGTTCCTGTTTTAATCCGGGTCGTTCTTTTTTTGTACAGTTGGGAACGTGGCGGCTCAACGACGACGGCAAAACGCGGTGACTGTAGGGAAAGAGAGGAGAGAATCGTTGGTTCGAGCGAAACGGTTGTGTAGAGTGGGAGCCACCGGTGACGGCGATGTTCCCGTTGAGGAAAATGATATGATGACTGATGAAGAAGGGTTTCTTTTAGATGCCCAAACTTCTTCAGCTGTCGAAGAGTTAAAATCTGCCGTTGCTTACCAGTATGTTTATTAGTAGTTTAATTTCTAGTTATAATATTGCATTTAGTAATGTTTGGTTCGGTTGTATTTATAGTATATTTGTGGTGTAGTATTATGCTAAATTATGAATCTATTGTTTAGGGGAAAAGGTGCAATGCAGAAGAGGGTAAATGCTCTTCGTGAACTAAGGCGGTTATTGTCGAAATCGGAGTTCCCTCCTGTTGAAGCTGCCCTTAAAGCTGGAGCAATTCCCCTGCTTGTTCAATGTCTTTCGTTTGGTTCTCCTGATGAACAGGTTGAAAGGATTTGAAAGTTTTTTTCTTTAGCACTCTAAAGCTGCAAATAGTTGTCTTTTTGTTGTACAATGCTTGTTCATATATTTGACTATTTTGTTTTTTGGCATATAAGTTAGATGGATTTGTGCTTTGCTGATGTTTGGAGTTTTTGAACAGAGTTATTATAATCATTTAAGTAGATCATATTAGTTTCCCATTTGTTTTATGTTTTCTTTATTAAATTGCAGTTGCTTGAGGCAGCTTGGTGTCTTACAAATATTGCAGCAGGAAAACCGGAAGAAACGAAAGCACTGTTGCCTGCATTACCATTGCTCGTTGCTCACCTTGGAGGTTTGTGGTTATGACAGCTAGTCCTTTTTTCTTTTTTATTTTCTTCCCCTGGTAGTTGAACCCTGAACCCTTTTTTTTGTTTCTAGAAATCATGCGGTTAGTAGCAGCTAGTTTGTCTGATTTTTCCTCATTTTGCAGAAAAGAGTTCCTTGCCTGTTGCTGAGCAGTGTGCATGGGCATTGGGAAATGTTGCCGGCGAAGGGGAGGAGTTGCGAAATGTTCTGATATCTCAAGGTGCTTTGCCACCTCTTGCAAGAATGATGTTGCCAAACAAAGGTTCAACTGTGAGAACAGCAGCTTGGGCATTGTCGAACCTTATCAAGGTTTTGAACCATTTCCAGTAAATCACTTTTGTGCGTATTACTTATGTAGCAGGGGTTGTAGTGTGCTTTGGTTATTCATATCCACGTTTGAACTTTCTTTTACAACATAATTCTTGCTTGGACTTAGGGACCTGATCCTAAAGCTGCAACAGAGCTCATCAAAGTTGATGGAGTACTTGATGCAATTCTTCGGCACTTACGAAAATCGTAAGTGCAGATGTCAAATTAAATATTTAGTTCTGAAGAAATGTAACATGATTTTGACGCACTGAAGAGTTACTTCTCAAATCCAGGGATGAGGAGCTGGCCACTGAAGTAGCATGGGTGGTGGTGTATCTCTCAGCCCTTTCTAATTTCGCTACTGGTGTTCTGGTGAAGAGTGATGTCCTTCAACCTCTCGTGGAAAGATTGGCAACATCAAATAGTTTGCAACTGCTCATTCCGGTAACATATGAAATTAGTTATGAGTTATACTTGCTTTGTCATGATTTTATGCTTATATGCTTCTCTCTTGCATGATACCGTTGTTCTAAATGGCTGATGGTTCAGAATGAAGGCAAGCTCATGAAAATAAAAGTAAAAGTAAAAAAAAAAATGCAATTCATCCAAATCCCAAAACCATGCCTGGTATGGGGTTCTGTGTTTGGGTTCGTTTGGTGCAAGTGTTCTCTCATGTAGTATCCATTTGTCTGTCACACGGCAATTTTCATGGACTTATGATTCTTCAAGGCTTTTCGTTCTTGCTGTCTGATGTTTATAACAAATAACGAATAATGTTTCTTCTAGGTGCTGAGAAGTTTAGGCAATCTCGTAGCTGGTGATTCACATACAACTTCTACTGTTCTCATTCCCGGGCATGAAATCACATGTTAGTTAATATTTCTGCTTCATGGAGATGGTTTATTGCAAATTTTATCACATTATTTATAAAATGTTGATGATCTTAATTGCCTTTTCAGATGGTGTCATTAAAGTCCTTGTAAAATGTCTGAAGAGTGATCACAGGGTCTTGAAGAAGGTGACCGAGTTTACTTAATTTGTGATGCTGTTAATCTTCATTGTTAGTTCTAACTTGAAAATCTTATTGTTCACGCAGGAAGCATCTTGGGTTCTATCTAATATAGCAGCTGGTTCCATTGAACACAAGCAGTTGATATATTCTAGTGAGGCCGTGCCTTTATTACTACGTCTTCTTTCAACTGCACCCTTTGATATAAGAAAGGAAGTAGCATATGTGCTGGGCAACCTATGTGTTGCCCCTACTGCGGGTGAGGGAAAGCCGAATCTGATCAACGAGCACCTGGTTTCCCTCGTTCAGAGAGGCTGTCTTTCGGGTTTTATTGATTTGATTAGATCCGCCGATATAGAGGCTGCCAGACTAGGACTTCAGTTCACAGAGCTGGTGAGCAATTCTAGCAACTATCTGTTGATTTCCCTTTTTTTGTTGGCATGGCAAACTTGTTCTACTTGCTGCAATGTCTAAATCGAGCCACGATCTTTACTTAGTGTTTTGAGGAATAACAGAAACCACATTCATTTTTCTTTGCATCATAGGTTTTGAGAGGAATGCCAAATGGAGATGGACCAAAACTAGTTGAGCAAGAGGATGGGATCGATGCAATGGAAAGATACCAATTCCATGAGAACGAAGACTTGAGAAACATGGCGAATGGTTTAGTTGATAAATACTTCGGGGAGGACTATGGAGTTAACGAGTAAAGTAAGGTTTGACGACTGATACTCGTTAGCTTCGGATCGATTTCGGGGTGATGCCTTTTGTTTTTGTAGTTTCCTTTACCCATCTTTTGTGGGATGTAAATTTAAAATGAGTTGGTTCATCAAAGGACTCGTCGGCGTTGCCCTTTGCCAACAAAACTTGGGCTGATAAGGCTAACCATGTTGTAGGATGTCTGGTAGGCTGATAGCATTTGTCTTGGAAATTTGTCGAATTGTTTGTTGTTAATTGTTATCCCTTTTTGGTCATATTATGGTTTTCGCCAAAATAATATACTACTAAATTTTTGGAATTTAATTTTACATATTTTGATCTCCTATTACGCTTCAACTCCAAATTATTAATATCTTTAAAAAATTGCAGCTAAAAAATTATTTCCGTAATGTGGAATTAAAAAGGGATTATTATCTTACACATACATAGGCGGTGAAAACTTTTTGCTTTTATAAGCCTTTTATTTTAAAATTTTAGTTTAGGAATTTAGAGTTTCCGAGTATAAAATATATGATTTATGGTTAGAATTTAAGGTGTATGGTTATAATTTAGGGTTAAATTTTAAAATTACTACACTTAAATTCTTAAATCTTATCTCTTAAACAGAATCTCTAGATCTTAAAACTAAGAAACATTTATTTACAGAACACTTGTGTATTAAAAATTACCCATTAAAAAATTAAAAAAATTTAAATATATTTTTAGTGAGGAATATTTTTTGACCCATTTTAGTGAGGAATAATTATTGATGGCGGTTTTTTTGGACCGGTTTTACAATTCCATACTCTTTATTTGTTTTTTTGTTTTTTTTAGGAAAGCATACTCTTTATTTGTCTTGTTTGGGTTTGGGACATTTATCTAGTTGTCGAGGTCACCTTGCAATTGCAAAATCTCGTTGTTTATTTTTCCCCAAAAGGTTAAAACTTGTGTCGGTGTGTGCCGACAATTTCCCCAAAGTTCTCTTTTTGTATTGGTCTGAACTAATGAATTTTGGATCGCATTATAAAAATAAATAATTTGATTCTTCAATATTTTGGATAATTCTATATACAATAATTTGGATAAAATACAAGGAAAATATATGATACACTGACGGTAAAAATATTTTGTTTTCATAAGCACTTTAATTTTACGGGTAGAGATTTAGTTTAGGAGTTTAGATTTAAAGGTTTAAAATTTAAAGTTTTATGGTTAGAATGTAGGATTTAGAGGTTAAGTTTTAAGATAATATGATAGGAATTTAATTTTTATCTATAACCTCTAAATTTTAACCCTAAACCCCAATTCAAACCACAATTCCTACATTTTAAGCACATAAATTTAAACCCATAAACTATAAACCTTAAATTAAATCATTAACACTACCATTAAGATGATTGTAGAAACAAAATGTTTTAACCTAGAGTGCATACATAATTGTCCTAAAATACATCATATATTCATATTGATCTGTTAAGGTAAAATAAAATAAAATAAAATTCAAGAGTAATCTAGATTTGTGTTCAGCTCGAAAACGACACGAGCTTAATCGAGTCAAACTCACATACGCATATAAAAAAACATTTTTTAGGGTCAGAGCGCTGCAAGTTTTAAGGTTGAATTTTCACTGAACTGAAACGCCGTTATTGCAACTCGAAAACGACAGAACGAGAAAAAGATTGTTTTTAAACTGTTTTAGTTACTAAATTTTGGGTTGCCAAAAACAAACGTAGGGAGATGATTTTATGTCGAGAACCAATCAAAAACAAATAGGATAAGTCCCACACAAGCAAAGCAAAAACAAAAACAAAAACAAAAACCCAGCTGTTTCTTCTTCATATTCCTTAAAAGCTTTATTCTCAAGATCTGTTCCTCTTACAATGGGCGGCAGCTGAAGAAATTTCCGACTTTCTCATCCTTTGTACTCTGTTTGTCTTGGGAAAAGTGAAAACAAAACAAAGGAAAAATGACCCTTCAAGTTCTTTGAGATCTGGGCATTATTGTAATCTCAGGTACTTTTTGGGTTCATGGACCCCAATTCCAAGTTGCTTTCTTTTTGTTTGAATTTTCTGGCTTTATATTGCTCTTTGTCTTTCAAAATATGGGTTTGTTTCCCATTTTGGAAGTAATTGTTGGTTTTGAGTTTTCCTGCCTGATTTGGAATGGAGTGCACAACATTTCAATAACATAAAGGCAAAATGGCAAAAAATGCCCCTAACATTTACATGTTCTATCATTTCGCCTATATTTTTTTTTGGAATAAACAACCCAAAACATTTTAATTTGGTCTAAATATGTTCATATTAGATGAAAACTACCAGTCAATTGACAATCAAAGGACTGATTCTAATTCTAATTGGACACCCTTCTTTATGGCAACACTTGGGCTGACTATCATAATGGCACATTGCCAAACCAAATATAACACATAACGAATATAATGTTAACACATAATGAATATAATGCTAACACATCAACATATCTTAACAAGTAGCAAGTTCATTCAACATCTTCGTTGACCACCAATTTCCATCCAATAAGAACATATTTGGACCAAATTAAAACTAGGAGGTGACAAAACATAAGGGGTCGGGTGACAAAACAATGGGCATCTTTTATCATTTTGACTGAAATATTTGGACCAAATTAAAACTAGTCGTTTCAATTCAATGGAAGCTCTTCTCACTATCACGCACTAAAATGCAGAAACGGGGTGGAGGCCGAAAAAAGAGCAAGGCCTCACCCATTTTCATGCACCAAACCAAAAAAAGCAATACAATTAAAATGTCAATACCGAATCAAAATCAAAGCACACATCGTTGCCATAATTTCCAAAGCAAGAAAACTAAATTACTGTGACACGCCTAACCACTTAGAGAAGTTCTCAAACTCTGTGTAATCACTGTCCGAGATCATTGTCTTGTACCATGCTTTGCCTGCTGACTTGATTGCTCTTGCCTCCTCCTTCAATATCCAAACACAACTTTTCAGGGGAAAAACCCAACATTTATGCAAGGCAAATTCTAAAAGATATAAAAACATATAAAGAACCAACATTTATGCAAGGCAAGTTCTAAATTAAGATATAATTGATATACCTTAGAAATGGGGTTCCTCTTTTTGTCAAGCTTCTCCTTCTTAGACTTAACACGTTGTGCCTCGGCCAAAAGAGCCATCCTCTTAGCAGTCTTTGCATATGGGTTAAGCTTCAACATAGCATTCAAGTTCTTAAGAGGATTCTTCTTCATTGGTGCCCTCTTGATTTCCTTCTTAATTGGTTTCACCACGGACTGCACCTCATCGGAGTTGATAATCCTACCAAGATCAGCATTCACCATCTTAGAACGTGGCAAGATATACCCTTTCTTCTTCTCGGAAGGCTTCTCGAATGACCCGTAAATCGAATCGAGTTTCGAGTAAGCCGATTTTGTCCATATAATGAACCTTCCAAGGTGACCACCAGGAGCGAGTTTCAATAGATTAAGCCTCTCCACATTGGCAACCTCCACTCCAGGAATGTTACGGAAGGCTTTAACGAGCTTTGCACCCTCTGTTCCATACACAATCAATGGACCTTTACGTGAAATGTACCTTCTGTTCCTCATTTTCCCTTTCCCGGGTCGGATTCCGACGCTGTCCTTGGCCTTTTCTACATCGGGATATGCTCCCACCTGTTTCAAAACCTTAATTGCAGCAGAGGTTTTCTCAACGCTCTCCACGGCGTCAGATATGACCAAAGGCATCTCCGGTACAGCCTCGATGCGGTGGCCACGTGCCATTACGAGGGATGTAACAGAAGAGGCGGCAATGGCCGAAGCAACGGCGTAGCGCTTCTGGTTAACGTTGATTTTCCGGTGCCAGCGGCGCCAAATCTTGGTCGGAGCAAACATACGGCCGCCACGACACATGTTTCCGAAAGCACCTTGGCCGGCACGGTGCGTACCACCACCGGGAACACGAGGGATACGTGAGACGGCACGTCCTGTACCCCAGGATTCGGCAGAGGTCTGGTGACCGGCGCGTTTGGAGACGGCGTAGGGTTGGCGCCGGTTTTTGGAAATGTTGTCGTGGACGAAGGTGACAATGTCGGGTCGGATCGAGGCTTTCATGACATCGGCGAGTGGTACGGTTGGGCTGGTGTCCGTGGCCATGTCGGACTCGATGGCTTGAACGGAGACAAGAGGGCGAGCAGCGGCGGCGGCTGCCATTTTTAGGGTTTTTGCTTGTGACTTGTTAAGGGAGAAAATGGACGCAAAAAGTGAACTATATATGATGAAGAGAAACTCTAGGGTTTCGAGTGGACAGGTATTTATGAAAGGCAAAATATTAAAGAAAAATTATACTTCATCCGTCTCAATTAAATTATTATCACGTTGATTTTCACCTAATTTATAGAGAAAATATTATAAAAGATATGGTGTAAAAAAATTAAATGTCAATTTTATTATTAAAAATTAACTTTTTATTATTATAGAAAAAATTTCTGAGTTAATTTCCTCTAATCACAACGTGATAATTTGATTTTTAATTTTACTTAAAAAATTTAGTGTCATAGCTAAAGCAATTGATGGTTGATTATATAAAAATTTTCGTAAATTAAAATTATTTTATATTATCATTTTAAAATATATTATTTAAAAAATTAAGAAGTCAGAACTCTAATGTTTGACACGGTGGCCAAGAGTTCACCTGATCAACCCATGTCGTGGGTTCAAGCCTAGCGTGGATTTACTTGTTAATTAGGATGGTAATTTGTTTTGGATTTAACGGGTTTGACCCGATTTTATATAGTCGTTCTTTTATTTTAGATCTGTGTTGGGTCAAGTTTTTGTTAAAGATGATGTTAGGTCTAGTTCGGGTATAAAGTAAAAATAATTAATTCGATTTAAAATAATATTATACTTTTATTTTAAACATTTAGAGATAATTTTTCATGTTTTATCTAATAAAAATTGAGTAATTGTTGTAAACTCTTTTGCTATATATTTCCAATCAAATCCATATTTTACTGAATAAATTATAAAAAGTAATTCTTATTTATATCGTTGATATATTATCAAGCGTCAAGAAAAATGCGAGATAACTGAAAATTCAACTCGACAAATGACCATTTTTAATAGTTAGTGATGTGTGATTTGTGCACAGTGGTTTAGTCATATCAAGAGTGTGTGTTGCACAAAATACAATTAAGTGATAAAGTGGTGAGTATTATGTTATAAAAATAACTAAACAACCGAGTTTGTAAATTAAGATTGAAAAAAAATCAAATATGAAATAAAGCGAGACGAATGATAATATTTTATTTCCATATAAAAAAATTAAATCGTGCCAATTTGGAGTGAAAAAATGAGAGAAGTTTAAATTAGTTATAGTTATGTGTTTTTAATTTTATTTTTTTCTTTTATTTTTCATATCTACGAGTGATGAGATGAAAATAGGGATGGGTATTTTACCCGGTTCCGACCCGGCCCGGCCCGATCAGGTTGAATTTTTTAATGAAAAAAACAAGTTCGGGTCGGGTCAGTTTGGGTTTTTGCTAAAGGTACACTCGGATCGGGTCAGGTTTGGATTTAGTGTGGAAAATATCTGACCCGACCCGACTCGGGACTAATAATGTAATTATCCCCTAAATTTTTAGGGATATTTCTAATAATACCGATCTTTATATATATATATATATTATAATAAAGTCCTTAAATTGAATTTTTATTTATAATTTAGTCTTTTAAATTATACTCCCTCCGTCCCACTAAAACTGTCACATGTTGACATTTTTCTGGTCAAATTTTTTAACTTTGACTATAATTTATTTAAATATTTTAATTAATTAAAAATTATAAAAAAATATATTTAAAAACTAGTTGATTCAAGGTTTTTAAAATATATTTTTTTATATTTTTATCAATAATAAATTTTAAATTATAAGAGGTCAAATTTAAAAAAGATTGACCCAAAAAAAGTCAACATGTGACAGTTTACAATTAAGTCCCTTAAAATTATTTTTTTACAATTAGGTCCCTACAATTAATTTATTTTATATAGTTCGGGTCGGGTCGGGGTCGGATTTAGTATATTTATTTTCGGGGTCAAGTCAAATTTTTTAAAAAATATTATCGGGTGCGAGTTTAGGATGTTTATTTTCAGGTCGGGTGCGGGTAGATCAAAAACCCTACCTTACCCGACCCGTGCCCATCCCTAGATGAAAAGAACATTGTCCTTCATTTTTTTCATCTCCCTACTAAACACGTCAGCAGAAAAGAAAGGAAAAAAAAACCATCCCCACTTGTATTCTTTAATTTTGCATCATTTCAAAATTTTTTATTTTTTTTGCTGTATGAAGTTAAGGTTTTTTTGGTTTAGTGGAGAATGTAATGAGAGAGTATAAAAATAGAGATAAAATGCATTTTTAGTGTGATTTGTAGGAAGAAAAAAAATGAGAGAAGTGGTAATAATTATTTTTCTTACTTTCATTTTTTTAGAATTTATTTTATCATTGTAATTATATGACACCGATAGTTTTCAAGGACTTTTTTTTAGAGATTGTTGGCATGTTAAAAATAATAAATCTTGGAAGGTTTTATATACAATTTTAACACATAATATCTAAATTATTTATGTAATATGTTTTGAATAGTTTTTTTAGTGGTTATTTATGTAACATGTACACGTATTTTTTTAATCAAAAGGGAAAATTTCATTAAAATAAAAACATCATACAACCTTAGCAATGAAAGCATATAACAAATAACTAAAATGGAAAAACAAAGGCATCAAGTAGGCACAAAACATAGAAATATATAAAGGAGCCGTCGTGCTAATAAACGGAGGAAGAAGAGATAGGTTGCAATGACTGTCAACGACCATGGAGCAAAGTCGAACTTCGACACCCACAAATGGTATGCGACAGTCTTGACGACAGATATCGATGACACCAAAGTGGAATTCAAACGCTGGGCTGACCAGGACGACAAAGAAGGCACCAATAAAATAGGCAGGCCTCTTAAGAAGAAAAACCGACACAGTGTCGGGAACCAAAGGTCACATGCACGAATGACATTGAATTGGGGAAGATGCAAGAGCCACCACCACCACCGATCTCCATCCAACCCGAAAAAGTAAAAAACGAAAAATAGAACAACCAAAATCGAAGACACGAAGGAGAAAACGATCCTCCTGACAAAAATGATCGATTGTCCTTCTTTCAAAATTGGAGTCGAAACTTGAACTGTGGTGATCGGGGCTCATAAAACACAACGTAAAACACACAAAAAAAACCGATCGCAAAAAAAAAAAAAAGGCGTTTGATAAGCATGAAGGAAAAGATGGGATCGCTGAGATAAGCTGTAAATATTTTTTTTGAATATGTTGTGTGATGCAATGGTAGCATATGTTTAATTTTCTTAGTCTTTTTAAAAATAGTATACACAATATGTATTATTGGTGCTCGAACCTAAGTCCTAAAAGATGATAAATATCTATCTATATCACCAAAACACAAAGGGATAAACAGCGGTAGAGAAAAATTAAATGACTAATTTAGTGTAACTTTTCTTATAGTGGTGATCAACATATTTTAAAATACATAAACATCACTTTCGAACCGACATTTAATGTCTAAATTAACGACTATTTTAATATGACTTTTTTTTATAGATACTAATATTTTTAGGATTCAATTAAAAATATTTTAGAATATGAGGATCAGCATCAAATTTAAACCGCATACTTGGAGTGTTCGGTGGAATTAACCCGAAAGAGAAAAACCCTTCACGCCTTTTTCATTCCTTGAAGGCTTGAAAATCCTTAACCCGAAAGAGAAAAAGTGCTCCCCTTCGCAATTCGCATCGATCTCTTTGGCCTCAGCACGTATTCTTCACGCAACCATACCTACCATTCCGATGGCAACCAACGCTGATAAACCTGTCGCCGCCGCAAGCACCACCGATGCTCCGGCATCCGTTGAGGACCCTGCTCCTCCTTCAACGGATAAGTTAGATCCTCCATGCTCTGATACTCCCGCTTCTGAAATAACTCTTAAGGAGAGCGAGGGCTCGAAGACCAGCGAGAATATTGTGAGCTCGGTCGCTGGGGGTGACAGCGGTCCCGTTAACGATATCCAGAAGAAGATCCGCCGAGCTGAGCGGTTCGGCGTACCGGTTAAGTTGTCTGAGCAAGAGAAGCGTAATTCTAGGGCTGAGAGGTAACTAATTTTATTTCCCTTATTTCTGTACGTAAAATTTGGGGTTTCTCGGGTATTTAGGGTTCTTCATTTTGGTTTATACCTAGTCGATGGGAATTTTTGTAGAGAAGAGAAGAAATTGATTAGTTTATGTTGATTGATTTATGGAAAGGTATGTTCTGATCATTTTGCTTGCTTCTTGATGTGCTGAGGAGCGTAGATTATTGCTATTGAATTCATTTCTCTAGTATTTTCTCGTTTTATATTGTATAGAATATCTTAACAGCTCATAATCATCAAAATTATCTTGTCTTGGATTTAATCAACTTATTCGTTGATTCTCTAGAGATGACTGTAACCCGATATTACCGGCAATGTTGATCGGTCTGGTAAGAGGAACAGAAATTAGAACTCAAATTGCTACCTGAAACCTAATTCGACAAGGACAAGTCTTCGCTGGTTTGCTCAGAAGGAAGACAGTTTATTGGAACTAAAAATGATTTTTAGAACTATATATATATATATATATATATATATATGGTTTTAATGTTTATATAAATACATAATTCTAAATAAATCAATTATGAAGTTTGTTTTACTCAATAATTTTATAAGAAACTATGCGCTGTTAATGGGACTGAGACTGCTAATCTTATTGACTTTGATAACAAGCTGTCCTTGATTGGGATCGACGGATCGTCCTACCTTTTTTGAAATCTGCTGTGGAGATAGCGATTTTGGGTAACATAGGCCTAACCCATTATAGTTTTACCTAGTTAATAACCATGCTTGTATGTTTGGCTGGGACAACTTGGCTAGGTAAGGCGATTCTTAGTTAGTTTTACATGATTAGAAAGAAATTCTATGGCTCCTTAAAGTGTTGCATTTGAAGCCTTGAAGGGTTTTTGCTGATGGTAAGGCTGTAGCTGTGGGTGTTGAACTTCATTTCAAGACTTGTTTTTGGTGTTTCTAACTTGTTGAGTTTGGACCAATCATGTTTCAGGTTTGGCGCTGCACCCAGCACAAATGGATCAGAAGCATCTAAGCAATCAGAGGACTTGAAGAGGAAAGCCAGAGCAGAGAGGTTTTCCTATACCACCTTACCTGGTCAATATATGGTTTGCAGTTGCATTTATTCAGTTTGTTATTTTTATTGTGGTTTCCCAGGTTTGGGATTTCTGTACCCTCTACGGCTGCTGATGAGGAGGCAAAAAAGAAAGCACGTCTTGCCAGATTCGCACCAGAATCTAAATTGGATACTATGGAAGAGGAAAAACGAAAAGCGAGGGCAATCAGGTATGTTGATACGCTGAATAGCTGTTTCTTTCAACATTAGAGATATATAAAAACCTCTGTAGAAGTCACTATGAAAAGTATTATTGAACATTGATATTATCTGGCCTTTCCAGGTTTTCTAATCCTCCATCAAGTACTTCATCACAGGCGAATGGCAAGGGAAATATTGAACCAGTAAGGCATTTAATTGGTTGTTTCTCTGGTAGATTGATCAGATACGAGAGAATCAAGTTATTATAGGTGCTAATACTATCTAGTACATTGATTTCTGTACCATTTTTTGGCAGGAGGCTCCTATTGCTGGAAAGGCTGGTGGAGGAACCTGAACATGAGTTTCCTACATAGTTAGAAGGTGACTTTTGGAGATATAATTCTATATACATACAGCTATTTTCTCAAATATAGTTGTTTAAGTAGATCCATTCTATTACTTATACTTTTTCTTATTTTTTCTTTTTCAGGTCTAGTAGTGTCCTAACATTTTGTGATTCCCTCAGCGGCTTCTTTACAATGTTTTCCTTCCAACCTCAGAATTCTTACATGCAGTACTCTTTCACCCTTAGATAAATCAGTGACAAGGTTTCTTTGGCAGTTAGGCTGGTGTTTTTTCTCATTTCAAGCACAACTATGGTTTCTATTCACTTGGTGAGGCCTATATGGGAATCAACCATAACCTGTAGTGTTACTTATCTAAAATCCTACAAAGAATATCAAAAATTCTGGTACGGGGGGTTTGAAAATTTCACTTTTCCCTTTTGGTAATGTAGTTGAGAAAGTATGGAGTAGTTGGTAATTTCTTCAATGGTTGATTTGTTCCCTTGCCATGGTAATATTTTGGGAGCATCTTATACTCTTCGAGTTAAATAGTATGATCAAGTGTGAGACAGCAGTAGTATTCATATCGAGTCTGTCTATTTCTATGGGTTAAAGAACTTAAAGTATATATGCTTCATGGGAATTCTTGGGACTCTTATCTTTTTCATAAATAGTTTTAGTTTTTACATGTTAGTGATGGGGTCTTGGGTCTTTTTTCTGGAGTGGGGCTTTGGCTGTAGGACCACAACTGATAAACATAAATGTCTTTGGTATGAGCAAACATGGACACCTTTTTTCCGTGTTTACATTAAAAAATGATTTGAAAAGCTTTATTGTGGGAGTTCATAGGAGGCTTATGTTTAGATTGTTTTTGTTCATTTAATCACCGACTGTCATCGTGTTTCTTTTGCTCAATTCAAATGGTTAGAACAAGAAATAGAATAATTTGTTGGATATGTGTATAGGCATGCAAGTTCACTTATGCACTCATTTGCAGGTTTGTATACATATGTTTGCAGGTTTGTATGTGTATCTGCGCATGATACTCGTGTCTCAAATGGAATTACTCACACTTCATTAGTTAATTATCTTTCTATGAGAAATTCTCAATGCATTGTTGTTATGGATATGATACTACTGCTGTCCAGCATTTGATCACGAGTCGTATATTGAAAACTGTGAAGGGTTTTTATAAGGGGAACACTTTCAATCATTGATGAGATTATGTGATCGAAAAGCTAACACTTTTTCCGAGTCCGTTACCAGAATTTCATCTCCTTCCGGCTCGATTTCGAGATAAGTGACACTACCTCACTTCAAGGTGGTTGCTAGCATCCAATAGGTCTCACCAGGTGAATTTGCTGATCAATCCTACAAGGTAATTATTTTGGGAATGAAGGCTGTTTATGTTTCCTCAGTTTGTCTTGTAGTTGTGCAACTTTTTTTTTCCTTCTCGTGTAAAGATGGAATGCTAGTTACAAAGTGACAGTAATTAGTTTTTTTGGTTGGAAATTTCTGTATGTAAGAAGACCGGTTAGACATTGAGGGAATCACAAAATCTGACATTATTTAGTTTAAAACTTCTGGTTGGCATTATCTCAGTTTTTAATGTTTTTTAATTTCTAAAACGAAGGAGTATGGTGGGTGTATCTTTTTTGTAATGTTTCCTCTTTCGATTTCAAACCCTACTACAAGAATTGAAGGGTATTTTTTTTTATAAAAAATTCTTACTTATTGTAAGAGTTGAAGAGTGCAACTAAAATGTTTTAATTTTACTTAATTAAGTGAAATTTATAAATTGCAATAGTTATCTAAATGTGTTGTACCTGTGTAATTATAAATAATTGTAACAACATAAAACAAGTAATTTGCCTCCTATTAAAAATATAAAGATTCATATAATATATTTTTGAATAGTCTAAAAGTGATTATAAGGTAGTATTTTTTTATACATATTCTAAAAAAAAATGGACTCATGCCTTTAAAATTTTTAGTCTAATAGTAATATAGCCTTTAAAATTTTTAGTCTAATAGTAATATACTATGTCTATATAAGCTTAAAAATATAAGAATTTATTAAATATTTAATTAACCACGGCCAAAACTAAAGAATGATGGATCCATATCTTCAAATCTTTTGATCTAATAGTAAATTTTGGTCCTATAAGCTTAAATAGTAGACTACTTAAGTCATTCGAATTTTTTTGAGTTTAAATATTTAATAAATAATTTTATTTTTAAAATTAAATAATTTAATTCTTTTTAATAGTCGATCATGACTCAGGACGAGCAAACATCCAAATGGGCGCCCAAGACCGAAACTCAGCCCTTTTCCATTTTTTCCCAGTAATTTTTCCACTTTAAAACGACACAGAATTGCTCAAAATGGCGTCGTCTTCCCCGCGTCGAATGCAATACATATAAACACGCTTCTTCGTCTTCTCTTCTTCCCCCCTTCAAAGGGATCTCTCAACGTTGCTCAAATGAAATCCCGATTTTCCTTTTGTTTCTTGAGAAAATTATATTGAGGTAAAACCTTTTCAACTGCTTAACTAGTTTGATCATTGTTTTTAGTCTCCGATAACACTCGGTACTTCTGAAAACGGTCCAAAACATGCACACACACATTTCCAAGTTCCCACAAATAATCCAATTCTTGAAAAACAAAGAAACTGAAAATTTTGCTTGTTTATTTAAGATTCTTCTCTACATTTAGATTATCTTTCTCATTAGTATATATTTAAATAAAGCTAGATTTAATAAAAGGGTATCTTTTTTTGGGGGTTTAGATTTTATATTTGGATTATAATCGGACGCTTGTTGATTTTGTATTTCTTAACATTATCTTGTTTTGCCAAAAGGGTATTTTTATCTTTGTTTTTCACTTTGAAATCTTTATTGTTTTTAATTGATTGTGTTGATTCTCCTCGTTAGATGGTGATGATCAAGTTTGATGGTAAATGAAGGAGAAATTGATTGTTCAATGGGAGAGCTTTCTTACAAGGAAAATGTAGCTCAGTATTCTAGTGTTTCGAGTGAAGCTAATTGTGCAACAATGGGCACAAGCGGCGGCGAGGGCGGCGTTGAAATCACAGACGGTACAAAGCTTATATGTAGAAGCAGCTTTAATTCTGATGGAACTATCGAACGATCGTTTATGTTCGCTTATGACTAAGTTGCAATCACCAGAGAGAAATGGAGCCTGTCTTGGTCAGCGAAACCGGAGCAGAACGAAAGTTGGCGTTGAATCTATGAACAACAATGTTGTTGGAAAATTCTGGACGAATGGATCGAGCTTATCGAAGCTGAAAAAGACGGCAAAACGGACATGCATGGGTAGGCAAGTCGAAGTTGATTACCATTGCATTAAGGCTAAGAAGGTCCTTGATGAAAATGAACTGCCAATTTCTTCTTTGAAGAGAAAGAAACTGTGTAAATCTTCCTTGGGGAAATGTGGTTTAAAGGAAGTGAAAGCTGAACCTGGTTCCTTTGGAGGATCAGAGGTTGCATATAGTGTTCAAGAGCCGAAAGGCTCGATCCCGGAACCATTTGAGAAGCTGCAATTCGGTTCAAGATGCCCCAGTGCTCACCCGGGGTTTTCGTTCTCTATCATACATTTCCTTTCCGCCATTCGCTCTGCAATGATTACTCCGTATGCAAAAGATGATCCTTCAGCATCAAGCAACAATTCTGCTGAAAGCAGTCCTAAAAGCATTGGCAGATATCACAGTCTCACCATATCTGAAATTGTCGAGCGAGTCAGATTGAATCCCGGGGATCCTTGCATTCTCGAAGCTCGGGAGCCACTTCAGGAGTTGGTTCGAGGTGCTCTTGCAATATTTTCGTCAACAACAGCCCCTCTTGGTGCAAAGGACTGGAAGACTCTCACTCTTTATTCCAAGTGTGACAAGAGTTGGTCCTGGATCGGTCCGCTATCCATTAAGCCACACAACGATATGATCGAAGCTATATCATCCGAAGCTTGGGGTCTTCCAAGCAGGACAGTTCTGATATTAGCCAATTGCTTTGCAGATTGGTTGAGAATTTCTCAAGAGAGTCTTCAAAAGATTGGAAGCCTTCCTGCACCACCTTTGACATTGATGCATCAAACTGTGAATGTAACGGAAAGATTAAGAGAAGTCCAACCTCGAAAAACCGTAGCTACCATCAGTCGATGCCCCGAAGAAATAAGGGATTATTTCCGAAAGGAAGAAGCTGTTAGGTACTTTGTTCCAGAGAGGGCCTTTTCTTACACTACATTAGATGGTAGAAAATCCACAGTTGCTCCACTAAGGTGTAGCGGCAAGCCATCATTGAAATGCCGAGAACACTTTATGCTTAGAGCAGATAGACCACCAAACATCACAGTCCTCTCTCTCGTGAGGGATGCAGCTGCCAGATTGCCGGACCGTATGGGCACTAGAGCCGACGTTTGTGTCCTTGTAAGAGACTCGCAATACATCGTGGAAGAAATCTCCGACGAGCAACTCAATCAAGTTGTCAGTGGCGCCTTGGACCGATTACACTACGAACACGATCCATGCGTGCGATTCAATGCGGAGAAGAAGTTATGGTTCTATTTACATGGAGATAGAGAAGAATATGATTTCGAGTACGATGCTACTTTTTCGACAAAGAAACAAAGAAGGCAACGATGAGTCCCGTGAATCTATGTTACATGTAGTTACATCTTTTTTGCACCTAATATAATCAGCTCCATTGTAGCTAAATACCACCATCTCTTTTGTAGTCTTGAATTATGATTTTTTGAGTTAGGCCAAGTTGACAAAAATTTAGTTTAATTCACTCGAAGTTGACACATTGAATCAGTTTCGGATTCAAATTCAGATCGAGTCAGTTTCAGATTCGAGTTATTTTAAGAAATTTTAGGGTAATCCACTCAATGATCCCCCATCAAGAAACAAGAGCAAAAAAGAAGCAAGTAAGAACAACAAAACGAGGTAAGTGCAATCTTTCATCATTTCATACTAATATGATTTCAGTAACCAACGAATAAAAAGTCGAACACGGGGAGTACTTATCCATACAAATATATAGATAACTCCAATCCATCTCTTAATTATCAAACCTGCAAAAATTTCACATAGTTCAACTTGGACCAGGAAGCCTACCATTGTGGTGGTCAATCTTAAAGCGATACCCCAAAATAACTGACCTTTTAGTAGAGAACTCGGACTGAGACTTGATTGTTGAGACAGAGTTTTCTGTTTTTGCTAATGCATGCATTCATGGCTTGGATATGAGAAGGGAACTGCACAGTTGTTAATCTGAAAAGGTTGGCGGATCCAGGTCTTGTCGATGTAAATGTTTGGATGGAGGACGAGTCATAGTCACAACCAAAAAGGAAACGCTCTATATCCTCTAAAGTTGCACTTCGGGGAAGTCCTTGCAGTACCACCTGCAAATTTTAGGCAAAGTTAAGATTAAAGCCTAGCTAAGTAAGCCAAAAGCCTCGCTAAGTGGTGGGAATTTTATGGAAAGGCTCTTAAATGATTAAAGTAGAAGCTCTCCCAAAAATCTTAAACAACTGAAGACCCTTAAAGAGAACACAGGTCAAAATAAATATAAACGTTAAGGTCCAATATAGTAAATGGAAAATTCATTATAAAAGAGAAAATCTTGTACATCATTACTAGTTGCAAATACCTAAAAGATCATCAAGAATGCCACAATTTTTTTCCACAATACAGAAGTCTATTCATAACCACAAGTCCACAACTAAACTAATATCATGTAGTCCTATGATTAAGCTTAATTAGTGAAACTGAAGGTGCATATGCGGTTTCTCAAAATGTCGAAAATCCAATCAACTGAACAATAAAAAGCACTATAAAACATGGATGTTTTGACTTACAGTTTTCCCATTGTATGGTGTAACTATGTCCCAGTCAGAAGCATCAACCTGTTGTACCGAAAGTTTGAAACCCGACATTGTCAATCAAACGAATCAGATAAAATGATCAATTTACAATACAATTGAACTTACCCTATCCAACCGGTATAGCCGATCAAACCTCCGAATCGTCCTAGTTGCATTACCAAATGCAGCAGGTGATGGGAACCGCAACATCCTAATTGCAAACAAAGAAAACTCAAGACATTAATTCTAAGGAACTCGTTCATTTTAAAAAAATCTAAAGAAAACCAGTTTCCAATATGTAACCTTGATCAAATTTTAAACATTTAACTCGGAAAAAGAGAATAAATAAAGAAGTTTACATTGCAACAGGAAAAAAGTTGCGGTTGTAGCTGACTTTAATATCATCCGGCGTTAAACTACACCCTTCAAGCAAGCTGATTATATCGCTCTTCATTGTATACTTTGTCGCTCCAAAGAGTTTCCCATAAGCAAATCCTAAAAAGTGTTTTGAAAGGGTAAACTAATTCAGGGGGATTTAAAAAAAAAGATTTTGCATAAATCCTAAAGTCTACAAGTAACAAATAAAGGGGCGTTCTAGGTATTAACCTTTGCTTGCGGAATCGAGGAATTGATCGACGGAAGCTTCCGGTGACGGTGGTTGTTGTTGATCCGGTTCGGTGGAGAACCGTCTCGGTGGTTCGCGAAGGAATGAAGGTAAGGCGTGGGTTGGCTTGATCGTTCGAACCGAAACGTGCGATTTGATTGCGTTTCGGAGGAGATTCATATTCCCTTTTCCTTAGGTTTTCGCCTTTGAAGGACCGATTTCGGTGAAAAAAATGCAGCTGAAGATCGATGAAATGAACGAACAGTGGCTGAGAGAGCAACTATAGTCGAACTCGGAAGTGGGGCTAAGGTCGAGGCTAATGCGGCGATTTGATTATAGGGTAAACTATGTGTTTGTTTGACCATCAATCTATTGGGAAAGTTTTAAAATGACTGTCATAAAAAAAACGCGTCATTTGACTACCCAAACTATTAAAATGGGATTAATTTGGCCATCGGCCGTTAAGAGGCTAACGGAAGGTGATATGGCAGTTAAAAAATTAAAAGTATAATCACACATTTGGTCCTTATTATTTACACATTTCTTTCAATTTAGTCCTAATTTATATTAATAAAATAAATAATTAGATAGTGACACGTGTCAACACCTTATTGGAGGACTTTAATTATTTGTATTTGATTTAATTAATTTATTTCCCTCCTTTAAACAGGTGGTGACACACTCCTTACACTTACGCACAAACTCTATGCTGTCCTTCTCCCCTTCTCCATAATAAGCCAGCCAATAGTACCCTAACCTAAGAAGTTATCTTAGCTAGCGAATGTCCATTAATGTGACCACCGCATGCTCTTGCATGAATTTAATGAATGGTTTGTTGAGTCGTGTCGTCACATCTAAGGTTGGTTCTGTCGAAGGATCTACGGTACAACACATTTCCTAGAACAAAAAATCGCCTCTGCAGGGCAGCGCCACAGGAAACCAAAAACATACATGTCACCTTTGAAAGAAGATACGAATGCAAGGTTATATAAAACCTTCGATCACCTGTTTTCATAAGGGCCTCCATCCTTGCAAGAAGTCTTTTCTTCTGCATGACAAGAGTCTCATTCAAGTCAACCTGACTTAAGTTTCCACTTGAAGCTTTCGATGAGAGACCAAAAAACTCTGAGGTTCTTTCAACATGTGCTATGTCCATGGCAAGTTTTGCTTCACTTGGGAAAAGTAACCTTGCAAATGCGACTGCAATAAGCAACATTTGTTAAAATTAATTGGGTAAACTATATGTTGTTTTATCTGTTTAGTTGCTGAGAAAATATGATGGGTGGAGTTTTGGGGGATGATTGTATGGTGTTTGTTAAAATGTCTGGCTTTGGTGTTTGATGGGATTTTGTTACAGGGATTGAGCATAAGAAATATATATCTAATTAAGTAGATTTAACCATAAGATTGAGTTTGGTGCAGTGGTTATACCGTTGCCACTCAAACATGAGTGCTTGGGTTCAATTCCCATGTTAGGCATTTTCATGAAGTCATATTTTCTCCTTTAAACAGGTGGTGACACGTGTCACCACCTGATTGGAGGAGGAAAATAAATTAATTAAATCAAATATAAATAATTAAAGTCCTCCAATAAGGTGTTGACACGTGTCACTATCTAATTATTTAATTTATTTATTTTATTAATATAAATTAGGACTAAATTGAAAGAAATGTGTAAATAATAAGGACCAAATGTGTGATTATACCTTTAATTTTTTAACTGCCACGTCACCTTCCATTAGCCTCTTAACGGCCGGTGGCCAAATTGATCCCATTTTAATAGTTTGGGTAGTCAAATGACGCGTTTTTTTTTATGGTGGTCATTTTAAAACTTTCCCAATAGATTAGTGGTCAAACAGATAGTTTACCCTTGATTATATTATTCTTTTTTCCGAAGCAATTAAACTATCAAACTATTTAAATAGTATCAATGTAACCACCAGTTGTTTGAGGTTAACGGCAGAGTGACCAGTTAGAAAATGGTACAATTACATATTTGATAGCTACTGCGATGCAATGGCATTGGTGCGATGCAATGGTAGCATCTGTTCAACTTTCTAAGTCTTTTCAAAGACGGCACACACAGCATGGCATTATTGGTGCTCGAACTCGGATCCTAAAGGATGATAAACATCTACCTTTGCCACCAGGACACAAAGGGATGAGTAAAACAAAAAATAGTTTAAACACTTAAAAAGTGAAAACATGATAGTTTGGGCATATATTTTGATAATAAGCCTAAAAAAATAATTCAGATATTGACCAAATGACCATAATAGGTCAATTAAAAGCCACTTGCAAACATCGCCACGTGTGCATTACCCTCGTCCAAATACCCGCAGCGCGAACCGGTCAGCAACGAATCTTTGTTTTCCGTAGTTTTTGGCTCTCTTTCTCCCTCTTCACGCAAAAAAGACAATAACTTTCAAAACCACCATTTCTCATAATGTCTTCGTCTTAATTTCTTCATTTAACCAGATATTAAATAAATAAAGAAAATTAGAGGAACGGAAGGTCCGCTAATTTTCTGTGATTTTTTGTTTGTTTTATCGAGAAATTGAAATTGTTTTAGCTCGCTATGTCGAATCGTCATCTGTTAAATTCGAGAATTTCTTTTCATTTTGTCGTTTGGTGGATCTTGTTTGGCTGTTTTCCAGGTAATATAACTTTCCCGAGAAAAAAAACTGAAATTGTGTACTGGTTTTCTGGCAGGCATTTGGTGTTTAGGAATCAGGATTAATTTTGTAGATGAAATTCACGTTTCTTAGATGAAGAATCTATCTCCTTTTCCCTTTTGATTTTGTTTTTTTTAGGTTTAATTTCATCGCTTGTGGTTACATTGGATTCGCTTGAAATATTTCGCACGCACGATTGGGATTGGATGTCAAAACCGACTGTCTATTTCGCTTGTAAAGGAGAGAACACAACGCTTTTACCCGATGTCACTAAACCCGGCGTCCTTTATTCTTTCAGGGGTCAAGAATCTTGGCAGGTTCTTAAATAATTCGCCTTGATTTTCAATTTTCAATTCTCTTTTCTCTTGATTGCTTATTACTAGTTAGTAGAGAATTTACATTAAAACTTCATTTGATCTGAAGAATGGCGTCTTTCGGTGTTCTGTTTAGGAATTTTATGCTTCTAATCATGTTTTATTGGTAAGGTTTTTGCAATGAACTTAACATTTATAAATCAACAAGTCACAATTCTTTAATTCTATTTCAAATTGTTCCTCCGAACTCCGATTATTAAAAAATTAGATCACTTTGAGATTTTGTTTATTATGCATGTTGAATTCAATCACTATTTAGGGAATTGGCTATATTTTACTTCATGATAAGTGTGCTATTCTGACATTTTACTTCATCTAAATCCTTTACAATTGTTGGTTTGTCGTTGTGACATCGATTTTGCATCTACGGCATTTCTTTTTCATTGCAAAGAGTGTGGAATGAAATTGTAACCTTTGTGATTTCAGCCACTGACAGATTTGGATGGCAAGAAATGCAAGCGATGTGGATTCTACGAGAAGGATGTCATTAAAATAAGTCATGTATATGAGGAGTGGGAGTTTTGTGCTTCTGACTTTAAAGCTCCAACTGGGAAATACACGTTGTTTAAAGAAAAGGAACTTAATGCTACGTTCCACTGTCCAGAATGCGCAACTCTTCCCGGTGGTAAGATTTTTAGTTTTGTTGTGGAATATTTCCAACTTTATGCTCAGGTGCTATCGTACACTATTAATGAGCTAATCCAGGGCATGGTTAATTAAACCTTTGCTATTATATTGAGACTAAAGGTTGTTGGCTAGGTTTGTACTTGCATTACATTTCCTGGTTAATTATTGTAAAAGAAACACAAACAGTATTGCATTCGGTTTTTTTGGCATCATTTAACTAGAGCATCTGACGTTCGTTTGTTATCGTAAAAATGATCCGAATGAGCAATATCTGCAAAGGTTTAATTCAGAAAGACAACTTATTCACCATGTCGATTCTTTTTCCTCTCTCATGCCATGTTTACTTGAGTGCACACTTTCTTTGGTAATGTTGATGTTTAAATCCAGATGCAGTAGTTGTTTTGGTTGTAATTGACAAATTGGTATTTACTGTTTGTTTATAGCTTCCAATGCAACCCCTCAAAATCATAATGATGGGGACGACGACGACGATGATGATGGGAAGGGAATGCGTATTTTTATAATTATACTGATTACCATGCTGGTTTTAACTGTAACAATAATTGCACTGGTGATGACTCATAAACGTTGGCAAAAGAAGAAGAGGCAACAAGAACAAGCTCGGTTCTTAAAGCTATTCGAAGAAGGGGATGATATCGAGGATGAACTAGGCCTCGGTACTGTAATATGATGAAAAAACTTTGTTACCTCCTGTACAGTAAGTTGACCTTACATAAAATTTTGCTTCTTGTGGGAGGGAAAGGGAAAAAAAGAAAAGAAAATCGGCACGTCGTTGTGCAAATTTTGATACACATCTGTGATACTAAGGTGGCTATAGATATGTGTATAGTTGAGCTTTGTGGCCCTCTTGGCCCATCTATTAGTGAAATAGTATCTAGGTTCTAAGTCTTGTAATGAAGAACAACAATGCCTTCTGCTTTTATCTAGCACATCAATGGAATCACCATTTATCAGTAGCAGAGTATTTTATATAATGTTTGAACATCTAACATTTTGCTTACATAAATTATTGCAATTTTGGATCCAAACTACCTTGGTGGTTTTCACCTTCACTGCATATTGTTGTATTCATTTTGTTCCTGAAGCAGACAAGGGAAGTACCCGAAGATGCCATCGCAAAGTCCCATTTCATCGATGCGGTAGCCGCTGGTAGTTCTTTGTTCCTCTCCGTAGTTATAGTAAGAATCTCCGTCTTCTTCTTCACGATATTGATGGTAACACCAAGGGTTATGATCACAATCAGGATGGCGAAATCCATCCTCATGATTATAACTGGTTGAACTTTGATGCTGATCTTCACTTTGGCTATAGTCTTCTTTGTATCCATCATCGTCCCCGCCGACCTGGAACAGATAGTCTCCCCAGTAGCCTCCAGGGCAAGAACCGTATTCCGATAGCCAATGCCTGCAAGTGGAATCCGATTGCCTCTCGTGTTGTCCGTGGTAAGCCGTCTCTTCAAGGGAGTGAGGATCGCAAACGGGATAAAGACGGAAAATACCGAACAATGAAGCTGGTTCTTCATTATTGGTATTGAACAAAGAATTATAATTATCCATTGCTGCTGCTGCTAGTACTACTAAAGCTCTAAGGATCTGCAGTGCCTTGGTTATAACAAAAAGGCGAGTGGCAAAATTTCGTAAATGTTCATTAAATTTGGTGGGAGATTCTTTGGTAAAAGTATAGTAGAGATCCCTCTACAATACCAAGAAATTCACTTTGGTCCTTATACTTTGGAAAACATTTTAGTACCTGTATATTAGACCCGTAAACAATAAAAAAAAAGTAAGATAAATTCGTGTCCATTAAGGAGAGTGAAAAGCTTCAAAAAAGGAACACTGCATTCCAAAAGTGGTTAATTCGGTAACAGTAAAAAAGGACTAAAATGTTACATTTCAAAATATAAGGATTGAAATGAAATTTTCAATATGATGGAATCTGTTTTTAGGGGGCAGAGGTCGGTTGTTAGAGCATCTTATGCAAAACTTCTGGATCACCAAAATGCATCCACTAGCTAGTAAAGTGTCTTTCTTATATTCTCCCCATGTCATAGTAGGTTATTATTATTATTATTATTATTATTATTATTATTATTATTATTATTATTATTATTATTATTATTATTAGGCTAAAGGGGTACTTTTGCCCCTGAGTTCGACCTAAAAATGTAATTTCGCCCCTCGTCGAAAAGTGCACTCAATGTGGCCCTCCAGTCCATAAAATCGATCAAATGGGCCCTTTGACCGACGTTGACCGTTCAAATAGGTCGGTGATGACGTGACAGTTAACGGTGATGACGTGGCAATCCATGATGCTGACGTGATGGTCAACGATGCTAACGTGGCAGTACACGTGAGATGATGACGTGGCAGGAGGGGCTGAATTGATTATTTTAACCGGATTCAAGGGTATAATTGATTTTTTTCCTGAGTTTAGGGACATAATTAAAAGTTCGATAACTTATTTAATCTTTAAGCTAAAAAAATAAAAACTATTAATATTTAAATAATATTTAAATATTCATAAAATATTAAAAAAAATAAAAACACTATAATGAATTAAATATAAGTAAAAACATTAAAGTTATAATAATTTTAAAAAAAATTAAAAATATTTATAAACCATTAGAGAATCTTTCGATTGTTTCTCGTTATGCTACGCGTACTAATGTTCCTTGAACATATTTTCAATTGAGATATCCTTGTATTACAGTATTAATAAAGCCAAAATTCTCTTTCATTTCTGTACATCAAATATTAATGAGCATCAATTTGATATAAAAAAAGCGAAAAAAATTGAATCTTATTGTTACTCTAGTACAATGTTGATTCCACTAAAAAAATCTAACGAATAGTAATACTCAAAATGACGAAGTCGAATTTTTTTCGATAAAAGTGTTTTATTTTTTTAATAATTTATAAAAAAATTATTAAGTTTTTAGATTAAATTTTATCTTTTTTTAATTCATAATATATTTTTAATTTTTTATATAATTTTTATTTTCAGTAACTTTTAGAATATTTTATTTATTTTTATTAATTTTATGATTTTTTATAAAATAAATTGAAGAATATTTTGATCTTATGTGAGAGTCTTCACTTTTTTTTAATTATTCTCACTTAATAAATTTATTTATCTAGTTTTAATATTTTAAAATTTTAATAATTTCATAAATTTTTATTTTTCAACTTAAATATTAAATAAGTTGTAGAACTTTTAATTAAAATCAATTATGCCCATAAACTCAGGAAAAAAATTAATTATGCCCTCGAATTCAGTTAAAATAATCAATTCAACCCCTCCTGCCACGTCATCATCCCACGTGTACTGCCACGTCAGCATCGTTGACCGCCACGTCAACATCATGGACTGCCACGTCATCATCGTTAACCGCCACGTCAGCACCGTAACGGTCAACGTCGGTCAAAGGGCCAATTTGATCGATTTCATGAACTAGAGGGCCACATTGAGTGCACTTTTCGGCGAGGGGCGAAATTGCATTTTTGGGTCGAACTGAGGGGCAAAAGTACCCCTTTATTATTATTATTATTATTATTATTATTATTATTTGACCGATCTAATTTCATCATAATCTAATATTTTTTATTAAAATAATTTAATTATTTATAATATCTCCACACACACTTCATAACATATAGTTTAGTCTTGAAAATACTTTTTCCCGTTAATCATGTTAAGCAATTTTTTAAACATGATGATGTAATATATTTTTTGTTTTTCATTTTAATATATTTTTTGCTCTTCTCTTAAAAATGACCAAATGTATAATTATATAAAAAAAATTTAATAGTCACGTCACTCGTTTAACAAAATTTAATTTCGAGTGACCAAAAGTTTACAGATCGAAAACATAAGTGAACTTATCGGTCGAATTTAAAAATCGGCGACCATTGCAGTAGTTTACCCTAAAATAAAACTTTTATTAAATTACTTAACCAAATTGATATAATAGTAACTAATATGGACCAAATGTATAATTATATAATTTTTCTTTAATAGTAACCTCACTCGTTTAACGACAAATGACTAGAAGTTAACGGATCGAAAACGTAAGTGACATTATCGGTCGAATTTGAAAATCGGCGACCATTGCAGACTGCAGTAGTTACCCTAAAATAAAAGTTACATTAAATTACTTAACCAGATTAATGGAACAAGTTAGCCTTAAAAAGACTAAAAATAGATAAGATTAGGGAATTATTATGATTTAAAAATATATTAGGGAAGCAGGTTTAGTGAGAAATTATTTATGTAATTATGATGGTTTTTATAGTGATCGGTAAAGTCTTTTTTTTTTCTTTCCAAATTTTGATTATTTTATCAAAATCGTCATATTATTTGTTAAAAAGAAATTAATCAAAACGTCAACAGTTATTAATTACATTGTTGAGTGTTGACTAGTAACAGCTGATGGCGACTTTGATTTTGTTGTAATTTTAATTTTTTTGAACTGTAGAATAAAATTGAAAAATATATAAATTTTAAAGATTAAGATTAAATTTCTTTAACATATAATTATTATTTATACGAATTTAATACGTGAACAGAAAATGTCTGATAATTTTTTACGACTTAATTTTAATTTTTAAAAAATAGTATTATAACCTGACTGAGTGTTTAAAAACAAGTTAATACAAGATTTATCACATTTATTATTCTTTTTTAATAATCATATTTATTAGTCAAATTTATAAGATAAAATATTTTTATATAATAAATCGTAAAAAATAAAGTTAAGCACCCCGTTGAGAAAATAAAAAACTTAATGAAAACTATACAATTAATTATAAAATGAAAACTAATTGACATTTTAGCATTAAATAAACTTAAGCACCTCGTTATGATTCCCCCTCAGGTCTTATCATTAAAAGTTCAAACTACTGGAATTCCGGAATTACCCTTCCTTAATCACGCCAGCTTTCTAGATTCATCGCATGGTTTTATCCAAAACTTGGGAGTTTGGACAACCAAAGGCCGAACAAAAATCATATGTTTTTTTCCTCTTTTTACGTCAAATATTAAAAAAATTAAATTTTAGATCATAATTATAAATTTTAAACTCTAAAAAATATATAATACTCTCAATTCTTTAAATTTTAAACTTTAAACATAAACCTAATTTTACTTTAAAAAAACATAAACCTAATTTTTAATAAAAAAATATAAATAGAGAAAAAACATGTAGTAATTTCTATTCATAAAAGCCTCCATATAATTTCAGTTCTGAATTACCTATTTATTGCTCCGTCCCTTTATTATTATTAATTTTTTTAAACTGAAATTAGAAGTTTGATCAATTAAAAAATTTGCTAATTTAAATGTTTAGTAAATAGATATTGTAATAGCGAATTGAGTTAAAGCTTCTCATTTAAAAAATCTTTTTAGAAGTTTTTTGAGTTAAAAATTTGGATAATGTTATGAATATTTATCTATGTGGATGTCTATCATGATTAGAACTTTATCAAAGGAGTTTGATTTATTTATTATTAGGAATATTATCTCTATGAATTAGAGTTTAATGTATTATGTACTTCTTGTGCCTATAAATAGATGATTCATTGAAGGCATTGTATACAATTCTATATTTTGAGAATAATACAAATCTTCCTCTTTCTCTCATCTCTTTGTTCTTCTTGTTCTTATTCTTGTTCTTCTTTATTTTATTCACAACACGTTATCAGCACGAAGCCCTAACCAATTGCCTTGATTCTTGTTGGCGATTCATAATACAAGATTTATTTATCGTAGCTCATACCACACACTCAAGTCGATAGTCCTTGCATAATTATTCGGTATGTATCCACGGTATGTTCATCCTTATCATAAATCCTTTTTGATTGGTTTTTTTTTGGCGCCATTGATGTTAACAAAAAATAATGAAACTATGAAAGTCAATGTATCATAAGTTAATATTATAAGTATTTGCGGTCTTGAATTTTTTTTTGAAAATAATTAAAAAGAAATTTAATAAATAAAAAAGTGATGTCCGCACAAAAGGTGATGTGCCATTATGGTAGGTTTATTAATTAGTTTATAAATTTGTTAATGCTTTCTGATATATTTTAATTATTATTGAAGTCGTATTAAAAAAAAAGTGACATGGCATGTTAGGTCATCATTTGTTTTAATGTTTTAGTCCATAATTAAATATTAATATTTATTTTGTTATTCTATTTTTGATAGTTGATGCTTTTAACCTTGCTTTTTGAGTTTTACATGGTATCTTTCAATGGCTTGGAAAGAGATGTGATATAAAGGGACTATGAAAAGCTATCTCGGTCATATGCTATGTCTCCATTGTCCACGAGAGAAAAATCAATATCGGTAACTTTTGGTTTTATTTTTTTTCTTTATATTATTATTTTAAAGTGTGATAAATCATTATGATTTTGAATTTACAAGAAAATTATTATAAAGTCTATATTTGCTCGAAAGCAATATTTTTTCTTCATCGTAAAATTCGACCATAGACTTCTCCCAAGATCAAGTGTTAAAATTTTGTCTTGATCCAAATAATTTTATGGGAGGCATTCCCTGAAGTGAATGCAAAGCATGATGTTTATTCCATGCGATTATCAATGATGAGGCATTCCCTGAAGTGAATGCAAGCATGATGTTTATTCCATGAAATTATCAATGATGGGGCATTCCCTGAAGTGAATGCAAGCATGATGTTTATTCCATGCAATTATTGGATCTGTTTCATTCCCTGAAGTGAATGCAAACATGGTAAATCATTATTCAATTAGAGACATAATTTTCGATATAATCCAAGTATAATTGGCTGGACATCCCGTTCTGCGAGGCTACTGGTCTCAAAGGAGGTTTTTAAAGGACCTTGTGGACAGGTTTAACAATGCCGCGTACGAGGATTAAATCTTTGTTCTCTGTGATAAGGATATGTGAAAAAGGTTTTAAAGGCCCACTGGCTCTACTCCATTCCCTGAAGTGAATGTGAGATTATATTATGGAAGGAATAAAAAAAAATCACATTAAAAGTTGTGGTCGTGGTCGAGGCTATGAATATACACATGAAAAATATAGTCGTTTTAAGAATACTTCTACCCGCTGGTAGCGAAGTTATAAGGATGACAAGAGTGATAAAAATCATTCTAAGGAAGTGAAATCATTTTACCAATGTGATGTTATAAACCATTGGTTTCGTACTTGTCAAACGCCAAAGTATTATGGACTTTATCCATAATCATGAATGATAAATGAAATAAAATATAAACAAAATTTGTTTATGGCAAAAATAATTTTGGCGTTATTGGTCCAACTCAATTGAATATTGTTAATTTTCTCATAACCCTTGAAGGGAATAATTTACCATTTATTTTATTTCCCTTATAACCTCTAACATGAATAATTGTTTTTTTTTATTTTTTTTTATTTTTTTATTTTATGTTAATTCCTTTTATTTATTATTTATTTATGTTAGTTTGCTTTATGTTTATTTATTTCACATATTATTTATTTACGATTTATGTTAATTTATTATTTGAAGAATATGATTACTTTCGGAATAAAATGAATTGTGGCTATTTATGCCTAGAATTGTGGCTATTTATGCCTAGCAGATAATGCAAGTACTCATATTGTACTTAAGCATAAGAAATATTTTTCCCATTTAAATGCAAGGGGAAATATGAGTAGTATTTCTCAAAGTACTAAAATATCAATACTTCGGAAGAGCACCTGAAAGTTTATCTCTGATAGATAATCGACTTGATATGATGTGCTATATTTTATATTTTTCATTCCTCGAAGTGAATGATACAAAGTACATATTTTCATTACCTGAAGTAAATGAAACAAAGCACATTTTGAAAGGTGCACAATTATGCATTTCTCGATAAAATGCAAGGGAATAATGTGAGTACTATATCCGGAAGTACTAATATCACAAAAGGCTCTGGTTGAGCAAATATGTTATTGTCAAATGGAACTTTATTCCATATTCACAGTGCGTTATACTCGTCAAAGTCATAAAGAGAGCAATATGATTTCGCAAAATATCCCTTTGGAAATTATAGATAACATATGTTATCAATTGGCATTTGAAATAAGTCAATATGGATATAAGTTCTGGTAGCCAAAAAGTCAGTTGAAAGCTCTAGGAGAGCTATATATTGCTACCAAAAGATAATTTCAATTGAAAGCTCCGAAAGAGCTAAATATATTCCTATTTAAAGGAACAATTTTGATGGTTGTACTAGACATGTACGAGTAAGATTGAATTACATGTTATGGTAAACTAAAAGTTTACAAATTCAGAGATATATATACACATATATATAGTTGGCATGATCGGTTAGACCATCCTGATCAATAATGGTGCAGAAATTATTGAGATTTACATGCACATGTATTAAAAGAACCTGTAGTTCTTGTGGTGCTTATTCTCAAAGGAATGGATTAAATTCCACTTATTAAAGAACGTGAAGTTCTTGTGTTGCTTAAAGGAATTGATTAAATTCCACTTACTAAAAGAACATGAAGTTCTTGTGTTTTTTGTTCTCAAAGAATATAGATGATCCCACTTACCAAAAGAATTAGAACTTAAAGTTCTTGTACTGAAGTTAAGACTGTATGTCTTGCATATCTGAACGAAATATGGGCCCATATATCCACAAATGTGGAAAGTTTTATATGATTTTAGTAGATGCATCTACATTGTTTTATCGACTTACAACCAGAAGTTTGTGAGATTGATTTTGAAAAGATTCAGATTATGCAGTTAGACTATTCGTCTTGAAAAGCTAGTGGGTTTATGTTTTAGGCTATATCAGTTGTTACAAAGCCTATTGATTATGAAAAATATAGTTTAGCAAAATTTCAATTGGATGCCTCCTATTTAATAGCTAAACTATGAGAACAAAAGAGTTATTTTTTATATGGTGTTTTCATATAGCAACACTTATACGCATCAAGCCAACGAGTTATAATAAACTCCCCGTTATGATTGGTTTTTGGTCAGAAACCATACATTTCCCATTTTATGATTTTTGAATGTGCGATATGAATTGCTCCACCACAACGCACAAAATGGGTAAATAAAAAAGGGTTGAGAATATATATTGAGTACGAGTCTTCTTTTATGTTTAAATTCTTAAACATTAATTGGAGAATCATTTATGACATGATTTTTCTCAACATCAGGGGGAGATAATAATCAGCTGGATAGAAGAAAATGAATTATCATTATCTAGATCCTCGTATATGAACTAGAAGTTCATAAGATAATTCATGTTATTACATGTCAACTGCCAGACATATTTACTGACCCAATAAGAGTAATTAAGTCTCATATACCAGCTGAAATGCTCTAAGTTTAAATTACATGTTAGAGCGAGAGAATGTAAATCATGCCTGAAGCATGATAGTTGAAATGGTTCCAATGATCAAAATTCTCGTAAATAAAAAGTAATATGAGATGGTCATATATTGGAGGCGGGTGCTCCTGAAGAGACCCAAGATATAACAAATAATAAAACTCTATAAGAGTTTCAGGTACCTGAAATAAAGATTGAAATCTTGAAGAGATCTCGATGAGTTATGTCATTACGAGAATAGAACCAGAAAATTGGAAAATTGTCGACAACGATTTTACAAACAATTTTACATAAAATACTTCTATAGAAGTAAAGAAAGAAATATAAAATCTATCCAGAAGTATAGATATTGAATTGGCCAATGTTGAAAGACGTTTTGAACTTCTAAAATAGAAGTATTTGAACCACCAGTCCAAACACCTAAAGGTGTAATGCAAGTGAGGCACAAATAAGTAGTCGTAAATACGACTTGAACTGTGATTTATGAAAAGTTTTAATTGCTTCATGGTGGATGCAATTACTTTGGCAGTTTTGAAAATTTTACATGCGTCTAATTATTTAGATATGTCTTATGAATATTTTTGGCACATTTGGTATAATCGCCTTAGTGAATACTAATTGAGAAAATACTATAAGAATGATCAGATTTTCTTATGTATTTTATAAAGGAGTTTGGATCAAGATCCATTATGATAATTTTAGAACTCCTAAAGAGCTTCAAATTGGAAACTCATGAAGTACTTTCAATACAAGTACTTGAATCTTGACATCAAGTTTATCTCGACCTGAAGATCGAGCATTTTTATATATTTCTTTTGTCTATGAATAGACATAAGCTGAAAGAATCTTAAAGAAGATTCAATATGAATAGAGCATATCTATTGACTATCCCAATAGTTGTAAGATTGTTGGATGTGAATAAAGATAATTATATCTTTTCTTGGTCTTGAAGCACTATATATTAGTTGGTCAAGAAATATCTATGAATATACAAAGATCATTACATTTAGATCTTCAAACATTCGTTGATGCATCCTCAAATGTCGTAGAAATAATTGTTATGCACGAGGCAAGCCAAAAAATGTGTTTGGCTAAGATTATTGACCCAACATATCCAAAAGATATGTGGATTTACTTTTACAAGTTTGAAAGTTGATACATCATGGAACATATTACTCCAAAGTTTCATCCCTCACGATCTTTAGAAAATATGATATTCAAGATTAAATTATGAAGATTCAAAGATCTTCTGTGATGTTTTCATGAGGGGGAGTAAATACGCGTTGCACTCTTTTTCCCTTAACCGAGGTTTTGTCCCAATGGGTTTTCCTGGTAAGATTTTTAATGAGGCAACAAGTTATGCGTATCAAAGATGTGTGTACTCTTTTTCCTTCACTAAAGAATTTTTTTTCTCCCACTGGGTTTCTATCTTAGTAAGGTTTTAACGAGGCACATTATCTTCATAGACATCCAAGGGGGAGTGTTATGAATATTTATCTATGTGGATGTCTATCATGATTAGAACTTTATCAAAGGAGTTTGATTTATTTATTATTAGGAATATTATCTCTATGAATTAGAGTTTAATGTATTATGTACTTCTTGTGCCTATAAATAGATGATTCATTGAAGGCATTGTATACAATTCTATATTTTGAGAATAATACAAATCTTCCTCTTTCTCTCATCTCTTTGTTCTTCTTGTTCTTCTTTATTTTATTCACAACAGATAAAAGAATTGTAAAAATTATTTTGTCCTTGATAATTATAAAAATTTCTCTAAATAACATAAATTTGCGTAACTAATAAAATTTAAAAAATAATTTTATAAATGAGAAATTATATAAATTAATAAATTCATATAAATTTAATAATTAATAAAATTATGGTCAAAATATAATTTTATAGATAAAAAATTAATATATACATCTAAATTTAATAATAATTAAAATTATATTAAAAATATAATTTCACAAATAAAAAATTACAATCCTCGTTAATAATTAAAAATAATAATTTTTATAATTTAATTAATATTAATAAATACAAAATTTTAATAATTAACAAATTATTTAAATAAGTATTAAATTAATTATGCCTTTATATGTCATTATGCTTGTTCAAATAATCAAACAGCTATCCGCTATCAGTTAATTTTTCCAAATACCTTTATACAATCAGCTAATATAATCTGCTAATTAAATCAATTAATAATATCAGATATCCGCTATCAACTAATTTAATTTATTATTTGTTATCCGTTAATTGCTAAATAAAGTCCAATAAACATCACAAATTCATAGAAAAATAAAAATTGGAAGCAAAAAAAATGGAGACAACCTTAGAATTGTCACGGTTTCAAGCCGCGAGATTGGACCTTCCTGTTCTTTCAAAAAAAAAAAAAGATTGGACCTTCCTGGAATTTTCTTTTTCTCATTTCTTTTTAATTTGTAAGGTATTTTAAATGGCTTTGACTAAAATGTATAAATATTTATAAATTAATGTTGAAAAACAAAGAGTTTGATTCTTTTACATCCAATTCTCTTTCTCTTGCATGGGCAGTCTCTCTGTCCGTTATGAATCTTGTTTGACTGCTCTATAATTGTACAATCAACGCTTATTTTCTGTTTGGTTGTCGAGAAAATTGGAGAAGTAACTCGAGCTATTGGAGTTTCTTGAGGTTAAGTCTTTCTTCTTTTGTAAGAAATGCGTGTTAACATTCTATTTTGGGATTTTCACTTAATATAAGTCAAAAGTGTGGTTTCTTTCTAGTTTCTATCGTTGGTATGAAAGTGATGGCTGATTGATTCTTTGCTTGCTTGCTTTCCTTTTATTTCTTTCTTTCTTTTTCCTTTTGCATTTTATTTTATTGTTGATTAAATAGGAAGAATTTAGGGTTTGATATTTGCTTGGTTTGGTTTTGAACTGAATGCAGATACCTCAAGTTAAAGGATAAATATTTTTGAGAAGAAAGGTTTTGATGATTGGTGATTTGTTGGGTTCATCTTTCTTTATAGAAAATAAATACTGTAAAAGGGCTGTTGTTAATTTTCTTTATAGAAAATGAATGTGGTTGGCAAAGTTGGGAGTTTAATTTCACAAGGTGTGTATTCTGTTGCTACTCCTTTCCATCCTTTTGGTGGGGCAGTTGATGTGATTGTTGTTCAGCAACAAGATGGGAGTTTCCAAAGCACACCTTGGTATGTTCGGTTTGGGAAGTTTCAGGGTGTTTTGAAAGGGGCTGAGAAGGTTGTTCATATAACTGTTAATGGCGTTGAAGCGGATTTTCATATGTATCTCGATAACTCTGGGGAAGCATATTTCGCAAGGGAGGTTGATCTTTGTAAAGGAATTGAGACAAATGGTGATTTGAACGATTCTGATGTTGAAGTTTTACAGGGTGAAGGTAATAGAAAGATTGGTGAATTTTATAGATTTGCACATAGTGTCTCAGATTCCGCAGTGGCTCAGTTGAGGAACGAACTTGATTCCACAAATCCGAAACGGTTTGAAAGGGCAGAATCTGATACTAGGTACTATGACTTTCAGGATGAGCAGTCCTCAATGGATGAGGGTTTAAATGGTGAGTGTTTTGGTGAATCAAAGGGTTCAGATTCAGATTCAGAAGTTGTCTTGATCAGTGTAGATGGCCACATACTTACAGCCCCTGTCTCAGCATCAGAGAAGAATGCCGAAAATGTGCAACTAAGCACACCTCAGTTCCATCTAGGACCAGGTGAAGAACCTGACTTTTGTGAGGATAATGAGGAGTTTAGTTCAGGTGACAATGTGTGGGCTGCTGACTATATTAGTAAGCTGAATTCAGCCGCAGCTAAGGATTCCTCTGGTAATATTTGCAGCTTGAACAGTGATTCTACTGCTTTGAACCATCCAGAAGATTGTGAAAATGGGGTGGAACATGCCCGTCAGACTGAAGGAACTCCAAACCTTTCTAACCATGTCCATGAAAGTGAAGTGAGCATGCAGCGTGACGTTGAAGATGCATCCATGCGTAATAAGGATGATATTTTTAAGAGCTGCCTTGAACTATCTGAATTGGGCAGAAATGGGGAAGACTTTAATTCTGAAGACATAGATAGCCCATTAGAAGCTCAGATTTCACAAGATAAACCTCCTTGCAGTCTTCCAAACGATGATGAAACCGAGGAGGGATCTGTTGGTGACTCTAGAAATAAAGATGTGTTGTCTTCCTCTTGTAGTCCTAATTCCTCCAACAATAATGGATCTCCTGATTTACTACTTGAGGGTGAACCAGGTGAAAATGAAGTGATAGATACAGATCATACAAGTTCTAACAATGCGTCTGTTGATTCTGTTAGTAATGACCCTGAACGAAAAGATGAACAATTTGGTACATTAGCAGCAACCGAAGGGATAAATAGCAGTAAGCAAAGTCCTGCACCTGGGGATAAGAGTAGGAAAATTGAGATTGTGGAAACTGCAACTTCTGGTGAAGAGATAGAAACTCGTGTTAGTAATGACCCTGAACGAAAAGATGAACAATTTGGTACATTAGCAGCAACCGAAGGGATAAATAGCAGTGAGCAAAGTCCTGCACCTGGGGATAAGAGTAGGAAAATTGAGATTGTGGAAACTGCAACTTCTGGTGAAGAGATAGAAACTCGTGCTAGCTTGGGTAAGGACCTTAGGACGTTTGCCTCCTTTAATTGTTTCACACTAATCTTGCTCTAATTCTCCTGGAATGCTAGTTGTTTTGTTTGAGAAAACAAAGTCTATTTTCATTTTAATAAAATGTATAGAATGTGAGGGGAACCATTTTTGGTTGTAAAAATAGAACATGTCTCCTAGAAAGTGGGAATGAAAATGGGCCAAAATTAGAGAACAAAAAGAGAGAGGATATTTTCAAAGAAACAGGTAATTTCAAAAATAACTTTTAGTTGTCATTGCAAGCCATCTACGACCTAGGTTCAAATCACCAAATGCAAGATTATTTTTATTTATTTTTGGCTGTCATTGTAAACAATCTGAAGACCATAATCAGATATTCTCTCTAATTAGTGCTCCAATACTTTGACATCTAACTTTGGTCTTTTGTGTTTTATAGAAAAAAGTTGTCTTTGTTACTGCATTTGTAGACTTTGATTGGGAAAAGGGTATTTGTTCTTTTTCTTGATAATTGTTAACATTGTGAAATACGATCTACTTTTTGTTTTGTTTTGTTTTGTTTCATTGAACTCTTATTTTTATTGGTATTATATTTTTCAGTGAACATTTACGTTTTATTATTATGTTTGTCAATAATTGCTTTTCATGTTTTAATTTTGGAAATGCACATACCAAACACATTGACTATTTTATTTTCTGAAAACACGTCTTCCTATTTATTTAACAAACATGCTTTTGAAAATTTAGAAAATAGAAAGAGAATTGTTTCAGAAAATGGAAAGAGATAATATTTTCTCAAATGTATCAGTCTTAGATTTTCTTGCTCACCTTATATTTCCAGGATTTGAGATCTCACTTTGTGGAAATGAACTTCATGCGCGTATGGGACAAGATGCTGCAGCAGAAGTCTTTGAAGCATACCGCATATCACATGAGGAATATAAAAATAATGCAATGTCAATTATTAAGAATGCAAACCTAATAATCCGATTTGGAGAGAGGTATTTTCCATGGGAAAAAGCTGCTCCTATTGTTCTTGGAATTGCTGCATTTGGTTTAGAGTTAGATGTTGATCCCCAAGATGCAATCTGTGTTGAACGGAATGAGTCATCGAACCCAGAGAAGGATGATTCTACTGCCACTTCCACATCCTCCGGCCGTAGATGGAGGCTCTGGCCTATTCCCTTTAGAAGGGTCAAAACACTTGAGCATACCCACAGCAATTTATCTACTGAGGATGAATTTGTTGATACCAAATCTACTCTACAAAACTCACCAGCAGGTTCTCCAGCATCCAGTGGGAGGATTGAATCTCCCCGCAAGCAATTTATTAGGACAAATGTTCCCACTAGTGAGCATATAGCTTCCTTGAATCTGAAAGATGGTCAGAATAAGATTACTTTCAGCTTCTCCACCCGGGTTCTGGGAACACAACAGGTTTCGATTCTCTACCAATCAATTCTTCCTTTAGGATTGCAAGGGGTTTTTAATGCTCAAATTTATCCTCCTAAACCTATGCATCTTTAACAGGTTGATGCTCATATTTACTTGTGGAAGTGGAATGCGAAGATTGTAATCTCAGATGTTGATGGAACTATCACTAAGTATGGACTTTTATATTCTAAACTCCTTTTTGAATCATGTTATGAATTTATGATATATATTCTGGAAATGGTAGATAATTTCCTTACTATATATCATTATGATATGAGTACTAGATTAAACTCGAGTAAAAAAGTACAGGTGAGAATTTTAATAAACCATTTACTTATGTTTGAAGCTGAAATTATTCCATTACGATCTTTAGTATTAAAGCAGCAATGTGTATTTATAGAAGCTGTGACAGCCTATTTTGCTTTGTGGTGAAATCTTCCCCTTGAATATGTTTCAGTCGTGTATAGTTTGATTACAATATGTGTCTTTCAATAACCTTGACAGTTGACACATCTCTTTCAGGTCTGACGTTTTAGGCCAGTTTATGCCTTTAGTTGGAAGGGATTGGACACAATCTGGTGTAGCTAGACTTTTCTCTGCTATTAAGGTACGTTTTTTTTCTCATTTGTTTCAATATTCAGTTTGACTTACGTGGTTGTATATTCCTTCACCAGGTTTTTAGAATGCAAGTTTAGTATTATGATGATATGAACATTATCCTGTTACCATTGTTGTGCTTCTTGACCATTTTCATTTGTGAAATTTATTTTGCACTTCTTTGATGTCGTGTGTTGATATCTTTTTTTCTTCACAAGTTGCATCTATGTCCGTCCACCTTTCTCACTAACATTTCTGTGCATATGCACAAGTACAATATTTGTTTCTAGGGAAATTGGGTTTAGTTATCCTGTCACTTGGTGATTCGATTTGAATGATAAATTGGCAGGCCCTGCGGTTGCTTATTTATTTTTTATGAGACCAGTATGTCTCTTGAATTTATTCCATTAACTAACATATATCGACATGCATGCACAAATCGACTTCCTTGGGTATCTGATGTCAAATACTGAATTCTCTGTTCACAACAGGAGAATGGATATCAGCTGCTATTTCTGAGTGCACGAGCAATTGTTCAGGCGTATCTAACGAGAAGTTTTTTAGTCAACCTGAAACAGGTCATTTTACCTTCCAAACTATTATTTGCCATGTGGCCAAATGAAAGTATCATTTACCTTTTCATCTAAATATAACTTTTACATTTTCCTTGTGAAAGCAAAAAGGCAATAGCTAAAGTAACAACTAAAGAGATACACTAACATTTCAAAACCACCCTCCCTGTTAAAAGGATTTTGCTTTGAAATTATGAGTTTGTAAGAACTTTTTAACTGATCGATTTCTTTATTTAGGATGGAAAAGCTTTACCGAATGGACCTGTTGTTATTTCTCCTGATGGCTTGTTTCCCTCATTGTACCGCGAAGGTGAGATCTTTCTTATGTGTGCGTGTATATATATAGTTTATTCATTGAAGTAATCTATTTTGTTGTTTTGACCATTTACGTGCATCAGAATCTTTAGGCTGTACTTTTAGTTGCATATCATTCTGATTTATTCTACCATTTCCACCTTATTCGTGGCAGTGATAAGAAGAGCACCTCATGAGTTCAAAATAGCGTGTTTAGAGGTAAATTCTGAAATACTCGACCTTGTTTCTCAACGTAGATCGAAACAGTTACTGTGATAGGATCGGTCTTTTCACTTCGGGTTTCTTTCTTATTGCAGGATATCAAGAAACTTTTTCCCTCTGACTACAATCCGTTTTATGCGGGCTTTGGAAACAGAGACACGGATGAGCTGAGCTATAGAAAAATCGGGATCCCGAAGGGCAAGATTTTTATCATCAACCCAAAGGTATACATGCTTTCTATGTCCTACTCATTAGGAAAATTTGAACCATAACCAGTAATAAGGCTACGATATCAGCTTTCTAACAATCTGACTTGAAACTGACAGGGAGAGGTGGCTATTAGTCATCGTATCGACGTGAAGTCATATACGTCACTGCACACTCTCGTTAACGACATGTTTCCGCCAACCTCGTTGGTCGAACAGGTAAAAGAATATTTTCTTGTATCCGTTTAAATACGATTCTAAAATCTCCAGAACTGTCCCGGATTCTTGGAGCCTTGGAAGTTCAATGGTATTGTATCGCTGATATTCGGATACCTTTGCAGGAAGATTTTAACTCATGGAATTTTTGGAAAGTGCCATTGCCGGATATCGAGTAAGAGAGGCAGTAGCAGCTTTAAAGGACATGGGGGACTCAAATTGGCACAAAGCGTGCTACATAGAGAAGAGATGATTGCCTTGTGCAGTCTTTAGTTTTGTATTCATGGTGACCCTCAAATATGATTTGTATTAGATAGTTGAAGTCAAGTGAATAAAATCTCAATCACTGCCTTCCTCCATAGCTGTTTTTTTCCTTCTTAAAAGAACCATTACTGTATTGATAACACGGTCATTATTATAACTTAATAGCGAACAAAAGTGATGTCTATGAGTTAAATTTAACTTTAATAAATGAAAAAAAACTTCCAAACAACCGATTAAGAAAAAAAATGTAAAAAAGAAAACGAAACATACCGCAAAGTAGAGAAAAACAACTGTGGATCTACAAAGTCCACCTAGGAAAGTAATTGCACCCCATTTTGGGGAGAATTTTTTTTTCTTATAAAATTAATTTAGTGTGTAGAAGGAAAAATTAAACATTTACATAATCATTTGAGAAAAATATATTGTGATTGTTATTGAATTTCTAGATTCACCGGTGAAAAAAGCGTGTCATAAGGATAGAATTATTGAAATTAAAAATTAAAAAAAAAAGTGAACTAAAAAAATAATTATCGACGGTCAATAACCGACTCTTAAAATTAAAAAAAAAAGAGTTGCAGCTGCTAGAGAAAAAAGAAAACATTTGTTAAGGTTATTAATTCGAATTGAGATTTTATTAATAATAATCAAATAATTTAAAAATAAAATTGTATTAATTATTGGACTCACTCCATTTGAAAAACTAAATATCGATCATAATTAATTTTCAATAAAAATAGGCAAAATGATAAAAGATGCCTCAAATATTTATATATTTTGTCATTTAGTTCTCTATTTTTTTACAAATATGCCCTCAATATTTTAATTTGGTCTAAATATGTCCCCTGCTGGATGGAAACTATCACGGTCAATGGTTGATGCTGACTAAACTTGTCACGTGTTACGACCCTTCTTTATGGTGACACGTGACAAATTATCATGCTGACACGTGATCGAATCTGATAACGATACATGACAAATATAATGTTGACACATCAGTAGATCTTAACACGTGGTAAGTCCAGTCAGCATCAGCCGTTGACCGTCAGTTGACTGACATTTTTCATCCAACGGGGGCATATTTAAACTAAATTAAAACGGTGAGGGACATATTTGGACCAAATTGAAACGTTAGGGGACATATTTAGACCAAATTAAAATGTTTAGGACATATTTAGACAAAAAAGAATAAAGAGCTAAATAACAAAATATAAAAATGTTGGAGTAATCTTTTATCATTTTGCTTAAAAAAAAATAAGATAAGAAATACGTATATGAATAGTAACACTTTTTATTCCCTGAAATTTAAAATGAGAAAAATGGTGGTTAAAAAAGAAAGTAGGACAGCGAAACAAGAGGCAAGGGACTCGAAGAATGCGGGAAATTAATAAGATATTTACGTCAACGCCCCAATTGCGTTTCTCCATTCGCTAATTCTTTTTACTTTTTTGACTTTTGTTTTCCCCCTTCGTTTCGTCGCTTTCCCAAACATGCAAAACTGAAGATTTTTCCCGACGAAAATCAATTGCCATTATTTTAAATGCTTCGTCGTCTTTTCTTCATTTCTTCTCGTTAGGAATTTTATAGGGATTCGAAGAAAATGTCATGGATAAGAACGGCTGTTAGTAGAGCCAAGATGATCCATAAACGCACCGTCTTGAGTGTCGCCGATTCCGTCGTCTTCGGCGGTGCCAAGATGATCCATAAACGCATTGTAAATCTCACATTTCTCTCAATTCGCACTCGATTCCGTTTCTAGGCATTATATACCAGTTCGAATATTTTGAACATGCATATTGGAACTAGCATTTAGTGCCTAAGCTAATTAGTTATGGTAAAACGCTTCCAAGTTTATTTGTGAGTTTGATGCAATTGATCCTTTCAATTTTAACAGAAGATTTTGATTTGTTTATTTTACGTCAATTATCAGGCGTCTAGGAAAATGCAGAATCTTCGAATAACGGTAAAGAGACTTGAAGAAGTTTCGGTATCATGTAAAGGAGTTGAGAGGGTTCAGCTTTTAAGACGATGGCTGGTCGCCCTTAAAGAAATCAACAGATTATATAATGATCAAAATAATAAAAAAGATATTAGTAACGATGATGATGATGATGATGATGATAATAACATTACTAAAGACAATAACAACGGCGGCAGCTGCGACACTACTGCTATTGAAAATCACAAAGACAATGTCGACCAGTTTGCTCTCGAAGAGATCAAGGATTCAACCCAAAAGCCAACTTTGGTCGGTAATCCTTTCTGCATTTTTTCTTTTAAAACTTTATATTATCATTAAATTAGCAATTATGTAAATTTATATATTTGTTGATGTATGAATATTTTGATTGTTGATTACAGGTGTATTACTATGACCCTGAAATCGGGGAACCAATGAATTTTCGGGAGGTTTTTCTGTATAGTCAAGCTCTTGAAGGGATGACATTGTCAATGGTAAGTTCTCCATGATTAATGCCAATGTTTCCTTTTGGTTGTTTGCATTGGAAATGACTTGTAAAAGTTAATGGAAAAGAATTAACGGACACAAGTATGGTTTATGTATCATGGTCATGAATTTGTACTTGGACTATCATAAAAAAAAAATTGAATAAGGCTGTGCTTGAACTAGAACTATGGAGCTTGTTAAAGCTAGGGAGTTTGGTAAAGTGTGTGTGTGTATATATATACCTAAAATTTTACTTATTTTGATGTCTTAGTTTAATTTATTTATGTTGCTTCATTGGCTTGTCCTGTACATGATGGAGCAATACTTTATTCTCTTGTAAGTAATTTGCATTCTTGCTAAAAAGAAGGATCATCATCTGATATCTGTATCATTACATTAGGCCATCTCTAGCGGGACTGTACAATGTATATTAATTATCGATGCCATATCGACATGTATTAAATATTAATAGACTGATATACTGATTCATATAGCAGTTAGTGTATGTCACAATCATTTAAGAACCAGAAAAATGAGTTTCATATTTGTCTGGTGGTTTTGGCAATCTCCTTTTTAGAAATTCGTAGCAGTATTATATTCAGGATTTTTTTTTAAAGCAACATTTAGTATCCGAACTTGGCTACTTTTCCCAATTTGGTCCCTAAACTTTTTTTTTCTGGTCCACATTAGTCCCAAAACTTAGCAACTTTTCGAAACTTGGGCCCTGAACTTGGATTCCCATTAAGGACCGAAATGTGTGATGAAATTCAAGTTTAGGGATCAAGTTGGGTAAAGTTGCTAAGTTCTAGGACCAATGCGGATCAAAGGGACCAAGTTGGGAAAAGTTGCAAGTTCAGGGAATAAGATGGACCAAAAAAGTTAGAGGGATCAAGTTGGGCAATGTTTCCAAGTTAAGAGACTAAATGTTGCTTTATCCTTTTTGTTTCCGCTGCACTTTCATGTTACTTTGCCTGCTTTGCATATCTGGGCTTTGTATTTGCCTGATCGATTGAGTTTAACCGCAGGGTAACTCTTTTGTATGACTCAGATTCTTGAAGCACCAAATGAGGAAGAGGCTTCATTATTTATGGAAATACTTAGGTGATCTTTCCAACTCTTTTTGTTGCTTTTTAGTGTTTGATTCTCCATATTGGCCTAAATTAATTGCTTAAAAGTTATTTCCCCGTCAATTATATGGAGAGAAGAGAATTTGTTTATGAGAATCATATGTTTTGTGCCTTGCTATTATTTGAATTCCAAGTAAAGTGCATTGGTTTGGTCATATACAGGATCTGTATTGCAGGAGGGAAGGAAGTTCATGAGAATGTAATGAGCAACATAATGAACTTAGCAGTGACATTCTCAAACTATCGGGAGGAAGTATTGGTAAGTACGTTGCATATATGTTAATAAAAGATTAGAGTTAATCTAACATATATATACATATATCGGTTCTTATTCATTTTACCTTAATAACATAATTTAAAGGTCTCAAAATAAATGTTCAAGCTGCAATTAAAGGTCTCTATTATTTTTTGCAGATAAAACGAGAAGAATTGCTCCAATATGCTCAATCTGCAATTAAAGGTCTCAAAATAAATGTTGGTCTTGCAAGGTGATTAATGAGTCTATAACACACACACATATGTTGGTATGTTTATAATGTTTAATCCATACGTTTTCCCCTTACAACATCCTAGATCTTTTATTGCATAGCATTGTCATTTTGAGCCATGGTATTTGTAATTGATGTAAGTATATATCTAAGTATCTTGAATCATAAAGGGGTTTGATTCTTGGTTTCTTGTTATAAAGCTCATGAAAACCCAGGTGTGAATGTTGATCTTTCTATTAATATCATTTTTTTTAGTTTGTAATACAGATTTACTATCATTTCTTCTCATGTTTAAGCAATCATTAACATTTGTGAACATATTTAGTTGTAATAAAATAGGAACGGAATGTAATCTGTTTCCCTCCACTTGTTTCTCTGTCTGCTATCAGAATAGATGCTGAGGCCTGCAGTCTAAAGGAAAAACTTGGTGAAATGAAGGCACTCCAGAACTCTTCAAGTGAAGGTCGTGGAGAATTTTCTGAAAAACAAAGTGCTGCAATGATAGAGGTGAAATCTTATAAATTATTCGTTGCAGTGATATCCTAATATTCATTTTAGCTCTCATGACTGTCATTTTTGTATATTTCACTGATCCACAGGTATATCTGATAGTGCTTAGCATCTAATGATTCAACAAGCTAAATGTTCTGATCTTTCTTTGTAGGCTCTTAAGGAAGCTCTTGGCTTAATCAGGCTATATTCCAGATTGGAGGCACTGTTACTAAAGAAAAAATCTTTAAGCAATGGGGATACTCCAAAACTTCATGCTGAAAAGGTACCATTCTTCCACCTCATATCGCTTTGTTTATGATATATAGCAATTAATGAACTGCAAAGTATTCAAGATTTCCGGCTAGAAACTAGTGCTTCTCTGTCAAACGTGGGCGAGCACAGGGGTGGATCCAAAGGGGGCAGGCCAGGGGGCCTTGGCCCTCCTTGGCTCCTATCCAGAAGTCTAGGACCTTAGTAATTGTCTCGCATATATTTTGGCCCCCAAAACTTCATATTTGATCCTCCTCTTTTATTCCATCTCTCAATATCAAATTCTTGCCATCCCCACAATGCAAGATTCTTGGCTTTGTCCCCGACTCTAAGGTCTTTTTGTTAAATGCTTAATGCAATCCTATTATACAGCAAGTGACTGTTATCTTCTGTATCGTTTTGCTGCTAGTTTCACCTGCTCCACTATGTTATTCTAATGAAATGTATTTTTTTTACAATCGCTTCTTGGAACTGTTTGGAAAACCAAAATCCATTCAAAGGTAAATTATTGATAAGCTAATGAAAAAGAAGATGAGAACACCAGAATGATGTCATAGTTTTCTGCTTACTTTAACTGTTAATTAGCTATTATAACATATGTTCCATTTTTGTTGCAGGTCGATAAATTAAAAGTTTTATCAGAATCTCTTGTTAATTCAACATCAAAGGCTGCAAGGCGCATTTTAGATCAAAGGTTTTAAATGGAACTTAACATTTCCTGTTTGGAATATTCTAAAACAATTTAGTTCCCTTTCACTCTTTTATATGTGCACTAACCTTTCAAGGTTTACTGACATTGTGTTACTTAGTTTGATAATTGGATCATGTTAATTTTAGGTTTTATTTTTTTGAAGTTATTGGAGTGAAATGAACCTATCATGTTTATTAGGTTTTATTTTTTAAAGTTATTGGAGTGAAATTAACCTATGTAACTTGGTCATGAGTGTGTATCAGATAGAGGTATGTTCAACTTTTTTTTCTTCTAATTTTTCCATACAGTTGGAAGGTCCTTGGAGGATCATATTCCATACCCGTGTCCAAAAATATCTCATATATGAGTACGGGATATCGGTACTTTAAGAAACATAAAGATTAGGAAATACATTCATACATTGTGTTTGAAAGGCTTTTCATTATCATGCAACGGCAAATCTAATATGGATTAATATCCTATACACTGGCGGTGGAAAGTTTTTATTTCCACAAGCGCCTCAATTATAGGGTTTAGGGTTAGTGTTTAGGGTTTATAGTTTAGGGGTTTTAGTGTAAAGGTTTAGAATTTAGGGTTCATGTTTAGAATTTAGGATTTAGGGTTAGAATTTAGGGTTTAGGGTTAGGGTTTAGTTTTAGGGTAATATGGGTGAGGATTTAGGTTTTAACCTATAAACCCTAAATTTTAACCCTAAACCCAAAATTTTATCAACAATCCCTAAATTCAAAACTATTACACTTATATCCCTGAATTTTAAACCCTAAACGAAGTCCCTAACCCCTAAAACTAAGGCGCTTGTGTAAAAAAGTTTCCACAAGCGCTTGTGTATAGAACAATTACCCATCTAATATTCCTATATATGTCAAATAGGGGAAATACATTCATACATTGTGTTTGAAAGGCTTTTCACTGTTTCCTTGTTAGTTTCGATTGAATTTTCTGTTAATTTTAGCTTTTCTCTTTTCTTTTCCCTGTGTTTCAATCAGGGTTCAGAAAGAAGAAGCAATTAGCTTTCGTATTGCTAAAGCCAACGAAGTCAGCCAACAAGAGAAGGTATTAATTATCAAGGGAAGCTATTTACCTTTCTAATCAGAATATCAAATGAAGAACTTCACATAATCATTCACTTTGAATGCTTTCTTCCTAAAATACATGGAGGGCATTGATCTCAAGGCAATGCCTATTCTTCACTTCTTTTTATCAACTCAATAGGGACTTAAAGTTTTCCAATTATTGTCTGTGGATCGGTGGTGCTTTTCAACTGATTTCTGATGTAGCATTTGCAGATTGAACAAAATGTTCCTCTTTTTTCTCTCTTTTTTTCCCGAAAAGTTTCTTTCTTTACTACAAATATGGAATATCAAAGATAATTGATATTGAATTTCCCAGGAACTGGAAGCTGGGATTCTAGAGCTTGAGAAGCAAAAGGATGAACTTGAAGCTGAACTTAGAAAGGTTTATCTTTAATACTTCTTGGAAAACTTATTCTTTTCTGGATTGTTTATCATCTGTCATTACATAGTTAAGTTTCAGTTTTACCCTTTTATTTCTTCTTTTAGTTTATATATCTGATCCTGTATGTCAGATACCGGTATTTGTCCAATACTGGTATATTCAGTATTTAGAGTCCTTAGAGGATCATATCCTGTAACTATGTTCCAAATATGCTGGACGCAAATGTCACTCTGGATTTTAAGAAAAATGCGAGTCGAGCATAGGATACATTAGCTTGAAAGGGTTTCTCCACATTTTCCAGAGTGGGATTATGATATGATTATGAATGTGGTTCAGGTCAATGCATCACTTATCTCTGCTCGTATACGCCTTCGCAATGCCAGGGAAGAGCGAGAGCAATTTGATGCTGCCAGTCACCAGGTTCTATCACAACTGGCATCAAAGGTATAATTGCTTTTAAGTACCAATTAGATGATACGCTTTTACAAGTAGAACTCTCTCTCTATTCATATTCAGAAAATTGCCTTCTGTTTCCCCTGTTCATAGGAAGAGGAAATCTCGAGATCGGTTGATTCATGCCAAGTAGAAGCAGACGTTGTTAATGCCTGGATTCATTTTCTGGAAAATACATGGTTTCTCCAAACCACCTACCTTGAGCAAAAGGAGAAGCAGGTCAAGTATGTGCATCTCCTTTCTTCTAACCACCTATTGAATTGATGCTACCACTTCTATTGAGTATTTATCCCATCATTACTCGAACCCGAGTGTGATTGTCGGATAAAGAGTATGCTGACCAACATAGATTTATCCTTTTTGCAATATCACCGAGTTTTATATCTAACTCTGGATTGATGCTACTACTTCTATTGACCACTTATCCCTATGTTACTCCAACCCGGGTGTGTGTGTAGGACAAGGGTATGTATAATGTATTCAACAGAGGTAAGTTAAAATTTTAAGTTTTTGCATGTATTTGGAAAGTACTTGGGAGTGCTATACCCCTGTACTCCGCACACAGGTGATTCAAAATAGATCAAAGAGTCTAAGCAACATAATTTATCCCTTTTAAAACAAGGAATAGTTGCAATATCACAATCTTATCATATCTAACTCTGAAATTTTGATATTTTTTGTTTCTTTCTTTTTCATTTTAATTTGCTAGTGGTGAACTAGAGAGATATGGAGAGCATTTTGTGAATCTGGTCACTCACCTTCTAATTGCTTACAAGGTATTATTACTCTTCCATGAAAGCTTGTCAAAAACGTAATGATATCATGTAATTTCTATTCATTTCCAAGGAGTCTTTTGCAACATATATCCCTCATTTTTATTTGGTTTCCGTCCCCGTATTCTTAAAGGAACAACTCAGGCCTTCCCTCACAAGAATGGGGCAACTGGTGGAGAACTTGGCCTCAACTGAAAGGTATAATTCTTTGTTTCTTTCAAGTTTTCAGTTTTAGACTTTGCATCATTCTTTTAATCAATCAGGCCAGGAGAAACAGCTAAGGATGAATCTCAAAGAAGAAGTCTTGAAGAAGAATATCTGAGCCTTGAATCCAAAGTATGTATCAATCTCATCCACAACATATATATGCAGCATGCAAAATATCAATTTTATCATATTTAGAGATGACAATATTCTGTTTCTTTTTTTTATTATTATTAACTACACCAAACATCCCAAACTATGACCCAGATTTTAAGTTGGTCTTTAAACTTCAAAACATGCTAATTGAATCCTCAAAGTATCAGTATCTTATCAATCAAGTCCTTCCTCCAACCTTGGCGTTAAATACCAACTCGGATCTGACTGATTGGGAATTTAATTAGAACGTCTTGAAGTTTAGACCAATTTAGAATTTGGATCATAGTTTTGAGTCTGATGGAATTAACCTTGTTCTTTTTTCAGTTTGTAAGTATCTTTAGTGTAGTGGGTTCAATGAAAACACAGATTTATTCTCCAAGTGAAGGAACTTACAGGTAAACAACTCTTATCTTTTTATGAATGTAGAACCATATTACATTGCATTCCCATTAATGTTTACTTGGCCACCATCCAGGAAGAAAGATGACAGGCTGGATGAGCTATTTGATGATCTTGAAAGTATAAGGGAAGCATTTGAATCCATTCAAAGACCAACTTTAGGTCTTGAAAATCCAATCCTAATGTCGGAGTCGCAATCCACCAACAAGTTGCCGCTGATTCCGTGGACGCGATTAAAGTCTTCCTTAAATAAAGGGGATCAAAAGGAGCTGAAATTCGAGTTGGAACATGACGACGAAGAGAGTTTAGAGTATGAAACGGATGAGATCGTAGAGTGGGAATACGATGCATTAGTACCCAACTAACCAACCAAGTATTTGCCTATTTTTTCTGCTCTGCATTATGAAGCTAACCCTTGTTGTTTCAAAAGGTTAGAAAAAGAATTGTGGATATAACTTGTTACTTAAGCAAAAGCTGCCATTAGAGAAAGTCATAGTTCATTCACTGTATTTGTAATGTCAAATGTTGTGGTGTATATTCTTCGGTTTTTGTTTTATATACTGAAATGTATACATAACTCTTTAACAAATGTATTTTTTTTTTACGGATTATTATCTTATACACTGGCGATGGAAAGTTTTAGTTTCCACAAGTGTCTTAGTTTTAGGGTTTATGGACTTTATTTAGGGTTTAAAGTTTAGGGGTTTAAGTGTAGTAGTTTTGAATTTAGGGGGTTGTTAATAAAATTTTGGGTTTAGGGTTAAAATGTAGAGTTTATAGGTTAAAACTTAAATTCCTACCCATATTACCTTAAAACTTAAACCCTAACCCTAAACCATGAATTCTAATCATGAACCCTAAATTCCAAACTCTTACACTAGACCCCCTAAACTAAAACCTTAAATCCTAAACTAAAATCTTAAATCTTAAATTTGAATTTTTTGTGAAAATAAAAAAATTTCACCGCATGTGTATAGGATAATGATTTTTTTATTAAACAAATCAAGTTGTTCTTAATGTTCTTCAAGCTCTATGATTCTAGTATTTCCCTTGTCAACTTTTTTATGCTAAATTTGTTAACAATTCACAAGGTAAATTAAATAAAAAAAACAAACATAAGTTTATTGTTAACAAATGAAATTTAAAAGAATAATTGAGAATCTACTTAAAAAGTTTCACTATGATCACAATTTTTTAATTACCATAATAAGTACACAATTTTACACTTAGTTATCCATGATATGAAAACAATCAGAAGTTCATAAATTGGCAAAAATAAAAACACTTGTTTATGCTGTAGATTGGAAAACTATAGTGGTCAGATAACTAATACAAATGCTCAAAATTAGTATATTAATTGTGAAAAATAAGATTTATATAATAAATTAGCTCTTACTGAATTAAGTAATAATTAACTTAACTTTTAAATGAAATGTTATCTTATTTGAACCTTTATTTGAAAATTCGTAATCAAATAAGCCCTTCAAACTTAATTATATAATTTTCAATCATTTGAGTTTTTTTTTTCAATTCTAGAGACTTATTAGATCGTGAATTTTCACATCACTCATTGACTTCTTTAATTATCACCTATTTTTACGTGAGTCAATTTATTATATAAACCGAAAAACAAAACTCGAACAAAATCCGATTGTTAATTTGATCAAATCTGTGGTCAAGAGGTAGGTTAAATTATATTGGATTTTTACTTTAGTTGTCTGCTTCACGGAAATCAAGTTAACCTAAGAATGTCACCTTTGGATTTTGAAATGCTTCAATCTTATACGGGTGGAGTTTCTTTAAATAAAAAATTCAAAAATATATTTATTAGTAGTTTCAGAATTTCAATACTCTATAAATATGTATAAAAACTTAAAACTTATAAAGATATAACAGTAATTTATTTTTGAGTAAATTTTACCGGAAATTCCTTTTGTTTGTATCGTATTTTATTTTGGTCACCCATTCTAAAAAAATATTATTTTTGCCACTTATATTTTCGATCTATTTTATTTTAGTCATTATGTCGTTAACACTCGTTAATTTGATCATTAGTTAAAAGAGTTAATTTTTAATTTGACCATAAACTTTAAACAAATTATTTATTTAACCCCTAAACTCTCTCAACCACATTTTTATCCCACAATATCGCTATTCTGGGCAGCTCCTTTTGGTGGTGAACTAGTGATGGCTCCAACCACCTCACCAACGGGTGTTAACGGCAGAGTTTTCCATATCAGCATTTATATTCAATATATTATTGTTAAAAGTTATTTTCAAAGTAAGATAGAATTCGAGTTTTAATTAAAATTTGCAACCATTTTAATAGATAATTATTATTTAATTTCGTAGTCTTTTTTTGTACCTTTAACAAAAAAAATCAGAATACATATTTCAATTTTATAAATATTTTGATAACAAACTTAATTTGTAAAAATTAAATATTGTTTTGAATAGCAAAAGCCCTTAATTTAAATATTGTCTTGTTATTAAAAAAAGTGTTTTTGTACAAGTTCCATATGCAACAATCTAAAGCACATCCTAATACAAAATTACTTGCATGTATAATTTAAACGCATTCTGAAATGAGAAATCATATTATAAGTGCTCAAACTGATGTTCCAAGAACAGTACTAAAGGGCCAAAAACGATGCTCATAACTGCATCTAAACCAACAATTCAGCTTTTTGAACTTTAATAAACTAAAAATAGTAGGGGGGAAAGGAAGAAGATAGGTTCGATTACACTTTGATGGCATATTTCCTTAGTGGGAAATACATCTCCTTCTTCTTTTCCCGCTCCGTCTTCAAAGATGCCTGCATATGAACCCAGACAATCAAATTAGAAATCTGAATAGTATCGGTGTAAGTACCAAAACATCAAGAACAAGGGGGGAAAATAAAACAAACAAGAAGCATTTGATACTACGGCCCTCAAATTCAGATGTAACTTTAACACGACCAATGCCAAAGTCACAAAGCATAACATAGGGTTAGTATGCATGAGGACTCTAACCGCTGAATTCATTGGTTAAACAAGTATCAACCTCGGTATTTAATTCCGGCATTGGCTCAACATTAAATTTCCTACGTAGTTAACCGGTTGATAGATAATCTATTTCAAATACGTACCTCCTCAAGTGAACCATCCAACAAGAACTTAAGAGTTGGGATTACAAATAAATATTGTCCATACTCATTCAAACCAAAAGATAAACTAATGTCTATTGGCATTTAAAAGATATGCCTCCATTTCATGGCTCATGCTAGGCTCAGACATTTTCAATCCCTCCATTGTTTACTACCAAATACCCAAAGGGTATCCAAAATCTCTAAGCCCCTAGCTAAATCGCTTGGACTCTTCATTTTTCTTAAAGCGCTCGTATCCGAGACTTGTGTTGGACACATGGATATAGGAATATAACCTCAAGGATCCTCCAAAATCCGACATACCCATATCTGACAGTTGCACAAGTAACATAGGCTCCTAAACCTATATTCGACGTTTTGGCATTACCATAAACAAAAACAGCTAGCTAGCATTGTCTGAATTTACTTCAAAATTTCCAAGAGTTAATATCACAAATTAACCATGCACTCATTCTTTGCATATGCACATAACATTTAAGAATTTAAGTGTTCAACCAACAAGATTCCAAACATCACAAATTAGTGAAAACAAAATCTAAAAGGACCTGGTGTTTGGTAAGGCGGCGGCGAATGGCACGAGTCTTCTTGGGACGGAGATCCAAAGGAAGGAACTTCTTCTTCTTATAAGCTTCTCTAAGAGCCGATTTCTGCTTCTGCGAAATCACCGTCAAAACCTGCGCGATTGATAACCTCACAACTTTTCTGCAGCCAAATAAATGATAATTATATAATCATACAGTTCAGGATCTAATAAGAGGCAACTGGGAATTAAAGTGAAATGGTGAATTCCTCACATCTTGGAGAGCTTGTTAGGGGCACCGCCGGTGACCTTAGCGACGCGAAGGAGAGCGAGCTCTGCTTTCAAGTCCTTCAATTGGCTTAGCAGCTCCGTCTTTGACTTGTTCCTTAACTCGTGAACCTTTATCCTCGCTTCCGAACCAAAAGAAGAACAACAATTGCAGCGAATTAGCCATTGAAAATCACTTCGAAATTTAAGAAGAAAAAAGAACTGAATTTGAGGTTGTTTCTCTTACCCATTGTGAGTTTTGCTGCCGCGGCTGAACTGATCTCTTCCTTGAAACCCTAGAAATTTTGGAGGTAGAATTTGAAAGTAAAACCCTTGATATGTCGACTTCGGGGCCGAATTAAGGCTTTTCTTAATTTGGGCATCCTCTTTCGGCCCAAGAATACTATTTCATTTGGGTTGGGATTAGACATGGGTTATACAACCCGTTGGGCTCCTTCGGACAGGATTATTAGCCCTTAATTTTTTTTTTCAGTTGTTCTCTCACTTTCTCAAGGCTTTGCTTTGATTAGTTTACACCAACTCGTGTCATACACCTGATTTTGATGGGTCAATCTTTCAGGGATGAAAATTTTTTGTCCTTTTTCGTTGCCCCTACTTTTGTCCTCACGCTCAAAGTTAGGTTTAGGGTTTAGCATTTTAGGTTAGGGTTTAGGGAATTTAAGGTATGATGTCTTTTTAGGGTATTGGGTGTCGAATTTAGGGTTAAGGCTTAAAATTTAATTTTATAGTTTTTTTAGTGTTGGGGCATAAATAGGGAACAAAAAAGGCAGAAGATTTTTATTCATCTCTCAACAAAAATTATTTATATATACTAAATTTCGAACTCAATATATGTTTAAATGATACCAAGCTGCTTAGCACTTGGATCGTTCCCGTTAATAACACTTAATCTTTAATTGCATATATTGTAAATTTAGTTCATTCTCTCTAATTTTATCATTTTAAGTCCTTTTAATTTAATTATGTTATTTTATATTGTATTGTTCTTGTTACTACTAAAGTTTAAAAATTTGAAAATTATAGAGATACATTTGATTAAATTAAAATATAATAATTAAATTTACAATTTGTATATCATACAAAGACTAGTAACAAAATTTTACAAATACAAAAACTCTTGGATTGGTTAAGTTATCACTAATTAATTGACTGACAAAAATATTCATATTATTTTATTTTTGTACGAATTTAAATTTTAATATTTACCTAAAATGTAATATCTCGATATTTAATAAAAAAAATTACAAATACAGGAACTCTGGAATTGAATTCATCCATAGCCAAAAGTAGTTGGAAAAGCAAAAGAAAAAAAGAAGAAAGAAAGGCATTGATTTGTCCAAGCATCTGATTCCACTTGATTTGTGAAGGAGAATTTAAGAAAATGCTTGTGTCTATAGCTAAAAATAAATAAATAAATAAATAAACTTTAAAAAATCCAAAGTTGTGCATTACTCGAATGTCTGGCAGCATATGTTCTACAAGAATCTCAATAAATCATGGGATGTTGTAAATTCTTTTTCAATTTCCGTTTGCTTTATTTTTGTTTTGCTTTTTTTTTCTTAATAATGGCATTCGAATTTTATGAGACAAAAATCTTCTATGGAGATTAATATACTATTAAAACTTAAAAACCTTCATAAAATTCGTTTGGCGCTTTTACTAGATAAAAAAAGAGTGGTAAGCGAATTAAATTATCAGGCAGATTAGCATATTATTCTGTTATACAATTCAATTACATCGGCTAACAAACCATTAAACGAGTGAGGATCAATCTTTTCTATGACCACCGACAAAATCAAATCAGAAAACTAGCGTCGTGAGGATCTCCATACGAGCATCAAATAATCGCTACGGTATGCTAAAATCGTGTCAAACAGCATATGAAAAGAATTACAAAAGTCAAAAAACGTGCCACAAAGGCAAAAAAAAAACGCGTGTTACAAGAACAAATTTTTTTATTAAAATTAAAAAAACAAAATATGAAAGAGCAAAAAACAATAAATATTAGTGAGTAACAACCAGTATTAAAATTAGTTGCAGACATCAATTAAACAAAAGGTATAAAAGAAAAACTTACCGTGACTATGAAGTGAAAATTAAGTTCCAGAGAAAATAATAGGATTTCTAGATCATCTAATTGAACTATCAAATTAACGATGATTAAATATCCTTTCAAAATATCATCTAATTGAACTATCAAATTAACGATGATTAAATATCCTTTCAAAAGATCATCTAATTGAACTATCAAATTAATGATGATTAAATATCCTTTCAAAAGATCATCTAATTGAACTATCAAATTAATGATGATTAAATATCCTTTCAAAAAAAATGATTATATATATATATATATATATTATCACAGTTATTATAAAAGATTTATATATTTTATCCAACATTTAAATTCTAATGTTATGAATAGAATAAATTTAGTTAAAAAATTATTTCTATAATATCAGTTATTATAAAAATGAATTGAAACATTCTATATATCATTTAGATATGGAACACAAAAGTTTTAATTATTCTTCAACTTACCCTACAAATTATGATTAAAATAATAAGAATCTAAAACGACTCTACTTCAAAAACTAAAAAAAAAATTCAAATAATGCAAACAAAAAGTAAACTAGCTCTTAAATCATATAAACTCAAAATTACTTGAACTAAAAACTTATTTTCTTTTGGTTCTTTAGAGTTTTACTCTGACTACCCTGAATCTAATTTTATTGTAGGAGTCTCCCAATAATAAACGATGTCGAATTACTTACCACTTGGGTCAACCTGATCTTCCCGAGCTTTCTATATCGTCTCAAATAAGGGTGTTTATATCCGGGTACCCTAATTTTCAGATACCCAAAATTTTCGGGTACCTAAAAGTCGGCCGTGACCCGGCCCATAAGAATCGGGTACCCGCAAAATTTGGGTACACGTAAAATCGGGTACCGGGTACCCAGTTTATTTTTTTTATTTTTTTAAATTTATTTAAAAAAAATACATAAGAAACACATAAAATTTCATGGTATATATTTCAAACATAAAAATTATTGATTAGAGGTTAGTTTTAAGAGAGTTTGGATATATATATATAAATATATATGTGTATATGTATATATATATATATTAAAATTTATCGACAAAAGAAGGTATTAAAAATATTAATCTTGATCATGATTTTTCTTTCGACTCTCATATTCAAATTAATATAAATATTTTTGAAAAATTGTAAACTTAAAAATATATAATACAAGTATAAAAAGAAGTAAGAGATTTAAAATTAATTTTAAGGACAAATAATAAGAAACATAAAATAAAAATATAATTTAAATTTTAAAATATATAAATATTAAAACTAGCGGGTCGGGTACCCGGTTATAAAAAATCGGCCCTAACCCGGCCCGAAAAATTTGAATACTTTACTATAAATACCCGATAAATTTTAATCGGGTAAACGGGTTGGCGAGTTGGATAGTTAAGATCGGGTATTTTTGAACACCCCTACCTACTCTCAAAGTTCTTCAACGAGTGTAGGTATTGAATCCCAGCATTTATTAGTTGCAGCCACTCGTATCACGGCCTCCTTCGTACCGAGAAATCAACAACTTTGAACATAAAAGCAGAAGAACCAATCTTTTTCGTTGGAATTTGCCCTTTCCCACTCTCTTTTCATGCAGATTCTTTAAACCACTGGTTACCCTCGAGTGCTATCAATTTCCAAACTCAAAGAAGAAGAAGAAAATGAAACGAATGGACATCTTCTGCGCATCCCAAGCATCAACATCCATATATTTAAGCATGGACGAAGCAGCCTCACCGTCTTCTTCCTTAGCGTCGGCCATTCAACTCGGTGGTCGAGCCATCGACCGCCACAATCCCATCATTCGTGACGCTAAAAGATTCAGCACAAATCCTTTGCCTTCCAATCAGATTACCCTTAGGAAGAATGGAAAAGGGTCTTCTCCGAGCAAGCCAAAAAAGAATTCTTCCTCTGTTTTTGCCAACAACAGTTCATTGAAGCCAACAACTGGTAATGGCAAGGCCAAGGGGATTGATCTTGTCACCCCTCCTGGTTCCTCAAGGTATCTATTGGGTGACTCTGTTTTTTCCGATGGAATATCAGATTATGACCCGGTTTGCGCATTGGTTTCGAAACCCTGTTCCCCTCCTCCTACAGACCAGGTTTGCTCTTTTTGTGTTTGATTTTATGCTGCTTAGATTCGGGCACTGAGTATTATATTCGAAATTTGAAGTTTTTTTATGCACTTGGAGAATCCCTACAAGAATGATTTCAAACACAAAATTTTCAAGAACATAGCCATAGGCTTGTTTTTTTAGCTAAAACGTTTCAATTTTCCAAATGATTTCAGGTTGTGGTTTTAAGGGTATCATTGCACTGCAAAGGATGTGAAGGAAAACTGAGGAAACATCTATCAAGAATGGAAGGTATTATCTCATTTTACTGTTTGTGGGTTTGGAAGATCATTTTCGGTTCGAATTATTTCAAGTTCTTCTTTTATTTATGCAATGTTCGGACCAGGTGTGACATCGTTTAGCATCGACTTCAAGGCGAAGAAGGTGACGATCGTCGGAAAAGTAACACCGTCAAGTGTCCTTGCTAGTGTGTCAAAGGTGAAGAGTGCACAATTTTGGACATCCGCTACACCAGCCCTTGCCTCAACCAATTTTTCAACCATGAAATGATGTAATTATCAATCTTTTTTAGGACTTTGGAGGAAGAAATGTTTAAGAAATTAGACTACTTTTGGGTGTGAAACCGATGAATATAAGAGTTCATATGGAATTTGGTATTGTAAGCCGAATCAGATTCACCGTTGCTTTGAACAAAGTAAAAAGAAAGTAGTGGAGAACCATTCTCTCTTTTTTTCCCTCAACTATGTTTTTCAATAGTGGTGTACATTCTCGGGTACCCGGACTTTCGAGTATTATTTTTTGGCCCGTTTCTGGCTCACTTTAATCGGGTACCCATTATTCATGTACTCACAAAATTCGAATAATCGGGTGACAGATAACCAGATATTTTTTTTACAATTTTAAAATCACTTAATTTTATAAAATAAAACCACACATAATAAAAGTTCGAATTATATAATCCAAGTATAGAGTTTAAGATTCAAATTATCAAACTCAAACAACTTTAGAATACAAATTAAAGCTTTTAATCTCTAATAATAATAATAATAATAATAATAATAATGATGATGATGCATCAATTCAAATCTTTAACAATGTCTCTAAGACAAATAAAATATATAGACTAATAAATAATAATGATGCATCAATTTAAATCTTAAACAACGTCTCCAAGACATATCTTAAATTTTTAATAATTATATATATATATATAAATATATATTTAATGAAAATATAAAATTTATTTTAAAAGTTTAACCGGGTGAGGGTCACCGGTTACCCGATAAGGGGCATTTTTGGGGCCCGGCCCGACCCGAGAAAATGTTTATTTTAGCGGGTCGAGTACCCGACCTGGATAAAAAAATTTCGAGTAATTACCCGATATTTTATGTTAGGGTAGTATGATTGGGTCAGTCGAGTCGGGTAATTTTGAACACCCCTATTCTTTGATATTCTTCCCTTCTTTTTATATTTCCATAAAGTTTAACAGTAAAATAAGTGTTCAAATTATATATTTTTCCAGTTATGTGTCTGAATTATTTTTTAAATTAAATATATCTCAAATGTTTCATTCAGTTACTCAAAATAAACTTATTTTTTTGTCAATGATCGTTAAAAAAATTCGTCATTCAATCAGAAGATGACATATTATCTTTTTTATTTTATTTTTTAATTTTTTTAAAAAAAATTCTAAAATTTTAATATCTTTTCATCAAATACTCAGATCACATCTCTCTCACCGTATGGCATCCTTATTTCCTCCCACGCCAGTCGTTCACCATTCACGGTTCAAGTGTCGCGTACTTTATCGTTTTGCATTCTCATCCTCTAATTGTCGGTCAAAATCTGATTACTTTTTTTTATTGTTAGATGTTCATTGGCGGTGCATTCATAGTTCATTCTTCAATTTTCAATGACAAAATAATGAAATTTTTAGTTGTGGTAATCTCACGAAGATAAAAATGGTTAGTGGTGGAATCGATGGTGAGAGAGAAGGAGGTTAAGGATACGAGGTTAGGATTTGAAGTATTTTTAAAAATTAAATTTTTTGGGGCTTTTAATAGTTAATGGTTTTTCAATTTTTTAAGGGTAAATTATATAAATGATCCATCGACTATGCTCTAATTATTTTTTGCGTCCTTCAACTATCAAAAGTTACAAACTGGTCTCTTAAGTTAAAAAAATAACAAATTGGTCCAATGTCGTTAAAAATTTAACGGTTGATGACATGGCAGTTAATATAAATTGATATAATTACATAATTAACCCTCAAGTTCTACACTTATTTTAATTTGACCCAAATTCTAAAAAATTAACTCACATAATTTTAGTAATCTATCAATTTAGTTCATCTTCTTTTCTATGTCTCCTCTCATTTAATTCTTCAATTCATTTTCACCCTAAAATCTATTTAGGAGCCTAAAAAAATTATAGATTATGCATCTTTTTCCCTTAGTATAGTGCTTGTGCAAACCTAAGTGCTTGATTCTTCAAATTTTTCTTAAAACTTAAGCGCTTGATTCTTCAAATCCGAATTAGACATAAAAAACATAGATTTTGAGGTTTGAATAAGCAAACATCAAAAAACAGGTAAATCACATAATTCATCCTCCATCTCAATGTCGCTCCTCATTTCCCATTCACCACCACCCAATCCCATAACTCGACATGGCAAATGGAAACAACAAGTGTCAAAAATTCCCAGGTGGTGATGCAATCAATAGATAGATTATTAAAATTGAGTCCCCAAATACGTAATGTTCCATTACCAGTAAAATTGAGTCACCACTTGCATCAGGCCTTCTTCTTTTCCATTTTCTGCTTTGTTTTTCATCCCAATTTGAGTAACATCTTTTCTCCTTTGAAGAATCTATATTTTTTGAGCTATTAAATGGATTTTGGGGGAAAATGAACTAAAAAAATAAAGCAGAGGAGAAATGAAAAAGATGGACTAAATAGATAAATTATTAAAATTATGTATGTTAATTTTTTAGAATTAGGGTCAAATTAAAATAAGTGTAAAACTTGAAGGCTAATTATATAATTATATCAATTTATCTTAACTTCCACGTTATAAACCGTCAAATTTTTAACGGCATTAGACCAATTTATTACTTTTTTTAAGTCAGAAGACCAGTTTATAACTTCTGATGGTCAGATGACACAAAAAATAATTGAAACATAGTCGGGAGACTATTTATGTAGTTTACCCTTTTTTAAAATAACAAAAATAAACCATGGATAACAAACGTAATAGAAAACCTAACCGAAAAATGGTATAATTTGAACACTTTTTTGAGAGGGAGAGCCACAAATCCCAAACGTGAACTATAAAATAGACATGTATTACACTAAAGCCCACAACCAATTGATCTAGTAGGATGAGACACTAAATTTTTTAAGCAAAGTTGCAAGTAGAACAAACTGAATTGGGAGGATCTCCCCATAAATACCCGGCTAGAATTAGTTGCATCTGAGAAGGAAAATGGTGAAAAGAGAATATAGCATGATATGCTTAGATCATCGAATCATATTTGCAAATTAGCCACAGGTAAATGACGATACAAGCAACTAAACAGGTATAAACCTGTTAAATTAGCCACAGGTGCAGTAAGAAAATATCTGCATAGATTTCCACTCCACTTTACAATTAACACCAGGTTCCGAGTTTAAATCCTAGATAACCCTTGCAGGATTTATTTATAATTGGGAACAAGCAAGAGGAATTCGGGAAATTCTAAAAGAAGACGGGTTAAAAAGAGGCAGAACACAAAAGTCGGGATTTGTGTTCGGCCTCTTTTTAGTCAGCCTCTCCCTAGAATCTACCGAGGAATTCTTAATCAAACATGTCCATTGAAAATGCACCGCCTTGAAATAGCAGATACTCTGCAACTAGCCAGCCATGAACACACAATATATACACGACTCCAACAGCCATGAACTCAAACACAAGCAATATTTAACACTGAAATTCCTTCAACAACTTCCAATCTCATGTACGCATAAAGCAAATATTTTACCTGCCCTTCCAAGCATAAAACACTGCAACTGCCAAAGAAATCCAATCATGAGGGGGAAAAGAAATGAAGGGTTTAGCCATCCGCGGCTGAAAGAGATTTCAGCCAACTACCACTTAAATGACTAAACGGCATCTCCAATTTAAACAGAACAAGTGCGAAATACACGAGCAACTGTTATCACTTAAATTATGCATGCAGCTCATCACTCATAAGAAAAAGAGACTTCAATCTTTATGATGCACGGAACTCTTGTTTCAAGTTGAACGGAGAGCAGTGGCCCGCATCACATTCACAGGTAAATTTCCCTCTACAGGGCAGGGTGTGGAAAGCACTATAGTTAATTGACTTCTTGATCAAAGGTAATCTAGCTCACCCTCCAAGTGGGTATAGATTCTATGAGTCGGGATACAGTTGAGATAGGGGGCAATTCTAGCATTGAAAATCCCTATTCTTATTGAATACTTCAAACATACCTATTCTTTTCAAGAACAACCTCCTCTTATCGAAAAGAAGGGTCCGAAGAAGACAGAACAGAGCATCATCCTTCTCATCCCTCTAAGGAAGTAGAGGGCCGTGAAACAATTCCGTCATTCAGTCAACGGGGACAGGTTAAAGGCTGCAACAACCGTAACACCTGCATCCGTAACACCTGCATAGTAATGCTACTAGGAGTACAAGAAACCTATAGTATGGTAATCATTCAGATCTTTACTCAACCAATTATCAACTCCCAATCCATATAAACGTACTAAAATGCCTGCCTCCCATCAAAAACCCAAAGTGAAAATATCAGTACCATATAATTAGATAGGTTATGAAGGAATATCACGGCTACTCAGCAGTCAGCAATGCTCATACTAAACCCAGAAAAATGATTTAATGCAACAATCAATAGAACATAAAGGCATATCAAGCTTCCTAAGATGTCCATCCAAAATTCAGGCAGAGAATGATTAAACCAACTCAATTATCGGCCTTATCGATATGCATATTACTATGAATTACTATCCAAGCTATTGCCAAAACATTGAAATGTAACTAAACATAAACAAAAACAAAGGGCACCTCTTTGTAAACACCACTATTAGAGGATAAACAAAGCAAATGTTTGTCAACTCTTTCAAGCTCGTTCCCTCTCAGCCTTTTCGGCGAAAAGCTTTGTTGCCACCATATTATCGACAAAGTACTCCCTATAAGGGTGATTCCTAGGAACAAGTCTCCTAACCTTTTCAAAGTATTTCTCAGCCTCATCTTTCTTCTTCAATAAGGAGTAAATCATCCCCATACACAAATATGGCCTAAAATCCCTTGGTTCTTCCTTAACCAAACCCTCATACACCTTCAAAGCTTCGGAATGGTTCCCTTCAATGACCCGAATTTGAGCAATCAATAGTTTGAAATCTCTCAAATCTTTATTTTTCTTCTCTTTCTTACACTTCTCCATTGCCCCTTCAATTCTTTTTTCCAGCTCTTTCAATTTCTGACCCGACTCTGAATAAGCCATTACAAGGCCGTGAAAAGCCTCGACTCGAACTGGGTCTTTAGCAATTATCTCTTCGAACTCGTTCTTGGCTTGAGCGTAATCGCCACTGTAGCTATGAATTTGGGCTCGTAACATTGGCCACTCGTTGTCTTCGGGTTCGAGCTCGATCAAACGGTCGATAACTTCAATAGCTTGTGGGAGTTTCTTAGATTTGATTCGCACCTCCATGAGTGACTGTAGAGCTTCAACGTCATTTGGGATCTGTGCCAAGTGTTCCTCGATGGTTTTTTCTTGGTCTTCCAATGAGATATTCGAGTCCGTTGAGGCGGGCTCCACGGTGGGTGTTGCTGTTGGAGCGGCGGCGAGCGCGGGTTTCTGGTGGAAGCGCGTGAAGAGGAGTGCTGCGGCGGCGGTTAGAGAAATGAAAGTGGTTTTGAGTAGAGGGGTCAGAGTTTGGAGAATGGAAGGTTTGGGGGGTTGATAGAACGGAGACGGTGAAGATGATGAAGCTCTGATGGAGGGTAATTTGAACGGCGATGAAGTCCTGAAGGTGACAGACGATGAGGGTTTAGCGAACGATGGACGGTGGTGATTGAAAGAGAGATGAAAAGGTTGGTGACGGCACTGTACTTTAGCAAAAGACTCCATTTCTTAGTGGAAAAAGAGACTTCTCTTCTTTGTTTCTAAAACCCTGATTGAGGATAACGCAGGGAGAAAGGGGAAATTCAAAACCCTTCGAGATGTCCAGAATTTGCGGGGGTTTTCTACAGAACGACGGCGTTTTTCAATACTCGGATAAATACTTTTTGACCTAAATTATAATTTTTCTACAAATGACACGTGGCATTTTGACTGACGTTTGACTCTGGTGGAAAGGGTAAATGACATATTTTACCTTTCAAATTTTTTTATTCAGTTTAGTTCTTACAAATTTTATTGGTTAAATCACATAAATAATCGCTCGACTATAGGACATTCTTTTCTTCTTTAATCGTACAACTATGAAAAGTTACAAAATGATCCCTTTGCTAAAAAAAACAAGATAATCTAATGTCGTTAAAAAACCTAACGACACATGACATGTCAATTAATCAAATTTGGTATAATAATAAATATAACCCTCACATTTTACTCTTTATTTTAATTTAATTATAATTCTAAAAAATTAACCCTCAACATTTTATTATCTTACCAATTTAATCATTTGTTATAACTTGCTCTCTATCTTTCCTCGTGCTCTACTCGTCGTTCAGACGCTACATATGTGACATTATTCCAAATGTCATTATTTTTAAAAAATAATAATACACGAAATTAAATTTTGTACAACACAAAAGTTTGGACTAAAAGATACTAAAATCTATTATAAATGACAAAAAAATAGCACAAATAACATGTAAAATAATATTTCAATTGTTGTAACAAATAAACAATATAGAAAGAACTAAAAAAGAAAATAACAATGAAAAACAACCTTTTAAAAATAAGAACAAGTAACATACAATATTATATAATAAAATACTTATGGTGAGGACTAAGAAGAAAAAAGTAAACATTAGAAAGAAGGCTCAACATTAAGAAACAGTAAAGAAAAAACTAATAATCTTATATATTATATATGTATATATATTTTTCATAAGTATTCTAAGATAAGTCAATATAAATTATTTTAAACTTAACTCTGATTTAAATTGACGTTTTAAAAAATATTTATATATTTAATATGATTAATTTCAATCTCAATTATATATATATTAAATTTTTCAATAATATCCAAAGACAAGTTAATATGAATTACCTTAAATTTGACTATGACTCATATTGATATTATATTTTTAATAATATTTATAATAACTTATTATAAAATCTATTGGGGCGGGCAGGATGATGCAGGGCAGTTGGGATGAGGCAGGTACAAAGGTATATTCACGCCTTCCCTACTACCCACGGAGAATCTAATTTTTATGTTCATCCTCGCCCCCACAACCCGTAAAATTTATAACCATCTGTGCCCAATTGAATGCGAAGTGGGGCGAATCTCTACAAAACTCGCCCCAACTGACATTTCTAATTTTAGTGTTTATCATTGGTGTTAAAAAAATGAGTTTGAAAAAGATAAAATGTTTGTTTAAAACATAATATTATAAAATAAAATATTATTATCCGATTTTTATAAGGGTCGAATATGATATTTTCATTCCAAACGGATTTTACAACCCAAAAAGCTAAAAAAAATCTAGCTTTTCCGTTTGGGTTGAAAAATCACGTTGCCAACCGCATTTTCATACCAAGAGCCATTTGTTTGGGATTGCTATTCGGTCTAAAAGTTACTTTTAAGTTTTAGGTGCAAACGTGCTTGGGCCAATTATGAAGCCGTACTCGTATTTCATCCTATTAGACAAACTGATTATCGGTAGAATATATATTTTTCTGCATGCGAAATTATAATATAAATCTTTTAGACAACACAATGTACTTTTGCAGATAAGAAGTAGGTTTCCTTAACCGCAAACTTTAACATCATTAAAACAGATCAAACATTGCTAATGAACGGGAATAAAGTGATTTCTATTGCTTCAAAAGGTGAAAAACCCAAACCAAAAGCTTGGGACTCTTGAGAAATGAGAATTAACACGCAGTCGTCATGGTCCCCCCAAATCCACCCTTTATTTCTATACATATAAAAGGCCAAATCCAAAGCGAGTAGTGGGGGTTAAGTTTTATACATATTATAAAGCGGACAGGACACTAGTACAAATGCAAACAACGAGGGCGGTGCCACGTTTATAGCACGTGCCATCACCTCCTGCAATCCCACGTGCCATCACGTTTCCCGACTATTGTTGTGCTCTTCCTACGACGTCGTTCCTCTGAATCCCCCTTTTCTCTATCACAGTAGCTCTCTCATCTCTCCCGCTTAAGTAAGCCTGAAAGAAGTCTTTGTTCTCTTTCTCCAACTCATTCCAAACTGTGGAAGTTATGAGTGGTTTAATGCGGGCGTGCTTAGATAAAGCTTCCATGCACTCTTCTTTGCTCATGTTGAATATCAAACACTCTTCTATCAGACGCTGTACCTGCACTTAAATAAATATGCAAGTGAAGATGGAAAATTTAACAACACTGATTCACTTCATTGTTACTTACCAAGTGGATGTATGCAGCAGAAGAGTCTCCCATTAAGCGTACAATGGCTGGAAATATTTAAAGGGGGAAAAGCGGATAAAAGAAAAAAAGCAGCCAACTAGGAGAAGAGGAAATGTAAAGATCAAAGAGAAGGCCGAAATTGTTCAATTTATAGAAAAGCCTGTGAATATATATATATATATATTTGAATGATATTCAATTATAAATAACTGTGGAGATCGTGTTATATTATTTTTTCATTTATTATGATTACATTTATCATATTATTTATATTATACGATATGATTGGTGGGGTACAAAGTGCACGTGGTACGATGAATATGATTGGTGGAGAGGAGATTAGAGTAGATTCCATGGGCAGTCATCGTTTGTCTATTACGTGGCCACTATGCCGTTCTCCACGTGACACATGGGACCCATGCATGCTGCAGACTGAAGACATGGATGCACGGTGCACCACACTCGTCCCACACTCTGGTGTGGTCTTAGTATTACTCCCTGCACAACATGGGGGTCCCACACCATGATCAAAACGATCCCCAAAACTGCCGTATTAACACGTCTTAACTCTTAGTATTAAATGATTCCTCAAACTTTTGAATGTTCTATTTTTATACCCAAATTATGATTTTCAATTTAAATTTGTCTCTAAACTTTTAAATGTTCCAACTTTATTCTCAAATTAAAATGCATGTATTATATCTCAATTGGTTATTAATAAATTGAGTTTTTTTTCAAACCCAACCAGGAAAAGTATATAAATTTTAAAGTGCATCTATTATATCTTAATTAAAGTAGAGTACGTGAACATGCAACGCATTTTAAAAAAGAGAAAGATATATTTAAATTATTTATATTAATATAAGTTTGATTGATTATTTATATTAAATTATTTATACTAAATTTTGTTGAAAAATCGATGTTTTTTGAGCTTTGAATTAGAAATTGATCTAAACGTTGTTGAGGGAAAAACGTGAAACCAATTGTTAGTTCATAAATGTGTTGACGTGCACGACGCAGGTAACGCAAATGTCCAGACCGATTAGGCCTTTCATGGGCTTGCAGATATTTTAAACCAAATATTTTCCTCAAATAGAGCATATCTTTTCCAAATTATGTTTTGTAATTAAAAGTTTCATTTAATTTAGACTGTAAATTTAGAAATTATTTTTTAAAAAGATTATTTCTCAAATCATAAATGTTGTATTAGGTTAAAATTTATAATAGTTGACTATGTGAACCCACTGGCGTATGCACCAAGCCCTGATGGGGTGCATTCGCATCCCCATTTTTAATTATTTTTTTAAAAAATTAGGTTTAATTTAGTGTTATTTTTTCTGAAAAAATTAATTTTTTGTTTAGTATGTAAAGGAAAATTTTATTTTTGTATGTCTATTTGAGAGAAAAAATAATTTGGGCTCCATTCTTGAATTTTTAGAACCGTCACTGTGCGAACCCTTATAAATACCATGTAAATATACTAGGTTTTACACAACTTAAAAACACAGAGGTGCCACTGTTGTGTTCATTTCGTTGTTGTATCCTGAGAGATAGACATCCAACGTTTCTCAAGTACCATAAGAGCGGATGAATTTGTCTTAAGAAAATTGTATTTTTACATGCCTCAACAATTTTTGATCATTCGAATTGTTATCCGAATACAAGTAAACGGTTTCAATTTATTATTTTAATATTAAATTTATGTTACAAATATTCTTGTATTTAATATATAAATTTTATTCGATTCACTAATAATTTTACTAATTAATTTTACTTCTTGAATTATTAACGATTTTTCTAACAAATTTAACTTATCAATTGAAACTTTAATTCAAGGCAATCTGATTTAACCTAAGATGTCGACAATTTAAATATAAAACAGTCCAAAGTCAAAATATTTATAACCTATAATGATAAATATCTGAAAATATGCTTCAAAGATCTAAAAAAAAGTTTAATAAGTAAATAGGTGCCCAAACTATGTATTTTTTTTAGTTAGGTGTTCAAATTATTTTTTGGGCCAAATTAGGACCTAAAGTTTCATTTCATGACGCATTTAAGGTTCGCCGTTAATTTTTTCCTTTAAAGAACACGTGTCACATCTAGAAAAATCCAAAATTATATTATAAATAAATAAAATTAATTAATTTTCAAAACATCTCAAAATTTTCTAGATTTTACAAAACAACCCCAAATTCCAAAATCCCAAAATCTAAATCCCGATTTGGGCCGATTCTTCCGCTGATTGCCACGCCACCGCCCACCAAATTGGTCGCCAAATCATCACGACCATTTCCCCCACCACCCCGTCGCCAAAAATCAACCGACATCGTGCGAATCGATGAAACTGTCAAATGATTCTTTCGAACGCTTCACGATGAACGGCAGCAAGAGTGGCGATGAACGGCACGTGGGTTGTTTGGTGAGGGGAATGCGCTTTATTCCGTCACCGATAACGCAACCGGCGACGGCGGAAGTGGTCGAATTTGGGGGTTAGGGATTTGGGGACTATTTTGGGAATGTTTGAAACTTTCCTGATACATTTTTATTTTTATTTTATTTTATTAATTTTATTAATTTTTAATATAATTTTAAATTTTGTGGTGGTGAAACGTGTTATTTAACAGAAAAAAATTAACGGTGAGCTTTAAATGGGTCACGAAATAAAATTTTAGGTCCCAATTTATCCTGAAAAATAGTTTGGGCACCTAACTAAAAAAAATGTCATAGTTTGGGCACCTATTTAACAGTTAAGCCTAAGAAAAACAATTCAATTTAAATTGATTCGATTCAAATCCAACCCGATTCATCTGCTGATAGGTCTAATGCTATGTTTACATCATGGGTGGTGTAAGAAATTTCAACTTCTATGCTATTTTGCTAAATCGTCATGACATCATGTGTGATGGCATACCTTTCTTCTTCATTTTTACTCCTCTGCTTGTTGCAACACTTTTAAGGCCCGTTCAACAATACTGAACCAACGTCTGATTTTATGGACGCTCGTTTAGGCAACAGAAGCTGGAAAATGGTGTGGCGGAAAAACAAGTGTTTCAAGTGCAAAATTCTCTAAAAACGGCAGTAACGCGGCTCCCCCAAAGATGTTCAACAGAGCTTTAACGTGTGGTGATGAAACGAGCGTTTCAAACGTGTAGCTGAACGGGCCCTTAATATTGAAAACATGAAGTCCGAAATACTACAAGTTTAAGGTGTATTTAAAAATATGTTTTGAAATTTGTCCAAAAATTTAAAATGTTAAAAATTTTAATAATATTTTAAGTAATGTTTTTATAATTTTTGACAAGTTTCGAAACTTGATTTTTCAATAACATTTTTGGTTGATAGTTTTTTTAAAAATCAAGTTTCAAAACTTTTTTTTGTAAGTTTCAAAACCTATCAAATATTCAGAAAAAAAAACTATATAGAATATTATCAATGGACAAATTTCAAAACATGCCCTTTTTTTTAACTAAATATCAGACTTAAGTGGGAAACTTCCTTCCTTATCAGAAAAGGTTGGTGTCCGTCAGACAATAAAATCCTGATGTTGAACAAGGTGTAAAGGTGGAATTTGGGTAGCTTCTAGGCTGAAACATCAACTGGTTTTTGGTGATTTCAACGTTTTAGAGCAAAATTGACTGAATGTTAACAAAGTCAAACAAAAACAAGTCAAATTTGTTTTTGGAGGCTGTTCTTTACCTGCCTTCATGTTGTGTTTATACTTTAGTTTTTACATTTATAATTTAATATCAAAATTTTAAATTTTCATATATGTTATGTTTTTATTTTTATTTTTTAAATATGTTGGTGTGATGCAAGGGTAGCATATGTTTAACTTTTTCTATTTTTTCAAAGACGGTACACACATCATGTATTACTAATGTTCAAACCCGGAACCCAAGAGATGATGAACATCTAACTTTGCCACCAAGACACAAGGGGATGAGTTTTTTTTTTTGTGTTTTTAGTAGGATGATAATGAAATTACGGATTTTGAATAATATTCATTTTTTATAAATACAGATATTATTAAGATTTTTTAAGCTTAAATTGATTCGATCAAAATAAAGTTGACATAAAATTAATTCAATGTGTTCGATAGATGGGATTGATGCTATTTTATAAAAGGCTTAAGGGTGTAAAAAGTCTTTGAATTTATGAAAAAAATAAATTAAGCTTCTAAATTTTTTTTGACCTAATTAAGCCCTTGAACTAAGAAATTGAATCAATTAAATCCTTTGACCAATTTTGACCATTAAATTTTGACAACTTTTTTAGATATTACTAGCACATGATACACTACAGTTCTATCATGTTGCATTTATAGATTTTTTTATAAATTATATAAGTTTTTAAGAATTTTTAAAATTTTTAAAGAATTTTTTAATAAAATAAAAATTATGAAAATTTCAAGTAGAAACACCGTGACATGACGCACTGCACCAACATGTCTTAAAAAATTATCATATTTAATAGTTAAAATTTGTCAAAGGGCTTAATTGATTCATTTTCTTCATTCAATAGCTTAATTGATTTAATTCCTTAGTTCAAGGGCTTAATTGGATGAAAAAAGTTTAAGGGCTTAATTAATATTATTTTTTAAATTCAGGGGCTTCTTTTACGTAATTAACTTCCTATTCTACAATGGTCCTCAAACTTTTTATTAAAAAATCATTTTTACCTCTTTTGATCTTTTGATTATTTTTTCAAAATAAACCAACCAACAAGTGTTTGGTCCTCAACATGAGTTCGAACTTTAGAGACGATATTGTTGGAAATGACAGCCATGCACCCCGAACATAAACTATAAGAATGATATGCATATTAAAAAAAATTAAACCAACTAACAGAAAAGGTAATGAGCCCATTAAGCTGATGTAAAATAATTTATCTTTTACAATGTTGATGTCTAATTATTTTACCTATTAGTGGGGGGGGGGGGGGGGGGGATTTATTTGAAAATTTTAAAAAACTAAAAATTTAAATACAAATACATATATTTAAATTATTAAAATTGTAACAATTATAAAAATCATAAAAATGTGAAAAACTTGTAAAAATATGAAATTAGGTAGAACAAGTTTGTTTCATTCGGACAATAAAATTCCACATGTAGAACAAGGAAGAGGTTGGGAATTAGGTAGCTTCTATTCCGAAACACCAACTGTTTGTAGCCATTTCAATGTTTTAGAGCATTTTGAATGAAGACCAGCTTAGTTAAACAAAAACAAACTAATGTGTTTTTGGAGGCTTTAACTTCTTTTTTAAACTTAACATTTAGAATATTCACATCACATTAGTATGTTTTTTCATGTCATAATCATGTTCAACGTATTTTATATTGATTAATATTTATGGGTTAGAATTCACTTACGTTGTATAAAATTCAATTATTTTTATATATTTTATGGACCATTGGATGATGATAATAAATAGCTAAGATTATTTTTTTTCTTTTTCAAATTATAATCTTCACGTTTTCTACTGTTAATCACATTCATTCATTTACCTTCACCCAGCGGTCCAAAAAATGTGTAAAACTTTCATGTTTTACATAGTGTAAGAGGATCATATCTCAATATTTGTTGTATTATATAACGTGTTTGAATCTTACACTTAAGTTGGGTCAAATATTGTTAGGTTGACATTTTCCCATTCTCACTGCACTATTTGAAAGTATAAGTATTCAAGTTTATTTTTGACCATGCTTAACTAGAAAGTATGTGTATGGGCGTTGTTCTGGAGTCGAATTGTATGGCGGTATCGGATGTTTTGTTTTGGCTCGGATACGCAGCACTTTTTTTTCAATTAGAATTAGGGAAATTTTTTAATGAGGCTTGTATTCGTGTGTTATTAATAAAATTCTTATTTAAAAAAAAAACTAGAAAGTAGCAAAAAGTTGATCGGAAAACAATGGTAGAAACTAATCGGATGTCTGCGGCCCATGTCGCTTGAAAGTTTGCAAAATGTTGACAAATCGACTCGTTGTCAATTATGCGGCAACGACAAAAAGGGTTTTGAATTTGAACATTGAAGATTTCAACCTACGAGAAAAAAAGAAACTTTTAGGTTGTGGAGTTTGACAAATCAACTTTCTAGATTTCAAGCAATGGATTAAGCATAAAAATGTAACAAAATTATATCGTTAGACTTTTTATTAATCAATAACCATTGATTATACCTGAGAAGTAAAACTGAATTTTTTACTCGAATATTATAAAAATTTATTATTAGTTTAGGTATTATGGATTGTGCTTGTACTTTAATTATTAGTGATTATAAGATTTAGATGTTGAAGTTTAGAGTTTAAGGGTAAATGTGTCAAGTTGAGTGTTTGGGTTATGGGATTAGTTTAGGGATTAGAGATTAGGCTTGTACTCTAATTATTAGTGATTGTAAGATTTAGGGGTTGAGGCGTGGGGTTTATGAGTATCATATATATTTTAAGTTGAGTGTTTGGGGTTATAGAAATAGTTTAAGGATTAGGGAATTCAATGATTAGGCTTGCACTTTAATTATTAGTAATATTTAGGGATTGAGGTTTGAAGTTTAGGGGTAAATGTGTCAAGTTGAGAGTTTGGTTGGGGTTATGAGATTAGTTTAAGTATTCGATTTGCACTTTAATTATTAGTGAATGTAATAAGGGTTGAGGTTTGAGGTTTAGGGTTTGAATTCACCGCTATTTATTTTAAAATTTTCTAATTTAGTCTAATATTTTTAACATATTGATATTTTTATTCATTATAGTCTTTAAAACTTTATTTGTAGTCTAAATTGATCCTATTCATTTTTTTAGTAACTTAGTCCAATGTTTTTAATTTTAATTTAATATCTTTGTTCATTATAGTTTCTAAAACTTTATTTTTATTTCAAATTGACCCATATTAATTTTTTTTATAATTTAGTTCAATATTTTTAATATGATGATCTTTTTGTTCATATTAGTCCCTAAAATTTTATTTTTCACCGAAATTGACCCTTATTAATTTCTAATTTTTGCAATCTACTCCAATATTTTAGATATGAATCATATGATGATATTTTTGTTCATTCTAGTACCTAACATTTATTTTTAATATGATTCGTGTTTGTGAAAGCCGAAGAGCGTTAAATAATTCACTCAAAATGACCATACCCAAAGTTTATCGACTATTTCTACCAAACTCAAACTTAATACAAATTCGAAACCCGAATTAACCCAACCTGAAATGAACATAACTTGAAATTACCCGATCTGAAATGAATCCGACTTGAAATGAACCAGACCTGAAGTACATCTGAGTCCGAATTAACCCGTCAATTAACCGATTCAGACCCGAACTGTTTTGACTCGACCTTAAATGAACCCGACATGAAATTGACACGCACCCCACCCGAATTGAAACATCAAATCAACTTGAAATAATATGTATCTGATTTGACTCGACATAACAAAACTCGACTTGAGACCAATCCGATTAGCTGTTATTACACCCCTACGACCAAATACATAAAATATACATATAAATCGGTAGTTAAGACAGTATAGTCGAATTTCTACTTTAAAAATACACACATCTTTTGCTGCTCATTCTCTGTTCCACCGACTTAAAATTTAGAGCACGTGTAAAAATAAAAACTATAACGTTTTCTTTGCTCAATAGTTAAAAAAAAAAACATTACTCTCATTAACTATGCTATAAAAAAGCAGCCGAAGCTTCGGTGAGAGTCACTATTATGAGAGTAAAAATCGTCTACATTTTTCAGTATTTCTACATTTTTACGGTAAGTAAAGACCAACTATTTTTCTCCACTATTATGAAGCCGTTATTAGTCGTCACACGTGACCTTTGCCTCTAGTAAGTAAAGACCAGCGTGTCTGAAAGCACACTACTTTCAGTTTCCTCGTGTTTGACCAAATTCAGACTATATTTATTACAAACTAAAACACGCCAATGAAATACGAGTTACTATTATGCCTTTTTCTATAATAAAAAAATGCAGTCAAACTTCGCGGCTTCACAGTTGACTTTCCGTCTTTATTTAAACCACCTCACAAGCTTCCCATCTTCACAACACAAGCAATAAACCACAACAACAACAAAAAGAAGAAGAAGAAAAGCCAGGTTTTTTTTTTCACATTCAGATTCGTGATGAAGAGGGAAAGAGAAAATGGAGATGGTACTCAGGGTTTCGACATTGCTAAATGTCTGATGCTTTTATCTCAAACGACCAACAAACCGAACTCTTCAATTGACAACGAGGTTTTCGAGTGCAAAACTTGTCACCGGCGGTTCTCCTCGTTCCAAGCATTGGGCGGCCACCGTGCCAGCCATAAGAGACCCAAAATGTCGGCGGAGAAAACGAATGAAGAAACGCAGTCGTTCCTTTCTTTATCGACGAAGCCCAAGACTCACGAGTGCTCCATTTGCGGCCAGGAGTTTTCGATGGGGCAAGCTTTGGGTGGCCATATGAGGAGGCATAGATCCGCCGTGAACGAAACCGTCTCTCCACCGTTTCCGGCTGTTCCGGCGGTGCAGGTGTTGAAGAGATCGAACAGCAGTCGGAGAGTTGTGTGTAATTTGGACTTGAATTTGACGCCGTTGGAGAATGATTTGCAAGTTTTGTTTGGAAATAGGGCTCCCAAGATTAATATTTGCTTTTGACATTTTATTTCAAAATGTAAAGATTTGTAATCTTCATTTCGTTAACGACATATATTTCATTTGTTTTTTTAATATGAATTCATTAATAATTTTTTATTAACCACATATTCTAGAGTTTGTTGACTGAATTTGTTTTTTTTAAATCTATATTAATTTGTAATGATCTTTAAAAAAATATTCAGCTTAAGTTTAAGCTCATGATTTGGACTGTTGTTAAAACAAAGAATCTGCATCGATAACATGAAGTGAAACATAATTTTATTATAACAAATAAGTAAAATATTAAAAAATATATATATATTATATTTTATCATATTATTTTAGTGATTAAGTGATTTTAAAATACTCTTTGTCTAGTCATTAACCTTGTTGTTATTGTCGTTGTTTTAGTAGTATTATTGTTGTTGTTGCGTAAACTAAAACTATATATTAGCAATAAGAAACAATAGTTTTCAAACCAAGCTTAATTTAATTTTATTACGTTGAACCAAGCTTAATTTACAATAAACGAAGAAATTGAATTTCCAGTTAAATATTTATTTTAAGATATTTTTATTAAATTAAAGAGGTGTTGTATTAATTGTATTTTATTAAATAATAGTTAAAGAGGTATGAATGTAACCGACAGGGGTTGATCTAAGTGCTAAGCAGTTTAGTTCTGCTTAAGCAAGTCTCGAGTTCGAGGTGTTGCGTATGCAGAAAATTTATGCCGAGAGACTCACCCACCAAAATTAAATATGCGACGTGGGTCGGTCTGAATTAGTCACGACGAAGCCCTAGAAACCAAAAGGCAAAAAAAAAGTATGAATGTAGGATTAATCACTGATTAGCATTATCCTCTTTTAAATCATGTACTATTATACACTGAGAATTTAATTGAGTATAGTAAAGTGCCTTCATTTTTACTCTATTCTATCATTCAAACCATGAAGTAAGCAATTAGGTCACCTTTCGAACAAAAAACAAGTCACCTAAAAAAGTACCAATTATATATATGCATCGTATTTGTAATTTTTGAACATAATAATTACTCAAAATATTTTACATTTATATAAATTTTAATACAATAACAATTTATATCATATATATATATATGTGGTATTCTTATTTTTATGTTATATTTTTTAATTAATTTCAGATTATATTATATTGTAAAACAATGTCCATATTCAATATTGTGAAAAGAAATTTTGGTGCGCTTAGCTTCATTTCTTGGATACGCAAAGGCCAGTCTTTCCCATATAAATGAAGGAGGTTTTATATTATAATATTGAAGCAGACAAATGTGACAATTTTATTATATAACATTATTTTGTGAAATAAGAAAGCCTGTAGCTTTACTCTCTTAAAAAAGGGATAACTCTTATTTCACTCCCTTTATTATGTAAGAAATTTTGGATTTAACTCCTCTACTTTAATTCTTCACGATTTGGTCACTCTTACCTTTTAACATTATTAATAAGTTCAATTTGATAACACCATCAGTTGCCACCATTAAAATGATTTCTTACTATTATTGAATCAAACAATGAGTTTATATTAAATCGAATGTCTAATGTTATCTTTAAAAAAAATCTTATCGCCTTTAACAAAAGCAAATAGGGACATATCAGTTTAGATCTACTAATTATCTACTTTATTTGTTTCACTAAACTGTCACATTTGAGTTATTTTTTTTTAAAATTTGACTTCTTATAATTTAAAATTTATTATTGATAAAAATATAAAAAAATATATTTTAAAAACCTTGAATCAAGTAATTTTTAAATATATATTTTATAAATTTTAATTAATTAAAAATTTTAAATAAATTATAGTCAAAGTTAAAAAAAATTTAACCAACATGTGACAGTTAAGTGAGACGGAAAGAGTATAATTTTTTTGTGAGTCCCAACATTAATTTTGTCTCACGGAGGAGTGTTGTTCTCTGAAATAATGCTTTGGGTATTTAAACACATAGTGTGTGTGAGAGCGTCTTTTATAGAGGGACTTTTTCGAGCCCCTCAGTATATTTAGGTACTATCCTCGGAGGAGGACCTCAGGTGTCTTATATATATATATATATATTTATATTGAGTTAGGATCAACTTACACAGTGTAAATCTCATTAAGTTTTACACGTTTTTTGGATCGTTGGATGGGTAAAATGGATGGCTGAGATTAACTATTTACTTTTTTCCCAAGTGATAATCTTCACATATTCAAACGTTAATCTCATCCATCCGTTTCACCCATCCAACGATCTAAATAACGTGTAAAACTTAGAGAGTTTTACACTGTGTAACTGGATCCTATCCCATATATATATATATATATATACCACATACATGACATCTACGGATGGATAACTTGAAATTTAAGGGAAAAAATCAAATTTCAACATAAGGAAGGGAGTAAAACCACAATTAGACCCTAAACAAATATTTATACCGTCCGAAGTTTCATAGAGAGTTCAAGGGGGCCATAGCAGCTCGTCGTCACTGGTGACATTTTCATTGGAGTCTGCTAAAGAGCACTCGCAAATATTTTAATGCCACATTCCTCAAATATGAACGCATCTCAGTCAAATAAGCAGTCAAAGTTCATTGATATATATATATTGATCCAGCTTTGGCTTCAAAGCACACAAACACGCACCAAAAGTTTTCAAATATGAAGAGAGGTAGAGAAAATGATGAAAGTTTAAGTTTAGAGTACACCATTGAAATGCCAAAACTAAAGCATTTGGTCGTCGACGGCGACGACAATGTTTTCGAGTGTAAAACTTGTCGTCGTCGTTTCTCGTCGTTTCAAGCGCTAGGAGGGCATAGGGCGAGCCATAAGAAACCCAAATCGACGGTGGATCGGATGTTGACAAACGATTCGAAGTTTCTAAGTTTAGCGACACATGCTACTAAGGTGCATGAGTGTGGGATTTGTGGGAAGAAATTTGGGCAGGGACAAGCTTTGGGCGGTCATATGAGGAAGCATAGAGCCTCGGTTTATGAAGATTTGTCTGGTTTTCATGTTGTTCCCAAGTTGCCGGTGTTGAGCAGATCAAATAGCAAGAGGATTTTAAGCTTGGACTTGAATTTAACTCCTTTGGAGAATGATTTACAAGCTTTGCTTGGGAATATCGGTATTATATCTAAGTGAAAGATAACATAAAATGTCGAATCAGTTAAGCTGACTGATTCGACATCTTTAAATATCTTTACTTAAATATACTATCGATACGGAGGTTGTTCTTCACTTTTGATTTTTCTAAATATTTTCCCCATGGTTTTAATTTTATTTCTCATTTATTGATGTAAATGTAAATTATGGATTCTTTCCTTTGCTGATCACTAATGATTCAAACTCATAATAATATTACATTGCCTTTTTTTTCGAACTATGATTCTACGTTCAATGTTTGTTTCCTTGAAATATCACTTTGATTATTTTCAATACGTGATATTATTTCTAAAACTTATGCTCATTTAATAATATTAAAAAAATCTCGGTTTAAGATTTAATTCGAATAAAATTTAAACTATTTAATATTAGTTTATGTTTACTTTGACATCTGATATGAATATACACCCAAAACCAATATTATTTCATTTTTTTTTCAAAGAAGCGGAAATTTTATTGATAGGCAAAATCTAAATAAAAATCTCGATTAATTGGTCAATAATTTTTAGAGCAAGTGATTAAAGTTTTCAGTTGACACTTTCATTTTTTTTAAGTTATGAGTTCAGAATTCATTAGGAGCAAATTTTCCCATCTTCTAAGTAAAAATTGTTCAGAAAAACCTCTCAATGTATTGTAATTGTAAATAATTTTTTTTTAAAAATACATATAAGAGGATAGACAATAATATGAATGTATTGAAATGGTTTAGAAAAGACTCATTTTAGTCCTTAAACGTATTTTTCTGTTTTGAACTTTGAATTTTTATTTCTTTTTTCAAGTGAACCAATGAAAAACAAGATAACATACTTGTTAAGATGATATCATACATTTTATTTTATTTTGTCAAATTTCATAAATTTTTAACATTTTTATAATTATAAATAATTTAAATATTTATTTTATAGTTTCCTAATATTTTCTCATTTTGAATCGTTTCTATTATTTTTGTTTCTTTCGCAAAATGATACAATATATTTATATATATTTTTTAACCCTTTAATAAGACACACGCCTAGACCTGGCAAACTTGACCCGAGACCCGAAATCCGAACCGAAACTCGATTTTGACCCGAACATGATGATTCGAAGTTGACCCGAAACCCGAACCGAAACGAAATTTTTTGTTGAACCGAAATGGACCCGAACCGAAATAGACCCGAACCGAATGCTACCCGAACCGAAAACTGAACCGAAAGCTGAACCGAATATCGACCCGATTTGAACCCGATTTTAACCCGATTTTGACCCGATTTTAACCCGAATATCTATTGTTAACAATATAATAAATAATAAAATGAAGTATATAAATTGAGATCTTGGTGACCAATTTTATAATTTCATCATAAAATATAGCATAAAATTGAAATTGTAGATTAAATTGACAATTTGGAAGTGGAGAAATTTGAGAGTCCAATGATCAATTTTGTAATTATACCATATAAATAAATAGGGGTCAATTTTGGCTAAAAATTAAATCTTTGAAATTAAAATGAACGGAAATATCAATATATTAAATTAATAGACTAAATTACAAAGATTAGTCAATTTCAACTAAAAATAAATTTTTAGAGACTAAATATCACTACTGGGAGGGGATTTCTATATCCGAAGTCTAAACCGTGGGAATACTTGTGACTAAATTAAATTAAACTAAAACTTAAAGTTGACTAAAATGTAACATTTTAAATGCAACATGACCTAAAAAGTAATTAATCTCTAGCTTAAAAAATTGGTGGCTTATTTCCCTCCAAAATTTTGTCTTTTCTCTCTCTATTTTTTCCAATTGTCTTTTTCTTTTTTTTTTCAATCTAGCTTAAAAAATTGGTTGCTTATTTCCCTCCAAAATTTTGTTTTTTCCCTCTCTATTCTTACTAATTGTCTTTCTATTTTTCTTGATTTAATTGAGTTTCATTTTAGATTAATTTAATTGAAATTTCACATTTAGTTTTAAAATTATTTTAATTATGTCCGTGATTTATGCTTTAGATTTTAGTTAGTTCAATTAGATCCTAAGTTTAATAAATTAATTCATTTCAGACATTATTATTATTATTATTATTATTATAAACTTTGATTCAATATAATTATACAAAAAAAATTATATGGATACATAAAGCTTTGATTTAAATATTTAATCAAATTCAAATGCATAGATTGACAAGTTGAATCAGAATTAATCTCATACACCAATAACTCTAAACTGAACCATAAATACTAAACCTCAAACCTTTAACCCAACTCAAATCAAATTGACCCGAAAATTTAAATGTTGACCCGACCCGAAATTGACTCGATTTTAACCCGAACCGAAAGCGACCCGAATGACCCGATTTTGACCCGAACCGAAAGCGACTGATCCGATATTGACCCGACCCGAAAACAACCGATCCGATTTTGACCCGATCCAATACCCGAACCGAATCCGACTCATCACAGACCCGAATTAGACCCGAACCCGAACTGAACCGACCCGAACCGAATGTAAACCGATTCTAGATAGACCCGAAATGACCTGAACCGAAACGACCCGAACCAAACCCGAACCGAATGACCCGATTGCCACCTCTACACACGCCTTACAAATAAAGTTTTTCGAACCTAAATCTTAAGAGATAAATATCATCATATATTAAATATAATTGAGTGTCCTTATTACACTCTCAAATTCAGAAGAATAAAATCGATAAAATTACGCTCTTCGATCTCCTAAAATAAATCATATATTAAATATAATTGAGTGTCCTAACTATACTCTCAAATTAAGAAGAATAAGAATTGATATAATTACGCTCTTCAAATTTTATAATATCTTATTTTTGAATATATTATAATATCTTATCATCATTACTGCACAATGAAATTATGTGAACTTCTTCGTCATATTATTATTTTTGATCAACTTTTATTATTACTATAGGGTTTTAGATATACGTATGAACTTGTTATATATATATAAGTAGAACACGTATATTTTTATATAGTTCCTTTAACATCAACTTATAATATTTAAACACGTCAACGTCTTTATTTTTTTGTTTATATTTAAATACGTCAACATCTTAGTTTTATTTTTATATACAGTTAATATCAACTTACAATACAAATATATGTTAGGGTTTTACAATATATAATACGCTTTTTAATTTTATTTTGAATCCTAGCTTTACATAGATTAACTTTTTAAAATTTCAATTCCATATTTTTTAATACTTACTTAAATATTTACGTAATGTTTTTAAGGTTTCAAGTTAAAAAAATTTATAATAATTGATATAATTTTAAAATTTAGGTTTATATAACAGTGTAAATTGTAATTATAATTTGTACCATTAAACATATCACGATCAATTATAATATTATTACATTTTATTAGTCGAGCACGTCTAAATAATTATAATTATAATGATTAAACGTACATATAATTATTATAGTAGTAATTTCATTTTATTAAATTTTTTACTTAATTTCAAAAATAAGTGCTCAAACTATCTCGTTTTTCTCTTTCAGGTGCCCAAACTATCTCATTTTTCTTTTTAGGTGTCTACATTTTTTTTACTCCTTTTAAATGCTCAAACTATTATTTTTTGTCAAAATAGGTGCTTAAACTATCACTTTTTGGTCAAAGTATGTGCCTCATCTTGACCTTAAAAGGGGGCAAAAATGATAGTTTGGGCACCTAAAAGAGGGACAAAAAAAAATACTTTAGCACATAAAAAAAAAAAAAACATAACGGCTTAGACACTTATTTTGACATTAACCCTAAATTTTTTTAGTTTAAAAGTTTCAAATATACGTAAAGGACTGAGTTGCGAAAACATATTAAGAATAATAATAAGAAAACATAATGTGAATAACTCTCTATATAATAAAAAAAACACCTAGAGTTAAGGGATGATAAAAAATATTTTATTAAAAGTTTACAACATTTCTTTTTCTTGTTTTGTCGATTTTTTTGTTGCATTTACAGACTTAATACTACAGATAAATTTTTTTGCTTTTTACTGGTACTTTTTTCTATGCTTCAATACTAAAAATAAAAATTTTAAACTCTAAACTTAAATTTTAAATCATAAACTTCAAATTCTAAAAAATATGCTCAACTCATAATTTATTAAATTTTAACCTTAAATCCTAACCCTAAACTATAAACCTAATTATTTTAATGTGGGACATAAATTATTACACACAAAAAGCAAATAATTTCTATTCTTAATATTACATTTATGGTGCAACGTGATGGGTCAAACAGTAATTAACTTCTTTCTTTTCAAACCCCGCATCGAGATCGAAATCAAAATCAGATCTGACAGAAACGTAAGTACACGTGTACGGTCAGATTGAGGCCCCACAGAATGTGATCGTGCAATGGCACCATCTTATATAATCTCTTCCGCCAAAAACCTCAAAATCCTTTCCACCCTCTTTAGATCTCGCGACAATCACCTTCCGTACAATCGCCGGCTCGGTTTCCGGTCAACAACTTCCGGGAACTTTTCCCTGTACCCGATCACCGATCGTCGCGTTTGCAATCAATCGTCTCATTGCAGGTATTTCCACAATAAAGATCTCTCCTTTGCTTTCCCTCCTCTGTTACCCGTTTTCTTTAAATTTGCGAAAACTGTCTTCTCGAAAGGTTTTAATGTTTTCGTTTACTTTAAAATAAATGTTATTTTGATTAGTGAACTTCAGTGTTTGGCACTGGAAATGTAATTTCTGAAAATGGTTTAATATTATGCAGCTTGCGGGAGATTAGGATTATTTGTTCTTGGAGTTCTTAAATTGATTGATTCACTGAACTTTGCAGACATTTAGCTATTAAATGTTTCAATTTAAACTAAGTTTTACATTATCTGCTTCAGCCAGGAGTTCCTGAACTTTTCTCTTCTGCTTAGCGGTAAATTTGATTCTTATTTTTTAATGCAATATGATGCATGTTTGGTGTGTTAAGAAGATATAATTTTAACTGTTGAAATTTTACAGCAAAGTGGAAGCAAAAATTCAATCCAACGAAAACTTTGAAGTAAAGCTACAAAATGGTATGTTTTGAATGTGGTTTAAGTGATTGGTGCTTTTGATATTGTGTATTAGTTTTATGTTTTTATGATTCAGTGGTTTAATTTTTATTGTGTGTTTTCTATTTCTCAATAAAGAAAAATGTCTTGTTGGCAATTTTCTACTAGCTAAATCATGTGTGTCCTTAGGGCCTGTGCATTAGCACTAGACAAGAAAAGATCTTTCAACCCGTCGTCAAGTGCATGCTTGCGTGTGCCTAGTCGAGCTTTTTGTAAAGGGATAGGTTCGAAAAAGCTCACCTTATTGAAGTTCTCTAGTAATTATTTTCTTATGACCTTTGATGGCATGTGGTTAATCTTGATACTAGATCATTGAAAAGATTCAACTGTTATTGTTATTCTCTTCTGCACGGCGTCTGATTAGTAATTTGTTACATGTAACAGTCTTTCCAGAATCAAGGCATTTGGACAACAAAAGGTTCCGATTTAAACGATGGTGAGATGGCATATGATGCTTCATCTAGAGTTGATCCCAAGCGCTCTAATCAATGGTTCATGGATGGTACTGAGACGGAATTATTTCCTAACAAGAAGCAGGCAGTTGGAGTTCCAACTACCAACTTATTTTCTGGAATCTTGAATTCAAATGTTTCTCCATGGGGAAATGCATCTGGTTTTACTTCAATTTCGGGTCAGTTTGCTGAACGGTTATTCGATACCGAAACAGCTCGAGCAGTGGACTTTGATAATCAAGGCTTTTCATCTGGTAGCACAGAGAAAGTTCTCATGGGGAGAAAGGTTAATGAAGATTTATTTACGAGTGAGTCATCATTTGGTTTATCTATGCCCCGTACACTGGAAGATCCTCGATCTGGGTTAAACTTTGGAGGGATTAGGAAGGTAAAAGTCAGTGAGGTCAAGGACTCGGATAATATCATGTCTGCATCAATGGGATATGCGTTTAATAGGGTTGATGTTAACTCAGTGTCAACTGATCATGCTTACATCAAGGTGGAAGACGGTATTATGCCAATGGGCCTTCCTTATAACAAAGGGGATTCTATTAACGACACCTATGAAAGAGAGAATAATCTTTTCATGTCCATGGGACAATCCTATACCAAAAATGATGATAACAGTGCAATTGCAATGAGCAATACCTTCGACAAGGGTGATAACAATTTCATGTCCATGGGTCAAACCTACAACGGGACAGATGATAGTTCTGTAACTGCGGGTCCAACCTACTGTAAAGGAGATGGCAGCATTATATCTGTTGCTCATAACTACAAGGGGGACAGCTATAATTTGTCAGTTGGTCCATCCTGTAGTAGGGGAGAGAGTACTATTATATCGTTTGGTGGCTATGATGACGATGATACAAATCCATCGGGGAGTATTATATCAAGCTATAATTTGTTGATGGGTCAGTCTTTGGTCCAAAGGTCTAATGTTCCTAGTGAAAAAGAGTTGGCTCAATCCAATAATGTCATTGCCTCTGGAGCTGAAGTTTGTAGGAAGAAAGACGAGCCGAAAACATCGAAAAAAGCTACTTCGAATAACTTCCCATCAAATGTTAGAAGTTTGCTGTCAACTGGTATGCTTGATGGAGTTCCAGTTAAATATATTGCATGGTCACAGGAGGTAAAATCTCATTTCATGTGTTCTTTTAGTTTACCTTACTGTCTGGTTATACGCCTGCTTTTTATGAACTTCAGAAGCAGCTCCGTGGTGTAATAATGAGTTCTGGATATCAATGTGGCTGCCAGACGTGTAATTTTTCCAAGGTGGGGTTTTCCGTTTTACCATTTTTATTGATGGAATTGGTTAGGCAAAGTATGTGTGCTCTGACGTTCGGGGTTTCTACGTTCTAATAGGTGATCAATGCATATGAATTTGAGCGACATGCCGGTTGCAAAACAAAACACCCAAACAATCACATATACTTTGAGAATGGGAAGACAATTTATGGTATAGTCCAAGAGCTTAGAAGCACACCGCAGAATATGCTGTTCGATGTTATTCAGACTATAACCGGCTCACCTATTAACCAGAAGTGCTTCCGGCTTTGGAAAGGTAATGTAAGCCATTGAACTCAAATCCCCAAACATCATTTATCTTGCAATTACAAAAGGGGTTTTTATTCATGTGCTCATCTTTCTTTTTCAGAGTCATTTTTAGCCGCCACCGTTGAACTTCAACGTATATATGGGAAAGACGAAATGAAACTATTATCGTAAAACAACCGTGTTCATTTGCAAGGTACGGTTATCTCTGTTCTGTGCATATGATGGAAGTGAACTTTTTTACAGACTTTTATGCTTGTTAATGGTGACGGCACCACTAACTGAAGGCGCCTTTTTCTTCTTTCTTTCTTTTCTTAATATGGGCTAGGAATCTGTTAAAAAGTAGGAGTCAATGCCTCAAAAAAGGGGTTACTTTGTTATTTTGTGTATTTGCTTTTGTATCTCAGCAACATGTAGTCGACTTTAATTGAAGAGAAGTTGAAATCGAAATTTTGCTTCACTCTTGGTGAACCAAAGGAGAAATGGAGATATCCTTAGTATTGGTTTTAAACTTTGTATTATTGCTTAAATGTGGGATTTGATTTATTTATTTCAAGTTTGACATAACTTGATCCTCAATGTTATTAGTAGGTTTGCTGCTTTCATGAATCTTTAAAGTATTAAATTCGCTGATATCCATTAATTGGTCGAGTGATCTAGGATGTTGTTCCATCTTGTATAGTTTCAAATCCCGGCATTTTCTCATTACTTAATTAAAAAATATAGGTAACATTATATATATAAGATGGGATCAAGTTACATGGTGTAAAATGTGAAAATTATCACTTGGGAAAAAAATAAAGAAATAATCTGAGCCATTAATTACCATCATCCAACGGTCCAAAAATTGTGTAAAAATAATTGAGTTTTACACAATGTAAGTTGATCCTATATCAAAAAGTGCGACATTCATCAGGCTTTAATTATGCTAATTATCAATTTAAATACTTTTAGATTTGAAAAACTAAAAATATTAAACAATTTAAAAGTTTGCATATCAAGGATCTAACATTTCACTCCAAAAAGAGTACTAGATGTAAAAACAGCGGTATGCAGGGGAATACAAACATGGACGATATAGATATAATGAAATTAGTTTTCCCGAGAGAAGAAAATGTACCCTTCAGGGCTCATAGCTTCGTTCAAGACCCGCAGCATGCTGATTTTTGAGCATTTGTTGCAGATCCCTCGGCCCGATCTTGTTGGTTAATTTTGATTGCATTTGGCTGCAAAGAGGAAGAGAATACACAATAAAATATATATACAAGCACATGTTTGGAAAATCACGTGCAATGCCCGAGACATTAGGAACTAGTGTTTTTGAAATATGTTTAAAAATTAAAACCACAAGTTCGATTTTCTTATCAGAAATTATTATACTTTCAAGTAAGAGATACGATACGTCGATACCTCAGCCCTTGTGTCGCTATCCGCAAGTCTTTCCTTAATGTCCCTGGCTATTGCAAAGAAAACCTCCTCAACATTTAAGTTTGTTTTTGCACTCTGCAGTGTAGGTTGGCTCTTGAGCATATAGAAAAGATCACTAAACATAAAAGGGAACCCTAAAACATAAAGAGTAACGATTACATACAGTCTCGAAGAACTTGATGCCATATTCATCAGCAAGAGCTTGGCCTTTTGAAGTAGGTACAGCCTGAAAAATAAGTTCCTCGGCAACTTATACAAGAAACCGAACCAGGCCAATATGCCAAAAAGAAGGGTAACCGCAAATGCAAGCGATAAGCTCACGGAAGAGAGGGAGAGAAACAAACCCTTTTGCTTTCATCCATGTCAGCCTTATTAGCCACCAGAACCTTGTTGACATTGTCTGATGCATGCTGTTCAATATTTCGAATCCAGTTTTTAATGTCTGAGTATAGAAGGATATTAGTTCAGTTGATATAATGGAAAATAAAATAAAATTTCAAATCAATGGATAAGGAATATACTTTAATGTTTCAACCTTCCAGGAAACTGAAAGTTTTGAATGATGAGTGAGAATTGGTGGAAACATAAGCATTTCCAAAGATTCAGAGGTGGAAGATAGAACAACTTATGTATGAAATCAAAATGATAAAAAGTTCAGTGATTACTATTGAAAGATGATTCATCAGTCACATCATACACGAGCAAGATACCCATGGCTCCACGGTAGTAAGCTGCATGAAATGAAAATATTACTTAATTCATCTGTTAACCAGACAAGAGTCTAGAAGACGAAATATTTCAGGATGTATTGAAGAGTAGACACCGAGGGACCAAAATAAAATACAATGTAGAGGCAAACTTTTCAAACACCCTCATAGATAACACTGATATCGAACACCTTCAATCAAGAATCTAGAAAATATGAAGGGCTAAGCATCTGTTCTTCATAATTCTATTTCCAGATCCTGTCATACAATTCAAGAGTATGACAACGGGTGGGTTAGAAAGTGTGCAAACCATGGAAGCATAGAAACTGCTAACTTCCAAAAGACAAAAAATCACAGAGGAGGAGAATGGCAAAGCAACAGCAACCACATTGAACCAAAGGTGTTTTTGAATTTCACAATATTTGAGTGAGAATAAACGGTAAGTCGCACCATACAACAATGCTTGCATTAACAGGCTCAAGTAAAACAATGCCCAAGTAATGCAATCAAATTATTTCATCAAACAAATGAGTTATAATTCTAAATAGACCGTTCATTTCCAGTCAGTGACACCTTCAAACCAAAAAAACTAACCAGTTGTAATTGTTCGAAACCGCTCTTGCCCAGCAGTATCCCAAATTTGCAGTTTGATCCTTTTCCCATCAAGTTCTATGGTCCGTATCTTAAAGTCAATCCTGCGAAAACAAGGCACAACCTTAATAAACCACATGCTCTGTTTAGAAACAATACTCATAACAATAATAAGACAAGCTACTAAAATTCAAACAACACCTACCCGATGGTCGTGATAAAACTTGTAGTAAATGAGCCATCCGAAAAACGCAAAAGGAGGCAACTCTTACCCACACCTGGCCACAAAATAGCATAAGTAAACAGACAATTCACTTCCAGAACTTAAATCCAAAAAGAATGTGCAAAATACCAAGAAAACTCCTTAAAATAAGTACAATATCACTTATCAGTACCGAATTACAGGCAACTACAACCAATTGTAGCAGCAATGGCCTGAAATGAGCAATGGTTCTCTCATGCAAATGTACACGCTACTGGCTCCAATATACGAAATCATCACAACACTAATTGAGACAAATCATACTCCCATGGAAATGAGCTATAATACGACATAATACATTATCTAATATATTCACAAGAAAAATGCCGATAGCAATTTAGCATAGATTCGCCATAAAAACAGACACTGTTTTCCAAATTCCAATCAACCTCGCTAGTGCAATAAAATCTCTGTAAGCCTAAAATGAAGCTTAATCTAAGGTAATGATCTTGATAAACACATCACGGTCTCACAGCTAGTTTTCTAACAAAAAAAAAAACTGAAATCCTTTCAACGAACGCTAACATTTCGCAGAATCAATGTACATTAAGCAGATCGCATTTCAAATCAAGATGCATAATATAAATAGGAGAGATGATAAATAATTACCGCTATCGCCGATCAAAAGGAGCTTTATTAGGAAGTCGTAATCAGCGCGAGCTCTTGCAGGTGGAGCAGCCATGGTAATAGAAGGAATTTATCGAATCACACAAACAAAAAACAAACCCTAGACACAAAAAGAGCTTTGATGTTAATAATCAAATGTAAAAAAATAAAAATCCATCAAAAATGTTAAAAAAAAAGAAGAAGAAAAATTGAAATTTTGTTGTCTTTTGAATTTTATTTAGTGAGTGGAAAGGAAAGCAAAACTACCGGGTCAGGGAAAAGAAGAGCGAGATCTGATGAAAGGAGATGAGAGAAATCAGGAGGGGGCGCCTTCGGAACGCCAGCACCGGTCGGCCGTTGAAAATTAATTATTACTTGATACATTATTATTACTATTTTTGGTTTAACAGATATCATTGGTCAACTAAATTGAATTTAATTTTACAAAGATCGAATATAGGGATGAGTTTTTAAATCTTATTTTTTTCCAATCAAAATATTTAAATTCGAACTCTCAAACTTGCTTTAAAAACTTAATAGTTTATTTTATTAAATCAACTGATTGTTGGTTATTATTATTATTATTATTATTGTAAAAATGGTTGGACATTGCATCTAAAAAATATTAAATCTATATCAATCCTTAAATTATTTTTAAATTTATCACTTTTTACCGTACATTTTGAGGTCGAATTGTTTACAATTCGTTTAAAAAAAAAATGGGTACACCGTCAAAAAATAATTTAAGTGTATATGGTTAGATCGACTATAAATATTCTCTTTCAGGCTTTCTTGTGACCCTTTGGATCGTGGATGTATACTGGTGGTATGTGCGATTAGGGGGCCATTTTGTTTGTTCTTCATGGTTAGGTATTGTGTTTCGAGCTGGGCGTGAACTGTGGGGTTTGTCATTGTTGAGTTTTTATTGGGTGGTTTGTTTCCTCGAATTTTTTTTAAAGAATATCTGAATGATCTTTTCTTCATCTTAAGTTTATAGCGTTTTTAACAAGGTTCGTGATATTTTCTTTGTGTATGATTTTCTTCCGTAATAAATTATACATTACCAATCAAAAAATTATTTAGATTTTTTAGAATTTAAAATAAATATGTAATATTTTATAATTTTTAAAATAAATCTATAATATATTTTTTTTAAATATGATGGAACATTATACTTGGAGTGTATTATTATTATTATTATTATTATTATTATTATTATTATTATTAATAACAACAAACTACACTATTCTAAAAAAATCAAAAAGTTATTAAAATAAAAAATCAAATTTTTTTTTTTCAAAATTTTAAAACTTTTAAACCTTAAACATTAAATGAATATGAATATTTATTATGGTAGTTAAAGTTGATCATCATAAAACATTTAAACATGTAAAACATGTACATTCATAACACAAAACAGGTGGGTGGCGACATTTCATTATTTTTTTTAATAATTTTAATTGATAAAGATATTTAAACTCTGACATTTTAGCATAAACATCATCATATACTTACTAGAATTATTTATTAGGTTTAGTGACATTTCATTGTTAATATTATTATTCAAGTGAATTAATAATCCCAGCAGAAAAGAGAATACTGTTATACTTTAGAGATCCGAATTTGAAAAATTTATTTCTATAGTATTTATTTTTAAAAACTAAAATATTATAAAACATATCATATCATCTTTCCTTATCATTATTAGTTCCAGACTTTAGGTAGTATATTCATTAGTATATATTTTTTAAAAAGTTTACATGTGTGTTACAAGGTAGTATATAAATTTGTGTCTTTTAAGATGAATATCATGCACTTTTTTACTGGGACATTTGTTTTTAAAATATTAAAAAAATCAAAATTTGAGAATTATTAGAATCATAATTAATTTTTTATAATTTAAAGCTGTAATTGAATAATTATATTGCAATAAATAGATATTAAGTTACATAATCCTTATCTTTCACCGCATTGAAAGTTGAATCGAAACGCAAAGAATTCTCTTTTTTAAATACCATTTCAATTTAATTCCGCACCTTTTTCTTTAGGGTAAACTATCTGTTTGACCACCAAACTATTGTGAAAATTTTAAAATGACCACTATAGAAAAAAACGCGCCATTTCACTACCCAAACTATTAAAATGGGATCATTTTGGCCACCTGCCGTTAATGGGCTAACAGAAGATGACGTGGCAGTTAAAAAATTAAAGGTATAATCACACATTTGGTCCTTATTATTTACACATTCTTTCAATTTAGTCTCTCTGAAGAAAAATCACCCAAATCCTACATACAAAGACTCTCCCATTCATCTTCTTCCCCACAACACCCAAAGCTTCATTTCTTTCCCGCCCGGCTCCCCACAACACCCAAATCCTACAATTTCCTCCTCCATTGGCTCCGCTCTTCCTCCCCAATTTAGTCCCTATTTTTTAAAAAGGATTACGAATATTGCAGATATGGGTCCTTGCAATTCAATTAATTTCTGGGTACTTCTTTTAGTTACATTTTTCTCAGCTCTTTCACCAAGAATATTGGGCATTCCACTGTGTTGCAGACTGAGCTATGAGGAGTCCTTGAGGGGTTGCGCCTTGTACGCTCTTTCGGTCTTGATCCCATAATTGTGCAGGTTGACAATGCAGATGCCTTTAAATTACTTACATCATTCTAATAAACCATCTAGCAAGAGAAAAAGAAAGGAAAAACAACATACAGATTCTCATTTGGAATCAAAAGGGACCTTAAGTTTTTATTTCATTCTAATAATTTGTTTTGATAATTTGAATGTCCAGAGAAGAAATATGAAACTGGTCTATGAAAACATAATTGGTCTTTATGTTTGATATCACCCACTTCGTCTCATAAGTTTTTATTTCATTCAAAAAAAATATAAAAATATAAAAGAACAAAAAAAAGAGAAGAAATTTCAGTTTCAAATGTCCAACAATCTCGGTTGACAATGACATGATCCTAGAAGTAGAAGCTCATTTTAATACATCAAAATTCAAAATTACTGCAATAAACATTTTTTATTTTCTTTTTCAGTTTTCATCATTCTACTGCTTCAGTGCTTCTTATATCAACCAATTATTAGAGCAAAACAAACAAAAAGAACAATCTTTTTCCGATACCAAACAATTCAGGGGTCAACTTTATCAAAATTCATTAAACACCCCTCTCATCTTCAGAAGCAATTATTAAATTTATTAAAAATTATGATCTCAAAAGAGTATTTAATAACAATAAAATAATATACCTTGAAAATAAGGCTTTTCCCAATTCTCCCAGCGGGATGATTCACAGCGTATTGCTCCTTAGTTAAGTTTCTAGCCCCCATAAGCGCAATAGCCACGGTGTCTCCAAATACCATCTGGATCGCAGTCGAAGTCACCGGCGCCAGATCAAACGGACACAGCTGGCGAAATTGAAGAGAGGAAACATAAAGGGAAGCCCAAAGCTGCGCACAGTAGACGAGGCAGGAAGAAGAGGGAAAGAAAAAGAAAGGACCCTGTTTTGATGATGTTGCTGTGGATTTCTTTTTAAAAAATAGGGACTAAATTGGGGAGAAAGAGCGGAGCCAATGGAGGAGGAAATTGTAGGATTTGGGTGTTGTGGGGAGCCAGACGGGAAAGAAATGAGGCTTTGGGTGTTGTGGGGAAGAAGATGAATTGGAGAGTCTTTTTATGTAGGATTTGGGTGATTTTTCTTCAGAGGGACTAAATTGAAAGAATGTGTAAATAATAAGGATCAAATGTGTGATTATACCTTTAATTTTTTAACTGCCACATCATCTTCCGTTAGCTCATTAACGGTTGGTGGTTAAAATGATCCCATTTTAATAGTTTGGGTAGTGAAATGAAGCGTTTTTTTTTATGGTGGTCATTTTAAAACTTTCACAATAATTTAGTGGTCATACAGATAGTTTACCCTTTTCTTTATTTCTTCATTGTCGGGGGTTGCCTTTAAATGGCAGCGAGGAAACACAGCGGGAACTCGTACAGCTTACTTTGCTCCCTTCGTCCTACAGGGCTTTATTATTTCTTCTCATTTACTCTCTTTTGCCTAACTTTTTTCTGTTTCTGAGATCCGTGTTGTTTTTTCCCCCTTTAGCTTCTTTCATAGCTCCGTTCCTAAGAACTGGAAACAGTTACAGGTGCGTTTGAATACACATTTCAAGCTTTAGATATTTGATTTTTAGCTTTTTGGCTCTGTTGATCTGATTGCTTCTCCTTGTTGTCCGGAAATCATCTGGCGATCTTGAGCTGAAATCATTTCGGTTATTTCTAGTTGTTTTTTGTTCTTTATTTTCTACTGTTTTCGCATTTTGTGTTGATTTAAGTGGTAATAGTTCCGTAGATCCGTGTTTGCTAAGTTATTCGCGTACATTTATTTGATCCACAATAGATTTCTCTTCTTCTGGAAAATCGACTGTAGTATCGTTCTGCGGTGAAGTTTGCTTAGGCAGTTTAGTGAAAGTGAAACGAATTTTAGCCAATGCGTGTCAACGATTTGTTTTGGCTGCTTAGTTTTGCAAGCATTTCATTTGCTAAGCTGTATGCTATGGAAGGAAAATTTAAAAAAACTGTAACAGGATAATCTTTTATGGAACTTTTAGTGCAGTAAATCTGATTCGACAATTTTTCTAGTTCTTGATACATTGTTGTAACTTACAGTGATGGCTCCACCAATTGAGACTCCAATCAAGTCCTATGACAGTAACTCTCACTACTCTTCACATCCTCCTTTGAATGAAAGGATTCTTTCATCGTTAACCCAGAGGAATGTTGCTGCTCATCCATGGCATGATCTCGAGATCGGTATGTAATGTGAAAATCAGCTGTGTATTGTGTTATTCCTACTGGTTTTCCATAACTCTTAAATTTAATAATGTACTGCTTTTTTGCCGTTTATGATTTCTTTTACAGGACCTGGAGCTCCAATTACTTTCAATTGCGTAAGTATACACGACACGGAATTTAAATGTTTCATAGTTCGTAATGATATTGTAAATAGTGAAAAATGTATGCATTTGATTGTATTTAACATATTTGTTTCATACATTTGGCCTTTCAGATCTTTTCACATGGCATCTTTTCCCTGTTATCATGATTGATGTTTATTTGGTTGAGAAAATGAATAAAAAATTGTTGTGCAGTCCCCTTACAAATTGAAAGATAATTGTTATATTGAAGACGTTGATTAATATGTGCAGGTGATTGAGATTGGAAAAGGGAGCAAAGTGAAATATGAACTTGACAAGAAAACTGGCCTGATCAAGGTGAATTACTATTCGCTACTTTACTGTTTGCAGCACCTTGTAGATTATGAATTGGTTGCTGATGAAAAATGCCCAAATTTGCAGGTTGATCGTGTGCTGTACTCATCAGTTGTATATCCTCACAACTACGGTTTCATCAGTTGTACTCTTTGTGAAGACAGTGATCCGATTGATGTCCTAATCATTATGCAGGCATGCTTTCGGTCCCGATTTTCATTGAAAATATCAGATTTTAATCCACGAGTGCTTAGACTATTTCATGCTTTGAAACTCTCTTGTATTGCTTTGGTTTGTCTACTGCACTTTAAACTAAATCACTGAGTATGAAAATTATGTTGGCCGTACAACTGCAAATGTTATTCATGTTAGCACTTTTAAGGCAATGCTCATGTTACCATTGAAATACATACAGGAACCGGTTCTTCCTGGATGCTTTCTTCGAGTTAAAGCTATAGGTCTGATGCCTATGATTGATCAGGTAAACATTCAGCACTGATTACAAACTACAATTCTCCCGACTCTTAGATACGTGTTTAAAAGCAAATGAGCAAAGCTGAACTATGTTATAAATGCAGGGTGAGAAAGATGACAAGATTATTGCTGTTTGTGCCGATGATCCCGAGTATCGTCACTACAATGACATCAAGGAACTCCCACCCCACCGTTTGGCTGAGATTCGCCGCTTCTTTGAAGATTGTATGTAACTGCTACCAGGAAGGATATCTATTTTAAACTGCTCTTTTCTCTGAAACATGCTTAACTTTCTTTTGCCTTAATAAAAACATCAGACAAGAAGAACGAGAACAAGGAAGTTGCTGTTAATGACTTTCTGCCAGCCTCCACCGCTTATGAGGCAATCCAGCATTCCATGTAAGTCATAGTTCCTTCCCACCTTTCCGGTATCTAGTCCCTTGTGCCACTTATGAGAGAACTGCATGCAATTTATGTCACATTTTCTTATCTCATTCGACTTTCGGCTTCTTGAAATTTTCACATACCATCCCTATCATTGGAAACTCATTATGTTGCCATGATCATGTATCCGTCTATAGATGAGACGAGACAGATCGCGAACTACTTGAGCTCGATTCGGTCAAACCTCGGTCAAAGCTCGACTCAATTGGACTCGACTCGAGCTCGAACTCGGCTTGAGTTCTTGACGAGCCGAACCAAGCTACTTGATACCTGACTCGAAAAGCTCACGAGCTACTCGAAAATATAATATACTAAATTTTTTTATAATTTAAAATTTAAATTCTTAAACTTAAAACTCTAAATATAAACCCTAAGCATAAGTATTAAACCCTAAAATCTAAACATAGTAACCTAAATCTCTAAACCCTAAACTAACACCCTAAACCCTACAATTAACAAGCTTGAGTTTACACAACTTGTGTATCTTCATAGGACTTTAAATGAGATGAGACAAATGAAGAGCTACTCGAGTCCAATGCAGTCAAAGATCAATCAATACTTGACTCGATTGGGCTCAAATTAAGCTCGAACTCGACCCGAGTTCTAAACGAGCCGAGTCGAGCTCAGATTTCTCAAGCTCGTTAGAAATTACTCAAGCTCAACCTCAACTCGAAATCTTAACGAGCCGAGCCGAGCTTAGCACTACTCGAGCTCGACTCGGCTCGTTTACACCCCTTCCACTTCCGTTCAAAGATATTATCATATGTATACACATGCTGCCCTTGTCTTGTAAAGAACCTGTGATTCTCTACTTTGTGAACTTTTGGCTTGTGTCCATGTGCATTTAAACCATCTAAAATCTATATCAGTTTTGAAACAGAGTTTTAATATTTTTTCAACATTCTGTTTTGAAGGAATCTTTATGCAGACTACGTTGTGGAGAGCTTAAGGCGGTAGTTGTGTGCCCCATCCCGTCTATACACATATACATACATATATAATAATAATATGTTGATGCTATATATTGAAGTTTTTTTCAAAGAATTCAACCTCTACGAAGTAAATCTGCAATTATGACGACTATAATTTTGGATGATTCTCAATGTAAAGTTCATGGCCCGTGTCTACAATTTCTTTTTGGTTGGGTAGGGCAATCGCCCGTTACCTCTGATGATTTTTTTATATATTTGTTTTTTATAGATATATTTTTAATTTAATTTATTTATAAATTTATCATTTTCACTTTTAAATTTATGTTTTGATTCCAAATTCTGGCCTTGTCCTTGCCCAGTGATTATGTTATTGTAATTTGCTTGAAACAGAATATTTGAGTACGATGTAAGCAATTGTTATCTTTCATTTAAAAGCGAGACAAAAAATGGTAAAAGAAAATCAAACATTAATATATGCAATACATTCGTCCAAGTAACTTGGGTGTAAATGAGATATTTGTATTTATAAATTATTTGAGTTCGATTTTAAAATTTTCATTTCAGTTCAATCATTATTGAATTAAGCTTGAGTATGCTAAGTTCAAATAACTTCATATTCAAATCACATTGTTTGAACTTAGTTATGTTCAATTGCAATCCTATCATATATTTGTATTATGTTTTTGTTATATTATGTTTAAGAGACCAATATATATTCATATAAATTTAAAAGAAGTGTAGAAAAATATTATTTTATAATTAACTTAAAGACTGTTAAAAAAATATTTTATATTATTTTTTAAGAGTTTATTCATGAAATGCTTTTTTAAAAGAAAATAGTTTTTTTTCATTGAAATCTTTGGAAATTAGGTAGCAATATGTTTAGCCGCTCAACTCTAATTTTTTCTCTCTAATAATTTACGTTGCCCGTAAATTTTTTCGATTTTCTTGCATTAGCTGACGATCGACAATCACTTAACTATTAGTTTTTTTAATAAGAATCTCTGTTTTTATAGCACGTGTTTTCTTTATCCTTGTGACATGTTTTCTTTATTTTTGTGGTTTTGTTTCATATGTCCTTGTGGCATGATTCAACATACCTTAGCGGTCGATCGTTGCTCGCATAAAATTTTTAATCGGCGCTAGTTCATGATTATGATTTTGTCGGTAGTCATGCGCATGTAAATCTCCACTCGATTGAGGGTTGTTTGTTAATATAATTAATCTTGGGTAACATAACATTCTGCATGATAGCTTGGATCGCCCATCATTCATTTTTGGGTTGTAAAAAAAATTATTTTTCTTTATTTTTGGGTTGTAAGAAATTTGAGTAGACTAATTTAATATTTTTTTTAATGATTGTGTTGTAATTGTGATATTTTTATGCTTATAATAAAAATTCAGGGGTAAACTACATAAATGACCACCATACTATCGGTAAAGTCGCGATTTGACCACTTTACTTTTTTTTTAAGCAATTAAACCACCAAACTATTTAATTGGTTGCAATGTGACCACCAGCCGTTAGAAACTAACGGAAGGAGTGACGTGGCAGTTAGTAAAATTAGTATAATTACATATTTAGTCCCTGCTATTTGTATATTTTATCAATTTAGTCCTAATTTTAATAAATAAAATAATTTGATTAGTTAATTAGGCGGCGACACGTGTCGCCACTTTATTTATATATTTTTGATTTAATAATTTTTATTTTGCTCCTCCAATCAGGTGGTGACACGTGTCACCGGATTGGAGGAGCAAAATTAAAGCAATAAACACTTTACCTTTGATAGGATTCGAACATGGGTTGGTTGGGTGGAAACAAGCGCACCAACCATTAAGTCAATGCTATCTTTGTGATATATGTACAAATTATAATATATATCTTAATATTTGCTCATTGCCAGGAAAAGAAACAAGAAAATGTCATTGTCTGCTAATGCTTCGATTCTAAATGTCATTGCACAAATTAATGTCAAGATAAAAATTGTTTCTAGATCACAATGTGGAGCTGTAGCTGCAGAAGCTAAGCAAGCTCAAGCTTGTTGGGTCGTATTGGACAAATAACATGTTTGCTTTGTTTTTTTTCCTTTATTTTCCTTTCGTGTTCTATCCTAAAAGTATATGCTCATGCTTGCAGTATCTCCATTTTTTTCAGGCAGCTCAAACACGAGGAAAAGTGCTGCATGAAGGAGTTGCAGTGCAACATAGTGATTATGAAGCGTTCTCAGGAAAAAGTGCTGCGCTTAAATTTGTTCGGGGCATTTGAGAAGGAAGTCGAAGCTTGTCAATTAAATTTCGAGACATGAAACATCTGAAAAGCATTCCAAAAACAAAAATGGATCATCCGACTCTATTAGAGTTATAGGGCCCGTTGTCACTCCAACTAGTATTCCAGAGCTTGGGACTTCATTCACTACTACTGAAGCAAGAACTTCTTCATTGTCTAGCTCTGATCCAGGCACTTCACCTTTTTGCATCTCAGAAAGGAATGCAGACTCGAAGAAAGAGGAATCACCAGTCATCAAGGAAAACCAGGATCTTGACGAGTCTATTTCAGACACCGAGAGTGAAAGTGTATCCTCATCTTCAGTGAGTTTATGGTATCAACTATGGATAACTGAATATCTTACTTCTCATTCTCAGTCCTCACAATACTTCGAAGAACCTTCTGGTCGAGCTAATTTCAGGGCTCAAGCTTCAACAACAAAAGCCTTAATGGAGAAATTTTCGAAACATGATAGAGAAGCTGAAATTGGAATGTCAAGCTTTAGGGGTGATATTGAATTTAATGGAAACGTGAGAGAAGCAGTTGCATTATCGAGAAACTCTCCTCCTTGCCCTCCTCCGTTGTGTTCAATATGTCAGCATAAGGCACCTGTATTTGGGAAGCCACCTAGGTGGTTTACCCGTGCTGAATTGGAGCTTGCAACTGGTGGATTTTCCCAAGATAATTATCGAGACATTTTCTTGTTTCTTTTCCGCAATGAGCAAATATTAAGATATATATTAGAATTTGTACAATATATCTCAAAGATAGCATTGGCTTAATGGTAGGCGCGCTTTTTTCCACCCAACCAACCCGGGTTCGAATCCTATGAAAGGTAAAGTGCTTCTTGCTTTAATTTTGCTCCTCCAATCCGGTGACACGTGTCACCACCTGATTGGAGGAGCAAAATAAAAATTATTAAATCAAAAATATATAAATAAAGTCTTCAAATAAGGTGGCGACACGTGTCGCATTTATTAAAATTAGGAGTAAATTGATAAAATAAACAAATAGTAGGGACTAAATATGTAATTATACTAATTTTACTAACTGCCACGTCACTCCTTCCGTTAGTTTCTAACGGTTGGCGGTCACATTGCAACCAATTAAATAGTTTGGTGGTTTAATTGCTTAAAAAAAAAGTAAGGTGGTCAAATCGCGACTTTACCAATAGTATGGTGGTCATTTATGTAGTTTACCCAAAATTCAGTGTTATTAAAAAAAGAAGAAGAGAGAGAATAGGTTGTTCATGACTCATGAGTTCGGATTAATATTTCTTGAAGGTTTTAGGATTTGTCGTGTTGTGTTTTGGGCCACGGAGATATTCTCTCTAACTGTCCACATCTCGCCGCGTACGTGGGGTTCAAATCGAACTAACCCAATCCAAGAACGCCACGTTGTCGATCCGCGTGAAACACAACCAACCAATACTACTTCATCACGCAACCCTATAAATACACAACCCCATCTAGCCATTCTCCACCGAACTTCTCAGATTCTTTTTCCATTGTTTGGTTCACAAGACTCCAGAAATTTCCGTCATCTCTTTCAATGGCACCAAAGGCCGAGAAAAAGCCCGCAGAGAAAAAGCCGATGGCGGAGAAAGCTCCGGCGTCGGCGGAGAAGAAGATCTCGAAGGAAGGCGGAGACAAGAAGAAGAAGAAGATCAAAAAGAGCACGGAGACTTACAAGATTTACATTTTCAAGGTCTTGAAACAGGTTCATCCAGATATCGGGATCTCAAGCAAAGCCATGGGGATTATGAACAGTTTCATCAACGATATATTTGAGAAACTGGCTCAGGAGGCTTCCAGATTGGCTAGGTATAATAAGAAGCCGACGATTACGTCGAGGGAGATCCAGACGGCGGTGAGATTGGTTTTGCCTGGCGAATTGGCCAAACACGCCGTCTCTGAAGGTACCAAGGCGGTTACCAAATTTACCAGTTCTTAGAGTTGTTGATTTTTTTTTTTTGAGATTTGAATTCAGTATATCTTTAATTGATGCGTTAATGTTTGAAATATGGAAATGATACAAATTTTCTTTTGAATTCAATGTTTTTGGATTTACCAAATAAGTAAATATTCATCAACTTTCGGTTATGATCGTGGATTTAAGTGCAAGAAAACGCAGAACCCTTCAAAACTCTTTTCATCATCAATGGTGGAAGCTAATTCAGCCAATAAATCAAATTACAGAAACGCAAACAGAAAATAATATACGTCGTCGGATTGTGAAAATTTCATGCGTTTGCGTATTCAATGCCAACGATTTCTGGTTTTCATAAAGAAGGGATAATGGTACCAATGCTCCCTTTAATTTGACAAAAAAAATTAATGTGATGCTTAAATTTTAAACGTATTCAATGTGCTCTTAAATTTTTCTTCCCTTATATAAAATGTCCTCCCACCTAATATCGTTATCCAATAATATGGTAGGCCATGTGGCAAACTTTTATGTTGCCATGTAATATTTTTATTAAAAAAATTAAAAAAAACAATCAAAAAGACAATTTAATCATTTTATTTTATAAAATTAAATATAAAAAGAACGCCCAAAATCTTTTTCTTCCTTCATTTTTGGATGGAAATCATCTACTCTACTCCAAAGTATGCCCCCATTTGTGCCCCCACTTTAAAATAGTGGGTTTAGGGTTTAAGTTTTGAGGTTTAAGGTTGGGGCTTAGGGTGTAGGAAATTAGGGGTATGGTGTATTTTTTAAAGTTTAAGATTTGAGGTTTAGGATATGAAAATTAGGGTTATAGGACAAGATTTAATTTTTAAGTATTTGTAGGCAGGGGACATAGAAGGAGGAATAGTTAGGGGGCAGAAAATTTTTACTCTTTATTTTTCTCCCCTTCTCTTCTCCCTCTTCTTTGACTATTTCTTCCATTATAAATCTTAATAGTTTTCATCCTTACATCATCATTTAATCATGCAATTTATACATCACTTCTACTACTTCCCAGTCTACAACCTAAAAAATAAACCCAAAAAATAATATTTTTCATAAAATATTATCAACCCTCTCCAGTAAGGAAAACAAACTACCTTAAAACAAAGACAAATATTTTATTTTTGGATAAGAAGAGAGAAAAAACCTCCGCTTTTTTTCCTTACAAAATATGGGCACTACAAAATCAAAATAAAACCCAAATGAATTTTAAAAATAAAATGAGGAGGGTTTTTATATTTCTTGTGAAATGTGAGGAAAGCGTTTCAATGCTGCTAAAAGAGATAATATGAAATAGAGAAATTTAGAGTCGAAGTACTCTTTTTTCGAGTGTGACAATAAGTATTTACCTCAGCCTTCTCTTGAGAGGCTCTCATCACCGCAGTTAAATTTATAATTAAAAAAAAAGAAGTCCAGAAAAAAGATGAACAACGCGCTTTTTTCTGTATTTTATAAAATAAATTGGTCAAATTATTTGGATACCCTTGAATTATTTTTTGACCGAAAATTTTACGTGACAACATAAGAACCTGCCATGTAGCCTACCACATCACTAGATAACGGTGTTAGGTGCGGGAGTCATTTTATGTAACGAAAGGAAAGTTTAAGGACACATTGAACGTTTTTAAAATTTAGACATCACATTGAATTTTTCTGTCAAAGTACATGAAGCATTAGTGCCATTTTCCCATAAAGAATTGAAGCAAATTTGCGCTTTTTGAAGAAACGGACTCGAATCCAAAGTTCAAAGAACTTGGGCTCTGATTGGCATATTGCTCATACATCACGACTTAATTCGAGGTCGGAAGAATTCATTTTTGTAGAATTTGTTAATATTTTGGCGCCTAACCAGTCTTAATATTTGCGGTGCTTACTTCGTATGAGGAATAAGATGATATACGCTAACTCCAAAGAAGGCTTCCACAATCTGCTTGATTGAAATGCTCATATGTGCTTGATCCAAATATCCAAAAGTGTTGCCATAGGCATGTATTCATCGTATATAGGCAACGAGTCATTCGGTTTGGTTTCGGTGCAAGTCATTTTATATCTGAGTACATTGGATTTAAATTTGGTTCGATTTTGTTCAAGTTTATGGTGATTTTGGTTCGGTATCGGGCCAGGATGACGAGTCAGTTGATTTCGGTTTGGGTCAATTTCGAATTTATTGGGGATCAATCGGTTTTAGTCGGGTTTTCATGCTGAGTTAGTTTTTTCAACCCAATATATGACTTTATATAACATGTATATTTGATTTTTTGGTGAGTTGTGTGACAATTCACATATTTATTTATTTTAATATATTTTCTTTATTTCGGGTTGCCTCTGGTTCGGGTTACTTTCAGTTCGGACAAAAACGGTTCAGATCGGTTCGATTTGGTTAAAAATCAATTTGGATCCATTTGGTTCAGTTGAAAATCTGTTCGAGTCCATTTTCGGTTCAATTGAAATTTGGTTTCTATTCGGTTTGTTCGTGTTCGGATCAAATTTATATCATCATATTCGGGTTGATTTTGGGTTTTGTTCACGAATCAAGTTTGTCAACTCTAACCGTATCTCTAAGACAAATATTTGATAGATCTAACTGTTGTGATTTGCGTTAGGATTATAATATTTAAATCGAAAAATATAGAGATTAAAAATGATCAAATTGGGAGATAAAAATTATATTGATAGATCTAACTGTTGTGGTTTGCGTTAGGATTATAATTTGATTATTGATGACTGGATTTGTGAACTGATATGGCTGAAAAAAGGTTGGATTAAGTTTTATCTGTCAATAGTTCAATTACAAACAAATTTTGGGTGCTTTATTTAGGGGGTTGGCTGACTGATTGGTTGCCAAGTTGGTGTTAATAGTAATGGTGATCTTCATGTTCTTAACTAGTATTTCTTTTTAACTTTGTTCGAATAGGTCAACAATTTCTAAATCAGCTAGTTTAAATTTTCAGATAATAACTATTATTTCTCCTTTTTAAATTGTGGGTTCAATACTTATTAGAAGTAAAATTCTTCTCCCCTCTTAGAGGTAGTAACGGTTCAAAAAAAATTGTTCCATTGGTTTTCCAACATTAAATGTGACGCTGGTTTGCAGTAAAATAGGTAATAATATTGATTTAACAATATTAACAATAAAAGGGTCCATAGCTCAGTGGTAGAGCATTTGACTGCAGATCAAGAGGTCACCGGTTCGAACCCGGTTGGGCCCTTTTATTAGTTTTTGGTAATTTTTCCATTTAAATATTACGAACCATCCGATTGAACTACTTTCTCTTTCCACCGTTGTGACCAACCTGTCGCTAAAACATTTTAAACGTAAATTAATAATAAAAAAGCCCTTAAGGCGGCGTTTGGTTCGCGGAAAAGACTATTATTAGGGGAATAATCTTTTTCGAAATTACATATCCACGTTTGGTTCAAGAGCATTTCCTCCCGGAGGTAATAAAATATTTCCAACAGTAACTATTTTTTGGTCTTTTCTCGAGAATGTCATTCCCTCCCTTTTCTTAGGTATTAGACAATTTCCTCCCCTTTGGACAAGAATACCCCTAAAAAATATAATTATTTTAAAATAATCTTTCCTTTTTATATATAATTACACAAGTATAAATCTATTTTATTTTTTAGTGGTTTAGGGTTTTAATACTTATTATAAAATATTATGATGCATATAAAATAAAAATATATCAGGTTTTTATTTTATTTCGATTTTTTATATGTGTTTGATTAAAATTTTATTATTAGTATGTGTTTTATTAATTTATTATTTAGATCAATTTTCATAAAAAAGTTTTCATATTATATTTTTTATATTTTCTATGAACTTTTATGTAAATATTTTGACTTTAATCTTAAAACTTCAGTTGGTTAAAAAAGAAAATATATTTCAAGGACAATTTTGTAAAACATGCATTTTTCCTATCTTATATTCCTTAGGTATAAAATCTGCTACAACTCCCTAAATTATATATACACAAAAAGTTTAATTTCATTCTCTACAATAAAAGAGTACATTTTAATCGTATTAAATCCTTTACCTCTTTTTCGTGCCTCTAATTACGCTTTTACGCTCAAAATTAGGTTTAAGGTTTATGTTAAGGTTTAGAAAATTTAGGGTATGGTGTATTCTTTAGGGTATATGGTGTAGGTTTTAGGATCTAGAATTTAGGGTTATGGTTTGGAATTTAATTTTGTAGTGTTTTTTTAGTGTTGAGGAATAAATAGGGGCACCAAAAAGGGCATGAGGTTTTTATCCATTTTAATATATGTACGATTGAAGTAGGGGTGAGCAAAACTCGACTCGACTTGAAAAAATCGAAAATTTCATTTTGACTCGAAATTTTTTAAAATAGAGTTTGAGTTGTAAAATGGAAATTTGAATAACTCGAAATTTTTAGTAATTAGTGTGACTTGAATTTTAAGTTCGAGTCGAATCCCTCAATTTTTCCCGATATTTATATACCGATATAAAAATATATAAAGAAATATATGCTACATATGAAAAAATATAAATGCATATATTATATGATTAGAGAAATTCGTTTAAATTGGAATCGAATTGTACTATAACATGATAAATAATTACTATTAAATTTGTATACGAACTCGAAAACTCGACTGGACTTGGATCGAAAAAATTTCAAATAAAATTTGAGTTGTAAAATATGACGCGTCAACTCAAATAACTCGATTTTTTTCACTTAACTCGATCGAACGTTCACCCCTAGTTAAAGTCGACGTTTTAATTCAAAACGCTATAATTGTCCTTAGTTGAACTTAATATTTTAGTTTAAATATCATTTAGGTCTTACAATTTTCTTTTGTTGCCCTCAGTTCTCAGAGTTTTTTTCTGATTAATCTAGATCGATCTGCATCATACACTTTATTTTGGTGGATGAGTTTTTCAACGAGAATTTTTTGCATACACAAGGCCTCAAACTTGAGTCATACTTATGCAATACTAAATTGCTTACTACTTGGATTAACTCCGTTGGTTAGAATGTGAGTCTGTTTTGTAGTAAGCCAGTAAACTTGTAAATCTAACAGATTTCACGCAAGGGTCCATAGCTCAGTGGTAGAGCATTTGACTGCAGATCAAGAGGTCACCGGTTCGAACCCGGTTGGGCCCTATTGTTTTGTTTTAGTTTCATCCATCTGATTGAGCTAAATATTTTGCTCATACCAACTCACAAAATGAACCGCCAACGACTGTGACATACCTACCTATCGCTGAAACATCTTCTACTTATAAAAAAACTGATAAAGGGCAAGCATATTTTTAACTATATTTTTATTAAAATGTTAGAAAAACCCTTAAACTTATTTTATTTAGACTAGATTTTAAACGTATATTTCTTGAAGTATATAATAAAAAAACTTTAAACAAATTTTATTTAGTACTAATAATCAACATTATAGGAAAACGACTTAGTTATAAAAAAAGATTTTTAACGAGTCATTTTTTCTTAAAAAGAAAACTCCTGATTTATTAATACTTATATTGATCTACATTGTAGGAACCATTATTATTCTTCATTATTTTCCAGAAGCTTCAGCATATTAAGGTTAACAACCTATATTCTTTTTTAGCGATTTACTTAGATGCTATTTGATTGAAAATTTCAAATTATTTTAATCAAAGTAAATTAGTCCATTTTCATTGACATAGAAATTAAATCAAGTTTGTAAAAATTATCTTTTTTATCACTTACAAATTAAGTCACTTTTATTAATATCATCAATAAATTTAATGAAAAAAATTGAAATTGACATTAACATTTTTATTTAATATATTTTTTTTGCATGATGACACATATAAATAAAGTTTGGGTAATCTTCACACGTGGTCCCTTTTGTTTGGAATTTGTTCTATTTTGGTCACATGAATTTAAAAAAGACCATTCTTGTCATTTATGTTTTGAATCGTGTCTATTTTAGTCCTTTGGCCGTTAACCTCCGATCTCAATGAAAGCATAAAACCTGAACAAAGTAGTGTCTACAGCTCTTACGAAAGCTTTGATTTTGAATACAATACAAACAAGTACAATGAAGGCATGAAAAAGGTTCAGGACTGCTATGGGCATATGTATAGAGGAATATGCTGCTAGTAACGAGTACAGTGAGCCCAGCAGCGAATACTGATTATACCATTTTGGCTCAAGCAACGAAGGCCAAACCACCTGTGAAATGGAGATGTAGGAGTTGAAGAAAAACAGCCTAGTGTCATGGGGTCAGAGTCTTGGCGCAGGGACATCTACCCGTGCGGCAACCCAGGGCTATTACCAGCCAAGGGCTAAGCCTTTTCCATCTCCGATGCTCACTGGTTTCGTCCTCCCATGGACTCATCAGGGAAGCGGGGAGAGCTCCCGACCAGTGTGGTGCCTACCAACGCGCCAGTCCGAGGACTAGACGGCTGTACGGCACGTACTACACCCTTAATGCTATCCCACACATCCTACATTAAGCACAACCAGCAAGCATCTCGCGCGGTCCCGCGTGTCACGACGAACGGTCCGTGACATTCTCCCCCACCCGATTCATGCACGCCCTCGTGCATGGGGAGAAAGCTCTTTCCCTCTTTTGATTGGCCTGGATCTAGTGTGCAATTCCCTGCCTGCTCGCCCTCTTCACTTGAGGCTACGGCACATTTGGCTACGAGTGCTTGGCGAACTTTCGCTATGGCTTCCTGCCTACCCGTCCTCATCTCATCTCTTTTTAGAGGACCCACTCGCGGACACCCCTTCACGGTTTGGAGTGCGAGCTACACACGCTCGTCCGGTTGACCCGCTTGCGAACACCCCTACAGTCGGAGTGCGAGCTACACGCGCTCGTCCACGGATTGACTCGCTTACGCAGCATTGGGGCGCTTGGCAAACTCACAGCTAGCACACAGTCTGGCTCTGATACCACTTTGACACGGGGTCAGAGTCTTGGCGCAGGGACATCTACCCGTGCGGCAACCCAGGGCTATTACCAGCCAAGGGCTAAGCCTTTTCCATCTCCGATGCTCACTGGTTTCGTCCTCCCATGGACTCATCAGGGAAGCGGGGACAGCTCCCGACCAGTGTGGTGCCTACCAACGCGCCAGTCCGAGGACTAGACGGCTGTACGACACGTACTACACCCTTAATGCTATCCCACACATCCTACATTAAGCACAACCAGCAAGCATCTCGCGCGGTCCCGCGTGTCACGACGAACGGTCCGTGACACTAGGCTTCAATAGAAATTCAACCTCGTGACACAACATACCTCGTTACTACATTGTAAAGCTCCCATCCTCCTTTCACATACTATATAAACTCGAATTGGCTTGTTTTATGCCAAGGATTTGGGGCAGAGGCATGGCGGTGGAAAGAGGATCGGGATCGGGTGGTGAGGGAAAAATAAAAATTTTAAGTTTTGGGAGCAAATGGTGAAAAATAAAGTTTTAAAAGTTTGGGGGTTAAATTAGAAATTAATTTTTTTATTAACGGAGTTTAACGTCCAAGGGACCAAAATAAACACGATTTAAAATGTAAGTGGCAAAAATAATCTTTTTTGAATTCGGGTGAAAAAAATAAAACAAACCTCAAACAAAAAGGACCACGGGTGAAGATTAACCATCAAGTTTTATTGGCAATCAAAATATTTTTTTTGTTAAGATTTATAAGAAATTTAATTATTTTTTCTTTGAATTTATATAAATAAAATATTTCATAAAACTCTTACATAAATTTATTAAATTATTATTAAATATTATTTGATGATAGTGTGTGAAAAATATGTTAAATTGAGTTTTTTTCTATTAATGACATTAGTGTAAATGTTCTATTTTAATAATAATAAAATGTAAATAAACGGTAAGTTCAATGCTTTAAATATAAATTACCCTCGAAAATGTGTAATCAAATTTTAAATAAAAAATCATCGTCTACCTTCACAGCAACAGCTTATCTGTAGTGGGGCCAGCTTTACAAAGTGCAAAAACGAGTCACGAGTCACAACTCACTGATTGAGTTGAATTAGTATTGTTTTCTGTCTTTCACATAAACGACGCGATTTTTCTTATTTATTTTACGCTGTCGGTGATACTGTGAACTGTCCCCAAACTCGCGTGTTCCAAAATAGCCACACCGCCCGCCATCTCCATCCACTCCCCTAGGCTATGCTTTCACGCCGTCGGTGATATTCTCCCCTTAACCGCTGGAATTTAGCTTTCCGTGTATTTTTGTAAAAAAATCAATCGATTTTATAGGTCAATTTCTTTGATTATCTCCTTTTTCCATTGATTTCGGGTAAGATCTGATTCCAAATGGCGGCAACGAGACGGTTACGGGATCTCCAATCACAGCCGGGTAACAAAACTTGCGTCGATTGTAACCAAAAGAACCCTCAGTGGGCTTCGGTTTCATACGGCGTTTTCATGTGCTTAGAATGCTCCGGCAAGCACCGCGGCTTAGGTGTTCACATCTCGTTCGTCCGATCCGTTACCATGGACTCGTGGTCCGACATCCAGATCAAGAAAATGGAATCAGGTGGTAACGAGAAGCTCAACGCCTTTTTGGCACAGTACGGTATTCCTAAAGAAACCGATATCGTTACTAAGTATAACACTAATGCCGCGAGTATCTACCGCGATCGTATCCAAGCCCTAGCCGAGGGCCGTGGCTGGAGGGATCCACCCGTTGTGAAGGAGACTCTCAACGGTGGTGCTGGTGGTAATCGGAAGCCGCCGTTGAGCGGTGGAGGTAGCCGGGGAGGGAGTGATGGAGGCTGGGATAGTTGGGATAATGACGATTCCTTTAGATCTTCGAGCGATATGAGGAGGAATCAATCTGCAAGTGATTTTAGAGTAGGGAATAATCACGGTGGTGGAATGGGAGGTGCACCGGTGAGGTCGAGGTCCACGGAAGATATGTATACGAGATCCCAATTGGAGGCTTCGGCGGCGAATAAGGAGAGCTTTTTCGCAACGAAAATGGCGGAGAATGAATCGAGGCCTGAAGGGTTGCCGCCTTCGCAAGGAGGGAAATATGTTGGTTTTGGATCGAGTCCTATGCCTACCCAGAGGAATAATAATAATAATTCTCAAGGGGATGTGCTCTCTGTTGTGTCTCAGGTTAAGAGAATATTTCATTCCTCTTTTCCACTTAATGTGGAGTGAAGTGTTTATGTTCATAATTATCAGTTACTGATTAATTTGTGTTTGCAGGGGATTGGGAGGCTATCTTTTGTAGCTGCATCTGCAGCTCAATCTGCTGCAAATGTTGTCCAAGCAGGATCCAAGGAGTTCACCTCAAAGGTATTTTCTGGGAATTTCTATTATGATTTCTTCTTTGATTTTTCTGCAAATTCCACACTTAGTTATTTGATTGTACTTGAAAAATATTTTCAAAATATATATAGGGCAATGATTTTGAGGTGAGCAGGGTGAGGAAATTATGGGAGCATATTTCTCTTATAGGATAAATTCATCAACTTTAAAATATGCATATCAATCAATGAGTTAAAGTTGATCAGCCTATAATTTCACTTCATTTTTCTCTTGGTCTTTTTGCTAATCTCCAAACTGAAGAGAAATTAGCATTCACTCCATTTCACCACCTTTTCATTTTATGAACTTTGTACTTCTTCAGTTAATGACTGAAATTAAAACTTGGCCTCCTCTGTTTCACCTCCCATAATGGTATGGGGCGTTCTTCGAAAAAAGCTTAAAAGCTGAATTCGTCTCCCCAACCATATGTATTACAGCATGGAGCCAGTGTCGCTTCGAGTATGACCTGTTTCCCGAAGGGACAGTTAATCCAACTATCCAAAAAAAACGTATAAAACTTAAAGTTTTACACTGTCAACGGATCCTAATTCCTATCTCATAAATATATATAACAGTTCTAGCGTACATATATGACATACTGATTTTGAGGTAATTCTGCTTTAGAAACATCTGAGGAATTTGAATTCTTTGAATCATTAATCCTCTTGTTTTCTATTGTTCTAAATTCTAGTGTTTTTCAACCCTTTAATTCTTATTCTGAAATGGAAACTGGTTTTTGACTTGAGGGTTTTTCTTGGTGGCCTTTTAGAGTCTACATGACATTCAAATCAAACACACATTCCTGGGTTGATAACTTGGGGGGAAAACATGCTGCTTTAGTTTTGACATCTTGTTTTGGCTACAAAGCCGACGCTATAGTTATAACTTGGCGGGTTTTCTACCCCTGCATTGTGACTTTTAAGGATATGGGGATTTGGAATCACATACACAAGGTCATGATTGTTATCCTCTTCATTTTTTTCAGGTGAAGGAGGGTGGCTATGATGCCAGGGTTAATGAAACTGTCAATGTTGTCACTGCAAAGACAAGTGAGATTGGCCAGAGGACGTGGGGCATCATGAAAGGGGTCATGGCAATGGCTTCACAGAAGGTTGAGGAGTACACTAAAGATGGCATGAACTGGAAAACCGACAACTGGCAACAAAACGATAGTGTGAAGAACGGATATTATAACGAGTTTAAACAGGAGAATAATGGATGGAATTCTACTTCCGGAGGACATTCCTTTTCTGCTGGCAATAATAATTCTTATAACTCAAGTTCTTGGGATGACTGGGACACGAAAGATAACAGGAAGGAAGATAGTAATACAAAAGTGACTGCCTCTCATAGCAATGATGGTTGGGCTGGCTGGGATGATGCCAAGGATGATGGATATGATCATTTCTATAACGGTGGTTTGTCTGATAAAAAAGCTGTCGGTCAGAACGGAAAATCAGATTCCTCATGGACTGGTGGAGGCTTCCTTTAAGGTTAATTACATATACATACATACATACACCCTTTCCTTAATTTTATATTATTCTAGGTTTTGTGATCATTTTGTGCAGAAGTTCCAATATTTTAAATGAACACTGTCTGATGTATGGCCAATGTCCAGGTTGAACTTGAATGCAATTTACAGGTATCGGAATTTTACCCGGAAAGGTAACTAGTACACAATTTATTCCAACCGGGGAGAGCGCATGCAGGGGATGGATAGAACTTTATTCTATCGTAGTACAGCTGCTATGAATCAGATGACCGAGTGGAAGCCGGAAGGTGGGATGCATTTGATGGAGTTGGTAATTTCTTCGGTAAGTTTCGTGTTTGATAGAAGTTTAAATTTATGAAACTGTGGACAGAAAGGGCTAATTTGCCCAATTAGAAAGAGGATTGCATGTACTTGTTGTGTCATTAAAATTCAAAATTGTTTTGGATCTAAATATGGAACTGTGGTTACTTTTGTTTTCCCTTGTTTAATCCTATTCTTATGTGCTTATATGTTATTCCACATGATCTTTAGCTGTAAGCTTGATCTCTTCGTTGAATTATTTATAACCTTTGGTTTCAGATCTTCATGGATTATACATACTTAAACACGTTTGAGTCCACATCTTTTTGGATTTTGCACAACCATGCTAATTAAGTTTAGAATTAATCGAAATCGGTACGAATGGTTTATAAATTTTATTCACTTGCTAACAAATAATGTGAGGATATTTGATAGTCTAATTTCTTGTTATTTTTATTATATTATAGGAAAACATTGTTAATCATTTTAAATTGGATGAATATATGATCATGATATTATTTTATTACAAGATTAAGAGTTTTTAAGTTTTATACGTTTTTTGGATTGTTTGATGGTTGAAATGAATGACTGTGATTAATGGTAGAATATGTGAAGATTATTGTTTTGAAAAAAATAGAGTTAATCTTAGTTACCTGTTTTACCCAAGGATCCTAAAAAATTGTGAAAAACTCGTGGTTTTATATTGTATGTATAAAGGATCTTAACCCTTTTATTATAATATACAAAATATTTTTATAAAGAAAATGGTTTTAAAGTTTTTTTTTTACTACCGTCACTTGATTTGTGCTAATTTTTTTCATTTAGGTGAATGACGTAAATATAATCTTTTCTATATATGAAAATTTTGTTGATTAGTTTTCTGTTTAATATTCTCTTTTTTAATTTTAGTGACAGATATGTTTGTTTTTATTAAATTTGACTAATCAGTTTTAGTGAACTGATCAGAATCGTTTTTAGTAAGTCTCATTAGTGAGATTTTAATCTATCTACTTTATCACTCAAATGTAATTATATTTAAATTTTATACTACTATATCACTCAAATGTTATTATATTTTAATTTTATATGACTATTGATATCAAATTGGTTGGCCAAAGAGACGCATTATTTTATTTAATGGCATAACCGTTACTGTTTGAGTTAATATTAAAATCTTAAAATAAGAAAAATATTAGAGATTAACTAAGAACTAAATTATATTTTACACACAAATGTAAAACTTTAAGTTTTACATGATTTTTTAACTGTTGGATGGGTGAATTGGATGGATGATTGAAATTAACTCCTTATTTTTTAAGTGATAGTTTTCACATAATCTATTATTAATCGCAATCATCTATTTTACTCATACTTACACTATGTAAGTAGATTCTATCCCTTTACCCATAATTTGAAGACAAACAGAACACTTATATCTTGCTTGATGATAGACTGGATTTGTGAACTGGTATATTTGCATTTGTGTCAATAAATATCAAATACAAAAAAATTGTGTGTTTTATTTGGGGAGTTGGCCAAATGAGTGGATGCCAATTGCCAAGTTGGTGTCAATAATGATGCGTATCATGTTTTGAATTATTGGGGTTTTATTTTATTCTTTAAAATTTTTGAATTAATTTATAACAGGTTAACAAATAGTAATTAACGGAAGAGAATGTTAGGGGTCCATAGCTCAGTGGTATCAAGAGGTCACCGGTTCGAACCCGGTTGGGCCCTTATACATTTTCTTTTAATTTTATCGTTTATATTACGTTTGAGCCTTCCGATCGGACTAACTTTTTTCCACCTGCCAATTCACAATCTAAACCGCCCTTATCACTAAAACATTTGTACTTCTCCTCTTTTTAGTAAAAGGTAAATTACATTTTTTTACGCTAATTTTTTTTCTTATTCTTATTTTGGTCATTTAAATTTTTAAAAATTTTAATTTAATCATTTAACTTTTAAATTGCTTCTGTTTTGGTAGAGTATTTTTTCCCATATGTTGAGGCAATCTTAATTTCAATCACTGCCGCCACCACTGTCGAAGATCGATAAGTCTGAAAATTTCCTATCAAACTCACTTCGTCTCCTCAATGTGAATTCAGTGTCCATCTATCTAAAAAACACCTCAAACTTCATGAATCTAGCTTAAATGCAAATGACTATAACTTATGGATGTTATCTTCACCGTCTTGGAGGCTCTATCATGACTTCTCCGAATGAAAATTATAACTAAAATTTGTATGGTATTGATTTTCCCACAAACCTCTCATTTGTATGATATTGATTTTTCTTCACAACTTAAATAAAGTTTGAGTTATAAAATAAGACTTTCACTCAATAATTTAAATTTTTTCACTCAACTCGATCGAATGTCAAAACTATATACAATTTATTATACCAACAAATAAAATAAATTTAAACCTAAAAATATATTTTACTACTCTTCTTCAAACAAAAAAAAAGTTAAAACTTCTTATAATAATTAATATTATTTTAAGGAAAATACTTTGATGCACAAGCTGTGTAAACTTTAGTTTACACAAGCCCTTTAATTTTAGGGTTTAGGGTTTAGGGTTTTATGTTAGGGTTTAGGGGTTTTGTATGTAGAGTATATAATTTAAGGTTTATGGTTAGAATTTAGAGTTTAGAGTTTAGGGCTTAGGGTTTAGGGTTTAGGTTGCTAGGGTTTGTGATTTAGATTTTAAATTTTATAAAAGGATTGTGTAAAAAAAATTTACACAGCTTGTGCATCAAAATAAAACCCTTATTTTAAAATTTATATTTATATAGTTTATAACAAGCAACTATGGTGTAAAAGTTTAAAAAATTAAGATATTAATAAATTCGATCAAATTAAAATTCCTTATAATTATTATTGGAAACAAATATGGTAGTAAAAGGAATAAAATCAGAGCCTTTGGATCAAAAAAGAATCAGAGCCTTTGATTTTTAAGAAGCCGCCGAGTTTCACAAGAGCAGCCAGAATCGCGTATTTCAAAACCACACCACCACCCGTCATCTCCATCCTTTCGCCTAAGCTATGTTTTCTGGCTGTCGCTGACCTTCTTCTCCGCCGCTGAAATCTAGCCTTCCATTAATTCTAGATCGCCAATTATAGGTCAATTTCCTTTCTTTACGGAATTCAGTTCAGATCTGATTCAAAGATGGCGGCTACAAGACGGCTACGGGATCTACAATCACAGCCGGGTAACAAAACTTGCGTCGACTGCAACCAAAAGAATCCTCAATGGGCTTCGGTTTCCTACGGCGTTTTCATGTGCTTAGAATGCTCCGGCAAGCACCGTGGATTAGGTGTCCACATCTCGTTCGTCCGATCCGTTACCATGGATTCGTGGTCCGATATCCAGATCAAGAAAATGGAATCCGGTGGTAACGAGCAGCTTAACGCCTTTTTGGCACAATACAGTATCCCTAAAGAAACGGATATCGTTACGAAATATAACACTAACGCCGCGAGTATTTACCGCGATCGTATCCAATCCCTAGCTGAGGGCCGTGCCTGGAGGGCTCCGCCAGTTGTGAAGGAGACTCTCGGTGGCGGTGGTGCTGGTGGTAACCGGAAGCCGCCGTTGAGCGGTGGCGGTAGCCGGGGCGGGAATGGTGGAGGCTGGGATAGTTGGGATAATGACGATTCGTTTAGATCATCGAGCGATATGAGGAGGAATCAATCGGCGAGTGAATTTAGAGCAGGGAATAATCACGGTGGTGGAATGGGAGGTGCACCGGTGAAGTCGAGGTCCTCGGGAGATATGTATACGAGATCCCAATTGGAGGCTTCTGCCGCGAATAAGGAGGGCTTTTTCGCAAGGAAAATGGCGGAGAATGAATCGAGGCCTGAAGGGTTGCCCCCTTCGCAAGGAGGGAAATATGTTGGTTTTGGATCGAGTCCTATGCCTACCCAGAAGAATAATAATAATAGCAATTCTCAAGGGGATGTGCTCTCTGTTGTGTCTCAGGTTAAGAGAATAATTCTTCCCTTCCCTTAATTGGGGTGAAGTTTTTATGTTCATAATTATCGTTTATTGATTGATTCGTGCTTGGTGCAGGGGATTGGGAGGCTATCTTTGGTAGCTGCTTCAGCAGCTCAATCTGCAGCAACTGTTGTCCAAGCGGGAACAAAGGAACTCACCACAAAGGTTAAGAGACTTTAGCGTTTACTCCATTTCACCAGCTTTTTCGTTTTCACTATTTTTTGAATGGTTGGATAATTGAAACGGATGGATGAGATATGTGAAGATTATCACTTGGGAATTGAAAACACAGGGTTAATCTCAACCATCCATTTTACTCATCCAACGATCCAAAAAACGTGTAAAACTCTTTATATATATATATATATATATGACAGTTCTAGTGAACATATATGAGATACTGATTTAGGGGTACTGCTGCTTAAGAAATAAAGCAGAGAAATTTGAATAGTTAATCGCCCATGTGCTAACATTTAATTCTTATTCTGCAAAGGATACTGGATTTTGACTTGGGGGCTTTTAGAGTCTAACATTCAAATCAAACTCACATGCCTGGGTTGCTACCTTGGGATGAAAAACATGCTACAACGTTGATACTATAGTTATAACTTTTCACCCTTGCATTGCGGCTTTTAAGGATATGGAGGATTTGGAATTACATACACAAGGGCACTATTGTTTTCATTTTTTGCAGGTTAAGGAGGGTGGCTATGATGCCAGGGTTAATGAAACTGTCAATGTTGTCACTGCAAGGACAAGTGAGATTGGCCAGAGGACGTGGGGCATCATGAAAGGGGTCATGGCAATAGCTTCACAGAAGGTCGAGGAGTACACTAAAGATGGCATGAACTGGAAAACCGATAACTGGCAACAAAACGATGGTGTGAAGAATGGATATCATAACGAGAATAGAGGATGGAATTCTACTTCCGGAGGACAATCCTCTTCTGCTGGCAATAGTAATTCTTATAACTCAAGCTCTTGGGATGATTGGGACATGAAAGACAACAGGAAGGAAGATAGTAATACAAAAGTGAGTGCCTCTCATAGCAATGATGGTTGGGCTGGCTGGGATGATGCCAAGGATGATGGGTATGACCATTTCTATAACGGCGGTTCATCTGATAAAAAAGCTGTCGATCACAACGGGATATCAGATTCTGCATGGACTGGTGGAGGGTTCCTTTAAGGTTAATTGCTTATGCATACACTCATACATATGTACCGTTTCTTTTTTCTTTTAAATGCACACTGCCTGATATATTGCCAAGGGCCAGGTTAAACATGAATGTTCTTTACAGATCAGAATTCTTACACAGAAGTACACAATTTATTCCGACAGGGGACAGCGCATGCAGGGGATGGATTTAACTATATTCTATCGAAGTGCGGCTGCTAAGAATCATTATTTGTGAATCGGATCACCGGGTGGAAGGTGGGATGCTTTTGAATGAAGTTAGTAATTTCTTTGGTAAGTTTTCATGCTTGATAGAAGTTTATATTTATAGAACTGAGGACAGAAAGGGATAATTTGCCGAATTAGAAAGAGGAATGCTTGTACTAGTGACATGAAAAATCAAAATTGCTTTGGATTTATGCCAACCCTAGTTAATTTTCTTTAATCCCGTTGTTTATGTGATTCTGTCATATTTGTCGTAATCTTTAGAAGTTAATATTGATTTTTGGATGAATTATTCGTTTCGCCAAGTCCCCGATGTTATTTATATGCAAATAACATTAGTTGTCCAAGCCAAGGTATTAAAAAAAAACTAAGTTTGAATAGGTATTTGGCTCTTCATTGGAAGTTGACATTTTAAAGCCTAGTTATTGACATCTCTAGCCCTTGTTGGTGTATCAAGTTTTGTCTTATTTTTAAGTTAGAAAAAGGAACATGTCAATATACCTTAGTTTTAAAATTTAAATCATTCTCCCATAGGATTTGACAGCGGATGGGGATATTAGGTTTTGCGTAATTCCTTGTTATTTCATCACATGATATGATTACCTTGTTTCTCATTTCAAATATTCTTTTTTTAAAACTTTTTTAATACTAAGGATATACATATTACACCCATATGGGTGAAAAAATAAAATAATAATAATAGCAACAATCCCTTTTATTTACTTTTTTAAGGCTTAATGGCCAGTATTCATAAAATACTGAATTCTCTCCTAAAGTATTTTTTTGGGATGTTTTACCCTTTGAACTAAAAATCGTGATCTTTGTTAGTCCAGCTTATCTAACGTCGTCAATTTTAAAAAAAATTGGGCCAATTAGATCGTGCCACATGGCTCTTTTGATAAAAAAAAACTTATTTTAATAAAAAAATGTGTATTTGTCATGTTAAGTCTTTCAAGTTTTATATTTATTTAATTTAGCCCTTAAAATTGTTCATCTTGTTTTTTCTTCCAATACAATCTCTAATAAAACCAAACCCAGTCATCTTCAATCGCCATTGGTTTGGTAGCGGCAACAATAATTACCTCGAAACTATGACTCGTGCACTCACACTCGAATTCAAGTAACATAAAAATAGGCAAATTGACCAAAATTAAATAAATATAAAATCAGTCATTTTTTTATCAAAAAAAAGTTGTGTGTCACGATCTAATTGGCTAAAAAAAATTAATGAAAGTAAAGATAATTTGGTATTTTAAGTATACTTCAACAGTGCGCCAATAAGCTTTTTCTTAAGAGTTGTATCATTTGTCATATGACACTGTTATAAACTAGTATTGAAAATAGTTCTGATATGCGGGTAGACTCGCTCATAAAACGGATTACATTTTAACCTCAATATCTATGCATTAGAATCAAAATTAGGTGTGCTATAGTTTTAAGTATACTTCGATCCAGATCGAATATTGTAAAAGTATATGCATACGACATTTGCATTATAATAATTGGCGGACGGATGGAATAAGCCTAATGATGAGAGGCTATTCTTCCTCCCACTCAATTTACAACCCAATGTCCCAAACTTGCAAGAAATGCTACATTAACAAAAACAGAAATTCAATGCCTAAAGCCAGGAATTTATGATTCAATTGGAATTCAACGACGAAGTCTGAGATATATTTCATTCCAGATTGAAACCAGAATACAATCCAAAAAAAGTAACTAAAACTACAACACCATCACCTAATAGCACTACACGAACAATCCGTTGCAAAAGATTTACAAAGGAACCAATTATAGCCTAACCACCGAAACCGTAAAGAGTCCTTCCCTGCCGCTTCAGAGCGTAGACAACGTCCATGGCGGTGACAGTCTTACGCCTGGCGTGCTCCGTATAAGTGACGGCGTCGCGGATGACGTTTTCCAGAAATATCTTGAGGACGCCGCGTGTCTCCTCGTAGATCAAGCCGCTGATTCTCTTCACGCCGCCTCTACGAGCCAATCTTCGAATCGCCGGCTTAGTAATGCCTTGGATATTATCCCGGAGAACCTTCCGGTGCCGCTTGGCTCCGCCCTTGCCCAGCCCTTTGCCTCCCTTGCCACGGCCCGACATCTCTTGATTCGAAGAGTATTTCACAAGAAAAGGTACAAAATGAAAGTGAAGGTAGTTTGCAGGTACAAAAGACGTGAAAGGCGTTTAAATAAGGAAGCCCGGGGGATGTTTTTCTCTCGGTGTTAGCAAAGAGAGGAGAAGGTAAGGTAAGCCGTCGGATTGGAATGTTATCGACGGCTGATACGTTGATCCGTGGATTTTGATTTTATTGGTTGGAGATTGCTGAGATCGAAGTGAGTGAAATAGGAGCCCCCGTTAGATTGAGGTATCAATCCGTGTCATGTGTATTTGTGAAGTTTCGAGCCGTTGATTAAGTGCTCATCTACGGCTTCCAAGCCATTTGGATAGCGACTGTTAGGAGGTGGAAATTTTTAATTAAAGCCAAATCCCCGCCCAACCCAAGTAATTTGGTATTACGATTTATGTAAGTAAGTTTTGAATTTGAAGATTTGTGTATGTAAGTAATTTCGTTGAAAGATTTACCTACTAAAATTAAGTGTCCGACATAGACCGATCTAAATTAATAATGACAAAACCCTGAAGATTCCGAAATACAACCAAAAAAAACTATCCAAACTGCAAATTTCCTTTTTCTAGCAGATTTCAAATTTACTTTTCGGCATAATTTAGTTATAAAATTTTTAATTGTACTTTGCAATACAGTCACTCTTGACTAAGCATAGTTTAATTGGTACCGAGGGGTCAAATAATTTTTTTTATAAATTATTGAAAATTAAAATAGACTTTTTACTACTTTTTAACATAAAAGTATTAAGAATTGTTTTTAATCAAATACTAAATTTTATTAAAATAATAATAAGAAATACACAAGTAAGCACACATAAAAATATAAAAATAAGTGTGGAAAAGCGTATGCAAACATAAATAGCAAATTTAAATCTTCTCATAAAATTTTTATTAGTGTTTTTCAAATCTATCACCATAGTGAAATCTTAGAGTACTCACTGGAAGAGCGCAGATCATTGAATTACTCCAATCAACAAAAAGAGAAAAAAGTGTATTGGTTATTTTCACGAACAACAAATTCATGCAATGTTATGTTGTAAGATCCAAACGTAACATACAACAAGTTGTAGACGTATTCAATATCAACGTGTCATAGAGGCAGACAAAGAACGTGCCATAATAGGCCAAAACAAACAAAAATAACAACAAATAAAAGTAAAGAAACGAGCAAAAGTAAAAAAAATAAAAAAAATTACCTTCGTTAGACGGCCAAAGCCGTCACCAATAACTTAAAAACTATTTAGAAACTTTTAAAGAAAAAAACCGGTGTAGAAAAATGTAAAAATAGGAGAAAGCACTCAAAAAAATAAAAGTATTAAGAAATTTAAAAGAGATGTTAACTGTAAATTATTATTTCATTAAATAATAAAAAAGAAATAAAGTAATTCTGATTATTTTGCATCTCTCATGTGATATATATATATATATATATATATATATATATATATATATATATATATATATATATATATATATATATCCAGTTGTAGAGTGTAAAACTCTTTAAGTTTTACACGTTTTTTGGATCGTTGAATGGGTGAAACAGATGAACGAGATTAACAGTAGAATATGTGAAGATTATCATTTGGGAAAAAATAAGGAGTTAATCTCAGTCATCCATTTCTCTCATTCAACGATCCAAAAAAACGTGTAAAACTTAAAGAGTTTTACATTGTGTAAGTTGATCTTATCCCTATATATATAAGTTTTATATGTTTTTGGATCGTTGGATGGGTGAAACGGATATATATATATATATGGGATAGGATCCAGTTACACAGTGTAAAACTCACTAAGTTTTACACGTTTTTTGGATCGTTAGATGGGTGAAATGGATGGATGAGAATAACATAGAATATATGAATATTATCACTTGAGAAAAAAAGTAAGGAGTTAACCTCAGTCATCCATTCTTCTCATCCAACGATTCAAAAATCGTGTAAAATTTAAAAGAGTTTTACACTGTATATATATATATATATTATATATCCCTTCTTTAACATCGCGTTGGGCTGACTAAAATATTTGGCCCGTGTAAGCAAACTTGACTTTGGACCGTTAAGAATGGCCTGGTGTCTGTATGTGTAGTTTTGAACTGGACTACTGGTGGTAGCTTTAATATTTTTTTTCTCCCAGTTCTTTAAAATTTTGTCTTGATTAATTTTGATCAATTCGTGTCACACATTTAATTTTGATAGGTGAGTTTCTCGGCATAATTTTTTTAAACACACAAGACCTCGAATTCAAGACTTACTTAAACAATATCAAACTGCTTATTACTTGAACCAATCCCTGATAGGGATGGCAAATGGGCGGGGCGGGTGCGGATACCCCCTCCTCCATCCCCATACCCACCTAAAATTTTTATATCCACCACCTACCCACCACCCACGGCGGGTATAATTTTTAAATCCACACCCGCCCACGTGGGTATATTCTTAAATCCATCCCCACACCCACCACCCAATTGGATACCCATTACCCATCTCGTATCCGCCTACCCGCCCGCCTGGCAGCAACCATATCACATAAAACATGAAGGGATAATGGCACCAATGCCCCTTGTACTTTGAAGGAAAGTTTAATGTGGTGTCTGAACTTTGGATGCGTTTAATGTGCCCCTGAAGTTTTATTCTGTCATTTAAAACGCCCTGACCCTAACACTGTTAACTTGTGATGTGGTATAAGTATAACTAACTTACGCCGGTGTAAGTTCTACTGAACTATAGCTAACTAACTATGATTAACTTACACCGGTGTAAGTTAATTATTATGTGAGAAATCTGAGGGTAAGACAGTGCAAAGAACTAAAGAAATGAACTTGAAATTTGAATAAAGAAAACAAATTTTATATTGAATCAAATATCTTCAAAGCCACATAATATGGCGGGTAGCATACGGGGAAGACGGATGCGGGGCGGGCGGGTGCGGGACGGGTAAGGTCTTAAATCCACCACCTACCCACTACCCGCGGCGGGTATGACTTTTTATATCTACACCCGCCCACTACCCACCAAACTCATACCCATCCCCACCCCAACTGAGGCAGGTACGGTGCGAAATCCGCGAAATTGTACCCATCTGCCATCCCTAATCCCTGACAGTAATTTCCTTCCCTTTTTAATGGTCTAATTCTACTTTTAATCTCCCTGTTGATTCGACATTGTTAAGTGGACTTTCTTGTTGTTTTGATTGTCTAATAGAATAATAAAAAATCACATCATCAATTTAACTGTCACAATTAACAATGTTATTAATTTAAACTCTTAACTTACTAATAACATTATAAAACTAAAAAATTAAATTATGTCAGATTAAAGTAATGGATTAAATCCAAAATTAAACCCCTTTAGAAATGCCGTAGAAAACACGTGGTTAAGAAGTGCAGTAGGAATTAAGAATCAAATTGGTAATTAAACGAAGTTGAACAAAAAAAAAAAAACAATAAAATCTCTAAAGAACCATGTGGAACCCATGCCCAAAATAAAGCAAACTAATAGCAAAGGAAACAGGCACAGACCGAACCGGGGGATAAAGGTTCATTTGGTCGGGACATTTCAATTGTTGTACACCAAATATTTTAGTTAAAGTTTATTCCATAAACTTACAAAAATTAAATTTTCGTCACTTCTTAATTTAATGGTTGACGCAATTAAAAGTTTTCGTTCCACATTATATACATGAACTTTGCATGTTTTGAAAATTTACCAACATAACATATGATATGTTAATAAACATGCCAAATTGATTAAACTTGATGAAAACTATTAACAACGTTAATGATTGTATTAGTATTTCAACACAGGAAAACAATGTTTTTCAAAAGTATTTTCAGGGTCAAAGTGTTTTTGAGGCAAAAGCAAAGCAGAACATGCAAGTGTTTTTTTAGTTGAAAAGTGTTTTTCCAAAGCTGAAATTATTAGTTTTTAGCCATTTCGAAAACACTTTTGAGCAAAATTATTTATTTATCTCAGTTTATTTCACCAATTCCTTTATATTTTTTTTGATTGAATTCCTTTATATTTTTTTAAAACAATATCTAAAATATATATTTTATATACTTAAAAATCACTTTTTGCGATAATATCACACTCCCATTTAAAACTTAACAATCTTAAAAGATTGTCCGACCACACTTCTCAAAGGCAATATTAAATTGACCCTAAATATATAAGGGTTTGTTAATTTGATAGCTATGTGACATATGAATGTAATGGTAGGCTATAATTAGAATTTTTTATATTTTTATAATTTAAAAAGAAAATATCTAACTACAAAATCAATGTTAATCTTTCTAAAATAAATTAATATAAGCTGGTTTTGCCATGTTCTCTCTTTCCATACATCTCAAAGTGACCAACTTTTTTGCATGCAAGTGTAAGAGGAGAACCACTAGTCTCTTCTTCTTCCTCTTCCTCTTCTTTTTCTAAGTACAAAGGAACCACTAAACTTCACTAGATGATCAGCTTAAGAAAAAAATAAAACAAAAGTAAAAAAAGCTTAAAGGTTAAGAAACGTCGCCTTTTGTAAACCCTAAAAATCAATAAAACAACAAGACTAGAGTTAGAGAAGTAACAACAACAATAACTTAATTATTTTTTGGTTGCTCTCTCGGTTCACCGGGCTTTATCATGACTAGACCAGATTAATTTGCGTCGTACACCTGGTTTTGGTGAGTGAATCTCACAGTGAGGATTTTCTGCATACACAGCCTGAAACTGGAATCCTGCTTAAGCTATACCAAACTGCTTACCACTTGGATCAACTGTAGGTAGCAATAACTTAATTATTAATTTATTATTATTGTTCAAATATGTTAGTATATATAAAGTAGCCGAGGCTCCTTTTGATTTTTGTTGTTTCTCTCTTCATTCCACATCTCATCTTCTTTGCTTTCTTTCTTTCTCTAACAGTACTCTCTCTTTGTTTGATGTGATTCATTTCTCCGCCATTTTTAATTGGCTTTACAATTAAACAAGGAAACCATGGTTTTTACTTCAATCCCAGCTTACCTTGATCCACCCAACTGGCAACAAGTAAGGGTTTTTTTTCTCTCTTTTTTCCCTTGAATTTATTCATTTTAAAGTCTGACGAAAAAGCGAAAAATTTCAAAAGATAAATATTCCTATTGTTGTTACTTTTGTTATATCTTGCTGAATATACCAAGTGTTTGATTTCTTTTCTTTTTTTGCTTGTTTTCTTCGATTTTTTTACAGCATCCAAATCATCAAACTGGTTCGGGTGGCAGTGCAAGGTCCCAACACCTTCCTCCACCACCGCCACCTCCACAACCACATGGAGGAGCAGGCTCGATCCGGCCGGGTTCTATGGCCGATCGGGCTCGTTTGGTCAACATACCGATGCCGGAGGCAGCATTAAAGTGCCCAAGATGTGAATCAACCAACACAAAGTTTTGCTACTTCAACAACTACAACCTTACGCAGCCTCGTCACTTCTGCAAAACTTGTAGAAGGTATTGGACCAGAGGGGGTGCCCTAAGGAATGTTCCTGTCGGAGGCGGATGCCGTAGGAACAAAAGAAGCAAAGGAAGCAGATCGAAATCTCCGGTGACCGGCGACCGGCAAACGGCTTCCGGTCCCTCGAATACTACTACTTCTTCAAACAGTTGTGGAAGAACTGATATTTTAGGTATTGGAGTTGGACCCCAGACTCCTCCACTTAGGTTCATGGCTCCCGTGCATCAGCTCAATGAATTTGGTGGCAGCGCTGCTGATATCGGGTTGAATTACGGTTCGATTTCGGCTCCACTCGGAGGAACAAACGACCACTTAAGCTTTCAAATAGGAAGTGCTTTAAGTGGAGCCGGCGGCACCGGTGCCGCTGGTGCATCACTTTTGACTATGACTGGGTTGGACCAGTGGCGGCTACAACAACCGCCGCCGCAATTTCCCTTCCTAGGAGGCTTGGAACCACCGTACCAATATGAAAGTGGAGGTGTTAGTCATCAGGTTCGGCCTAAGACACCGATCTCATCCATGGCAACCCAAGTGGCTTCGGTGAAAATGGAAGACAATAATAATCGGGCATTTTTGGGGTTTCAAGGAAATGATCAATTCTGGGGTGGGACTCCATGGACGGATCTTTCGAGTTTCAGTTCATCGTCTACCAGCAATCCTTTATAGATTTTGGGTTTTCTCTCCCTCTATCTTGTTTAAAGAACTGGGTGTTGAAGCTTCTTTTTCTTTTCCTAGTGTTAGCTTCAATTAAAGAAAAAAAATTTAACTGCGGTGAAACTTGAAAGAGAAAGTAACTTACTTTCCAAGACAAAAACCCTAGAATTGGTTAGGCTTTTTTTTTTAATTTCTTTCTTCATTATTTACTAGGATTGGTAGATTCCAATGTATGGGTAGTTTGTTTTCCATAGTGAGTGTATTAGTTTATATAGAGCTTGCATTATTTATTAGGCTTTTGATTATCTTCTTACTAGGGTATAAGCATTTCAATGTTACATTCAAAGGCTTCTGTGTGTACTCGACGATCCATATGCTCATTTCTAATTTTCTAGATTTTTGTTTTAACTAGAGTGATGTTGGAGCAAGTATATTTAGCCGGCTGACCAAGCTGCTCATATTTGTTTCTTCATATTCCTTTTAGGTCATGGGTTCTAGATTTACTAAGAGCGTCCCTTTTCTCTCCTAAAGTTTTCCTTCTTCTATTATCTAGGTAGGATTAGGATTTGTCTAAAAAAAACTCAAGTCGTGCATGTTTTAACGAGTGAACATCAAATTTTAGGCATGTTTACAACGTGTTTGATGTTACAATCTACCTATTATATTTCCCAAATGAGATCAAACTAGACACCCATCTATATTGCAGTGCATAAATGGTCGACAATCCATATCATATATCTCAACTCTTTTCCTCTAGTTTAAGTTTGTGACTTTCATACATTGCATCGGGCTGTTCTTATTTGATAACAACGTCAAAACAATTTATTTTCCAAAACATTGTGCATTTTAGGTTAGATATTGTTTTAAAAAACACATTGTAGCATTTTACAATACAAAAAAAGACAATGAGCAAGTACATTCCAACCAATTGGGCAAGTTATTTATCTTTGCTCCTTCATATTCTTTTAAGAGAGACCAAACCACTGCTTATATAATTGATAATTGCTGCCATTATTGCATGGGAGGCAAAAAGAAGAAGAAGAGAAAAACATTGTATAAATCTATTTTGGTAATGACAATTAGGTGAGACATGAGACAGCTGCCAATTATGTTGTCCATAATTTGATATTGTACTTGTCTCTTCCAATGAGGTGTTAGAAACGAGGAGTGAAAATGTGAAATTAAATCCATAGTCATAATTAAACCAACACGAATTCATTCTAAATATAGAGTAATTAATGTAAGGACAAGACTCCAAAATCCCACTCAAATTTATATAACTAAAATCCATCGTAGTGTTCTTAAATATATGAATATATCACGTGTTCCCCTTGTAATAAATAACTACTAGTCTACATTCAACATAGTATTGTTACTATAGATACCTAAAAAAACAACATAACATTGATTTAAACGACCCTTAAATTTGTCAATAATCTTAAGAGTACGTAATTAAAACTCTTAATTAATATCTACACCTTTCGTTGAGTGTGGTTTCAAGACTTAGTAGGAGTAAAACTCTCCTTCCCTCGCCAGGGTAAAAATTGTTAAAAAAACACCCTTAATTTTATAATGGAAAAAGGAAAATAGAAGCTAAGCAAACCCTAATTAGAGTAACGACGACGACGACGTAAAAGGGCTGCCAAGGGAAACGACAGGGTCAAAATGTGAATTAAGGCATACTGGCTTTAGGACAAGCGAATAGAATGTCTGACCCATTTACAAAGTTTGACGCGCGTAATCCCGTGTTCAGTTCACGACTCACTAGGAGACAAAGTACTGGTTTGTCAGCATGTGGACCTGAGTGCTGAGTCTTGGTCTCCGTGATTGGATCTTACATGCACGCGCTTCATTGCACCAGTTTTCTTTTTTGTTAAAGGAAAAGACAATTTTAATTTCTCTATTCGGCAATATATATTTTTCCTATTTCTGCAACATTAAATTCTTTTATCATGCAGTCCTTCTTCACTGACACAACAAACACTCTCGCCGATTTCGTTAAAAAAAATTAGTCCGAGTTTAAAGTACGGCTAAAAAATGTTAAATTTTAATTTTTTTTTTAAATTTATTTATTTTTATTTTAAATTTGTTTGAAACTGTAATTATAAAGGTTACAACTGTAAACCAAAATTTCAAGACATCTTTTTACCATTAAATCAAGATCTAGTCAGCATCTTATATTATTCCTTATCTTTTAAAATTTTTCTTTGGATACTTTTGGATTATTGTATGCAGAAAGCTGGACAAAATATTCAGCAATATGGGGCTAAATGTATAAACGAGTGCAAACATAAAGGTCATGTTTGGTAAAGAGAGGTTTGAGTAAAAATTAGAGGTTTGAGGCATAATTAGAGGTTTGACTAGTTAAATCTACTAATATTGTTGTTTGGTAAATAGCGGATTGAAAGAGCGGATTGAGGTGAAACCGCTAATTTTAAAAAAGCTCATAATATGAGCTTTTTGAGATTAGAGGTTTGATATTAGAGTTGTAAAGACTCTTTTACCCTTACCAGTAACCAAAAATCTCAAAATAACCTAAATTAAATATTTTCTCACCCTATTTATAAGCTAATCCTATTTATTTTTTCTTTTTATTATCACATATTTATATGTGTATTTAAATTTATTAATTAATTAAATTATATTAAAATAATTATATAAATAATAAATTAATATATAAATCATTTGAATATGTTTAGAAAAGTTATATTAAAAATAATTTTATAAATCTAATTAATAATAATTAGATACAAAATATTGATAACTAATAAACTATTCAAACAAGTATTGAATATAAACATGTCCTTATATGTCATTTTACTTGTTTAAATAATCTAACAGCTATCAGCTAATTTTACTAAACACTTTTATACAACCAACTAATGCAATCCGCTAGTCAAACCAGCTAATGTAATCAGCTATTCGTTAATTTTCAAACATGACCAAAAGCTACCAAAATCATCTTGAAAACCAAACTCCTGATTAAAAATCAATTAAGAAGCTGCAATTCCATGATAGAAATAATTTTTCAAATAAATCATGGGTTTCGGTTCAATTTATAAAGTTCCATTAATCGGTTGAGTGATAAAAATATTTATGTTGCTTAATTTTGTATAAGTCTGATTTTTAATTTTGCTTTGAAAATATTATTGCCCTTTGCTTGATAAAAAATGAAAAATATATATTTATTAGGATTAGAATATAAATTTATTTCTACACTATTTTTTTTAATTTTATAGACGAAGTAATTTGAATCCGTACCTGTCTCCTAAGATGAACATCGTCCTTTTTTTACACTACTTTGAAAAACATAGAAATTATATATATTTGGTCGATACAAGATATTTAACGTGTAGTATACTTATTTGAGGATTTAGTTAGAAATTTCTTAAATGAGACTATTTAATCAAATAAATGACAATATCAATAACTCTTTAAAATACTTGTTATACTATTTTTAAACTTATAGCGTCGCGTTGAAAGAAAGGAATCTGAGAGTGTGTTTTTGCAAGAACCAAGGCTGCTTACCAGGCAACAAGGGATAAAGCAGATTCAACACCGTCAAAAAGTAAAGCCGTTCTCTTGGGAAATTTTAGGGAGACAAACCTTAGGATGAGGCTAAAATGTGGTCTTACATAAATTTTTATCGTTTTTATTAAAATTTATGTATGATTAAGTAAGAATTTGTGGAACTACATAAATTTTTATCAACTTGGTAAGAATTTGTATAGAATTTGTCTTAGTTAAAAATATGTACAAATTCTTATATTATAACATATATTTTTACTCAAATAGCAAAATTTATGTAAATCTGCCTTATTTTAGCCTCACCCTAAAATCTCCCCTTTCTCTTTCTCTCGCCCCTTCACACACAAAACAAGGTTTAATAGGCAAATAGGTGCCCAAACTATGCCACTTTTTAGTTAGGTGTCTAAACTCTTTTTTGGACTAAATATGTGCCTAACGTTTCATTCAGTGACTCATTTAAGGTTCTCCATTAATTCTTATCGTTAAAGAACACTTGTCATATCTTGAAAATTCCAAATTTATATTATAAATAAATAAAATTAATAAAACAAAACAAAAATAAATATAAAAATATATCCTGAAATTTTCAAATAGTTCTCAAATCCCTAAACCCCTAAATCCAACCACTCTCGCTGGCGTTGGCCACGTCGCCAGCGACGAAATGAAGTGCCCTCCCCTCGTTGAACAACTCACACGTCGTTCATTGTCTGTGCTGTCATCGTTCGACGTGAATTGTTCGAAGGAACTATTCGACAATTTTGGCGTTTCACATGGCGTTGGTCGATTTTTGGCTACTGGGTGGAGGGGAAAATAGTCGTGATAGTCCGACGGTCGATGTGGTGGGCAGTTGCGTGGCAAACAATGGTGCAAATTGAGATTTAGGTTTTTGGGGAGATAGAGATTTTGGTATTTGGGGTTGTTTTGTGAAATTTGAAAAACTTAGAGATTTTCTAAAATTTAAGTAATCTTATTTATTTTTAATAGTATAATTTTGGAATTTTCAAGAGATGACATGTGTCCTTTAACGATGAGAATTAACGGAGAACCTTATTTTGGTCACAAAATAAAACGTTAGACTCATATTTGGCCCAAAAAATAGTTTGGGCACCCAACTCGAAAAAAGACATAGTTTGCGCACCTATTTGAAAGTTAAGCCCACAAAAATAACACTAGAAATACTGTTGTAGCCATCATTTCCGTTATTTTTAGTAGGGGTGTATATGGTTTAGTTTCGGTTTAATTCGGCAAGCTATTTTAGTAACCATCTATTTTTTATTTTTCCATATTAGCTCTAATTTTTGATACTTTGTATTTTATTTTTACAAAATAACTTTATTTTATGACTTTTGAACATCAAAATGTAAAGCATAAATATTTATTAAAAACTTAATTTTTTAAATAAATAATAATAATAATAATAATAAATGCATCTATAGTATTTTAAGTATAAAATACTTATTTTTACACTAAAAATAATTATAAATTAAATAAAAAAACTAAATTCAATTTAATTCAATTCAGTTAACCACAATTTAAACTTATGAACTATAAACTATCCAAACGCCTTAATTCGGATCGATTTTGAGGTTAATTATGCTCAGCCCTAATTTTTAGCGGTCTAATTGAGATTTAGGATGGACAATGAAATTAAGGGTGCCCAATGTAATAAAATGAAAGAATAGTAGTGGCGATTGGCAAACCCCAAGGTAAGGCTCGGAAAACCAAGGCAAATCGAATCTAAACCATGCAGTCTGTTATCTAATGAGTTCCATGTTTGATGGGGTGCACATGGAGTTGTGTGCAACATTTTTGCAGCTTTCACTTTCTTTTCTGACGTTTTTGTTTATTTCGTTGCTACAACATCTCATTCCCTAACATTATATGCCATAACTCCCCATCTCTATTGTTTCTAATCACTTTTATGTGAAGTGAAAAATAATACATACCTTATAGGCTTTAAAACAGCGGTATATATAAAACCGAACCAAATATAACCGTGCCGGTATATATAAAAAAAGTATAAAAAAACACACGTGTCATTGTCCATTAGCTTCATGACAAAGAGGAGATCTTGAAAATTATATGATTTTAGGTTCAGATCTATACTACCAATTCAGATATTTTAAATGAAAAAAAGAATTTAAGAAATGTAATTAGAGAACTCGTTGAGGGTGGTCCTAGTGGTAAATTGACGTGGCAAATTTGACCCGAGACTTAAAATCTGAACCGAGACCGAAAATCAACCCAAAATTGACCCGAAATCTGATACGAAACCCGAAATAAACTGAACTGAACTGAACCGAATTTAGTTGAACCGAATGGACCCGAACCGAATGGACCCGATTAATAGAAATAAAGAAAGAAAATATGAACAGCTGCACAAGTCACTAAAATGTCAAATATATTGACTTTATAAAGTCATATACAGGGTGTAAAAATTTGACCAACCTAAAAATTTGATTAAAATCGACTAATCTCTCATTGAACCGAAAATCAATCGACCCGAATTGACCCGAAACACAATAGACCCGAACTAAAACCGAATCGAAACCAAATCTGAAACGAAAATATCAGACCCAAAATAACCAAAACCGAAATGACCCGAACCGATTGACCTGTTTACCACCTCTAGTGGTAAATGATAATATTGTTCTTTTTAGGTGATTCGAGTTTAAAAAACTTAATTTGTATGTATGTGTAAGTTTATTCAAATTTAAAATCAAATTAAGATGAATTATTCATGCTTCATTTTATTTACTTTTTGTTTCTAATTTGGATTTACTACATTGAAGAATTCTCGATTTCGTGATTGCGCATTTCATTCTCAGGCTTCGTTTAGCATTATTTTTTTAAATAAGCTTTTGAGACCAAAAGCTGGTTTGAAGGCACAAGCAATGTTAAACGACTAGTTTTTGGAGAAAAAATACTTTTGAAAAGTACTTTCAGGAGTCAAATTACAATTTTAGCCCTCATTTGTTATTGCGTTTATTTATAATTTATATTTTTTTACGAAGATATAATTAATAATTATTTTTTAGTTTAAAAATAAGATATATTTATTAATGTCGAGTTTTTTTAAATAAAATATTTAAAATTTATTATGTTTTCATGGAACAAGTACAATTGTTAAAAAATTATTTATTAATAATTTTTTTTATATTTTTATAATAATTTAAGCTGATATATTATAACAATAGAGAATTTGAATATCATTATATATATAACTTACAATATCATGTCCAAAATGATCATTTATATTTTTAAAAACACTTTTTGACAGCAATATTAAATGCTTAAATTTTAAACTCGAAATTTTAAAAACACTTTTAAAAACTACTTTTTAAACTAGCTTTTCTACTGCACTTTTCAAAAACAATGTTAAATTGACCCTCAAACAACCCAAATTTGATCAAGAAGAATCAAGGTGTGACGTTAGATCCATTTCTAGTTTATAAGCTTTTTAGGCTTTGTGACTTTTAATGGAGTGCAATTTATCTTACAAAAAGCATTGGCTAGTAATTTTGACAAATAAAATCATTTCCTTATCTAAAAGAAATATTAATTATACATCTTTGTTGCTGTATCCATCATTGAAATAGGGTTTTCTTTGCCTAGAAGGAGCTTTGGGTATCTTAATTTTATCTCAAATATTATTTTACGAGGCTGGCTCTGAATAATAAACCCATCAAATCAGGTGATAGATTTCTTTTCTGGTTAAACAGCATCCTAAGATGTCACTTTCTAGCTGTCCAAACACCGCCATCACCATGCATGGACTTGACCCCAACATGCATCATTGTCCTAATTTCATGGGCGGATGATTAAGAAACTTAAAGGGTGCAAATGAACCCACTAATCTAATTAAAATATCGGTTTAACTATAAAATAGGTGCTTAAATTATACTATTTTTTTAAAATAGGTGTCTAAACTATTTTTTTGGTTGAAATAGGTGCCTAACGTTTTTTTTTTGTCTAAAATAGGTGTCTAAAGTTTCATTCTGTTACTGTTTTAAGGTAACGCCGTTACAAAAATTTCAACATCCAATCAATAATTGACATGTGTTGTTTTATTTTTTAATTTCTTTTTTCAAAAACAATGATAAAAAGAAAATATTTTTAAAAGAATATAAAACTTCTAAAAACAATCCCTAAAGCCCCAAACTCTAAACCCTAAAATTGACGCCACTATCGGCGCTGGTAGCCTCGCTGAACCTCACCACCATCGTCGCCGGAGTCTCCCACTCATTTTTCCCAATCACCCATCACAGTACCTGGCAGGAGGCGTGCCGATTGGAGCCTTTCGCGTTCGTCATTTGTCGTCCGATTGACGCGCCTCCTGTCAATTACCGGCAATGGGTGGTTGGGGGAAATTTAGGCGGGAGACCCCGACGACGGCGGCGGCGAAGTCCGGTGAGGCTACCGGCGTCGATAGTGGCGTCAATTTTAGGGTTTAGAGTTTGAGGCTTTAGGGATTTTGGGATTGTTTTTTAATTTTTTAAAATTTTGGGAAATTTTTAATATTTTATTTTTCAATTTGTTTATGAAAATAAAAATAAAAGCCATGTGTCAAGCTATAATTGGGTGGTAGAATTTTTTTTGACAGATTAACTTTAAAACGGGCAAAAATGAAATGTTGGGCACCTATTGCAACCAAAAGATAGTTTAGGCACCTATTCAAAAAAAAATGTTATAGTTTGAGCACCTATTTTATAGTTAAGCCTAAAATGTTTTTGAAACCTATTATAGAGTATAGAAAATATAAGAATTGACCCTATTTGATTTTTTGAGATATTAGGTTAACAATAATTATTGTGGCACTGTAGGAATTTTTCAAATCACATATCTTATTATGTAGAAATCATGGCTCCGCCACGGATGGAAATTATCTGCCCCAAAGTATGCCCCCATTTATGCCTCCACTTTAAAATAGTGGGTTTAGGGTTTATGATTTGGAGTTTAAAGTTGGGGCTTAGGGTTAGGGTGTAGGGAATTATGGTTTGGGGTTTGGGGTTTAGAATATGAAAATTAAGGTTATGGGGCAAAATTTAATTTTTAGGGTAAAGTACACAGATGGTCACTGAACTTTGATGCAAAAAAACAAAATAGTAACCAACCTTTCAAAAATCACGAAGTAGCAATTAAACTTTAGATTTTGAAACAAAATGGTAACTGGGGCGTTAAACCCGTTAAACCCTAACGGAAATCTGACTGGGTATGCCACATCCCCACCCAGTTTTCCACGTCATATATAAAAATGGGTCTGACTGGGTATGACTTGGAATATTTTATTATTATAAAATATAAAAATGAATTTAAAATAAAAAATAAATAAAAAGTGGTTACCATTTTGTTGACACGTTATCGAGCATACGCTTGCTGATTTCCTTGGAATACACCTGGAGAATCTCCATTCCGTCTTCGTCGGTGGAGAACGACGCCTCAGCAACCGAGAAAGGCTCCTCCTCGATCAACTTCGCCACGGCAGAAGCCTCCTCCTTAGGGACAGTTCCATAGCGTTTGGAAAGGGCGGATTCGGACGACAGCGTCTCCACGAGACGGTTGAGGACGGCGTCACGAGTCCGTTGGGTGGGTGGCCAAATTTTAAAGGTGAGGTTGTTGAGCTTGGCCGCGGTGTCGTCTACTTGGGCTTGCGTTGCTGCGGCAGAGTCGTTAGCGATTGTGGATTCAGGATCAGCCATTTGTTTGAGTGGTCTACAGGGACAGGCCAACTTTATTAGATCTGCTCTAAATGCAATAGTTTTCGATTACTAAAAATCCAAGTTTCTGCATTTCCTTCATTGCTTTATGTTTAGGTGTAAAATTTCTGCATTTACTATAAAAAATTTGGTCCTAAAAATATTTGCTACTGGTTCAATGAAAGCAAAACAGATAAAAATCCACACAATTTGAAGGTTTGTATATTTCTATATTTGTGAAGTTCATACTAGCGCACGAAATTGGGAGCAAAGGAAGGGGAAAGGCAAAACCCCATTCGCCGACTTCCCTTGACGAATCTGCAGCAGCTGCAGAGCGCCGGCGAATGGGTGAAAATTTTTGGGTTTTTATTTATTCTTTTGGGTTTTTATTTATTTTTTTAAACGTGAAATTTTTTGTTGGAATTTATGGATGGATGACGCCGGCGAATGGGTGAATGACGCTGAGGAAGAGGTGAATGACGCCGGCGAAGGGGTGAGTGACCGGTGAGGATAATGCCGGTAAAGGCTAGGTGGTCGGTGAGGGTTTGAGGATTTGGGGGTTTTATTTTATTTTTTATTTAATAATAATAAAATATAATTTATTTTTATTTTAAATTCATTTTTATATTTTATAATAATAAAGTATTCCAAGTAATACCCAGTCAGATTTATTTTTATATATGACGTGGAAAACTGGGTGGGGATGTGGCATACCCAGTCAGATTTCCGTTAGGGTTTAACGGGGTTTAACGCCCCAGTTACCATTTTGTTTCAAAATCTAAAGTTTAATTGCTACTTCGTGATTTTTGAAAGGTTGGTTACCATTTTGTTTTTTGCATCAAAGTTCAGTGACCGTCTGTGTACTTTACCCTAATTTTTAAGTATTTTTAGGCATGAGGCATAAAATGAGTCATTGTTAGGGGCAATAGATTTTTACCCCTCCGCCACTGCCTAATTTAATATTTTGTTTAAAATACCCCTTTGATTGGATGCCAAAATCTAGTTGGCATTCCCTGCATAATTAAACTCCAACAATATTGGTTTTATTTATTTCTTTATTAAAAAGAATAGAAGAATTATTAGGAGCTTTAATTACTTCTTAAGAAATCATGTACACAACAATCAACATGATATTTTATTCCTTTGGGGGGTTGGCTGAAAATTTATCACTCGCTGATGCACGTGTATATCATTAAGAATATTAAAAATATCTTATTGGATTATTTAAATTTATCAAATTACTTATCAATGAAGGTTTAATGAATGGTGGATCGTGGAATGTCTTATCAACTTAGGTACATGATCCTTATTTTTTTTTTCTGTCGAAAAATATTTTATTAAAAAATTACAAAAGAGCATAATAATAATAATAATAATAATAATAATAATAATAATAATAATAATAATAATAATAATAATAATAATAATAATAATAATAATAATAATAATAATAATAATAATAATAATAATAATCCATAGGCAATACAATCACTGGTACATTACGGCCAAATAAGTTGGGAGTCTATTTAATTTTTAAAAAAAAATTCAAATGCATCTAAACATAATTGTTTACTGTTTTAACGTGTGGAGGGGATTAAGGATAATTTAGTATTGTAAAAAAATAATTTATTCTAAGTAAATAAATAAAGGATTAATATCTTATACACTGGCAGTGGAAATTTTTTATTTCCACAAGCGCCTCAATTATAGGGTTTAGGGTTAGGGCTTAGGGTTTAGAGTTTAGGGGTTTTAATGTAAATGTTTAGAATTTATGGTTCATGTTTAGAATTTAGAATTTATGGTTAGAATTTAGAGTTTAGGGTTAGGGTTTAGTTTTAGGGTAATATGTGTAGGGATTTAGGTTTTAACCTATAAACCCAAAATTTTAACCCTAAACCCAAAATTTTATCAACAATCCCTAAATTCAAAACTACTACACTTATACCCCTAAATTTTAAACCCTAAACGGAGTCTCTAACCCCTAAAATTAAGACACTTGTGTAAAAAAAATTCCACAAGCGCTTGTGTATAGAACAATTACCCATAAATAAATATCATACATATACATCCCATTTATATTTAGGGTAAACTACATAAATACCCCTCGACTATGCTCTAATTATCTTTTGCGTCTCCCGACTATCAAATGTTACAAACTAGCCCCTTAACTAATATTTACATACAAAATGGTTCTATTTCGTTAAAAAATTGACGGACGTCTTACGTGGACGTTAATACGCTGACTAGGTTCAAATAAAATTATTTTTTTATTATACTACATTTCCATATCATTAAAGATATTAGTTTAAACAAAAATCCCCTTTAAAAAGCCCTAATCAGAGGACCAAATCTCACAAAACTCGTCTCCTCCTCTTTCTTCTTCTAAATTTTATCTTTAAATTTATCAGAGGAAAGAAGAAAGACAATATGAAAGATGGACTCAAGAAGAGAGATTTTGAAATGTGATTGTGGAGTGGACGCTGATCTCAGAACATCATGGAGTAATGCTAACCCGAGTAGAAGATTTTTCGGCTGCTCCAAGTATGGTGTTGATCGTAATTGCAATTTTTTCATGTGGTGTGATTCAGAAATTAAAAATCGAGAAAGAATTGTTATTGTTGGATTGTTAAAAAAAATTAGAAAAATCGAAGAGGGAAGAAAAAAAGGACGAATGTTTTGGATTGCTTGTTTGGCTATGTGTATACTGATATTATGGTTTTTTATGTTGGTTTAATTAAGGTTTTGGATTTTAATTTTGGGGTTTTGAGAAATTAATATGGGTTTATGGGCATTAAGGGTTTTAGAAGTTAAATATTTTGTGAGAATTTTTTTTGTAATTTGTATTGGTTTGTGAGAAAACCTCTGTTAAAGTAATGGCAAATTAAGGGTTTGATTTCATCGTGATTTTTTTATATTTGCATTTGGCTATTAAACATAATTTTTAGCATATAATGCAGTTGGCCTATGAAACATAATTTTCAGCATATAATGCATTTGACTATGAAAATTTCTGTTAAAGTAATGAAAATTTTCATTTCCGTATAATGCTTGTACAAAATTAACGTTTTTACAAAATGAGATGTGGCCAACAAAGTATTAAAGCATTAATGTTTCTACAAAATGAGATATGCCCAACAAAAAGATTTGTGCCTATTTAAAAGAGTTAATTGGCCATTAAACTAATACTTGGCATTTTTCATAGTTAAACATCTATTTTTTTTAGGATTAATATCCTATACACTGGCGGTGGAAACTTAAAGTTTCCACAAGCGCCTTAGTTTTAGGGTTTAGAGAGTTAGTTTAGGGTATAGGGTTTAGGGGTTTAGGTGTAGGGGTTTAGAATTTAGGGATAGTTGTTTCAATTTAAGGTTTAGGGTTATAATTTAGGGTTTATAGGTTAGGGTTTAGTTTTTAGGGTAGTATGGTGAGGATTTAGGTTTTAACTTATAAACCCTAAATTATAACCCTAAACCTTAAATTGAAACAACTATCCCTAAATTCTAACCCTCCACACCTAAACCCCTAAACCCTATACCCTAAACTAACTACCTATACCCTAGAATTAAGGCGCTTGTGGAAACTTTCAGTTTCCACCGCCTGTGTATAGAAAATTTATCCTTTTTTTTATAGGGAACAAAAAGTTAAAGACAGTTTCATGGCACTAGTCCACCCTAGTGTTTGTAACATTACTTTCGGTTGTGTCTGAGGTTGTACCAGCGCTATCTTGAGTGTTGATTGACATTCATCTAATTGTGAATGTATTTGTGTAACACCCGGGTTTAGGGGTCGGGTGAAAATAATATTTTAATTTTATTTCGGGTTCGGTTTTGCAAATTAAATAATAAAATATTTTATGGGCCTCGGGGTTTCAAATGTTTAAGGCTATGTTGGGCCTATCTCTTAAGTCCAAATCAATGGGCTTTAAGAGATGTGGGTTTGACATTTCATTAATGGCATTTTGGTCAATTGCAAAATGAATGAGAAATAAGATGACAAAATGGGGTTTTATTTGAAAGAAAAAAATGTTCATCTTCTTCATACCACCATTGTTGAAAACCTAAAACCCCTCCTACCCCAAAAACACTATTTCATCAAATCCCTTCATCAATTCAAAGGCTTTCTTTGAGGTAATTATAATTTTGAATTCTCCTCATGATTTCCAACATTTTCATAGCTTTAGTTTTCATTGAAATTATCTTTTTGAGTTTTTGAACTTTTCAAGTTTGAATAAAAGCATGGAACTTTAATAGCTTTTTGGGTTGTTTTGATTAATAGAGTTGAGTTTTGATCTAACCTTGCCCAATGGAACATTATATCTCATTTTGGTTGGGTTTTACAAAGATTTCCGAAATGGGTTTTAGGGGTGTATTTAAAGTGTCAAAAATTTGTGTTTTTGGAATGGTTTTGTGAGAAATTGTTGGGTTGATGTTATAGTAACATTGGGTGGGTGTTTTTAGATGTTTTGGGATGATTTTTGAGAGGTTATAATGTTAGTTTGATGGGATTCCCGTAGCTACTGCTGTAGGTGGTTTTTAGGAGTGAAAATTAAGAGTTTTTGAAGTGTTTGTGTGGGGAAATGAAGGGCTGATGGTTGTACAACATTATGAGGGTGTTTTGGACATGTTTTGGAGTGTTTTAAGTGTTAAAATTGGGAGGTAATGGCTGGGTTTTGCTGGAGTACGAAAATGGAATTATTTGGGAGGATTTCGGCTTTGAATTGTTGAGAAAACGTTAGAGAATTGAGAACTGATGTGTAACAGTAAATTTGTGGTTGATTAAGAGGTTAATACATTGCTTTTGATTGATTAGAGACATCGGATTTGGCATTGGGAGGTTCGGGAACGATTCCGGAAGTTGTGGAGACTTGAGTTGGCTTTGCTTGGAATGCTTAAGGAAGTAAGGTGAGTGGTTAATGTTTTAAATTGATTTCAAAGGTTGGTTCTAGCATGTGGAGGTGAAAATGTTTTCAAGTAATGTTTTGGTTCAAAGATGGTTTTGAAAGAATTTAGATTTGGCTTGAAAAGTTGAATTAAACTCAAGGGTAAGTTGTTGTGAATTGCCTCTTAAATTTCCCTTTTTCCATTTGTTTTCATTACTTGTGGTGATGGTTTGTCAAGCATGAAACTTAAATAATTTGGGAAGAATTATGATTGCTTAATATTATATCGTTGATCATGTATGATGGTATTAATGATGTCGTTGATATGCCTTGTAAGGTGTGAGTAAATTGGTGCAAGTTGTGCACGAAAATGGTGAGTAAGACCATTTGTGATCGGTAAGATTCCAAGTAGTAAGTGATACCTAATTGTGGTTTTTGTCACATCTTGATTTGGTTGTGCATGATATAGTGAGTACATGTCGTATGGTAGTGTTTGTGCATCGTGTTGCATGGTTGGTGTCGAACCTCACGTGATGGTTGTCGTTGCTCCGGTGATGTGTAGTCCCGCCGGTAGCGAATGGTATAAGACTCCGGTGATGTGTAGTCCCACCGGTAGTGACTAGTAGAAGAGTACTTTGATGTGTAGTCCCATTGGAAAACTACTAGTCGAAACGGTGATGTGTAGTCCCACCGTGTGTGTTTGGTTATGCTTGTGCATACCATGTGTTGTTCATGTGTATCTCACTATATCATTCTCTTTTATGGTTTTGCCTTAATCTAAGATCATACCTTTATGCATACTATGAAGTGTAATGCTATGATAAATGCCTATGTTGTTGACCCTTGGTTGAACTCGTTTGTTAGTAGAAGAATTAGGTAGTTGGATGATTTGTATGCGTTGACTTTTACTTTTAAAGAAAGCTTTGAACCCTGCATTGTCGTAGTTATGTTTTAGAGCTCCGCTCACTAAGCTTTATGCTTACGCTCTCCTTTTTCCGACAATGCAGATCTTTAGCTTGGAGTTAGCAAGGAGCAAGATAAGGGCGTCCAAGCGTGTGGTGGTTTGCTCAAGTATGATTTAATTAAATAATGTAATAGTCTAGCAATGGGAAATGCTACGTGTCTTAGGAGCTTGTATCTAGACTCCTATGTGTTGGCTTATTGTTGTTATTGCCTAATGCGATGTTTGAATTAATTATGGATTGTATGCATGCAATACCTTGATGATTGTTGGTGTGTTTGAAGGCATGCTTTAGGGTGTTTAGGTTGCCTTATGTATGGTTGCAAACCTCTTGTGTTTGACTTGTGCTTTTAAGACCATTTGAGCCTTCATGTATGCTTATTATTGCCCATTTTGCTCCTTGATTTGAATGCTATGTACGAAAGCTTAAATCCATGTTTGAATGACACCCATGGCTTAATTATGTGTGCTTGCATGTTGGTATACGCTTAGGTGAGTCGAGAAATGCATGTAGAGTCGAGTTGGGGTCGTTTTAGTTGAGATTGAGGTGTTGCAGTGCAGGGGGTATCGATACCCCTGGTTAGGGTATCGATACTCTCTTGCCCAAATGTCCCAGATTTTGCCTAAGGGTATCGATACCCTCCAAAGTCTCTGTAATTTGGAGTTGGGAGTTTGATTGGAGCGTATCGATACTGGGTCCCGAGTATCGATACGGGTCTAATATGTTGACCAAGGAAGGTTGACCGAGGAAGAGGGTATCGATACCCCTGGTAAGGGTATCGATACGGTCCTCTCGTGTTGACTTCCTGGGTTGACCTAGAAGGGGGGTATCGATACCCCTGTCAAGGGTATCGATACTGCCTGCCTTATAAGCTTAAAATTGCCTATTTTTGCATGGCTGTGTTTCGAATGCGTTTTTTCTTTGATCGTTTTCCGCTGTTGTGAATCACATAGGACCTAATATTCATCTAGGCAAGATTAATATAAAAAGAAAAAAAAAATATAGGGTTGCTAACCGAGGGGGAACCTTAACGGGTTTCGCTTCGGTTTTCCCCGTGTAGCTCACTCGGACCGGTCATCCGGCCAGACCGGGACGAGGGGGTTACAATTTGACTGTCTTGTATGTTTTTTTTTTTGAATCTTGTTGGACTGCAGGTTCCTTCCTCTTTATAGGTAATTTATGCCTTGGCATTATAGGTTGCTGTTTGAGATTGCTGAGTTGGAGGTTGACAAATTTTAGGTTGAACAGATAGAGGTTGTCCAGTTCGAGATTGAACATATGAAGGTTGTTTTCTTGTTGTGGGAATCTATAAAACAGTAGAAGCATGTTATGATGTTATGAAAAAAAAAACAAAATAAATACATAACTAAGAAATAAGTAAATATATATTATCCTTCGAGCATTTCTTTTATTCCCACCCACTTCACCCTTGCAAGTTTTGATATAATTATCAGGTTTGCCACATTTAGTACACTTTAATTTCACATATTTTCGCCTCAGCTTTGTGGAAGCAGTGGTAGTTTCATCAACTTCTTTTTTTTTTTATTTACGAGATTTTCCAGGTGGTTTTTTAAAGGTGGGGGCAATATAGGTAGACATATATTTTGAGGAGTCCACTGATTTGGTCCTCTAATTGGGTTGATGAATTTTGAATAGATTCTTCCTTGTGTTGTCTTGGTGTAGCATTCATCAACATGTGATTCTGGTCTAACTCCAATTAGCAGCATCACTGACACGACATGGTTGCATGAGATTCCAGTTAACTCCCATCTTCTACATGTACAAGTCAATGCTTGCATGTTGACAACATGTTGGTTTCCATATCCACATTCATCTTGATATTGTTCACCACCAGCATTTCTAGGCCAATACCTACATTATTTTTGAAGTAAGTAAATGACATATAATTTTAAAGTAAGTAAACTAAAGATTAATTGAAAACAGTTTTGATTACCTATTGGATAGTTCAATCGTAAACTCCAACTTCTTTTAAATTTTGGGACAGAGAAGCCCAACATATTTTTTAACTTGTGATTGTTTCTTTGTGATCCTTTGTATGATCATAGTCCTTATGGTTTCCATCATGATAAGGTTAGGCTTGTCCCTTACTTCGAGTATAAACTTAATAAATAAATAAAATGAAATGTTAGTATATATCAATTATTAGTTCAAACATTGTTTAGGAAACAATACATACCTTGTTAAAACATTCAAATAGGTTATTTAACAACATGTCAATTTTGGTGTTACTCGTGAAAAAAGCCTTACACCATTAGTCAGGTTTGATCTTGACCAATCAATCATAAGACTTCGATGACACATATTTAATTTCTTCTAATGTGTCTTTGAACTCTTTAACAATAGTTGATCTAGCAGCTTTCTAGAAAAGATTATTCAGATATTTTCTTTTGTTAAAATCTTCAGACTTGAAATTTGTATACAAATGTCTAACACGTGTCCTATTTTGAGAATGTGGAAAAAGTTCTGTAATAACATCCACAAGCTCTTGTAAACACGAATCAAATTTATTTGTTAGTCATAAAAACATGCAAATAAAAAATAAAAATTGTAAAAATATTGTATTATAGACATTTTGTCTGTTAGACATGAAAGGGATGTGATAAATATAACACCCCTCACCCGGATTAGGGGCAAGGAGCGTTATATTAACTTAAACAGATTCGTATTAGAAGGCACAGCGGAAGGGGTTTATCATATTACAAATTCGTGTGACATTTTTTTTACAACCTTTCGAAACCAAACAATATAACTTTTCCATCTTATAACTATTCATTTCTCAAGTAGAAACAATCATATTAATACAAACATTATACGTATTTCATACAACTTTCATATAATAATTCTATTCATGCTAAGTCATTACAACCCAATCGGTTATGCAATCTTAATTTAACAACCAATTCACTTAAGTTACAATTTCATACAAGATAACATGTACATACGATCCAATCAATAAATTTCCCAATTAATTATCTAAACTTCATTCGAATGAATCAATTTAAATCTCTCCCCATTCGATAATCTTTGAATTTATCCAATTGGTAATGTATTTACAAACTTATAGTTTCATTCGAATTACATGGTCAAGTTCATCTAGCTTATACAATACCCAATTATTATTTCTCCAAATTGGTCATTCGAATAACATACATATAATCCAAATCATACATAGCCGAACATTCATCATACTTATATATATATATATATATAATGCATCATAATCGGTTCATACAACCATAGAGTTTTGTTTCCCTTTTTACAAAATAACCGGGGTATCAAAGGCTAAAACCTAACGGTTGCCTATAAAAAAAGAGACTATCCACAAAAAGAATCAAGCCCTACATATATACGGGCGATCTATACCCCAACATTTACCCCCTTACTTACATAACAAAATATAGGGAAACATTAAAAGTCTATATAGAACCGAAATAGTAGTTCATGAACATGACCAATAGACCGAACTGCACTAACATGCCAAACGCTAAGCCACCCACCATGAGTATGACAAAGATAGGGAAAATCATACTTAAGCTGAATTCGGAAAAGTCTCGGGTAGAGGTCAACGATGTTAGAACCTGAAATTTAGGGGAAGGCAGGAAGGTTCGAGTGGTAAGTACATTTCGTACTTAGTGAGGAAACCTATTCTATCTGGTTTCCAATTAACATTGTGATCAAACAACTTTAATTTCACTTTGCACATTAATTCTTTCGAATGAATTAAGCAATTTAACTATCAACAATTTATAGTATACCATAGAAATCATTCGAACAAATGCACAAGGAAAAATCATATAATTCCATTCGAATACATGCAAAAATTATTAAATCATTCATATCATTATTGCACATACAAGCCATGAAACCTAAATTAACTTTCAAGAATCAAATCATCACCATTCGAGTTTCATAGCATATCAAGCATGGCAATATCATAAAATTCAGCATTTCATTCGATTGATTCCATAATCAATTTCACCAATTTACTTCAAATTTCAGATTTCATTTCTTTAATTGTTCAATTAATCAAATTGCAATGCCTTGGATAGTATAGTTTGATAGGTAAGCAAGTCACATATAACAGAGGTTGTGAATTAAATTCACCATATTAAGGTACCACGTACCAATTCGTATCACTTATAACATATCAAATGTCCGCAGACATTAATCAAATAGGTACACTTACATACCACAATATCGAGTACACTAACGTACCGATTTTCTTATTGAGCTCAGACTCTAGGCTAGCCGTACTACCTAAACAGACTGTACACACCAAGGGCTTTGCATTTAAGTCTTTAATTTAATCAGATACGTAGTCACTCAAATTTTCAGAATTCTCAATTAATCCTTTCGATTAATTACTTATAATTTCAATTCCAATAACATGTTATCATACATAGTCATTTAACAAATTATAAGTTCAATTCGCACATTTCAAGACAATATTCGAACCAACCAAACTCATATCATATAATTTCAGAATCTTATTTTATGGTTCAATACTCAATTGAACTTATCAAACATGTATAACATCGCATCAACCAATTCGACTAATTTTAATCATTCGGCCAACCTATAACAAGCTTATAATCAGAAATTCATGAATCATAATCAGTCCAATAGACTTAATCAAAACAGCATATCATCATCATGCTCCAATCATACTTGTAATTCCTCAAAATACACATAGCACAATTAAATTTCAAGACTAACATATCAAGCATACTCACGGAATTAACCAATTTAATTCTCATGTCAAGCAATTTATCAATTTATCAGTTATGCTATCAAACAACAATTCAATACACTCAAAATCAATCCAACATATATATAAATTTCAGATTTAAACTAACATACCAAGCATCACATTTAGATCCAACACTTAGGATACCAAGATCACATATCATATGCATATAACCATTTTCCTTTTAATTCCTTCTTCCCTTATTAAATTAAATATTCAATTAGTCCAATTTGCATGCTTTTTATAACTAAAAATCAGAATAAGGTAGTTGGAACTCTAATTCCAACTCTAAGGTTTGTTTCACTCACAATTCGCCGAGCTAATACGTAATCCGTATGCCTTTCGCTCGATCCGAAGTCGATCCTGGAGTGGCCTCTTCTTCTACCCTTTCGCTTCTAAGATCTAAGGCACTCAATACAAACAAATAACACATTTTCAGAATGCAAATCATGCAATTTAAGACTGAATTTCTCAATTTATTCAAAACAGTCCCTGAATTATTTTAATCCAATTCGACTAGTTTCCAATTACTCTAATTCTTTCAATTAACTCTTTAATCCTACAAATTGACCACCAATTCCACTAAATTTCATACCCTTCAATATATGGCTCGACTTAATAATGCTTCATAAGCTTCAATTTTACCAATTTTATAACTTTTAAATCCTAATTTCACATATTTCCAGTTTTGTTCATTTCTGACCACCTAGGTTGACACCCTTCGTTTTCCTTGTATACAACTCCAAATCAGACGCCATTTGTTTCTAAATTCAGATTATACATCCAATTTTAACATATCAAAATTTCAGATCAAAACACCTAGTAGATTAATTTCTACAGATTTTTAAAGTCCACTGTCCAGCTCGAGTTAAGGCTGGACAGTTTTGCATGCTATCACATTTACCTTTTCCAGATTTTACCACAGCCTTTAAAATCTTAGTTTATCATTTTTCTACGATTCTACACACTTTAAAGTGACTCTTATCAAAATTTCAGATCCAAACTCTTATCCTATCATTTTCTATGATTTTTCAAAGATGCATGTTATAACTCTTACAAATCTGTTAATACTCTTTGCATGCATGATATTCATGTTTTAAGACTCTTGATCCTTAAGGATTTATACACACTTTTATGTTTCCAGCAACTATATTCAAGAACACTATCTTCATGATTTTCTAAATACCTTATGACACATGATCTAATGCCATTTTTACCATAACCGAACTAAGGAAGGAGTAAGCTACTTACTTCTGATTTTTCCTTGATTTTTCTAATGGATTAACACCTACATGCAAGCTTCTTCTTCTCCACCGAGCTCTCAATCCTCTCTCAAATTTCTATGTCAAGTTTGAGTGTGTGAAAGAAACAAAGTGGACTTAGTAGGTTTGGTTGTATAACCGGTTAAGAAAATGAGAAGGTGGAGAGGGGACACATTAAATGGGATATGACCAAGGGGTCATGTCTTCAACTAATTTTCCCCTAATTAACCACTTAATATTCCTACTACTCATGTATAAAGGCTTAACTAAATAATAATATTATCTTATTAGTAGTATTAATCCATGTATTTTCATTTTTAGCATGCAAGCATTTAGTTTACATCCTTATTCGAATTGGTCACTAGATACATTGACCGAATTTTTCTTATGCATTTATTGGCATTTCGATTTGGTCCATATGTACCAAATTCCAAATTCGAATGTTAAGAGATTTAATCTAATAATTCACTTAATAATTAAATTAGACCTCTAATACTTCTAGGCTAATTTTTGGGATGTTACAATAAAAGTTGATAATATTCACATCATCCTTCAAAATGTCCAAAAATCATGCCCAAGAGTCACCACACTCACTTTCTACACATGTATATGCAATAGGATAGATGCAGTCATCAGCATCTATCCCAACTGCTGCCAGAATATGCCTACCATAATATCCTTTTAAGTGACATCCATTAAGATAAATAATTGGTCTGCAGCCAGCCTTGAATTTATCTTTGCATGCTTGCATACAAACATACATTCTCTGAAAGAGACACTCATTTAAGTAGCATATGGTAGTGGTTCCTCGATTGGTATGTATTAGCTCAGCAAGATAGTCATATATCTTCAAATATTGTTGCTTCTGACTTCCCATTATTTGCTTAAGGGCATAATCTCCGAACATCAGACATTTAGTGAGAGACACACGAACAATGTAGTCTGTAACTCCCTCGTCCCGGTCCGGACGCTTGACCGATCCGAGTGGGCCACACGGGGAAAACTGAAGCGAAACCTGTTAAGGTTCCCCCTCGGTTAACAACCCTAGAAAAAAATTTCTTTTATTTATCTTATCTAAATGCATCAATTAGAACTAAGCGGAAGCCCAACGACAAATCTGGCATAAGCCCAAACTTTAGTACCCTTTAGAGACGTCAAAAAGTCCAAAAACAGGCATGTGTTTCGAAACAGTCAAAGCCCGTTTCGAAGCTTCAATTTGAAAAAGGGTTAGATGCCCGTTTCGAAACGCATCCACCCCGTTTCGGAACAAGGTCTTGATTTGCCTTGCCGTTTCGATACCAGTTTCGAAACAGGCAATTCTAGTGGCAAAAGTGTTTCGAAACTGGTTTCGAAATAGGGGCTCACAGTATCCAAAATGTATCGAAACGAGTTCCGATACGGGGGCCCTGGAACCAAACCTGTTTCGATACAAGACAACCCGTTTCGAAACACCAGTTGCTTGCAACTTCCAAAAATTAGTTTTAGACATCTCCTAATGATTCCAAACGTCCGAAACAGCTACACGAAGCATACAAATCATACAAGTACATTCTAGAGGCATGCATCCTATAGCAACAAGCTCAAAATACACGAGGATACAAAGAGGAACATTCATCCAAAGATAATGCATGTCAAAGACTTTAAACATTCAAGGTTCATGCTTACACAAAGTCATACATTGAGGCAAACTTAAGGTAGACAATTACCAACATGGTTTACAAGCAAGGCATACATCCAAAAGCCAAATTTAACAAACATATGGAAGGAGTCTAACATGCTCCTAAACAACAACATCATACTTCAAAAGCATCATAGCACGATTACATGTCCCATTGCTTGACCATTAGATCATAACTAAAAATCATACTTGATAGCTAGGCTAGCACCACAAAGCACACACACTTGGAGGCCTCTTCTTGCACTTAGCAACCCACGAGCTATTGATCTACATTGTTGAACAAAGAGAGCGTAAGCAATAAAGCTTAGTGAGGGTAAGCTCTTTAAAAACAAACCTCGACAATGCAGGGTCCAAGCACGATCCCAACCAAGGTAATGCATGATCATACCTTCGATCCTCAAGAGCCAAAATATCAATGATGCATTAACAGTATCCAATAATATGTCATGCTCAACAAGCTCATTTCCACGACATATGTAACCACATATAAACATCCAAATAGAAAACACATTCCACATCACATTGATACACATATCAATCAATATTGGCACCTAGCTATGACTCGAATACGCGGATAAACACGTTGGAACTCACATCCAACAACCATTTTACCTCACGGTGGGATTACACTTATCACCGGTCTCGCGGAGGGGATTCCACTCATCCTCACGCCCCGTCGATGAGATTCCACTCATCATCGACTAATATATATAACAATTTCCGGGCGAATCCGTACTCCTCCTTGGTGACTCAACGCCACCAAGGCCACGCGCGAATTTGACTCATGTGTGCACATTAACATCCTAATGATCGATCATTTGTACTCAAGCATACTAGTGTCAACATTAAACTCAATCCACATTATCAATTACAACCAATTCCGTGCTTAGCACGTACTCACCATGATCACAATCATGAACAATCCACATGCATATCACAATGCATCACAACCATGTCTCACCACACATGTATAACACATTATACATAAATCATCATTTCATAAACATCACAAGGCATAAACATCAAGTAAGAGTTCAACCAATGTCTCTAGTTTAAGCTTAGGATTAGGCTACCACTCCCAATCCTAACTCTAGGTGGGTCTACCAAGCCCGACCTAGTCTACATGCTCGAACCAAACACTTAGAAACCACTTTGAAAACATTAACCACTCACCTTCACTTCCAAGCTCAATTTTCCAAGCAAGCAATCAACTTCAAGCTTCCGGATTCACTCCCAATGCTTCACCAACATAAGCTCTTGCTTCTAAACAACCTCAACACAATCCAAACAACTTCAAATCAGCCCAAGCATCAAGGTAACTAACCCGAAATACAACTCATACATCAAACACAACATTTCAAGTCATTAACCATCCCCAAATTCATCCAATTCGAGCAGCCCATAAACCTTGATCAAAACCAATGTTCCCAACATATTTTATACCCACAAATGATCCCAAAGCAACCCCTAACCATAGTACTAACATTAGCCCACCAAATCAAACCTAAAACAACCCTAAAAATCACTTTAAAACCCTCCAAAAACCCCCTTTAAACCCAATTTCGGGAATGTGTTCAAAACCATGTAAAATTCATATATGTTGCATCATTTGACTCATAGACTTCATAACTAACAACATTAAATCGAAATATTAAGTTAAACATAATAAAGTTATCATTTTTAATCAAAATCTCTAAAAACTCAATTTCCAAAACATTGAGAAAAATGAAAACCATTTGTACTTTTGAAGAGAGGAAGTTGAGGACAAGTCAAAAATGATATTACCTTTCAAAAACGAGCTGAAATGAAGAAGCAATGTGATGGAATAGTGGAGGGGACGAGCTCTCTCTTTTTCACGTTAGTTTTGGTTTGGAGAAGAGAATGAATAGTGGCTATTTGATAAAAGGGGGTTTAAAATTGAAAGTTGAGTTATTTACAACTTTGCCATTAATGAATGACTATTTCCCTTATTCTTTAAAATCCACCCAAGTTGAATTTCATTTCAATTTAGTCCACATAAAAAGCTTGTTTTTAAAACCCGAGGCCCAAAAGATTATTTTAATTATAAAACTGAACCCAAAATAATATTAAAATATTATTTTCACCCGACACCTAAACCCGAGTGTTACATAGTCCTTGTAAACATCCTTCATTAAATATGTGGGTGGATAATTGCAATCTTCCAAAAACTTATAAAAGTACTCTTTTGCAATTCTTTTAACTGTCACATGCTTATTCTTAAGGTCTCTAGCACATCTATGTTGAGGAACATAAGTTTTAACCTACCATGATGTGTCTACTGGGTCAATTGGATTCATTGGTGAAGCTTTTATTGTCCATGAACATCCTGGTTTACATGCTGCCACTAATCTTCTTTTATCATTTTTCTTGAATTTTACATTATACTTATTTATCTTTCTATATTGACTAATGGCTTCTTTTAGAATTTTTTTATCAATAAAAATTAAATCAATTTCAAACCTAGGGTTAATCATATCAACAATACTGTTGAATTCAAGAAACCTTTGATCACCAGAGTCTGACTCATGCACGTTGTTTAGTGAGTCAGATTTTTTACTATCACTATCACTCACCACTTTAGATTCAATTTCTAAATCAGATAACCCTATGCACAATACTCTCTCTCAACTTCATTTGCCACATTCTCAGCACATGTTTTTTTCTCACCAACATCATTATACGAATTCACAAACATAGATTTAGAATCGTTTGAACTAGAATCATAATCAGCGGACTCAACATAAACAGAATCAGAACCTGAATCGTTATCAGACTCCACAAACACATTCTCAGTATGTCCTAAATTAGGTTCCTCGCCAACCTCTAATTCATCATTCAAGTCATGTTGTCCTAACTCATATTTATCATTTGAGTCATTATGCCCTAAGTCATGTCTATATATAATGGATTCTTCAACTACGTACACATTTAGATAGTGGTCCCTACTCCATATGCATATTATTTACCAAGCTCAGGATATCTTGGTCAGTATTTAACTGTCTGATTGATTTTCTAGTTAGATTATTTTCTACCCTTTTTCAGTATAATTTGACTCGACACCAATAACCTAATATAAACACCATATCAGCAAGCTCAAACATGTTCATTCCATCAATTCTACACCAATCATAATGAGCAATAAATTTTTCAGTATACATAAATACATGATCCTCAACAAAACAACCCCATGATGCATAATTGTTGTGTATAACTCTAATTTTATTTCTGAAGAACAATAAAACAAATAAAAATGTGCACATTAAACTATTATATTAAACTTAAACAAGAATTTCTCATTAAAATAATCAAATATCAGACATACACATTAAATTAAACTAAAATAATCCAATTAACATCACACAATTTAAAGGTACTTTCCTGTTAAAGTGCGCGGTAACAGAACAAAACTAAAGTACTAAACTAAACAATAATTTAAACCTAAACTAATGCACAAAAGTCAATTTCATACCATTAAAGCACAAAATTAAATAATAATTTAAACATAAATTGGTCCAATGTTAGTTTCATACCCACTAAACCACAAAACTAAGTCAGTTTCAGCAGAATATTCAAAGTCAGTTTCATCAGAATATTCAAAGTTAATTTTATACCACAAAAATCTTAAACTAAACAATAAGTTAAAGCCTAAACAATATTCAAAGTTATCAGAATATTTACAAACTAAACTAAGTTAGTTTTATCAGTATATAAAACCTTTAACAATACTTTAACAAAAAAGTAATTTATCAGAATATAAAACCTTTAACAATACTTTAACAAAAAGTAAACACAAAGTCAATCCAATCAAACAAAAATGCAAACTTAAACCAAAATTATGATAAATAATTAAGAGCGAAAGAAATTTTTTAAAAAGGTAGACTTAATATCTTACCATAGCGAACAACTCCTTGCCCTTTCGATCAAATTTTGCGATGATATATTCTTAACCTTAATTTATGTTGAAGAACTCACAAAAACCCTAAATCAATAAAACCCAATTTCTCAACACTCTAAAGCATTTTCTATGAGAGAAATTTTCTTTCGTTTTCAGTCTGTTTTTAGGTTTTAGGGCTAATCTGATGATGGAAAATAATGAACTGTTGTTTAAGTGTTTAATCAAAACACACCGTTTTGTGGAGGCTACGTTAGCATCCTAGTCAGCGTATTAACGTCCACGTAAGACGTCCGTCAATTTTTTAACGGAATGGGATCATTTTGTATGTAAATTTTAGTTAAGAGACCAGTTTGTAACAATTGATAGTCGGGGGATGCAAAAGATAATTAGAGCATAGTTGGGGGACCATTTATATAGTTTACCCTTATATTTTTTTGATATGGTTGGTTGATACTTATTAACCCGTGACATCATTAGTTTTAAATTTAATTAATGGTATAGGATTTTTTAAAATGGGAAAGATCCACTTTATTAGAAACGATAATTATTCCAAGACTAGGGCACTATATCTATGTGGTTTAATTATAAATTAATAACTTAAAAGCAAATGGTATTTTTCAAATGAAAAGATAAATGTATTTTTAAATACAATAGAAGAATGTAGACGGGCACTTTTAATATTTTTAATGGCAAAGTGTATTTTAATGTTTCATGAGACATATCTCACAAAGACATTCCCCCATATTTCTCTTTATTACACTGTATTCATTTTGTCTTTGAAACGAGTTGACCAAAAAAGTAAATTAAAAACAAGAGCTTGGCTTCTACTGGGTTTTTGTTTTAATTAACTCTAAACAATTTGCATGGAAACAAAAATGGAAGCTTGCGTAAGGAAGCACTCAATTTCATTATGATCGTTTAGTTTGTTTGTTTATTGTCCCTCATTATTATTATTATTATTATTATTATTATTATTATTATTAGAAAAAGATAGCTCACTTACCAAATTGGTGGGGTAACAAAGATTTCAGTTTGACCCATCATTATCACGAGTCCATGGAACAAAGTAATTAATATCATTAATAGTTTCTCACGACGTTCGGCCCTGATTTGCGATTGTTAGTGATTTTTTTGTAGTTTGTTTGCCGATGCATTCAGATTCATTCGTATATATTTTTCGTTCGAGTTTTTTGTTAAATTTTAAACTTTTTTCATGTATGGTCATTGACTTCTTGTATGATCAAAGTGGCTAGTTTTGTGTTAATGTTATAGGAAAATGTCCAAATTATATATTTAGTTTACGATGATAGTTGTAAACCCTACTGTAATTTTTGAATATTTTTTCTTTTTAATAAGACTAGCTGCTTCTATTAAATATGTAACCTATAAAATGTGCTAATAGACGCTGTTAGTCTTATTAAAAAAATTGATCCAATACTGACTAGGAGAAACCGCATTAATCAAAGAAATGAACGAAAAATGTAACCTATAAAATGCCACTTAGTATCGGTCCGATAGCATTCGATGGGCTGCTTCGTCTAGCAAAGTTTACAATTCGAAGTCGTATTGTGAGGCTAGAGATTCCAATGGTGCATCTGTTGATGCTGTGTGGAAACAAATTTGGGCTAACCTTGCCCCTCCTAAGGTGGAGTCTTTTGTTTGGAAAGCTCTTCAAGATCGCATCCCAACTGAAGTTAAACTGTCCAAACGAGGAGGGTTAAATAATCAAACTATTTTTTGCCCTTTATGTTACTTAGAACCCGAGAGGCCTGCACACTTGCTTTGCCACTGTTATGTTTCTTGGTTTGTGGTTGTAACTTGTATGTATATTCGTTCTTGATTCTTCTTTGGCACAGACACGGCACACTATTTTTCCTCCACGTAAGTTTAAGAAAAATTTATAATAAGGCCCTTGTTCGTGTCGTGGGTTGTATGTTTTCCATCATAATAATCATACAACATTTACCTTTCAAAAATAAAAACTAAAAAATTTTAAAAAATGCAACCTATAATTTAGAAGAATCAATGAGGATGCAACGAGAGCTTAATCTCTGATCAAATTGTTGAGATGCAATAAACAATAAGTGCAATTTGCCAATACAATGGGAACTAGAAAGCGATTAGTGAGACTATAGCCTCAAAAAAAATTAAAATGTAAGTTGAAACAACAATAAAATTATCTTTTGCCCTCGGAAAATAATGCTGAGTTATGTCTAGTAGCGGATCTTGGGCAAAATAATTTTGAGAATTTTTAAATTTTAAAAGTATTTAATTAAAAATATTAAAAAATAATGTAATTTGCTTCTCTAAAATTGGAGGGCTCAGAATATTTTTTAAAATTGAATGGCTTATTTTTAATTTCCAAATTCTTGGGACCAAGACTGACTAGAGCTGGCAAACTTGACCCGAGACCCGAAACCCGAACCGAAACCTAATTTTGACCCGAACATGATGATTCGAAGTTGACCCGAAACCCGAACCGAACTGAACCGAACCGAAATTTTTTGTTGAACCGAAATGGACCCGAACCGAAATGGACCCGAACCGAATGGACCCGAACCGAATGCTACCCGAACCGAAAGCTGAACCGAATATCGACCCGATTTTAACCCGATTTTGACCCGATTTTAACCCGAATATCTATTTTTAACAATATAATAAATAATAAAATGAAGTATAGAAATTTGAGATCTTGGTGACCAATTTTATAATTTCATCATAAAATATAGCATAAAATTGAAATTGTAGACTAAATTGACAGTTTGGAAGTGGAAAAATTTGAGTGTCCAATGACCAATTTTGTAATTATACCATATAAATAAATAGGGGTCAATTTTGGCTAAAAATTAAATCTTTGAAATTAAAATGAACGAAAATATCAGTATATTAAATTAATAGACTAAATTACAAAGATTAGTTAATTTCAACTAAAAGTAAATTTTTAGAGACTAAATATCAGTACGAGGAGGGGATTTCTATATCCGAAGTTTAAACCGTGGGAATACTTGTGACTAAATTAAATTAAACTAAAACTTAAAGTTGACTAAAATATAACATTTTAAATGCAACATGGCCTAAAAAGTAATTAATCTCTAGCTTAAAAAATTGGTGGCTTATTTCCCTCCAAAATTTTATCTTTTATCTCTCTATTTTTTCCAATTGTCTTTTTTTTTCAATCTAGCTTAAAAAATTGGTGGCTTATTTCCCTCCAAAATTTTGTTTTTTCCCTCTCTATTTTTACCAATTGTCTTTCTCTTTTTCTTAATTTAATTGAGTTTCAATTTAGATTAATTTAATTGAAATTTCACATTTAGTTTTAAAATTATTTTAATTATGTCCGTGATTTATGCTTTTAGATTTTAGTTAGTTCAATTAGATCATAAGTTTAATAAATTAATTCATTTTAGACATTATTATTATTATTATTATTATTATTATTATTATTATTATTATTATAAACTTTGATTTAATATAATTATACAAAAAAAATTATATGGATACATGAAGCTTTGATTTAAATATTTAATCAAATTCAAATGCATAGATTAACAAGTTGAATAAGAATTAATCTCATACACCAATAACTCTAAACTAAACCATAAATACTAAACCTCAAACCTTTAACCCAACTCAAATCGAATTGACCTGAAAATTTAAATGTTAACCCGACCCGAAATTGACCCGAAATTGACCCGATTTTAACCCGAACCGAAAGCGACCCGAACGACCCGATTTTGACCCGAACCGAAAGCGACCGATCCGATATTGACCCGACCCGAAAACAACCGATCCGATTTTGACCCGATCCAATACCCGAACCGAATCCGACTCATCACAGACCCGAATTAGACCCGAACCCGAACCGAACTGACCCGAACCGAATCTAAACCGATTATAGATAGACCCGAAATGACCCGAACCGAAACGACCCGAACCGAACCCGAACCGAATGACCCGATTGCCACCTCTACTCATGTCCCTTCTTATGAAAAATATATTTTTAATGATTTAAGTTTTTAAATACCTTTAATAATCCAAAATGAGAACTCTGAAAAAAGTGTGGAAAATGATAAGTAGGTAATTCAATACTTAATTTAATTTTAAGTATATACCAAACAAGTTTATGACTTAAATACAATGGAAAATATTTTGTGCATTAGGACCGAAAACAAAATGTTTTCATTAGTGCACTACTTTTAGGGTTTAAAGATTTATTATAAGGTTTAAGATTTATAATTTAGAGTTTAAGAGTTTCATATTTAGGAGTTTTGGTTAGAATTAAGGGTTTAGATGTTATTATTTAAGTTTTAGGGTGATCTAATTAAGGATTTAGGTTTTACATCTAAACCCTTAATTCTAACATCAAACACTAAATTCAAAACCATAAACACAACCCTTAAACCTTAAATCTAATGCACTAATAATTTTTTTGTTTCTATTGTTATCGCATACAATATTCATTTGAGTATATCCCATCTACATTTAAATTAATCAATAAAATTATTATTTAAAACATTATTATAGTTTGTAGTATAATAATAAAGAAAACCATTGTAATTCACAATCCAGTCCAACCCATAAATTGGTATAGTTTGAAGCAATAATTATATCTAGTTTTTGCTGCCTGCCAACAACACAAAAGTCAAAAGGGGTAGACTGTGAAATGAAATCAAAGTTATAGGGCCAATTTGCATTAATCTTATACTTTCATTTCCTCCTTTATGGTCCACCCATAACCGACCAAGATGACATATTGGGATTTGTCTACCAAAGAGTTGCCTTTGCTGCGAAGTAAGCCCTTCAAATATACATGCATTAAGGAATGTAAACCCAAAAGAAAGAGAATTGTATAACAATTTGATTTTTACCAATTTGGTCCACCTTGGAATTCTCATCCATCTTTTTCACTCTAGTGGCCAAAACACACACACATAGTTGATGTTGATTACCACTGGTCTGTATTATAATTGCACCAACTTTTTTATTACCAGTAATTTTGCTCTTTTTTTTGTTGTTGTTTTCTCGATTCTCCAGGGCTTTGCACAGATTAATCTGGACCGATTCACATCGCACATATGATTTTGGTGAGAAATCTTTCAACAGAGATTTTCCGTATACACAAAGTCTCAAACTCGGGACATGCTTAAGTGATACCAAAATGGTTACCACTTAAATCAATTTTGTTGGTTGTAATTTTTGAAATGACCGTTCCGAAGTTACAAAATATCGCAGTTTTGGCATTTAGGCCTTCCCCACTTTATATTCCCAGCCCAAATGAAAAAAAGGTTAAGTAATTTAAATTGGGCCAAGACTTCGGCCGAAACAAACCCAAGCATTGCTTGATGACACAATACTTCTTATTTCAATCAAATAATTATATTTTTGATAGTCTCTATTGAATTAATATTGACATAAATTATTGTTTGACTTCTAATTCCAACTTGGAAATCATGTGTTTAAGTGTACAATTGTATTTAAATATTTTGAGTTTGAAGATTATGTTTAGTTTCAGGTTGATTTGATGTTGTTGCTATCACTCGAAAATCATGAATTTATGTTTAAACATAATTTTTTGAATTTTAAGATTATATCTAATTAAAAGTTTGTAGCAAAGAGATATTGACATACACTTGATTAGAATTTTTTAGATATAATATAAGCCGGATATAATGTTAAAAACTAAAATAAAAATAATTTATTTATAGATAAAATTGTTATACAAAGAAATAGATTATAAGAATTGAATTTCGTTTACATAGATTATAGATTCATTTCAAACTATTTTATTTTTATTTATATACTGAATCCAAAGATCATCAATCAACAAAGCCCGTCTAGCTCAGTTGGTAGAGCGCAAGGCTCTTAACCTTGTGGTCGTGGGTTCGAGCCCCACGGTGGGCGTATGTTTTTATTTCTTTTCAATTTTTAGTCATTTTCAGGGTTTTTTTAATTATCAAATTTCGATAAAACAGTTATTTATTCCTTAGAGTTCATTATTCTTTTGATTTAAAATATAAATTTAACTTTAATTAAATTATTTATAAGCTAAATAATTAAAGTTTTCGAATTAAAGAAATAAAATGTTAATTTTTATTTTATATTAAGATATACTCACACGCTATAATACTCTTCGTAAAATATGTATTAACTTTTTAAAAGGAAATTATATATTAAACTTTTAATTGAATTTATATATATTGAATTTCTAATTGAACATAATATTTATATTAATTTATGATTGGTATACTGATTCAATTATACATTTTTTCAATATACTTTTTAATCCCGAACCCTGAACTAATTAAGTAATTATATTTACTTAAAAAGCAGAATGTGTTTAAATTTATTCGAACTCGTAAAAAGTTTGCATTCATAAAAGTTCAAACATCTAGCATGATTATTTAATTATTTGTTAATTCATTTAAGATTTAAAGTAATATAGATTGTAGAACTAATGTTTTGATATAATAATTGAAAAATGTTTTGGACTAAGTTGAAAAGAATTTAAAACTTGGTTTTAAGTCCAAACAACCTGAATTTATGATTGAGGTATTTTAAGAGGTTTTTGACAAAGATTTTTCATGTTTTAAACAGCCAAACTTGTGTTTTCACGTCACCAGTATCGATACGGTTGTACCGGTATCGATACCTTTTTGGCACAGTTTGGCCACTGTCAAAACCCGTATCGATACGAGGGTTTAGCGTATCGATACGGAGTGGGGTCGTTTCGATACGCCACGTCAGCGTACCGATCCCATTTCAACTACCCCAACGGCTATTTCCCAACGGCCATTTAAATATCAAGCCGTATCGATACCGTTCCACGTGTATCGATACCCTATGCTGGCAAAAGCCCAACGGCTATTTCCTCAAGAAGGCCGTATCGATACCGTTCCACGAGTATCGATACTGGTAGCTGCAGAACAGCATTAATGAAGGGAAATAAAGTCCTCAACGGCTCCAATTCATCCCCAACGGCTAGTAACGGCTACAAACTCAATTGGGAGTATAAAAGGGACCTCCAAGCATCAAGAGAAGGCTAATGCTCATATTGTAAAACATCAATTGATCAAGAAAATGTCTTAGCACTTAAATTGTCAATTCTTGTATAGACAAACACTAGTGAGCCAAAATTGTTAAATTTGCTCAAGTGTTTTAGGTTTTGGGTGAGTGCTTCATTGTGCAAACAAACACCTATTAGAGGGTTTAAGTTTGCTTTCTTGTTTCTCTTTGTAAATAGGGTTTTGATCAAAGCTTGGGTAGAAGCTTGATCGGTTGTAAGGGTTTCCTCCTAATCCTAGAAAAGGGGACGAATCAATTAGTGGAATTGGTTGAGAAATCCTTAGTGGGAAGCTAAGGTAGTGGATGTAGACCTTGGTTAGAAGGTTGAACCACTATAAATCATTGTGTCAATCTTCATTTTAGCTTCCTTAACCCTTCCACCCAAATATCCACCTCTCCACTACTTGGTGAGCATAATCGGTTGAACGAATCGAGCTCCACACAACTCAACAATTGGTATCAGAGCTTGACTCAATCGGTGAGGATTAACATCCTATTGAGAAGATCCGGCAAGCTCGATCACTATTTCATCAACCGGCTCAAATGGCGCAATCCATCGACAAACCGCCTTTTTTTGACGGAGACCACTATGCCCATTGGAAGACAAAGATGAAGTTCTTCATCAAATCAAAAGATTACAAGCTATGGGATGTAGTTGAAGATGGCCCGTTCGTGCCTAAAAGAAATAAAGCGGAGTGGAGTGCCGACGATCGCAAGAAGATGGAGCTAAATTGCAAAGCCTTGCACATCTTGTTTTGTGCATTTGGTCCATCCATCTATGAGAAGATGTCTTCTTGTGAGAGTGCCAAGGAGGTATGGGACAAGCTTGAAGTCACATACGAGGGGACAAATGAAGTCAAGGAGACCAAGATTGGGCTCCTAACCTTGGAGTATGAGAACTTCAAAATGGATCCGGAAGAGAACATCGAGAAGATGTTTGATAGGTTCTCCACCATCACCAACGGTCTTAAAGGTTTTGGAGAAGCCATCCCGGAAGAAAAGCTTGTTCGAAAGCTCATCTACTCACTTCCCGAGTCTTGGGACTCAAAGAGGACCGCCATCATCGAAGCCAAAAATTTGAAGACTTTGAAGCTTGATGAACTCATGGGGTCACTCCTTACTCATCAAATCATGAAGAAGAACAAAGAGGATGAGAAGAAGAGGGAAGAAATTAGAGCTATGAGAGAGAAGAAAATCAAAGGGCTTGGCATCAATGCAAGTGCCATGGCTCTCAAATCCTCCACTTGCCATCATGTTTACACAAGTGAAGAGGAGGATGAAGATGAAGAGATAGTTCATCTCTTCAAGAAGTGTGCCCCTTTCATGAAGAAAGCTTTGAGAGAGCTTGAACGAGAACCTAAAAGAAAGGAGAGGGCAAGCACTTCAAGCCATAAGAAGAAGACACATGTGGCTACTTGGAGTGATGAGGACTCCACCGACGATGAACAAGCCAACCTTTGCCTTATGGCCATCGAAGAAGATTCAAGGGTAACTTCTAATTCATCTACTTCATGTTCTTACACTTTTGATGAATTACAAGATGCCTATGATGAATTGGTTTTAGATTTTAAAAGCCACATTTTGAAAAACAATAAATTGATTTCAAAGTTAAAAATTCAAAATGATTTGCTTTCTAAAACCAAACTTGAACTTGAAGCAAAACTTGAAGAATTTGAACTAAAATGTCTTGATTTACAAAAATTGCTTCAAAACGTTCAAGTAGAAAAAGATTTGATTTCCAAAGAGCTTGAAAAGAAAAACAATTTTGGAAAATCAAATTTTTATGTTAGACAATCTAGTGCCCCTAGATTTGTGAATGGAAAATGTTTTCGAAGTGTTTGGGTCCCAAAAGGACTAACCACTTCAACTAAAAATGATGAAATTGAAAAATGGATTCCTAAGGGGACTAAATTTTGTGCAACTAACGTTTATGGATCCAAAGCAATTTGGATACCAAAAACTACTTGATTGTCTATTGTAGGTGTGATGGAGATGTTCAACAAGTCAAACATTGAGGGGGAGCTCCATACACACAAGAAAGAACACTTGAAGAAGGAAGGCTTCACATCCTCCCTTGGGTTCAAGTGTTGGTAAAATTTTCTAGTTGTTTTTGATTTTATTAGTCTTATTTTTAGTTTATTCAACTAGATGATCATATTTGATGGACTAACTCTTTTGATGATGCTTTGAGTAAGGGGGAGCAAATTTTAAACCAAATTCTTATTTATGTCAAAACTTTTTACCTCTATTGTTATTATGAACTTAATGTCTTAAATTCTTTTTGATATAACAAAAAGGGGGAGAAATGATTTGAAAAATTGAATTTTCAAATGAATAAGGGGGAGCTTTATTTGATTTCACATCTTAAATCTCTTATTCACATTTTTAAAATTAAAGGGGGAGAATCCCAAACAATTTTTCAAGTTAGTTTTATTATATCAAAAAGGGGGAGATTGTAGAACTAATGTTTTGATATAATAATTGAAAAATGTTTTGGACTAAGTTGAAAAGAATTTAAAACTTGGTTTTAAGTCCAAACAACCTGAATTTATGATTGAGGTATTTTAAGAGGTTTTTGGCAAAGATTTTTCATGTTTTAAACAGCCAAACTTGTGTTTTCACGTCACCAGTATCGATACGGTTGTACCGGTATCGATACCTTTTTGGCACAGTTTGGCCACTGTCAAAACCCGTATCGATACGAGGGTTTAGCGTATCGATACGGAGTGGGGTCGTTTCGATACGCCACGTCAGCGTACCGATCCCATTTCAACTACCCCAACGGCTATTTCCCAACGGCCATTTAAATATCAAGCCGTATCGATACCGTTCCATGTGTATCGATACCCTATGCTGGCAAAAGCCCAACGGCTATTTCCTCAAGAAGGCCGTATCGATACCGTTCCACGAGTATCGATACTGGTAGCTGCAGAACAGCATTAATGAAGGGAAATAAAGTCCTCAACGGCTCCAATTCATCCCCAACGGCTAGTAACGGCTACAAACTCAATTGAGAGTATAAAAGGGACCTCCAAGCATCAAGAGAAGGCTAATGCTCATATTGTAAAACATCAATTGATCAAGAAAATGTCTTAGCACTTAAATTGTCAATTCTTGTATAGACAAACACTAGTGAGCCAAAATTGTTAAATTTGCTCAAGTGTTTTAGGTTTTGGGTGAGTGCTTCATTGTGCAAACAAACACCTATTAGAGGGTTTAAGTTTGCTTTCTTGTTTCTCTTTGTAAAGAGGGTTTTGATCAAAGCTTGGGTAGAAGCTTGATCGGTTGTAAGGGTTTCCTCCTAATCCTAGAAAAGAGGACGAATCAATTAGTGGAATTGGTTGAGAAATCCTTAGTGGGAAGCTACGGTAGTGGATGTAGACCTTGGTTAGAAGGTTGAACCACTATAAATCATTGTGTCAATCTTCATTTTAGCTTCCTTAACCCTTCCACCCAAATATCCACCTCTCCACTGTAACCCTCTCATTCCGGTCTGGTCGGATGACCGGTCCGAGTGGGCCACACGGGGAAAACCGAAGCGAAACCCAAAGGATTCCCCCTCGGTTAGCAACCCTATTTTTTTATCTTGCCTAGATGAATGTTAAGTCCTATGTGATTCACGTCAGCGGAAAACGTTCAAAGGAAAAACACATTCGAATCACAACCACGCATAAACAGTCAATTTTAAGCTTATAAGGCAGACAGTATCGATACCCTAATCAGGGGTATCGATACCCTCCTTCTAGGTCAACCCAGGAAGTCAACACGAGAAGACCGTATCGATACCCTTACCAGGGGTATCGATACCCTCTTCCTCGGTCAACCTTCCTTGGTCAACAGATTTGACCCGTATCGATACTCGGGACCCCGTATCGATACGCTCCAATCTAACTCCCAAACCCAGATTACAGAAACTTTGGACGGTATCGATACCCTAAGGGTATCGATACCCTAGGCAAAATCTGAGGCATTTGGGCAATAGAGTATCGATACCCTAACCAGGGGTATCGATACCCCCTGCACTGCAATTCCTCAAATTCGACTAAAACCACCCCAAACCGACTCTAAATGCATTCCTCGACTCACCTAAGCGTATACCAACATGCAAGCACACATATTTAAGCCATAGGTAACAATCAAACATGGATTCAAGCTTTCATACATAGCATTTGATTCAAGGAGCAAAATAGGCAATATTAAGCATACATAAAGACTCAAAAGGATCATAAGGCCACAAGTCATTCAAAAGAGGTTAGCACCCAGCATAAGACAACCTAAAGCATTCTAGAGCATATCATCATACACACCAACATTCATCAAAGTATTGCATGCTTACAAACCATAATCAAACTCAACAACATCATCATTCAAATGAGTCATACATGCTCATACAAAGACCCTTGCCACATTGCTAGCTATTACAAAATCGATAACCATACTTGAGCTACAAACTTGGATGCCCTTCTTGCCTTGCCTCGAGCTAACACCACGCTAATGATCTGCATTGTTGAACATTGAGAGCGTAAGCTATAAGCTTAGTGAGGGTGCTCTAAAACGAAAAACAACAACAATGCAGGGTTCAAGCATGTAATCCTAGTCTCACACGTATCAAGCATTTCAAATAAACAAGTAGACTTAGCTAGTCTTTCAAGTGGCATATATGGTCTCTCAATCCTAGCAAGATTTCACATCATTATCAATTATCATATACAATACCATATAACAAAACCACATATCACCATCATATATCACATTACATAAACAAGATAAATTGGCCACTTTAATTACCCCGATTGTGCGGATTAAAACCTTGACAACACTTTACCTCGGTGGGATTCCACTCATCACCGGACCTTGCATGTGCGGGATTCCACTCATCGCCATATGCCCTACGGATGGGATTCCACTCATCATCCCGTAGAAATATAATAAGCTTCCGGTGGAATGCTACATCACCGTACTCCTCCTTGATGACTTAACGCCATCAAGGCCACGTACGTTTTGACTCAATTTGTGTGCACACTATCCTAATGATCGATCATTTACAACCGGTAGTTTTTAGTGCCAATTATTATAACCACAACATGTATCACCAACCACATATCATCAACACATTCATGCTCAACACATATATCCACAACATGATATACATATACATGCACCATCTAATCGCAAGCATTTGAGCATAGTCATCAAGCACATAGCATTCAAGGAAAACTAGACTAAGTTAACTACTTGGATTAAAAGGAAGTGGCCTACCAAGCACACTTGCACACACACACACTACTCATGCTCGAACCAACTTTAAAACAAGTTTAGACCACTCACCGTCCTTCCTTAGCAAATCGGACAATCCTCCTACGCACCCGGATTCGGTCCCAAAGCCTCTTCCGCGTTTCCTCTTGCTTCTAGTCAAACAAAAACACGTATATTACTTCCCAATTCAATGCTAATTCAACCTTCAACCCACATTGCAACCACAACCCAAATTCTTCCATTTCTCAAATCACACAATCTCCTAAAAACCCAATTTTCGTGCTCCCCTAAGAACTTGCTGAAAAATCAATTTCCAAACATCCAAATGGCTTCCAAAACATCCCAAATCACCCTCCTAACATAACTAGACCATCAGCCCTTCAATTCCCACACAAATCCTCTCAAAAACCCAATTTTTCAAACCCTAAAATTGGCCCTAAAGACCCCCTACGAAAATTCATCCAAAATTGACCAAATTCATATATGTTGTATACTTTAGCATGATTAACAAAAAACCCCAACACAATTTCTTAAGACCAAATGAAAAACCCCATTAAAACCCAATTTTCATCATAAACCCTAATTTTTCAAAACCCACATTTTTGAAATTTAAGACAATAAGCAAGTAGAGGATGGAGAGGAGGTTAAGAAAATACAATTACCTCTTAAAATGGTGTGGAAATCGGGTGTTAAAATTGATGGAATAGTAATTCCAAGCTTGGGAGGTTTTAGAAATGGTGGGGGTTTTCAAAATGGGAAAAGGAGGAAGAATGGGGGAGGAAGATATCTTTACCATAAAGTGGTCTTCCTTTATTTAAAACTTGGGTAAATAGCCCAATAGGTCCTTCCCAACTTAATAAAACTCATTTAGACCATTATTTGAAATTGAATTGTTTTAATTTAGTTTTATTTAACTCGAACTAACACCCGACTAACTCCTAGGCCCAGAACACGGGTGTTACATCCACTACTTGGTGAGCATAATCGGTTGAACGAATCGAGCTCCACACAACTCAACATAGATGGATCTAAACATGTACATTTTTTAATCATTTATAAATATAATTAAATTAAAAAGCTTCAAGGTAAAATAGAGAAAAGCCTTTGCCCTCATCCACCCATTTTTATAAACTTTGCATGAGAAGAATAAAAGAAAATTTTCTTCTTCTCATTATTTGCTTTTCCATGTTTTTTTCAATTGAATAAATATTAAAATACCGATGAACGTAGGATATAGTGGTAAAATATATTATATTTCGAACGAGAAAATTTATGTTTAAATCTTAACGATGTCGGTATTGAGAACAATACCTATAAATATGACTAAAATTGAAACTATTTTCCTCTCTAGATATACACGAATTTATCGTTGAACGTAAAATATACATAAGAAATAAAATATTAAGGGTTTGGGTTAGTTGCCCATCAATAATTTAGTCATTTAAATTAGGAGAATATTTTTTTTATTGTCCTCTCAGTTTTTAGGATTTTGTCCTGACTAATTTGAATTGATCTGTGTCGTACACCTGATTTTGATCGGCGAGTCTCTCAGCGAAAATTATTCGCATACACAATACCTTAAACTTAATACATACTTAAGCGATATTAAGCTGGACCAACCCGTTGATAGGGATATTTATTTGATCGACTATATATGCACTCCCTTGCGTATGTGTCAAGAACAGTTAAAACACTACTTCTATTAGCATCTAAATATAAAAGAAAAGCTCTCGTCCATTCTTTTAAAAGGCAAAGGGAAAATAAAAGGATATGTTTTTGCCTTGTTGATGTGATAAAAATATCTTTATTTAAAAATTTCAATGAGGTGACATAAATTTACCCGTAACAATGTTTTTATATATTTTTATGTGTTGCATTTAAATTTTAGGTGCTACTTTTGAATGAGATTATGCACAAGTAATTTAAATTTTATGTACTAAATATTATTAGAGATTATACAATAGATATTAATAGTATATTTCAACAATATTAAGTAGTTACAAAGAATTATATTTTTCTTATTATTTAACTTGATAAAAAGAACCTAAAAGATCATATCTAACTTGATAAACATACTTTTATCATTTAGTGGTTTCTTATTATTAAAAACTATTCGGCAGGAAAAAAAATGCAATCAAGCATTAAAAAGTTAATTTTACTTCTTAGTGGCCGCAAAGTTGAGATTCTTTCTTCTTTTTTCGGCATATTTTTCGAGCATATTTTAAATCAAAAGCGTTCACGTTGAAAAGTAATAATTTATATGTTTTGAAGAAGAAGAAAAAATCTAAAAATTTAATAATATATATGGGTTATGATCTACTTACACATTAAATTTTTTAAAGTTTTACACATTTTTTGGATCGTTGGGTGAGAAAAATGGATGTTTGATATTGATTCCTTACTTTTATTTTTAAGTGTTAATCTTCTCAAATTTACCGTTAATCTCAACCATTCATTTGACCTATCAAATGATTGAAAAAACATGTAAAACTTAAAAACTCTTAAATTGTGTAAACAGATCATGTCCCTATATATATATATATATATATGAGATAAGGTCCTTCTTCACCATGTAAAATCGGATAGTCTTACACTTTTTTTGGACCATTAGATGAAGATAAATGAATGAATGAATGAGATTAATAGTAGAAAATGAGAAGATTAACCCATGAAAAAAAATAAAGAAATGATCTTAGTCATTTATTTACTCTCATCCAACGGTTTCAAAAATGTGTAAAAGTAATTGAGTTTTACACAATGCAAACTAGATCCTTACATTATTTCATTGTCTTTTACACTTTTCTTCAACCGTTAGATGAGGGTAAATAAATAGATAAAATATTTTTTTTTATTTTTTTCACGCAATAATATTATCATATTTTACTGTTAATCTCATCTATCCATTTATCTTCATCTAACGGTCTAAAAAAGTATAAAACTTTTTTTTTTCGATTAATAGGGAAAAAGCGTCTAACACATGTCTCGTTAAAAAACCTCCCTAAACCTAACGGAGGAAAAAGAGTGCATGTGTCAGAGCTACAAATAACTCGAAGCGAAACCAAGCGACAAAACCAACAAAAACTCCAACATTAGCCTATACCTACCGATTGAACATTAACATCATTGTACCTATCCGCGTCTAGTAAACTCAAGATATCCGCAGGAGGCACCTCCCACGTCTTCACGCACAAGCCGGCATCCCGAATCTCCTTCGCCAACCAATCCGCCACGCAATTCGACTCCCGATTGACACACTCAAAAGAGACCTCCCAATCTTGTTGAACCATGTCCACAATAGCAACGACAAGAGCATTATCCGTACGTATCGTGGAGTTATGCAAGACAAGGCCAACCGCCTCGCGACAATCCGATTCGATAATAACTTTCCGAAACCCATAGCTCCATCCACGAAGCAACCCTTCTAAGATCGCCCACAGTTCCGCAATCAAAGCCGAACAACAACCAACTTGTCGAGCAAAGCCGAAAACCCAAACACCATCACCCATGCGACAAACCCCTCCCAAGCACACCTCACCCGTTGAGATATTAACCGCACCATCAACGTTAATTTTCACCCACTCGCTCGGGGGACATTGCCACCGGTTTCCCCGCGATAACACCCGAGTCATCGGAGGCCCAATTCCATCAGCCGATACATGCGCTATCTTAACATCCTCCAAATACCTTAGGCTCGCGAACCGCAAATCCTCCTTTTCAACAAACTCCGGATCGAAAAGCTTTTTATTCCTCCTCAACCACAATTTCCAGCAAATAATCAGAAACAACAGCTTCCAATCCGTACCATGTGTGCCGCCTATTCCTCTGCTCGTTACGTTTGCTGTTAACCAACCGTCCAAATCGGATGTAAAGAAGGCACTGTTCTCGGCAAAGAATGTTCGCCACACCCCGCGAGCAACACCACAGTCCCGCAACACATGGAGCACGTCCTCCACCCCATTACCACAAATCCCACACCGATCCTCTTCCGTCATATGTCGTCTCGCTCTTTCCGCGTTAGTAAGCAGCCTTCCCCGTGCAGCAAGCCACAAAAAGGTGCGTATACGATAAGGCAGAGGCAGCCTCCATATCAACCGCCAAATCCCGGTTGACGCCGCAGCATCAACCCCCGATAAAGCTCTATATGCTGACTTGACAGTAAACCGATGACGCTTGTCATCATACCACCCAAGTTGGTCGGGGCCAAGACGACTGGCAGGTGGGTAACACGCCAACACCCGCTGTACCACCCCCTCCGGCAAGACCGCGCGGAGGGCATCCACATCCCAACTTCCGTCACCCGTCGTGTAGGCGACCACCGGACAAGGCTCCGGCTGCGCCGCATCGTCGATGTACCCTACAAGCTGTCCAAACTCATCAAGCCATGTATCGTACCAAAAATCGACCGTACACCCATCCCGGACAATCCACCGCATACCTTCGACCACCTTATCCCACACGTTGCTAATACCGGCCCATAAACGACTCCCATTCCTAACCGATATACTCCCCGGCAAGGCACCCTCCACCTTATACTTGGCACGAACAACTCGTACCCAAAGCTTGACGTTTTCCGTAAGAATCTGATAGCCCAACTTCATAAGGAAAGAGTGATTAACTAACTCTAAATTCCTCAAACCAAGACCTCCGTCAGGCATGGGTTTTTGCACCTCCTCCCAGCGAACAAGGCTAATTCCCTTGTGATCACCACTGCTTCCCCAAATAAACCCACGGATAAGCTTTTCAATCTCCGTGCATACACATTTCGGAAGCCATGAAGCTTGCATCGTATAAGTAGGGATTGCCTGTAAAACAGACTTTGCCAAAGTAACACGCCCCGCGAACGCCAGAGCCCGGACCGTTCGCGAGTTCAGTTGATCTTTCACTTTATCAATCAGATAACTGTAAGTCGCCCGAGAAACTCTATTATGTAGAAGAGGTATCCCCAAATACTTCCCCATGTCCGCAACTTCGGAGAAACCGAACCCACTAACAATAGAAGCCTTCAAATGTACAGGTGTATTATTCGAAAAAAATATATTCGTCTTAGGCCTGCTCACCTTATGACCTGATGCATCGCAGAAAGAACCGAGAACACGACTAATAACCTGCATTTGCGTCATGTTGGCTTCAGAAAATAAAACAATATCATCTGCAAAAAATAAGTGCGAAATACCGGGTCCACCCCGACTCAATCTGATCTCCGACCAACTTCCATTAGCAATCTCCACATCAATAGCCTGAGATAGCCGCTCCATACATAAAACAAAGATATACGGTGACATCGGGTCTCCTTGGCGAATCCCACGGGTGGGTCTGAAAGCATCCGTCAACTCTCCGTTCCAACTTATACTAGTTGTAACGGAAGTTATACAACTCATAATCAAATGAACGAAATCCCCAGGTAGCCCCGCATCAACTAAGGAATCCGCGATAAAACCCCATTCAAGCTTATCATAGGCTTTTTCCAGATCAATCATCAAAGCCATCCAACCTTTACGCCCACGTTTATTACGCATCGTATGAATAACCTCCTGCGCTAAAATCACGTTATCCATTATATTTCTGCCCGGAACAAAGCTAACCTGAGTAGGTGAAACCAGAGTAGGCATCAGCGGCTTCAATCGATTAACAATAACCTTGGTCAAGGTCTTATACACCACCGAGCATAAGCTGATCGGCCGGAAATGAGCAAACGACTCTGGCGGCACTACTTTTGGAATTAACACCAAGATCGTCTTATTAATCTCATCACAAACCTTCCAGTGTGTAAAACAATCCCGGACAAAACCGACAACGCTCTCTTTCACTACTGGCCAATTCCGCTGATAGAACATAGCATGCACACCATCAAAACCAGGAGCTTTCAAAGGCTCTATATCAAACACCGCTCTTCGCACCTCCTCCACCTCAATCGGCAAAACCAACCTCGATCGCTCCAGGTCCGATAAGCGCGCAAACCTTCCACGGATACTCCATTGCGGTAGCCTAGCTGTAGATGATGTGAACAACTGGCGAAATAAATCTACCACACCTTGCTTAATCTCGGACCTATCATCGCTTCAGGCTCCATTCTGAAGCTTAATCATAGTCACCTTCCGACGACTCTGTCTCGCCTTAGTAGTACGATGATAGAAACGCGTATTTCGATCACCATCGCGGATCCACTGTGTCCGGGCACGCTGAAACCACAAGCTTTCTTCTTGTGCTAAAACATCATTCAACTCCTTTTTCAAGACAACCTCCAGCTCGCTCAGAAAAACACTCGGGGAAAATTCTAATTTCTTCTCGATCCCTTGTATCCGGGCTAAGAGGCGGGCTTTCCTCTTATTAATGTCACCGAAGACCTCCTTATTCCATGTACTAGCTTCATGCGTAAACTTCTCGAGATTAGTCCTGATGTCCCCAGTAGGGCTCCAACTCCTAGCCAACATGTCAGAAAAACCCGGGTTATCTTGCCATGTAGCAAGGTACTTGAAACTCGCGCGGACCTGATTAGAGCTAGACGACTCTCCAACCATTAAGATTGGGCGATGATCAGAGCCAATCCTCGCCAAATGGTAAACACACGAGTCTGGCCAAGTCTCCCACCACAAATCATTACCAATACATCGGTCAAGTCTCTGGTGTAGAGTTCCTCGCTTCCAAGTGTAACGTGGCCCATAAGAATCCAAACACCGTAGACCTGTCTGAAGCAGAAAATCCCCCATCTTCCTACATACACCATCACGCTTACTTGAACCACCCAAACGATCTGCGGAACTGGGAATGACATTGAAATCCCCTCCCAAGACCCAAGGCTGATCAGGCTGCGGTTGCAAAGCGGCCAACGCGTTCCACAGCTGACCCCGACGTCTACTATCCGGACTCCCATAAACCACTGTCAAATTATATTGTTTCCTACTATCCTGATGCACACACCTTGCATGAACAAACTGGTGAGACACCGCTAGAACATCAACGCATACTGTGTCCTTCCAAAGAACCCAAATCCCTCCAGAGAAACCACAAGCTTCAACCCGGAAAGAATGCCCAAACCCATGACGACGAATAAAAGCATCCGCCTTCCTTCCACTAATCCGCGGCTCCATCAAAGCCACAATATCAGGATTCTGCGTTCTAACAATTAACTTCAAATAACGATTAAAATCAGGGACTGACGCGCCCTGGACGTTCCAAAAGAGAACTTTAAACATTAAAACAAACGAAAATAAAGCGGAGGAAACAGACATCAAACCGTTCCTCCTTTGTCCTCGAACACCGTATTATCTCGCCACTGAACCTTCCCCCGTACTTCCGTCAACGGCGAGGGTGGGGGTAGGAGATTCGCCACGCTATCCGAAGGCTTGTCCTTCAACTCGGCCGTCATCTTTGAAATCCACTGTCCAACATCCACAATTTGGTCATTATTAGGATCTTTATTTTCTTGCCGTGCCGCTAAAATCTTCTTAACAACATACGGGCTCTTCCGTGCCGCGGACTTGATTTTCGAGAGTCTCCGCTCAGTTGATACCACCCCATTACCTACAGGACCACCTTCCCGACCTCCCTGTGTTCCTTTCTCCGCCTCACTTGAACCTTGTGGAATCACCTTAACAACCGTATGATTCCGAGGGTCCAATTTGCTAGCAACCGGAACCAAAATTTCCATCGAAGCTATCTCCTGCGCTAGGCGTTGCTCACCACCACCCGATATACCATCGGCATTACCATTAGACTCACTCGCCAAATCAATAGAATGCCGTTGAGCCCCCTCCGCATCCCTTGAAGAACTGCCCCTTTCTAAAGTCCCTTTTTGCGACATTATCTGTCGCGGAACCACCACCTTGGCCTTCCCCTTCTTGTTACTACTATTGCCTAATAAATTCCTTTTCGACCCATCCAAAACCCCTACCATATTTGGAGTATCCACCCGATTTGGTTAGACACCTCATTCCCCGCTCGATCCGCACTCTCTGCTTCCATAATCCGAAGTGCCTCAAACCGGCCTCCTCTTGCACTTCGATCGGTTTTCATACCAGCACCTAGCCGAGCCCCCTCGCTCCCATTACTATTCCTCCGTTGCCGTCGATTCGTTACTTGCATCCATGGCCCAAATTTCTCTTCCTCTGCTTGTGCCTCCAAGCCCCTCACCCCGGTAACCTCATGTTGCGCGGTCTCACTTGTCGGTTTACAAGCCTCAAGTGTATGTCCATACTTGCCACAAGAGAAGCAAATAATCAGCAACCCCTCATATTCAAGCCGTTGTTTCCGACCATCAATAATGATATACGGTGCTAGTGGTTTGTTCAAGTTTACCACTATCGCCAAACGCGCAAACCGTCCTCTCTTACCTTCCGCCGTGTTGTAATCGACTTGCACCACTTTCCCCAAAGTTCCAGCAATGTATCGAAATATACTCTTAGTATAGTAACGATACGGTAGACCCGGCAATCGTACCCAAACAACAATTTGATCAGGATGATCAATCGAAGTCGAGAAACTCCTACTCCATGGTTGTACCGTGAGATAGGAACCATAAATCAACCATGGCCCGCCGGTCAACACCATCTCGCAATCTTCCTCACTAGCAAACTTAACTAGAAAGTAATCGTTGTCCAAATCGATCAACGATATTTCCCCGCTAGGACTCCACAAGCTTTTAATACGCGAAAGCAAGGCGGCATAACCTATCGACCGACCCAAGAGTCTAACAACTACCGAATTCACCAACTTTGCATCAATTTCAGAGTATAGCCGTTCCGAAAAATCAATGGTTGGAGTACCCTCTATAAAACGTACCTTGACATCCTCCGGTCGTAATTCAACGTCCAATTCAGATATCATATTCATCCCGGACTTCCCCATATTGTGACAAAGCACGACGTCCCGGAAATTCAATTTCGCACTAGGGGAAGCTGCCATAATGGGAGGCCTAGGAACCGCCTCCTCTTCCACCCTATCACCATGCCTCAAATTCTCCTTTTCCCCTGAAACACTGTCCGTGTCACATACCATTGCTTCCGTAGCAATGTCCGCCCCAGACCCTCCAACGCAAATCGCATCCATCGCCACCACCAAAGGCTCCTTCGTACCTTCCAGCATCGAATCTCCCTGTCCGCTCGCAGTCCCGATTATCAGTGAGGAAGTCTCCTTGACGTCTGGCGGCCGCCCAACCAGCCCGCCGGGAGACGGCAGCAGCCCATCCGAAGCAGCGTGCCCGCTAGGGTTAAGAGAATCCTATCTAACCGATAATGATAATTGATACCTTTGTCTTTTCATTTTTTATATATTTTTGATATACAAAACTAAAATAATTTATTTACGAATCAATAATGAGACTTATGAATAAATTGTTTTTTGAACCTTGTTTATACTGTACATACTCCTGCCCACTTATAAATAAAAAATTAAACGTTCAAATACATCCAACAATTTATTCTACACCTTAAAAAATATACATTACTCTAATTTTCTATAGTGTAAATTTAATTTTTAGTGTGAGAACATAAATAGTACAGTAAGAAAAAGTAAAAAAAAAATATTCTCTAAATAATTAAAGATATTTTTTAAAAACACTTCTTAAAAATATTTTTATTGTAATTTAAAAAAATATAACAAACTAACCCTAAATACCAGTGCAATAAATGATGACTAAAACAAGTCCAGATTACCATATGGACAAATCATAGTGGGCCGTGATTGGAAAGTTGGAAGGCAGAAGCACCACCACATGACAAAAATGGTCCACCACTCATATCGTAACCGTTGATGTGAATATTGACAGATACAGACAAGGATCGGACGGTGAATTAAGAAGAGGACAAGCTAGACCGCTAAGGTAGCTAACCGTAAATTTAGAAGACGACAAAAGGAGGAGATAATAAGATTAGATGGTGATTTTTTTTTATCATCTTTAGGACTAGTTTAACATTATTTTTGAAAATTAATTTTAAAAGTGTTGTTAGAAAAAAAATTTTTAAAAAAAAAATTAAAAAGTTGATTGTAAGATTTAATCAAAACGTGTTTTTAATAATATAAATGATCATTTTAGCATGGTATTTTAAGTTATATATATATATATATGATGTTCAAATTCTTTAATGTTATAATATATGGAATATATTAACTTAAATTATTATAAAATATTTTATTAATAAATATATTTTTTAACAATTATACACGTTCTATGAAAATATAATAAATTTAAAATATTTTATTTTAAAAACTTAATATGAATAAATATATATTATTTTTAAACTAAAAAAATAATTATTAATTTTATAATTATATCGTCGTAAAGAATTATAAATTTATAAATAAACACAATAGCAAATGAATGTTAAAATTGTGATTTTGGCTTGAATAACACTTTTCAAAAGCAGTTTTTTCTCCAAAAACTAATTGTTTAGCATTATTTTTGCCCTCAAACCAACTTTTATTTGAAGCTAAAAGTTGGTTTGAAAAGCAGTGCTAAACAGAGCCTAAAATAAAAAGTACTATTTGTGTCTATTTTAAATATTATATTTACCTATTTTCACACACACATTACACATACACTTGAACTCAACATGTAGTCCTAGTGAAAAAGCAGTTGTTGTCTATCTTAAGAAACCCGAATTTAAATCATTTTGTATACAAGAAGTGTACATTGTCAAATGACTAATAATATATATTAACAAATACTACGTTGTAATTAACTTAAGACTACTCAAATATACACACACTTATGGACTAAACAAGTTAAAAAAACAATTTTATGTCTGATTTTAAATATTATATTTACATACACGTGTAGACTAAACAAGTAAATTTGGGTCATGGATGAAACACGTCACTATTTACTATTGAATTCAATTTGATGATAAAATTTAAAAACACACGAATTCTAAAAATATCTCACTTATTAAAATCTATTTACTAATGATATCACTATGTATTATTGATATTTCTTTCACTTATATTTTGGATGAAAATTTATTCTATTGCCAGTTACTAATTTTATAAATATATTTCTATTTACCACATGGTGTCTGCAATAAAATCTAATTATTTACATAAAACTTTCAATTTTTTAATAATATTTATAATTAAATTTAAATAAATTTGATCTTATATATTTTTATATATTGTACCAAAAATAGTGCCAAACATATTAAATTGATTCGGTTAAAAATGTCTAATTTAATTGGGAATTGACAAAAATATTTTTTATTGTAAATGATAAAATATTACTCTTATGATCACTTTAAATTTTATCTATCTATCTATCTATCTATATATATTTCACAAGTGATTTTTGAAAATAATAATGATATAATTTTTAACAAAAAATGTAGTGATATATTAGGAATGAGCATTTTACCCGATTCAGTCGAGTGCAGATCCGACCCGGCCTAATCGGGTCAGATTTTTTTAATGAAAAATTAAGTTCGAGTAGGGTCGGGCCAGATTTTTATTGAGAGACAGGTTGAGTTCAAGTTTAGACTAAAAAATACCTAACCTGACCCGACCCGACCCGAGACTAATTGTGTAATTTCCCCCTAAATTATTTAGGGATATTTATAATAATACTCTCTCTCTATATTTTTTATAATTAGGTCCTTAAAATTGAATTTTTATTTACAATTTAGTCCTTAAATTTATATTTTTACAATTATGTCCCTTGAAAATATTTTTTTACAATTAGGTCCCTAAAAATTAATTTTTTTCTATAGGTCGGTCAAGGCCAGGGTCAGGTTTAGTGTATTTATTTTCGGATATGGTCGATTTTTTTAAAAAAATATTCGAGTCAAGTTAAGTGCGAGTATAAAATATTTATTTTCGGATCAATTCGGTTGGGCCAAAAACTCGACCCGACCCGTGCTCATCTCTAGATGATATGGACAGATAAAGATAACTTGAAACGAATCAGTTTTAGTCGTTGGATAAGCATGACGTAATATCATGACAGGTGCACGGTTGTTATTTAAGCTCTACCGTCCCTCCCGGTCTATAAATTCAAAGGTCTTGCTACCCCAGAAACTCATTCAAGTCTTCTTCTTCTTCGCAGCGTCTAATTTGAATCCAAATCTCTTCAACTTTTTTCCTTTTCACTCACTGAAAAATGTCTTGCTGCGGAGGAAACTGTGGTTGCGGATCCGGCTGCAAGTGCGGCTCTGGCTGTGGAGGGTAATTCAATTTCCCTTTTCAAACCCTTCATTTCCATGAAAAAAATCCCCCCTTTTTTCGTTTCAAAATAAATTTGAAACTCTGTTTTCCATTAAAGGGTGTGTTTATAATCGTTGATTTTCTTTATACAGATGCAAGATGTACCCAGACATGACGGAAATGGGTTTTGTGGAGAAATCCACAAGCGAGACTCTTGTTCTTGGCGTGGCACCCGTGAAACCGTACGTATAACAAAGATGAAAACAATAAAAAAGGAGCGAAATTTTGGTTTTGAAAATTGAAATCCTTTGTTTAATTGATGCAGGCAGTTTGAGGGATCTGAGATGGGAGTCGGGGCTGAGAACGGCTGCAAGTGTGGAGACAACTGCACCTGCAACCCTTGCAACTGTAAATGAGAGTGAAAAAAGAGAGGCCTTTCTCTTTTGAACAAATAAACCTTGTTTGGAGTTGTGTGTTTTCTGGGTTTTATTAGAATAAAGTGGCCATGGTTGCTTGCTGTAGTGGTGTAACTGTAAGAATCTCTGTAATCTGAGGAGATATTATGAATATATTTTATGTAAGGGAGTGTGTTTTCTAATGAATGAAAAAGGAAGCTACCTTGTCTTTTTCTTCTTCTTGGAATCTTCAAAGTGTTCGTTTTCTGGGACTGTGGAAACGAAGAAAATAATGGATTTGGGGACTTGAAGACGACAAGGGTTGGTGGGGCATTCTCAAAATTAGAGTCTATCATCTTGTATATCCTAACTTTAATCCGATCAAATAATAGAAAAAAGTAATCCAAAATGACTGCAAACTAAAACCCAAGTGTAAAAACTAGTGATGCGAATTCATTGAAACCTGAACCTGAAATTTTAATCTCAAAATTAGTCGAGTTATGCTTGAATGGTCCCGTGGTTGAACTATAAAGATGCAAAGATATCCGTCCCTGGACGGAGCCAGTAATTAAAGTTGAGGGAGAAAAATATAAATTTTAAAAGGTGGGGGGCAAATTCACAATTATCTCAATTTTTCAAGAAAAATATAAAGAATAATAAGGTAAAAAAAAAATTCCCCTACCAGGAGCCCACAACCCCTCTCATTAAAGCTGTAGCTTCGTCCCTATATGTGACTAACTAGAACATGAGTATATGTAAAAGAAATGAGTATACCACATGCGACGAACACCGCTGAACACTAATAATATTGAACATCATTAAATTAATTAATAAAAATTTAAAATTTCAAGGACCCATCATACAATTAATAATTATTTTTAAAAATTCAATTAAATTATTTTTTTATATATTAAATTAAATATATAATTTACCCTTATTAAAAAATAAAATTTTAATATATATATAAATAATTTAATTGAATTTTTAAAAATAATTATTAATTGTATGATGGTCTTTAAAATTTTAAATCTTTATTAATTAATTTAATGGTGTTAAAAATATTTTATAATCACTTTTAAACTATTAAAAAAATTAAATGGTTAATGAATTATTTGTGTTTTAAAAACTCACATCTCATCACGTCAAATATCATTTGAATGTACACAACATAATGTTTGAAAATTGAAATGATCATTTATTTTCTTTAGATTTTTATGCTATTAAAAATATACTAATTATAGACAACTCATTTATTTAACGAGTTTTATGCAATTTTTTATAGACAAGATGTAAAAAATTAACAACAGGGTTTAGGGGTCGGGTGAAAATAATATTTTAATATTATTTGGGTTCGGGTTTATAATTAAAATGATCCTTTAAAATTTCGAGTTTCAAAATAAATATTTGAAATGGGACCAAATTGATTTAATTGCAAGTTGAAGAGCTTTTTAAAGAACAAGGGAATAGTCATTCATTAATGGCATTTTGGTAATTTACCCATCATCAAATTTAAAACCCCCTTTATATTAAAATAAGCCTTGTCTTCATCTTCCTCATTCCCCTTTCTTCATTTTGACGACATGGAAGCCCTCCCCCTTTCACCATTTCATCTCTTCCAACTTCATCTTTGGAGCTTTTCAAAAGGTAATGATGTTTTTGACTTGGCCTTGGTCTCCTCTTCATTTTGGTAACTTTAGATTTCACTAAAACTATGTATTTTGTAATTTGGGTTTTTGAAAGTTTAGGTTTAAGGATGGAGCTTTATGGGTTTTTACTAAAGCTTTTGATTTATAATGTTTAGATACGGTGTTTATGAATCAAATGGTCCAACATATATGATTTTTAGAGTGTTTTAAATGAATTCCCGAATTTGGGTTTTGGTGGGTTTTTAGGAGGGTTTTTAGTTGAGTTTTGGGTGTGGTTTGTGTTGGAAATTGAGGGTTGATGTTAGGGTATTGGTTGGGGGTCGTTTTGGAAGCATTTGGAAGTGTTAAATGTGTTGAAATCACAAGTTTTGGACTGTGCAAAGGGGCTGCTCGGGAATGGCTTTTTGGGGGTTGTTCTTGGTTCGAAAAACAAGTGTTTGATGTTTGAATTTCATTCCGGGTTTGCTACGTTGTGTTGTGGACTGATTTGAGGTTAATTTATTTGTGTTGGGATGATTAGAAGCAAGGATTTGCGTTGGTAAAGTTTCGGGATCAATTTCGGAAGTCGTGGAGGCTTGAGTCGGCTTTGCTTGATTTGCTTAAGGAAGTGAGGTGAGTGGTTAATGTTTTAATTTGATTTTCAAAGGTTGGTGCAAGCATGTGAATGTGGAAATGTTTTCAAGTATCGTTTTGGTTCAAAGTTGGTTTTGAAAGAGTTTAGTTTGGGCTTGAAAAGTCAATTTTAAATTCAAGAGTAAGTTGATGTGAATTGCCTCTTTATTTCCCCCTTTTTTCATTTGTTTTCATTTCTTGTAGTGATAAATTGTTATGTATGAAATTCCAATATTTTGGGAGGAAGCACGTTGCTTATTATTATATCGTTGATCATGTGTGGTGGTATTTATGGTGTTGTTGATATGCTTTGTAAGATGTGTGTAAGTTGGTGCAGGTCGTGCACGGAAATGGTGAGTAAAACCATTTGTGGTTGGTAAGATTGAAAGTAGTAAGTTGGTGCCTAGTTGTGGATTTTGTTACAACTTGTTTTTGGTTGTGCATGATATAGTGAGAACATGTCGCATGATAGTGATTGTATATCGTGTTTCATAGTTGGTGTTGAACCTCACGTGATGGTTATCGTTGCTCCGGTGATGTGTAGTCCCGCCGGTAGCGAGTGGTATAAGACTCCGGTGATGTGTAGTCTCGCCGGTAGTGACTAGTAGAAGAGTACTTTGATGTGTAGTCCCATTGGAAAACTACTAGTCGAAACGGTGATGTGTAGTCCCACCGTGTTTGTTTTGGTTATGCTTGTGCATGCCATGTATTGTTCATGTTGTATCTCACTATATCATTCCTTTTTATGGTTTTGCTTTAATCTAGGATTATGTCTTCATGCATACCATGAAGTGTAATGCCATGATAAATGCCTATATTGTTGACCTTTGGTTGAACTTGTATGTTAGTAGAAGGATTAGGCCGTTGGATGATTGTATGCGTTGACCTTTTTTTAAAGAAAGCTTTGAACCCTGCATTGTCGTAGTTATGTTTTAGAGCTCCGCTCACTAAGCTTTATGCTTAGGCTCTCCTTTTTCCGACAATGCAGATCTTTAGCTTGGAGTTAGCAAGGAGCAAGAAAAGGGCGTCCAAGCGTGTGGTAGTTTGCTCAAGTATGATTTATTAAATAATGTAGTAGTTTAGCAATGGGAAATGCTACGTGTTTTAGGAGCTTGTATCTAGACTCCTTTGTGTTGGCTTTATGTTGTTAATGCCTTATGTTGATGTTTTGGATTGATTATGGTTTGTAATGCATGGATGCTATGATGAATGTTGAGTGTGATGGCATGCTTTAGGTGTTAGGTTGCCTTGTTGGTAAACGCAAACCCCCTATATGTTGACTTGTGCCATTTTGGCCTTTTGAGCCTTTATGTATGCCCTTAAATGCTTAATTTGCTCTTTTGTTTGAATGCCATGATTGGATGCCTTGATTTATGTTTGATTGCTACCTATGGCTCATGTATGATTGCTTAAATGTTTGTATGTGCATAGGAGAGTCTAAAAATGCATCTAGAGTCTTGTTTGAGGTCACCAAGTTGGAATTGGTGGAATTGCAGAGCAGGGCGTATCGATACGCCTGAGAGCCGTATCGATACGGCCTTGCCCAAAGGCCACGAATTTTGCCTGGCGTACCGATATCCTAAGGGTATCGATACCCTCCAAAGTTACTAGAATTTGGAGAAGTTGGAACGAGTAGTGCGTACCGATACGGGGTTCTTGAGTATCGATATGGGTCTACTCGGTTGACCAAGAAGGTTTGACCGAGAAGGACATATCGATACCCTCAAGGGCTGTATCGATATGGTCTTCCCGGAGTTGACTCTTTGGGTTGACCTGGTCAGGGCGTATCGATACCCCTAGTTAGGGTACCGATACAGTTTGCCCTGTAAGCTTAAAAATGGACTAGTATGTATGGTCGGGGTTCAAATGTGATATTTCTTTGGATGCTTTCCGTTGTTGTGAATCACTCAGGACTTAATGTTCCTCTAGAAAAGATTAAATTAAAAAGAAAAAATAGGGTTGCTAACCGAGGGGAACCTTAACGGGTTTCACTCGGTTTTCCCCGTGTGGCCCACTCGGATCGGTCATCCGGCCAGACCGGGACGAGGGGGTTACATTTATTGGTATCAGAGCCTGAGGTTTTCGAGACCTCGGGTAGGTAAGTGAGGTAAGTTTGATGTGTTATGTTGTTATGTCTCTGTGAATGTTTTGCCACGTATGCTTACTGTTTGCTTTTTAGTACGGTGTTTGAAAGTATGTGTTAGCATGATGGTGGTGTTGAGGCGTAGTGTCGAGTTCCCATTGCTACTATTACTTATTTGAAAAGGATTTTGTAAAGGAATATACTTGAGCACCTTGGACCCTTGCTCTTGCTAACCCTAAATATTCTTGTTTGTGTGTTTTGTTTATTATTGTATTGTTGTCTTTGGTAAGTTTGAGGCCGAGGCGTGGGCCTAGAGCTAGTAATCGTGAATCTGAGGTTTTAGAGGGTGTGTATGATGAGAGAGTTCATCGCTTTAGTTCAGGGCAGTATGACCGTACCAGAGTTTGGAGTGCAGTTTGTCTGTTTGGGTCAACATGCATATGAGCTGGTTTCTGTTGAGGGAGAACAACGTGACCGATCTTGATATGAGTTGGTAATAGAAGTGAGGACCTAAGAGTTGGCTTCGGAATGATGTCGATATTATATAAAGTAATTCCTCGATATAGTCATTGGGCTTGTTTTTTTGATTAATCATGGATCTACGTGTCCGTGTATTTGGAGTGAGCATGCGAAGTTGTTGAATCTACCTTGTGAGGTACTAGAGGTAGGTGTCGGTGTTGCTAGCTCTTTCGGGGATACAGTCGTGGTCAGAAAGATGTACAAGGGGTGTCCGTTGATGGTTCAGTGGCACGTGTTTTCAGTTGATGCGATGGAATTGCTTTTTTTACGGTTTTGATGTGAAACTATGCATAGATTAGCTTGTAGAACATAGAGTTAGGGTAGACTTTGAGACAATGAGAGTTTTCTTAAAGCTTACAGATGACTATGAGATAGTAATGGTAGGTAGGAATGTGGATTTTGTATCGAATGTTGATCCAGATTTAGAGGTCAAGGATTGATTGAGTTTGGTTAACAGGCTTGCCTAGCAAAATGTGATGGATTTGATTTTGAATGAGGATCAGACCACAGAATGTTAGAATAGGTTGTGTTTAACCTAGATGTGTTTGGAAGAATTGCCCGGTTTGTCTCTTGATAGGGAAGAAGAGTTTGATTTTGAGACCGTCTCCGAGTTTGCTCCTGTTTTGTTTGCTCTGTACCTTATGATTCTCGACCGAATTGAGAGTGCTGAAGAATCAACCGCGAGTTTGTTAGACCTTAGATTCATTTGGCTTAGTACATCATCTTAGAGTGTGACGGTGTAACTTGTGAAGAAGAGAGATGACAATACGAGGATGTGGTTAGATTTCAAGAAGTTGAAACAGTTGGCAGTGAATAATTAGTATCCGTTTCTGAGTGTCAGTGATTTGTTGATCAGTTAGTGTGTGCTTCAGTCTTTTCAAGATTAATTTGAGATCCGATTACTACCAGTCGATAGTGAGAGAGGTTGATGTACCGAAGACAGCTTTCGGGGCAGATGTGAACACTATGGGTTTTGAGTTATGCCGTTTTGATTGACTAGTATTTTAGTTACTTTTATAGAGATGTTGAGCAGAATGTTTTCCTAAGTCCTTGATCAGTTTGTAGTAGCTCTTTTAGATGATACGTGGGTATATTCACGTACCGAAGAAGACCGTGACAAGCCTTGAAGTTAGGGTTGTAGATCCTTTTAGAGAATCAATTGTATGCCAAGTTAAGCAACGTGAACTCTGAGTTAATGAAGAAGTTCTCCTAGGACATGTAGATCAGCCGAGTGTGTTAGAGTAAATCCCAAGTAGGCAAAAGAAGATATGAGTTGGAAGAAATTGAAGACTGTGACAGATATCTATAGTTCCTAGGTCTAGCATTGTTACTTTCAGAGAATTGTAAATAGCCTTTTGAAGATAGTTGCTCCATTGATAGATTGCTACAGAGGAATGTTCAGCTGTGTGGTTAGATGCGAGACAATGAGCCCTTGAGAAACCGAAAGAAACTTTGAAGAGAGCTTCGACCTTGAATCAGCTTATATCAGAGAAAGAGTTTGCGAACCATAGTGATGTGTTACATGTAGAGTTAGGTTGTGTGCTTATGCAAGGCAGAAGATTCCGGCTTGTTCATCAAGATAGTTGGAAGTCTGTGAGAAGAGTTATCTGATCTGAGACATAGAATTAATTACAGTTGTATTTGCTTCGAAGACTTAGAGACAAAGCTTGTATAGTAAGAAATGCACAATGTATATGTATGTATCATCAGAACTCGAAATATTTGAAGACTTAGGAAGGGTTGAAACTTGAACCGCATAAAGTGTTAGACATGCTTGAAGACTGTAATATCAAGATTGAGTACCATCCGAAGATAGTCAACGTAGAAATCGATGTTCCGAGCTATGTTGTTGTTAGAATAGTAGTTGAGTTGCGAGCTGTAACAGCCGGTTTCAATTTGTTATATGATAGTGTTTCTGTGGCCGAGTTTCGGGTTGAGCCTACTTCGAGTCAGGATACTTAAAGAGAAACATTTGCAAGACAGGTTCTTGGCACCTCACGTGCAAGACATGGTGGAAGGAAGACCGTCAGAATACAGTTTCAGAGATGATAGAGTTTGTATTTTTAGAGACAGAATAGTTGTACTGATTGACATAGTGTTTTGAGACGTATTGTGTTGGCCGAAGCACACGGCAGTTCATATGTATTGCATCAGAGTAGTATGAAGATGTATTGTGGGTTGAAGATGAGTACTTCTGGATTGAGTTGATGAATGATGGGGTTCAGTATGAGAGTAAGTGTATAGTTTGCCAGCGTGTCAAGGCAGAACATCAGCTTCTTCTAGTTTATTACATCAGTGGAAGATTCCGAATGAGATTGGGAAATAGATTTGAGGGACTTTGTGTCTGGATCGCCTTTGATTTCTTACGAGAGAGTTTAGCCGAGTAAGCAATGATAGTTACATCGAGTGTGCTCATTTTAGACATGTTCAAGCTACTTGTATAATGGGTAAGATGGCGGAGTTGTGCCTTAGCAAGATTGTGAGTTGTACAGTGTCTTGAGATCGATAATGGCCGATAGAGATTCGAGTTTTGACTAGATTTTTGAAGACGCCTACAAAAGTGTTTGGTTACCTGTTAGAGTCAGATGATCAGTCAGAGGAAGTTAAGAGTCAAGTGTTCAAACAATGCCGTATGAGTTTGTGAATCGGGCTAGTTCTGATGTTTATCTATTGTAGTTACCACCGTAGTTAGAAAGAGGTATGAAATGTGTTCTGTGTATCTATGATTCAGAAGTGTGAGTAAGTTTTGTCGCGTGTTATGTTGTCGAAGAGATTGAGTTGAGTTTAAAATGGTCATGCATTGAAGGATCCGTTGAGATCTTGACATCAGATAGCTAATGTTGTGTGGTGGGTCTACCGAGTTGGAGAGTATGTTGTGGTAAGAGAGAAAGTGTGAACGAGCGTGTGTCAGTGACTCTTCCTGTCTAATAAATTTTGGGGACGAAATTCCTTAAGTGGGGGAGAGTTGTAACACCTGGGTTTAGGGGTCGGGTGAAAATAATATTTTAATATTATTTGGGCTCGGGTTTATAATTAAAATGATCCTTTAAAATTTCGGGTTTCAAAATAAATTTTTGAAATGGGACCAAATTGATTTAATTGCAAGTTGAAGAGCTTTTTAAAGAACAAGGGAATAGCCATTCATTAATGGCATTTTGGTAATTTACCCATCATCAAATTTAAAACCCCCTTTATATTAAAATAAGCCTTGTCTTCATCTTCCTCATTCCCCTTTCTTCATTTTGACGACATGGAAGCCCTCCCCCTTTCACCATTTCATCTCTTCCAACTTCATCTTTGGAGCTTTTCAAAAGGTAATGATGTTTTTGACTTGGCCTTGGTCTCCTCTTCATTTTGGTAACTTTAGATTTCACTAAAACTATGTATTTTGTAATTTGGGTTTTTGAAAGTTTAGGTTTAAGGATGGAGCTTTATGGGTTTTTACTAAAGCTTTTGATTTATAATAGTTAGATACGGTGTTTATGAATCAAATGGTCCAACATATATGATTTTTAGAGTGTTTTAAATGAATTCCCGAATTTGGGTTTTGGTGGGTTTTTAGGAGGGTTTTTAATTGAGTTTTGGGTGTGGTTTGTGTTGGAAATTGATGGTTGATGTTAGGGTATTGGTTGGGGGTCGTTTTGGAAGCATTTGGAAGTGTTAAATGTGTTGAAATCACAAGTTTTGGACTGTGCAAAGGGGCTGCTCGGGAATGGCTTTTTGGGGGTTGTTCTTGGTTCGAAAAACAAGTGTTTGATGTTTGAATTTCATTACGGGTTTGCTACGTTGTGTTGTGGACTGATTTGAGGTTAATTTATTTGTGTTGGGATGATTAGAAGCAAGGATTTGCGTTGGTAAAGTTTCGGGATCGATTTCGGAAGTCATGGAGGCTTGAGTCGGCTTTGCTTGATTTGCTTAAGGAAGTGAGGTGAGTGGTTAATGTTTTAATTTGATTTTCAAAGGTTGGTGCAAGCATGTGAATGTGGAAATGTTTTCAAGTATCGTTTTGGTTCAAAGTTGGTTTTGAAAGAGTTTAGTTTGGGCTTGAAAAGTCAATTTTAAATTCAAGAGTAAGTTGATGTGAATTGCCTCTTTATTTCCCCCTTTTTTCATGTGTTTTCATTTTTGTAGTGATAAATTGTTATGTATGAAATTCCAATATTTTGGGAGGAAGCACGTTGCTTATTATTATATCGTTGATCATGTGTGGTGGTATTTATGGTGTTGTTGATATGCCTTGTAAGATGTGTGTAAATTGGTGCAGGTCGTGCACGGAAATGGTGAGTAAGACCATTTGTGGTTGGTAAGATTGAAAGTAGTAAGTTGGTGCCTAGTTGTGGATTTTGTTACAACTTGTTTTTGGTTGTGCATGATATAGTGAGAACATGTCGCATGATAGTGATTGTATATCGTGTTGCATAGTTGGTGTCGAACCTCACGTGACGGTTATCGTTGCTCCGGTGATGTGTAGTCTCGCCGGTAGCGAGTGGTATAAGACTCCGGTGATGTGTAGTCCCGCCGGTAGTGACTAGTAGAAGAGTACTTTGATGTGTAGTCCCATTGGAAAACTACTAGTCGAAACGGTGATGTGTAGTCCCACCGTGTTTGTTTTGGTTATGCTTGTGCATGCCATGTATTGTTCATGTTGTATCTCACTATATCATTCCTTTTTATGGTTTTGCTTTAATCTAGGATTATGTCTTCATGCATACCATGAAGTGTAATGCCATGATAAATGCCTATATTGTTGACCTTTGGTTGAACTTGTATGTTAGTAGAAGGATTAGGCCGTTGGATGATTGTATGCGTTGACCTTTTTTTAAAGAAAGCTTTGAACCCTGCATTGTCGTAGTTATGTTTTAGAGCTCCGCTCACTAAGCTTTATGCTTACGCTCTCCTTTTTCCGACAATACAGATCTTTAGCTTGGAGTTAGCAAGGAGCAAGAAAAGGGCGTCCAAGCGTGTGGTAGTTTGCTCAAGTATGATTTATTAAATAATGTAGTAGTTTAGCAATGGAAAATGCTACGTGTTTTAGGAGCTTGTATCTAGACTCCTTTGTGTTGGCTTTATGTTGTTAATGCCTTATGTTGATGTTTTGGATTGATTATGGTTTGTAATGCATGGATGCAATGATGAATGTTGAGTGTGATGGCATGCTTTAGGTGTTAGGTTGCCTTGTTGGTAAACGCAAACCCCCTATATGTTGACTTGTGCCATTTTGGCCTTTTGAGCCTTTATGTATGCCCTTAAATGCTTAATTTGCTCTTTTGTTTGAATGCCATGATTGGATGCCTTGATTTATGTTTGATTGCTACCTATGTCTCATGTATGATTGCTTAAATGTTTGTATGTGCATAGGAGAGTCTAAAAATGCATCTAGAGTCTTGTTTGAGGTCACCAAGTTGGAATTGGTGGAATTGCAGAGCATGGCGTATCGATACGCCTGAGGGCCGTATCGATACGGCCTTGCCCAAAGGCCACGAATTTTGTCTGGCGTACCGATACCCTAAGGGTATCGATACCCTCCAAAGTTACTGGAATTTGGAGAAGTTGGAACGAGTAGTGCGTACCGATACGGGGTTCCCGAGTATCGATACGGGTATACTCCGTTGACCAAGAAGGTTTGACCGAGAAGGACGTATCGATACCCTCAAGGGATGTATCGATACGGTCTTCCCGGAGTTGACTCTTTGGGTTGACCTGGTCAGGGCGTATCGATACCCCTAGTTAGGGTACCGATACGGTTTGCCCTGTAAGCTTAAAAATGGACTAGTATGTATGGTCGGGGTTCAAATGTGATCTTTCTTTGGATGCTTTCCGTTGTTGTGAATCACTCAGGACTTAATGTTCCTCTAGACAAGATTAAATTAAAAAGAAAAAAAATAGGGTTGCTAACCGAGGGGAACCTTAACGGGTTTCACTCGGTTTTCCCCGTGTAGCCCACTCGGATCGGTCATCCGGCCAGACCGGGACGAGGGGTTACAAAAAATAGCCTATTATTTGACTGGATAATTATTTTAATTTATTATTTTTATTAAGTATTTTACCCGTAGCGTTTTTAGGTCAAAATGACATTTTGTAGATAAAAGTTGTCAGTCAACAACCACAAATAACTTAAAATAATATAGCAAACTTAAGATAGCAATACACACTGACATAACAATGTCATATAGACAAGCGTTTTAAGTTGATAGAATCACACGTCACTCAGAAAAATAATTTTATAAAATTATTTTTTTGACGTGTCATTCTGTCAAGTCATTTCAAGTTGATTGATGTTAATTGACTAATAGATTTCATCCATATAATTACCATTTTGACCCAAAATAAAACATTGGAGATTAAATTGTTTCAAGGGTAAAATACTTAAATCATCACTTAACATTGTTCTCAAACCTATTTTGGTCACTGAACTTTCAAAATGCTCAGTTTACTCACTAAACTTTACTTTTTTACTTATTTTAGTCTTTTGAATTATTTTAATAATATTTTGATATGACGTGGTTTATTTTATTATTATTAAATATAAAAATAATTTAAAATAAAAAGAAATTTGTATTTTACTATTATTAAATAAAAAATAAAATAAACCCCCAATTCACCGGCACTCTCACCCTCACCAACTGTTAGAATATAATCATTAATTGTAATTAATTAAAAATTATGTGTAATTAGTCAATAGTTTGTTAGGGTTGTTTGACTTGTTGGTTTAGTTACAATTTACTGATATTGGTCTATAAAAGCCACAAGTGTAATGAGCCATGTATCCTTTTTATTCATGTTAATAAAACTTTCAGTATTCATTTTTTTACTCAAAATCTAAAATCACTGATCACCAATCCTCTTCCTAATTTCTCCACTTTCGTTCACCTATCACCGGCCACCATGGCTGCATTCTCATATGGTATCATTCGCTACCGACGATCCTGACGCCAGTTTTCTTTTATTTCCGCCGCTTTTAATTTTGAAAACATTTTTCTTATGTTGCTTTTTAAATCTGGTTCTTCTTATTCTACCGCTTCGTCCATTGTTGCTATTATTTTCAGATCTCAACGCCATTATTTTTTTCTTCGGTTTATATTTCAGATCTAAATTTTTTGGTTCCTCTTAGCTGGTCGATATCTGCACAATCAATTTTTCAGATCGGAAAAATCCCCAACATCGTTTTTGACGCCATTTGTTTCGTTCCGCTACTGCCCTTCGAATCTTTCTGGTGATCTTGACACTGCTTTCTAATTTGTTTCATTCTCAATCGGCGATCAGTTTCCTCAATCGCGAGTTTCATCTACGCCTTCGATTATTTTGCATGTTGTTGCCGCATATTCGGTCTGTAAATCTTCTTCCATCGGGTGAGATCTTTACAATTTTTGATTCGTTGAATATTTTTCTGATCATGATTTACTTGTATCTCTAGTTCACGTCTGACATAGTTCGCCATATTCTGAGTTGCTATGCTCTAATCTAGTTCGTGATATGTTATGCATCTTCCACATTGGATCAGTTTGTTGGAAGTTTCTGATCTAGATTTCATCAATGGTGCTCTTTGTGGTTCTCTAATTTTGTTAGTGGATTTGTTCAAAAATTGTGATTTTCAAAATCAATTTTGGTGAGATCTTAACTTTGTCGAAGAGGTTATAGTGTTGCTGAAAGCTAAATTTTGAATAACTGTTATGGTTTGATTAGTTGGTTTCGTCATTTGGTAAAGGATTTAGTGATTTACCCGCATGCTATTCATAGTGTATTTGATGTTGCTATTATTTTTTTGGAGTTGCTTTGTTTGCATAAAGTGTCCACTATTCGTGTGTTCTTGAATTAGTTGTTCTGTAGTGCATTTTAACATGGCTTGTAGTGCTATCATTTATCCTTTTCTCAGTCTAAAAGGTTTGCTGTCGCTTCTTGGTTTGTTCTTCGAAAGTAGTTGGGTGGATATTTAAGTGTAACTGGTTTTTTTAGTTCCTGAAATTGACGCTTCAATGTTTTTGGTGCCATCTGTGTGTGTATCAACTGCCACTATTGCTGTTGTCTACTGTTGAAAACTGGTGATAATTTGAATCTAAGCTGGTTGTTTATGTTGAATGCTTGGCCATGTTTGTAGTGAATTACGGTGCTTAGTTGATCTTAATTTGAAATTCTTCATTGTCTGTTGATTCTTCTCCAAAGTACACATAAAAATTTGATTTTTAATAGCCAATTGTTTCATAGAAGAAAATTTCTGGAGAGAGTTGAGAGTTTAACAACCTTACTTTTCATTAACCATACATAAAAGGGTGTCTTCTTGCTCAAAAGAGTGCTTCAGATTGCACCCGGTAACATGTAACTTAACCTCCTTGTTACCATCAAAAAGAAAGTCTAAATAAGTGAGAAGAGAGGCAGTAAAGGTGAAGAAAAAATTTCAAAAGAAATTTTAGATGAAAAATTGTTGACAGAAAGGTGATTAAAGAAGAACGAAAGGAAGAAAAATAACCTTCTTCGATTCTCGGTAAGCCACCAAGTAAAAAATACAAATTTTCAAAATAAATTCTGGATGAAAGAATGGTGAGTTAAGAAATAAAGCTTTCAGGTACCAGTTCACTGTGGTAGTTTGCTCTTGACCATCACACTACATCAAAGGTTAATCATAATCTTGTGTTCGATAATCAATTTCAACAAGTTTAAGAAGATCAAGAAAGCATGGTGAATGTTAGAATATAATTATTAATTGTAATTAGTCAATAGTTTGTTAGGGTTGTTGGACTTGTTGAGTTAGTTACAATTTACTGATATTGAGCTATAAAAGCCACAAGTGTAATGAGCCATGTATCGTTTTTATTCATGTTAATAAAATTTTCAGTATTCATTTTTTACTCAAAATCTAAAATCCCTGATCACCAATCATCTTCCTAATTTCTCCACCTCCGTTCACCACCGGCTACCATGGCTGCATTCTCACACCAACCACTCACTCCTTCGTCGATGTTACTCTCACCGGTCATCTACCCTTTCGTCGGCGTTACCCTCACCGATCATCCACTTCTTTGATTTCTTCATCAGCTCTGATTTGATCTCCCTTGTTTTACAACATCCACCATTCGATTTTCTTCAAACCAATACTCTCTTTGTTCTTTAATCATTAATCTCTATTCGATTTCAACATTTAAATTTTAAACCTCATACCTTTTCATTCTTATATAACCAGATTTCTCTGAAGCAAAACAAGAGGTGTTGTTTTGTTTTGCTTTGATTTCTTTTCATTCTTTGTAATTTTAAACTAAATGAGGTGTGAGATACATTTTGCCGACCTGAGTAGCGACGTCGGCGTCTACTCCACTTGTCTTCATGGCCGCCTTCTGGAGCTAATCGCCGCCTAGGTAGAGGCTAAGGTGGATCCCACGTACAGTGTTACAACAACCGCTTATTTTGAACCCATCGGATCGTTCAAGAAGAAGAACATGTTCTCGCTTTTTCGAATCTGTTCAGGTCCAAATTCGAGAAGTTTAATTTGGATCTTAGGGATTCAAATTAGTTGGAACCATCTGCTTGAATTCAGATTTTTCCTATGCGCTTCTTCCCCATTTTCTCTCCAAATAATTTCTAACCATTTTCTTATTCCTTGTTGGAAGATTATATAGCTAATCGTGTTAATAGTTGGGTTTTGATTTCGGGTGGGTAAATGAAGAGGGTGAAGGGGTAAGTGGCCGGCAAGAGTAACGTCGGCGAATAAAGGGTGACCAATAAAAGAATGCCGGAAAAGGGGTGGATGACCGGTGAGGATAACGCCGACGAAGGGGTTTGGGTGTTGGGAGATTTGGGGTTATTTTATTTTTTATTTAATAATAATAAAATATAATTTTATTTTAAATTATTTTTATATTTAATAATAATAATATAAGCCACGTCATACCAGAATATTAATAAAATAATTCAAAGTGACTAAAATAGGTAAAGTTTAGTGAGTAAATTGAGCGTTTTGAAAGTTCAGTGACTAAAATAGGTCCGATAACAAAGTTGAGTGATGATTGAGGTATTTTACCCTTGTTTCAAAAAAAGAGTAAGGGTCAAAATAACTACTCGATCAAACACTTGAAACAATTTTTGCCATTAAGTTTTTTTTATTAATAAAATGCATAATACCAAAGAAACACATTTGACATTTAATTGGATAGTTACTTTAGTCTTTGATCTTTTTTTTGAAACACTTTACCCCTCAATGTTTTAATTCAGGCAAAAACAACCATTACATGGATGAAAAATGTTAGTCAACTAACGAAAAATAGCTTGAAACGATGTGACAGACTTAAATGGCAAATATGATGACTTAACAAAATGACACACTAAACAATTTTTTTATTAACGTGTCATTTTATCAAATTATTTCAAATTATTTAGTGCTAGTTGACTAACAATTTTATTCATGTGTTTCAACACTACTTTGTAATTAATTTTTAATTTTATCTTACGATCATTTAACTTAACTTTTTTTAAAAAAATTTTTTTAAAATCTTATACATCGTTCACATTATATCACCTAAAACCATCTCTACATCACCTCTTGAATGGAACTTTTCTTTAGAAAAATCGTTTTCATTGCACTCTAAAATATAATAATAAATTAGAGAAAACAATGACAGTCACGTGGCTATAACTTTCTCACTTTCTTTCTCCTTTTCTCTAGCCCATGAGTTCTAAACTCAGCTAGAGTATTCCCTTCCGGTTTCTCCCTTAAATTTTAAGATTATTTTTTTTGTAGGGACAATCTTTTTTTTTGTTATATATATATATATACTGGCGGAGCTAGAAATATATTTAAGCGGTGTTATTTTTTAACGATATTTAAAGAGGATTAATCATTTATAAAGGATTGTCATTTTATTCATAAAAAAGGTGTCATTTGTCTATATTTTTATTTTTTTATATATAAGTTATATAAGAAAAATAAGTTTCCTAACTTTATTTTTAATTATATATATTATTCGTGGCGGAAAGTAAGATAATGTTTGTTCCATTCCCTAATCCTTACCACCATTCAATTGCACTAATCCAACTCTGACTAAGACAAATGGATTCGAGTGGGTCATGTAAATTTGTACTGCGTCTGTTTCAGTAGTCAGTACACTAATAAAATGTACTGCACTAATGAAGTAATGATGCTTCTCCAGGATTTTACTGCACTGGCGACCATGAAAGTAATTATAGGTAAATTACGGAAATTATTATTAAATTTTACGTAAATTTAAGAGTAAAGTTCGGCAATAATTTATGTAATTATTATTTTTTTAAATATAATTTTTCTTGCATGAGGTGCTGTTGATGATTGATCACCCAACGTATATGAAATAGAAAAAGTATTACGTTTCTTTTCGTTGGTAAGCAAGATTAACCTTCAGTTTCATGCTTTCTTCAGATCTTGGATTTTGGATTTACCGGACTGCCAGAATAAAATAGAATCGACCCAAAAACCATCGATTAAATTGCGCAATGCGTGGGCTAAAGAAACCCGGTCTTGAAAGGGGCTTTATGACAAAGGCCGGGTTGCATTCCCTTTGGTGGGTTTAGAATATTCGACCCGTTTAGAAATAATAAAAAATGTTAAATATTTAAAAAAACAGCTGTCTATTGTTCTTATTTTTATTCCTATAAAAGTGTAGTATTATTATTTCTATAAAAATGAAAAATATTTAAAAATATATGATTACCTATTAAAAAAGTGTATGATTACCTAATAAGGTGAAAGGCAAAGGGGCGGAACCATGAACCGGGGAAGATCTCGAATTCGGCCCGTCCAATATGCATCGACTTTAATCATAATCTGTGAATGTTTTACCTTTTCAAATTATAGATCTTTAGAGATAGTAAATCTAAACATACTTAAACAGATAATAAAAAGATTAATCTAGAAATATATATAATCTATAGTCATGAAGGTAGACTAAACACTGAAGTAGACATTTTTCTATAGTCATAGATAAAATTAGTTATTTGAAGATCATACGAAGACCATATAAGGAAAATGTTAAAAAAAATTAATTATAAAATTTGAACAAAAGATATACAAACAACACCATAAATTAGCTGTAAAGGATAAAAATTATCAACACATACATAAAATACATATAACGGTAAAAGTACGTTAACGAAATTGAAGATAGGCAAACAAAAAAGTAAATGGAACAAACAATTCATTTTAATAATATAAAGGCAATAATCACCATATGATCAAGTGCTTTCTTTGACTTGCAGCCGCTTCAGCTCCCATTACAACTTTTTTACCATTTCCGTAAATCCACAACCTCCTTTTATTTTCTTTTTTTACCCACCGATCCGACGGTTCAAAATTTCCGGGAAAATAGAAGGGCGGGAAACAAAGTTAATTAAAGTAGTAGTAATAAAACGTCTCTGGGATTTTCAAACACGGAAATTCTTGGCCGTGAAGGTTTGGCCGAACTGCCAATTAGCCGGCGCCACGTTACGGGAGGTGGAGGTTCGCCTGTCACTGCCCGTGACTCTAAACGAGAGTGCCTGGCCCACCAAGACGGCGTTTGACTGCCAGTTCTGACCCCAGTTACGGCTCATGCTCAACCAACCGGTTCTGGACCCCTTCACGCTCACCTTCACGATATCCCCTGCACCCGCGACGTTGGTGATCAGAACCAAGTTGAAGTAACGGAATCCGTTGACAGTGAATCTCATCCCCCCTTGCTTCCGGCACGGCACTCTGTTAATGACAGTAGAAATTAAAAGGGTAAATACACAATTTAGATCCCTCTAATATATTCGAATTCACAATTTAGCCCCAATATTCTAATCTCAATCTTTACTCACCTACGGAAGGAGACAGGCACAATACCAGCACGGTACTCGGCGATCTTGAGGAAGACAGACATGGCGAGGTCAAAGTGAGGGCGTGGAGGGTTGCACCATCCGCCATTGTCGCCGGGGAGAGCATAGTTAGGCGGGCAAAAGTTAGTAGCAGTGACAATAATGGAAGGAGTCCCGGGGTGACACCATTTTGGCTCATTTGCACACTTAATCTCGAAGCAAGCACCGCAGCTAAGCCCATTGTTGAAAAGTGCCGTGCTTAAAGCCGCCGTGTTCACGCCGTAGCCTTGGCTGTACAGATTCCCATACCCACATGCACCTCCTAAACCAATAAAAAGCAAGTTTTAGGGAAGTTTGGTTGAAGTTAAAAGATCAGAACGTTAGAAAGTAAATCACCCATAGTTCCAGAAGCATCGCTGCCGCCGTAGAAGGTGGCGTGAGCAGTTTCCCAAGAACCACCGGAGTAGACTCCGGGGATTCTAGCATTCACCACCACAACAAAAAATGGTAATAATGAAGCAATGTAGAGCAGACTCAAGGAAGAAATAGCAGCAGCAGCAGCCATTGTTGTTTTTCTGAAAGAGAAATGTTGGTTTGTTGATATTTGGGCGAATGGAAGAAGATAGGGGTACTTAATGGTGAAAGATACGAGACTAGGGAAACAGTAGACAATAAAAACGAGTGGCGTGAGGGATGTAAAACTGCATAAACTGGTGGCGTATGGGGACCAAAATGTGCGTCTCTATTCTGCTGCTAATGTGAATCGAGTCATTTCAGGTTACTTTATTACCGCTAAGATACGGAGGCAGAACTTTATGATAGGGGACGAATTTATAAAATTTTATAAGGGGTGAATTCATAAAATTTTAGGGGTGGAAATAGATTTTCAATATGAAATACACAAAAAAATTATTAAAATTTTCTAAATTATATAAAAATTTCAATTCAAATTTAGGGGGCGACCGCCCCCTCTAGGTCCATCCGTGAATCGTGATCATGGCTAAAGACCAGTACTGAAACACCACATTTATTTTTTAGAAGTGAAAAGTTGTGATATTTATACAACCCAGAAAACCAGTTTCCCAACTATGTTTGTTCATTGTTATTTAGTACAAACGTTGAGGAACCTCAGCACAAATTCCGTGACCTTTGGTGTAGCTTTCTAAACCGGAACTGCATCATGTGCTTATCTTTAATGTGGATATTGAGATGCCTACACTTAAATATTCATACTACAAGTTAAAAGAGTTTATGATTGCCCCATTTTGGAATCGATATTTCTGCTGCTGCTGTTTTTATTTCTGCTTATGTGGCTCACAATTGTGTTAGTACTCGAAAAGTGTTAAGTATGGCTCATATACTGTTAAAGGGTACAATACGAAATATTTTGGTAAATGTATTGTGTAAAGTTACTTATATATATGACTATTATTTGTAACTTAATTTGATTGATTGAATCAATAAAAAAATAGTCGCTCTTGCTCTCGAGGACATAAGTACATTGCTCAACCAAATTAATCTCTTGTGTTCTCGCTGGTTTATTTTTCATGTTCGTTTGCTTTATTCCACAACAAAAAGATAGTTTCCAATGTTGATATTAGTAACTTGTTGCAAGTTGTATAAATATTGACTGTGAGAATAAAACTGGCAATTCAACCAGGGATGGACTGAGGGGGTGCTGGGGGGCAACCGCCTCCCTAAAATTTTAAAAATCATATATGTTTTAGAAAATTTTTAGAATTTTTCTATGTATTTTCTATTAAAAATCTATTTTCGCCCCTTAAAAATTTATAAGTTCGCCCCCTAATCTAAAGTCCTGGGTCCGTCCCTGAATTCAACCGTGAGAATGAAAATGCTTTATGTGAAGGACAATGTATGTAATGCAGACTTCTGTTACATCAGGCCCGACAGCTGTTTCTGCTTCAGTCTGATCTCACAGTTTTTGAATCCATTCATTCCGAATACAGACGGAACTACTCCATTACTTCAAGGGTGGGAGGGGACTTAGCCCCTATTTTTTAGGAAACTATATATTTAGTACTTTAATTATATTAGTGTTACTATTTTGATACACAACTATTATTTTTAACAAAATGATACTTAATATTACGTTTTTGTTCTGTTTTGATACATCGATTGTTTAAAATTAACAGAAATAGTGACTTGACTTGGGTTAATAATAGTTTTAGTCTAAAAACTTATACAATCTATTAATTTAGTCTAAAGTTCTATCAATTTAAACATTAACTTATTTTTGGATTAAAATGGTAAATTCCTCGTTTTTCTTATTCTTCTTCCAGTCGAACATTTTTTTTGGGGTTTTAGAGTTTAAAAAACTCGCTAGGAACAATTAAAACTTTAGGATTTGCGGATCAATGGGGCTAATGCATGGTTCATTCGAGGACCTAAACTCCACGATCAGGATACTAGCGAGAATACGAGGGGTTAAAAAAGGATGAGACAAAATTCGAACGAAATTAAGATGATGTTTACCCCCTCACCCTCAAATGAAGATAATGATTTAAATTGATGGATTTTGGTTGGGATAGGCACGGGTCGGGTTTTCGGCCCACCCGACCCCGACCCGAAACTAATAATCTTAAAACCGAACCTGACCCGACCCGACCCGATCCTATTCTTTAAAAAACTATATCCGATCCGATCCTATTCTTTAAAAAACCAGATCCGACCCAACCTATAGAAAAAAAATAATTTTAGGGACCTAATTGTAAAAAAATAATTTTAAGATACATAATTATAAAAAATAATGAATTTAAGGACTAAATTGTAAATAAAAAAATAATTTTAAGGACCCAATTATAAAAAAAAATATATAAAGAGGGGTATTATTACAAATATCCCTAAAAATTAAAGAAAAATTACACTATTAGTCTCGGGTCGGGTCAAAATTTTTCACCCTAAAACCTGAACCCGATATTTTCATAAAAATACCTGCCCCGATCGGACAGGATCAGGTCGGAACCCGCCAGGCCCGAGTGAAATGCTCATCCCTAGATTTTGGACTAAATTGATAATAAATATAAGTGTATTGGACTAAAACTATGGTTATACCAAATCACGTCATTATCTTTATTAGTTTCTAACGGCCGAGCTACCAAAATAGAACAAAAAAACGTAACGTTGGGTTCTTTTTTGCCAAAAATAATAATTGAGGTACTAAAACAGTAACGCTGGCATAGTTGAACTGTTGGGTGCATCACATTGCACTCATAAAAAAAGGGTGTGGTTTCAAAATTTAAAAATAACATTGTTGGGAGAAACAGTCTCACACCCCGAATATGAACCGTTCGACAAACATGTATCACCAAAAGAATTTTTGACACCTCAAACTAAGTTACTTAAAATTACTATTTCACAAATATGATAAATATTATAGTTATTCTTTTGAACTAAAAGCAATAATTAATTTTATTGAATAAAGAAGAAAGAGCATACTAAATTACTAACCACATTATCCAATCATTTCCATTAAAATCATTAAACTCCTAATCCGGATGCAGCTTAACTCTTTTTTTTCTTGCATCTTCACGCCATTAAAAGGATCATGTTTCCAAAACAACCTTAAACTTTACACATCTTTGAGCTTATCCCTCTTGATAAGCTTAAAGAACACATGTTTTGTCTGAACTAATACGTTTATCATAACAAGTCAAGTTCCTTGTATTTTCATGCATCAAGCTGACCCTTTTGAGCTGTAATATATTATATACAATGCCTCCATTATATGAAGAGACAATGATTAAATTAAATCTCATATATTATATTCAAATCGTGATTAATATGGCCTTTAAGATCGATTAAGACAACACTGATTAAGCCATCTGAAACATGGGAAAAGATAATTAACATTTTACTCAAAAAAGGAGAATTTCCTTTATGCTTTTTATTAGATATATATTTTATATAGAAATTACATAATCTTCTAAACAAGAACAAGGATCTAAGCTGTCACGGATGTCTCGACGGCAACCGGACCGGGGTAACTGACTTCGGATTTCCTACCAGTTTCCCACAGCTCTGGTATTGCCTGCTTGATGTTGTGAATGCTTTCTAATGCATAATCTGCACCTTTAGGTCTCTGGGAAGTTCCGATCTGCGTAAAATTTAAATCGAAGGACGAGTTAGTTTCATTGTCGTATCGAGGAACTATGCAATGTTAAGTAAAACAACAAGGCTTTCAAGGACTTGCCAGCACGGTGTGAAGACCGACGTGTTTCCCGGCCTGGATGTTGCGTAGGCTATCCTCGAAGAACAACTGAAACAACAATAACATTAGTAGACCGTAAAAACGCAATGAGTTACGAAATGCGTGACAGTGAATTATTGATCATCTTACTGCTCTCTGAGGGTTGATATTGGCAATCTTGAGAGCACGCTCTATGGCTGATTCTTGCGGCTTGCAAACAATGGGCGTCTTGGGTAGTGTTGCACCATTGTCGGGGCGAGCGAAATGGTCAATTATGTCGAAAATTTGACGGCTGCTAGGAGCATCGGTGGTTGTAGCAGTGGCGGATCCTAAGAACTCGATGTCATCTTCATCATCAGAAATTGTGTTCTTATGGATAGGATTGAGAGTCTCAAAGCAGATAATCCCTTCGAAACAGTCTTCCAATCCGAGTTTTCTGAGAGCTTTAACAGCATGGACCATGTCTGCATTTGTGAATATCTAAAACAACAAGACACATCAAGTTCTGTTAGGAAACAATTAGATAAAAAAGCATGATCAATACTTTCTTGTACATCAAGTAATCAAACAACATACGATTTTTCGAAGCGGCAAAGTCTGCAACAAACTCTTCAATGAAGGATCTGATCTTAGGTTCTCATATGGAAGTCTGCCATGAACATAACTATGGTACTCATCATAATCAAAGTCATAACCAACAGCCTACAAACAAGAGGGAAAAAAAGTAAATTAAATTTATGTTATTTTTCACCTAATGAAAAAGGGTGCTTGAAAAAAAAAGGGAAAGCTTTAATGGAAGTAAATAATACCCTAAGGCCAGCCATTGTTGTCCCATAATTCTTATACAAGAGGTCGGACAATTCAACAACTTTGTCCTTTTTTACGCCCAGTTTTTCCACCATGTAATCTGAAAATATGACATTTTTTATAAAAAAAAAACATTAGATTACCATGAAATATTCTTGACAGTAAAAATGGTAGCAGCTGAGCCAAGTATCAGAATATAAATCCTTTACCTTTAATATTCTTCCCACATTCTCTTGCAAGACCAGAGCTTTTTGGATACAGGGTATCATCAAGATCTGCAAATTCAACCAAATTGTCATCTTCAACATATTTGCAGTTTCAATTAAATTAGTATAAACTGTAAAGTCATCATTTTTCTTGTGTTTTCCAAGTAAAGGAGCTTACCAAACAAAAGACAGTCATATTTAGGCCTCTGGGTTAGACTGTATTTATCATCGTATTCCATTTTTGAACTTGCTCAAAGGACCTAAATGAAGCAATGTAGAAGAAGTTTACATTTAGCCATGTATTCAATAATGCAAGTAACGGCACTTTCAAATAAAAAAAACAGCTAAAAACAATGCACTTTAAAGAATTTTGGATTGAAAAGTATGCATTTTTATATGTTTCTTTAGAGAACCCCAAAATGGAAAGCATTTTCATGAACAAAAACCCAGAAAGTTGAAAGCTTTTCTCAATGAATGAATATCATACCGGTTTCGAACAGAGGTTTGTAGTAATTTGATTTTCTCAATGAAAAACAGAGAGCGAAGGGAAAGGGGGAAGGAAAACAGAGGCCGAAAGGGGGGTTTTTATAGGGGGCAAAGGGGGGTTGGCTATTCAAGTTAACCACGTTTAATTAACGTGTGTTGAAAAACCAATGTGCAGAAAGAAAGTAAAAGGAAGCAACCCAAAGCGAAAAAGCGAATACTTTTATGAAATAAATAAAGTAAAACAGAGTTAGCTGTCCTATCAGGACTTTCCTTAATCTTTTTATTTTTGTTGTTTTGTTTTCCACGGTCCAAATTTACTCATTTGCTTCTTATTACAGCAAAATCTCATATATTTGATGCAAATTTTAATGTAGTGGGATTAAGTACGGAGCAAGAATTTGGGGTTGTGTAAACTATAAATATTTAAAAGTGTGAAGATAAATTTAAAAATAAATTAATTTATAAAAAAAATTAAATAGAAGGCAAAGGTGAAAAAAAATTCAGACTGAGAGGCGATTGCCTCTCCCGAACCCATGTAGTTTTGTCCGTGAGTGTGATAAATTAAAAAGCTTAATAACTTTTTTTTTGACGATTTTTTCGTTTCCTTTGATCTTCAAACTTTTAGTTTTTATCAAATTAAATTTAAATCCAAGAGTAACTCTCGAATTTCAATACAATAAAGGACGAAAACAATAATTAAACGGTGTTTTAATTATATTTTATGTGCTGAGTTGTAAACCCTATTGGAATTTTATAAAGAGTTTGGCACAAAAGTTAGGACCAGAAAAGAGGCTATGCCTAAAAAACAGATAATCTGTGTTTCTATAATATAATTATAAAGGAAAGATGCCAGTTTTGTATTCTACGTGGATCCAATCCAGAGAGTTCTTATGTTTCTATTCTTTTATTCAACCCATATATACCCAAATCTAAGAATATAATTTGGGTTAAAATTGCTATTTTGCTCATGTATTGTATTTGATTTTAAGATTTAATAATCCTATTATTTTTTAGTTGTAATTCCGGTTTTCAGGGTTTCACACTAACTAATCCGAACGACCCACGTCGCACACTTAATTTAAATGGGTGAGTCTCCTAACATGAATTTTCTACATACACAAGGCCTCGAACTCGAGACCTGCTTAAGCAGAACCAAGTTACTTACCACTTGGACTAACTCCTGTTATAGATATATCCAATACATTAGCGGTGAAAACTTTTAGTTTTCACAAACGCCTTAGTTTTAAAATTTAGAGACTTAGTTTAGAGTGTAGGGTTTAGGTGTATGAGTTTAGAATTTAAGGTTTAAGGTTAGTATTTAGGGTTTAGAGGTTAGGGTTTAGGTTTTAGTGTAATATGTTGAGGATTTAAGTTTTAACCTATAAACACTAAATTCTAACACTAAAAACTAAATTCTATTCATTGTCCCTAAATTCTAAACTACTAAACTTAAAGCCCTAAACCATATGCCTTAAATGAGTCCCTAAACCCTAAAATTAAGACGCTTGTAGAAACTTTTAGTTTCCACCGCCAGCGTATCAAATAATTACCGTACTTTAATTTAGTATTAATGAAAACTAATTAAACTGTTAAGAATTTTCCTTAGTTAATATATATATATATATATATATATATATATATATTTAAAGCTCGAAACCTAATTATATTTTTTAAACAGTGAAAATTATGGTTACCAAAATGGTCAAGTTCTACTAATTTCTCAACAGAAGGAAAAAAAATAATTTTTAGGCTCGTATAATATTAATTATAATAAATCAAAGTAAGTTAAATTAAATTAAATCAAAGAGCCTGAATTTTTCAAGTTGAAACTAATAGGATGAGAATTATGATTTGGCTTTCTTTTTAATCTTCCAAGTACCGTTGGTTTATTAGAAATATATTACGATTTAATGATATTTTTGCCCTTTAAACTTTTCAAAAACTTATTTTAGTCTTAAATATTTTTTTGTATCTTTTAATAATTGAATGTCGATTTTTTTGTCAAATTGAACCAATTGAAAGAAAAATAATTGATTCATTAAGCCTACGTCAACTATTTTATTTGTTGTCAATGTTGATGTTAGTTATTTTGTCATTTTAAGTAAAAATTAAAAATTAAAAATTTAAATAGATATTTAAGAATTAAATTATTTAAAAAATATAAAATATATAATTGTTAAAATTTGGAAAATATGAAAAAAATAAAAACTGTAAATTATTAAAAAACCAATTAATTTTTGAGTTGTTTCAATTTAACTAAAAGAGAAAATTCGAAGATTAAAATAGACAAAAAAAGGACTAAATGAATTTTTTAAATTTGAAGATGAAATATGTCATTATACAAAATGTTAGTCGTAATTAAAAAAATACTAACTTTTAACGGCTAAAAATATGAAAACATGCATGTGAATTTTACTTTAACCCTTGCTCGCTTGCCTTCAATAGTTGCTTGAACCAAAACTTTGAAATTAAAAAATAAAAATTGCGGAAAGCTCTATAATTGAAGAGATAGAAAAACAAATCCACGTCAGCCACCAAATTCATAATTAATCAACATCCACCACTTATTTGATATCTTAACTTATTTAATTTTTTTATATATTTATAAAATATCATTTATTATGGTGTAAGGGCGTAAAAAGTTTTTGAACTTTAAAAAAATCAATCACACTTAAATTATTTTTACACCTAATTAAACTTTTTGAGTCAATAAATTTAATCAATTAAGCTATTTGACTAATTTTGACCATTAAATCTTAACATTTTTTTCTTTAGATATCAATGGCACATAATACACTACAGTGCTATCATGTTACATTTGTACTTTTCTCAAAAATATTTTTCAATAAATTTTGTAAGTTTTTTTAAAATTTGTGGCACTTTTAAAGAATTTTTAAAATAAAATAAAAAATTTTGAAAATTTCAAGTAGAAACATTGTGACACGATGCAATGCACCAACAGATCTATAAAACCTATTAAGATTTAATGGTCAAAATTGGTCAAATGAATTAATTAATTAAATTTCTTGGTACAAAGACTTAATTTAGTATAAAATATGTTTAAGAATTTAATTATTTTTTTTTTTCAAAAGTTTAAAAACATCTTACACCCAAACGGATAAAATTCGTCTGCCCCTTTTCGTTGCCCCTACGTATACCCCAACACTAAAAAACATTACAAAATTAAATTATAAGCCCTAACCCTAAATTTTAATTCCTAAACCCTACACCCTATACCCTAAACCCTAACTACAACCCTTAACCTAAAACCTTAAATACTAAACCCTAAAGTTAATTTTGAGCGTGAGACATATGTAGGAACACCAAAAAAGTAGAGAATTTCCAACCCAGCCTAACACTATTATTAATAATAAGTAAATCGACTTGTGTCCACTTGTAGAACAACATATTATACAATAAATTAATATATTTGATTAATTTATAGGATCGTATTCATACGTATGGCCATCGGCGGTAAGAGAGAGGAGTAGAGGCATCAACTAGCAAATGAGGACAGAATCTTATTGGAAAAATGCATCCATGGACCGGATTATAATTATATAAATGATGCATCACAACACTAAAAATATTGTTTCCATAAATAAATATGAATAATAGACTTGGGCAACAATTAAATAATTCACGTCCATATGTGCATATAATTGGAGGTAATGCCGTCAATGATACAAGTGAAAATGACTAATCTTAATATAAAAATACTTTAAGCTAAAAGTTTATTTTTACCTTTGAGTTCGACCCAAATCAATTATATCGTCTTTCGCACGAAAATACATTCAATTAAGTCTTTCAATTCGCACATTGCAACAAATTAACCCCTTGAATAATGTTGATCGACGAATCTATTATTATAGCCTTTACTTTTTTACTCGTCAGGCGTCTTTTCTAGATGGTATAATACAACACCGTTCAACAAAATGATGTGGAACTCTCGTAAAAATACCGTTTGAAACTATTAGAAAATATCATATGATGAAAGAAAAATATATGAATTATTACGTTTAACCTAATTGAGATGATGAAACGATTGGGAAAATACAAGGAAATAAATTAATAATTGTTTCTCATTCAGAAATGCATAAATTATAAGGAAGATGGTTACGTATTTGAAAAGAAGATTGTTGTGTTGTGTGGTGGAGGGCTGGGTGTTTTGACAGCACCATTTCTAACTCTTTCCCCCTTCAATTATTTCCACCAACTTAAGAAGGGGTGGCCATCATCACTTTGATTTTATTTCAAATTAGGGTGATTTCAATTTAAATATGAACAATAAAATGGACTTTTCTCGTTTTATTATCGATCGATTTTACATTACTTGCTTAATTTGATATCAAATTTTAAATTATGACCTTGTTTGGTAAAGAGAAGTTTGAGCTAAAATTAGAGGTTTGACTGGTCAAATTCGCTAATTTGGATGATTGACAAAGAGCGGATTCAGTGAAACCTCTAATTTTAAAGAAGATGTTAATATGAGTTTTTTTAAAATTAGAGGTTTTGACATAAGAGTTATACAGACCCCTTTACCCTTCAAATATGCTTAGCAATGTTATATTAAAAATTATTTTTTATAATCTAATTAATATTAATAGATACAAAATATTGATAGCTAATAAACTATTTAAATAAGTATCGATTATAATTATGTCCTTACATGTTATTTTGCTTGTTTAAATAATCAAACATCTATCCGCTATCAGTTAATTTTACCAAACACTTTTATACAATCAGCTAATACAATACGCTACTCAAACAAACTAATACAATCAGCTATCAGCTAATGTAATCTGTTATCAACTATCAACTATCCGCTAATTGCCAAACAAGGCTATATTTTTTCTGAAGTTTTAGGCTATTTTTTTTGAGTTTATTATCCAAAGAAAACAGTCAAAAGACCAGAACATACAACCTAAAAGGTCTTGGGCAGCCATCCCCTTAGGGAATTCCCCAAGCATCCTTAAACGTGCTACTTACAAGCTCTTCCCTATATGTTGTATACGTATATTCACAGTTTCTCTAATGCTTAGTATCAAAGTATTACAATCACGTCGATTATCCCTAAATCTTTTATAATTGCGCTCCTCCTAAATGTGGTAAACAAACGAGCACCATGCAATCTTGCAAATAATCACCTGCAGTTTCTTCCCCTTTAAGTTCGTGGAGAGCCAAACCAGTTCAGCTTCTCATCCCAAACTATCTCTGTTGAGGCCGTAAAATCCCAACACAGCCTGCCAAATCTGCTTAGAGTAGGAACAATCAGAAAAAAATATGATCCCTAGTCTCTTGTCTATCAGCACACAAACAACACGAACAATCAACAGGTAAGCCCATACGTTGAAGCCTATCCATTGTTGGCAATCGATTAAGTATAGCCATCCAAACTATAACAGAATGCTTTGAAATACGTGCTCCAAACCATATCAACTTTTCCCAGGCAACCTTTGATTCTGGTTCCCTGATTTCATTCCAAATGAGTCGCAAAGCTAAAGGGCATTGGGGAAGGGCCTGCACCACAGTTCTCAGTTTTAGCATCTTTCGAACACTCCAACTGAATCAAGGTTTGGAGACCACAGTCCAATAGATATGGGTCTTAAAGATATAGGCATGGACCCAAGCAATCCACAATGAGCCCTCAGCAGATAAAAGTTTTTGGATAAGCCTAATGATGCAGGCCTTGTTCCAGGAATGCAGGTCTTTGACACCAAGACCACCTTCTCCCTTAGGCTTACAGATATGCTTCCATCCCACACGAGCACCATGCGCAGAAGAGTCCTTTCCATGCCAAAAAAATCGCATACAAAGTTGTTCTAAGCGTCTGATGACACATTTGGGAAGCAGGACCTGCTGGCACCAGTAATTAACTATGCTGAAGAGGACAACATTGATGAGCTGTAATCTTCCAGCATAATTAAGGTGTCTGCTGTTCCAGGCCTCCAAACATTTCTTCACTTTCTCCACAAGGACAACACAGTCTCTCTCAGACAGTCTTCAGGTAACCAAAGGTATGCCCAGGTAACGATCAGGAAGAGATCCAACTTTAAAACATGTAATAGCACCCCAATTAGTTTGTTGAGCAACTAAAATCCCTGCTAGGAAGAGCTCTAACTTTGTTATGTTCAACTTGAGCCCAGAAATAGAGTAGAACTCATCTAAAACACATTGAACACCAAGAATAGAATCAAGGTTCCCCTTACAGAATATAAGCAGGTCGTCAGCAAAGCACAAGTGAGTCAACTTAATTTTCCGGCACTTTGGATGGAATTGGAAAATACCATTTTCAGCTGCAAGGTCCAGAAGGTGAGAAAGGATGTTCATTGCAAGAACAAACAAATAGGGGGAAAGAGGGTCCCCCTGTCGAACCCCTCGTCTCCCCTTAAAGAAGCCAACAAGACTCATATTGAGAGAAATGGAGAATCTACTCCCAGTAAAACAAACTTCAATCCACTTTCGAAACTTATCTGGGAGATCGATAGGCTTCAGCACAGTGGAAAGAAAGCACCAACTCAGGGAATCGAAGGCTTTCTGCAGGTCTATCTTCAATGCACAACGAGGAGAAATTGACTTTCTACCGTAACCCTTTACAAGTTCCTGAGCTAGCAAGGTGTTGTCAATGATACTCCGCTCCTTAATAAACGTAGACCGATTCAAAGAAATTAACCCAGGAAAAGATCCAGTTAACCTCTCAACTAGGATTTTAGTAATGGCCTTGTAGACCACATAGCAACAAGAAATGGGTCGAAAGTCTCGAGGAGAACAAGCATTCGGACTTTCAAAACCAAAGTGATAGCAGTCGCGTTGAACGCAGGAAGAAGGGTAGATGAATCGAAAAAATACCTCACTACTACACAGAAGTCACTTCCCACAGTGCCCCAAGCCATTCAGAAAAACCACGACGTGTACCCATCTGGGCCAGGCAATTTGTCGTTGCCCTGAGAGCATGTAGCACTCTTAATCTCTTCATTTGTGATAGCCCGAGTCATGCTATCTCTGACATCAGAAGGAATGGAGCCGCGTAAAAAACATCGCATTGTATCCACATCACAGCTCTTGACAGCATTATCAATAGAACCGATCTGACTAGTGAAGAACCGAAGAAACTCTTCTGACATACCCTCGAAAGAATCAATTCTGTTTCCATTATCATCCTGCACAAAACGAATGGTGTTTTTTTGCGCTATTCAGCAACCGTAGAGTGGAAAAAGAGTCCCTCTATCCCCTAGTTGTAGCCAATCCACCTTAGCCTTCTGCTAATAAAACTGAGCTTCAGCTTGCTCAAGAGAGAAAAGCTCCTCCCTTAAACGCTTATCATCAGAAACAGTAGTACTCGAAACATGACCAGAGAGATTCAAAATTTGCAAAACTTCAAGAGCCTTCCTCTTCTCCTCCACCTGCTTAGAGATATCAGCAAAGTGCCCCACATTAAGAGGCCGCAAACAAGGCTTTAAGCGCTTCAATTTAGCAAAAAGGATATATAAAGGGTTACCTGCAATAGGCTCAGCCCAGGAAGAAGCAACAATTGGACCAAAATCCGGATGATGGGCCCAGAAGTTAAAAAACTTGAATGGCTTAGGCCTATTCACAAGAGGCTTGTCATGGATCCTCACAAGACCAAGGCAATGATCTGAAACGCCTGGCGCCAAATAATCCACACAAGACTGGCAAACTTCCACGAACCATTGAGAGTTAACAAGAATCCGATCAAGCTTTAGGGCTAAAAAAGTCCCTTCCTGCTTATTCGACCAGGTAAAGATAGGCCCAGAAAAAGGGTGATCTCGAAGGCCCACATCACCTAAGAAGCTCTGAAACTCAGCCATATCAGGAGAAGTATGAGGCCCCATCTGCTCAAAGTCAGAGCTCTCCTCTGCACTAAAAGTCACATTGAAGTCCCCCCCCACAATCTAGGGACAATCAATTACCAAAGATTCAATCTGCCGTAATTGATCCCATAATCCCCTTCGATCAACATTATCATTGCTACCATAAACAGCAGAAACAAAGAAAGTCTGCCCCTCAAGCTCCCCCTTAAAAGTAACTGATTGAGAGTCAGATAGAACCAAACTAAAATGAAGATCCTTGCGACAGAAAATCCAGATCTTACCTAGCCCAATCGAACCATAATTATAAAATATAACCCACTTATCAGTAAACCGAGCAAAGATTTCCCTTGATTTTGGCTCTCTCACACGCGTTTCAAGCAAGCAAAAAACATCAACATGAAGCTCATTCATACGCTTTAATACAACTCTCTGTTTCTTGGGATCATTAAATCCCCGTATATTCCAAAAAACCAGACTCATTGAGAAGCAAGAGCAGAACCACCACCCAAACTATCAACAACGCCAGGGACTTTAAGCTCGAGCTTATCCTTTTTCGTTTTCATCTCTAGAAGCAAATTGGCAACGCCTTGAACAGCAGCTCTCGGCAGGCGAAGTTCCTTCATATCTGGATCAACACCAGCTAGTACATCAAACTTATTTTTCGAGACAATAGTTGAGGTCTTCTTCTTCAAAGCTCCCTTCTTCTTGCCATCAGAACTTTGCAAAGGGGGATAATCCCCAGCCATCTGCGGGGGAGTAGTGTCAACCACCATAACCTCAACAACAGGGATCCCAGCCTCAGTAAATTTATCAACCATTTTCGAGGTTTGACCAGGGTCAACATGAACTTCGTCACCACTGGCAAGGCCAAGAACTCCCTTCTCAACACATGTACTGGCATCAGAACAAACACCCTTCGAAGAGGACTCAGCAGCAATGGCAACCGAAACAGAGGCCTTCGCCTTAATTCTCCATTCAGCATTACGCGTCTCATTACCCGGCATTGAGCATGTTTTATCAGAATGGCCAAACACCTTACAGTAAGAGCAACAAGGAGCCATCCAAGGAACCTTAACATGAACCTGTACAATAGAATGATCCTGCATACGGACAGGGATAACCCGAGGATTCTTTTGCCCAGCCTCAACTTCAACGCAGACCTTTGCAAACTCAAGTATCTCCCGCGAAGCAGTAATGGAGTCCATGTACATTGGCGTACCCACAACGCTAGCAATATAGCTAAGACCCTTCTTCGAGAACAATTCAAGCGGAACATTGAAGAGCTGGATCCAAATCGGCATTCGCCCTAAATCAAAATCCAGGCGATGTAGATTTGGCTCCCATTTTTGCAAAACAAGGGGATTGTGATGAATGTGCCAAGGGCCATTCTCCAGTACCCAATCCCTTTCAGCAACAATCACAAATGTGAAAACATAGAGGTTTGATCCAGCAAGACTCACCTTCGAGACAGATTTCCCCCATAAAGTATCAATAATCTTCTTAAGTGCTACAAAATTCGGGGCGGCACCAATGAACTGGCCAACAAGTGCACATTGCCAATAAGAAACCCCATCGTTAAATATATCCGCCGGAGGCTCAATCACGACAGAGCCATCAGCAATCGTCGGGGCAAAGAATTTCAAAGCTTGGCTATCACCACCCCTAAAAAGATAACTCTTCCAATCGACTGAAGACATACAAAAGGAAAGCAAATCTGTATCAGAAATTAGAAAATCCACCGAAACCCTAAAAGAAAGCACCAGAAAAAATCAAGATCGATCAAAGAAGAAAAAGAAATCCCCTAGGCCGTTAGGCCTGCTAACATGCGCCTACAGAGCATTTTCTCTCTCCTTCAATCATTTTAGGCTATTTTTATGTATTATTTGTTTGGTTCATTTTAAGTTTGAGTCGTTTCAGATTCTAAACTCAAACAAATTGAGTTTTAACTAAAATTAATCTAAATTTAAAACGACTTACGAATCCGGAATGACTCAAACAAATAACACAAAATGACCCGAAATCAATAGGCAGATCTATTACCGTTTTGTGTTAGACTTCTACCTTGAATAATACGTGTTGGGAGATTGTTAAAGTAATAATATCGATTAAATTATTATTTAGTTGTAGTTTTATATAGAATTGGATTGTGAAATGAACACTGTTAGGTTGCACTTATAAATTCAAGTCCATAGAATTTGTTTAACCTATAAATTCATTTATTTATTTATTTTCATTTTCAATTACGTACTAACTTCCCGGTTATTGGATAATTTGGGTCTTCATGCAACGACACTTTGTTTTTATTCAGAAAAATTTGAAATTATTTTTATTGAATGATTGGTTTACAATCATATGATTATACCAGTCAAACCAAATAACTTTTATTAATCCAAAATATCTTTTCCCTGAGTGATTGGATCCAAGCTTTCAGCTGATCTCCAATTTTTTTTTAAAATTTTGACTTTTTAGTTTATTTTAGGTTAGATCATTTCAAGTTCGAATCATTCAATTCGCTACTGAAATAAGATTCGGATCGTTTTTAATTTATAATATTATTAATTAAAATTGAACATATTAACCCTTTTAAGGGTAAATCAAATTGAAACAAACTCGAACATGATATAATATGGTCAAATTTTTAGATGATTTTGTAAATTATGACAAGGTAAGAACATGGATAGACCGGCGGGTAGCAGGAGGAAGAAGGTCGTCCCCCTTGAAAATTTAAAATTTATATATAATTTAGAACTTTTTAAATTTTTTTATTTTAACTCCTTAAAATTTTAATAAATTTGTACCCTAATATAAAATTTTGCGTCCGTCCGCGATAAGAGTCAAAACGGAAAAGCAGCCTAATCATGCACGACTCATCCAATTTGCTGTCATGCAAGCAATTATATACCAAAAGCATATCGGGATCAAACAACTTATGAGTCATGAGATTTAGCAATCTTAGAAATCTCACCTTTTTTTCCATTTTATATTTCAAAACAACCTTAGAATTGAAAGTTAATAAATTATATATAGTTAATTTCGACTTAAATGGTTTTGGCTTCAAATTTAAAGCAGAAAATAAAAATAAAAACTTCATGCTGAACAGTGCTGCAACGATCACCAATTTGGGTTGTTTGAGCTGTCTTATATTTGGTATCCAACTCTCTTATGTATTAAATATGTTGATTACCTTAATTAAACAAAACTTTTAAGACATAACACAGTTCCAAAGCAGGACAAATCATGATTAAGGAAAAAGTACTTTCTTTTCAGACACATCAAATTGCATTGTTTGGGGGTATTGGGCTAGATTTCTGTACTGCCTATGATGATAGAATATTCCATAATTGGTTGGGTTGATGAATTATTAGTCTTGCTGGATGGCAATGGCTTTTTTTGCTTTCCAGCGGGAAAACTCGACTCGAAAAAATTGAAATTTTCGACTTGATTCAAAGCGAAAGAATTTGATTTGAAATTTTTTAACTTGACTCAATCAACGCTCACCCCTGCCAATAAGGGTAAAGCTTTTTGTAGAAGTCTTTCATGCTCTAAAGCAACATTAAAATGTTGTCCACTTTTACAATTATTAGTAGCCATCAATCTCTACTCCCCCACACAAAAATTCGACCTAATCTGATTTGATTGTTAAAAATGTCAATAACCCAAACCTAAAATTGATCTGAACCCGAAATGATCTGAATAGATAACTTAAAATGACCCGAACTCAAACCTGATCTGCCCAATTAACAGGTATACTCACTGCTCAGAAACCTCCATCATTGTTCATGCCTTGGTTTATAACCTGATTCAGCTGAATTACACATTGCTTTCAAGCAAAGGTTTCTGCCAACCCCGGTCTAGGCCTACTTGGCACTAAAGAAACCGGACTCGATCTCCGATATCGAACTGATGAAACCTTTAGCAAATAAACAAAATCTGCATAATCAAACATAACATACAGAAATGCAATCAAATGGAGCTGTGTATGAAATCCCATGCTATAATGTTGCTAGCATGCATGCATACATACAAACCTATTCATCACTTATCATGATTCGGAACATATTTCGAAACAAACAATAAACCATTAACACGAAAAAAAGACCGAAAAAAGCATGGAAAACTATGAAAAGTAGCAATGAGAATAGCTGCATCCTGCATAATGCCACATTTTATTACTATCAAATAATATATACAATCAAACTTAAGTACTATCCTCAAAGTAATCCCCCAAACAAGTCGATTTTTACATTTCGATTTTAATGTAATTCAAGCCGCTTACATGATGTATGAACAGAAGAGTTATACAGATCTAAGTACTCTCCTCTACAGCATAAGCATGGAAAAGTACTGCTCGAATTCTTGATCAATGGTCGGTTTCCGTTCGGTTTGTGAAGCCTCTGCAGTAAAGTATATGTGAAGGAAATCCAAATTAAATAGTGACCACATGATCATACAGTACGAGCAACGCGTATATATTTTCAAAGTTTTAGGAACTACCTTGGTTGACGCTCCATCGTCCGGATGAAAGAACATAAACGTTTGAATCCTCCCCATCGGAGTCGAGGATTTCTTCTATTTCCTTATCTCGGTATTGCTCTATAGTATAATTTCCGTATCCTGAGTAGATGTAGTCTATGTCGCTACCATACTCAGCAAGCGTCTCCTCAAGATTCTCAGGTTCGTCACCCGGAGACGATAGTACATATTTTTCAACACTGCTTGATGCAACAGTAGTACCATAGGAATGGGAACCATGGGAGCTGGATCCCCAATCGTGTGACGAGGAGGAAGCACTGTTATGTAGCAAATACTTGGCATCAACATGCATAGACATTGCAGTGTCCGAATCTTCGTCAAAGCTATTGCTATCTTTTCCCGACTCCGTTTCGGATACTTCATAAACAATCCCTCCCTTTCCTTTCAAAGTGCAGGGACTGAACCCCTCTACTTCTGAGATACTGCCCAAGGTAGGAGGCTTCAACGATAAGCCTTGCTTCCAGCATTGATGCTTCGATAACGGCAAGCCGAATTGCTCTGCCTCTAATTTCCTTTTCTTGTTTATGTCCACAACGATGAGTGACTTGTCGGTAAAGCTGAGAATGATAATAGAAATGGGATTAAGAAAAGGTAATTACAATCCAGTATGATAAACCTCTAAATGATTAGCATAAGCAGAAATAATACCATCGATTATGATCCGAACCAAAAACTAAAAACCCGAATCCAAAAATAACCTGAAAAAACATGGATCGGAGATGTTCCAAATCCGGAAACAACCCAAACCTACAACGATCCGACTCAAAATTGATCTAATCCGAAACCAACCCGACCCACCTAACTGGCAGGTCTAACTGGGATGGACAAAGGGGGTGCTAGAGGCAATCGCACCCCTAAATTTAAATTCTCATATAATTAGTGTATTTTCTATCGATTATTTAAGTTCGTACCCCTAAATTTCTAATATAACTATCTAACCGTTCGCACTAGAACCCCTCTCAGATTTAGTAAACAGCAAAGGATCAAACTATTAACTGAAACCATAAACCATAACTTCCATACACAAAACTCTCTAAATTTAGTAAAGTTGTTAACTGATTCACAACAAAAAGAAAACAAGTTGAAAAACATGTTAGATTCCATGATTCTAAAGAAGATGAACTAACAAGTACATGGAAATCAAATAAGGTAAGAAAATTAAAGACCCAGAAACCGAACCTCTTAATCTTAGATGGGTTGGGATTTTTTGTATCCATTTCCATTTTCAGACAAACACCGCCGGCAAAATCTTCGAATCTCAGGTGAGGGTAAAGAGGAAACTTTGAACTAAAGGACTACCTTTTTCCCCTTGTTCGTGGATATCCGATATTAAATCCGTCATTTTTCCACTTCTCATACAGTTGAAAATTTCACCGGTTTTCGGTGGTTGAGCGTGGAAAACATTTCCCAATCATTTTTCGACACGTTGTCCATGTTCATCTCATCGTCCAAGAAGCGAGTGAGCTGATGATACCTCGAATTAGAAAAAAATTATTAAATCGACTCAGCTCACCACGTCATTAGTAATTTCAACTAATAAAATTCACGGACTTTAAAATAATTACTTAATAATAACCATTCTTTATTAACATATAAGAAAGACCTAGAAAAAAATAAAATAAATAAATTTTATTAGCTAAAATTACAAATATATAACTAAATCCATCTAATAATTAACACCGTGCTGAGACAGGCCACGTGAGTTTTTCGGAGGTTGCGCCATGTTCAGTACACTAGAGGGCCCACTATCCAAAAAGTATTACTATATTATTTATTAGACTTAAATAAGAGAAGTTCTGTCGTGAGACACTATTATAACACGATTAAAATAAGACATCTCTATTAAAAAGAATTTATATAATTATATAAATTTTTATAATATATATAAATTATTATTTCCTCCGTCCCACTAAAACTGTCACGCGTTAACATTTTTCTGGTCAAATTTTTTCAATTTTGACTATAATTTATTTAAATATTTTAATTAATTAAAAAGTATAAAAAATATATTTGAAAATTAGTTGATTCAAGGTTTTTAAAATATATTTTCATATTTTTATCAATAATAAATTTTAAATTATAAGAGGTCAAAGTTAAAAAAGTTTGATCTAAAAAAAATCAACATGTGACAGTTTTAGTGGGACAGAGGGAGTATTTAAATTGTAAGTATTTAGGTTATAATATAAGAATTTGTAACAACACAAATTCTTACCTAAGGTAAAATTCACACAAACTCTTACTCAGTTGATAAGAATATATGTAATTACACACATTCTTATTCAGATATTAAGAATTTCAGTTCTACCTAAATTATTACTCAATCCTACATAAATTCTTACAAAATAATAAGAATTTGTGTAGGGCCGCACCTTAGCATGTCCCGCTTAAATATACATATGATACATGAACTACACATTTTCTTTCACGTTGATATTTAAAAAAATTCAGTCAAAATATCTAAAGAACTTTTGCTCTCAAATTGGTATCAAAACTAAGTATTTTCTCTCAAATCGACACCTAAAGAATTTTTGCTCCCGAATTTTAGTTTCGTCCACTATTTTATACTTTTATTAACATATTTAGTCCCAAAATTATATATTTTTATCAATTTGGTCCCAATTCAAAATAATTCAATAAATTTAACCTTTTATATTTTAGAAAATTCAGTCATTTTCAATTCAAAAAAAAAATCAGTCATTTAGTTATTTTTTGCGATACTGTCAAATCAAGCAAGTTACTACTAAATTTTTTATACCATAAAAACGATATAACTTTTGTATGAGCGGAACAAACAATTTAGGAAAAGAATTAATTGAATTAGGACCAAATTGATAGAACATATAAGTTTTGGTATTAACTTAGGAGAAGGTGATTAGTTCAAGTACTAATTTGAGAGTAAAAATTTTTCAAGTACCAATTTGGGATAAGATGCCTAGTTTAAGTACCCATTTGAAAGTAAAATTTCTTTAGGTACCAATTTGGAAGAATAAATCTAATTCAAGCATCAATTTTATGCTTACAAAAATAGGTTAATTTGAAAATCTACCTCTATTATTCTTAAATTTACACTCTTTACCTTCCATTTCATTTCATTTCATTTTATTTCATTTCAACAAATTTATGAACAAGGTCTATATTTGCCAATTATTACCAAAACTTTCAAGGATTTTACAGTTTTCTTGTACATGATTCATATAAGTTTCTACATTGATGCCTTTTTAATGGACAATATGTAAAAAAAAAAAACTAACCAGAAGCTCAAAAAAGGTGAAAAAAGCACAAGGGTAAAAGTAAAAACCCACAAATCATATTTCTAATTCTATTTGCTTTGGAGACTTGCATTGCCTGGTTATGGACAGTGGACCTTTCCATATCCTCGTCCATATTGCCACTCGCAGCAACACCTTCAAAAGCTCTCTAACTGTCGCCAGAAAGCGATGAACCGTCATTTCCTAGTTTCTCTTTCCCGGACGACAGCAAGCTAGGGTAACTTTGACGTGATCACGAGGTAAGCATTCACCAATCCCTCGAGCATCGAGAGCTTCTGCCAATACGCTGTCAAATATAATTGAGACTTCATTTTGATGCGGCGGGAATGGTATCATAGGATGTTCGAAAGCGGAGACCGTCACCTATGTGTCTCTTTGTGGGGCATATCCAGCAGAAGATACTTGGTCCCAGTACCTGAAACAATAAGACGGCAACATATGGAATAAGTGTTGTAAATATTTCCAGTGAAACAACGCGAAGAATGCACCAAGTTCGTGGTGTTCAATCTAGTCTAAGTCAGCTGGAGTATTAAAAGTCGGCATATCGAGGCCACTCAAGATATATAAGACTGGGGATATTTGAACACTCATGGCTACAATCTAAAGCTAACAATAACAAAATGAGGCCTTCTACAATTCGTCAAGATAACAGTTCCATTACTAGTGATTACCGACGATAGATTTTCGAAGGCCCCAAGATCATAAGGATGCTCGTACACAGTTCCTCCTTTCTCCGCAAGGCACAGAGCTCTCACCCCTTCATGATACTGCCGAATTTTGAACAAAAATAAAAGGAAATGTTTAAAATTTAAGATCAGATCGAAATGAACAAAATACGGTGCGTATAACACTCTCAGTACCTCAATTGTCGTCTTGTTTTGCAAAATGAGGTAGATATGCCAACCCAGCAAAACACTTAAGGCCACACTTAATGGGAGTAGAAACAATCCAGAAATAACCTGAAAATACTAAGTCATAAGCATATCACTAATACGGTGAGCTCTAGAAGGTCGATAATCATTGACATTACATATACGACTCTGAAAGAATCACTCTGCTGCTCATCGATTTGGGAATCACTATTAAGGCTACCCACGAGTAAAACCTGACAGTTAAGAGAATAGACGGAAAAAGAAATGAGAAAATGACGAAAACAACTCATCAGAATTCGGGTGACGATGATTTCAAGATCTCAGAGTGAAAATAAATATGTTATCATGATAGGACATACCAGAGAATAGAAGCAAGCAATTACGGCATATACAACAAAGACAAAGAAGGCCTTGTAGTTGGCATGGCCGACACAATTATTAATCCAAACGCAATGGTGATCCTTATAATCAAGAACAGCACTTTAGCACATTATCGATGACGTTTGAGTACATTCATGAAGAATAATAACATAGATTGCACATACCATTCTCAGAATGCACCTCTTGCAAATACGGCAGTGATGTGCACGAGGAGGCTTAAAATGAGAACACTTTTGGCAATATCTCAAGTCCCCTCCCTACAGAACATTCCAAACAAAGGGTTTTAACTCCCAAATGCGATGCATCGGACACACAAGTAGACTACATTAATACGTTAGATCAAACATGAGCCACAAAGACATGCTTAAAAGTTATCCGTTAGACAAACAACAAAATCACAATGGTGGACAATACTTGCCCTGAAAACACTGATAGACGTACGAGTAGTTACAGAGAGTGCCATCCTAACACGAATGATGCGGCCAGTGTCAAATAACAGATACTAAGATCAGTATAAAAACCAACCATGGTGATGCTATAATGAGTCAAAATCCTGAATGCAGGAGCAACTCAGGGGAAATAATTTATTGTGATTTCTTCCCCCACACTCGAGAAGCACAATAAACGGGTGTAGCGGTAAGACGCATTACACTCACAAAGATAGAGCGCAGCTTCAAACCTTGAAGACAACATTGTTCAGAGCGGGACGGACATGTTTGATACCAAAAATAAATCAAACTTGCCATCCAGCCAGGCAATTACACATATGCCCCCCTCTTTCCATCTTCCTCAAAGATTTTTCCCCCCTTTCATGCAATAATCACGAAAAATGCAATAACCCCAACATTATTCTCTATCATTTCTACCAAATTCAAATGGCAAACACTAATCATTTTGATTAAAAATATAAAATTTAACATTATTTAGAGGAAAAAGAAAATCACAGACACAGAAATTCAGACGGGAAACATGGAAATTTTCTGACCGTACCTTGCGTTTGATCTCATGGATAGAAACTTTGGAATCTTCGATGTCGGGCATGAAAGTAGAAGGGACCCGACCCGGATCCGCCAAGATGGAAACGGCGTAATTAAACACACACATGACGGCAATACCGGTATAAACGAGGGCGTTAATCATACCAGGGGAGGTCATTAGACCGAACCAGCGGTGAATGAAAACGAAGACCGTACAAAAGTAAACAAAAGCGATGACGGAAACGACGACGGTTACCGGTAAGGAAAAGCTGAAGCCTGGCCTCATGGTTTAGCTCTTTACCATATAACGTTCGGATAAGTTGGGGATGCGCCGGCGTCAAAAACGTCAGTTTCCGGTGCTTCTGATATCAAGGTGATTTTTTTAAACTTCTGTTTTGCGGAGAAATGTTTTTCTTTTCATAAGGAATTTTGCGGAGAAATGTCGAACCTTTAAATTTGGAGATTGGTCTGGTTGGGAAACGACTGTTATATAATAATTTTGGCTTAATATATCAATTGACCCCTAAACTCTATAAAGTTTTTAATTTGGTACTTGATTTTTTTCGGGACCACTTGAACACCAAACTTGACGATTGTATTTGTGATACATATGGATAAAGCCGTTTATTTTTGGGAAAACTACCTCACTGACCACTAAATAAATTGGGGACAATGTCGTTTATTTTTGAGAAAAATTTATTTTTCTCCTCTAAATTGGTGTTGACACGTGTCACCACTTAATTAAATAATTTATTATTTTATTAATTTAAAATTAGGACTAAATTGAAAGAATGTGTAAATAATAGGGACCAAATGTGTAATTTTTAAATATACCCATCAATTGCCACATGGCAGTTCGGTCACTCCACCGTTAGGTTTTTAACGGCGGTAGTCAAAATAGGTTGATTTTATAAGTTCGGTGGTCTGATTAACGATTTCTATAGTTCGGTGGTCCAAATAAGTATCCTCAATTTGTTTGGTGGTCAGTGGATAGTTTTCCCTTTATTTTTTTTACTACTTTGATTTTTTAGATAATTAATTTTATTACCCAAGAACATCATAGCTACTACGAAAAATAATAAAATTGTACATCAAAAAAATCAAACATAATTTTCACCCTATATAATTAAACCCCAATTTTCGACATATCTGTGAATCTATATACTATCTCTCAAATGTAAAACTTTCTCATATAATTTTGTATTAATAATCTCTCTTATACTAGAAAAAATAGCAGAATAGACAGAAGGACTCGAACCAAATACCCTGCAGTTTCGTTTCCTTCACACAAAACATAAACAAGCACTCCACGCAAGCCTTAAAACTATTACCTTTGTTTACTACTTGAAAATCATTCTCAATTTATTATATTAAGATTTCAAAAGTAAATGACGTTAATCATAGATACCACTTTGAGAACAATTGTCAAGATTAGATAGCGAGGTGGGTAAAAATGGTTTAGATACCAAATTGATAAAATTTATTAAGTTTAGGGACCAATTAGTATATTAAACCCATAGTTTTATATATCTAGATTTCTTGACTGTGCAATGCCGTTGAAGCTTTATTTTTTTCCAATGCCCCTTTTGTTCCAATTGTTTTCAGATTTACCTTGCTCTAATTTGATTTTTGTGGTGAATAAAATAACAAAGAACAAAAGAAAGAGAAAGAGGGAGATTTAAATTATTCTCAAAATATAGATTTGTATACAATACATTTAGTAAATTTTTTATTTGTAGGCATAAGAAGTACATAATACATTAAACTCTAATTACTGTAGATAATATTCCTAATGATAAAGTAAGTCAAATCCCCTTGATAAAGTCCTTATCATGATAGACATCCACATAGATAAATATTCATAACACCCCCTTGGATGTCTATGAATATAATGTGCCTCGTTAAAACCTTACTAAGATAAAAATCTAATGGGAAAATTTTTCATTAGTGAAGGAAAAAATAGTATACACATCTTTGATACGCATAACATGTTGCCTCATTAAAAACCTTACCAGGAAAACTCATTGGGACAAAACCTCGGTTAAGGGAAAAAGAGTGCAACGCGTATTTACTCCCCCTCATGAAAACATCACAGAAGATCTTTGAATCTTCATAATTCAATCTTGAATATAATCTTCAAATGTTAAAATAGAGTATGCACTAATGGATAAATCTTCTAAATTATTGCTTGAAATAATTCATCAAATACTATTCTTCTGAAGATCATGAGGGACGAAACTTTAAAGAGATATGTTTTGTTTTATCACATTTGATGTATCCACCTTGAGATATAAATTCTGCATTATCTCTACATAAGATAGCTTGCATCTTATCTTGTGAAAGTAATTCACATATCTTCTGGATATGTTTAGCTAAACACATATTTCGGCTTTGCCTCATGCATAACAATTATTTAAAGGCAATGGTCTCGTAGCACTTAAATAGTATTTATGGACCAACTAAGATACGATGCTTTCAGATCAATTAATATATATGGTGCTTTTAGACCAAGAATATCATCATCTTTTTCTCGAGGGCAGAATGTATCTTTGTTTACATTAAGAGACCTAGAAACCAAATAGTGATCAACGAATATGCACTATGCATGTAAAGTCTCTTTAAACATTTTTCTGTGTATGCCGATTGTTGCACAAGGATTCAATTGTTAAGTAGATCTATTCATGAGTCTCAATGAATCGCCAACATACACAATAAAAACAAAGACAAATCCAGAGCTAAACCTCTTAATAAAATGCTCCAGAAATTAAATCATTCTTATAGCCTTCCGCTAATAAATATTCAATGGGGCGATTATACCAAATGTGCTCAAAATATTTTAATCTATAAAAAAGATATATTCAATATAATTGAATAATGTTCTCGAGAACTTGAATTAACTACTTATGACAATCTAAATCCTTCCAGAAGCTTCATGTAAATGTTATTATCAAGAGACGCATACAAATAAGATGTAACAACATCCATTAGGCGAAAACTAAGTTATTTCATTTATTGTCAGACTATTTAAAAATAACTGCATCCACCACTGAGGAATATATTTTTCTTATAATCAATTTCATGTCTTTGTGAGAATCTTTGTGCAACCAAACGAGCTTATATCTTGTGATTTCTCTTTTTGATTTCTCTTTCTCACAAAGGCTCATTAATATTCACGAGCTTTACACATTTCAATATACGGACTATAGGCCCAAATACTTCTCTTTTCAAAAGAGATCTTAGTTTCACCTCAATTGCCTCTTTCCATATTGGCCAATCATTTATCTATTTACATTGTCCAATTAACAATGATTCATGATCCACATCATCAAATAAAATTTCTAGTGATATATTGCATGCAAATGTATTATCGACGTCGATTTGATTTCAGTTCGACTTATTACCAGACATGACATAATCTACTGAGATCTCTTTATTATCAGATAGCTGAGTCATGTTAATGTCTCTATTGGAGACCTTTTAATCTTTTCTTGAGATTTTTATAATTCATTGATTCCTCGATCAGACCATCATAATTATAGCTTCCTTCCCTTTTTTGAGTATTTTTATCTTTGGAACCTACTTGTTTACCACGCTACAGGCATAAGTTAGACTCATTAGCAACTAGAGTTTGTCCTTCCGGGATATCAAATTTAAACGGAGCATTCATAGTTGGTATATGTAACTTAGTCACTCTATTAGGGTCAACAAAATCATCTGACAATTGATTTGCTAAATGAATTATTCTTTAAACTTACAATTCACATTGTTGAGTATGCGGATCAAACTAAGATAATGATAATTCATTCTAATTTATTTTTTTTCAGCTATTTTATTTTCTTCCCCTAATGTTGAGAAAACTGACTCATTAAAATGATAGTAGCAAATCGAGTTGTAAATAAATTTACTATCAGAAGCTCAAGATATACAATTATCAAGGGAAATTTGAATATGATATATATTCCCAACCTCCTTTGAGAACTCATCTTTGTGCGTTGTGGTGGAGGAAACAGAACATATACCGCACAAAAAAAAAATCTAAGATGAGAAATATCTGGTTTTGACCAAAACCAATTTGTAATGGGAAAATTTATGATAATTTGTTGGCTTGATGCGAATTAGTGATACTACATGTAAAATGACATGTCACCAGCATTATCAAGACCGATTATCTTTATAAGGTAATCTGAAAAATGTGCTCATAATTTTATCAACTGAGCAAGTAGGCTCCAAACACCAAGTTACGAGTTGATAACAAGGATACATATAACCATTTATTCGATGCATCGATTAAAATCGTAAAATATCTAGACCGACTGTAAGAAAGGTGTATGGGCCCACATATATCACCTTGTATCCGTTCCAGAAAATTAATAGATTCACAATCTATCTTAGCTGATGATGGTTGAATAATCGATTTGCTTTGATAGCAAGTATCACATGAAAAACATTACCTTGAAGAAAATTTTAGTTCTTCAATAATAACCACATGAAAGTGTTAATATTTTTTTTGCATCATAATTGAACCAGGATGGCCTAACCAGTAATACTAAATAATAAAGTTATCAGTAAACTTCTGATTTACAATAGCATGAGCTTCAATTTGTACTAATTTTTATATAGTACAATATGGATGACTGCATATATATATATATATATATATATATATATATATATATATATATATATATTTTTAAGATTTTATTATTCCTTGAGTTATACTCGTAATATTGAGATAGTCGGCACCCCCTCTACTAATATTCTCAATATATTTTTGTAAATATCTTTAAAATTCAATAAGTCTCTTTTCGCCTTTGACGAGTATAATGCACTGTGAAATGGATAGAATTCCATTTGAAAATAACATATTTTCTCAATCGAAGCCTTCTGTGATATTAGTACTTCCATATATAATACTCACATTATTCCCTTGCATTTTAAATGAGAAAATATGCATAGTTATGCACCTTTCAAAATGTTCTTTGTTTCATTCACTTCAGAAAATAAAAAATATTAAATATACCACATCATATCAAATCGGTTATCTATTAGAGATAAACATTCAAAAACTTATTGTTCTTACGAAACATTGATATTTTAGTATTTTGAGAAATAGTACTCATATTTTTCCCTTGCATTTAAATGAAAAAATATTTCTTACGCTTAAGTATAGTATGAGTACTTGCATTGTCTGCTAGGCATAAATAGCTACAATTCATTATATATTTTATTCCGAAAGTAATCATATTCTTTAAAGAATAAATTAACATAAAGCATAAATAAATAATATGTAAAACAAGTTAATATAAAGTAAATTAGCATAAATAAATAATAAAATTAACATAAAACAAAATAAATAAAAGATCAAATAGTCTTTTTAGAGGTTATAAGGGAAATAAAATAAATGACGAATTATTCCTTTTAAGGGTTATGAAAAATTTAACAATATCCAATTGAGTTGGACTAACAACGCCATAATTATTTTTGCCATAAACAAAATTTGTTTATATTTTCTTTCATTTATCATTCATGCTTATGGATAAAGTCCATAATACTTTGGCGTTTGACAAGTACGAGACCAATGGTTTATAACATCATATTGGTAAAAAAAAATTCACTTTCTTAGAATGATATTTATCGCTCTTGTCATCCTTGTAACCTCACTACCAGTTGGTAGAAGTATTCTTAAAATAACCATAATGTCTATGTCCATGCCTCGATCATGACCACAACTTCTAATATGGCTTTTATTCTTTCTATAATATAATCTCACATTCACTTCATGGAATGTAGTAGATCCAGTGTGCCTTTAGAACCTTTTTCATGATATTGTGTATGAGGACAATATTATTTGTCGTGAAAAGTGGAGTATGTTTTTGTTAACATATTCTTATCATAGAGAACAAAGATTTAATCATCGTACGCGGCATTGTTAAACCAGTCCACAAGGTCTTTTAAAATTTTTTTTTAAGACCAGTAGCTTCGCAGAACGGGATGTCCTACCAATATACTTTGATTATATCGAAATTATGTCTCTAATTGAATAATAATTTACAATTTTTGCATTCACTTCAAGGAATAAAACAGTTCCAATAATCGCATGGAATAAACATCATGCTTGCATTTACTTCAGGGAATGCCCCATCATTGATAATCGCATGGAATAAACACCATGCTTTACATTCACTTCAGAGAATGCCCCCATAAAACTTCTGGATCAAGACAAATTTTCGTAACTTGAAATGGGAGAAGTCTATGGTCGAGTTTTTCGACGAAGAAAAAATATTGCTTTCAAGCAAATATAGACTTTATAACAGTCTCTTGCAGATTCAAAATCACAGTTTACCGATAATGGTTTTCCTCTCGAGGACGATGGAGACATAGTGAATGACCGAGACAACTTCTCATAATCCCTTTTTTGATTTTTTTCCTTGATTCAAGCCATGTTTTTTAAGCCAATGAAACATATCACGTAAAACTCAAAACATGGTTAAAAAATATTAAATTATATAAAAATAATAACATAAATACATATTAGTTTTTAATTATATATATAATGTAAATATAACAATGACCATGACCGCTAATCTTCATCTCAATTTACATACGTGTAACCTTAACTCTTGCCCACCAAAAAGAAAAACGAATTACTGTAATTTTGTAAAGAAACAACGAGTTTAATGTAAGTATTTATAACTTTTTAAGTTGAAAAATAGTTAGCAATGGAAACATAAACAATTAAACCAACTTTTATGGATTATTAGAACGAAATAATATCTAAAGAATAGATTCAAATATATAAATTTTAAATTAAAAATAATTAACCAACCACTATATTAATATATATATATATAAATAAACTAATCATACCAAACTTTTCAAGCTAACTTGAATATGTAGTGGATGCAGTCAGCATTATCAAAATTGAAATCCCTATGAAATCACCAACAAGAACCACAAACAGCGAGATTTATATTATTCTCATATAGATTTGTATACAATGCCTTCGATAAATCATCTATTTATAGGCATAAGAATTACATAATACATTAAACTCTAATTACTGTAGATAATATTCCTAATGATAGACATACACATAGATAAATATTCATAACAATATTATAATTTTGTCATTTTATTTAGGGGTGCAGCTTCCATAAACAGAAATTAAAAACCAATTTCTAAGGCAGAGTGTTCTTCTTCAAGATAACCATCCATGGCTCCATGCCTGCAAAAATGATCAAGGCACCATTGGTGCAATATCACATTCAAGCTCAATAATGAAAATGCATGCATATTGGTTTCCAGTAAAGTAAAACCAAAAAGAAACAATATCACCAACTAGATAATTTGTATTAAGGACTGCAATAAGCAACAAATTTAGGCCTAACATCAATTTATATGGGAGTATTAGTGACTCAACAAACTCTAAAAGGTCATGCTAACCACAAACATTTATACTTCTTACTTCTTGGATGCACATACCAATTCATGAAAGCATCTTTCTTTGTCAACAGAATCTAAGCTCGAGTAGTTCTTCGTTCCTTCGCCGAAAGTGTTGTTATTTACATCGGGTAAAATGATACAATCTACGAACATTCCCTCCCTGGATGAAAATTGCAACATTATAGTATCAGATAAAAACAAATCAGGTTAACCTAAAAATGAACAATGAATCCATTCCACAACCATTCAATCCTCAAAATCCCAATTGATGTCTCTCCTAGATGAGGTACCAAGCACTGAACTTGTTCTTCTCCTCCTCCTAAACCCCGAATATGAACCTGAACGAGACGAGGAGCTCCTAAACCTCCCGAAAAACGAGACGAAACTCCGGAAAACTTGCCCCAATCCCCTATTTTCTTGTGACCTTCTCCCAGTTGGCGCCCATGAAATCCTTCTAGGAGCACCTGCTGCATTATTAAACCCACCATCCATCTCGGTGAAAACAACGGGAAACTCCCTCTCTTCTGCTCTCCTCCCACCGGGAAACCTCCCCACTGCGAACCCTCCTCCTGGTAGCCTCCATATTGTTAATCCCACGGTTTCTTCATCTCTAACTGCTTCGTTTTCCCCTAAATTGTTTTCGTTGTTTTCCCTTGGCAACTCATGGCGGCAAACTGGACATGAGTTTCGAATGGAAAGCCAGGGTAATATACAATCCGAATGGAAAATATGCTTACAAGGCATTTCCCGAGCTTCACAATCTAGTTCGAACTGCTCTTTACAAACTGCACAGTGAGATTCCGTGCTTACGTGTCCGCCGGTGATCTTAATCACCGGCATTGATTCAATCGCCGCTTTGGAAGCGGGTGGTTGCTCAAAACGGCCAACCCCGTTTACTTCTAGCTGAGATAATTGATCAAGAAGCCGATCAAAACCCGAACCCATTAAGAAGTCGGACATAGTAGCAGGTAAGGGGCGAAGACCGGACCCTGATCCATCATCATAATAAAGCTCGAAATTGGTATTGCCTCTATCGGGAACAACGCCTTCGGATTCAGGGGTAGGTCCACGGAGAACGACGACGGGATTGAAAGGGGACCGATCGCCAGCGTTTCTTCGAGCTCGTCGGAAATGAGGAGTGGCGGTGGGTCTGAGAGCTGGGTTGGGCGTCTCGGAGTACCTAGAGGCGGCGGGGAAACGGTGGTGAATGGGAGAACGAGAGGGCGTTTCGAATTCTTCGATGAATCCGCTGCCGCAGTCGGGACAATGGATCGAATCTTGCGGGGATCGGACCCGGATCCGGATGAACCGGTTACACCTGTAGCACCAATAGGGTGATCTTATCGACTCCATCGAAAAGTACTAACCTCAGAAGAATTGAAGGAATCAAAACTTTGAGAAATCGGAGAAAATTTAAAACCCTAGAATTACAGAGAGAGCTTAAAAAGGAAAAAGGGGGAAATTGAGAGAGAAAATGGAAAGGGAAGGGAGGCGCGCGTGGTGTGGTGTTTAATTAAGCGTCGGATTATGCGCTTTATACTTTTGAAAATGGATTGATTAATTAACGGAATATGGTTTGCTTAATGGTTACTCAGTTAACGGCGTTAGAGAAGCAGCACCGGAAGTCGTTGAACTTTTCGACCACTGAGTTCCCCAACTTGTTACTTATTGGCTAATCACATTTTTCCTTTATTTATTATTTTTTTAACTTTTCATAAATAAATAAAAATTAAATAAAGAAACCTTAAAGATAATATTAAAATACAAAAATTCATTATGGAAACAATAATTACAATCAAATTTATTTCATTCATATTTTCATAATTTGAATATTTAACTTTACTTAAAATATTTAATACTTTATCTCAATAAACCAACTTATAATTATCATATTCTTTTAGTTATAAAAAAAATTAAGTCTCTTTAACAAAAATAAAATAAAAAAGCCTTCCGCCTCAAATTCCAAACCAAATAGTATATTGCACAAATTTAGGGGGTTTATTGTACTTAGAAATTAATTTTAAGAAAATAGGTGATGTCCGGAGCTGAGGAGCTGAGCCGCCCACGCTGTCAAGCCTGCCACTAATAGGACCACGTTAAAAGGAGGAGGCGAGGTCCCTGGAACGTCGGCTGCAGGTGGCGTGGTCCTTCGACCACTGTAGAAATTGGCTTAGTTTACTAATTTTCGGCCAACCGACTCCCATCCCCTAATTAATAGGCCAAAGTTGGCTTATATGGCCAATTTTGCCGAAGAATTGTTTATTACGTGGGTCAAAAAAATTAAACAATGGGTTTGAGAATACTTAATATTAACATGGTGGGGTTGACCAATACCAAAGCATCACATCACATGTAAGTCAATTTCAGTTTATTATTTTGGTAAAATATTTAACTTAACATGTGACCATTTATATGTCATATTTAGTGATGGCACTAGCACATTATAACAATTTAGTAATAAATTATCATTAAGTGTTTTCTTTAAGTATTAAACCTTAAATGTTGAAGACTCCAATAAAAAAATTCAAGCAATAGGTTAATTGTGTATTTAGTATTATTCAACTTTGTATTATTGTTGTAGCAATATTTTTTAAAAAAAATGGACGTGTTAAGTTCGCAATAACTTTTGATTTTAAATTTTGAAAAATTGTAAATAATTTTAAATTTGGACGGGTTAGTCCAAGTGGTAATTAGCTTGATATCACTTAAGCATGTCTTGAGTTCGAGATATTTTGTAAACAGAAAATTCTCAGTTGGGTGACTCACCTACTAAAGTCAAGTGTATGATGCGGGTCGGTCTGGATTAATCAAGACAAAGTCCTGGAGAATCGAGAGGGCAACCGAGAAAATTATATTGGGACTCTAGTTTAAGCAATAAACTTAACTGTTAGATAAGGTATTGTTATAATACTATCCAACTGTTATTTGACTGAATTATGTAGTCTAATGGTTAAAGATGCTCATGTTATCTTATTTTGTATAAGTTCGAATTCTAACATTTACGTATTAAGTAGTTTTCCATCTTTGTCGTAACCTACGATAACCTAGAAATCGGGAAATTCGGCATCTCCATCGAGATATCTCACTACTTGCTTCATGCTCGGCCGTGCAACAGGCACATCATCTGAGCAAATTAGGCCCAATTTAAGCACCATCAGCATTTCATCTTCACCATATTGCCCATTAAGCCTAGGGTCAACCACATCAAAGACTCTGCCCTCTCTATACATTTTCCATACGCAATCAACCAACCCTAATTCTAGAGGTAATGCCTTAGGCTCAATTGGCCTACGTCCACACACAACCTCGAGTAAGAGTACACCAAAGGCATATACGTCGGAGCTTGTCGTCGCCTTTCCTGTCCGAGTCACCTCGGGTGCTAGATATCCCAACGTGCCAACTACCCGACTCGTTCTCAGATTCGACCCGTGTTAGGCCGAAATCTCCTAATTTCCCATTCAATTCATCATCTAGTAACACATTACTGGCCTTAACATCTCTATGAATCACAACTTGTTCATAACCTTCATGTAAGTAATGAGGTTTTAGTTCCCTTTGAAACAATCACAGATTGCTTTAGACAAGTCTTGTATTCCCCAATTGGACATGGAATCAATTATTGCATTCTTCTTTGACCCTTCTTTCTTACATACTAAGCGTTTTGAAGTTGGAGTCCAATCACGGATGGAATTTTTTTCATCCCTTTTCGTGGTCTCTATTTATGTCGTTACCATTAAAATTAAGATTTGATGTTATAATTTATGATTAGAGTTTAGGAAATTTAGGGTAAGGTGTATTTTTAGGGTGTAAGGTATATGGTTTACGATTTAGAATTTATAATTAGTGTTAAAATTTAATTTTGTAATGTTTTTTAATGTTAGGGCTTAAATACACCAAAAGGGGAAGAAGGTTTTTATCCTTCAATCACTGTGATTGTCGTTTTTAAGAATACTCTTCCTCAATATAAATATTGAAATTTGGATATTAGAATCGGTGTTTTGGATTGACGTATGATTTACTGTTTAGACTTTATATTTTTTTTAGTTTGGTATTTTTTAGGTAAGCTTCGAGTTTGAAGACTTGTGTACAAAAGTTAAATGTATGATGCAGATCGATTCAAATTAGTCAGAATAAAATTTTTAAAATTAGAAGGAAAAAACAAAGAAACATATGTTTTCGTTTAACATGTGATTATTGATTAAGGATTGGTTTTGTCTATATATACTACGATTAGACCTTACAAAGAAATGAAAAGACAAGTAATGACTTAAATCCTGATTAGGCCCAATATATATTTTTGTTGAAAGATTGATTAGGCTCAATATAACTTGGCGGGCCATGGGGTTTTTCCGAAAACCTTTTACTGTTAAAACATTAAAGTTGAGAATATACTTCAATTTGATTTTTTTATTATGTTCTTTTTTTTTTCTTTTACTTAATTAGATACTTGAATCAGTAAAGTTAAAATATATTAAATAAGTTTATTAACTTGCATTGATTGTTATTATATTGATGTGATTGTTAATTTTATCGATGTGTCCGTCAATATATAAACGTTGACATAATAGCGAAACTTAAATATACACTTGTGTTATAACCTTAAAATTCTCAATCTCTAAATGGCAAAATTTTGGTTGCTTGTGGATTACAACAGGTTCAACGAACTTGGGAGGAAACTTACGAAAAATCGGAAGAATATATCCCTTGTTGTCTTGATTTTAAAGTTAGCATGGATAAGTTTCTTTATCACATGTGGGAAGAACGCAATGCTAGAGTCTTTAGAGGAATAAGTCGATCTCCTGACACTCTATTTGATTGTTTATGATACACTATTGGTATACAATTGTATAGGCACAAAATAGACACAAATGATTGTACTAATAGCCATCTTTGTATAGTTAGGGGCATCAGCATTGGTTGACCCCTAAATTCTTTAGTTGTTATCTATTCTTGTAGCAGGTATTCTGCTCACCGGATAAATACAAACAATTATTTATTCAAAAAAAAAAGTCTTCACTTTTACACGCTCGAGTCTATTAAAATTTTAATAGAATAAATATTGCAGTTATCTAACTATTTTCCTCCAACGTTTAAAAATGATGGGTAGAACTTACAACAAAACAATGTTGATGAATCTAAGTTTGGACCTCAAATTTATTTATTTTTTCATAAGTAACCGACATAACAAGACGACATTGGATTGAGTCATGAGTACCACTTACGTTAGGCTCTACCCAATCATTTGTAAACTACAAGAGGAAGCCTCGTAAAAGATAGTTGCTATGATCCAAGACTTATTTCATTAAAAAATTGTTCAATAAATATCAATAGACTTTGATCGACAAGAGCAATGACATTTTTAATAAAAAATTCAAATTTTATCTTAAAATTTGTAATAATTACTATTTTATTGATTTTTAAATTATTTTAAATGTTTATTGAATATCTCAATATATTTATTAATTTTTAGTGATTTTCAAAATAAATTCATTATCTTTAATTATTAAATATTTGTAATACTTTTTTCACTTTAAAAAATAAATAAACCCTGAAGTTTCTAGAAAAAATAATCAAGCTCATCTACATTGTACATCATCATCCAAACATTGATTGTCATGCTAGTAAAATTATTTTGATACACAAGTTTGTTAAAGTTTTCACAAGTCTTTTAATATTAGAGTTTAAGGATTTAGTGTATAGAATGTAGAATTTAAGGTGTATGGCTAGCTAGAATTTAAGGTTTAAGGTTTAGGTTGTAAGGTGCTAGGGTTAGAATTTAAGTTCTAGATTTTGTAGCTTAAATATGAAGAGTTGTATAAATTTTTTTATATCAAAATATAACCTATGTAGTCAACAAACTCTAGAACAATGATTAAAGCTCTCAGTTAACACTCTACTTTCTCTTAGATTGTGGGTTTAAGACCCAATAAGAACAAAATATGCGGTGTAATTTCTATTTGTGTAACCCTATAAATTGCAAAACAGCGTTGCCTCATCTAATGCAAGGAAAATGGATTTAGCCGCCTTCTTTTGTCTCAAGCACATGAAGAGTTTGAATTAGAAGTCTCCGGATTATGGCATTGGCACCACCAACACTTACATAGTTGCGTTGCGTGTTTATATACATTACTAGATATATATTTTTATCACGTCTAAAAAGAGGCGAGATCATTAATTTCACATAAAAAATGTCTTGAAATATATAAACGGTGGCGTTGCACATCTTATCAGACATATTTTTTAGAAAGACGGTAAAGGCTCCGTCACAAGTGGTATTGGAGTGATCCTTAAGGGACAGACCCAGGATTTTAGGTTAGGGGGGGCGAACCTATAAATTTCTAGGAGGGGCGAACTTATAGAAGTTTAGGGGGCGCGAAAATAGATTTTTAATAGAAAATATATAGAAAAATTCTAAAATTTTTCTACATCATATATGATTTTCAAAATTTTAGGGGGTGCGGTTGCCCCCCAGCACCCCCTCGGTCCATCCCTGGATCCTTTGACTGTCCAATTTCACGCGCTGCACATCTTATCAGACAAGTCTTTTGAGAAGAGGGTAATGGCCCCCTGACATTTTGTAAGACTTTATATTTAAAAGTAGATTTATAAAATTTTAGAGGTGGTCTTATAAAATTTTCAGGGCCAAAATTAGATTTTTAATAAAAAATATATAAAAAAATTTTAAAAAATTCTAAACCATATACAAATTTTAAATTTTTTAAAAAATATCACCCCTCCAGCTCTTCGGTCCATCTTTGATTTCGAGCTCTATGGCACCCACAGCCCCCAATGAGTGTGCAGAAATAATGTCATTACAGAATAGTTGACAAAAATACTGAAAGGAAGAAGTTTATTAGTCTCCATTAAAGCCAAATTAATGTGGTATTTCACTTGTTTCCCCTTCTTCAAGAAGGCCGGCTTGTAAAAAGAATAAACCAATCGAGTATACTAAACCCAGAAAAAGAAAGAGGCCTAGGAAAAACCTAATCTGAATTCTGAAAACAATCCAAAAAAACGAACACCTACGTTGGTTTCATTATAACCAAAAACAACCATCAAAATGCCTCTCCCGCCGATTCTCGTACCTATATATACAACTCAACCCTACCAAAACCTCCACGATCGCCGCCTCCGTTTTCTCCAAATCCGAGAAATGCAATGTCTGCAACAACAAGACTGTCCGCTTCGCATCCAGTTTTTGTTGCTCCAACTCCCTCTCTTGTTGCCATCTCAACGTATCATGCGCCACCGGTGCCAACCACCCTATTATCTCCTCCACCGCCTCTTTCCACCCTTGTGCCAAACCTTGTCCCCCGCCGGAATCCTTGCTCCATTGACCTTTCAGCTTCCTTCTCAAAGCTTGTTTCAGGCTTATTGGCAACATCTCGAACATGCTCTCTCGTGCTTCGTCGTCGATGCTTGTTGTCGAGTGGAAACAACTCTCTGCCATAATGATTAGGTTCGCATAACGAAAGGCAAGCCCCGATGCTCCCACGGTGTTCGCCGGAGCCGACTGTATCAGCCTTTTGTTTCTCACACTGTAGGAACGTCTTGGTTTGGCCTTGGAACCCGATTTCGAGGCTTGTTTCGTATACTTCTCTTTCTCCACTAGAAGGCAATAATTGGCCTCGGGATAAACCTTCATGTTTAAGGCTTTCCTTTTGGGAATATAAAAGTAAGGAAGAGTTGGGACGAAGGGTCCAAAAATGGTGCAGATTCTGGCGTAAACCACGAAGACGATTCGAGCCATTAACCCCACAGTTGTGTCAAATGTTTGGCTCCAAAGGGAAACCTGTCTGAAATGTACAACCTGTTTTCTTTGGAAAGTGATTTCGTTGTTGAGTTTCCATTTCTGCATTTTCTTCTCCGACGCTTCTAATTCGTTGAGGGCTGCCAACGATTCGTATAGAGCTGATGTCGAGTTCGCGTATTTCTCCATCTTTTCAACGGTTTTCCCAATGTTTCTGGAACTAAAACCAACGTTTCTGACATCAAAAACTCCCTGTGTCATGTTGTGGTAAGCGATTTCGAACCTGTTGAGTTCTTCATCGACGCATTTCTTGCTCAAACGAGAAACCACAGTGACGGCATGACCGAGATCCTCGAGCTTCTCTTTACAGGCAAGTTCAAGAAGATATCTTTCACTCACAGAGTTTAAAAACGATACGCCACGGGACTTCACGGGACCTTGCCGGAGTTTGAAGAATTCATCGTCTGAGAGAGAGTTATACAGTGCGACAAGGCGAGACATAGTTTTCGCCGCCTCGAAGGCTAAGATTTGAAGCGTGGAGTTGGAGGATAAAGAGCCACCAGCAGCAATGAGCGACGCCATGGACGGCGTCGTGAGCCTAATTAGTCGCCTCCCGCCTCCGAGTCCGACTCACCGTGAGGTGATGTTTTCAGAGTGTTTTGAGATTTGGGTGGTAGGGCAAGAAGAGAGACGTGGGGGTATTTGAGGAGATGTTGCGGACATTTCCAAGCTTCTTCATTGGCAACGCGCAAATTATCAGGACAATAATTGGAACAGTGATTTTCTTTGTTCTGCGTGTGTGAAACTAGGAGATACAGGGAGGACAAAGAAAGAGACATTTTAATTGATTATTCTTGGTCCACGTTAAGGTTTTACTGCCGCATAGATTACGATAACTTTATGTTAGAGACGAACTTATAAAATTTTAGTAGAGACGAATTTATAATTTTTATTAAAATTATATAGGAATTTTAATTTTGTAGGGGTAGCCGCTCCTCCAGTCCCCTCTAGGTCCATCCCTGGCCACATGCAACAATATTCTCGTTTTCTTTTGATCAAATTATGGTTTTAACTCCTCTGTTATACTAAAAAATATGATGATGTTCATCTTAAGAAACTCAAGTTCAAATCGTTTTGTCTGCAAGTTGTGTATGCTTTGTCACATAATTATAAATAATATGTATGAACAAATACTATTTTATAATCGCCTTAAGATTATTAAAAATGTACAACACCATTAATTTATTCAATTAAAGTGATAACTTGAATTTTTCTTAAATAATCTCAAGCATTTAAGTTATTATTAGTTGAACAATATTTTTTCTTAAATCATGTCATCGGTTTAATAGAAATAATTAACGACGTTATTAATTTTAGATATGTTAATATTAAGTTCAAACTAAAAAAAATTAATTATGTTATATGAAAAAGCAGAGGGTGAAATCAATGTTCAGTATAATACAGGGACTAAATTGAGAGTTATACCTTTTCTATGATTTGTCGGTTTTGGGGAACTGAGGTGGGAATGGTGTTTCTTATTTCAGACTTCACATCGAGAGCACCGCACATTTACATGTCGTCCACAATATTTTAATAATTTTTTAAAATAATAATATGAACTTCGAATCCTATTATATAATATTGTTAATTATCAATCAATTTCAATAATCATTGAGAAGCAAGCATGAAATGCTACTAATGTGCTGGAGAAAAGGAAATATTATTATTTTTAACTAATCCCTCCGTTGCTGATACGCTCACTTGTTTTAATTTTTTTTATATATTTTATTAGATGAATCTAGCACGTGCAACGAATACCGTTGAATAATGAATATTACTAACGTTAAACATCGCTGAACACCATTAAATTAATTAATAAAAATTAAACATTTTAATGACTCAAAATATAATTATAAATTATTTAAAATAAAAGTTCCATTAAATTATTTTTCATATATATTATATTTTTAAATTTTTTAATAATTAGATTAAATATTAATCTTAGTCAATTTAAAAAATAAAAATCCGAAACTCAATGTTCAGATTTAGAGTTTAAGGTTTACAATTTTAGGTCTATGGTTTAGGGTTTAGGGTTTTAGAAATTATTATAATAAAAAGGCTTAAGTGGTAAATAAGTGCTCAAACTATACTTTTTTTAGATAGGTGCCTAAAGTATTTTCCCGGCCAAACAAGTGTCTAACGGCTAACGTTTTCAACGTTACTCAAATAGATGCCAAACTGTTAAGTGGCACGAAAAATACTTTAGGCACATATCTGAAAAAATATATAGTTTGGTAACTTATTTGCTAGTTAAGCATAATAAAAATGAAACATAATTAGATACACAAAAATTTTAAAAATTGTCATTAAAATAATTTAAACTCGAGTTAAATAAAGTTGAAATAGGAAACTTTGTTTTCATCTTTTCGCACTCTTTTAAAAATATTTTCAATAAAAATGGTGAAAAATATTTTTTATGTTTTTAAATTTTACTTATTTTTATTTTTTAAAAATTATTTTTTAATTTTACATCTAAATATATTTTTCAACGTTTTTCTTTTAATTTTCATGAAAATAAAAACAATCTATATTCTCTAAGACCAAGCATTGAATTTCTAAAACTTTGTTTTTGTCATTGAGTCACGATCTCGTTGACAAAAAATAGTTGATTATTTAAGCTTTCTCTGGATGATGAACTCTGGCTATTTAAAAATCAATTTGAAATTATTTAACAATTAACTTTGAGATCTAAACTAGAAATTTATTAAATACATATTTTTAAAATAAACTAAATTAATTAATTGAATTGGATATTTTTTGTGTTTTGTAATTTTAAAATATGATTTGATTATTTGCGTATGAACTTGATTAACTTAATTTAATTATAAAATTCAATTATCTTTTTACCTAACTTGAAGAAAAATGACATAAACAAGAAAATAACTCCTAGTCAAAGGATTAATTCCTTAGTTAAACTACATAAATGATCACCATACTATTGAAAAAGTTGCGATTTAACTACTTTACTTTTTTTAAGCAATTAAACTACAATACTATTAAATTGGATGCAATTTGACCATCAGCCATTAGAGGTTAACAGTAGGGTGATGTGGCAGTTAAAAAAATAGGGGTATAATTACATGGTCCTTACTATTTACACATTCTTTCAACTTGGTCCTAATTTTAATTTAATAAAATAAATTAATTGTTTAATTAGATTGTGACACATGTCACAACATAATTAATAAATCAAATATAAATAATTAAAAAGTCCTCCAATAAGGTGGTGACACGTGTCACAATCTAATTAAATAATTAATTTTTTTATTAAATTAAAATTAGGACCAAATTGAAAATTGTGTAAATAGTAAGGACCAAATGTGTAATTATACAATATTTTTAACTATCACGTCACCCTACCATTAACCTCTAACGACTTGTGGTCAAATTGCATCCAATTTAATAGTATGTTAATTTAATTGCTTAGAAAAAAGTAAGGTGGTCAAATCGCGATTTTTCCAATAATATGATGGTCATTTATGTAGTTTACCCTAATTCTTTCGGGTTGATTTAAATTTTGTTCATTAAAAAAACATTCAAATATGTTGTTGTAAAGAATGTGATTTGTTACTTTAAGTGTTTGATATTTTTGACAAATATTTATTTTAAACACACGATAGTAAATATAATTGATTGTAAAATATAAATAATAAATTGAGGTATTTATTTTATAATTCCATACCACAAAAGTATTTTTCCCCCAAAGCCTCAAACACTATCTTTTTAATTTTACATTTTGAATTAGATGATTTGAAAAATACTTTAATAAGAATTATATTCACCTCATTGTAAAAAATTCAAATTGAAGCCGTCTGGCCTCAGAGCTTGAGACTCATTCGCAGTCTAAATTGCTGACCAAATTTCATCTTCAAAAAATAAAACTTGTAACATACTCATCGAGGTAGAACATAACTTGGAAAGTTGAACCTTCATCTTTTTAATAGGAATTGTATTCACCTTATTGTAACTACATCGAAAATGGTTCTCAAAGGTTGTTGTAATCTGTATCGAGTCTAACAATATAACGTTATCAACTCGGATAGATAAAATACAATTAAAATTTTTTCTCATATAGGCCGTTAGATGATTTTTTTTGTATTTTCTCCTCTTCCTTACACCATTTGAGTCTCGATTTCTGTAACAATTCTAATTCTTCATTATTTTTACGTTTTAAATTAGATGATTTAAAAAATACTTTACGCTTTAAAAGCTCCTTATTTTTCATTACTTATGATGACAAGAGTATTTTTGATCCAAAAGCATTGTTCATTTATAATAAAGAACTAATCCAAAATGAGAAGAACAAATAACTTAATATTAAAATAACTCGACTCAAAAAAATCGATTAACACTCTCAATCAGATTAGATGGATTAAGCAAGCTAGATTTATTAAGCAAGATTTTTCCTTGTTTCTTCACTGAAAATAAACCTTGTTTCCATTTCGCAACTTGTGTTTATATCATCACCATTTTATTATTAAATAAATATATGCCCCGTATCACGTACGGACCATTTTGTATGTGTCGTTGGTGAATTTCGGAAATTCCATTTCCGCGTTTTGTTGATTGCTTCAACTATTTATTAATCTACTTACGGTGTGAAACAATAATTTAAAAATAATTAATTTATAGAAATAGACAACTGAAACTGCACTTTTTGTTTTGTTCGAAAACAACTGAAACTGCTGTAAAGAAAAATTACATACTCAGAAATCAAAATCAACGGAATTGAATTGGTGAAATTATTTGGAAACCGGATTTTGGTGTGGACTTTGAGTTGGACTGACCATTTTGTGTAAAGACTGAACTGACAATTGCCTTGTTATTATTTGTGTGTTGGAAATTGGAATGATAGTCAAGAAGACCCCTGAGTGTTTGACCATCCAAAACAAAATGATGATCAATTCTCTTATCTTCCTTTACTGCAATCACACGCTTAATACACTATTCTATACAATTTGGTACTGTAAACTAAGTTATTATTTTAGTGAAAATATTTTATTTAGGTAAACTATGTCAGGTAACATCAAATTTATTGGTGACTTATTTTTACGATAAAAAATTTTTAGCCCAAAATTAAATCCGATAACATAAATTAATGTAGGTTTTAGATCCGGACAAAATTAGTTATTACAACTACCGAACTTATTAAATTGATCTATTTTGACCACCATCTTTAAAAAACTAACGAAGGGTGACGTGACAGCTAACGAAAATTTATGAAATCACACATTTAACCTTTGTTATTTACCTATTATATTAATTTAATCCTAATTTTAATTTAATTAAATAAAATTAACGAACCATTATGGAAAGGAGTTTACTCCCTTAGGGATTTGATCCCGCATCACTAGCACAAAAAACTCATACTCCAACCGCTAAGCCAAGCTCACCAATCTAACATGGAGTGCTAACATATTTTATTAAACCATTATTTGTTGGTGAAAACTAAAGAAAATTTAAAGAAGAAAGAAAGTATGGAAATGGTGATTCATATTTAAATTAAATCAAATATTTATTAAAATATTCGAATATTTAGTAATTTTTATATTTAAATTAAATCGAATGTTTGTGTGATTAAACACATCTCAAGTGATCTATGTTCGAGTCCACTTTCAACCATTTTTACTTTTTTCCTAACTGCATTATAAAATACGTATATAAAAGTGTGCAATATATATCGTTAAGAGTAGTTTGGTGCAGTAGTAAAGGCGTGAGAATTTATTGCTCTGGCCCTAGGTTCAAATTCTCATTCCCATACCTTTTTTTTTCTTTAAATTTTCTTTAGTTTTTATCAATAAAATAATGGTTTAATAAAAATATGTTAACATCTTATGTTAAATTGGTGAGCTTGGCTTAGCAGTTGGAGCACAGGTTTTCTATGTTAGGGACGCGAGATCAAATCCTCAAGGGAGTAAATTCTTTTCCATTTTATTTCTTCTAATTTTTATGATCAATCAGATGGTAACACGTGTCACCATTTGGTTGGTTAATTAAATTAAATAAATTAAAACTTAAAAATAGATGGGACACGTGTCGTCATTTGATTGGTTTGTTAATTTTATTTAATTCAATTAAAATTAAGATTAAATTGATATAATAGGTAAATAAAAGGACTAAATGTGTAATTTTATAAATTTTCGTTAACTGCCGCATCACCTCACCGTCACCCCTCTGTTAGTTTTTAACAGCGGTGGTAAAAATAGGTCAATTTAATAAGTTTGGTGGTCTGATTGACGAGTTCGATAGTTCAGTGGTCAAAATAGGTATGCCCCTAAAGTTCGATGGTCACTGGAATAGTTTACGCTAATATTAAATAACAAAATCAAAATATTGTAGTCTTGAAGGTTGAAGTCTTAAAATGAGTCATACTCATAATATTCATACTTAAAAGAAAAAGAATAAACTAAATAACCCTAAGTCTACATCCATTAAAATAACAATTAAAATGGTCCTAACAGACTAGAATCGGGTACCTGGTACGGGTCCCAATCACATTGGGTACCCACCGGGTATCGGGTCTACGAAATCTGGATTCAGTCCCGGTCCAAGCGAGCAAACTCCTTTCCATTTTATTTATTCTAATTCTTTACGACCAATCAGATGGTGACACATGTCACCAGTTAGTTGGTTAATTAAATATAATTAAATTAAATAAATTAAAACTTAAAAATAGATGGGACACGTGTCGTCATTTGATTGATTTGTTAATTTTATTTAATTAAATTAAAATTAGGATCAAATTGATATAATAGGTAAATAACAAAGACTAAATGTGTAATTTTACAAATTTTCGTTAACTGCCACGTCACCCCTCGTTAGTTTTTTAACGGCGGTAGTCAAAATAGGTCAATTTAATAAGTTTAGTGGTCTGATTGACGAGTTCGATAATTCGGTGGTCAAAATAGGTACGCCCCTAAAGTTCGGTGGTCACTGGAATAGTTTACGCTAATATTAAAAAGTTAGAATATTATAGGCTTGAAGGTTGAAGTCTTAAAATGAGTCATACTCATAATATTCATACATAAAAAAAAGAATAAACTAAAGAACCCTAAGCCTACATCTACTAAAACAACAACTAAAGTGGTCCTAACATACTAGTATTGAGTACTTTGTACGGGTCCCGGTCCTATTGGATATCCACCGAGTATCGGGCTCATAAAATCAGGATTCAATCTCGTTTCCGGTCGCAACCAGGACCTAAATTTTGGATTTGATCTCGGTCCCACCAAAATCAGTTCCGAGTAAAGATCCACCAGATTACGAACACATGTCGTCCCCCATTACGAACCATCTCACGTTATCCAATCCAAGCTTGAAGCTTTCCTCTACTATCCTGGACATCCGTACACCTGACCATGACCTGTACCAGCATGTGTTCTTGAACCTGGAAGTGTCCTCGGAGATTCTGAACGGCGAGGATGTAGGCGGAAAGTTTTCACCACCGGGAGGCTTGTCATCGAGCCAAACGAACCCGCGGGTAACATTAGGCCTTGCGCGGTATTTACATAATCCGTAGCTTTCTGCCATTCCTTTCCCTGGTAATGAGAAGTTGCGCAGACAAATACGTTCGTGGTTTCATTGACGCTGTAAAAGCTGCATGAGAGGCCAGAAAATAGCCAGTCTATGAAAGTCCTTAGAAGCCTGCAACACAGTGTTATCAAGTATCAGAAATGTGACACTGTAAATACTGATATGGTCTACACACATCTTACTAACATGACATAGTCTTCGCATACCTCTCGGTGCACCCATTGCCTCAGTTTCTCAGATCGGTTCGTCACACTCCTCAAATGCAGCATGTGGTTAACAGTTTGATCCAAGAGAGCATCAATGCTACACTGAATTTGTACAAAAAGTATATTGGTTATACTTTGATGGCATATCGGGAACAATATATTAGAAGTGTAAACAGAAGTACTGACCTTAGCACCATTCGGGACAAGTTCTCGCAGCGCCTTAAGCCGATCATGGATCAACTGTCTATCCCTTGGCCTCGTCCTTGGCTTATCACCAGCTCTAGCCTTTTTTTTAGCCACACTGGACTGCTTTTGCCCTTTCCTGGAACGTGTGTAATCGCAACTTTTTTCTGGATCATTATCAGTTAACATGCTTATTGTACTCTCGGAAGAGGCTGACATTTTAGAACTAGAATTGGCTCCACCAACATATGCCGAAGATGTAAGTCTGCTCGACGGAGTGGAATCGTCCTTTACACTTTGAGGTCGAGAAGGAAGTTGTCTGGTACATGTCATGCCATGATCGGATATGTTAGCAATATCATATACTTGGCCTACTACAGCTTGCAACAAATACTCTGCACCACCTACGTTGGTAGACAAAGGGAGCTCATTTCCATCAAAGAGATCACTCAGTACCTCCTCACTTAAAAAAGACGACTCCCACAAATACTCGTCGCTCTCTCTTCGAAATACCGGTCCAAGTGCTTTGTGCAATTCACAATCTTTGGGGAAGCTTAGGAAACAAGCATCATCAGCATAGTAGTTCACAGAAGGTGGTGCCAGAGGATCTTTGGCTGGCTGGTTGGAACATGCTCGCACTGCGTAAGTACTACATTCGGGAAACACTTGCGATTCCTCCATAAGACAAGACAAGCCATATAGTTCGGTCTCCTGTGTTGCTAGCTGGTTGGAACATATACGTTGGCTTAGTGGTGATGACACTTCACTGAGGCTTACTGGTGGGACACTATTATTTTCGCTTTCACTTTCAGGAACTTCAGGCAGATCCATTGCAGGCACCTGAAATGCATTCTGAATACTAAACAATTTATCGAGCTCGACACTGTCGACAGCAGTTGAATCTTCAGAGTTTAGCGGGCTAACTGATGCACTCGAAGACTCTTCTAACTTCTCGGAACACCTTGACATTAGCAATGATGGGGGAAACTGTGCATGAATGTAGGCAAATCTATCTTTGATATATGCAAGAATGGACAAATCTTCATCGACCTGTCGATGTGTGGAGAAATAAACCGAAGAACATAAGATACATTACGAGGCACAGTTAATTGATGCACTGACTTATCATAAAACATCTCCAAATCTACTATAATCCATAAGAAAATTTTAGACCAAATACATACCATCTCCAGTGAACCAAGTTGAAGAACTCCATGTGGAAGCACAGGTACCAGCACAATACTCTGCAGGAGCATCAGAAATAATCAAGTCTATCATCCGTTTTAATGATTCAAACGACGCATGTACATCGAATAGCTCGAATATATTACCTTGAATCCGGATGCAAACTGAAGTAGCCATTCCTCTGGACACTGGCAATTGAAAAATAACAACACTGTAAGCTTTAAGTGTATGGTCTAAGAGCTGAAACTTACATGGGGCTCAAATGCTTAAGCTTCCAAAGCAGAGCATATGTCCAAGGTGAATTGGTGCAGAAACTCTTCAACAACTGCTTTAAAATAGAGGTCGCCATTTTCCTGAACTTTCAAAGGCAAAGTTGGAGGAGAAAACAAGTTAAACGATATGGACAAAAATCAAAAGGTGTAGCTCTAGTTTCTCAATGGCTTTGCTACGTATTCTGTCCCCGCCATAGGTGGCCGATCACGGTTTTCAAATTCGTCGGGCAATTATGAACCACAAACTTCTTCGTCGATGGAAACCAACCCAATAATTAAAAACGTGAATTCATTTTCTTAAAATTTAGTAGACAATGTTAAAATATATGGAGCTTGACATAGCATTACGTGTTATTTTGTTGTATACTCGGATACCCTTTGACTTTATTAATAGTAATTAAGGAAAATATTTTGATATATAATTTACGAAAGCCTTTTAGTTTTAGGGTTTAGATATTTAGGTTATGGTTTAAGATTTAAGTTATAGGGTTTTGAATTCAAGATTTAAAGTTTAGGGTTTTGAGTTTAGTGTTCAAGATTTATGGTGTTAGAGTTAAGGATTTAGGCTTTCGATTTTATAATTTAAATGTGAATGGTTGTATAACTTTTTTACACAGGTTGTGTATCAAAATATAACTCTTTAATTAATACTATTATTAAATCACTCATCTATTTTGAAATTCACCAATTGGTTGAATAGTTCTATGAGTTCGAATATGAGAATGTAAATACACAATGTAAACAATTTTTTTTTTTGAAATTTAGAAACTTTTATTAGAATCAACACTAATTCGGACTTCGATAAAAAACCTCCCTACACCTAGATTGGAGGAAAAAGAGTGTCCGAAAGTAGTGCGTTACAACCATTCACTCTAAAAAGAATGTCAACACCGGCAAATTTAAACTCAAAAACAACACTGCCACATTGCAATCAACCTAACTGCAGCGGACCAGTTAGCCATAATGGTACCAATAAACAGATTGCTACAGTGCAACACAAACAAACCTTAGAAACATAACAAGATCCAATTGCGCACCCACTGCACATTCAAGCTTACTGCAGTAATACCAAAGATCAAGTTCTGGAAAATGATCATCGATTCTCGCCTTCCTCTAGACATACCTCCCAGCCACAAAGCCTGGACACCTTTGTTCCCAAAGCATAGGCGACAGTCTGGAGATCCCTGCTTTGGCCAATTTATCAGCTGTAGCGTTCATCTCTCGGGGAATTCCGTGAATGCTCCAACCAAACTTTCGGCAAAAATCTGCACACTCGTCCACCAAAGACCTTCAATAGAAAACCTGTTTGTTTCGGAGCTAGACAACATTCGACACTTTAACGCATCCAAGACGGGGCATCGGCTACATCCCAACCAGGCTTTTATCACAGAGTAATGTATCTCCCATCTGTTAGCTCATTTTTAAAATAACAAACAGTCTAAACAGCTGGTCCTACTCGAGCGAAAGACTGGCGATCTTCTGTGGACGCAAGATTAAGCCCAGCGAAAACACAGTTTCAAGTGGTCCGAGACACTGATGCATTCCAGATGGATTCTCCAACACCAAGGGTTGCCTCGGTTTGCACAGTTTATCTTCACTATCACAGAGAAACGTACACAACTTGCTTCCCACACCAAACTGGAATCCAGGCTCTCAAGGTCTGCACTACCAGGGAAAAAAACTAAACACAAGAAGGCAAGACCCACAGGTACTACCTATCGAAAATGATCAGGGGTGATTTTCTGTTGATTCCCTTTTTTGCTAAAGAGTCAGCCACGGTATTGTTTTCTCTCGGAATCAGGGATATATCCCAACACAGATTGGATCCTACTTTTAAACATTTCTCGATAAGGTCTCTAAATATTACCGGACATATGGAAGGTTGGCGAATCCAGCTAACCGCAACAGAGCTATCGCTTTCAATCAACAACTTCTTGGAATGGAATGCAGTGCAGTTTTGGAACAATTTAAGAGCTTCCAGGATTGCAAGATTTTCAGCATTAGTGACATCAGTAATACCCACTGCTTTGGAAAAGGTGATCAAAGAGTTTGAACCATCATCCCTCAAAATGCCTCCAATACCAGCAGAGCCATAGCTTTTGATCACAGCACCGTCAATGTTGAATTTCAGAGAGCCAGCTGCAGGGGGGTCCAACAAGATTGTTTTATCATCTTCTTAGGATGTTTGAAGACAGTGAATTTTTCAACATCTTTTCTATTAAACACATTGTCATTTCGACTTAGCCAGCAGGTCCAAAGAATGCAAAAAAAGCTCATGAGCCATACCTCAGGTAGGAGTCGTTTCGGGACCAGACTTTGCCAAAGAAGAAAAAAGCTTTTAACTGTTCCCGGAAAAACCAGGCGAATCCTCCAAATGTTGCACCATTTTTGCCAAATTAACCAAACCGATAGGCAGTGACAGAGAACGTGGTCGACTGTTTCCGGCAGCCGCATGCACATGGAGCATAGAACTGAGTTTTGCTGCAGACATTTTCGTTTTTGGAGTTTCATATTTGTAAAGATTCGGCCATGGAAAGCTTTCCAGCAAAATGCTTCCACTTTAGGAGGTACTAAACCAAACCAAATCAGCTTCCAATTAACAGTTTGATCTGCTGATGAAGGAACGACTGTCTCGTGAAAGGATTTAACAGTGTAAATGCTACTATTGTTCGGGATCCACTTTATACTGTCACTGATGTCTGGAGTAATTATAACTTGAGCCAAGGCATTATTGAATGCTAACCACTGACCGTTTTCCCAATCAAAAATTTCCCTGCGTAATTTAACTTGCCAAATCCACGTACCATCGCTGAATGTACCATATTCTGCTACGGTTCCTATCTTATTTGAGGCCAGTGCAAAAATCCTGGGGAACTCAATACTGAGGGGTGAATTGCCGATCCATCTGTCGCTCCAAAACAAAATTCTTTTGCCGTCACCAACAGAGAGTCTAACATTATCATAGAATACTCTTTCAAACTTAACAAAATTGTTAACAATTCTTCTCCAAATCCATGACTTGTTCCAAGGTTTAACATTTCTTGGAAAATTTGATTTGGAATTTCCTTCATACCTGGCCTCTATTATACGCCGCCATAAGCTTTTCGGTTCTGCACCATATCTCCATATCCATTTTAACAGGAGGCCTTGATTCTTTATGAAGGGATCGAACAACCCGAGACCACCACATTGTTTCGGAGTGCACAAATATTCCCACTTGAACCAGTGAATTGCTCTGCTTTCTAAAGACCCCCACAAGAAACTTGCAAACATACGAGAGAGTTTATTATTGACTTTTTTCGGCATGGGGAATAATGACATATAGTAGATCGGGAGGTTCGACAAAACAGACTTAACAAGCGTAATCCGGCCTCCAAAGGAAAGCAATTTCGCTTTCCACCCAGCTAGCTTAGTCTTCACTCTTTCTAAAATGGGATTCCATAGCTGAGCATCGTTTTTGCTTTGGCCGAGGGGTAGACCCAAATACATCAACGGCAAGGGTTCTAATTTGCATTTTAATAGAGCCGCCCAATTCACTACAACCTGCTCTTGTATGTTGATGCCTAATAACTTTGATTTTTGCAGATTTAGGCTCAATCCGGAGGCGATTTCAAAGCCCCTTAACAAGTGTACAATATTCCGAATGCCATTTTCATTAGCACCACTGAAAATTATTAAATCTTCGGCAAATTGGATATGCGAAATCGCACCAATGCTGTCACCAATGTGCAAGCCGGAAAATAGACCCAATTTTTCAGCTTTGGAAAGTAATGCACTAAGTGCTTCGGCAACAATGTTAAACAGCAGCGGTGACAGGGGGCAGCCCTGTCGAAGTCCTCTTTTTAAATGTATAGCTTTTGTAGGAGAGCCATTGACAAGAATTGAAATAGTGGCCGTGGAAATGCAAGATTTAATCCAGTCACACCAAACGGAGCTGAACCCCATTTGCTTCAAGATGAAGATTAGGAAATCCCAGTCGACGAAGTCGTACGCCTTACAGAAGTCAGCTTTAAAAATTACTCCCTCGAGTCCTCGCTTTTTTGTGTAGTCAATGACCTCGTTGGAAATTAACGAACAATCCAAAATTTGTTTGCCTGGACAAAAGGCAAACTGCTGGTCTCCGATAACCTCTTTAGATACTCTTCTCAACCGGATCGCTAAGACCTTTGCTATCAGCTTATATACGCACCCCACAAGACTGATTGGACGGTAATCTTCCATAGTTGAAGGATCAGGCTTTTTCGGAATTAACACTATAAAGGAGTGATTGTAAGAAAAATCAGTAAGCTTACCCTCATGGAACTTTTCGAAAAAGCTTAGCACATCTTCCTTTATATTCAGCCAGACTTTCTTTATGAAGCCGATATTAAACCCGTCGGGACCCGGAGCTTTGGAGCTGTCCATAGCTTCAAGGGCCTGCTCGATCTCGCTAGAAGAGAAAGGGGACTCCAAAAGCGCTGCAGACTCGGGTATTAAAGATCTAAGGCCGCAATCGAATTTTTCAACTGGAGCTGTGTTACACTTGTTGTAAAATTCCATGAAGTGATTCCTAATAGCATTTTTTACCTCTGTAGGATTTGATTCACTTCTTCCACCTACATTCAAAGAGCCAACGAAATTTTTTCTTCTTCTTGCTGAAGCAACAATATGAAAGAACTTGGTGTTTTTGTCACCAAAAGAGACCCACTTCATTCTGGATTTCTGGATCCACTCGCGCTCTTCCTTCCTCGCACTTTTCCATAGTCTTGATCTTGATTCTTTTAGCTCTGTGACCGTTTGAGAAGTTGTGGCCCCCTACTAATCTCCAGCTCTAGCTTGTGGCATTTAAGCTCGAGTGCTTTTACTGTTTCGTTGCTATCCTTGGGATTATTTGTAATCCATTTTTTTGTTACAGCCTTACACTCACGAAGTATCACTGAAATTCCACGCCCCTTATTTTGGACAATAGATTTCTTCATCAGATTCATCAGCTCAATTTCATCTGCCCAGTGATCAAACCATTTAAATGGTTTAGGCCCCCAGTTCTTGACGCAAATTGATAGGGTGATTGGGTTGTGATCCGAGATTCCCTTAGGAAGAATGTTTTGTGTAATACCTGGCCACCAACTCACGATCTCTGTGGAAATTAGGAATCGATCAAGTCTGCAGAAGCTGGGTTTTTCTCTCAAATTAGACCATGTAAACCATCCTCCCGTCGGGGGTAAATCGATAAGGCCTAGTTTGTCGATGAAATTAGAAAATATACGCACATCTTTCCTTTTCAGCTTTGGTCTTGATTTTTCTTTAGCCTCCCTGATGATATTAAAGTCGCCCCCTATGATAACCGGTAGATTGATTTGTTATGTGGTTTTAATAATTTCCTCCAGCACCTCCATTCTTGGATCATTATCGTTGGGGAGATACACATTGATGAGTAAACAATTTGACTCACTTCCCTCGAAATGACAAATGGCGCCAATGAAGCTCTCTGTAACTATGGTCTGAGAAATGAATATAGACTCTGAGTCCCACATGATCATAATGCCTCCCGATCCACCATTTGAAGGTGAATGGATTACTCGAAGGGAATTAGATTTTTCGCAGATTTGATCTCTGACTAAGCCGTCCAGCTTCATCAGTTTTGATTCTTGAATAAAGATAACCCGAGCCTGAGTAGAATTAATAATCTTTCTAACCGCCGCTTTTTTCTCGAATTTTCCGAGCCCCCTAACATTCCACGATAAAACAAGACACCCTGAGTTCATGGAGAAAAAGGCTAGAACACGATTATACCTGAGGAACTAATGAGTTCCTGCTTCCCCTTTTCCAGAATCTGGTATTAACCGCGATAGTCTCTTCAAAATTTCTTCGTCACTATCTCTAAAGCCCAAGCCGGCAAATTTACACACCTCCAGCGTGAGTTCTTCCTCTGAAACGATGGGATCAGAATTGAGTTGGATAGATTGGGGAATTTCTTCTGAATTGACTTGGGGAGGATTATCATCTTTTTGCCGCAAGAATTTTTGAGGTGGAAACTTGGTAAAGTTCATCAGCGATTTCAAATATTTGGGTTTAATGGTAAAAAGCCCGGTAGAGTTGTCTAATGTAGGTACCACCAGCCCACTAGACTCAGAAGTTTCTTTAGAAATATCGTGGGTGGACTGGATTGGGACCTCGAATAGTCCCGAAGGATTTTGATTCCACGTCACCGAGGCCTGGTCCACGTGTTCTGATGTTAGACAAGGGGTGCTATAGGGTTGCATGTGGGAATAATTGATATAGTAGCAGGTGGTGTCAGGGGATGTTTATTAGTTCCCACTGTCTTGGGAAGATTCTCAGCCGACATACCATTAAGAGCAACTTCAACAGCGTCTACCCCTTTGCTTTCGGCTTCATCGGACAAAAGTGACCTTTCGCGTTCTGCGGCGAGCTCCGGGGACTTATCGTCTATCCAACATTTTTCATTTTCATAGTCTTCTATTGACACCTTAATGCAGAAACTGATCCCATTCACGAAGATTCTTGCACTTTGCGGAATATCCGATTTTGATCGAACACCCGCCAGGATTCTTGCTTTATCCAGCCTCTTCTTGCTGGATGTTTCTTCATCTATCTTTAACACTTTGCCCCATCTGCTCACTATAGACTGAAAAACTTGGTCATTCCATGCTAACAGATTCACATGGTTCAGAATAACCCATATTTTCAGGAGACTATTTGATTGGAAATGCTCCATGGTACTGATCTCATCAAACCAGTCTTTAAGAAGGGATTCCTTAAGATCCCAGAAAATCTGAATTTGTTCCTCCTCGTCGAATTGGATAACGACGTAGAATCCCGACCAATAACTCACCTTAACCTTGAAACCTTCCGATCTAAGCACATTCTGTACAAAGGCAGCGTCATACATTCCTTTGACCTTCCCTACCACACAAGATTTTAGCCATTCGACTTCGTTGGATGCTAGGCTAAAATGGAAAGGTTCAGATACAGCTCCATCGACTGACTGGGAATTCTTACCGGTGACCGCTGTAGGAACGGCCACTGTTTCTAACGTTTGAGTCGGCTGAGATTTATTGCACAAGAGGACTTCTTTAAAGGATCGCCCATCTGTCAACTTTGCCAACATGCAAAGATAACTAATTTGCATATCTCTATTCGATTCGATGTTCGGGAATGAGAGTTGCTAAAGCCATATTTTCTTCAAGGAAGTGACCAAATGCATCAGCAATAGCTAAAGACAAATCATTTGGGTACCCTATTCTATTAATCAAGAAAGTATTCATCAACTAGTACTTAAGCCTAGTATAATAAGTTCCATTTCAATAACAGAGTTACTCGGATGGCAATCGAGCACTAAATGACACTTAAAGAGAATCAGAAACTAGGAAGGGGTCATAACATCAGGCATGTCTGGACAAGAGAACACAAATGAGAGAATTTACAGGAGATACTAAGGCACCATGTGCATATCATGATAGTGAACTAAAATATATGAGTAGCATGTGACTTGGATATACACAATATTCCACAATCAATAAAAGAGGTGAACATGAACAACGGGTTAACCGCTGAAAGTAAAGAAGTAAAACCAGAGTAACAGCACCCAACTCTTAATCAAGCGAAAACTTTAATATCAATAAATAAACTAAATCAACATAAAAATTGGATGCATACTCACATGATATAGACTGTGAGCTCATAGTTCACTATAATTGCGCCAAACTGCACGAAACTCCTCACGGAAAGTGTTAAGACGAGCCTTCAGGTTCGGTGTTCTAAAACTCGCATGAAGGAGAATGGCTGAAAGAGAAAGAGATTTAGATTTAACAATAACAAGCTTAAAGTGGGAAATGAGGAAAAAAGCACAAAGATGACTTACCAAGAAGTGCAACGGCAAGTGCCCATAGCACAGTCAAGAGACCACATGATACATACCAAAGGATGAAACTTACTGTAACAAGAATGGTAAAATAAGTCGTTTTATACTCCATTCAACTGCAAATCGATTAGTTCTGCTTTAATAAGAAAAAGAACATTTCTCAAACACATTGATACCAGAAGAGAACATGACAACAAAAACCCAACGAGGGCGACCACATATGTGAACTATTCTTTTAGTTGACGGACGTCCACGAATAACAGGCCTGGCAACAATGGAACAGTACTTAAAACCTAAGAACCAAAATAAAGAATATATATACTCTGCTGACATTGACAGAAGTAAACAAAACTTACGTAAGTGGAGGCCTCATCTTAGCTGCTAAATGTGGAGAGAATTGCCTCACAGTTCTAGTCACCTTCTCGCTAAAAGTACCGGCGAAACTATATGACAACAATTGTTAGCAACTAAAAATGTGAAAACTAAATATAACCAGAGCAAACTTCAATACTAGAGCATTAGAGCTCATCCATCCATTTCAAAGTTAACATTCAAAACAACAACAACCTCAGTTACTTGAACAATCTAATTTTTCAGATCAAATCGAATATGATATCCAAGATTAAACACCCCTAGTCCACGTGTTAGAATTTCTTTTTCCTTCTCCCCCCCCCCCCCCCCCCCCCCCCCACATGTTTATACAAAAGCATTAGGTAATAGGTATCCAAGCAACAAGGTTGAAATCTATTCAAATTAAGGCCATAGTCCAGTCCGATTCAAATTAGAAGCCGGTATCGATTTAAAATTCAATGCTCGATTTTAAATAAAATTTGTTTGATTAAACTCTATTACTCCTCCCTTTGTCCCACTAAAACTGTTACATGTCGATAATTTTTGGGTCAAATTTTTTCAACTTTGACCTCTTATAATTTAAAATTTATTATTGATAAAAATATTAAAAAATACATTTTAAAAACCTTGAATCAAGTAGTTTTTAAATATATTTTTTATAAATTTAATTAATTAAAAAATTTAAATAAATTATAGTCAAAGTTTAAAAAATTGACCAAAAAAAGTCAACATGTGACAGTTTTATTGGGACGGAGGGAGTATATAATATCTATATATCTTTTTAAATAGATAATATATATATTTCTTCGAGGGTAATTATATTATGCACTTGACGGTAGAAATATTTTATTTCCACAAGTACCATAATGTTAAGGGTTAGAGATCAAGTTGAAAGTTTATAATTTAGGAGTTTATATTTATTGGCTTAGAATTTAAGATCGTGGTTTGAATTTATAGTTTAGAGTTAGAATTTAGGGATTGTATGTAAAAAATTTAAATCCCTAACATTTTACCCTAAAACCTTAACATTAACTTTAAACTATAAATTCAGAATGACACCTGTTTTATTCGATGCAAGAGCGAATATTCTAGGGTAGGCTTCTTTCAAAGTTCTGTTGCCTATCCAAACATCTGTCCAAAACATTATATTTTTTTCATTTCCCACTATTATCCGAGTGTTGGCCTTAAAAATAGATTCTTCCTCTGATATTTGAGCAGTGATACTTCACCACAACCAGGACTTTTTGAAACCTGAGCCTATAGACGACAGTAAGAATTTCGAGTTTGGTTCGTAAATAGTAGAAACAGTTCATTGCATACCTTAATTTTAAACCACTAAATTTAAAATGTATTCAAAATCTAGTTCAATTCAATAACTATCGAATCATATTCAACTTTTTTTTAAAAGCGCGAGGGTTTTGTGGGCTTTGCAACAAATTGCATCAATCCACATATTAATGGGCTTCTAACGTATTATGCATTGCCTTTCTCTTAGAGTGGTTAAAAATAAGTTATCTTATTTTCCTTCTTTAAAATTTTTAATATGATCTTTAAACATGTTATTATTTTTCATAAAAAAACATCTATCATAAAGTATGTTGGTAGAGTTTATAATAATTTGCTTTTTTAAAGTTTGTACGAGTACATAGAGTGTATTAATATCAATTTTTGACTTGAAGTATCAATAATATCAACAACTAGAATTCAACAAGTGGTCCTAGTAGAAAAATGGATGTTGTTCATCCTAGGAGATTCAGGTCCAATAACTTTATCTGTAATGAATGTACATTGTCAAAGGGTTAAGAATATATATGAATAAATACTATATTATAATTACCTTTAGACTATTAAAAAAATAATAACAAATATGTTAAGATTTTAATTCAGAAAATTGATTATTATAAATATACATTTTAAATCTCAAATTACCTGTTAAATACCTTGGAGTCCCTCTAGTGACAAAAAAATATTATTAAAAAAGGACTGTGATGCACTCCCTGGTAAAATCAAGGCCCAACTTGGTATGTGGTCTCATAGAATTAAAAAATACATTGACTAATTACTATAGAATTAAAAAAAAAACACTCTATTGTGAGATTTATTAATTGATCGAATAGTTAAAATATTTATATTATTTTATTTTGTATGAGTTTAAATTTAAATATTTACTTCAAAGCATAATAAAAGACTATTTATTATATTTAAAACTATTACCCAGAAATTATTATATTTGGATTATTATCACGTTTGATATACCGTCATTTTTCAGAACCCGAAAAAAGTGGGGAAAGAAGTAAGAACAATATTTGGGAGAGGGCCGGAAATTCTGTCTTCTACTTTATTTAATATTGCATTTGAAAAAGGTGTTTTTAAATTCATACGCATTGCCAAACACATATTTTTTTTATTTATGAAAAAGTACGTTTAAAAGTATTTTTAATTCAAATGCAAAAGTGGGCAAACATATTTAGTCGGTTAGTTAAGTTGTTCATCTTTGTTCTCTCATATTTTTTTAGTTCATGAATTTTCAGATTCATTAAGAACACCCTATCATTCTCTTAGAGTCTACCGTTTGTCAAAAAATTCAAATACATAAATTAAAAATTAAAAATATTTTTTAGAGTCAAAATTCGAATAAAGTGATTTTCATCGCTCCCAAATCCCAATGGTGGAATGCTCATTTTGGTCCAAAAATTAACAGTGACAGATCACAACCCTAAATTAAAACTAAAAATTAAAACATTTGAATATCAAGAGAATTATTATATTATTATTATCGGAATGGGTTGATGCAACACTTACACAAACAGCACTAAATTCTATCAAATTTTAGAAGCGACGCCATTGCGAGACGAGTCCTCCTGCTGCCCGGTTTCCATAGCCAAACCACGAAACTTGACGACAAAGAACCCCACGCCATGCCCAAGAATTGCAGCTACGAAGATCCCAACATTGTAGGACATGACAGAGAGCATAACCATGTAAGCAAAGCACATCCGAACCACGTGAACGCTTGTCTGAATGAAAGCCCCGAGGATGGGTTTGGTCCCAGGTTTAACTGCAGCCGGCAACATGGTCAGAATCTCGACGACGGCGCCTAGAAACAAAACGAAAATGAGGGCCAATACGTACATCCCGCTTTTACTTTCCGGCCACCCCGAGAAGAGAAGCGTTACATCTTTGCCCCAATAGAAGCTCATCTGCATGCTCATCGAGCTCATGCTATTATTTGACATAGGCATGTCCATGTCGACAAGAGATTGATAAGGGAGAAAAGCTCGAGAAAATTGAAGAAAATTGCCGGAGGTGGTTTTTCTTGGAGTAGCTGTTTTTAAATAAACAAAGCAGGAAGTAGCGACGAAACTAACACATTGGAGATGATGATGATTGATGGCCAATTAATAGTTAAGACATAATTTTATCACTTGATACCCTTATAAATTTTTGTTTGTTTCTGATAATTTTGTAAAGGAGACATCTAATTGAAAAATTGCCGGACGTTGTTGTTTGAGTGGGATGTGAAGTTTGTCCACTTGGAGATGAAGATGAAACTATGAAATTCATTCTAATTTATTTTTATTTTTTCCGCTTTATTTATAGTGACATTATGCATATAATTTTAATGAGTTAATCTAATTAAAAAATTATTAGATAGATTCGACTCACCACAACATCTGTAGTTTTAACTAATAAGGTCCACTTATGTTCATTTAATAACTTTTTCAGTCTAATCATGATGTTAATCTTGGAAAATGTTGAGGAAAACATTTTTTTCGAAGTAAAACACATAAGCCTTATTGTCTATACCTAAATGCAACCCAATTCAAAATGCAAATACCCAAACCCAAAACTATATTCTACCGTTAATTATTTAATTTAATTTACCTAAAATAAACGAATAATTTTTTAAAGAGGTGAAATTTTCCTTTTGCTATAAATATATATTAGAAAAAAAATGGAAAAAAATCAGAACTGACAAAATCGACCTACCAAAAATGTTTCCTACAGTTATTTCAATTTTTAATATATATATATAGGGTCCATTTGAAAAGTCCGTAAAAATAGGTGTCTATAGTAAGATATATTGCACTCTTAAAAATATGACATAAGTTTAATTTTTAGAAACGACATTATTAGGAGTGTGAAGATTCCGGCATGATTGATCGGACAGTGACAAACGATGGTGTTTGTGTGTAAAATGAAGAAGATGAACGATACTAGAAAAACAGAATAACAGAATAGAGAGGAATAATAATAATCTAAAAATTTTATTAATTGATTGGATAACCTTGAGTTACAATGATATTGGGTATTTATAGCCCAAAGTAATATCAGTCTAACTAACTAACAAGCCTAACTGATTAATAACAAATTAAATCAATTCCAACTGACTCATTAGTCTAATAAAGAAGAACAACCTCGCACCTCAAACATGAATAATTGGATGAACATGCATATTAACAAATATAAATTCTTATGTTTTCATAATTTTACATTTAACTTTTTTTATTCTTAAATTTCACTTTTCCATAAACTAAAACCAATAATTTTCCTAAAAAAACGTTTGAGGGTCGAACTTTAACAGGACGAAGGCACGTAGAGGGTGGGATCGTTCCCAAAATTTCTGATCTAATGGCACTTTAGGTCTCGTTAGTTTAAATTTGAGTTGAGTTGAATTAAACTTTTATCTCCTCCAATTTTTAAATTTAATATGTAATAGTTTTCTTTGTTTTGAACTTAAACAATTAGGCTTTCTCGATCTTTGATCCCAACTCTGTCCTTGACATTTTAACATAGTATATATATAGACTAGACAAGAAATAACATCACATGAAATGGCCAATTTCTCCAGCCCGTACAGAGCAAAAGCATGAACCACCCACAGCTCTTCTAAAACTGACTGCATATTCTAAATTACTGAAGCAAAGATACTTCTTTGATTCGATCATTCTCATTAATGTGCATGTATTATCACAAATTTTCTACATGTACGGATAACTGGGGGTACTGTATATAATACCTTATATTATATAGTCTAATACTCGTCATGGCATCGCAGCAACATATATCTCCGAGTTCCGTAACGGTCATTCCGATTCGGTATTTCCATTCTTCGGATTTTTGTTTCAGGGCGACGGCATGTTGAAGTGAAACAGCCATGATATGACGAATGCAAAAACCATGCAAGCAAGGAGAAAATTGAGGAAGCGATGCCCGTGCCAGCAGCTTTGAGAGTCTGTATGGGGTGTCGGTACCGCGACTGCAGCTGTTGCTGTGGAACTGTTGGTCTCATTCGATTGCTCCGCCGTCTCGAATATCACTCCGACTACGTTACGTGCAACAGAATGACAAATCTCACAAGTCCTGAGGGGAAAAAAAGAAGCAGATTGATTGAGTTTAACAAATCACAGTATGATGATAAGCTAAACACCATTGGACATAAAGATAATGGCTCATGATGGCTAATGATGTTTAATGTGTGTGGACCGTGCAGCATTATAGATCTGATGTTCATCTTAAAATACACGACTTCAAATCGCTTTATCTATAAAGTGCATGCAGCATACGTATTATTAAAGGGTTAAGAATATTTATGAACAGATACTGCTTTAATGCATATTAAACTAAAGATAAAAGAGTGAGTCCTAAATCTGGAAAAACACAAGCACACAGCATCTAAGAATTGTCGGCTTGTTTAGACAAATGATGAGGAGTTCTAAATACTTTTTTTGCTTTTGCTTTACTTTAATTTCTAAATTAATCAATTCATTACACAAATAGTAAGTTCTTAAACCAGTAATTAAAGTAGAGGTAGGAAATAATTAAACCAAAGATGAAAACATTTGTACTTACTTATTTCCTCTAATCTTAAACCAAGCCTCGGCACAGTGTTTGTGAGCAGCAGCGAGATCATCCTTGCAAGAACAACCCAATTCTATAGGAACACCGGATTCGGGGCTGTTACTTTCCAGACCCAAATGACAAATCCGACAATCTTTCTCAACTTCCGCTAAATGTACTTTGATTTCTGGCTCCACCCAACAGTTCGAGACCGAAGACACCCTCCTGGAATCCGACACGTCGCCAATCTCCCCGTCGGAGGCGTAATAGGAACCGACTACGGTGGAATAAAACTGAGAATAGCAAGAGCCCTCGTCGGCATCCGAGAAGCACACGCTAGCCTCACTCCCGTTCCGGCGGTGAGTTATTCCTTGCTCTAAATCGATGTGGGACATTTTGAAGAAAAAAAATAAAGACACCGAGAAGCTGAGAGCTTTAGGCTCAAAGTTCAAGCTTTTGAACGAGGTTGGGGAAAATGTGAGAATTTAAAGAAGATGGTGTTGGATTAGGTGACCCTTTACCTCCATTAACGAAAAAAAAAACAGAAGAATATGTGTGTTTTAAGACAAAGAACTCATGGTTCTGGTCTGGTGGTATAGGTGTGGAGGCACAGACAAAGAAGAAGAGAAACGTGCAGTGAGTGCATAGAGAACTGAAAAGAGACTTCTTTTGTTTACATTATTAGACGACGAATAAAAAAAATAGGGATAACTATATTTTTAGTATCCCACCTTTACCTGTTTTCTTATTTTGATATCCTGCTTATTTTTTCTTGACAAAATAGTACCTAACGTTACGTTTTGTTTCTATTTTGATACCCCGCTGTTAAAAAATTAACAAAATATTGAATATGAGAGAGAAAATCACACGCATGTTACCACGTTATTTTTTTCTCATAATCAACATGCCATGTGTGCTTTTTTCATGATTTTTGTTGACGTGGTATGTTGACTAGGAGAGAAAAAATGACGTGGCAACATGCCACGTGTGATTTTTTCTCTCCTAGTCAACATTTCGTTAATTTTTTAACTGATGGGGTATCAAAATAGAAACAAAACGTAACGTTAAGTATTATTTTGTCAAGAAAAATAGATAGAGTATTAAAATAGGAAAACGGGTAAAGATGGGTACTAGAAATATAGTTATCCAAAAAAAAATAGGAAAGACAGAGAAACAGAGTTGTTGGTGTTAATGACTTCATGTTTTGTACTTTGGGATATTTGTCTTAACCAGATTCTGTACGTCCGATGGTATCAGATTAATGATGTGTGCGTCTTTTAACATTATCGGACGGTCGATGTTTGAGATGTTTTTTTAGGAAATAATGCATCATGCGACTCGAGAAAATTTCGAGAATTTGTTTTGTCGTTTATCATTATTTCTTTTTAGTATTTTAGTAAGTGAAATTGAGTTGTTAAATTAGTATCGTTTCTTAATTTAATACGCTCCTAAGTAGCGGATTAGATTTGTTTTAAAAGAGACATAAAATCTTTAATTTTCTGGACCAGCCTTAAAATATATATTTTCTTCGATCTGACCCATAAAACTAATTCTATTTGTGCCACCTTTTTCTTTGAATTTTTCATATGTCAATTAGTTCCACGCCGAACACTATCACCATCGACGCTTTTACAATTGCGTAGTCCATGAACCCCGAATAGACAAAACACAAACAAATCACATCTGTCCCTAAAATTTAAATGAATCCACTCACTAATTATTATTATTATTATTATTATTATTATTATTATGAATAAAGCTATAAATGAGACAAGACCGATCGCAAGTTACTCGAGTTTGACTTAATTAAAGTTGACTCGGTCAATACTAGATTCAATTGAACTCGACTCGAACTCAACTCGAGTTCTTAACGAGCTGAGTCGAGCTCAATACTAATCGAACTCAACTTGACTCATTTATACTACTAGGAGAAAGTACAATTGTGATAACGCAAGACGCGATTGATGGGATCGTGATGGCGACTGATGTTTGAGCTTTAGAGAAACTGGTATTTCGAAACGACGGTTGCATATGTTGAGGTGACTTGAAATCGAGTTAGCGGGAGGAGGATATTAATTAAGGATTTTTTTAATAAAAATATAGATTGGGGTTGTGAGAAATTAAGGACTTTTGGGAGTGTTGAGAAATTAAGAATTTTATTTTTTTTAATCTAAAAAATTAAAAGAAATTAAGAATCATGTGTCAAACAATATTTGAGTGACAATTTTTTTAAATGGATCGACTTTAAATTAGTAACTTGAATGAATACTATGCGGATACTTTAAAAAAAGAATAAGCACATTTGGTCGGATGATCAAACTGTTTATTTTTATTCTCTCATATTTTTATAAATTATGGGCTCTACACCCACTAAGAACACCCCTTTTTTTCTTTAGAGTCTCTTTTCCCTTCCATTTTCTCTCGATAAGATTAATATTTGAATTAAAAGTTGTAAAAAAAATCAAGCACCTAGCATAAATAAGAAGTACAATCTACTTATTTTATATTTAACCTTTAATATATAGCGACTGGTATGGGAGGAGCCGCTTAGGCAATTAGGGTGTCTGAAGACACTCTAATTTTTTTAAAATCGTGTTTTTTTTATATATTTTTTCTACGTAAAAATTAAAATATATATAATTGACATTTTTTTTATAAATAAATGACACTCTTAATAAATAAAGTGACACATCTTTATAAACAATTAATTTTTCTTAAATATATTCAAAAAAATAATATTCCTTAAATTAATTCTTGACTCCGCCCTAGTGACCGAGGTTTAAGTTTAAACCAGTTAAGAAAGTTCATTAAATAATGGTTTTGATCTCAGTCATATTTTTAAATTTAGAATTTAGTTACAATACATCAACGGAATTTGATCTTCAGTGAATTTAAAAAGCTAATACCTCTAAGAATAAAATACCTATGCTATTTTTCTAAAACATAGAGTAAACTATATTAATGGTTTTCCGACCATGACCTAATTTTTATTTTTATTTTTTTAACTATTAAAAGTTATAAACGGGTCCCCATATTAAAAAATAACAAATTAATATAGTGTCGTTAAAAACTTAATATTGATAATGTGCCAGTTAACAAATATTAACATAATAACACATTTAACTTCAAATTTTACATATTATAATAATTTAGTCCAAATTTTTAAAAAATAATCCTTAATATTTTATAATTACATCAATTTAGTCTATTTTAACTCCATTGTCCTCTTCAACACCGCCATCAACCCATTCACCATTACCTCCCAGCTAATCATTCTCGAACATCTAAGATATGCATATATATATATATATATATATTATGTGGCAATATTTCTTGATATTTTTATATACTACTATGTATATACCAATAAAAAATTGAGGGACTCGTCTCGAACTTAAAATAAACCCACTAATTACTAGAAATTTCGAGTTATTCGAATTTCTATTTCACAACTCAAATTTTATTTGAAATTTTTTCGAGTCGAGTCTATGAAATTTTGAGTCGAGTCAAGACGAGTCGAGTATTTTCGCCTCGAGTTTAGTCGAGTTATTCAATTTTTTCGAGTCGAGTCGAGTTTTACTCACCTCTAACATCATCAACCATTAAATTTTTTACGGTACCATACCAATTTATTACCTTTTTAACACGAAAAATTAATTTATAACTTCTAATAGTTAAGTGACTCAACAAACAATTACATCAAGATTGTGAAAGAAAAGCTCTTTTTATTTTTGATAGGCTCATTTTAGAAGATTACGGACGAAAAGTCTTATATTGGAAGAATTAGATGGAAGTGCGTGAAAAGTGAAAGCTGAAACTATCTTCAACAAACCAATGGTTTGTACAACTTATTAGGGAAGTAGTGAAGTATTCTTTCATGTCTTAAAACCCACAAAACTTGAATATAAGAATGGTGAAAATATCATTGGGGTTGGGGATTAGTCCATTATGAAGCTAAATGGAGAGGTGAAAAAAGAGCTTTTGGTTTTCACGATATTATGTAGCATCTAACAATCTCTAAAAAGGACCCGAAAGAAGTAGAACCAGCTTTGGACGGCTTTCAATATGAAGCGTCGAAAGTGGAATCAGTCCCCCCACTCCCATTTCCCTTCCGCAACTGTGGATGTGCTGGTGGGTGGGGCTTCTCATTGCATCATCCTTTTCCTAATTCAATATCAATTGAGCAGGTCAGTTTAGTTCAGGTAGAGTTGATTAGAGGTGGCAAACGGATCATTTAGATCAGTTTTAGCTTGCGTGGTTTTGAGTTTGATTATTTTCGGTTCAATTTTAGTTTGAGTCTGATTTGGTTTTACTTTGGGTTTATGGTGATTCAGTTTGTGTGTCGAGTTGGGTTGATTCATATCGGGTCGGTTGATTTCGAGCCGGGTTAATATCGAGTAAATAGGAGATTGATCGATTTGAGTCGAGTTTTCAGGTCGGGTCAGTTCTTTACACCTCTATATGGTTTTATAAAACAAGTATGTTTTTAGCTTTTTGGTGAGTTGTGTGCAAGTTCGCATCTCATTTTTTTTTTATTTTTTTAAATATTTTTTTAGGTTATCAAATGTTAGGGTCCATTTCTGTTCAACTAAAATTTGGGTTGGTTTAGTTCGATTCAGTTTATTTTGATTTTTAAGATCATAATGTTCGGGTTGATATCGAGTCTCGGATTAAGTAAACTAGTTCGAGTCTCGAGCCCAGGGTCAAGTTTGCTGGGTCTAGAGTCAACTAAGAGTCGTATTGATTTGAGTTCTAAAATTTTCGGATCATTTCGAATTAAAATTAGTTTAGGGTTTGTGTCATTCCAGTCTTATGTTATTTCAATTTATTAATTGGATCTTCGGATCATGTTATATGGGTTGAGGTTATTTTAAGTTCGGAACATTTTATTCCGGGTTTGGCGGCTTTATGTTGTATTTTCTATGATCAAATTGGATTGGATTGAATTCAGATTCAGACCAGTCGAATCAAGTTTTCAAATTCGTTTTAATTTTTTTAAGGCAGTTAGACCACTCAACATTTAAAATGGATTTAATGTGACTACCTGCAGTTAGAACCAACAGAAAGGGTGACGTGGCAGTTAGTAAAAAATTGTATAATTATACATTTGGTCCTTGTTACTTATACATTCTATCAAATTAGTCTTACTTTTAATTTAATAAAATAAATTAAACATTCAATTATGTGGTGACACGTGTCAACACCTTATTTGAGGAATTTAATTATTTATATTTGATTTAATTAATTTATTTTAATAAAGTAAGAGCTTCTATTAAAATCAGACTAAGATAAACATGTTCGTTTATATGTTCATAAAGATATTCGTTTAACAATCATGAATATGTTAATGTAATGTTCGCGAACATGTTCGTTTATAGTCAAAATGGTGAAATTACAATACTAGTTCTTAAGCTCCTTAAGCTTCACAACTTGAATTCCGAAGTTCACCTTGTATTCAATTTAGTTCATATCTTCACCAATATTTAAAATGTAGAAAAATAAAAGGAAAAGGGGGACATGGTAAACGAGCTTGTTCGTGAACATAAACGAATTGAACACACTTTTGTTCATGTTCGTTAATTTATTAAACGAACATAATTTTTTTATTTATACTCATTTATTTAGCTTAATAAACAAACGTTATGCAAACAGTTCGTTGAACGTTTTATTCATTTAAACCCCTAAATGTATACAGTATGTTTTTTTTAACAGACAAGCATATATAAAAAAAACCTAAATATGACCAAATCATCTAAGAAAATAAATATATTTTTTTTGTGAAAAGTGCACCCAGTCTACCAGATTTATTTAATACTAAAACTAAGTGTATACATTCCAAATCAGATTCAGCTGCTTACGAGGAATGTTTAGGTCCCAACTGCAACTTGGATTTCCTTAATTATTACTTAATTAACTTGTTAAAAGGACTTGATCAAACTTACCTCATCTCTCCCCAACTAAACACATTGAAATAAAACCTATAAAAGATATTAAATATAGTTTAACAATTTAGCAAGTTGAAAGTTTGTAAAAGTTATTTGTTTTTGACCAAGTGTAAAATGTATTTTTGAGAATAGAAATACTCTACTTCTTTTCGGTGTCCCTTTTTATGCCCCACGCTCGAAAAGAGTCATAATAATTTTGTCCTATTTTTGAATAATATATACGGGGATATCTATCAAAGTATCAGATTTCGGCTTAATCCAAGCAGATGAGTGTAAAAATACATACAAGTATAACCTGCAGTATTTTATGTATATATAGTGCTGGACATCGTTTTCTTCAGTAAAATAACAACTGTAGTATATATAGTAGCTCTTACTTTTCTTACCATCCCATAAAAATGGGGCGGCATCTCTTCTTGTTTGCCTGCACTTTGCTTCTTTTGGCTGCCTCCACAGCTTCAGCTGCTGGATTAGTGGAGCGCACATTCTATGTAATAATCTACTTGTATTACTAAGTGGTATGTTAATATTATTCCCCTAACTCTGGTTATTACGTAAATTTGTTGGCAGGTGAAAATTTTGACTGTTACTAGGCTGTGCAAAAGCCAAGTGATTACTGCAGTAAATGGTAGCCTCCCCGGTCCGACGATTCGCGTTCGAGAGGGCGACACACTAATTATTCATGTTTTTAACAAGTCACCTTACAACTTGAGTATTCACTGGTACTAGCTGTTTCTTGCGTGTGATTATTTTTGACATTATGTTATGAATTGGGGGACTGATTGATAATTATTGATTGAGCAGGCATGGACCTAGCCAGATCACGCAATGTCCTATTCGACCGGGACACAAATACACATATAGATTCACAATCGCCAGACAAGAGGGGACCCTTTGGTGGCATGCTCACGTCTCGTATCTCCGTTCCACCGTCTACGGTGCACTCATCATCCGCCCTCGACACCGCCACTTGTATCCGTTCCCTATGCCCTACAGGGAAGTTCCCATCGTTTTAGGTGAGTGGTGGAAGGCTAATGTCGTTGATGTGGAGAGACTGGCAGCTGCTACGGGGGCTCCCCCTAAACTTTCTGATGCTTTTACAATAAATGGATGGCCCGGTGATCTCTACCCATGCTCTAAACATAGTAAGTCAACTCATGACATGATTCCATTATAGGTAGTCAATATTTTAAAAATTAAAATGTCGATTTTATTGTTCATGTTCGAAATTAGTTGATTTAAGAAGTAAGTAATCTTATTTTAGTATGTACGATCAGATATGTACGAGCTTACTGTGGTGCAAGGGAAGACCTATCTCTTACGTATTATCAATGCTGCACTAAATAATCAGCTCTTTTACAAGATTGCCAATCATATGATGACGGTGGTTGCCGTCCACGCCAGCTACATCGAACCTTACGTCACTGATGTCGTGGTAACCGCCCCAGGCCAGACGGTCGATGTTCTGTTAACCGCGGATCAGCCGGTCGGATCGTATTACATGGCTGCTAGACCATATGCAACTGCAGTTGTAGCCGGTAATCTGGTACCGTTTTCTAATACCACCACAAGGGGTGTCATCGTCTACGACGGCTGTCCGACACCAACGACGCCGCTAATGCCTGTCCTCCCTGCATTCAACGACACCCCCATGGCGAATCATCCCATGCACCTCCATGGCTTTGATTTCCAATTCCATATATTGGCTCAAGGTTTTGGAAATTACAAGTTTACAACCCCGCTACCGATACAAAGAAGCTCAATTTAATTAACCCCCAGATAAGCAACACAATTGCTGTGCCCGTAGGAGGATGGGCTGTCATCAGATTCGTAGCTAATAATCCAGGTTAGTTTTCAATGACCATTTACTTAATTTTAATATAGTGGAAGGACTAAAATTACAATTAGAACAAGAGATTTCTTGATATTCTTGTTTCTAATACATGATCTCAAACTGCACAGGTGTATGGCTACTGCATTGCCACCTAGACATGCACTTGCCGGTCGGCCTTGCCACTGCCTTCCTGGTTGAGAACGGACCAACGCCGGAAACAACCTTGCCCCCACCGCCGGCGGATCTTCCACAATGCTAATTTCCTGTATCTTCTGTTTGGAAATAAAATTGATCCGCAATTATAATCATTTCCTGGTGTTTTTCTACAGTTGGTAATAAAATTGTACAATCGGAGTAAAAACAAAGAGAATAGTTATTTTAGTACACAATCAGGGACGTACACAGGGGTGTCGGGTAGCCGCACCTCCTAAAATTTTTAAGTCTTATTATATTTTATATATTTTATATATTTTCTATTGATAATTTAATTCTACACTCTTCAATTTTTGTAATTTTATACCTTCTATATTTCTAATATAGTTTTCTGATAGTTCGCACCCTTACGTAAAATCTTACTTCGTCCCTGTAGACAAACCAAAACTCATTCAGACTAGGGGTGCTTAACGAGTTGAGCAGCTCGTGAGCTGTTCAAACTCGACTCGGTCAAAATTCGGTAAACGCTCGACTCGGGTTGACTCGTCTCGAGACCTTAACGAGTTGAGTTGAGCAAAGTCTAACTCGACTCGATAAGTTTGCGAGCAACTCGTTAAGTTTTTGAAATATTTGTGGATTGTTACTTTAGTTTTAATATGATAGTTTGATGAATTTGTGGATTGTTACTTTAGTTTTAATATGCTAGTTTGGTGTATTTGTGGGTTGTTAGTTTGGAATTTAGACGTTGGAAGTGCTTTATACACTCTTTTGATATTTTTTGGTTAAATTTGTTAATATATGTTAATATTAAGCCCCATATAGTATTATTAAATTTTACTTTTAGTTAAAAATAAGGTAAATTTTTTAGTGAGTTTAATGAGCAACGAGTTGAGCAACAATTTTTTTTAACAAGCACGAGTCTAGCACAATTTTAACGAGCTTAATGAACAATAAGTCGAGTCGAGTCGAACAACAAATTTTTTTAACGAACACAAATCGAGCACTGCCTAACTCGCAATCGACTCGCTCGACAAGCACCCTTAATTCATACCGTGTGCAAATTACGAATAAATTTTAACCCTTTGAGAACCGTAAAAATTAGCCTGATATTAATTCCTGATTTGAATTAGAAACATGAATATTATATTTTCTTCTTGTTATTATTTTATAAGTTAACGTTTGAGTGGGTGACTGAATCTTAAAGTCCCCATCATAGAAAACTTCAATAGTTTGACAACTTCTCTCTTACATTTTTTTGACAACTTAATTATATAAAACTAACAAGGAATGGCCATAAATAACATATTCAATTGTGTATAAAAGTCAATTCATTAAACTAATATTGTTCACAATTCAATAAATCTGTTATTAATAAAACGAGTGATTCTAGAGAAAAGATGATGTTATTCACCATATAAAATCTGAATTCAAGTAACTTTATTTTATAAGACGTGCGTGCCTTATCAAATGATTAAGAAAAAAATATGAACATGTACTATATTGGAATCATATATAATATTTCTATGCCTAGAAAAAACTCCATACCCCCACGACTTTTAATTTAAGTATTTGTCAATTAACCAATTATAAAAAGGACACTATACCATAAACAAAAGCACCACAATTTCTATATAAAATAGAGTGGACAAAATTAAAACCATGGCAATATTTTTAAAAAAATGATGGACTATTGTTTAATTACATGTTTTCATCGGTTGCATCTAAACAAATCTTCGGTTATGAAGCTATTGCCAAAACAATTTAACAAGGAAGTGAAAGAAAAGCTTAGAAAAAAACTGTCGTAGGTTTTTGTGTGTGAAAAAACCAATGAATATTGGGACATTAAATATTAGGTTAACTATAGTTAAAAAAATGATATTTATTTTAAAACACTTAGGCTTGAACATCTATTAAACTATGTACAAGACGTGTATGATTTATTAAAAAGTTAAAAAAATATAAACAAATATTAAACTATGTTAATGGTTAGGGTGAGCCATTTTGCTCTTTCACTCCTCTTTGACATTTTTAATTCAATTACCTTGCTGCAACTGCCGGTGTTCGAACTCATGACCTCTAAAAACAACAACCGTTCCCTTTAATTCCAATCCCGTATTTTCATTCTAATTCCATCTCTAATAAGCTATAACTAGATAATTAACATGATTTGATATCAAAGAAAATGAAATTCTCATTCAAAGATCATCCTCCATTTATATTTTGCATTCTCCCATCATACATTAGAGAATTGGATCTTCAACTTGTTGGGTTCATTATTAAGAGAGAATAGTTGCTTTATTTATAAGGAATGAAATGGAAAGACACACCTATGTTGTCTAAAACTCCACTCATATAAACAAAACCCCGAATTCTCTCCTCTCTCTGTAGATTATTCCACAAATCCGGAATCAATGTAATTCTGATGAAACCAATTATTATTTGATGGCAAAAAGAACCACAAATGAATTTGATTAGTCTAGGGAATCCGGGGCCGGAGCCGAAGCTAGAGCATCACCCACGAACAACTCTGCTCCACTGGGAACAGGTCCCGGGGCCACCCCTGAGCTCGACATGAACTCCACCATCGACCGCCGTGGGTTGATACGTTGAGCCTCACACAGATCTGGCAAAAACACTCCTGCAACCAACCATTGGGATATACAGTTATACACTCCATTCAATTCTAATGACATTTTTATAAGGACTAGATCTCAAATTTAGGCGTAAGACAGGGACCGAAACCGTAATTTGACCTATAATGAAAAAATGTTTGGCATATTTATTTACCTTCACCGGCGGCCAAATTGAAGAAAAGGTCGAGGATGTTGGGGCAGTTGTGGCTGCAAGCAGGGGCGCAGAGCTTGTTTGTGAACTGCGGCTCGAGAAGCGAATCGGATGAAATGCCGACGGCGTTTCTATCAACCCCACAAGCCCGAACACATTCGTCGCTCTCGATGTGATCCGCCATTCGCTCCACCACCACCTCCGACGTCCGGCATTGGTACTCTACCTTATCTTTCTCCATCGTCGTTTCCAACAAACATCTCTTCCCGGAAGAGGATATCGAAAACGCACAAACATCATGGGGTAAATCCTCGCAAATAAACTCAGCTGCACAAATTCACAACATCAAAACATGAACATATAAACGTAAAAGTGATGTTTTTATTTACAGTTGCGTACCTAGAGAAGCACGGAGGAAGAGAGAAGAAAGGAGGAGGAAGAAAGGGGATTTGAAGGAAGGCATAGTTAAGTAAGATCAGAAGAAGCTAGTTTTGCAGGTTTGGGATTTGAGTCTGAAGATGCTTCAAAAGGGAATGTTAGAGTTTCTATATATAGAACACAGGGTTTGTTTAAGCCTCTAGTTTGCCTTGGAACACGCGTTTCGCCTTTTACCAATCTCTCCTTTGGATTTCACGCTTTCCTTTTTTGTTGCTTTCGTTTAGTTTACGTGTCTCTTCCTCTCTGCATGCTTAAGTAAAAAGATGATGCAGTAGAAAATGAATTTTATTCGTTGGTCTCGTAAATAACGTGACAAGAATGATTTATAATATAATTTTTTTTAAGATCGTTCTTGGGATAAAGAGTACGATCGTCGATCGTAGATTGGAAGTCATAATGACCTAATTGAGGGGCTTGAAAACTTGGAGGACTAAATTGCCGAGTTGGTTTGTGATTGAAGTTTGAATTGATGGGTCAACTTATTTTAATTAAGCTCTAAGTCACGTATTTCCTATTAGTTTTCTTTGACGCTGTTGGTTCTCTTGTTCACATCGACAGCCTCTCCATCTGTCATCTTTGCACCGTCCTGCTGACAGTGAACGTGAAAGGAAAGTTCATTAGAAAACAAAAAGCTCTAGAAATGGTTTGTCTCTTAAAATTTGAGTTTTTACTATCAGGGCCGGCCTGGACTTTTGGTGGCTCAGGGGAAATCTAAAAAAATCACCTAAATTAGAGATTTAAATTACGATTACGGTTATATTTATAGTTATGTTAGGTTTATCATGATTGCAGAGATTATAGATACTATTTTGTTCACTGCGAGTATCGCTATTGTGATTTTTTTAATAATATACGATATTGTGGACATAACAATTGCAGGTATCGCGTTCTTTTTATTTTGCCGCTATCGTCATGTAACGGCCGTTGTTGTGGTTGTGTACCGCTATTTAAATCTCTGTCACTAATAACAAGTAATAAAAAATTTAAATTTTAAGAGTAAGTTCATAATAACAATTATTGAAAATGTGGGCCCCTAATAACAAAATTATTTTTAAAAAATGAATTTTAAGAGTATGTCTATAATAATAAATATTGAGAAAAAATCGGGGCCCTAATAACAAATATTAGAAAAAATAATAATAGACTCCAATAATAAATATTGGAAAAATTATCCCCCTATTAACGAGTATTGAGAAAATCGGAGCCCCTAAAAAAATTAGACCCTTAACAACAAATATAGTTCGAAAAAATTACAAACATATAACTTCCATAAACGATTGGCAGGCGGGAGCACTTGTTGCCTTTGCCTGTTTATTATCTAATGTTAATTTCTAACTTATAATATGTTTTTTTATAGTCTAAAAGTAATTAAAAGGTAGTATTTATTCATATAGATTTTTAACTCTTTTGACAATGTACATATACTTGCAGACAAAAGTAATTTAAACTCGTGTCTCTTAAGATGAACATCATTTGCTTTTTTACTAAGACACTTGTTGGGTTCTATAATTTAATTTTTTTTATTATTTGCTCACACAATCATGATTATTGCAAACAAGTTATCAAATTTAACCTATTAATAACATTATAAAAATGAAAAGACTAAATTAAGTCAAATTAAAGTAAATGAATCCAATTCTACTAAAACCACTATTAAACCAAAACAAAAATTGTCTTCGTTAAAACCAAAGAAGCTTCAGTTTTTTGTTCAGTTTTGGAGTGTTTTCCACGCAAATATGCGACGTGCTTTTGAACCTTTCGAAGAAATTATTGGAATAATTAACGTTGGATTTATTTTATTTTCAGAAACTCCAATACGTAAGAAAAACAAAGCGGCAGACGTTACCCTATGTTTTAACGTAGAAGTTGCATAATAAATCTAATGTAAACGGCTGTTACAAGCTGCAGCATATAGTCTCTGAAATTATCTTACAACCACGCGATCACAGTTGCGGCGTTATATCGCAGTTTCAGACAAAAACAGCTGAATTGCGACGATTACAAACTGACTTTTATTCCAATCGCAATTTCAGAGGGCGGCGTAACCATTATATCGCAGCCGATATCGCGGTCACATAATGCTTTTTAAATCCCTGCTTACAACAAATACAATTAAAAGAACAACTGTATAATAATATATAAGATGATAATGATAAATATATAATCGCATCAAAGAAAATTTTCAAGATTTAATGTGAAAAATCACCGGTAGAGATTTTCAAGATTAAAACGCCGCAGTTTATATCGGAAAAATTCTCAATACTCTTAGGAGGGGGCTCGTGAAAGGTGATAAAAATTGTTGATCTTTTAATCACATGCTTTAGAGATTGTTGTTATTTTTTTTTTATTGAAATGAGGTCTAGGCATCAGAATTATTCTGTCAACTAAGCCTTAATTTTTGTAGAGCAGTAATATGGATTGTTGTTTGAAAAGGTTGAAAATATGTCAATTTGGTCATTTCATCGGTTATCATATTCTTTTCGTGATGGATTTGTTGTAGTTTTATCGTCATACATTTTTGTTGCAATCTGAATATCATCTTAACCTAAAGAAAGCCACAATCGACAAATTTTAACCAATTGTACAACTCGGGCATAATTTTATTTTTTATTATTTCACTTCGTCATGACCTAGTGGCGGAGCTAAAAATTTTATGCAGTAGAGTTAGAGTGTAGTCTGAGAAATTCTCATACCACTAGGATAATTATCGTTAATTTCATACTCAATAAATTAAGTGAGGTCAATTTTAATATTTCTTATGAATTTTTCAAAAAAATATATTTGATAGGAAAATTTTCCAACTTTTTATACTTTGTAAAGGGTTTAAGAAAATTTTAGTAGATCAATTGTACCTCATAATTCTCATGTACATCCACCCATATCGTTATCATTTCATGTTAATTGTTAAGTCAACAAAAACTGTCATGATGGTAAAATTAACCATCATTGTTAATAAAAATTTATTTGATTCAATTTATCAGTTTAAATATTCAATTAAACACAAAATATAAATATAATTAAAATTTTAGAATAATTTGAGCACATTTTAAACATTTTAAAATATAATTGAAAAAGAGCAATGAGAGTTAGTCTAAATAGTAAGTAGCTTGATATCACTTAAATTAATCTCGAGTTCAAATTTTTGTGTATACAAAAATTTCCACCGAAAGAAATCAATTATATGACTGAGGGGAGTCAATTTTGATTAGTCGGGACAAACTTTAGTGAGCGAGTAAGACAATATAATTGAAAATGGATCCATAGTGCAGCCTCGTTCTTCAATACTGCTCCACGTGCCACATTAACGAAACCCTTCAAGTTCAACAGTCAGACCGAAAAATGTTTATTTCTTTACTTTGTGGCTTAATGCTTAATTTAAGTTTTTAGTTATAGTCGAATTTTCATTTTAGTATGTATATTTTTATTTATTTTGGGGCATAATCACTAATAACGTACCGCATATTTGTTTTTTTATGAAAATCTTATATACATTAATGGTTAAGGACTGAGAGATAGGGGTTAGTACTTAGTATGATTAGGCTCCGTTAAATATAAAATTATAAGAAATATTAATAATAATTATAAGTAAATACACTAATATTATATGTTACTCCATAGTCCGTATATAGCAAAATCACATTTAATTTTCATAAAAAACAATTCAATTTATCGCTCTAAATATTTTTAAACTTCACGCTTATTTACACGACGACCTTATTTGGTAAAAAGAAATTTGGACAAAAATTAGAGGTTTGAGGTATAATTATATATTTGACCAATCAAATCCGCTAATATTGTTGTTTGGTAAACAACGGATTGAAAGAGTGAAATGGGTGAAACCGTTAATTTTGAAAAAGCTCATAATAAAAGCTTTTTGAGATTAGATGTTTGATATAAGAGTTGTAAAGACATTTTTACCCTTACCAGTTACCAAAAATCTCAAAATAAACCTAAATTAAATATTTTCTCACCCTATTTATAAGTTAGTCATGTTTACTTTTTTTCTTTTTATTGTCAAATATTTATATGTGTATTTAAATTTATTAATTAATTAAATTATATGGAAATAATTATATAAATAATAGATTAATCTATAAATCATTTGAATATGTTTAGAAAAGTTATATTAAAAATAATTTTATAGATCTAATTAATAATAATTGGATACAAAATATTGATAATTAATAAATTATTCAAATAAGTATTGAATATAACCATGTCCTTTATATGTCATTTTGCTTGTTTAAATAATCAAACAACTATCAGTTAATTTTATCAAATACTTTTATACAATCAATTAATATGATTCGCTAGTCAAATCAGCTAATGCAATCAGCTATCAGCTAATGTAATTTGTTATCCGCTATCAGTTATCTGCTAATTGTCAAACATAGCCGACGTTATTTGTCACTCATCACATTTTTGTGAATGAAGATATAGGATAATGATAAGGGTTTTGACCCTCTTAAATAATAAAAAAATAATCTTTAATTCATTTAGATTTTTAAAATTCAAGATTATATAATAGTAAAATCATCGTCCTTATTGAAGATGAATTTCAGTTTAATTCTACCAAAAAAATATAATTCAACTTGGATCCTGTAAAATAATTTTCTGATTTTGTCCTCAGAAATTATTAGTTATTGACATCACAAACAATTTTTCTTTTATTGCGATGATGAAAATAATAATACTTTAATCATATAAAAATCAGTATTATTAAGAAAAAAATTGAAAAACAGGCCTTCTTTTGTTACAATAAAACAGTTGTCATTCGAGATGGCAAACAACTATTCAGTTCGTGTCATTTTAAGTCGGTTTAAATTCGGGTCAATAAAGAATTCAGTTCGGATATTGTGTCAGGGCATCGGGTTGGTTAGTTTTCGGTTCGATTGATTTTGAGTCAGTTGAATTCGTATCGGGTCAATACCGGGTTAATATGAGGTTAATCGGTTTTAGCAGGTTTTCAGGTCGAGTTAGGTTTTTCCACCCTATATGACTTTTATATAGCATGTATATTTGACTTTTTGGTGAGTTATGTGACGGTTCACATCTCATCTTTATTTATTTATTTTAATATATTTTCTTTATTTTGGGTTGCATTCAGTTCGTGTTGTTTTCGGTTCTAGTGAAATCGGTTCGGTTCCATTCGGTTTTGGTTGAAAATTGGTTCGGGTCTATTCAGGCTGAGTTAGGTTTTTCACCCTATATGACTTTTATATAGCATATATATTTGACTTTTTGGTGAGTTGTGCAACGGTTCACATCTCATCTTTATTTATTTATTTTAATATATTTTCTTTATTTTGGGTTGCCTTCGGTTCGTGTTGTTTTCGGTTCGAGTGAAATCGGTTCGGTTCCATTCAATTTTGGTAGAAAATTTGTTCAAGTCTATTCAGTTCGGTTGAAAATCGGTTTGAATCTATTTTCGGTTCAATAAAAGTTCGATTTGGTTTGATTTATTTTAAAATTCGTATCAATTTCGGGTCATTATATTCGGGTCAATTTCAGGTTTCAGTTCGAAAAAATCAGTTCGGATCTCAGGTCATTGACCACCACCAAGTGTCGCTTTAATTCGCGGTGTTTGTCTTATGGCATAAGAAGTATCGACAGAGCGCGGTGCCAACTCGGTTTGTAAAAGTTAGAAAAACAAACCAAACAAGGCCTTAGTTTTGGACCTGACGATCTCCACGAAGCTCTCTATTCTCTTTCACTTCCCTTTAATTATTTCATTACCCTTCCTGCCTTTTCCAACTATTTTCTTTCGCCTTACATTTCTCGGATCTTCTTTGTCTCTCCAAACATCTCCCATTCCTTCTCTGGTAAATCTCCGATTCTTTTCTTTTTCTCTATATATATTTCATGCGGATTCATATTTCTGTTTGGCTGCTGAGAAAATGGAGGGAAAATGATGTTTCATGTTTGTATTTTTTAGTTTAAAATGTTTATATTCAGCTTAGATACATGTGAACTAAGTATTCAGAAGAATAAATAGGGAGATTTTTCTTTTTAATGGAAAAATCAAAGCTCTAATGTTATTTTTGTTTTCTTATTTTTCTTTTTAATTTTGGATTTTGATTATAGAGTTTGGAGTGAGAGATGGCCTCGATATCGTATTCTCCAACTGCATTTATTGGAACTTCAGCTTCCGATCTTCTTCGGAGCTCCTCTAACGGCGTGACCGGCATCCCTCTTAAAACCTTGGCAAAGGCGCGATTTGTGGTGAAAAGGAGGGATGTAACTATAGCTGCAAAATTGAGGAAAGTAAAGAAGCATGAATACCCATGGCCTGCAGATCCGGATCCAAATGTGAAAGGCGGAGTCCTCACTCATCTCTCTCATTTCAAGCCCCTGAAAGAGAGACAAAAGCCTGTTACTTTGGAGTTTGAGAGGCCACTTGTTGAGTTAGAGAGGAAGATTGTTGATGTAACTCCTTATTTTTAGTGATTGTTGATTTAGTTGATGAAAATATTCCCGTGCTAGCTTTCAAATGTTGTGCTTGTTTAATGCAGGTGAGGAAGATGGCAAATGAAACTGGTTTGGATTTCAGTGATCAGATTATTTCGTTGGAGAATAAATTACAACAGGTTTGAGTTTTATGTTTGATACATTGTGAGACTGCTTTTGTTGCTTCCATGAAGTGATTAAATTTCTGAGTTGTGTGTTTTATATAATTATCTGAATCAGTCTATCTATTCATCCTGTTAATGGAGTGAAGTTGCCTGTCTGGAATTTGTTTGGGGGTTGAATTTAATTATGCCAAAGCTCTATTTGAAGCCTGGAAGTTTTGCTCTTCATATTTGCAATCAAAGATGTTGCTGTTGCATTCGATATGGCATTCATCGTTGGTTATTTAGGATTTGATTATAGTATATGGTTTTAGTTTTGGTTCATTCATTCATTCATATGGCATTCATCGTTGGTTATTTAGGATTTGATTATAGTATATGGTTTTAGTTTTGGTTCATTCATTCATTCCAAGGATGAGCAATAATGGAACAATTGCATCATTGCTTGAATTTCTGTGGCCTTAAACTCCAAAATTTGTAATTCTTCTGATCTAGAAGTCTTTGATACAAGCCTGATATGTTATGTTCATGTTCTTTTAACTGCCAACATAATACCGTAATGTGAAATTGTGTGTCAAGCTTGCTGTTGTCATGTCCAAATTTTTGTGCCTGAGCTTTCTGCTAATTGTAAAGTTTTAAGTGCATTTTGAGTGGTTGATGCCCTGTCAAAGATATTGGCAGATCATGACGTTGGTGGTTTCAGTTCTAATTCTTCTCACCCCTTCTGTTATTGTTTCAGGCTCTCAAGGAATTATACCTACATCTTACCCCTATACAACGAGTGAACATTGCCCGACACCCTAACAGACCTACTTTCCTTGATCATGTATTTAACATTACCGATAAGGTTTGGCGATTACATGCTCATCAACTTTCAAGTATTGAATATTGCAATTCTCAACAACTTTACTTTTAACATTTGGTATGTGGGTCATGAATGTTTCATATGCCCAGTTTGTGGAACTTCATGGAGATCGATCAGGGTACGACGATCCAGCTATTGTTACTGGTATAGGAACAATTGATGGTAGGAGGTACATGTTTATTGGTCAACAAAAGGGTAGAAATACTAAAGAGAATATTCAGCGTAACTTTGGAATGCCAACACCCCACGGGTAAGTCAATGAAACTGCCATGTGGTTTTTGAAAAATTTACTTTATTTGTTGGAGGGAATGCATGCCACTTTTTATTGATATTTTGGAAATGCTTACAGTTACAGGAAGGCTCTACGCATGATGTATTATGCAGATCACCATGGGTTCCCTATAGTTACTTTTATTGACACTCCGGGGGCATATGCAGACCTTAAGTCTGAGGAGTTGGGTCAAGTACGAGCACTATCACCATCTGCAGCTTACCATAATCAATTTTAATGTTTTCTCAGCTGATTTTTATGCTCTACATTCATGTAGGGTGAAGCTATTGCCCATAATTTGAGGACCATGTTTGGTCTGAAGGTCCCAATTGTTTCTATTGTTATTGGGGAAGGTGGATCTGGTGGTGCATTGGCCATTGGCTGTGCTAACAAGTTGTTAATGATGGAAAATGCAGTCTTTTATGTTGCCAGGTGATTTTATTTTTTCAGTATTGATTATTGAGTTTTGATTAACTATATACAATCTGGTTTTCCATACCCAAACAATGTGCCAAATTGCTATTTGACAAATCTTTACTTTTCTTCATGGTACCTTGGTAAGATTTCTATTACTTGTAAATGTTGATCACTTTTAGATGTTATGTCCATATGCGCAGATACACTGATATTCTATATTTCTGATTTGATTTTTTAATGGTATAGTCCAGAGGCGTGTGCTGCAATTTTGTGGAAGAGTGCAAAAGCTTCTCCAAAGGTTTGAAAACAGTTTTCGCATTTGGTCCTTTCTTTTAGTATTCCTTTTTTTGTTAATAATAATAAATGAACATATTCCTTGGCACTGGCAGGCAGCTGAGAAGCTGAGGATCACTGCCCCAGAATTGTGCAAGCTGCAAATTTGTGATGGCATCATTCCTGTAATTTCTTGTGCCTTTTTCTTGTTTCTTCCTTCCTACTTCTAGGCATTGTAAAAACCTGCAGCATGCAATTTCTTGTGGTGAACCGCTGAAGGCACCATTGCGCTGCTGTCCTTAGCAAATGCTTTATAAGCAAAAACCGTTGCAATATCGAGGCGTGATTTATGTCTTTAATATTTTACCATGTTTGTCTGATGTGATGGAAATACTATGTTTGGTTTTCAAAGCAGTTGTACAGCTTTAATGTTGAAATAATGCTTAAGATTTGTTGTTTCCTTTGGGAGTCATGTTAATTTCCATGGCATCTGAGAGTTATATTTTACTCGTGGTAGGAACCACCGGGTGGTGCCCATGCAGGTCCAGCTTGGACTTCACAACAAATAAAAGCTGCAATCAATGAAAACATGGATGTGAGTTCCACTAGCAGTAGTAGTTCTTCATCAAGAATCATTTTGTAACATATTAACAGAAGCTTTTCTGCAGGAGCTCATGGCAATGGACACCGAAGAGCTACTAAAGCATCGCACGCATAAGTTTAGGAAACTGGGTGGATTCCAAGAGGGTGTCCCAATAGATCCCAAGAAGAAGGTCCATATGAAAAAGAAAGAAGAACAAGCTGTACTTAGAACCTCAAATGCAGAGTTGGAGGGTGAGATTGAGAAAGTGAAACAGCAAATCTTGAAAGCCAAGGAGTCATCCACCACGCCTCCTGAGTTGGCTCTGAAGAACGTGGTTGAAAAATTGAAAAAGGAGGTCCATCTCGAATACTCTGAGGCCATTAAATCCTTGGGCTTGAAGGACAGGCTTGAGAAGCTAAGAGAAGAAGTTTCAAAAGTAAATTCAAGGGACCAACTCATGAATCCGGTTCTAATGGATAGGATTGAGAAGCTTAAACATGAGCTCAACCAGAGTCTATCTGCGGCTCCAAATTACACGATCCTAAAACATAAGCTGGACATGTTGAAGGAGCTTTCCACAGCTAAGAGTCAGTCGAAGGCTGTTACAATGAAGCAGGAAGTTAATAAGAAATTCAACGAAATCATGGGTCGGCCCGAGATAAGTTTGAAGCTTGAAGCATTAGAGGCTGAGGTTCAAAAGTATGGTTCATCCAGCTTTGTGGATTTGGATCAAGGGCTGAAGGACAAAATTCTGAATTTGAAGAAAGAGGTAGAATCGGAAATGATTAATGCTATCGAGTCCTTGAGTCTGAATGTTGAGGCTGTAACATCTAATGCAAAGCCAACCTCACTCTCAATCTTCAAAGACAAGGTGGATAATTTGAATGAAGGAATCAACAAGAAAATCCAAAATGTTGTGAATTCGTCGGAGTTGAAGAACACGATAGAGTTGTTGAAGCTGGAGATAGCAAAGGCAGCAGATATTCGGTCAAAAAGTAAGATCGAGGCTCTGGAACAGCAGATTAAGCAAAGACTTTCGGAAGCTATCAGCTCCTCGGAATTAAAGGAGAAGCATGAAGAGTTGAAGGCAGAAATTTGTGAAGCAATTCAATCTTCCGGTGGAGCTAATGGAAGTTTGCAAAGGGAACCCAAGCATGAGATGAATTTTGCTTAGTGGTTGCAGCTCCTGGTATTTGCTTTAGATTTGTGATGTCTTACATTATTTTATTTGAATTTTGATGCATAAGGATGTATACCATTTAGCACAAGGACCTCGAATAATTACAACTGTTTTACCATCAAAATGCTCAGTGTTGGGTTAATTTACATTTTAAATCACTAAACTTAACTTCTACATTCATATAGATCATGAATCTTTAATTTCATTAAGTTGAATCATTCAACTTTAATTATTAACGAATTTAATCACTTTTACCAACACCGTAAATTATTTTAACTACAAATCTAACTCATCACTCATATTCGACATCTATTTTCATGTCAATATATTAATATTACTTTGCATTTTTAAATAATTTTTTTGTTTGTTAAAACTCACCTTCCCCACTATGTGTTGATTAAATTAATTTCACAAGATTTTCTATCTCCTTTGTCAAACCACAGTTGTTTTTTTGCTGCTCTTGAAGATTCAGAATATACGCCGACGTTGAAAATAGATACCAAATAGGAGTGATGAGTCAGTTTTTCGGTTAAAATAATTTAACGGTGTTAGTAAAAGTGATTAAATTCGTTAATAATTAAATTTGAATGATTCAACTTGATGAAATTAAAGATTCATGATCTATATGAAATTAAAAGTTAAGTTTAGTGATTTAAAATGTAAATTACCCGCTTTAGAGAATTGTTTTTGGAAAACTTCTAAGGGCAAATATACCCTTAAGCCTAAGAACACCTCAACCTAACACACTAAGCTTAGCTACGTATTTTATAATTTTATTGTCTTCTTGGTTTACATACGGGGGCCTGTACAAAATACAGATAAGTATACTTATTTCTTAGGTTTAATTGTCTTCCTTTCTTTACCATCTAATCACAAAGAAAATGACATTGAAAGAGAAAAGCTTTTAAAACCAAATTTGTGTATGTCATTAGTTCTCTAATATCCCACATCATCGAGATATAAACAGACACAGCGAGAAAACGCTTATAAAAGAAACGGGCTTGTACAGGTTAAGACATACCTTTCTCGGCCTTTTGGCTAAGATCAAGTGTAGTATCTGTTCTTATCAGTTTAATATCTGATATGTGGGTCATTGGCCCACATGATATTAAATTTATTTTTTGAGGGTGAGGGTCCACTACAGTAGCTTGCTACTGGGACTCTCGAGCGTCGCCCTAGCGTTGCAGTATTGCTTGGGCCTGGCGCACCCCACCCAATCCGAACTCAAATGTTTTATTTTATATTTTTGCTTTTTTATAATTTTTTAATAAGATAATGTTTTATTATTCTGATGGGCATGGTTCTTTTTCTTATTCTGATGGTGGGCTGGGCTAGCTGTCAAATTTGAGAGAATAATTTTTAATTTGGTTTCTGATTGTGCTTCTAAACGAACTTGATATGTTTATTTAACTGAAGAAATAAACAAATATAAATAACTAAGTTTGTCCTTATTTGTTAAGGAATGTAGTTTGTCCGTTAAAATGATAAACGAACGTAAACGGACACAACTGAACGAACGTAAAAGGACGTATGCGAATAAATTTAAACAAACATAAAAGGACGTATATGAATAAATTTAAACGAACATAAAAGGACGTATGTGAATAAATTTAAACGAACATAAATGAACGGATCTTGTTCATGTTCGTTTAACAAATAAACGAACATAAATTAATTTCCCGTCGAATAGTTTCTGAACGGTTCGCGAATGCTTAGTTCGTTTATCTCTATTTTTTATTTTTTCTATATTAATTAGAGTTTAACGATTTTTTATTGTAGTTTTTTGTGGGGGTACAATTTCAAAAGTGTTACATTCTAGAAATAAAGGCAGCGTGTTTCAACTAGGTGATATGTTCGAGCAGCTTAATGTGCAAGACTATAAAGTGTGTGGTTTATCTTGAGTTTAAAATGGACATAGCTATTATTATGTATTCGAATAGAATGATAAAAAGTATGACGGACAATGAAAATTTAAGGGTGTAAAAAATTGAAAGATTAGAAAGTAATTGTTGTTATTTTTATAAAATTCTCTAATAATGTTTTTAAGATTGCGAGAATGATTCTCTCACGATGAATGTTTAAAAGTCTCTTGTATTATAAAGAGAATAAAGGTGTGCAAGCAATTCAATATGACATATGTATAGGGATGGACCGAGGTGGGGCTAGCGGGGACGGTCGTCTCCCTAAAATTTTAAAATATTTATATGAGTTAGAAATTTTTTAAAATTTTTTATTAAAAATTTATTTTCGCCCTCTAAACTTTTATAAGTTCGCCCCTAGAAATTTATAAATTCGCCCCACATAACTTAAAGTCTTGCGTCCGTACCTGCATATGTACTTAAAAATTAATTGATAATTAGTTAATAATAATAATCTTTAAAAAGGCTAATGATTGTATCAAAACCTGATGGAAATAAAATTAAAAAATTAAAAATTAAAAAGTAATTAATTCAATGAAGTTTAAAGGTGACATAAATATATATAATTAAATAATACATAAAACCAAAACAATGTCATACAATTGTTGTCCGTAGTACCAAATGCAATGTACGAGAGATTAACCTGACCTGGCTTACATGAATTATTTGATGCGGCGTCCTAATCACTTATTTAACACATAATCTATATTTAATGGAAAAGTTAATAAAACGACAAATAATTAAGTATTTTTAATTAAATTTTATCTATACACGCTGAAAAGTAATAAGTGACAACAAATTTATAATGTGATTGTATAATGGTATGAATATCTTATTGTTGGTCTAGATTTTCTCCAAATGAAATTATGAACCGATAATTAATTTCCTAATTGGATTAACCAATGTGTATTATAATGCTCCGTTTCTACTCGTCACCTTTCTTAATTACTTGGATTTATACGAGTGTATTCATGCTTATTTTATGGTTTATTGAAACGGCCTAGTGGTCGGAGCACGCTCACCTGCTCCACTCCCTCAGGAGCGTTACATTTATCTAGATTTCCCCTCTCCCCTTTAGATAAAAGTAGAATAGGATTGTAATAAAAAAAAGAAATTTGTAGCATATCCTTTTAACAACGTCGACTTCAAAATTCAAATTTAGATTCTTTCGAGAATGATATAAAAGTTTTTCCAAAGAATTAGTCGATTTGAATATATTTTTATAATAATTGCAATGTTTAAATCAATCATAATCCTAATATTTAAATTAAAAGCATATTTAAATATGATTATGAGCCACTTACACAGTGTAAAACTTAAGAGTTTTACACATTTTTTTGGAACGTTGGATGGGGAAATTGGACGGCTGAGATTAACTCCTTACTTTTTTCCAAGTGATAATCTTCACATATTCTACTGTTAATCTCAGGCATCCGCTTCCCCCATCAAACGATCTAAAAAACGTGTAAAACGTTAAAACTTTTATATTGTCTAACTAGATCCTATCTCATTTAAATATATTCAACATATGTTGTAGGGACTTGTGGCTATGACCTCTAAAAATATAAATAATGATAGTGAAATTACTTTTTACCTCTAAAAATTATATAATTCATTGTTAGTCTCCTATAATTTTTTTTTTCTAAAAGGTAACGTTGAATAGTATGATACTAACCGAACTAATGCTCGATTGGTGTCTATTTTTTTTTTCTTTTTGAACAAGTTCTATCTGGGGAAACTTGCTCCTAAAGAGTTTCGAACCCACAACTTAAAGGAGAGAAGAGAGTATTAACCAAGAACTTTAATTACTTGCTTCAGAAGTTGTTGACTCGATTGCTGTCTATCTAAATATTAAACATTAATATTTGTTAAATAAGTTGCGTTATAACATCTGCAATAAATTGATTTTAAAATTAATACTTTCAAATCATATAAATTTCACTCTTGAATTGTATTTTTTTTAGTATTTATAGTTTAGATTATATGAATTTAATATTCTGATTATATAGTTTGAGCTCGTTAACTTTAAAATCTAATATCTAAATCCTTAATCCTAAACTATAAGCTCTAACCCTTAAGTTCTAAATTTTAAATTTTATAACCTAAACACATAGACCCTAAACTAAATTCATAAATATTAAAATAATCTCGTTTATAAAATAAATTATTTCACCGCTAGTATGTAGGATAATAATCATTATTTTAATGTTATATTTCAAACATTTCATAACTGGTTAATTTGAACTCAATATTCATGTAATTAAAATTAAATAGTATCGTTATTCCTATAAATATATATATGAGTTAAAATTCTAATAATTTTTTGAAGTGTTGTTTAGGATAATATCTCTCCCTATCTTACGTTTGAACTAATGTTTTGTTTTCCTTTGTATTATTCTTCATAATAATAATAATACAACATATTCGAGCCGCGCAAACTTTGATATCTCTAATTGTTTAAAATTAATTAATTCGATGCTTTTTGTTGGACCGAAATATTAATAATGTTAATTGACGATATAATAACAGTTTAAGAAAAGGTAGTTAAATTTGGTATTGAGTTAAGTATCTAACATCTCAAAGTATACATTTCAAAACCAATAAAACTCACATTTATCTCGCAAGAATTTGAGAACATTTTAACTCAATACATCTTGGAATAATACAAATTTTACATATAAAGATTAATTTTTTTTTGTTAAATGTTATAATATTAAAAGTAAATTACGTAAATCATCACTGAACTTTACTGTTAAACTTATTTTGGTCATTGAACTTTCAAAACGTTCGATTTGCTCACTGAAGTTTAAACATTGGACTTTTTTGCTACTTTTCCGTTATTTTTTTGATGACGTCTATTTATCGCGAATGAAGGAACTTCTCTAAGATCCGAACAATGAAAAGCTTCATCAACACGAGAAAAACAATATACGAAGAAACGAGCTTCATCCGACGTTGGGGGAGGGAGATCGAAGAGAGAGAAGTCAAAATATTTTTTGCCTGATTTGTGACTTCGGGCCACTTTCTGGTTAAATAGAGATCAGATTCAAGCTCAGGGGTGAGACGAAGCGACTGGTAAAATTTGATATCAAACGACGGCGGCGGTGAGCGATGGAGTGACAAAAAACGTTCAATGTCTAAACTTCAGTGAGTAAAATGAATGTTTTGAAACTTTAATGACAAAAATAAGTTTGGGAGTAAAGTTCAATGATGATTTATGTAATTCACCTTAATATTAACAAAGACAGATTTTATTAAATAAAAAGGTATTATATTCTCATGTCCAGATTCGAATCCATATAAAATGAAACAATATGAACATCCTTAACTACTAGGCCAATTAGTAAAAATCATATTAAAATGATGTTTTATTTATTTATTGTAACATTATATATTTAGAGTTCGAAGCCTACTCTTTTCAGAATTATTATTTTTGAATAGTCTTAAAGTGATTACAATGTACTATCCATTCATATATATTCTTAATCCTTTGATAATATGTACACCATGCAGATAAATCTATTAGAACACGAATCTCTTAAAATAAACGTCATTTTTATCCCGTAGGACCATATGTTGGGTTTTCCTTTTATATATATGTGTGCGTTTTTCGAACTTATCCATGGATAAGGCGAGCATGTGGGTCCAACGACCTTGCACATAGTAGTGTTCTTTCAAGAAGGATTGAGCCACCATTAAAGATGTGAATAAAATAAAATGAATTGTTAGCAGATTGCATGACATAAGTTTATTTATTGAAGTGATGCTCAGTGGTGGGAACAAGTCATTGTGATGGTCTGGCATCATCATCATCATCATCATCATCATCATCATCATCATCGGCAGCAACCATAGTATTGGTGGCATCGCTAGCCGCCACCCACCACCAAGCACGCTTGTATTTGACCAACATTATCACGACCACAAGCACGTACAACAAAAACATGATTAATTAGTGCCTGATAAGAGGTTTAATGTCAAAATTTTATACTTTATATATTTAAATTAAGATTTCCAAAATAAGATCTAATTTGATTCGACTCTAAATTTAATTAGAATTTTGATGACTATATTATCACGGTCCGTTTGCGTGATAGGCAAGACTGTGACAAGATGCTTGCAGGTCGTGCTTAAGTCGGGATGCGGGATAGCATTAAGGGTGTAGTACGTGCCGTACAGCCGTTCGGTCCTGGGGGCAGGGCGTGCTGGTTAGGCACCACACTGGTCGGGAGTTGTCCCCGCTTCCCTGATGAGCCCATGGGAGGGCGAAACCAGTAAGCATCGAGTGAAAAAGGCTGAGCCCCGAGCTGGTGAAAGCCCTGGGTTGCCGCACGGGAGAGTTGTCCCTGCGTGAAGACTCTGACCCCGTGACAATATATTATTAATTAAAAGAAATCGGATATATGTACTGCATGAGTAAATGTTTCGAATCAGGATGTTGTTGCAAATGTACTGTGAACTATTAAGTGTGCGATATGTATTATTACATGGAACGATGATGTGTATTTTTATGGCATAAACTGGTTTATTTTATATGTTGTGTCGGTAATTATTTGTAATTTTTTAAAAACTATAAATACAATAAACTGAATTTTTTTTAAATTAATATAAAGTTCAGAAATGCAAAAAGTAAAATAAATCATTAAAAACCTTAAAAATTCTAAATATTTAATAAATATATATTTCAAATTTTAAATAAATCAAAATTTATAAAGCTAAAAATCTCTGATTAGATCAAAGCAAAATTTCGAAGTTTTTTCGTCCTCTCATGTATTTTAGTATTAATGTTTCTTTAATTTCAAAAAAAAATATTGGTGAGAGTGAGACGTTAAATATAAAACAGGTCACATAAAAATGTTATATCAACATTTCGTTTAATAAAAAAGTATTATCATTTATCATTTATTGATTTTCTAATCTGAACCGTTAATATTGTTAACTTAAAATAATTAATTTTGAATGTATTTTTCTTAGATAAGACATCCACTATTAAATTTATTTTTAACATATTATTTTGTATTGTTTAAGTTTAAATCTTAATACTTGTTTTGAGAATGTAAGTATTTTTTTTAATAAAAAAATATTTTTGAACATACGATAAAAATATTTTTACACAAATAACCATATATAATGAAAAATTAATATTTTAAAATCTCCATTCTATCAATATAACTACGGTATCATTGACACACTAGATACAATTTAACTTATACAGGGGCGGTTCATAGATTTTGGGGGCCCTGTGCAATTTATTAAAATATGACTCTTAATTTATAATCAATAAGAGATATAAGTGTTTTTCAAAAAAATACTTTAATACAAAAAATATTATTAAATTGTCCTCTTGAGAACAAAAAAATTGACTTATAAACATTTAAATATCAAACATTTTCACTTCAAAATTATCATTCTTTTTTGCATGTTTTAAGTTTTAGATAATTTTTTATATAAACATAATTATATATATAATTTTATAATTTTTTTACAAATATTTAATTTAATTTAGGTTTCCTGTTTTCGGGGCCCTCTCTTTTGGGGGCCCTGTGCGGTCGCTCATGTCGCGCCTGTCCAAAACCCCACTGAACTTATAACATATGAAGAGTCGACAACAATCAATATCATCTTTAGAAGAAGTTCATTAATTAGTCGAGTATTCAAAAATGTTAATATTATTTCATTTTGTATATGTTCGAATCTTGACATTTATCTTTAGTTCATAAAAACTCGCTTTTTAATAAAAAAACGGTGCTTAAAGTGAGAAAAAAAATCCTAAAATTGGCACTCTTTTTCACGCTGCACACGAGATAAACGAGAAGTCACACATACAAACGAGTATTGAAAGCCTGCGATAGCGTTTAAAGGTGCAGTACTAGTGAATCCAATGTATGCGAATTTGTTATTTTACTTTGTTTTATTATTCAATTCGATGAAAGTACTTAGAGATGTAATTATTGAGAGAGGCAGCCACGGATCTTAAATATAAATCGTAAAACAGACATGCATATTATCAAAGAAATAGTATCTGAACTGGAAAGAATTCTTATATTGATATTTTTTTTAAATACCTCAAATTGACACTTCATGTTGATGTGTTATTTCAACAACTAATCAATTTATTACACGTGATATTTAATTACATTATTTTGATAGGTTAATATCACATTAATTTTATTATTTTTTATGACATTATTTTTCTATGAGGAAGTTATTATTTTTTGTGAAAATTGTCATCGGCGACGACTTTTATAACGTCGACTAATTTTTAATATTTACGTTGATTGTACGTGGATAAGGTTCTTCTCCTTTGATGATGAAGAATCACTTATTCTTTTTTAGTTATGTTATTCTTTTTGTTTTGTTTTGCCAGAATCGTTTTATATTTTTTTTTTTTACTTTTTTCGTATGTGTGTATGAAAGTATGTTGTCTTTATTTTTGCAGCTTTGTTTGTCTTTGTGACAATATTGTTTGTTATTATGGCAATTTAGCGTTCAGGTAACAAGAATTACCAAGCGTTTTTAGTCACATGACGATCGGCAGTCTGGTACTTTTCTGATTCATTTATGGTAGTTTGTCGATGTGCCAAGAACTCGTAGTGGAATAATGCTTGATTTATAGAGTTTTATAGTCAAAGTATATTGTTGCTTAATTTCATTTAAAAGATTGTGCAAGTTTTTATGCAAAGTGATGAGTTTTGCTTCTTTGTCTTTCACACCCTTTGAAGTTTACTGTATTTATTTTTCACATTAAATTTTCAATAGTTGTGGTGTGATATTTTGTAATCTCTTTCCCTTTAAATTCAATTCAGTATACTTTTCTTGTTAAAAAATATATCAAATCAATACATTTCAATTTTAGATAAAAATTAATGTTTCAATTTTTTTTTAAAAAATATCAAATTTAAGTGCTGATCTATATAATAAACTTTTATTTTGGTCAATTTGGTAGGAATATTTAAAAGGTGGGTTAAAATTATGAGCAATCATTAGCATTCCAAAAATGAAGTTGTTATTGCCTGAAAGATAAAATTCAGCAATGACCAAGTTTAGTGGAAAGTTGGCACCAACCGAACACAGTGTCTGTTAGTAATGGAATTCCAAAGCAACTCCACTTTTTCCTTTTCTTTGCCACTCCATTTTGTCTGCCCAACATAAATTGATAATTTGATATACACTGACGGTAGAATGACCATGTTTGGTAAATAACGGGTTGGGCAAAAATTAGAGGTTTTAGGTATAATTAAAGGTTTGATCAGTCAAACCGTTAATGTTGTTATTTGGTGAACAACGAACAAAAAGAGTTGATTGGGATAAAACCGCTAATTTTAAAAAAGCTCCTAACATGAGCTTTTTGAGATTAGAAGTTTAATATTAGAGTTGTAAAGACTTTTTTACCCTTATTAGTTACCAAAAATCTCCAAATAACCTAAATTAAATATTTTCTCACAATCCTATTTATTTTTTTCTTTTTATTATCACATATTTATATGTGTATTTAAATTTATTAATGAATTAAATTATATTAAAATAATTATATAAATAATAAATTAATATATTAATCATTCAAATATGTTTAAAAAAATTATATTGAAAATAATTTTTATAAATCTAATTAATATTAATTAGATACAAAATATTGATAACTAATAAACTATTCAAACAAGTATTGAATATAATCATATTCTTATATGTCATTTTGTTTGCTTAAATAATCTACTCCCTCCGTCCCATTAATTTTGTCCCTTATTGACTTTTTAAAAGTCAAAAATTTTAAACTTTGGCTATAATTATTTTTAATATTTTCAAAAATTAAATTTTATAAAATATATATTTTAAAACTACTCGATTAAAAGTTTATAAAATATATTTTATATATTTTTTTCAACAATAAATTTTATATAATAATATGTCAAAATTTAAAAAATTTGACCAAAAAAGTCAATAATAGACAAAATTAATGGGACGGAGGGAGTAACAGCTATCGACTAACAGTTAATTTTACCAAACACTTTTATACAATCCGCTATCAAACCAGCTAATACAATCTGCTATCAGCTAATGTAATCCGCTATCAGTTATTCGCTAATTGCCAAACAGTGCCAATTTCTTTTTATCTTTTACGGATATAGTTTAAGATTTAAGGTTTAAAAACTTAGACCGTAGGATTTAAAATTTCAACATTAAAATTTAAATGCAAGAGAATATAATTACATAATTGTGGTATATTTGACTAATAATAAAATTGGACCTAAAGTTTTGGAGACTATAATCCCACTAAACTTATATGCTGCTTGTACCTAAAAATAACTAGACTATGAAAAATTATTAGATAATTCGGTTCACTACGTTATTTATGGTACATCCAATAATATTCACTTATTTTATTGTAATTTTCAAACAACTACCTACTCTTTAGTTACATGTAGAAATTATGTAAAAGTTCAAAAAAAAAATTAAATGAAAAGAATCCTATTAAATGAGACTATAAATGTTATGATGAGCCGTACTCGTTTAATATTTATTTTCAAGACCGGGGTTCAATTACATGTACTGAAAAATGGGAATAGTTTTAAAGTTGATGATGATGATATAAATTATTTAATGTAAAATGAGTGGTCCAATCCATTAAGAAGTTAATTGGTCAACGACTAATTTGACGAGTTCTTTTTTCTCTCAAATGCATGAATGTGTACATTTGACCCATTTGACGCCATAAAAAAATCCCACATCTTTTTCATTCCACTGCTGCTGTCTATTGTCACGCCTCACCAAGGTGCACCAGGACCGATTGAAGAGTACCCTTTAGGTGCACTCGGGCCAACCAAAGCAAAATGAGGTGACTTGGAGGATTTTAAAGCTAAGCAAGAACCAAGGATGATTTTAGAACGTCCTAGAGAGGCCCACAACCATCTCAAACATTTTCACAAGAATCCAGGGAGTTCCAGGACGTTCTACACTCATCTAGGCTCATCCGGAGGAACCTAGAAGACCCGGAAATGCTCAGGAAGGCTCAGGACAAGTCCGAAAGACTTGGGACAACTCCAGACATCTCTGGAACAATCTACAAAACTTTAGAGTATTAAAGATGCATGTAGATAAGTATAGACTTATCTAGAATGTTGTAGGCTCTCCTTAGATATTTTAGGAGGCGAAATAAGGACCGTTGGATCAAAAAGACCCGGAAATGCTCAGGAAGGCTCAGGACAAGTCCGAAAGACTTGGGACAACTCCGGACATCTCTGGAACAATCTAGAAAACTTTAGAGTATTAAAGATGTATGTAGATAAGTATAGACTTATCTAGAATGTTGTAGGCTCTCCTTAGATATTTTAGGAGGCGAAATAAGGACCGTTGGATCAAATAGATCCTAGTCGTCCATTGAGGAGGTGGGAGCCTATAAATAGGGCCACCCCTCTAATTTGTAACACAATCCAACAAGTTCACAAACTAAGTGCCTTTATAACTCTCTTTCCTTCTCCATTTTCGTGTGTGTAGCCATAACATTCGCGTGGGAAAGGCTTGCTAACACTGTGTCGGGAGTGTTAGCGTCGCACGTATCTTGGGGAGAAAGATAAGTCCATGACAATTGGTATCATATCGTGTTACGATCGTTGGGAGCATGGCCAAGACAGGCAAGAACCAAGTTGCTAGCCCGTTAGAGACCGAGATCACGCATGACCAAAGTGGGCATGTAAAGGTCGACCTTGTGGAGACAAAGCCTCATGCCAAGTCCAAAGACACTCTCTAGCGTGGAGTCACGCTTGACTCGCGTGGAGGAAAGCGTAGTGGGCATGGGTGCCCAAGTGAACGACCTTCAAGAACGGGTTGAAGTCCTCGAGGCGGAGGATGCCAAGATCCACACGACCGTGAGGGCCATGAAGATCAAGCTAGAGGACACCTTGCGCGCGGAAATGGGTGAAGTCCGCGGCGCGCTCATGGGAGAGCTCACAAAGGTACGTGAGTCATTTCAACGTGAACTTGCTAATGTGCATGCCCAACTAGAGATGTTGCAAGACGACCTTGCGTTGTGCAAGCGCGACATGGTCGCGAGGCTAAGCACCTCATACGAGACCATGAGGGTCGAGGGGCCCAAACCTAAGACATTTTCGGGGTGACGCGATGCTAAAGAAGTGGATAACTTCTTATATGGCTTGGAGCAATATCTTGGAGCTGTTGGCCTTATGGATGAGGCCTCCAATATTCAGACAGCTGTTCTTTATCTTACCGACATCGTCGTGCTTTGGTGGAGGAAGAGGCAGTTGGATGTTGAGAGAGGTACGTGCACCATCTCTACCTACAATGATTTTAAGAAGGAACTCAAAAGGTAATTATACCCTGAGAATGCCGAAGATGAGGCAAGAGCTCGATTGCATCGGCTCAAGCAAACAGGGAGCATCTGAGACTACGTCAAGGAGTTCACTAGTCTGGTGCTTGAGATCCCCGATCTCTCCGAAAAGGACTGACTCTTTAACTTTATCGATGGACTCCAAAAAAAGGCAAAGAGTGAGATAAGACGTCGAGGGGTGCAGAACCTAGCCGATGCCATTGTCGTGGCCAAGAGTCTCATCGACTACTCTAACCATAAGGAGTCCACCCCTAAGCTCAAGGATGACAAGGATGGTCATGCCAAAGGTGGGGGAGAGAGGAGCTATCGCAAGGAGGGTCACGAGGAGGACAAGTCTAAGCAGCGAGACTCGTCTCCTTAGAAGGGCAAGTCCAAGGACTCTCATGGTCCAAGAAAGTCACCACCCAACAACTGCTTCATTTGTGATGGTGACCAGTGGGTGCGGGAGTGCCCACAACGCCAAGCCCTTACTTCGCTTTTAGCCAAGCACCAAGAAGGTAGTGACACCAACAGTGGCGATGAAGGTGCACAGATGGGATCCATGCAGATGATTTTAGCACTTCGATCAATTGAGGACACCGAAAGGAACAAGGGAAGTTCCATCCTCATTGGACATGGCACCGAGGGACTTAAGCCAGGGTCAAAGCTCAAGGTAGAGCAAGAAAGCGACCAACCATCTTCAAAGGCCAAAGGTAAGGCCGAGTCACCGACCAAGCTTGCACGGGGTAAGCAAGGTGGCGTCAACAAGGGTAAGCCCACGAGAGGGAATCGTGGCAACACGAAAGCTAAGTCCGCGCCAAAGGCTAGCACAAGGGTGAAGTGCTACCTATGTGAAGGACCTCATGTGATGAGGTCATGTCCTATACGAAAGCAACATGTTGCCTTCATTAAAGGAGTTGATGGCAAGGCACAACCTGGTACGATAGCCCAGGATCGAGCTGTTAAGCCGAGAGTAAAGGCGAGGCAAGCTAGGAGCCGAAGGAGGCACACCAGCAACACCCCGGCAGCTCAATCGAGATGCGACGAGGGCGTCGCGAGATCAGGTGGGAGAGAATGTCACGCCCCACCAAGGTGCACCAGGACCGACTGAGGAGTGCCCCCTAGGTGCACTTGGGCCAACCAAGGCAAAGTGAGGTGCCTTGGGGATTTTAAAGCTAAGCAAGAACCAAGGACTGTTCTAGAACATCCTATAGAGGCCCACAACCATCTCAAACGTTTTCACAAGGATCCAGGGGGTTCCAGGGCGTTCCACACTCATCTAGGCTCATCCGGAAGAACCTAGAAGACCCGTGAATGCTCAGGAAGGCTTGGGACATGTCCGGAAGACTCGAGACAACTCCAAACATCTCCAGAACAATCTAGAAAACTTTAGAGTATTAAAGATGTATGTAGATAAGTATAGACTTATCTAGAATATTGTAGGATCTCCTTAGATATTTTAGGAGGCGAAATAAGGACCGTTGGATCAAATAGATCCTAGTCGTCCATTGAGGAGGTGGGAGCCTATAAATAGGGTCACCCCTCTCATTTGTAACACAATCCAACAAGTTCACAAACTAAGTGCCTTTGTAAAGTTTCCTTTCTAAGTTCAATACAAGGTCTTTTCCTTGTAACTCTCTTGCCTTCTATATTTTCGTGTGTGTTTAGCCATAACATTCGCGTGAGAAAAGCTTGCTAACATTGTGTCGTGAGTGTTAGCGTCGCACGAATTTTTGAGAGAAAGATAAGTATGTGACACTATGCTCCAATCCCCTAAACATCCATACACTTTGTGTATTTTCGTGAAGAGTATAATGTACCTTATTAACGCACTCAACAATTATTAATTTTGTCTTATTTTTTATATATCTGATGTTAGTGTAAATCTTTTCCTCTATTAATATTTAATATATGTTTAATTATCAATCATATTTTCTAAAAAACAGTCATAAATTGATTGGGTTAATAAGACAGATTGAACTATTTATATTAGTCATTTTCAATTTAATCTTTAGGCTCCTTTTATTCCATATTAACTTTTAAGTTTAAAAATCATTTTAATGAGTTGATTGACATATGACACAAAAAATATTTAGTGATTAAATTGTATAAAAGTATACAATTGAGGAAATAAAAATGAATTGTCCCCATTAAAAATATCCGTGGGATAAAAAAAGTTTAATATCAAAATAAGTGTTCAAACTATTATATATTTTTCTTTTAAATGCTTAAACTATTTTTTGTCTCTTTTAGATGTCCAAAGTATCATGTTTATCACTTTTAGGTGCTTAAACTTTTTTTTTGCCCCTTTTAGGTACCTAAACTATAATTTTTTGCACGTTTTAAGAGCAAACTGAGGTACCTACTTTGATAAAAAAAAATTATAGTTTGGACACCTACCTTGACAAAAAGAAATGATAGTTTGAGCACTTAAAATGGGCAAAAAATAGTTTGAGCACCTAAAGGAAAAAATGGGATAGTTCGGGGACTTATTTTGGTATTAAGCCTAAAAAACCACTACGTTTGACATAACTAGGGTGCACAAAATTCGACTCGACTCAATAGAAAAATACTTGGTTCGGCTGGATTCAACTCGTAATTTCATAAATTGGACTCGACTCGAAAAAATTTCAGATAAAGTTTGAATTATAAAATAGAAATTCGAATAACACGGAATTTTCAGAAATTAGTGGATGAGTTTTCAAGTTCGAGTCGAGTCTTTAAAAAATATATACATATGCATCTTTTGAATAAAAACTCGTTTAAATTAGTACTAATTAACACTATAATATTATAAATGTTCACAATTAAAGTTAAATAGAAACTCGAACAACTTAACTCAATTTTTTTAATTTAAATTTAAATTTTTAAATGCTACTCTCTAACTCGACTAAGTCGGAATTTTTTAAATCTACTCGATGCAATGTATATCTCTAGAGTCTAGACACAACTACCACTACACCAAATTTGGTATATAGCGGCACTTTTAGCGGCGTTTTAGTAACAAACGCCACTAATTTTGAACTTATCGCGGCGTTTGTAAAAAACAAACGCCACTACAGAACAGTTTTTCGCGGCGTTTGTAAAATAAAACGCCACTACATAACAGTTTTTCGCGGCGTTTGTGTTTACAAACGCCGCTATAGATTTTTATCTTTTGCGGCATTTTTGGAAGAAAAAAAACGCCACGAACTATTGCGGCGCTGGTTTAAGCGGCACTTTTTGCGCCGGAAAAATTTTTGGCGGCGCTAAAAAACGCCGCTACAGAACAGTTTTGCTGTGTACCCAGTACCCACCTCTTTAATTATTTCAATTTGATAAGCCCGCTTCCTTGTATATATAAACCATTCCACCGCTTCCCTCCTCCTCCATCTTTTCCTTTAGACCTCCACACAGCAAACAGAGGAACCAATTTCGAAGCTTCACCATGCCTTCTTCTTCAACTACTCTTGTTTCCAGGTGCACCGTTTTCCCAGACAGGAAATCCGACATCAAAGCCTTAAAGCTCTCAGTTTCAGACATCCCCATGCTCTCCTGTCAGTATATCCAAAAAGGTGCTTTGTTGACTTCCCCTCCTTTCTCCTTCCCCGACCTCCTGCTTTTCCTCAACCGATCTCTTTCCGCCACCCTCTCTCACTTCCCTCCTTTGGCCGGTCGTCTCGCCACCGACTCCGACGGTCACGTCCACATCACCTGCAACGATGCCGGCATAGACTTCCTAGTGGCCAAAGCTCCTCAACTTTCCATCAATCACATTTTGCCTCCCGGAGAAGATGTCCCCGATTGTGTCAAGGACTTCTTCACTTACGACAACACGATCAGTTACTTGGGTCATTCAATGCCGTTGGCGGCGGTTCAGGTGACCGAGTTGATGGACGGGGTTTTTATTGGGTGCACGATGAACCACGCCGTGACCGACGGGACTTCGTTCTGGCACTTTGTCAACACCTTCGCTGAGATTACTAAAGGTGCTTCAAAAATATCGAAATCTCCCGATTTCTGCCGGAACACCGTATTTAATTCTCAAGCCGTGCTTAAATTCCCTCCCGGCGGACCCACGGTTACTTTCGCCACCGATGAGCCGTTGAGGGAAAAGATTCTCCATTTTAGCAGAGAAGCTATTTTAAAACTTAAATACAGAGTTAATTATGGTTGCCTACTAACTAAACAAAGTCAAACCATTGATAATGGAAATCTCAGTAACGGTAAGGTAAACAACAGTAACTCAGAGATTTCGTCTTTCCAGTCGCTTTGTGCTCAGCTATGGAGGTCGGTGACGCGCGCCAGGAAACTGGAGCCGACGAAGATGACAACGTTTAGGATGGCGGTGAACTGCCGACACAGGTTGGACCCAAAGCTGGAGCCGTACTACTTTGGGAATGCGATTCAGAGTATCCCCACATATGCAGCGGCCGGTGAGCTGCTGGCCAATGACTTGAGCTGGGGCGCTGATCTGCTACACAAAAACGTGGTGGCGCACGACGATGCTACGGTGCGAAGAGGTGTAGCGGACTGGGAGGAGCAGCCACGACTGTTTCCGTTGGGTAACTTGGACGGTGCGTCGATCACGATGGGAAGTTCGCCTAGGTTCCCGATGTACGATAATGATTTTGGGTGGGGGAGGCCTTTGGCGGTGAGGAGTGGAAGGGCTAACAAGTTCGACGGGAAGATTTCGGCGTTTCCCGGGAGAGAAGGGAATGGGAGCGTTGACTTGGAGGTTGTTTTGGCGCCGGAAACCATGGCGGGGCTTGAGAATGATGTGGAGATTATGCAGTACGTATCGGAGATGGTGTGAGTGAGTAAGTATATACAGTACAGTGGAACAGGGAAACAAATTGTATCGCAGGTGGGCCGTTTGATTAGTCGTTAAGCCGTGATCCATATCTTGGGTTGATATTTGGACGGTTGTGATTTCATTACCACACTCGCTCACTATTTGTTTTTCAATCACGTCAACTTAGATAAATGTCATTAGTTAATTTCATCTTGAATTACCATGTTTTATTTTTATTCATGGATTAAATTGGATGAAAATTTTTTGTCCTTTTAAAAAAATTTATATCATAGGTCCGGCTTGTCACGTCATTCATGGTCTCAATTAATAAAATTATTTATTTCATTAAATTTTTCCATATTATTTTTTACTAAATAAATTTATAATTGGTAAAAAGTGATTTTTAAATTAATTTATAATAAATCCGAGTGAAGATTCACTTGGTAAAAAGATGACATAAAAAAATTAATGAAATTGATGCTTTTTATTGGTTGTGACCATAGATGACGTGGTAAGTCGGGCCTATAATATAATTTCTCGTCCTTTTAGGTACCCTTATTTATGTTTCACGCTTAAAATTAGGTTTACGGTTTAAAGTTAAGATTTATGGTTAAAATTTAAGGAATTTAAGTATGGTGTATTTTTTAAGGTATAGAGTATAGGGTTTAAGATCTAAAATTTAGGGTTAAGGCTTGAAATTTAATTTTTTGGTGTTGAGGCATATATAAGGGCACCGAAAAGGGACATATAATTTTTATCCGATTAAATTACCATGTTTATCATCATTGAAGCAGATGTTCATGCCTAAAACCCAATAAAATTTACTAACCACTTGATCCATCTATCTAATCTCGATCATTCAATCAAAGAGGACCCAATATGTCACATTTTGTTCATATCATCGAACAGTGTATGCACATCATCGGATTTTGGTATTATAATAAATTTTTTTAATATTCGATCTGAATTAATCAGCTATTAAATTAAATATAGATAATTATACAAAAAAATTAAAAGTGTTTAGTACAATATTTCACCAATACAAATGCCTTAATAAATTCCATTTAATTCTATCAACACACCAGCAATAATGTTCAGACTTTGATTACCCTTTTTAATTAACATTCTTCAATCATATTAACGGCTGATTTGTATGTAGCAAAATAAACATAACTGTGGGATTTCATAGTAATTCATATCACAAAATCAATATATTATTTCCTTGGTTGGGTGAAACACGACCGTCTGTTCCGGCAAGCATAGCGTTACTTGTTCTTCCTAATGAATCCCACTGTCCCAGACAGCACCCTCCGCACGTAGTTCACAACTTCAATGGCTGATTTTACAACTTTGCTTCTGGTTCTTGGCACCATGTATCCTTCCTGCACGTACAAAAAAAAATCAATGTTTATATATATATATATATATATATATATACCCCCAAAGTCAACCTGCTAGAACTTTTTGTTATGTTCATGCAATATATATATTTTTTTCTGTTTTCTACTAATTTAAATTTTAAGGCACGTAAATTAGAGCGCAGGCTGCATGTGGGGCAACGTAGGAAACCCTACAATTTATGAAGAATAAATCAAACGGGACACTACATCACGAGGAATGAGGGTTTCATTAACCATTACCCAGGGATGGGCACGGGTCGGGTAGGGTCGGGGTTTTGGCCCACCCACACCCGACCCGAAAATAAATACCCTAAACCTGCACCCGACTCGACAATTTTCTTTAAAAAATTTGACCCCACCCGACTCGAAAATAAATATACTAAATCCGACCCCGACCCGAACTATATAAAATAAATTAATTTTAGGGACCTAATTGTAAAAAAAATTAAGGGACTTAATTGTAAAAAATTATAATTTAAAGGACTAAATTATAAATAAAAATTTGATTTTAAGGACTTAATTATAAAATATATATATAAAGAGGGGTATTATTATAAATATCCCTAAAATTTTAGAGGAAAATTACACTGTTAGTCCCGGGTCGGGTCAAATATTTTCCACCCTAAACCCGAACCGACCCGAGCATACTTTTAGCAAAAACCCGATCCGAACCCAATTTTTTCATTAAAAAATCTGACCCGGTCAGGCCGGGTCGGGTTAGAACCCGTCGGATCCGGGTAAAATGTCCATCCCTACCATTACCAACCTTGCATAATGACATGAAATCATGGTCAGTTTCTCTGTCTCCCAGTCCCAAATCTGGTAAACTTGTGCCAAATTCCTTCAACATGGCAGCCCTTTTGTGTTGTCCGGCCAGAATTCCTGGGTTCGTGGTAAACCCAGTTGCCCTGCCTGATTTTGTGACACGCAACTCTGTTCCAATAACCTTGTCGGCTCCTAAAACTGTTTTTGCAAACGGTTCCACCATGATTCTAGGATTTGCAGTAACAACGTATCTTTTGCCAAAGGAGCTAAAAACTCTCCCGGTCTCGGGATGAACATCTTCCGCATAAAAATTCGGCAACACGGACCTGGAAACAAGCTCGATGTTTTCAATTTTTAACCCGGCAAAGCAGATGAAAACAAAGGCTTTATTGGCCGCAGATTCAGAGATGAACAACTTGGCCAAATACACAAACGGAAGGGATGCTAAGAGAATATTTGCTCTTGTAAGGCTGCCAGCTTCGAGAGCAATGAGTATGAAATACGGGAAAGGATTTGGCGACACGAGAAGGGTTCCGTTTAAGTCTGCGGCCACCGTCTGATTTGATCTTCCCTCGGTGCTACATTTCGAAATCGGTTCGAAACAACGGTGATCCTCAATCTCCATGGTAAAAGGTAGGAAGAGGGAGAGGCTAATACAAGTGATCAAACAGAGAGAAGATGGCAATTGGCAATGATATTTGTTGGGTTTATATATGTAGCGTGAAAAAACAACGATACCTTGAGACACACGGAAGGATAAAGTTTGTAATCAAAACGGTTAAAAAATGTTTGCAAAATGTTTTTTTGGATTTAATGTTAGTTTTTTTTAAATAAAAATAATTAATATTAGTTAGAAATTAAACTTATGTAATTGTGTAAATTACACTTTATACAAGACATTAAAAAATAAAAATAAAAAGTTTTGTATGATTACTACATTTTCATACAATTAAAAAACTCATATCTTTGTGTCCTGATAGTAAATGTAGATGTTCATCATCTTTTGAGACCTGTGTTCGAGTGTATTTGAATATTCAAATTGTATTTAATTATTAAATGATTTTTAAAACGCGCGTTGGATACTTGTAGTTGTAGTTGCGGGTGGTGGAGGTCTAAGTGTTAAGAGAAAAGAGACAAACATCAAATGTACATGAAAAAGAAAGAAGACAAGTTGAAGGCGCTTTCATTTTCCAGCTGCAGAACGTGGGGATCATAATAGAACCGCCTTGGATTGGGAACGAGCGGCCGCCTTTACTCCCTCCCTCCCACCCTCTTATTATTCTATTTCCATTTTCCCCCTTTAACTATTGTTTTCTTTTTAAATGAAAACGAGTATAGAGATTATTATATTCGAGCCGTAAAAATAACTATATGTTTAAATGTATTGGGTATATAACTTGTAAATTGAAATCGGCCATATTTTTTTATTAATAAAGTAGTAAATTTTGTTTAACTGTTTAGGGATGAGGATTCTTCGAAAACTGTGAGGATCCGATGGATATAAAGATAAGGACAAAAAAATCACCGAAGCATGTAATGCGAATTACACAAAATTGTACCCCCAAGTAATACTAAAAGGAATGGAAAATACAAAACCATCATCGCACCCACCGAATCTCACCCATGATGTTACGCATTTTATGGTAATAAATTTAGTTGGATTTTAAAATAATTGAAATTTGCATGTTTAGACAAATAACCTATAAAAATTATTAATTTACAAATGTCACAAAGTAATTACGTGAGAGTGAAGAATTAAAATAAAAATATTAAATTTAAGTTATTTGAAGATTTATTATAATTGTTAAAGGTAAAAACGACTTTATAGCTCTTATGTGGAAACATTTAATTTTAAAATGTTGTTATTAACAACTTTTTTCAAATTAGAGATTTCACCTTAATCTACTATTCAAATTCATTATTCACCAAAGATTTAAATTAGCGGATTTGACCGATTAAACTTCTAATTTTAACTCAAACAGTTATTTACCAAACATGACCTATATTTTTAAAATATTATCTTTTTCAACCTCCCTGAAAATAAAATTAACATTTTCCTATTTAAATTTCTTTTATTTAAATAACAATAATACTTGCTAATATGTATTGGGTTCATTGGTAGGGATGTAAAAACAGGTAATCGGACAGGTTTCAGGTCGGGTTCTGTCAGGTCGGGTAAAATCGGATACAGGTCATTTCAGGTAAAAAAAAAAAATTTGACTCGACTCGGGTCGGGTGCGGGTCCATTGCAGTCGGGTAATTTGCAGGTCGGGTCCATTTCAGGTCGGGTCAATTTTCAGGTCGGGTCCATTTCAGGTCAAACTCGTTGCAGATCGGGTAAAAACAGGTCGGGTAAAATCAGTTAATTGGCAGGTAAATTGCAGGTCGGGTAAATTTCAAGTCGGGTTCATTTCAGTTCGGGTTCATTTCAGGTCGGTTTTATTTCAGGTCGGGTTCATTTCAGGTCGGGTAATTTCAGGTCGTCGGGTTCATTTCAGTTCGAGTTAATTCAGGTTCACCAGAAATGAACAATTTTGAATAAAAACAAAGTTTTATGGACTATAGTGAAAAAATAATAATAAATAAGAGCTCATTTGGACTAAAATAAAGTTTTATGGACTATAATAGGCTCAATTTTGAATAAACACAAAGTTTCATGGACTATAGAAAAAAATAATAAATAAGAGTTAATTTGAAGTTAAAATAAAGTTTTAAGGACTCAATTGAATTGAATTAAAACTTAAAGGACTTGAATAAAAAACTTATATAATATAAAGGGCTTTATTTATAATTTACCCCAAATTGAAATTCAATTTGGGAATTGGGCGGTTTCAAAATAAATTTTCCTGCTCATATATATTATAATTTAATATTATTTATTAATTATTATAATATAATATAACTTATTATTATAATAACTTTATAAGTATAAATATATGTGATTATGTATATATATATATATATATATATATATATATATGTATTTTTATGTATTCACTTGTATATAAATTACAATATATAATTATATATTATACAAACATGTATGTATTTATGTATATGTAATGTATAATACATAAATACATGTATATGTATATACATAATACATACTATGAAATGATACTAACAACATACATGTATATATACATGTATATATATATATATATTTATACAAACATATGTATATATTAAATTATTAATACATTATACATATAACATATCATACATAATAATGAATACATATTATACAAATATATGTATGTTAATATATAATATATAATGTACATGTATATATATGTGTATATATGTGTGTTTATATGTATATAAATACATAAATATACATATAAAATATATGTATATATATAAATATATGTATTTATAAAAATATAAAATATATGTATTTAAATACATAAATTGAATTGAACTCAATTGAATTGAACTAAAACTTAAAGGACTTAAATGAAAAACATCTAAAATTTAAAGGGCCACAAAATATTTAGCCCATCTAAAATTCAAAGGGCTAAAAAATATTTAGCCTATCCAAAATTTTTAGCCCAAAGCCCAACAATTAATAATTATAATTAATTATTATATTTAGCTCATCTGAA